>CM027842.1:17921774-19210264 GCA_016097545.1 Eucalyptus victrix | reverse complement strand
GGCTTATTAATCCCAATCTTAAGAACCATATGTGGATGCTGGCTAGGGTACGATACCATCACAAATCCATACTTAAAGCGACCATTGATGGAAGCTGTAACTGAGTTGCATTGTCAGTTATATACATGAGAAGATCGCATGTTCATGACCCCTAAAGAATGTACGAGTTGGAATGGAATAACTCTAGAATGAAAATCAGACTCCACGTGATAAACTGGGGTAGAACCTGACTTTGATGCTGTCTTAGGATGTCCAATGGGAGAAATGTCAATATAAGGTCCGTATAAGTCCCCTAAACAAGCAAACGGGAATTTACTTTAGCATTAAGAGGGAATAACCATTTTAAGAGGAAGTTCGGAATTCCAATGCTAATGTAGAAGCCTATTCTCACTTGAACAATTGCGTGAAAATGGAATAAGAAATATCAGTTTTGTACCGTGTGAACCATAAAAAAATTTTCATTTTTAATGAATGAGTGGCAGCATAAGCAAGAATTAACTTGTGACTAATTCATAGGCCTTCAGGAGGAAGCATCTGTGATAAAGGGGGAGGGCTGAGGCAAAGATTTTGGCCTTGTATGCTTAATGCCAGTGTATGTCTCTGATAAGTCTTAATCCCATGCGATTGATTTTGATTCCTTTAGGAATACTGACTACTTAACCAACCTCATCACATAATTATAAGTAAATTAGATGATTTAAAAGCTCCAAAAAGCACACGATCAAGCATTTGACTCAAAAAGTGCCAAAATTTCTTAGAATGGGAAGTTCTTCCTTTAGAATGAAGTTATTTTACTTGTGCTCTAAACTTTCTCAAGTATTAGTAGAATCAAGATGAATACATCATAAATAGATTAAGATGATTTGGAAGCTCCAAAGAGCGCAAGATCAAGCATGTGACCCAAAAAGAGCCAAACTTTCTTGGAATGGGAAGCTCTTTCTTTAGAATGAAGTTGTTGTGAAACAAGGTTCTTTAAAACATCCCTCGATTGAGGGATTAGTTGTCTGTATGGGACTTCTGCCATCTGCATGTTCCTGCTTCTCATTTGGCTCATATTGACTCAGGTGAGGAGTTAATGGATGACCAAAATTTTCACAACATTATAGTCAACTCAATATGTAAATACTTATATTATAAGTCATCACTGTGCTCACTTCTTGCACACATTAGGTTCCTATAGTGGCCTCATCCATTTCTTTATAACTGGATTAAGTTGTTTGAAGCATAAACAAGAACATTTTTCATCATTGTTTCCTATGAAGTGTCAATTTCTCTGGGAGGTCCATTGACTCATATCCTCCTTAGGATTCCCAAGTTATATTTGACGTCATTCCACCCTTTTTGACTTGCTCTAGTACCCTAAAGTCACTTTTTCTCACAAGAGCTCATTGCAGTCGTCTTTTTTGCAAGTCAAAACCACCTTATTCAACTGTGTTCTTAGCTTCAGTCGGGGCTCTTTCAACTTTCATGGTTGACATCACTAACTCACTTTCTTTCCTTTTTGTATATGTCTACATCTCAAACAAGTGTTCTCATTTCAGCTACACTCCATTTGAACATTCTTACACTTAATAACTCAAAATTTGGTACATTAGAACCTAGCTCTTTACAAAGTGCATAGAGTTGCCCTTGAGCTCAATTGACATTATGTCATCACACAATACGACATGCATTTTCAATTTTTCACATATTCTATTATATAGACCCAAGGTATGATACTTGATTTGGCATATCTTCTAATTTTCATCACCACCTCATCGGTACGCCGCTCTTTACTCAACTTGGATGTCATGTACCCTTTTTCCTAGCAATAGCATGCATTGGGAAAGGTCATCTTGCATGTGCCTGGTAAGTATGCTAAGTCAAGTGAATTGGTAGAGTCTTAAACCTCATAGTCCTATCTTTTTTCCTTTTTGGCTGTCAAAAGTTTTGTGGGCTTATTGTTGTAGGAAAATGTTCCAAAACCATAACATGTCCTTTGTGGAAGGGTGTTCTTACTAGGATTTAATTTCCTAAGAATGAGCATGATTCCCCTGGCATCTATGTAATAAAGAATAAACCTATATTACAGAGTCATGCCTTGCTTTGTTGGTTTCGTGTTCTTTCTATCCTTTTAAGAAGATAAATTTGGTGATTCATTGCACAGACAATGCTAAAGATGTTAAGATTTTCTGGAGACGTTATTACCAAGTGTTGTGGTAGGGTTTCACTGAGCGTTTGAATGAACTAGCTAGCTTCCTTTAGTTTTTCATGAGTAAGTATATTAAGAGCACTGAAGGAATGATCAAAAAAGAACCAAAGGGGTGTGTCCCAATTCCAACCTACAAGTTGGGAGATGTTTGTGTTAAAGAGCTGCCACAATGTTTTAAAGCATGAAATGCCTAGAGGCTTAGTAATCTTACAGTTAAAAGCAGGAAAATATTTTTCTTATTCCCATTGAAAAGATAAAACTTGGAAATATCAGCACAGTCAGTGGTTGAATAGATCAAGACATTCAATTTTAGGGAAAAATGCTCTAAGCCTTGATGGATTGTTGATATGTTTGACCACTGAAGGAGGTCTAGCTCGTTATGCTCCTTTCAGTCTGTGGTATGTGCCAAAGTTTGCAGCTTTGTGGCTGACAATAAGAGGCCTTAAACATAGATAATAGATGAATTAGAGATGAAGAAAATAATATATGAAATTTAGTGGATACGGAATAATAGTATTATTGTGTCTGGGAGCATTTAGTTACCATGGCATTTATCTTATCTGAAGTTGCCTATGAAAATCATCCACTACATGCAAATATATGCATACAAGTCAATACAAGCATATAATGATAACATTGACACCATTTTTTGTGTACTTTTGGAAGATGCCTTAATGATCAAGATCCAGATTGTGCAGCTGTTGTTTCAGTCCAACTCGCTTTAGGTTCATATACAACTTCTTCCATACATCTTTCATACTTGGAAACTCAAGCAATTGCATGGAGGACACGGATTGTGTCACCACAAGGTTGGCCATCGAAATCTTCTTTCCTTACAGAATCATATATAGTTGAATCTCTTGTTTTGCAAATTCTAGCTTTTGATTGTCTATGTGTCACTCATCATGAATAATTAAATCTCTTGTTTGAGAGGAATTAGTAGTGTTGTTGCTGTATCGGTTAGCTAGTACAAATGTGGTGTTGTGGCTGGAGCTTTGACCTGGGACTGGGAGTTTGCTTGTTCAAATCCCTGGACCAGTTGAACTGGTCAATGCCTGTATGGTCCAGTTAAAAAAATATATATATATATTTCTATTCAACTGCAAGTTCCTAAATTTGGATTAGACATACAAACTAGCTTTCTTTGAGCATTGTTTATATAATTTGTAACTATATCTCATTGATTAATTTTTGATATGTGAATTAGCAAAATGACCAAACTAATTATCTTACAGTTCACTGGACTTGTAGGACAATGTTGGACTTATCCCAATTAACAGTAGATCTCTTTGAAACATGGTCAAGTCAAATTAGCTTATGAAATTGCTGAAGAGTGTGGGCGACAAAATCTACTAACTCATTAAATTCCGCATACTGTGATGGCAACCATGGAGTGCTTGAAGCTCTATCGGTCGAGGCTTTGACTCTAGGGCCTTAGGCCTTATCTTACTCTCAACGAAAAGTCATTATAGTTTAGTCCCAAACCCAGTGTTCAACATCTTATGGTACGTACTCTTTGCATTAGATTCGCTAGAATTAGAATAAAAATGGGGCAAAATGTGGTTTTCCATTTTCTTAAGAAAGAAGACTGGTTGATGGCTACATGCAAGGTATATGGTTAGTTTATCAATAAAATTTACTCAGCAGACATTTTATTGCAACCAATAATATGTATGTCTTCAAGAACTTTACAAATCATTAATCAGTAGTTATCATTCTCATTGTTTACCAGTACAGACCTAAACAGTGATTCAGATGATTAACTTATTGATGTGCTTCTATTGGCAAAAGAAGGAGAACATACAAGTATAATTAAGTGCCAAAAGGTTTTATAAATTTCGAATGAATTGGTAAAGAGAAGTGACATCAATTTGTTAATGTTGAAATGGAGGTGGGTTATGCTTATTAAATTGGAATTGTTTATCTGAACTTATTGTGAAATAAAGTTGAGCAGGTATACTAATTTCCGCTGTTTGGAGATTAATGCAATTTGCCCTGTTTTGTTAATTAGTTAAGTTGACTTGTGAGGGCAGTGCGCATTTTTTTTTCTAGAAAATGAAAGAACTGAGGTCCAGGTGTTCTTACAGTTGCTCATTGCAATGTGAATGTCCCACCTTTCCTAAGAAAATATCTTGTTTGAAGGGGAAATTGGAAAAAAAGACAATTTTTGTAGGGGACCTTGTTGTCTTACTTGAAAGTATTGAAGTTGGATTTCAGGAGCTCACCTTGATAATTCTGCATATCCAAATTTCTATAGAGTAATAAATTGATAAGATAAATGTATAAATTTGACTGGTGAAATAGCATTTGTTTCTTGGCTGTGAATTGCTTTTTGTGTATGCTTAGATTAACATATAGATGAGGTCAAATGACATAGCATTTGTTTCTTGGCTGTGAATTGCTCTGTGTATGCTAAGATTAACATATAGATGAGGTTTTTTTTTTTTTTTTTTTTTTTTTTTTTTTTTCAACATATAGATGAGGTTCAAATGACAACTTTTTAGGCATATATAATTTTGTTAAGAAAGTTATTGTCCTTGCTGACAAGTGTTTACAGCCTAAAGTTCATTTTGTATCATTCTTCTCTATAACCTTTGAACAGATTCCAGGACATATCCAGGACCATATATCATACTTGACGTTGTCCGTAAATTTGAGGTGATCACCAGGGCAGTCCTCATGCATTTTACTTTGCTTCTGAAAAATAGTCAAGCCTCTGTAACTTTGTTCTAGTCAATGTTCTGTTTGCTTGTAGGATGGCTTATCAATTGTGGTTTCTCCTTTAACAAGAATACAAAATGAAACTGACTTCTCCCTGGAGCTTCGATTTCAAAGGCCTGAACAGGAGAGAGATGGATCTGCATTGGTTTTGCTGAAGAAGGGGGAGACGATGGATGATTCCACTGCAATGTTTGATGCAACAAAGATGTCTGGGGGATCTAAAAAAGTGATAACATCGTTGAGTTTAGGTATGGTTTGCTTACTCTAAATTTCTGAATTGATTTAAACCTCACTGTTTTCTACTTTGGGGCATGCTTGTTTAAATAACATTCTTTAAACTCCTGGTTCCATTCTCATTTGAGAAAGAGAAAATGTGTTTGGTGTGGACATGGTGATAATTTTGACTTTAAAACCTGGTTTGAAAACCTTTGAAGGCTTTTTGGATAATTTTGTTGGATCATTCCTGACTGTTTTTAAAAGTTTAAACTGAAGTTTAAACTGATAGATGAATGTAACGTTTAATGTCTGTACATTTGTAAACTCCCCATCATGTGTGGACTGAGATTTTGCCTAAAACTGAAGCGTGGATATATGTAATTGGGGATGCAAATAAAGGGTCTAATAAAATTTGAACTTAGGATCTCCTGCTTTGTTACCACATATAACTTTGTGGGACCGTTGCCAAATGTTGAAAAAGGTTAAGAAGTGTTAATATTGAAACGTGTGAAAAGAAATAAAAGTAGTTTTCAGTATTTCTTCTTCATCAGAAACAAGGTCATGCTGCCAAATCTTCAAATACATTCTTTCTTCTTTGTTTGAGAAGGCGCAAAAGAAAGCGCATAATTAAAAAGAGAGAGAGAGAGAGAAACCTTATGCTTCAAGTAATCATGGATAAAGCATCTTAGCATCAATTAAAACTGGCAGAGCTTTACATAGCCTCAATTGAGGATGGTCAAGACCCATTGAGATTCGTCCATCAGCAAAGCTTCTGGGAAGCCAAAAGCTGGAAAATTTGTTTGATCCCCCTTTCTTTTTCGTTGAAGAATTAATTTCTTTTCGTTTACTTAAGCAGCAAGTGAAGCCACTCCTTTCTCCTTTTCTTTTAATGATGAAGAACTATTTTGAAAGCCCAGTGGAAGGTCAACAGTATGAAAATGGAGTATGTTCTGTAGTTTTTGGCCAAAAATAATGTGTTTTCCAGTTAAGCAACTTTTTATCGCAGATACAGAATTTCCATGGAGATACAAAATTTTGCAGTTGATAAAGTTCAAGGAAAATATGTATCTTGTGAAAATAACATGAACTAGCGTGTTTTACCATTCCATTTCAAAAGAGAGTTCTCATTTTCACATACCATACACATTTCAATAAAATTGAAAGATGGAAAACTGTTTCACTTTTGTTTTCATTTTCAGTTAAAATCAAAACTGAACATTTCCATGAACCCAATGGGTCAGAAGGCATTTAGTTTCCTACTTGTTTCTCTCATTCTTATTTTTCTCCATTCTATTAAATACATTAATTGCCTCATCTGAGTCAATGAATATGTTTAAAGCTATGTTATTTACTAAGTGGATCCTTTACTATGTTGTTTTGAGTGCTGTGTTTTTCCCTCATCTGTATCAATGAGTGTTTAAAGCTATGTTATTTACTCAGTGGATCCTTTGCTATGTCATTTTGACTGCAGTGTTTTTAGCATCACAACAAGTCATATGTTTGATATCGAATATTTAGCTTTGAGGACTTGTGTGAATCTTACAGTGAGCAGAACATAGCCTCAGCTGTTTGCATAGACAACAAACTAAATCCTATTACCACACTTGTATAGATCCTCTCAAGCCTTGTCCCCTGTGACGTATCCTTTTGTCTTTTTGATTTGTATATTTGCCGAAGACCCTGCCTTGTCCTCTAGGATGGATCATTTGTTTCTTCACATGTCTAAACAAACTAAATTGATTTCTCATCTTATTTTCAGTAAGGAACCGTGCTGATTTTCTTTAGATATGTGATATCTAGCCCTCATCATTTTCTTGTGGAAAGTACCAGAAACCCTACTGACCTTTTGCACCTATTCGATGTTGCAGCCTGTATTTCTAAAACTACTGTCTGGCATCTTTGGTCAAAATACAAAGCATAAATGACCAAATAGACCCTCCTTCAAAAAACCCCCAAAAAACCATAATTCCTGACGGGCCCAAAAACCATAACACCCAAACCCTAATACGTTTTGGGATTTGCGAAGAATAGGAGCATTGCATAAATCTGTATGTAGATTCTTCTCATGCTACTTGATCTTTGACGCATGGTCATTTTACAGTAGGCTACTAGAGGTTTTCCTTTGATGAATTGATTATTTAAAAAAGTGATCATCCAGCATTTGGCTAAGTGTTGGCATTGTGTATGCGCCTTAGTATATTTTCTGTTACCACCTTATGTTATCATCTCCCCTCTCCCTTTCTGTGTTGAAAACTCTTATTCTTCAACCTCTGGAGTGTTCTGTCAATCATTTATTAATTGTTTAGTATCATGTTAAAATTATACATGTTGGAGCTAGAAATCTCTCTCTCTCTCTCTCTCTCTCTCTCTCTCTCTCATGTATTTTTGTAAAGTTCATGCATTTTATTTTATTTTCATTTGTTTGTTTCAATTTCCAGGAAACTTCTTATTTTCTTTCAGACCAGAAATTGAAGGTCTTTTGAATCCTGAAGGGTCGCCATCAGTGGAATGGTCAGATAATATTGAGGGTGGCAAAGCTAAACATCTCTCTGGATTTTTTGATAAATTGAGTTTTAGAGTGCGGAGGGCCTTCTCCAGTGGTTCAATAGATTATTCCTTTAGCACAGCATGTTGTATAGTCAAATTGAATGACTCAAATGTCACGAAGCTACATTTTCTGATTCAAAGCCATAGAAGAAGTGTGCCTGTTCAACAGCCGGATGAGTTTAAAGCCAAGACCTCTGGAAGTTCACATCTTACTTTACAAGTGCAAAGAGACATTGTTCTTCTCCCAACTGTCCAAGTTTCCAACTTATTGCAGTCAGATATAGATGTGTTTTTGACCTATACAGGTAAAGGCAGAAACAATTTTTTGTGCAGATGGATTTATCAGATATGCTAAATTTGAGTTCAATTCAGATTCAGGTAAATGTGTTGGACGCTACATTGGGAATCAGGCAATCTTAGCATGCGGTTCCACGGTCAATTTTTATGCTGATCCTTCTGAAGTATATTTCAACATAACTCTGACTGCATTTGGTTTGTGTTGCAAACCACTGAAAAGCAGCGACTGGGTGAAGAACTTACTTAAGCAGAAAAAACACAGCAGGTTCTTAGACATTGATTTGGATTTTGATGGTGGAAAGTACTTTGCATCTTTGAGATTGTCTCGTGGACACAGGGGAATGTTAGAGGTTTGCAAATAGATCTTCAACCTTCTGTTTTTTGAGCTGCTAGCCATAGATATTCAATTTTCTGGTTTTGGTACCACTAGCCCACCATGCTAAACAGTCAGTTCTCCAAGCAGGATCCTATGAAACTAACAATAGTGCACTTATGCAGGCTGTTATTTTCACACCATATTCCCTGAAGAATGAGACAGACTTTTGCCTATACATTTATGGACTTAAACAGAAACCTCTATGTAGGTAATTGCTGTAGCTCAGACAACTAATGAGCCCATCTTTATTGTCTCCTACATCGAGTTTGACTATTTCAAATTTCTTCCAGGGAAGAAGCAAGGAAGGTTGGTTTCAAAATTTCTCCTGACAGTGGACTAATTTTGCCTCCAAAGACAAGTGCATCGTGGTATTCCAAGTAAGATGTGCTATTAAACAGATCTTTTGATTGTTCTGATGCCTTCACATGTATCTGAATTGATGCTGTTGTTAGGTCTAGCAAGATTAGGGTAACATTGTTGGAACTTGATTCGCATGAGGCACTGTTGGATTTGGATGCTCTATCAGGCCTTTCAGAAGTAGGGGTGGAAATCGAGGCAGGGAATAAGGTTAAATATTTCGCAAAGTTTGGGGTACTTGTGCAGCCAACTTTGGGTAAAGTGGATGTTCCTGCTCGATTAATAACACTTGTCCCACGGTTTGTAGTAATGAATGATTCTCAGGAAAACATCATCGTGCGCCAATGCTATTTGGAGGTCTGTTCTGAATCTTTACCACTTTCTGTTCACATGCTTGTCTGATTATCTAACTTGCCTTAACACTTTTTTGCATGAAGGATGACATGGCAGGCATAATTACTGTTAAGAGCAAGGAAAGAGCAATGTTGCAGCTGCGTAATGGAATCAGTGGAAGACATGAATTCACTTTGTTTGAAAACTTCATTAGAAAGCATCGAAATATTAACGATGATTCTATGGCATATGTCCAGTTCCATTTGAATGACCCTGAATTTGGGTGGTCCGGACCTATTTGTGTAGCTTCTCTTGGATGCTTTTTTCTGAAGTTTAGAAGACAAGCAAATCAAATGCCTGCAACAGACAACACTCCACAGTACGCTAATGTCCATGTGATAGAAGAAAGTTCTTCACTCGTTTTGCAGTTTTATAGACCTCCAAATGTGAGAATGCCTTACAGGATTGAAAATCTTTTGCGTGATTCTTTGCTCACTTACTATCAGAAGGTTGGGCAGTCAACTTAAACATTTTCTTGGTCACGGACTGTATTTTTATCACGTAAAGTGTAATTTATTTGAATTTAATTTCAATGATTTGGAACTTTTGCAGGAAACCTCAGAGCCTGAGGTTCTTCAACCTGAACACAGCATTGATTATGTCTGGGATGATTTGACTCTTCCACGTAGACTCATTGTGCAGATAAATGGTAACTACTTTCTTTTCCTTGTTGGTATTCCAAAAATTGCCTGAAATCAGAATGGTAGAGAAGAAACAAGCTTTAGAAGATGGTGGAGATTTTAATTAGTTGTCATCACATAAGAGCAGCTCATGCTGCATGCATGATATTTGATGAATGAATGTCTGATGCCAATGATAAAAATAAGTCAGGTACCTTACTAGATCTACAGTAGCTAAGATTAGTGCTGACAATTAAAGAAACAGGAGCTTTCTAATGCCAGGCATGAGAAAATACTTGCTCATGCTGATACTAGCTCTAGTTAATACTAGCTCTAGCTATTTCCCAACAATTTCTTGCTCTATCCACTGTGAAAAATTTCAGGGACAGATCTATAATTAGTGCCGTATAGTGCCTACTTGCAAGCAAAATCTACGTTGTCATGGACATCTATCGGTTTACTAAGCAAAAAATTATCATATACATCATTATACTGACTAAGCTGGATTTATTATAGTTAAACCATGGAATTTTCCCCCACCAGAGAATTTTCTACTTCTGCTCTATGCAGTAAGAAGTTGGTAGTACCTGATGACTTGCTGAACTATGTATTGTGTGGACAAAGGAAAGAACATAACGGAAGAGTCATTGACAACTTGGAATGTGCGTGTTGCCACAAGAGGCCATTGAAACTGTTTTACAAACACTAAGCTGTCTGGGACCTTGGAAATATGATGCATTTGAGGCTGCTAGTTGTACTCTCTTTGTTCAAAGATGGTATCAATCTTCTTAGCGGCTGTCTTATGATGAGTACATGTTAAAATGTCCGACCAAAAGCTTAAATTGTTGAGTGAAGAATAAAGGGATATAAGGCTAGTCAAACCTTGTAAACAAGCAATGTGGAATATACTTTAATACCACACTGCTTCTCATATGCAAATCAGACGAAGAACATGTGAAATTGGCAGATGGGAATTAGACAAACAAATATCACCTGCAAAATGAAATATTAATTGGGACACGAAGAATTAAGACCTGACTCTTATACTATGTTAGAATGTCCAACCCAAAAGCTCGAGCTATTGGGTGGAGGAAAACTACATGTGCATAAGACCCAGTTAAATTTCATATACATGCGATGTGCCAATATAATCTAACATGTATAAGTTCTCATGATCGTCGCATCTAAATTGTGTAAAGCTAAATATCCGGTGGCTTACTTGTATGCGATGTGAATTTAATTCCTTAGAACCTCTTACAACAATGATGATGGATGATCACAACCAAGCCTTGTCCCAAATACCGGGGCTTGCTTACCTTTTAGTACATAAATATTAGGGGCAATTGAGTTACTTTTATTTTGATTTGAGAGTGAATAGCTTGTGTGTTGCATAATAGACATGACGGAGAAATGACGGAGATTGCACCGATGCAAATACATGCATGATGAATAGGATATGCTTAGAATCCAATACAGCATATCAAGCCATTTGACGCTCTCTAGTTGTGAAACTGGAAATTCATGGTATCCAATAAGTTTGAGTTGCACGAATGACTTTTTCATTTGCTTTGTAGGTATGCATCAAATACGTGAAATTAACTTGGATAAAGTTCGGGAGTGGAAGCCTTTCATTAAGGTCCAGAAGCATGAAAGGCTGTCATCTCGTTTACTTCAAGACAAGAAATCACAAGATGATAAAAGTAAGTACGGAGGTTACAAGGACATGGTCAAGATTGGATATGAAGTATATGCAGATGGTTCTACCAGAGTTCTACGTGTTTGTGAGGCATCAAACAGTCAGAAGGGATATTTGCGATTCTATTCACGTGAGAAGATACGATTGAGAGTTCCTTCTTTCACGATCCATGTGCTTGAAACTAAGGTCTGAGACTTAAATCCCTATGCAAATTGATTGACCAGGTTATCCCAAAGTAATGGGTGCTATTTTGTGATTCCTTAGGCCCTTTTGCCTGATATCCCTTAGGCAAACTCTGAAGTGGGATTAATGAGTCGTCTCTAGTGTACTAAATTCTTTTATAGAAAAAGAAAAGGATTTTTTTTTTGCTCTTTACAGAATAACAAAATAGGGTAAAATATACTTTTATGAATGTACTATTAATGACCCACTCTCTACTGGCTGTCAAATAGCTGGATTGATTTGATCTATGAATGAGCATTTTCTATATGATATTATTTTAATTCTCTTAGGAAATAATATTTGAAGGGGTTGAATTTGGTGCAATGTTAAGGCCTTAGGTCATAGGTACGGTCCCTGTGCGATGCAATAAGATATCAGATATGTATCTCTCTTCAAACATTTGTAAGGTTAGGAGGTTATATCTAAAGCAGGTCACATAGATTCTCCTACAGATCCTTTGGTTACTTATATATACCAAGCACTAGAAGTACATGGTTGAACTAAATAACTAGATCAAGATCGGTGATTATTTCTCACCATTCTATGGTTTTCTTCATGTTGTTGTCATCTTCTGGAGTGCATGCTATTTTATGATAGGTTGTGTTCTTAAGACTCTTTAACCTTTATAGAAGGTAATGTTCATCCTTAAGTCCAGTATTATGTTATTGCAAGTTAAAAAGAAATGTCTGAGTTACTTTGAGCCTGCAAGCATTTTGAAGCTTGTGCTGGTTATTGCCCTATTAATCTCTTAGGAATAACTTATTAGACTCTCTTGGTCTTAGAGGAACTTTGCTGACTTGCCACAAGAAGAAAAAAGTTATTGACCTTTCTTTTGCTAAGATACCCGTGGTCTAAGAGGAATCGCTATGAAACAGTGGTGAAGGCCATGTTACAGTTTGTTAGTGTTAAATTATTACTCAGATTATAGAATCTTAAGTTGGAATAACCGTTCTTGATGCTTCACTGTTTAACAGTCACATCACTAAGCATATTTGATAGTGTTTCCTGAAACAACTTGTTTGCGAAGTAATCTGTGATCACTAATACCGACTTCTTGTAAAATTGGGACAAGAAGAGAACTCCCTACAAGACTATCAGAAACAATATATCCTGCTTGGTTCTAGATCAACCTGAAAAGAATGTTTCACAATGTGATTGGTCTGGTCTTCCTCATGGTATTCGTAGTTTCTGATTTTAGGCAACCAAACAGGACTATGGTTTCACTTTAAATTACTTCTTTTGAGCGTGCTCATGCAAGTGGGATGGAAGTCTTGAAGTAACCACAGTGAACATAAATTGAAAAACCATCTTTTCAATGTTCTTCTTGAGGGTGTCCAAAGATCAGTAATTATTGACATAAAGACCAGTAAATGGTTCTATTATGCACTTAAAGTGTGGTTATGACTTATTTTGACTGAGCTGTTAGAGCTGTGGCTGCAACTGCTTTTTCCTTCAGAAGTGATTTAGTGTATCTCAATATGGTTATTTGTTGTTGTGTATATATGAAGGATGGAGACGAGAGTGGAACGTCTGTTTGTACACCTGTTCTTAATGCAAGAATTGTGAAAATTAGCATGGATGCTGTGTTTACCGATCTTCATAGGTATATCCAGACCACTGTACAGGTAATATAACATTCTCATCAGTGTTTTCTCCCTCGCTATGATAATATCCACCAGGCTGTAGACACTGTCAGCTGATTCCTTTCCTTGTCAACACAGTCAGCAGATATGGAACCAAAGTGGTCAGGCGCACCCTTTGCGGCAATTCTTAGGAGACATCATGCAGGGTATGATGACACAGATGACTGCATGCTAAAATTTGTCCTCGTCCTGAGCTCCTCCACTTCAAACATTAAACAAGTCAGATATTCATCCATTGTGCTGCAGGTAATACTTTCTCACAGCTACATTACTTTCCACTCACAGAACATTTTACCTATATGTCTTCTAATTTACAACAGTATATGCATAATTGAAATCATTTATCTATCTATTCCTCAAGTATCTTGCTTGGCTTATGTTAGCAACTTTGCAGCATTCTGACATCACTGTGTTTGTATACAGCCAATTGATTTGAACATTGATGAGGAGACACTCATGAGAATTGCCCCTTTTTGGAGATCCTCTCTTAATGAATCAAAAAGTGCTTCTCAACAGTACTACTTTGATCATTTTGAAATCCACCCAATAAAGGTATCAGTCTTGTTTTTTAAAATAAATAGTCTAGCCTTAAAGCATCTGCATCTGCTTATAACAGTAGCTGCCTCTTTTGTGCATCCATAGATTACTGCCAACTTTCTTCCTGGAGATTCATATTCAAGTTATGGTTCCAGTCAGGAGACTTTAAGATCGCTTATACACAGTGTGATAAAGGTGTGAGAACTTATCTTCCTGTAGTTTTTCTTTTACTCAACACATGTGAAGTGTTACAGTCGGTTATGTTTTTTAAACTTTTATTCCTTACATACAATGTAGGTTCCTTCCATGAAAAATGTGGCTGTGGAGCTTAATGGTGTCTCGGTTACTCATGCCTTAATTACCATACGTGAATTGTGCATTAGATGTGCACAGCATTATTCATGGTGAGCCCCATCGTGCCCCTTACGTTTGTTCTTAATAGTTTCCCGAGTTTTAGCTTACAGATCATGCAGGTATGCCATGAGGGCTATCTACATAGCAAAAGGAAGCCCGCTACTTCCACCAGGTTTTGCATCAATGTTTGATGATTTGGCTTCATCATCCCTTGACGTCTTCTTTGATCCATCCCATGGTTTGATGAAGCTTCCAGGCTTCACATCAGGTGCTTCATTTTTACTTTCATTCCATCTGTCATTCTTTATCTGGATATTCTATTAGATGTATTACTGATGAAGATTTCAAGCCTTCTTTAAGAGTATATAATTTTCTGGTAGGGAATCAGTCCAAAAGGGGTAAACGACCTAAAGTCACATAGGTAAAAGTTCTAAGACCCAAGTTTCATGAAATTTTAAGTAATATGCGATATTATAAAGAAAAACAATGGCATAGAAGATTATTGTATCCCTCATTCATGGGAGCTTGGTCGTGGTTGTTGATTGACATATGTTTGCTTCAGCTTGTGTCTTGTTAATCTTGTAATGTTGCCTCTTCCCGTCATATAGAAAGTGATTGATGGACCATCTCAGCTTGCCCTCAAGGGTAACACTTGACTCTGCCTTCTGGTTTTCCTTGCGAGCCTGTACCTGACATTGCCTGGGGCCTTGGATTAGCCCACTGTTACTGGGATTGGCTTTTGGTAATTAGGGTATTTTTCCTGGCTCATCATCAATCAGTAGCTAAACACCTGGGGTTTGGATTAAATGCTGCAAATGGCATTGTTGTGCATACTTAGAATTCCGGATGAGCTTGCCCGCTAGTTTTCCTCTGATCTTCCCATTCAATTTGATTAGTGAGGAGGATAATTTCTTCTCAGAATTTTAATTTGTGAAGCTGTGTCCTGAAGTGTTCGAATTGATTCAGTTCCCTTAATCTGGTCAACATTTTGCACCATTACAAAATTTGCAGGAATGCTCATAGACTGTAGTTGCAAATAATGAGCATCAACGAATTGATTAATTTGCATTTGTAGATCAATTGTATTCATATTTCTAAATTTTTGGTGAACCGCAATGTTTTACTTCCTTTAGGAAAATGTTGCTGACGTTTTCAGTTGCTGTGTAATTTGCATTTTTAAATGACGTGTTGGTGAACTTCTTGAGCTGATTTGACCACATGGTGCCCAAATGCCAGCTGTGTTTATCTCCTTTTGGAGCCAAAGGTTCCATGGTCTTATAGTTTCTAGGAAACCTTCTCCACAGATACCTTCAAATTGATAAGTAAAAGCATTGGTGGGAAAGGATTCTCAGGGACAAGGCGCTACTTTGGTGACATAGGAAAGACTGTAAGCATTTACACTTCTTTCCAAATTGAAGTTGTAATTTATCTATACTCACTCGATTTTTAAATGCGTGATGCTTCTTGCAGCTGAGAACAGCAGGATCAAATGTGCTATTTGCTGCAGTCACTGAAATATCAGATTCCATTCTAAGGGGAGCAGAAACAAGTGGATTTGATGGAATGGTACTATAATGTGAAGCATAATACCGACTTTCATTTTTTTGCCGTGCTGCAAATTTCCTGAGGTATGAGTAATCATCTTTGTCGGGACATTATGATGACATGACATCTATATGTTGCTCTTCAGATTAAGGGTTTTCACCAAGGAATACTGACTCTGGCTATGGAGCCGTCAGTTTTGGGTAGCGCATTATTGGAAGGCGGCCCAGATAGAACGATAAAGCTTGATGAAAGTCCAGGGGTGGATGAGGTACGCATCTTGGTCATTCATGGGGAGGTGGCAGGGAGGGCGTATTAGTAGAGATAATTCCAGGATAGGTATTAGTGGGGTTGTTAATCCATGTAAGAAGTTTCTTCTAGTAGATATAGCTAACACCTTCAAAAAAACCAAATTAGAGAAGGACTTAGTATGCTGTACCAACTACCAGCTAGTAGAGCCATCCCTATTTTCCTAACAAGCAAACTATCTTTCTTGCATCTGTAAGATGTCGGCTATAGCTGTAGTTATGGAAAGAGCTATTGTAGTGAGGAAATTTCTCTTACGAACATTACGAGTTTTGCTCAAACGTGAATTTAGCTAGAATTTGACAGAATCGATGTAGGAAAAGAGAAGATGGAAACTTCCTGGACTGCTTTTCCATCTGCCTTTTCCCATTCTGTAGGAATGCTCCTTATGTATTGTTTGCTATTGCAAAATGACTGGTTTATGTCAATTTTGCAGTTATATATAGAGGGATACCTGCAAGCTATGTTGGATACTATCTACAGACAAGAATATCTAAGAGTGAGAGTTATTGACAATCAGGTACGTGGAAAATAAACGTTCCAGAATTTCATCTTTCCTGTCAGTTATGGATATTGGATGCTGAACACAAAAAGCATTTCTGTTTTTCATCCTTAATGGGAACTTTCCTTACAGTTATGCCAAGTATATCATGTTCTCAGACAAGCTCATTCATGCACATTATTTGCCTATTTTATTGAATTTTGACTATTCCATATATGAAAGACTGATGTAAACCCAAAATGCCTTTGTACAGAAGCTTTCAGAGTCTCAAAAGGTTTATTTGCATGGCGCACCTACATTAAAATAGGAACTAGAAATCATTTTTCCCTCTTACATTATATTTGGACCAATTGCTATGTCAGACGAGTGGCAACCAAAAGTTTGTTGGCTAAAGTGGTTTTCCCACTTATAGCACAGGATGCCTATATATACGGCTGCTTTTATCTTGAGGATAACACTCCCAGAGACTATTTCCTCAGTGTTTGATAGTAGATATATGCGACTATTGGTTCTAGATGCTTTGAGTTGGCATTCATGTTTATGTATTTGTCCATAATTACAGGTTGTCCTAAAGAACCTGCCTCCTAGCAGCTCACTTGTAGAGGAGATCATGGACCGAGTGAGAGGGTTCCTTGTAAGCAAGGCGCTGTTAAAAGGAGATCCTTCCACTACTTCACGCCCTTTACGCCATCTCCGAGGACAAAGTGTAAGTTTTGGCATGCATTGATTTCTATATAATCTTTTTGAGAGTTCTGCATTTAGATATCTCCAGAAAAAAAGCTTAAGGGAACTTAATTTCCAAAGAATTAGCCAATTGCCCAACCCGAATTGCAAGAACATTCGCTTTACAATGCCTGCCCAATTTACATGGCACTATGACATCTGCAACTTAGGAAAACTAGTTGCCAGTACATTTTGAGCGTCAGTCTCCTCATTTGGCATGGTTCCACAAAAATAGTCTCCACCTTTAGCATGGCTCCAAGTCCATAGAATCGCTCGACTACTTTGTGGGCCAAATGTGTGTTCTGCAAATTTGAGAAGCAATTTCTCAGTTGGGGCAAAAGAAGGCCCAAATGACCGCGCAACGAGTTGGCTTGCTTAAATTGCTGGAGGTTCCATATTGTTGTTATATTTGTCGAATATAGATGAAATAAAGTTGACTCATTGCTTAGACCTTGGTGATCACTTTGTTATTTATCTGCAGCAATGGAAAATTGGACCAACGGTGATGACATTGTGTGAGCACCTCTTCGTGAGCTTTGCAATCCGCGTGCTGAAAAACCAAGCCAGGAGACAGACAGCCAACATCAAACTGAAAATGTTGGAACTACGTGATCAAGAAGACAATCTTCCCGCCAAAGACGCCGAGGAGAAGCCAAAGCCGAAGGTGCAGTTCACTTGGAGATGGGGCATAGGCAATTTTGTGGTGTCGGGAATTTTAGCCTATGTTGACGGTCGGCTTTGCCGGTGTATTCCAAATCCCATAGTTCGTAGGATTGTGAGCGGCTTTTTACTGAGTTTCCTCGACAAAGATGATACCAAATGAAGTGCTGAGTTTTGTGTGATGGACGCATGCTCAGCCGACATTTTCTTTGCAGATGATTAAGGCATATGTAGATTCCAATAAATTGTAATAGCTCGCCTCAGGCCGTCCCATTGTCCAAATTATATGCGACGATCAAATCTCCCTCTCTCTCTCTCTCTCTCTCTCTCTCTCTCTCGGCTGCCGTCCATTGAATTGGAAAATCTGACATTGTCAATTCTCTTGATATTCTGACACACAAGTCGGAAATTTTGACATGCGAATTACAAATTCCGACACGTAATTTAGATACGTGCAAGATTAATTTTAAAAATTTTAAATAAATAATAGATCAAAATGTTAATATAGAAAAAAATTTTCAATAAATAATAAAAATTAAATATAGAAAAAAAAAAAAATTTTATTTTTTCTCTTTTTTTCTAACTTTGCGTGACATATAATTCACTCCAAGTTTATTTTTTCTTTTTTCTCTTTTGATACGCTCTGACATGCAAGTCTATTAAAATGGAGTTTAATTTGTTAAATTGAAATAATGAAAATGATATTAACGAAAGGTTATAAATTCATTCTATTTTAATTATTATTTTTATTAATAATATTAATAATATTATTATCATTATTGTTATTATTACTATTTGTGAATTTGAATCAAATTAATTTGATTAAAATAATCATAAAATAATTTAAGGTGTCTCAACATATCGAAATTCTCTATTTTTTTTTTTTTTAAACAATGTATTAGCGTATGATGTTGCGTGTCGGTGTCGGTACTATATACGCCATGACAATGGCCAACTCTGCCTACTTCCTCACCATCCAATGCCATCACAATGACCACCATGCTTAACTTTACTCATATCACTTCGAATTGCTATAGTTCACTGTTCTATCCCAAACCAAACCCAAGAACTATAGTAATCCCCTTTGTTACACATCAACTGCTATTCTAATCATTCATTTGAATATAGTGTCGAGTACATAACAAACAGCCGGATACTGTCAAATGCTGAAAAGACAGGTATTCTGGCTTGATATGGTTATTAAACAACTTCAACATTTAAGAATTTGAAAAGAGGGGAACAGGGATGGTCAAGGAACAACTATGACACAGCACGTCCAATGAAAATCTCTCTGCTACGGCCTCAACACTCTTTGAGGATAAATCCCAATAACCTATCATCACATGAGTTCTCCCTAGTTCTATTCCAACCAAAAAATACCAAAAAAAAAAAAAATTGGAGAGCATATTCATTTCTTGCTTAACACACCAGAATTAGAAAGATACCGTAAGGCCTGGTTTGGGTTGTTCAAAACGGAGGATGACCTCAAAACCTGCATCTTCCTTTTCTTCAAGAACTCCAGGGAGCTCTGTAAGCACTGAGGAGGAGGTATCTCCTTTAAAATAATAGGTCCTGACCTGTGTAACGGAATTCAACAAATTTTATACAGCAACTTGAGAGGCAGTGCAATGCAGAAAGAAAGTTTGCCTGATAGATGAAGGTTTTACCCTGATCCTTTAACTTTCTTCTTTCGTGAAATAGGCTTGGTTTCAGCCCTTTCATCCTCCGAGTCCGATAAGAAAACTTGCCTGCAGATGAACGATATTCTAATAGGTCATACACAACGTCCAAAGATAGAGAACTTACAGTTAAAATTTAAGGAAGATAAAGATATCATACTTCTCACGCGCAGCAAGCAGGTTGACAATCTCATTCGGAAGCATTCCTCTCCTTTCTGCAGACTCATTGCCATCCTCCTCAATTCCATTTTCTGCAATTTCTTGGCCATCCTTGGGCTTTTTAGAAGGTCGAGGTGTCTTCCTCTGAGCCCATAGTCTTCGGCGTTCTTTTCCTTCACGAGCAACTCTACGTGGAAAAAGTCCATCATAGATGATGCGGTGAGTTAATACATCCAGAGAAGAATAGAAACGAAACCTAGTATATAGGCACATTTACTAGAATCGCCACTCCTCTTTTAAGTAACTACAACACGTAGATGATTTTTCCAAGAGGAAACCAGTTTAAGACAAATACAAGCGTCTCAAGTCACCATTTCCTCTAAGCATAGAACCATTGTGCAGTTTGTGTCCAATGTGATCACTAATGTAAATGGAGGCATTTCAAGACATAGAAACCCCATTCATATCTTCAAAATAGAAAAAGCCAATATACGATATCTTTAATCCTCATGCTAGAAATTCTGTGCCACATGTACCTGGCCTTATTGTCTTTCTGGATCTTCCTTATCTCCTCATCCTGATGAAAGCCCTGGAAATAGAAGAATGAAACAATGTCACATTGATATTCGCAAATCAATTCAGCCCCAAATCAACCCAAAGAAATGGTCACCGTAAAGAAGTTCAAACCTGTTCAACCGTGAGCTCCTCCGGAGCATCAGAGTCATTCTCTTCCATCTCCGACATAAACCCCGAGAAAAGAGACAAAAAAAAAAAAAAACCGACTCTCGCACAAGCTTCCTCTTGTCTCCCTTTAAGTAAAAACAAGAATTTCTCCCAGACAAATGCCTCCTTGTCGTCACTATTCTGCAAGAATGGATTCAATCGAACTCGTCACCATAAATAAAATTAAAAAAAAAAAGAAAAGATTCGAACTTTACATGGACAAGACCACCCCATGATCGAACAATGACGAGCAACACACATCAGGACACCAAGCTCGACGATTGACAAACTACAGCAATCGCAATTCAGGCTGAAAAGCTACTCCGATTACCTTTGTTTTTCGCTAATTAGTCGGAAATTAATAAGAAGAAGATTGCATCGAGTACCTGAGAATCACGAGGAGTTCGATGCTCGGAGACGAACAAGACGGTGATGATTCCGACGGATTCTCAAAGAGGCACCGGCGGGCATGGATTCTAGGGTTTAGGGTTTTCCTTCCTGGCTTCACCTCAGGACTTCAAGAGGGGCGAGCGCGGAGGAGAAACGCGCGGAAACGACGCCGTCGGCTGAGCCGTTGGAGGCCTCTCGGCCCGCTAGGCCCGTTCAGGCCCACTAGGCTGGTGCGAGCTCGAACAAGCATTTTCATGTTTGGGCTCGGGCCCTCCCAATTTGGGCCTGTCAGGCCGGCCCAACTCCATCCGTTTTATGTTTATGAAGAAAACGTCGTGCTTTTGTTCTTATGGGGAGCAAGCCAGCCGAGGCTTTATATATAGGCTTGGCACTCCACCCGGCTAG
Source organism: Eucalyptus victrix (assembly GCA_016097545.1). Classification (NCBI taxonomy): domain Eukaryota; kingdom Viridiplantae; phylum Streptophyta; class Magnoliopsida; order Myrtales; family Myrtaceae; genus Eucalyptus; species Eucalyptus victrix. Next base: position 19,189,005 of record CM027842.1, on the reverse strand, counting down.
TCTCATGATCAGGTTTAATCTTCTTCATTTTTTGGAGCAATGTGTGATTGGGGTGTTTTGAAAAATGCAAAATGCGTGTGGTTTTAATTACTAAGTAATGAGAGAAACTAAGGGCAATATCCCTCATGCCTTTTTCTAACGAAAGTCACGTGTATCATCATAAACATGTTGATTGGATTGTAACTAAATGTTTATATTTTCCTCTGTTACTTCTCCATGTGATAGGCAAGGTTGTGAATGCGACGCTGAGAGAGAGAGTCAAGGCAATGGCACCATGGCACCTCAAATCTAGGTATCAGAGAGAGAGAGAGAGAGAGAGAGAGAGAGAGAGAGATGTTAGGAGGAGGTGTGTGAGGGGGTGGCGATGGTCGACTCCTGAAAGCAAAGGTGATGAGGCGATGGAGGCCAATGGCTAGTGGCACAAAGATGGTGTGGGAGACGGTTGCACGAAGGTGACATTAGAGCATAGTTGGGGTGGCAATACAGCACAATTGAGAACGAAGGATGAGATGAAAGAAAAAAGAGAAAGAACAAAACAAGGAAAAAAAAAATCCTAATGGAAGAGGGCTCCTTCAACGAGGATGTGAAAGCATCTAGCCTATCCGATTGGAAATTGACAATTTCTATTAGTCAGATGAAAGAAAAAAGAGAAAGAAGAAAAACTGTGAATCAACTTTCTATTAGGTGAAAGGATCCCCTCCTATCTAGGGGTCTCTTTTTTCCCTCTCATCTTCGCACAACTTTCTTCTTTAACCTCTATAGAAATGAGGGCTTGAGCTAGATCTTTTTCTTTTTTTTTTTAATGTGATTTTCCGTTCTCTATTTCTTACTTTCCTCTAGTTTTGAGGAGTTTTTCTTTTCTAATCAAATCTAGATTTAGAAGTTTCCCTCATTTTAGGAAGATTTCTATCCTGATCTCGCAAAGATTGGGGTTTTAATGTGTATGATTTAGGGTTTCGCTTTCCTTAGGTGTTACACGTTCAATCTTGTTATTTTAAATGGTAATGGTGTTGGGAATGCTAAATGTAGGCGTGCACTACCAAAAAGCAAATCAATAACAATAGATGGAGATTTAGCTGTGTGCTTATTACTAAAAACGAATAGTCACAAATTTATTCTTCTTTTTTTTTATTGTGTGTGACCCCTAACCTTGTTTCAATCATTCATTTTCTTATCTGGAATTTTTGTTTTGGATTTATCTAGGATTTGTCTTATTTTATGATTGGACTGTGTTCTCTCCATTGTATATTTGTGGAAATGAATGAAATGTTTATCTAACAAAAAAAAATTAAGGAAAGGATCACATTGAATTCAAAATAAAAAAGTTTAAGATATTAACTGAATAACAAATAATTAAGGGGTCACATTCAATATTTTGTCAAAGTTCGGCGATAACCCATGACATTATTGTTAGGCGAAACAAGGGTTCCAATCATCTTATCAGTCGTTGTGCAGTCACGGGCTATCCATAAATAGGCCACAAACCTAATCACGGACAGACACCACATGAAGCAAAAGACGTCCTTTAACGTTTGACGAGATGATTCTGTCTCAGCAATCATCATGACTAACACGAAACATTCTAAACAATCTCTGCATTTGGCTTTCCGAACCCACGTCCACGCATCATGTGTCATGCTTTCGCCCACCAGAAATTAAAGTCTTCGATTGTCATAAGCAGAGTCGGTAGGCAAAATTGCCTCTTGTAACCACGAATTGTGGGATTGATCTCGATTTTGTTTCGCCATCTCATCTCCTCGTCTCCACGTTTTGCACACGGGCTGTGAACTGTGGGATTGATCTAAATTTCGTTTCCACCTTTTCATCTCCTCGTCTCCACGTTTTGCACACAGGCTGTCAACATAGGAAGAACGCCAAGAGACTGAGCTTTATGGCCGAGACATCGCAAAGGAAAAAACACGACACTAAGACGTGGTCAAGGAACAAGACTAAGGCGGAACCCGGACCACGGGTTAGATGCAATCGGATGGTCAAAGTCTTTGCCCAAACTGTTGAAATGTTTGGCCCTTAATTAACAAAATCGAAAAGTTTTTAGGATAAAATCATTACGATAAGATAAATTTATGATTTTTTGGACAATATAAAGTTTTATTTAAGAATTCACCCATGTCTTTGGTCTTGAAAAAAAGGTACAAATTCGTCAACGGACGCGTAATGGGAGGGCAATCAATCAAAGGAGGCTGTGGCATCAATTTTTAGAGAAAAAGTGGCCATGCTGAGTTCCATTGCGTAGTCTTCGAGGAACTTTGAAAAGATTAGATCTTGGTGGGCCTAAATTTTGAAAATGGAAGGGGATGCGAATGATGACCCCATGAATTGCTCCTACTTTATTTTTCAAGATCTTCCCCTCTTCAAGGAGACACAGTTCCACGGAATTTGGACTGCATTTTCGTGGTTGACTGGGGACTTGCAATGGACCGAGTCAAGTATGAAAGCGCAGGCCATTTCCACGAACATTGCTTATTGATTTCCTTGAAATTTCGAAAATTCCTTGAATCGCCATGTGATTGAGCATTCATATGTTTGGAAGATCTTCCGTATTAATTGGTTATTACATTTAGTAAATGGCGAATTTCAAGGAGTGTAAGATACAAAAGAAATCGAAATCATCGTCGATCCCATTTAAGAAGAGGATTATGCCACTTTTATCCTAACAACAATAAAGAAAAGGAAAATGTCATACAGATTATCAGTGATTACCGGCATGTCTGCCTAACAATACAAAAAAAATTCTAAGTTTGGTCACCGAGCTTGAACCTTCTACAAAAGCTGGTGTCATGTACGTGATGCCGATTGAAATTGACTCTCGTATTTCTCATAGACAGACAAGTCAAAAACTGCTGCAATTTTCAACAAAAATATCTGTTTTTTTCCTAACAACAGCCATGGCGACGACAATAATAATAACAACAATTATAGTAACAGTAATAATAATGTCTGTAATTGTATTAATTGACAGGGATGACACCGGTCTTGCATGTCTGTTGGCCATATCATTACCAAAAAGTCTGACCATGTTGTTCATGTTTCCTTGCACTCCTTGTCAACATAAATTATTCTGCTGAAAAATTGTCAAAGAATGCTGCTGGATCTAGTCGACCTTCTTAATCAATTTTGTTTCTAGCTTCTTATCCCTTCTTTTTCCTTTCATTTTGTAAGAATAATTCTTTTGGATCACTTTCGAGTTTGGCCTTTCCACATGCCCGTACAGTTTTCTTTCGCCGTCTTCGGCTTCAATTTCGCCCCTACCTAGATACCTCTAAGAGGCTTCGTTTCACATCTCTTCTAGAAGAAAGATTTTGAACTTCTTTTGCGTGTCCTAACAATGTTTGATATTCATATTCGAGCCAATGCTTTATTTTCACCATGCGGCAAAATGAAGTCAAATGTATGAGCTTATCTTTGATCTACAGAGGTGTATTCACACATCATTGTATCTAATTCTTGGTGATGAGCGTCGGTTTAATTAACCATATATTTGCTCAGTCATTTTTTTTAATATTCTTCGGACTTTTGAAAATAACCCGTTTACAAAACCTCATTAAAATTTTATTTTGTTTTTCTTCTTGCACTTTACATGGGAAGATATGATTTTTTTTTTGGTTTCTTTGAATGAATCCGAGGAACATCGATGGACAAGGGCTGCTTGCATGAACAATTCATTTTCTATCGATGCTAATCAAATATGTGACAATTTGAAAAGTCTTTTACATGGCACTGTTCTCAACATTATTTTGCAAAATTTTGAACCTGCCCACTTGCTTTGGAACTTCAGACGACTTCGTGTCAATGTGATAAACGGATCAAAAAAGATTAAAAGGCAAATACATTGGTCATAAAAGGTAAAATAGGATATTCAGATATCAAAAACTTTTTGAATGAAGAAGAATACTTTATAGAATCTAAATTTCGATGAATTCATTGATCCATAACAAATAGGGAAGAATATTGCAAGATGTTTCGTTTTCAGAAATCACTAGTTCAACTACCAAAATTAAAAGATGAATATATCAGTTAAAAGGTTTAATAAATTTTCCTCCTTTTATTTTACTACCATATTGGTAATCAAAGTTAAGTTAACAACCTACAAATTACTGGAAATATGATCTGATAGTACCTGATTTCACACACCCAATTCATTATATAACTGATTAAGTATAAGTCAATGATTTTAACACAAATGTGATAATAAGCTATTTGATCAAAACCGCGTTTTCAATTTCAATTCACCAAACCAAACGTTGGAGAAGAAGACTCGAACAAAGCAAAACAAAGTTTTCTTTTTCTTGATAAGCAAAACAAATTGATTGGCTGGGAAAACAAATGCAACTGTTGTAGTTAACTTAAACCATCTTAAATAAATCTACTGTAGAGGTAGAACTCAACGAGTAGTGTTGATTTTGAATAATGAGACATTTTTAACTGAAAAACTTGTTAGCTGATTAATTGTTGGTAAGTTGCCTACTATTGTATCGATTATCAACCTTTTAGTACTAAATTTTCGACTCTTATTTGGATAGCTTACTAAAGTTTATTTGATTTTTTGTAAAACTTACCTACTTTTCTTTAGCTAATCATCAACATATTGGTGTATCCTATGCAGAATTTTAAAGTTACCAACTCTTACATTAAACTACCGAACATAATTTGAATGACTTATCGATATTTCTCTTATTAATTTACACGCTAGCTTTAAGTTGCCAACTCTTAATTGAATACCTTATCAGCATTTTTTTTTTCCATTTCCCAATTACCAAATCCCGTGAAACTTTCAAGTTATTCTTTGTGTAGCTTACTAACATTTATTTTCTTTCGTTATCTGTAATTTCAAAATTACCAGGTATGTTATCATAAAGTAATTATGATTTGAATGATTTACTAAATTTTTTGCTTTTGAGTTGCCACTAAATGTTAGGTTGTCAACTCTTATTATATGGCCTAACAACGTTTGCTTCATTATTTCCAAATCATCGATAGTGCAATTTGTAATAGATTACCAACTTTAACAACATTTTTGTACATTATCCCTTGTTTATCTCCCCTTGCATAAAATTTTCAATGCTATTCTAGGCGAGAAGAAAATTGTCTAGAAAGTCCTGAACCTATTACACATTTGCCAATTCAATCATAAATATTTTAAATTTTTTGATTCATTCATGAACCTTTTCACTTATTGTCAATTAAATCCTAAAGTTTTTTACTTCTTGCCAATTGAATCCATCCGGTCATTTTATGTACGAATTTGCTAATATGGATACTGGGATGCCATGTGGCATTACTGGTACTAATGTGGACAACTTTTAATAATATTATACTATTTTTGAATTTTGAATTATTTTTTTTTCATTTTTTTCCTTCTCTCTCTCTCTCTCTCTCTCTCTCTCTCTCTCTCTCTCTCTTTTCTTTCTTTTCTTTTTAGTCTTATTCTACCTTTTGCCAATGGCCGGCCACTAACCATGGTAGGGTAGGTTGGCCTTGCCCACCATAAACGAGGCTTGGCTGGGTGAGGGCTAGCCCCAACGAAGGGTGGTCTCGCTCGAGGGTTGGCCTTGCTTAGACCAAGCAAGGTTGACCCTCACCTAGGCCAGGCGGCCTTGCTGGGCATCACTTTCACCAAGACAACACTGGGCGAGGTTGCCTTGGCCCCGCCAAGGGCTTACCTTGCCAGATTTGGCAAGGGGAGCCCTTGTCGAGGCTCACCTTCACTTAGGTGAGTGTTAGCCTCACCCAAGCTGACCCTCATCGAGTCTTACTTGGTTGACCTTGACTTGTGCAAGGGTACCCCTCACTGAGGCTAGCCAGCCATCAATTGTGGCCAAAGGCTAGCCACTAGCAAAAGGTAGAAGAAGACCAAAGAGAAAAGAAAAAAAGAATAAGGAGAAAAATAAAAAAAATTATTATTATTAAAATTTATATATGTCAACACCAGACATGTCGCGTGACACCGTCGAAATTCATGTTAGTAAATTTCGGCCTAAATTAGTTAAATGGACTCAACTATCAATAAGTGAAAATGTTTATGATCGAATTGATAAAACTGAATTGTTTATAACTGAATTAACAAAAGTGTAATAGGTTTAGGACTTTTTGAATAATTTTCCCTCCAGGTGACTTATTCCCTAAAGTTACCAATTTGTGTTAGACCGCCAACTCTTAATTGCAATAGTTTAGTAATTTTTTATTTGCATAACTTGCGACACTATCTATGTATCTCACTCCATTTTTAAAAGCTTCTAACTATTATGTTAATTTATCAACCCTGCTTTACGTGGTTTACCCACATTTATCTACTTAAGTTACCAAGATACGTGGGAAATAACTCTTATTTGAATTGATAAACTAGGTATATTTTATTGTTTCCAAATTTTATTTTTTTTTTTTTTTGTAATTACTTATCAACTTTGTACAAGAGACCAACACTTATTCTTGTATCTTCTCATCCATTATTTTAGTGTTACTAACTCTTATGATCGATTACCAACACTGATTTGAGTGATTATTATCACCAATTCTAAATTAAATAGCTCACCAACTTTCTTTTTAGCATTTCCAAATTACTAATTTTTAATCATTTACTATTTTTATTTATGACGGAAAAGCTTATTTGCTTAATATACTAACTATTTTAAAAGTTACCTATTTTTATGTTAATAATGTGAAAGTAAAAGATGGTAACTCATCATAAAAGTTGGTACTTTTTGTTTTTGATTAGTGCTATTCTAACTCTCAACTTACTCTAAGACATTTGCCCTACCTTTTTGTAGGGCATGGGAGTTGAAACTTACACCTTAAACTTATCATCTCCACCCCAACCCTCCCTAAGAAAGTGGGCATTTTAACCCCCCACCTCCCTAGTATTTTGAAATAGCTACAAAAGCATTGATGACAGTCAAATAAAAGATTGGCATTCTAAAATTTTTTGATAATTTGATCGTACAAAAGTTGGTAGGTCACTCAAACCAAGGTGGGTAATTTCATAAGAAAATTGTGAAGTTACATAAATGAAGGTTGATAAGTTGTTGCCAAGGTAATTTGAAATGAAAAACATGTAATTTGAGTAAGGAATTTTCCGGCATGTGCTCATCTAGTGATTGATCACTAATTTTGTTTGACAGATCTGTTCATGTGATATAAGTTTGTGCTTAAATTTGCAAATGCTCCATCTCTCTTCCCTGTGTTATGGATTTGGCTTTGTTTTTCAATTTTCATGCTCTGTTTCGATTTGTTTTGTCATGAAGATTATGTATTGCTACATCCTTTTAAATAATGAATACAATATTCTTTCAACCAAAAAAAAAAAAAACCTAAATATAAGTGACCTCACACTATTAGTAACATATAAAAGATGACTCCACTTAGTTTACGTTTGGTCTTCCGGATTTTTAATCAAGAGATGATTGTATGTGATAGAAAATAAAATCTAGAGAATATTACTATATCATAGCCACTGTTTGATAATTGACATAATAAAATTGAATATATTCACATCATATTATAAATATTATTTGATATAAATGTCTATATGAATCACAAATTTAGAAACAAAAAACGTAAAAATCTCTTGTAACACTATTGTTTACTTTATTTTTATTTTATTTTATTTTTCTCTCTTTTTTAATTAATTTCTTTTTTTATTTCTTTCTTCCTCTTCCATCATTCTCTAATAAAATTTTATTAAATAGAAATTTGTACTAATAAGATAGAATTAAATTCGAATATAAATAAAAATAAGATTAAATTAAAAAAATAATTTTTTATTTTTTTATTTTGAATTTCTTATATTAGAATTCAAATATAATTTATATTGAAATATAAATTTAATTTGATAATTTAAGAAATTTTTTGTTTAAAGAAAAAGTTTCATATTATGGATATTATAAATTTTATTTATTTTTATCCAACTTCCCTCATTAGATAATTTTATCCAATCTATATCTCATTTATATTCGACTTTATCCTATCTTGAACATGCACCAAATGCAGAATAAATTTATTCTATCTTGAAAATTATCATGACTACCAAATGTAGTTTTAAGGTTATAATCTCATATAATGGCTATAAGCTTTAAAAGGTCAGTAAAGTTACAAAAATAGAAGTTGATGAATAATGGAAGTTTGTAATTTGGGAAGAATCTAATCAATATTTCCATTTTTACCAATAATATTTGAAACTCACCAATATCATAGTTGGAAACTCATTGACCACCCCTAGAAAGAAGAATTGAAATAAATTGTTTTAAAGTAGGCAGGTTCTAGCCTAGAACGTATCCTATCATAACAAGTTCCCAATTTTTGGACCTTGAAACTTTGTATGGAATTGATTCTAGAACTTATCCTGTTCTTCTGATCCGATTTCAAGGTCTACCTCATAACCCTAAGATGAACATGTAGTCATATACAATTACAAATAATAAAATGTTCAAACACATAATAGAAAATATAAATTATAAGTCTCCATTTCCTATTCATCCAAAAAAAAAAAAAAAAATTATGGGAAGAGGAAAGATTGGCGAGGAGATTTGAGAAAGGATGAATAAGTGCTGAGGTTAGAATTTAGGGGAAAAAGAAATTATAATTTTGGTTTTTTAGCTAAAATAATTAATTTTGAAACTTATTGTAAAATAAGATAATCCAATCCGGTTCACGAGTGGGTATTTACTAGGAACTTGTTCCCACAGGAACCGGTTCCTAGACCTATTTTTTAGGTGATTTGATCCGATTTCTAAGTAAAATCGATTTGGTTGCGCACCCTTACCTTTTTGCATTTCCCCAATATTCAAACTTAATGTTTCTAAAGTAATTTTGCTATGCCAAGCAATTACATATCAAGACCGTGGGACCCATACTGACTCCCACAAAAAATACAACCTAAGTTCTTATTTTCAATACCACCATTCTCCATGAGCTCTCAAGTTTGATTCAAGTTGTAAAAGAACTTTTGAACACCTCATGTTGCATTGGCTAGCTATGGCACACTTCACATAAGGAGATTTTTAGCAACTAATATCTTAATAGGGTTACAATGATAGATTTGTCAACTTGGACTTTTTGGTCATCGATGGTGCAGCGTATCAATAACTCAAACCAAACATTCCATAAAGGGCGTGGGATCATTATCTTGATGTCCAAATGAAACCGCTAGAGTTAGGTATCTCTTTTCCCCCTAATCTTTAGCTTAAAAAAAGAGTTTCTACTTAGAAAAAGAAGATTTTCACTTATTGATTTTGTACATCACATCAATTTTCGAATGAGATTTGAATAAGACAGCCATGTTAAATGTGGCTTGTCATATTCCTTCCCATTATATGATCCCAGATCCAATGCCAGCAAAAAGGGGAATATAATGCTCCACGCCCAAACAAAAACAATGGAAGAAGAAGGGAGGGCGAAAAGAAAAGTTGTGTACGCGGTGTTTCTTCAACCCCCCACCTCGGTCGAATCATGGAGGATCAAAAGATAGGTGGCGATGCTGCTGTCCACACACACCACCTCCTCCACCTTTGTTTTTTTTCTCCTCCCTCTCCCTGGTCAACCCATTTATAATTTCGACAGCGCTCGCCCGTCGCTTTCAACACCCACCTTCACATTCACGTATTGCCCCTGCTCCACTCCCTCGTAGATGACCGAACACTGTCGCTCACATGGACGATGATGTCCGTCTCGGACGTCTGTCCTTCTTCTTCTAGAAAAGGTGGTTTTTTTTAACGTTGTACTGCTCCAGGCTCTCGTGGGTGTGTGTCTTTGGAAAGAAGAGAGAGATAGAGAGAGAATCGTGTAGTGAAGGCTTTTTCTTTTCTTGCTTTCCTTTCGGGTTTTTGAGCTTTTTGATCGAGCGTGAGAAAGGGAGACCGAGCTGAGACCAGAGATTTCTAGAATTCAAATTTCAGATTTTTCAGATTTCAACCGCGGGGAGCAGCCAGCTACAAAGCTCCAGTCTTGAGCCTTTCCAATCTGAAGTAAGAAGCTTTAGAGGTATGTTCACAAAATCGTTCTCTTTTTCCTTCTCTCTCTTGTTTTGAACAAGCTCAAGTTGACTGATTCTATTCCCTCCAAGATGGGAAATCATTCATTGCGTCCCTGATCGAATTAAAGGATACAAATAGACACTTTCTCTTTCTCTCTCTTTTATTTGTTCTACGAGCATTTATGGAGATAGATGGTCTCCCAACGGTACAGAAGATTGAGCTTTTAATTTCTCAACAAATTGCAGCCATGTATCAACGGCTTTTGCTACGTCTTCCGTAGAAGATTCCTTGAATTTTCTCATCACTCTTTCGTGATCAAACAGTTCCCACCTTTTTGTTTTTTTATCTTTGGTTGCAGAAAGCTGATGATTACGCAAGATACCATCAACCCAGTTCAGCTCAGTCCATTTCCAGTCGAGTATGGCTTTCCAACAAGCAATTCTTGCAATAATCACCACAGTCTCGATCATCTCTCTAGCAGAAGCTCGTAATCCCGCGAATTGCAACCGATCATGTGGAACTGGAACATCTGTCAAGCGTGTGAATTACCCATTTGGATTCTCCAGCGATTGCGAAATTCAGCTCGGCTGCACTGACAACTCCGAGATCAGAGTCGAGGGCTTTCGAGTCCTGAACTTGACCACATATAGCATAATCGTCGACCTCCCAGCGAAATGCAACCGCCGAGTCGCATCAATTCGCTCTCTTTTTGGCAAAAATTATGCACCCACTTGGACAAATGGATTTCTATTCCAGAAATGTGAACGAGCCCATTTGAGTGGATGCCTCGTGCCGACAAGTTTTGTGAAAAACCGATTCCAGAACGGAACCTGCCGAGGAGAAAACATAACCTGTTACTCGAAAGAGAGTAAGGAGGGGGTTGATTTGATTGAGTATGGCAGTTTGAATCGGACGGGTTGTGAGTTCTTGTTCTCCTCCATTGCTGCTGTTGACCCGGAGAAGAACTCCTTCGAGTTTCAAGCTCTGGAGTTGGGATGGTGGCTCAATGGGTCATGTAATTGCACAAAAAATGCGACTTGCGTGGGTGTTTCTCTTGTTGATGGTGGTAAAGGGTTCAGATGTGAGTGTGATCATGGTTTTGAAGGTGATGGCTTCGTCCACGGTGAAGGTTGCCGGAGAGGTGAGTCAACAACTCATTGGAGCATGCGTACATACATAGCCATTGTAGATAATACACCCTTTTTACTATTACAGAATACTTGCAAAGTAGGGTCATCTGGGACTGGGGTAATGCTAATTGTTATGTTTCTTGTTATTTTCTTCTCTTCAAACTCCAAAAGAGATTAAAATTATTACATGATATGCTGATAGATTGCACGGGGCAAAAAAAGTTCGAATTGAGGGACCTATTCAGATGCGTTGTAAATCGTCAAGTCTTAACTGCTAAGTTAGTTCATGTCTTTAAGTGTGAAAGACCCAAAAGTTGGCTGACCACGTGGAGTCTCCCATCTTGTTTATCAAACGGCCTTTTCTTTGTTTCATCTCTTGTTTTCTGCTTGGGGTCTAAATTTCTTTTAATGAGGACAAATGGGAAGGCAGGAAAAGAAAGATTCAACTGTCATCCAATAGGATACAGGGATGTCCTTTCTTTGGTCAATAAAAGGGCGAGATTGGTAAATAATAAAGAATGAGAATTGTCAATTAATCTAGATGATCTTTTTCTTTTCTACTTTTTTGAGTTTTCTTGTTAGGATGATTGTTCTCTTCTTTAATTTGAAAGCAACCTCTGAATCTCTGAAGCTTCACTTTTGACTGGAACATGGGCTTTATTAGGGAAAAGATCTTGGAGCTCTGACCTGTCTATATTTTGATCGACTTTTCCATTATGTGATTTTTGGGTTCTTTACATGATTGACATGATCAGCATTGACTTTGCATCTGCATTAACTAAGAACTGTGGGCAAGATAAAAGATGACTGCTAGATCATGGGGGCATAATTCAAGGATGTGAACGTGGTACTGCCTACTGGAAAAAAGATACTTCTTTTTTTCCCCTCAAATACATGGGGTGCAGGAGGTCACAAGGCATATCAAGGATTAGGCGGCATTGGCTGCATTTCCCTATATTTGCCATAACAAACAGTATGGCTTCCTGACTGAGGAAACCAGAGGAGCATTAGCTCATTAGAGTAAAAAGGGAAGGGAGAGAGAGTGATAAGGAGATTGGCACAGAATTAAAATTTTTGCTGACAAAGTAAACAGTTAAACCTCGAGTGGTTTCAGAGTAATCAGAGTAGTCACATTTTATTCCTTTCGGCCTAAGTTAAAAGAGCTTTTCATTTTCATCAAACATGATGAAGCAGTTAGCATGACTTTGCATATTATATCACTAGGTCAGTGGACTGGTCATGTCTGGCGAATCCTTTTCTTAAAATAAGAAACCAAGGAAACTCTACATTTGGCTCAATTCAATATTGGCTTCAGTTGCAAGCTTCTTCTAGACGTATATATGTTTTTTTATACTAATTTTGTGTGAAAAATATTGCCTAACTTGTACTCTTTCTTCAAAAGTGAAATTGATTTCTGGAATGATTAACATTGTCATTCTGCATTATGAAATTGGAACACTCAGTTTCATTCCTTTGTTATCTGTAGCTTCAAGTTGTGGCACTTCAAACTACTTCTTCAGGCGCTGTGGAAGAAGTAGAAGAATTGGCATACTCATTGGAGGTGAGTAGTCTTCACCCCCTTATGGTTAGACTGTACTAGTGCTTCTATTATGTCACTTCAGACATCAGTTGATAGAGACAAATGAACAAAGAGTCTATGTTATCAATTAATTGAAGGAATGTCTGGGGCAGAGCAAGGAAGGAAAGAAACTAGATAGATGAAAAATAAGCCTATATTTCATCTGTTTGCCACACAGGATCATCTCTCTCTCTCTCTCTCTGGTTTTTCTGTGTTGTTGGGAGGATAGGTGTGGTGACAGTTCTTTGGTGAGTAAAGATAAGTGTACTGATGTTGTCCACATTCATTTGGTGTTTTAGGGCTTACTGCTGGAGCTTCCTTAATGGCTACTCTTGCTGTTATCTGTTTCTTTGCCCATCGCCGGTCCACTACTCAGCGCAACCAGAAAAGTGCGAAGCGCCTTCTCTGCGACGCAGCCGGCAACTCCAGTCTTCCCTTATACCAGTACAAAGACATCGAAAGATCCACCAATGGATTCTCTGAGGGACAGAGGCTGGGTACTGGGGCCTACGGCACAGTCTATGCTGGAAATATCCACAATGATGAGTGGGTCGCTATTAAGAAGATCCGGCATAGGGACACAGATAGCACTGACCAAGTCTTGAATGAAATCAAGCTCCTATCGTCCGTGAGTCATCCCAATCTTGTCCGTCTCTTGGGTTGCTGCATTGAGCAGGGCGAACAGATCCTTGTTTACGAGTACATGCCAAATGGAACATTGTCTCAGCATTTACAAAGAGAGAGAGGGAAAGGACTTCCTTGGACGACAAGGCTCACCATTGCGGCTGAAACTGCTCGTGCCATTGCCTATCTCCATTCAGCTGTGAACCCACCCATCTATCATAGAGACATCAAGTCTAGCAACATACTCTTGGATTACCAATATAGATCCAAAGTAGCAGATTTTGGCCTTTCCAGGCTGGGAATGACGGAGACTGGGGATTCCCACATCTCTACTGCCCCACAAGGGACTCCGGGGTACCTCGATCCTCAATATCATCAAAATTTCCATCTGTCCGACAAGAGTGACGTCTACAGTTTTGGGGTGGTCCTTGTGGAAATCTTAACCGCACTAAAAGTGGTGGACTTCTCCCGACCCCACAGCGAGGTGAACTTGGCTGCACTGGCTGTTGATAGGATAGGCAGAGGTTGCGTGGATGATATCATTGACCCGTTCCTCGACCCACAACGGGATGCATGGACACTCTCCTCCATTCATAAGGTGGCCGAGCTGGCTTTTCGATGCCTCGCGTTTCACAAGGACATGAGGCCTTCCATGACAGAAGTTGCTGAGGAACTCGAGCAGATAAGGCTCAGTGGGTGGGCGCCGCTAGAAGAGCACTTATTCGCAGCGTCCTCGGTGGCATCCTCTTGTTCCTCACCGTTTAACGGGAGCGAGAGGTCCTTTGGTGGCATGTCGATGAAGAGAGGGCCCACGAGTCAACGTCTGGGCTCAGTGACGTCAAGGGTGGCCGATTCTCTGGGCTCAGTGGAGGAGTTGAAGGACTCTTCCCCGGTTTCAATTCAGGATTCTTGGCTAAGTGAGCAGAGCTCGCCTTCGACAACCAGCTTGCTAAGTAACGTGGTTCAGTGAACTCGTCTTCGACCACCGGCTTGTGGACTTGCTCTTCAATCAGTCTCTGAAAACTGTTCCGGGTTTAGTTTACAGGTTTCTGCCGCCCACTACTGCATTAGCTATCTAAAGAATGCCTTTTTTCCTTCATGTATCATTAGCCATACTGTTTCTTCCCAGTACTCACAAGATGTAGATTACGTTCAGAGTAAACGGGCAACCTATGAGCTGTACTTGTTTTCTATTTAGCCATGTAAATCAAATGTCAAGTTGAAAGACTAGATGATGCTCTTATAATACGCCGAGCCACAGCTGCGAATATTCTTGGCTTAGTCGAGATCCATCCGTCGTAGAGGGCATTCAGGTGCAATGTTCATTCCTGCTAGCAAGGGAGCCGTCGACGAGACGAGGAGTGTCGATTTTCGTTTGCCGGAACTTTACTTTGCTCTCAACTGTACATCGCTTTCCAATGGTATTCACTTTGGACAACAGAACATGAATAATCATCTTACTCAAGACATTATTCTCTGTCCTGATGTTAGGTATCGGTAGATCAAGGCTGGGATGAGGATTTAGTGTTTTTCCTTGTTAGTAATTAGTAAATCCGATACGTGTTTGATGACTTTTACTTACAAAAAGTAACTTTAAATTAGAAGAAGTTAGTATCTTTTAAATGCGATTTGCAACATTTTGCAATTAAAAATGGGTTCAAGGTGTTAAATCTTCACATCCATTAATAACTTTTGGCTTAGGAAATAGGAATGAATGTACTGAAAGTTCTAAAACTTGTAAAAAAGAGCAATTAAATTCTAAAATTTTCAAAAAGTATAATTAAGTTAAAAAACTTACTTCGAAAGTATAATTGAATCTTAAAACATTCACAAAGTATAATCAAGTCATAAAAGTTATCAAATTGATCAAATCAAGTTTCCTATTGCCTACATTTTTTTTTAATGTTTTAGTTTTAAGATTCGATCGCATTTTTTAATAAATTTTATGATTTAATTATATTGTTTGAAAGTATTATAATTCAATCATTTTCTTACAACAAGTTGAACTTTCAATGCAAGAGGACAACATAGGTCTTCCTTTATATTAGGAAAATAAGTTTTTTTTTTTTTTTTATATCGAGGAACCAGCGGAGTCTTCTTTCACTTACGCTATTCGGAGTCATACGACCTGACCCGCCGATGCTAGCTGATACCATGTCGGGCCTCGCCCCAAGCTACTATTTAGACATAAACCTTGGGAGAAGTTAGCACAGGATCCCATCGGGGCTACCACCATGACCCCATGACATGTTAGCAACGTAGAGATTGGAACTCATTTCCGTGGCAATAAGGTAGTAAAGTTTAATCAACTGCGTTATCCACCGATGGGTGAAAATAAGTTAATATCACTAAAAACCTTAAATTAATATATTTAGAAAAATTTACCTTAAGTTAATTTTTTAACCATAAAAAATCTAAAATGATATGTTTGTGATAATTTTATCTAAATTTATTTTTTGACTACAAAAAACCTCAAATAAATACATTTATAATAAATTTACTATATATTAGTTTCTATTAAGTTAAGGTAAAACCAATTGTTAAAAATCATCTAACTTAATAATTTAACGATAAAGTCCAATGAAAATTAATGGATAGTAAATTTATCATAGTTATTAATTTAGGGTTTTTGGAGATTAAAATATTAATTTGGAGTATGGTAATAACCCAAGAAACCCGGAAAAAAAAAATGAAACAAATCGCCACCATCGTGCCCTTGACCCCGCCGAAAAACCCTAAACCCTAATCTGAAACTCCGGGCATTTGCAGGTCGGCGGGCGCGCGCAGGCAACCGTTCCATCCTCTTCCTCCGTTCAGCCCCTGACCAGCTCGAGAAGATGCCTGACAAGGCCAAAAGACGCCGCCTTTCGTCGTCCTCTCGGCCGCAGACCTTCTCGCCCTTCGCTCGTTCGCTTGCTCTCGCCGCCTCCGCGAGCTCGAGCGGCAAGCAGGACGCTCCTGGTATGTTCACTCTCCAGCGTCGATTGGGTGATCAAGACTGCTTTTTTCGCCCCCTGTTCTCTTTTTTTTTTAGTTCCTGGTCTCTCAAGTTCGAGTTTTGATGTGTTTTTTCGATTGGGTAATCGCTTCTAGATGATGGGTTTGGCAAGAATGCTCGGAAGGAGAAGATTGAGCAGACCGAATCCTCCGACGAGGAGAGCGCGCATTCCCAGTCTTCTGATGATGATGATGATGGTGGTGGTGATGATGATGCTGAAATTGAAGTAAGAGCATCGTTAGGATAGCTTTCGATTCAGCGGTGAAACTCGGCGTGTTTGTCTTTCTCGGTAATGAATTTCTTTTTATTATGGGTTTTATCTGAAGGGGGTTGTTCAAGCTGATTTCGCTTTTTTCGACCCGAAACCGAGCGACTTCCATGGGGTGAAGATATTGCTACAAAACTACCTTGGTGATGAGGAATGGGACTTGAGTGGATTCGTAGACCTGATATTGGGACAGACGACGGTGGGGACTGTTGTTAAGATAGAGGGTGCTGAAGACGATGGGCTTTTCTCCGCTGTTTCCGCACTTAACCTGGACAGATATAAGGCAAGTCGATCTGTCTCCTGGGATTTTAATCCTTTTTGCTGTCAATTCATCGCATGATTTGCATCTTAGCTGTACGTGTCAACACCAACATCAATTTGCCCTCACTAAATGGCTTTTCGAAACATAGAGTAGACGTGAAAAACAAACATGTGAAAGATATGAAGGTGTCTTGTCAATCTCCCCCCTCTTTAGATGGCACTTGCTTGTTTCATTCTGTGCAGTCGTTTGCTGGCCAATGTCTGTGCATTGCTCATAAATTTGGTAACTGTTGAGGAAATGAGATCTAATATATGCTATATTCGGTTGCCAGGATCATAAATGTATTATCGAGCTGAAGGAGTACCTCCTTAAAGTGTGCCCAGAGAATCCTGTGATAGGTGATCTCAGAGCACTTTTGAAGGAGCAAGCACAGCGTACTGGTCTTCTGGTGTCTCAGCACGTGATGAATTTTCCTCCCCAGCTTTTGCCACCTCTCTATGATGCACTCTTTGATGAAGTCTCTTGGGCTACGGAAGATGAGGTCAGCTGAGAATATTGTATGAAGTCGGTGAGCTTGGTGAATATGTCTTCCTTACCTGCTATATAGCTAACAGTTTTCCATGATTAATATATCTTGTTTATCTTTTTGAAGCCCACTGAGGAGCTTAAGAACTCTTTCAAGTTCAGTAATTATCTACTAGTTAGCAAAATTTATAAGGTAAAAGTGTGGCTCTCTTGGTCTACTCGTTTCTCTTCAATCTGGTGCTAGATTTGTGAATGCGGGCCATCCTGATCTGCTATGCTTTGCTTCATGTTGTCAAATGCAGCTGAAGAGCGGTTCCCGGAAAAGTAAACAAAGCGGCAATCATGACAAAGATGCAGATATTTTATTCAGTAAGCTTGAAGATGAAATTTTTTACAAGGTACGAATTTTCTCAACTCAGTGCCGTGGTTAAGTATGCTACTAGCTCTTGTTTTTGGCCAATTACTTCCTTAGTTGATTATTACTCCACTATCTGATGCAGCTCAGCTCATGGTCCTTCAATTTTCCTTTGCACACTCCGCCAGTTACAAATCATGAGGTAAGAAAGCCTTACTCTATCCAGATTCTTTTCACTGCATCACTGTGGGTTGTTGGGATAGGCAAGAATATAATGAATCATCAATTAGGGCTGCCAGTAAATTAAAAGTTCTCCTGCTACTACAGCCTAGGGACTTGACCATCGGCGTTCATTGTCATTTTTATTGCTAATTGAGAGATATTGTTTACTTGCAGCTGAAGAATTACCAGTTGACAGGGTTAGTCATGGCAGTAAAAGCAGAGAAAGTTACACAATTCCGGGAAGAGTTGAAATCTATGATCGATGAGTCTTGAGACTGCAAAAAGAATGGCATTTTACATTGCAGCAGGTTTCGTGATGCATCTGATCGTATCACAAATAAGATGTCAATAAGATCTCATTTCCACCACTCGGGAAAAGATGCAGCTGGGCACGACAAATTGTTCACTTTCTGTAATCCAGGTGGATTTGATGGTTTTTCTCTCTGAGGTTGGATTCCGTTGTAACTTCATCTCGCTTCTGTATGCTTTTCACCTTTGGCTGAATGTGATTGCTTTTGCAAGTGCTTCAGAATGGATCATAGGAGACTCTCTGTTGAAGGTCAATATGGAAAACAATGCTCATACATATTCTTCTAGGCAAAGCAATTTGACAACAAATATGTTGTTCTCATTCTTCATCTCTGCAAAATATATATTTAAGCTTCCACAGCAATTTGCCCAAAACAAACCAAAAGTACTCTGGCCAGAGGAACTTAAATCAGTGGCTTCTTACTTCTTTATTTAGAGGAGTTGCATAGAATTTGCAAGGCAATGACATTGCTGACCAAAGAAAAGGAAGGCAACTTCTCGTACAGGCGGCCATGGTCCGAGACTCCGAGTGCACGGTTTCTTGTGGTCAGACATGCAACGCAGCTTTCGTATGCATGACATCACGTCTTCTGATAAACCTGTGAACTTATTTACATGCAGAAACCATGAGTTCAATTTCCAAGGCAGTGACATTTCTGGAAGAGGCCGAGAAGGGCACTCTTTCATGCAATCTTCAACATTGGTGGCGGCTTTTCGCCATCTTTGATTTGAGAAGTGAGCGGTTCCTACACTCCCGTCACCCCCGTCATAGCAACCCGACTTAATTTGGACTTTTTTTCATGCTAATAAAATTGGAATAAGTGTTGATAAATGTTAATAGTTGTTGGTAACAAGAAAAATCGTCGGTGACAGTTTTTATTTTTATTTTCTGAGGTATCCTGTTGATAACGTATCAACGTTTCTAGGACATTAACAATATTTTTTTACTAGTTTCCAAAATAGCAACTTTTGTACAATTTAGCTGATTTCTATTTGAATAATTTACCAAAATTTCGAATTTACTAACTCTTCGATGAAATTACCAACCTAAATTAGAGTGATTTACTGATTTGGTTTCTATTGGACTTGTTTTGCATTATTGACTCCGTTTGAGTTACTTGACAATATTTACTTGTTCTTATTTACTCACTTTTTTAAGGAGCTGCCAAACTTTATTTTGCCTTGTTTAATAATACCTTACATTTATTCTAATCTTTTAAGAGATAATCAACCTAAATTAGTGTAACTCGGTAATTTCTTTCTCGTTCAAATCCCACTTAGTATGAGGTTACTAACTCTTATTTGAGTTACTTATCGACCTTGCCATCAACAACCACGACATCATCCGCCACTGCCCTTGACAGCAACTCCAGCAACTTTGTCATTAGATGGAGGTCGATCCAAGCCTTAGATCAAGCATGCCGACTGCTTCCTTGCCCAAGCCTATGGCAGCTTAGCCGGTGCAAACACCATCCTGTGGTTGATGTCGAAGAAGATGGAGCACATGGGCACCTTGCTGAGGGCACATTAACCTTCGTCGTTAGTCTTTGGTGACGTTGATGATGGGGCCAAGGAGCTTGCGAGTGTGGCTACTGGTGATGGCAACGGTGGGACTATTGGTGGTCGGGTTGGGCTACACTAGGCTGGCAATGAACCGGATGAATGCGTTTGGGCGGGCATACGTGAAATACTAGTACAACATGGGAAATTAGTTCTTCATCTACTGGATTTGTCCATTTGTGCTTGCGGTTTGGGCCGGTAGGTGTTCAGCTTTTAGGTAGATAATGAAATAAAAGTTAGGGGTGAGCATAATCCGGGTTGGGTCAGTTCATTCCCTAACTCTAGAATTAACTTGCACAGTGTTGGTCTTCAATTTTTGGGATCGATGACTTATCCTATTGAGCTTGGGACCGAGGACTAAATGGATTAATGGTTTCAGTCTAATTCTAAGGTCAATCCAAGACCAATTGATAATTTTTTGTTTTCATTTTTTGTACTCCCGAAAAAAGGTAAACTTACTATTTCAAATTACGTATTCATCGACAATATGGCATTGTGCAATTAAACTATAAATATCAGTACATATTCAAAAAATTTAAGATAAGGCACTAACAAAGATTTCACACTTGTTAGAATTAAGAAACCACAAAAACGATTAGGACCGCTCGTAGAGATATGGGACAAGATGGGAAGTTGAGTGGCAAGCATGAGTGTTGAGCGGGGTGAGTGGTAAGCGGCAGTGGTGACTGGGGAAGTTTTTTCTCAAAGAAGACAGAAAAGACTAGTATTGGAGGGAGATGCCATGAGGAGCCGTTTAATGCTATTTGCATCATTTTGGATGCCATGAGAAGCCATTTAATGCTATTAACGCCGTTTGACTTAGGGTTTTCTCTTTAGAATATAAAAAATATATTAGATATATAAATATATAATACATTTTAGATATATTATATATAAAATATATAGTCATGATTGATCTGAATTAGATCGACCCTAAACTCCCATGATCAATGACCAATCTGCACAATATTGATCTAGAGATCTCATGATCAAGGACCAACTTAGTCATCCTAGGAACCGAATCAAGATCGAGAGGGTCGGGTTGATTTAGGGTCGGTCCAGGATTAACCGTGGACCAATGCTCATCCCTGATAAAAGCTTGCAAAGAACAAAGAAGCAAAGGGGTTTGTCTTTTTGGTTGATCATTGCTCCTTGATTTATTTTCACCTTGTTGGAGGATAATCGAATTCAAAGGGACAAATCCCAACTGCCAATAACATGCGTAGGTTTTGGCGTTTGGAATCTAAAGCAATGAGAATGATAATTGAGCAAAATTGGGGATTATGCTTTGCAATTCGTGATGGCAAAAGCAACTCTAGCACATTTCGTTGGCAACCACCCTTGGGGAGAGAGCCTGAAGAAGATGAAGAAAGACCAAAAATAAGAAAAAAGAAAAATTGCCATAGACAAAATTTCCTCTTCTCGAATCACTCATCAGTTAGTTGGGGCTCTTATTTGAAACTACGGTTCTATTTGGTAACACTTCAAATAGTACCTAATTTTATTATTTTACTCAAAAATAAATAAATAAAAGAATAGAAATCTGTTTGGCAAATTTTTATTTTTGAGAACAAAAATAAGTTTTTCTATTCCTAGGAATAGCTTAAGAACAAAATCAAGAAGTAGAAAATAGTTGATTCATATTTCAAAAATAATTCTAGAATCAAGTCAAATTTAATGGCTTTTTAACAGCCGTATAACGTATGCCATTAATATAAAATAGTTTTGTTCATATAACGATCGTATAACAACTTTTTAACGGTCGTATAACAGTTTTATAACATTTCATTTATGTCTACATAAATTCTGCATTATTTTATAACAATTATATAACGGTTATCGACACAAAATTCACTTTGGGTTTTTATTTAAGAAAATAGATTCACTTTAGGTTCTTATTTGGAATTTTCCCGAAGAAAAATTTGCAAATTTGACTTTCCACAAGATTAACATTCAACATTAGAGAAAGATTTGAAGGCTAAGACTTTCCTAATTTATTTCAATTGATGACGAGATTGTCTAGGTATGGGCAACTGCTTAAAGAAAGAGATAAATGGCCACATGAAAACTTTTTCACAAATTGTGGCTTTAATGAAAAAAAAAATGAGTTAGGGGATGAATTTGATCAAGATAAAAATATTGAAATAGTTGTATATGAATTTTACCAAGAAAATGAGGGAAAGGCACCGGCTTTTGCTCTATTAAAATCTCGGTTCAGTTGTTTCACATCGCCGAGATTGGCTTGCGTTCACGTTCAAAGACAAACGATTCATTGATTTTCGTCTTAGAATTTGATTTCATCCTCCCCCTCCCCTCACCACCCCCCCCCCCCCGGGACTCCCTTTCTTCGGTGGGGAGGAGGGGAGGCAGGGTTAGTTTTTCTTTTTCATTTTAATCTCATCCAAATTTTATTTTGGACCGACATGCCCTAGTCCAACTGCCGGAAAAAAAAAATCAAGTGCTCATCATCTAATTTGGACTCTTATTCGAAACAAAATATACAAAATATATTTTAGGGTTTTCTTTTAAATAAATGATTCTATTTCCGGCTCTCATTTAGAATTTTTCCTAAAATCACCAACCTAGGAAGGAGGACAAAATGACATACAAAAGGAGAAGCTGACGGCACATCCTTGGCTGGGGTCGGTCAAGCAGCAATAGCAGAGGTCGTGTGCACCCTTCTCGCACGGCGCCTTTTGACATTGCGGAAGGTGCACTTTGCTTCCGTCCTTGATACGAGGAGCGAAGGCTGTAGGGCCAAGCGAACCCTCGTCGGTGCCAAACACCTTAACACGCATCGCCGTGGTGCCTATTGGCATCCAAAAATACACGTATATCACTATCAATGTATCACTATCAATGTTGATGAATGCTTTAAGTATGCGAAGAAAATAGAAGGTTAAAAATGTTGAAATATAATATGCAAAAATAATGGGATCTTTCTACTTATGTTAACGTGGAAAACACTAGAGAAATAAACAAGGAATAATAAGGATTTTGCATGGTTGATGAAATAATCATAATGTGGTTTGACTTATTTTTTAGAAAATAAATTTGAATTATACATATGAAATCCGTGAAAGATTTATGTGACTATACCATCGTTATGCGGGTACATTTAAATTATGGTTTTGTTTATAGAGTAGAAACGTATGGTTAATATTCAATGGAGACTGGCCTTGGAAATGGTGGTGTTCAATTTGTTTCGCAATACAGTATATAATCACGATATGAAGAGATACACATGGGTGCATCAATGCTATCAAGACAAACGACTTGAAGCAAACGAGGATTTAGCCATCTAGTTTGCTTACTTTGATGAAGAGCCATGAGAAGAACGAAGAAAACGCAAGAGAACAGAACAAATTGACGGGTTGAGTGTTTCCCAGACGCCATTTGTGAAGATTCTTTAGATGGTCATTGGATTTCAAGGGTGACGACTATATATATAATACTCATTCTAGAAACTTCCGTATATTCACTTATACAATACATATATTTATTTGATGACCTTTCGTTATATTCATGTGTGCAACCTATATATAATATTTATTTGACTCACTTCCTTATATTCTTGTATGCAATCTAGATATAGTTTTGACTCTTCTACTTGCCGTAGTCAGGCTACGTAACCATTATTATCAACCAATAAAGGATCTACAAATGTCAAAATTATTGCTAGGTATAATTAGAGATGTCTCTAGGATAATTTCTTTTGTTGGATATATTTTGATAATTCTTATGATTCCTTGTACTCTCAAGATTGCAAATATATTGATTGTGCATGTTTTAATTGTTATGTTATCTTAGACTGTCTTCTAATAATGTTTATAAATAGGCTTGTGTATTCTTCTTTAATGCATGTCGAGGTTTTGGTGTTTGGAGTCTAAAGCAATGAGAATGAAAATTGAGCAAAATTGGGGGATTATGCTTTGCGATTCGTGATGGCAAAAGCAACTCTAGCACATTTGGTTGGCAACCACCCTTGAGGAGAGAGCCTCAAGAAGATGAAGAAAGACAAAAAATAAGAAAAAAGAAATATTGCCATAGACAAAATTTCCTCCGCTCTGATCACTCCTATCTCAGTTGGGGCCCTTATTTGAGACTACGGTTCTATTTGGTAACACTTCAAATAGTACCAAATTCTATTCTTTTGCTCTCCAAAATAAATAAATAAATAAATAAAAATCTGTTTTGCAAATTTTTATTTTCGAGAACAACAATAAGTTTTAATGTTCCTAAGAATAGCTTAGGAACAGAATCGACAAGTATAAAATAGTTGATTCCTATTTCGAAAATAATTCTAGAATCAAGCCAAATTTAATGGCTGTTTAACAGCCCTATAACAGTTTTTGTATGTCATTAATATAAAATGGTTTTGTTCATATAATGATCGTATAACAACTTTTTAACAGCCAGTTTTATAACGTTTCATTTATTTCTACATAAATTCTGCATTATTTTATAACAGTTACATAACGATTACCCTCTTTTTTTAATTACTAATTTGTTTATAATTGTTTCTCAATAGCTCTCTCTTTATTTTTACCTATAAATTGTTACTCCAAATGTAATTGAAAGTGATACTGATATATCCGGAACATCCTTATTTCTCCTTTCCTATTTCCTTATGTATTTTTCCTTTCATTGCTGGTTATACACAAAAAGTTGTTCTGTTTTCTTCTATTATTTAGTGTGAAATAAAAAAGAAGATCTATTGTATCTTGGGAAGATAGCCACCGAAGTCTCATGCATCGAGTTTTGTACTCCGAGAGGTCAAATTATCTTTAAAGATAGTGCTTGCACACCTCAAACAATTATTTTTTTTCTAATCTTTTTAAACGTATTTTCAATGGTTATTGTTATATCTCATGTTATCGATCATATTTTCAACAAGTTACCCCTCTTATCAACCAATAAAGGATTTGCAATGTCAAATGGCCCAAATGGGAGGCAATTACTAATATACCTAAGTTTCTCTCGATTTATCTAATTTATTTAGTTTTTGGGCAAAACTCTTTTCCATGATTGGAAGAGATTCATTCTTTGTATATTCTTTGTTTGTGAATACGAGAAGGGAGGAAAATTGAGAATTGAGTGTAGAAATATTTAAGATATTGGAATTATAGCACAATGAGAAGAAGTAGGAACAAATGAATCTTTGAGATTTAGACCTTGCCCTATGTTTTTATTAAAAATTGTTTTTATTTGGCATACCAATCTATCGCCTCGTTCGGTATATAACTGGGCTAAGATGGAAAAACAATATTGCAGTCTCGATTTTATAGAACAATACCTAAAGTATCGGTTGTTGAATTTGCTAGACTTTATTAATGCAATAATGACTCGGTTTATTAGCTTATTGCTCGATTCAAGAATGCTAGAAATAAATGCTTCTTTTCACTCTCAAAGAAAAAATTTGCAAATTTGGCTTTCCAAATATTAACATTCAACATAAGAGAAAAATTGAAAGTCAAGGGACTTTACCATCGATGTTCATTGTCATCTCTTATTACTATGCCTGCCAACAGTTTGATTTCCAAAATACCCGACCATAACCGAACCGTAAAGGATGTTCATTTACTTTGACCCAGATTGAACCGAAACCCTAATATGACTTGAACTGAAAAAGCTGTTCACGGAGTTTTTTACCATAACTTTCTTTTTCTTGATCACAAGCATTTTGCTAAGGTAGTAAAGCACAACATTTCAGAGAGTGCATTAAAAGTCATAAAACTCATTTACGGAATGTAATTTAATTCCCATATACGACATCACGAGTCTTCCAACAGGTCTGTAAATTTTGGTATATATGGAGAATTCAGTGCACGGCATGGTCAATTTTGCTCTGTCGTTATCATTTCGGTTTAATTCAGTGCTTCAATAATTAATTAGTAGTTTGGAATGTGCAAATTCTAGGGCAGTGACAACTCTGACGGAGGCCGAGGAGGGCATTCTTCCATACAATATTCCATGGAATTGGCGCATGGCTTCGTGGGGTCGGTCACGCAACAATAGCAGTCGACCTCCCAACCGGGGCAAAACTTAAGTTCGCATGGAGGCGGCAATTCACCATCTTTGATCTGAGAAGAAGAGAGCAGTTCCGATTCCCTCATCATACCACCACACGACTCGTCGTCAGCCGTGAACTGCCGGCATGGCGCATCGGTCGCCCTACCTGTTTGCATTGGATAAAATGATACAGTTATGATCAACTTGGATGAGAAGAAAACAAAGCAAGAATGACATATCAAAGATATAGCTGGGAACCTTTTCATCTTAATGGTTTACTTACATTGATCAAGAGCCAAGAGAACAATAAAGAAAAGGGAAAATCTCAAATAAGGACCCGAAATGACTTCATTTTCTCAAAAAAGGACCTGAAGTAGAGCTTGTCTCAAATAAGGACCCGAAGTAGTCATTTAGTCTCAAAAGAGGACCTGACTCGCCGGCCGGTGAACTGATGCATTTCTGATGTAGATTCCGGCGACCTAATCGAGGGTATTTTCGTCCAAAAAATATTTACTTTTCATTTTCCTTTTCCCCGTTCATCTTCTCCATCTGCGGAAAGGACCTCCGCATCTCTCGCGGTGAAGTAATTGCCGGTGAGATCGAGCCACTTCAGCTTCTTCAGCCCTGCCATCTCCAGCGGTAGCGGCCCCGTGAACTTGTGTCATTGCCCAAGTGGAGTTCTTTGAGCTGGGTTATCGCCTGCAGGACTTTGCTGGGGAAGATCCCAGAGAGGTTGAGGAATCGGAGGGAGGTGGGGTTGCCGAGCTCCGGCGGGAGGGTCCCGGTGAGGTTGTCGGTGGTGAGCGTGAGGTTGACGAGGTTGCGGAGAAGGCCGATTTTGGGTGGGATGTAGCCCGAGAGGCCGACGGATGTGATGTTGAGAGAGACGACCCACGAGCCGGCATCGCACGTGACTCCGGTGAAGGAGCAATGCGGAAAGGGCGGTGGTGAGAAGGAGGAGGAGGAGTCGACCCGGTCCGCCGATGGTGGCGGAGGGAGGCCCGACCATGGCGGTTTTTCGAGAGCACGTCCGGTGTCGCTCCGTGCGGGGGGAAGCGGAGATGAAGAGGAGGAAGAAGAAGAAGACTCCATTGCAGGGCGGTTTCGTCCTCAGTGAGTTCGGCGAGGCCACCAAGGTGAGGCCGACCCATGCCGGTCCCACGACCTTCGCCGGCCCTTCCCCACTTCCGATGTCCTTGATTTGGGCAATGCCTATCTTCGACGAAGAAGACGATGAACAGGGGACAACACCATGGATAGATCGGGAAGAAGATGAACAAATGAAGGAAAACAAAAAGATAATATTTTTGGACAAAAATACCCCCGGACTGTGTCGCCGGAATACGCATTGAAAATGCATCAGTTCGCCGGCCGGCATGTCAGGTCCTTTTTTGATACTAAATGACTACTTTGGGGCCTTACTTGAAACAGATTTCACTTCGGGTCCTCTTTTGAGAAAATGGGGTCACTTTGGGTCCCTATTTGAAATTTTCCCTAAAGAAAATGCAACTGAAGCAAACAAATCGACTAGCTGTGTGTTTATACCCAATTGCCATTTTTCATGAAGAAATCTTGTAGATGCTTATTAGTATCTCAATGATTATGGGTTTATATAACATTGTTCTTGATGAACTCCCATGCATGCATTTTTTAATAAATTCCAAAAACCATCTTTTGACTTTTGTCCTTACCTTAATTTTGGCCTCATTTAATATTTTAAGTAAATAATCTTCCATATATGTTATAAACTTCCTTTTATTCACTTATATAATCTGATAATTATTTGATGACTTTCCTAATATTCATTTGTGCATATCAAACTATATTGTCAGGCCTATTGAAGACTTTAAATAATCTTTCAAATTTGATATTTTCTAAGGTGAGGTCAGGTCACCACTCTTATCAACCAATAAAGGATCTACAATGTCAAATGGCCCAAATGGGAAGAATCACTAACATAACAAAGTTTCCCTCGATTTATCTCATTTATTTAGCTTCAAGCCAACTTTCTTTCCTGTGATTGGAAGAGATTCACTCTCTCCATATATTCTTTGTTTTCGACAATGAGGAGGGAGGAAAAATGAGAATTGAGTATGGAAAAAATTATAAGGTACTGAAAATTTTTGTGATAAAAATTTCAAATTTCAACAAGCCCACCTCTTTTGTTCTTTCCCTCTCCATGTTTCCAAACAAGGGGAAAGGCACTGAAAATGTGTGCAGTGCATGGACTATAAACTTTTCAACCACTGCAATCAAGGTATAAATCTTTTCAAACTGCAATCAAATTCTTAATTTGGCAATGACTTAGTTAGCAACCATAAGTTGCGAGGCAGCAACCTTAGAAGATGCCATTTAGGAAAAATCAAAATTATTATAATTATAAGCACATAGTTACATTTTTTCCCCAAAAGCTTGACTTGGTAAATTAGTAACTCATTTACTTTGTTCTTGACTTTACGTCAGGTAAAAGTAAGTATCATGATATCAAATAATCATACCAAGTATCCTTTTAACTTGATTAGTTACATAACTTATTAAAAATGTTTAGCTTCTTCTAATTAAGGCCAGGATGATGGAAATAATTGGATTAATATGCTGATCAAAGTAATCAAAATGGGATCAACAACTTGGCAGGCTGGACATATGCCAAATGCTGAAAATATAAGTTCAATAGAGGTATGATTAGCCATATCCCAACTGAGTGGATGATCAGTCTTTTCATAGAGGTTTCCAATCCTTGACTTCGCCATCTTACTAGCGAAAATGAACTGTCAACATAGAAGACCTTAGTCGATTTATAACCCAATGTAGAGAAGAACAAATGAATTTTTGAGACTTAAACTTTGCCCTTTGCTTTTATCAGAAACCGTTTTTACTTATTATACCAATCGACCACCTATTTAGGGCCTGCATGTTTTTGTTTCTAGAAAGTGTTTCTGGAACACTTTTTTATTTTTTTGTTCCTAGAACTCAAAAAGAACAGAAACGAGAAACAAAAAAAATTGTTTCTCGTTCCAGAAACAATTTTGAAGAAACAATTTTTTGTTTCTCTCTCTTCTCTTCTCTTCTCTTCCTCTTTTCTTCT
Source organism: Eucalyptus victrix (assembly GCA_016097545.1). NCBI lineage: Eukaryota > Viridiplantae > Streptophyta > Magnoliopsida > Myrtales > Myrtaceae > Eucalyptus > Eucalyptus victrix. The sequence continues at coordinate 19,160,090 of CM027842.1, read as the reverse complement.
TCTTTCTCTTTGGCCGGTCACCGGCCTCGGCCTCGGCCATGGCCAGCCGCCGAGGGCCGGCGACGCCGTCGAGGGTCGGCGACCTCGCTGGAGCGTCGCCGGCCCTTGGCGAGGAGAGGCATCGCCTGCGCGAGCGAGCTCGAGCCTCGCCGGATCTAGGTGAGCCCGACCTCGCCCAACCAAGGCGAGGCCGAGCGTCGCCGTGGCTAGGCGAGCTCTCCGGCCGAAAGAAAAAAAAATAAAAAATAAATGAAAAAATGAAAATAAAAATATTAAAAAATTAAAAGAAACAAAAAAGAACAAAAATTTACCAAACGTGTTTTTATTTATTTTTTATTCCCAGAACAAATTTACCAAACGCATCTTTTTGTTCAAAAAGTGTTCCTCGGAACAAAAACACTTTTTTTTTGTTTCGTTCTCTGAACAAAAAAAGAACAAACATTACCAAACAACCCCTTAGTGTTTAAGTGGGCTGAGATAGAAAGACAATTGCATTTTTCAATTTTACAGAACAATAACCGATGTATCGGTTGCAATGACTCAGTTGATCAATTTATTGCTCATGTCAAGAAAGCTAGATATAGATGCCTCATTTTACTTTCAGAGGAAGAATTTGCAAATTTGGCTTTCCACAGGATTAACATTCAACATAAGAAAGATTTGAAGGCCAAGACTCTCCGATTTATTTCAATTGATGACGAGATTGTCTAGGTATAAGCTTTTAAATATATTATTCTATTTCCGGCTCTCATTTGGAATTTTTCCTAAAATCACCAACCTTGTTCTAGTTTCCAAACATTGTAAATTCACAAATTTCCATTTGCATACTTTACCAAATTTTTAAATTTGGCTCATGCTATTTACTCCTTTTTATTGACTTCGACATCCTCTTTTATATTAAATTGATTATGTTATATCTTGCGGGTCTTACTCTTAAATAAAACTATTTATGTTCCTCTCAAACAATATTTATTAAGGTTAAATGTGAGGTGTGCTCTTGGTTTAAGATTATTGCTTGCCTTTCTTATCTTCTTTTTTGGTTTTTCCTTTTCTTTCTCCATTTAAAACAATTGTACTTTCACATAAGTTTAGAACTTTTGGTGCAGTTATCTTTTAAAATAAACTATGAACCAATGGTAGCTATCTTAAATAAGAGTTTAGCAATGCAAACCTAGCAGGTATCTTCATCAAAGAAAAGTTGCTAATCACTCTAATTGAGATTTGTAATTTCCAAAATGAGCTAATAAGTTTAAAAGTTGGAGAGCAAGGCAGATAGAAATGTCAGCTCAGTAGAATAGATAGTAAACTTAAGAAAGAAATCATAAACGAAAGGAAGCAACTCGAATTAGAGCTAATAATCCAAAACTTATTATTAGTTCAACCGGAGAAAAGTTTGTAAGTTACCAATATATGTTAGGTCCAAATAAGCAACCAAGAGGGAGATGAATTGGTTTTTCAAGAAAACACAAACTAAGTTGATAGAACAAATCACAAAATAAATATTGCTATGACGCACAACCCTATGAAGATCATGTTTTTATACGCAAATTAACCTAACAATAGAAAAAGCGGAAACTAACAAGTTTAGACAAAAAAGTTGCAAAGGAAATTTAGAGGTTTAACTTAGGCGTGCCTCCTCATCTCTTCCAGCTCTATCAAACGAAATAGGCCGAATACCTCTACCTATATTAAAAGTACAAATGCCGCCCGGTAATAAGTGTAGAAGCAGCTACCACGTAAAAGTATAGCAACCCCATTGCAGACGAGATAACTATTGGGTGTTCTCACGTGTTGTGGCCACAACAAAGTAGATCCTCTCCCAAACTACAAATCATTTCTCCATGTGTTTATAAAGGGGCGTTACATGCTTTGTGTCGCGTATAGACAAATGTCTTCACTCCAAATACATAACTTCTCCATGTGTATTTGTGAACGGGTTTTGTAAATTGAGAAGAGAGGATCGACATCAAGTAAGTCAATTGTGAGCGCGCATGAGCGAGTGTGAGAGAGAGTGACTAAGATGGGCGTGGGACGTTTTAAGAAATGCCACAGTGGTCGCAAAACCTGAGGCGTTAGTGTAATTACGCCCCTGTGCTTTAGGATTTGGACGCTTGATCATGCCTGCCCTTTAAATTTCGCCTCAACTTTTGCACCGTTCATTGTAGCGTGCGCCAGCACTAGAGAAGACATTCTTTTCCCCACCTTTTATGTTCTTTCCCTCTCCATGTTTTAAAAAAAAAAGGGAAAGGCACAGAAAATGCGGGCAGTGCCTGGGCCATAAATTATTCAACTACTAAATCCAGGTAGAAATCTTTTCAAATTGCAATTGGCAATGACTTTCTTCGCAACCATAAATTGCTAGGAAGTAGCCTTAGAAGATGCCATGTAGGAAAAATCAAAAGAATTATAATTTTAAGGATTTAGTTATATTCTTTTTTTTTTCCAAAAGTTTTGCTTGGTAATTAGTAACTCGTTATTTTCTTCTTGACTATAGGTCAAGTAAAAGTACGTATCACAATATCATATAATCATATGAAGTGAACTTTTGTCTTGATTGATTACATACCCTATTGAAAAAGTTCGGCTTCTATTAATCAAAACCAGAATAACAGAAATAATCAGATTAATGCTTGTCAAAATAATCAAAATGTGGATCGATAACTTTGCAAATCAATCGAGGACAGATCCACATGTTGAAAATATAAGGCCGATCAATGTATTGGCAATACCAATACGCAAAATCGTATCCTGAACAGGTGGATAATCCGTCTTTTCCTAAAGGTTTTGGAAATCCCTGACTTCGCTATTTTCATTGGCGAAAATGAACACGACTTCTCTTGTGTGTTTACTACTTATGGGTTGGTCACCAGGCGAGAGGGTGTCGAGCAAGTCGGTTGTGCCTCAATTTGCACTTGTTTCTTGTAGCGTGCGCCCAACGCTGGAGAAGGCATTCTTTTTCCCGTTTTGTTTTTCCTGTTGTCTAACACGAAATGCCGAAGTGGTAAAGTTCAATTCGAGAACATCTAGCGGAGTCAAGTTTGGATAAATATCTTCTTTATTCCGGAACGATTAAGTGAGGGCAGTGCCATTTTCTTTGGCCTACGGGGAGATAGGGGGGCAAAATGTCTCACAACCGAACAGGCTGATAGCACACCCTTTGCTGGGGTCGGTCATGCAGCAGTAGCACAAGGCGTTCGAGTCCGGGCAACCCGTCTTTAGGCACGAGGGTATGTCTAATTTGCTCCCGTATTTGATACGAGAAGCGAGGGGTTCCCGGTCCTCTGTCGTGCCACGCAAATTCTCGCCAGTGCCGAGGCCCTTCAAACGTGTCGCGGCGCTGCCTGTTGGTATCGAGAAAGACATGTATGTCGTCATCCAATGTCAATGAATGCTTTAGGTACGTAAGGGAGCTAGAAGGTCAAAAAGAAAAGAGGAATTGGAAGATCTCATTGCCAAGGTAGGAGCTGATGAAAGAATTATAATGTGATCTGACTCATATTTCAGAAGATAAATTTAAATTATACATACGAAATCAAGAGATATGCGTGTGCGTCAATGATATCGGGATAAATAAATCGAAGCAAAAAGACGATTTAGCCTTCTAGTTTACTTTTACCTGGATGGAGAACCATGAGAACAACAAAGAAAACGCAAGTAAGCAGAACGAATCGACCTATTGTGTGTTTCCCAAATGCCATTTGTAATGATTTTTCGGATGATCATTGCATTTCAAGAATGATGGCTTTATATATAATACTTATTTTGTAAACTTTCTTATATTTACTTTTATAATTCTGATATTTATTTGATGATCTTCCCTGTATTCACGTATGCAATCTAAATATAATTTTATACGATTCACTACCTTATATTCATGTATGCAGTTTAGATATAATTTTGACTCTTCTGCTTGCCGTAATCAGGCGAGGTTACCGTTTTTATTAACCAATAAAGGATCTGCAAATGTCAAATGGCCTAAATGGGAAGCAATGACTAACATAAGAAAGTTTCCCTTGATTTTTTTTTTTATTGATGATAATTTCCTATATTAAGGGATAATTTACTAATTTCTCTTGTAATTTTGTATGTGTATCTCCTTTTGATTATGTAAATCTTAATTGATATGTTAACCTAGATAGTCTATCCAATGGAACTTATACATAAGTTCATCTATTCATCTTCAACACAACCAAATATACAGAAAATTTCACGATCTGTATTCCGCTTCATTATACTTAACTCTTTTTTTGGCCAACAATCATTCCATGATTGGAAGATATTTACTCTCTCTATATTCATTTTTTGTGTAAAAAAAATGAGGGAGGAAAAATTAGAATATATATAAGGTATTGAAAATTATTCTGAAAACATTTCATATGTTCTTTCCCTCTCCAAGTTTCCAGTTCAAGTGAAAGAAATCGAAAACTCTCTGTATATTTGGTTGTGGATACAAACGTCAAATACTTGCCGTATCGACACCCTACGAAGCATTCCAATACTCGATACTCACACGTAACGGATGAGAAGATGGCATCAATGCACAGGCCGATGAAGAACTCTTGCCTCCACCCGACCGCCCCGGTTTGCTCGCCAACATCGACATCCTACCGGAAGTTCTCTTCCAAGAAATTTAAGTTACAGAACATGACGCTACTTATTTTCTCCTAGTTTCAAACAAGAGCTTTCGTTCGTCTCGGGCAAATTGGAAGATCCTTAAAATATCACACAAATTTCCTGTAATCAGTTCACTGTTTTCATTGCAAACATATCCAGAAAGCTGGAAAGATCCTGTACCAATAAATCTAGTCATTCGTCTATTTTTCTCGATGAATACACATCTTAAAATCTTAAGAGGTTAGATCATGACGAATTCCAGTTCAGATAATGTCGTTGCAAAGAAATAATCCCAACGGCCACCCCTGGCTTCATCTTCCCGGTCAAACTCACCTCTGTAGAACTTTTGCAGAATCTCCCTGCATTAACATAAAAGCTTTTTCATGATACCCTTGAAGAGATTCATTCGCCTTTTTGAGCATTTTGCTGAGCATTTCTAAATAACAATAATTATATGTAAAACTCAATAAAACTATTCATCCTTGAATCTGCACAGTCAAATGATGAATTTCTAGACAGATTTACACCTGCAAGTTGCGCATAACGCCTATCCAATATCTACTTGCTAAATAGAACCCAAATGCTACTTAAAAAGATTGATCACTCTTTCAGCCATTTTATAGAGGAGATGCATTCCTATCAAGAGATAGAAAGATAACGGCACGTTTGATAACCATTCTATTCCTAGGAACAATTCTCCTCTAGCTGGTCGCCGGTCCTTGGCGATTGCCGGCGATCGGCTAGAGGAGGAAGAAGAAGAGAAGGAAAAGAAGAACACGGCTTGATTCTAGAATTGTTCGCAGGAACAAAGAAGTAACTTTTTTCTATTTCTTGATTCTATTTCAATCTAATTCTGGGAACAAATCTGTTCCCAGGAATGTGTGCCCGGAATAGAAAAATTAACTAACATTATCAAAGAGATTTTTGTTCTTTTTTAGTTTTGGGGAACAAAAGAACAAAAATAGCCAAGAATTGGCTGGTTCCCAAACACACCCTAAGCCGCATCACAGCTCTTGACGACTAGCACCAGGAGATTCATCTCCATACATCAGTAACCAAACAGCAAAATCATGCCCAGAAAGAGTGTGCAACTGGATTACATAATCATGCAATGAAAATGAATCGGATACTACCAATGAGGTAGAAACAGTACCTTCTAGAGACACGATACCAACAACTTGATTCATTGCTTCTCGACCAAATGAATACTCATCCTATCCATGACTCCTCGGATCAACAACCTGATGTACCTTTCTTGCTTCAGCACTGGAATATTGTCCAACAACACGAGCATGAGGTATGGATGCTTCACCACGGGCCAGGGCATCCACATTCTCAAGCAGGTATTGCCTGGGAAGCCTGCCCACCACATTGCCCTCTTCATTCCCCTTTCTATCCAGGAATGCAAAGTGCGGGATACCCTCAACTCCAAACTCATCGAGCTCTTGTTCCCACTTAGTGTTGTCAACGTTTAGCATAACAAAATTAACCTTGTCCCTGAACGAAGAAAATTGTCATGTGAGTTGCCAGAAACTTCACAAATACAAGTTCGATTTATTGAAAGTGGAAAGCTCAATCTTCGACTAAAGCTGAGTCTTTGCAATCTTTACAGGATATTCCCCTTCTCACTTTCTACTGAGAAAGATCTGGCTCAAATAATGACCTTATAAGTCGACAAATAAAGTAAAGTCTACAAATAAAAAAGTAAAGACGATTACTTGTACTGCTGCTCAACTTTGTAGATATCAGGAGCTAATTCTCGACAAACTTCGCACCAGTCAGCATAGAACTCCACCACAGTGGGCTTCCCATTGGCGATAGCCTAGAAATCAAACATCAAAGAAATACATATATTAACATGAGAGAGAAGCAGAATGAACATTACAATAGAAACTAAATCAGTAAGTTAACTTCATCATTTACCATAGAAAAGGCAGGCAAGTTATTTAAACTGACAGACTAGTAAATTATGACTATATTGGGTTCTCTTATAGAATACAAAACACATACAAAGTGGCACTTGCAAAATACTGCAACCAGTATATAGTACTGAAGTTGTTGACAAATTAGATTCATTGCAAGGCCTCTGCGTGCATACAGAAACATCTATATGACGATTTAAGCTTCCCCTTCTTTGTCCTTTTTCCAGAGAAAAGCATGAGTATGCATACCTCTTCATAAGGCAATGCAGCTACGGTGAGGTCTTTCAAAGAAACACCAAAATCCAACCGCGCAGATAAGAAAAGTCCAACTGCGGCTAGAGCAGAAACTACAGCTATTTGCTTATTAAAAGACTTGTTGGGTACATCTGGAAGCCCAACGTTTGGGGAGGGACTTGTAGATTGGTCAGCAGCACTGTCATTCTCTGAAGAAGGCTCAAGAACCAACTTTTCCTGCACAGCGCATACAAACGAGAGAAGTAGAATTTTAGCTGAACAGAACAGCTCAAAATGCCAACACGAGGATCAGAATAGATATCCCACATTGATATGAAAATGCAAGCTCAAATCTCTATCAATGGCAGTGCAAAGAACCGAAACACGCACAAACACGCTCACACAGAGCACGAACATATGCAAATTGTCCCTGAAACTGTATCCAACCAAGTTCGTTGTCGGGAAACCCGAAGCTCGAATCAGACAAATCGAGCAGAAATTAGAACCGTCAAACAATTCTCCCGTCAAATTGCGACGCGATCCCCTACAATCTAGAACGCACAGGGCACAGGATAATTCGACCGACTCCATGAGCAGCAAGAGCAAATATAAGTGCGCAGAAAAGCGTACCGACGTGGAGCTCTCGGTAGGATTCGGATTCGCCTCACACGCGACGATCCGAAGCCGGGGACTCCTGGCGCGAAATCGCACGGCGGATGGGGTCGCGACGAGCGACGAGGATCGAGGGGCTGCTTGGAAGTAGGACCTGAACCGGTGGAGCGCGAGCGGGTTGGAAGCTACCCGCGACATGGAAGCTTTTGCCGCAACTGGGTTGTCCTCCTTGCGTCCAAAACTCGATCTTGCTGGCGATAATGGCTAGCTTGCCGGGTTCGGGAAGTGGGATTTTTTCAGAGAAGGGTGATGAAGCAGAGCCCTGGAGAAGACGACAAAGCCACGGGGCAGAGGGAGAGAAGTACGGGAAAAGATAAATTGACTGCCGCCAGATATAACATGTGATTATCTTGACGCCACAGCTTAACCTTTGTCCGAAGCATTGAGACGAGTGGAGAGAGAGAGAGAGAGAGAGAGCGATGTCGTTGACCGTTTCTTTGTAATTTCATTCGTGATTGGAGGAAAACGTTTTGTATAAGGCACCACCGGCCGTGGTGGGCTCCGCTGAATAAGGCCCTACTATCCTCAGTTCAGAGGTGAAAGGTTTAAAATCTAAGAGAGGCGTTAGATGTATTACCTGTGACTTAAGGATGGTGGGTCATCATGCTTACGTGTCACTTAGAGGTTTACAGCGCGGCTATCGGTTGCATATCGGTTCCTCCAGCACCAAAAAAAAAAAAAGGTTTTGTATAAGGCCAGTTATAAAGCCTGGTGAAGCTGATGAGCTGCCGTGGGTGGGGAGTGGTTCAGGCAAAGTTACTGTTGATGGAGAATGTCTGTTTGGATTGCTAAAAGCAAAACGAAAGCATAATTTTGTCACATGGTTGGCTATTAGGAGTACTAGAACCGAACCCCACTCAATCGAAATTTCGTGCATTTTTTTATTTGGTTTGATTTAATTTTCAGTTAGGATGATAGAAAAATAATCTTTTTTTTTTTTTCAATTCATATTATTTCGGTTGGATTCAATTCAGTTAACCAAGCTAAATATTGAAAAGCCTTTCCTAAAAGTTTAAATTTTTGGTTTTCTGTCAAGGGGTTCAATGACAATTCGACCAAGAATTGAATTGTGTAATGAGGATGAAGAACGATAAATTCAAAGGAAAAGAACTACAAGTAGTGGACATTGAATATATATTGATAAATTTAAAATACATGGAGAATTTGTTCTTGATGAGTGTCGATTCTTCTACATATACACAGTGCATTTTATAATCTAATAAACATGATTGCTCATAAACAATTAACACTCAAAATGCAGTTACAATTGTAGTTCCACAATTTTAAGCTCCATGATACTTCATTCGCAAGCAGTTACAACTCTTTTACTTTATCTCCTTTCTTCATTTCTTTGCATCCAACCTGAGCCAAATCTCCTATAACATTGGCCAAGTAATGGTTTTATCATCACATCAATATGTTTGTCGACCATCATTATCGTGCATTGATGGCTGATTGTTTGCAGTCATCAATGAGTTCTATCATTGTCATTAACTATATTGATCTCATTATTGAGCTCTAATTACAAGGACTATTGGCGTCTTGGTCTCGAGCTATCTCACGCTACAACTATGCATGGTTTTATTTAAAAGTTAGCCTAGCATCCCACATTTTAGAGAAAATATTGGTCGCACAAGTTGTGCCAACGCAAAAAATTGAAAGTTTATCCATTGAGTGACGGGTGTCCATAAAAGGCTCACTTGTCAAAGTTTTCCATCTCTTTATCCTCTCTCTCTTCTCCCACAGCTTTCTTTGTTCTTTTTGCAGGCCACGGACGACCCTCTCCTCCTTATCCCCCCCATCTCTTCCCTCCGGCCCTCTCCCTCACACAAGGCATGACAGCGTCATTCACTTGCCCTTTCGTTCACCTGAGCTCGACCTCTACATCTCTCCCATTGGCAATGGCATCACCATTGAAATTGTCTATCGCCGCCGTAATACAAGCCCAAGTCCCCAGTGCACTCACAACCCCGAGCCCTTGCATCCTCAAGATCCTCTATGCTTCGAGTCATTGCCTCCCTCAATAGCTTCCAGATCTAAAGCCCTCACTTGATCCAATGCAGGCAACCCTTACCCTGGCAATGAGAGTCGACCCGTTGCAAATTCCCTCGTTAGATTCTGCGAGGTCAACCCTGGCTTGTGGCTGGTCGCTGGCCATGGCCAAATACCACCACAGGTCAAAAGGGATCCGTGAGAGACACGTGTCACTCAATGAATGGGCTTCCAATTTGATGAGTTAGCACATCTTCTACCTAATATTTTCTCCACATTTTATCATTTGTGGGACACATACTAAATAGTTGTTCAAGCGGAGGGCATGTAGAGAGAGACTCGAAGAAATAGGATCATGACCCCTATGTTTGGTTTTGCAGGTTGCAGGAAAACGAAGGGTGAAGAAAGCGAAGGAAGGGAAAAAAATGGACTAAGTCTTTTAATTAACTCGTGTTGTTCGGACGTGCATTGAAGAAGAATGATATGGAGGGAGATAATGCGAGTAAAGTTTACTTAGATTCCACTTGTTTTGTTTAAGATTTTAGGAAAACATAAGGGCCATAGTGGAAAAAGAAGCCACAGGTTCACTTCCCTTTAGTTCTTTTCAATTTGAGGGAAATAAAAGTGTGGGTCACACGAGCTCGTTCAAATCCATTTCCTTCCGGTTTCATCCTCCTTTTTTCCAACCAGACAAAAGCAATACTTCCCTAAATTTGCGGTTCCCTTCGCTTTAAAAAAAAAAAGAGTATTTTTTATCCTTTGAAATAATTAATTAATATAAAACATTAATGTCTAAATATTTATGTGCCCGCATAAAATATTCCATCAATTATTTGTTAGAAATACATATAATTATTTTTAAAAATATTTTTCAAGTTATTTATTTTTCTTAAAACAAATGCAACTTTATTTTTTGTATTTTGCTTGAATCTTCATTGCCAAATGTTCCATTTTGTCACTACCAACACCACATGTACATTACTTTAGGAAACAAGCTACTAACATAAACATTGTATCATAACCAAAAATCAAAGCCATTATCATCGCTATTATTATTATACACTAATGAAGCTAAAATCAATCATATCCAACGCAACAGACTGAAATTTAGAAGCCGATAATGACACTCGAATTCTCTACGACCTCTGGCCCTCCGGCCCCAAGATCCCGTTCACCACCGACGTCGCCACCAGCACCCCGACCACCTCCGCCACGGCCACCGCCCCCGCCTGCGCCAACCCTCCGAAGCTCACCTCCTCCTCTATCTCCCTCTCGGCCGTCTCGATTCCCTTCTCCACCGCCACGACCCCCTTCTCGGCCGTCTCGATCCCCTTCTCCGCCGCCTCGAAGCCCTCCTTCACGATCTCCTCCGCCTCCTCCTCCGCCTTCTTGAGCTTCTTCCGCAGCCCGAAGAGCGGGATGTCCACTGCAGCCGAGGGTCGCGGCGCGACGGTCAGCACCGTCGACGCCGTCAGGAGGAACGCCATCTGCCGCCGGCTGGCCTGGAGGGGCGCGGGGAGAGGGCGGGAATTGGCGTGGGGGGAGCGTTGTCCGCTGCGGACCTGGGGGAGTGAGAGAGCCTGGACGAGAGCTGACGCCGCGGAAGCCATTGGAGGGCCGCTTGAGAGCTTAGCTGGTGTGTGGTGTGGGGAAGAACTGGCGACGGCTTGAGATTAGAGAGGGGACAAGAACGTGTGGTGGAGGTTCATTATTTCCCCCAAGTTCTTCCATACTATTACCAACACACGTTGATCGCACGTCCACAAAATGGTGATGGACGGGGATTTTTCTTTTTTATTTTTTTAATTTTCATTTTTGACAACAAAATGCTTTCCCAAGTAAATTATAGGGATATGTCCAGTAAAAGTCTTAAAACTTACCAGGGAAATACAATTTAATTTTAAAACATGTTATGAAAGCATAATCAAATCCTAAAATTTAAAAAAACAAATAAATAAAATTCTATGACTTGCTACAAAAGTGAGATTAAGTCTGAAAACTTTCAAAAAGTAATGAAATAATTTGATTAAATCAATTTGATAAGTTTATGATTTATTTATACTTTTTGAAAATTTTAAGAGTTAATTGTACTTTTGTGACAAATTTTATGATTTAATTGAACTTTTTGAAAGTTTTAAAACTTAATTGAACTTTCCTAATAAGTTCTAGGATTTTCTAATACACTTACTCTATATTTTAGGACGAAAAACCTCAAGCTAATACACTTTTATTTTAAAATTAAAATATCCTTAAAAATAAATTTATTTTATTTATTCTATTTTATTTATTTTATGTGCTAATTTTTACTTCAAAACTAATTTTTTTTTTTTTATTTCTACTATCAAGAATTCCAAACTTGTATACTTGCAACAAATGTACAATCCGTTAGTCTTTGTTAAATTTTACCCTCAAATTGATCATCTTCACGAATTGAATGACAAAAAAAGAAGCATAACAATTGGGAGGATGGGTACGAATGTGCTTTGACTTTAGGATTTCACCCTCCGTTTGTCACGAGTGATTTTTCGTGGTATTAATTTAATTTAACGATAAATTTGTTATAAATGTTTTAGGATTTTCTAAACACTTACTTTATATTTTAGGATTATAGATTTTTAGAACTCCAAACTAGTCAAAAAATTAATTTCGGATAAATGATTCATAGATACATCAATTTGGAGTTTTTAATGATCAAAAAATTAGTTTTGGATAAATTTGTTACAAGCGTATTAATTAGGGGTTTTCATAGTATTAAACATAATATGAAATAGATTAAGGTTTATAGGAGAGTTCACTTAGGACTTTCATTTCTATTTTTTTTTTATTTAACTTTCATTTAGCATAGTCATGGGAAGCCTTTCCAAATATATTATTAATGATATTGAAATTTGGGTATAAATTTTTTTTTTTTATCATTTTCTTAAATTTAATGGAAAATTTATTTAAAAACCTAAAATGTCATTTTTTTTAAATAAGAAATAAAAATTTAAAGGGGCCTATTATATTAGTTTCAAAGAATAGTTTGACTTTCTTATTAGTTAAGGGCATTTTCATCTTTTACCTTTGTTGAATTTTTCTTTCTTTTTTTTTTTTTTTTTTTTTTTTTGTTCTCTTTCTTCTTCATTAGTGGCTAGTCTCAAATGATGGCCAACCACTGACAATACTCGAAGAGGACTAGGCAAGGGCCACTTTCGTTGGCCACAAGCGAGAGATGACCTTGCCAAATTTGGGTGAGGGTCGCCTTGCCAACAACTGGCGAAGGATGGCCTCGCCCATGGCCGAGGAGGGTTGCCGGGCTCTCATAGGAAAGAAAAAGAAAAAAAGAAAAAAATTGAAAATGAAAATTGTTTTTTGACAAACATATCATTGACCGGAAGATCAAGCTCTTATTTGAAATTGTTATGGCCACCTTAAATCTTTATTTGAAATTGACATAATCAATTCAGGTTTTTATTTGAAAAAATGATGACACTTTAAATGCGTATATTTTTTGTCTTCAACTCTCTCTCTCTCTCTCTCTCTCTCTCTCTCTCTCTCTCTCTCTCTCTCTCTCTATTACTTACTTTGTAGCTATTGATGAATTAGCATAATCTTATGATGCATATTTGGAACGAATGAATATAATTAGAGAATAAAAAATAAAAACCGATATGAAGGCACTCATATCGAGATGCAAATCGGTTGTATCGTTAGTTTATTCATCCGTTATCTCTCAAGCTAGATCGCAATACACATCCCTCTTATTGTGCACTGGACCCGCATTGTACCAAATGGACAGCGATGGACAGATCTCGGTGAAGTCATCGAGACGGCACTGAGATGCAAACGGCCAACAAAGAGAAAGGGAGTGATGTAGGGTTTGGGTCAAGTTGCAAATGGCGAAAGCAAATCTAGTCGTGGAAGAGGGCAATGGAGATAGTGACGAGACAAGGAGAGGACGGTGATGAGATGTGGAGGAGATGGCGGCGGCGATGGTGGTGAGGACGCGATAGGCAACGATAGTGGTTGATCAAAAGAGTTGGATGATATGTATTTCATTCTATTCGGCACTTAAATTATTCCGAAATGATTCCAAATTTTGAATGGCCTATAACAATTTAAAATGGGTTGAAGACCACTATTTAACTTGTATTTAGTATGTTGGGTTGTAGAAGGGTAAACTAAACTTTAAAGAATGGACTGTTATAGGGTTTAGAGCTGCAAAATTTAACTAGAAATGGACTTCAATGGGTTTTGACAATATTCACCTCCAACCATATTGACATTTAAAAGTGTGGTCGACGACGTGATTAGACGCCCCAAATGCGCCAACGCCACCTTTAGAAGGTCGTAATTATATGGAAAAACACTGTTCCTATTCATTTTATTTATTTAATTATTTTGTCGATTTTTTAATTAAGATTTCGAATGGAAAAATTTACAATTTTATATATTTTTTTTCATTATGGTCGATGAGGGCAAGCCTCCTAAGGCCATCTTTGTCTCCGTTCCTCGATTCACGAAGTCCGTACCATTCCCTACCAACCAGTTCCTCTTCCCGATCCCTGGAAACCCTAACTTACAAAAAGGTACAGCCCCTTCCTTCGAAGACAATCCCATCCTCCCCCCCCCCCCCCCCCAACAGTAGCTTTTCGTCTTCCATCGTTATCATTCCTCGGTTTAATCTCGCAGCCTCTCCAGCAAAAGGGGCGCCTCGCTGGATATGAATAGGGCTTTGACTCTCGTGACTTAGGCAATGATTAGTCTTGTTGGCGCCTGACCTCACCTCAAGGAAGGCTCGCCCTCATTGGCCGTGCCCATGGAAGCTAAACACACAAAACATAAAAGAGTTAAAAAAAAAAAAAGAAAATGCTAATCTCAGCATCAATTACGTTACGTAGGACGCTTAACATTCACATAAGTAATTTATTAGTTAAATTGGCTGAATAGATTTGATTGTTCAAATTAAAAGATTTAAGACTTATAAATATAATATGTTTAGGATTTTTTACATAATTTTTTTTTGTAACTTTATAATTCAACGTACAATATGATTTTTACACTTTTAATTTATTTAATATGATCCATACACCTTTTGTACATATTTAATTTATTCATATGAAAATGTTCATTATTGTCTCTAAACTTGAAATAAAGAAGTAAAATATTGAGCATTCTTTCTATAGTCTAGGAACCTAAATGAACATTACTAAATGTCCATAAATCACATTGGACAAGTTAAGAAGTTCAAGAATAATATTATATATTGGACTAAAGTTTATATATCATATCGAGTAAATTAAAAGTTTATGGATGACATTGTATATAGCGCCGAAGTTTAGGGGACATTTGTGTAAGTACATTTATTTTCGGGAAAACAGAATCATCATGATGCCCCCAAAATTTCAACGAATTTTGCGCCGGGAAGGGGTTTTAGAAGAGGGGGGGCGCTGATAAGTTGAGAACCGAAACCCCCAAAAATCCATCGAAATTTCGGAACCCCCTTTCTCTTTCATTTCTTCCTCACCAAAATCAAGCGCCCGCAGAGAGAGAGAGAGAGAGAGAGAGAGAAAGCGTCAGCAATGGTCGAAGAAGGAGCGGCCTCCAGCAAATCGGAGCCCCTCCCGCCGCCCTCCCCCCACCAGGCCTCCGACGGGGCCACCGTCGAGGGGTCCAACAACCCCCTCCTCGGCGGCGGCGGCGGCGGCGGCGGTGCCACGGCGGACTCCGCTTGCAACAGCAACAGCAGCTACAACAAGCCCGAGAGCAGCTCCGTCCTCACCTCCGACGGCGACGGCGGCGGGGGCTGCAGCGGCGACGGCGGCGGGGGAGGAGAAGGGGGAGGGGGAGACAGGTCGCTAGGGTTCGCGGACGAGCTGATGGAGAGCGGGTCCAGGGCTCTCAAGGATGGCAACTACGTCGAGGCCGCCGAGTGCTTCAGCCGTGCCCTAGAGATCAGGTTCGCTTTTTTTTTTCCCATTTTTTTGGCGCATTTTTCGTGGCTTTTTTGCTTTATAGCTGCTTGTGTTCTGTCATTTTGCTTTTCTGTATTTCGATTCACTTCGCTCCGTAATGCTGGTCGAGCTCTGCTGCTTTTTAGGCGATTTCGTGAGTATTGATGTCTGTTCTCGTTAGCCAGAGCTGCTGTTCTGTTCTGAAACCCGGGCCGAAAGGCTTGGACGGGATAATTTCTGAAAACGGGACATCAAGGTGGAGGCTTTTCTTTTGTGTGGTTTTTATTTCCTTTTCTGTTACTCTTACGTTTATGTAGATGTTCAGGAATTGAATTTGGGCATGCCCTTTATCGTCTAGTCGTAGAAGTAGTTCAGTGAAGATTTGGTTTGTATGCACTGTTCGCTCTATCTTTGGATTTGCGCATCAGCTCTTATTGTCTCGTGAATTATGGATGATTATGGATGCGGACCTTTGGGCCTATCTAGAATTTCTCTCTGCTATGTGAAGGTGCGGCATATAGTGTTTGAGTTCTGCCTTGATTAGGACTCGGGACAAAAGAATGGAGACCTAATTGTAATGCGTAGCACAACTAACTGCCTTTGGTGACTTGTGTAGCGTTCAATATATGAAAATTGTGAGTGTGGGTCACTCTCATCATGATAACTATATACCTGTCAATGTGTATCTCTTTTGGCATCAAGGATTGACTATATCTTCAGTTTTGGGGGCCTGTAGCTCGTTGATTCATTGCTTCATCTTTTTGTTTTCTGCCCTTCATGTGAATACTCTGTCATCAACTTTTTATGAAAAAAATTAGGGTGGCGCATCATGGAGAACTCGCCCTGGAGTGCGTCAGTTCATACTACAAGTATGGATGTGCGCTTCTATACAAGGCTCAAGAGGAGGCCGATCCATTGGGTGCTGTGCCCAAAAAGGACGCCCAAAGTCAAGTATCTGGTAAAGATGGAGAAAGAAGTACCTTACGTGGTGAATCTTCTGTAGCTTCTGTTTCTAGTAATATTGATCAGGATGGAAGTTCACATCATCAGGATGGAGCAACAGATGATGGTACGTGCCATGTGTCTTGCTCATGAATTATCATTTTCCAAGCATCGTTTACCTAAGGGATCTTTAGACTAGGATAGTTTCACAAAGCATCACATCTCTTCGGCAGCATCTATGAATGAAAAATCAGTAGCTCTCTCAGGCAGTTGGATGTTCATCAGGAATAATAGTACTATTGGATCTTGCTTGTTGGTTACATGCCTAACCAATGTTTAGAGCTTCCCATAAGAAAATATCTGTGGATCAAGCAAGTGAATGCAGGGTTTTATGGTTACTTTGTCAGAAAAGGTCAAGTGGAAAACCTGAGTGTTGCAGCCTTGCAGATCTTCCTTTAAAACTTACAACATGGCCCCGAGTGCAAGCTAGATAATGCTCAGTGTATTGTTAACCATTATTCCAATACTTGGTACTCATGATGGGTGCCTACTGGAGTCCTTGCACTCGTAGTGTGATAAATTTTATCCTCTGCTAGGAGCATAACTATCATGAAAAGCATCTGACATTTGTGGTTTATCTTCTTAAAGGATGAAATGGTATATTTTTCAACCAAGACATCTTTAGGCAGTTCATGATGTTTGGAAAGTTATTTGTTAGATAAGGACTCTGGCGCTATCATTGGCCTAGTAGGAAACAAATCTTTAAAAAGATGATTGTGTTCTAACTTCCCTCCTGGAATACAGGAGGCAAATGATATGACCTGTTTTTCAGGCTTGCCTTGCCAGTACTTTGCATTTATTAAGAAAATTTTGAAAATTTTTCTTTGCATTGATCATATCGTGTGACAACACCTGGAGAAATCAGCCAATAAGAAGGGAGATTTTTGAAACTTAAAAGCTGGTTGAATGTGTGTCAGGTGAGCGATATGATTGGCTGGTGATTCAGCGTTAGCCTTGTAATCGATTCATAATATCTTTATGCCAGCCATGCTGGTGGTGTATTCCTCAATAAATACTTTGAAGCATGTCTTATCTGCTAGATCTGCTATTGAATTTGTCCTCTGAAGTTAGGCATGATCCTTATTTTGCCGAATAAATAGGGAGACTGCACTTCCTTTTCTTCAGAGTGCATGATATTGGTTATTTTCTGCACGCACTCAACAGTAGAGAGGCAGTCATCACTGAAAATCAGTAGGTGTCTTTGGGCTTTTATCTCATACTGTTCAGATGAGTAATTTGATGGAAGTTGTGCTGGCTGAACAGGATATATGAAGGAGGTGTAGTGGGACACTGTAACATTTATCGGTTGTGCTTTTCCTTAGGATGATAAGACAGAATGAGAAGCATTTCTTTCTATTCCTACTGATTTCCAGATATGGTTAAGGCCTACCATTCATGTTGCCCATATAATAGGTTCTGGAGGGAAGGACCAAGAAGCAGATGATGATGAGGATTCTGATGCTGAGGATCTGGCTGAAGCAGATGAAGATGAGTCTGATCTGGACTTGGCATGGAAGATGCTGGATATTGCAAGGGCAATCCTTGAAAAACATTCTGTTGAAACAGTTGAGAAGGTGGACATATTGTCAGCTCTGGCAGAAGTTGCATTGGAAAGAGGTGGGTCATGTTTTATTTTTGGTTGTGTAATTTGCTATTAATATAAACAAGGTGATTGACTATCGTCATCCCTTCTGGCTACCATGCAGAGGACATTGAAACTTCTCTCAGTGACTATCAAAAAGCTCTGTCCATTTTGGAGAAACTGGTTGAACCAGATAGTCGACAGATAGCAGAACTGTATCCTACTTTAGATTATTGTGCTAAGCATGGAAGATTTTTTTCATAATGTTTCTACTTTTTCTGTGAGTTATTTCTGAATTCAGAATGTCAGCTGTTAACGATTGAGCCTTTATCGGCAATTTCTTAACCTTATGATGTTAGAAACTTTCGGATATGCTTGTGTTTGGAGATTGGCTCTAAGACAGGTGAAGCCATTCCGTACTGCCAGAAGGCAATATCTATCTGCAAATCGCGGGTTCATCGTCTTATGGATGAAGTGAAGGTTTCTTCTGAATCAGCAGTATCAGCTGTTGCTTCATCAGATGGACATGTCAACCCATCGTCCAGTGATTCACCTTCAGATAAGGCTTCAGCTGATAAGGAAGCTGAGATCAAAACATTAAATGGCCTCTCAAGTGAGCTGGAAAAGAAGGCAAGCTTATTTATTTATTTATTTTAGGAATTTCATATATTAAATTCTTTTTTTCCTGTATTCTGGTGTAAAGTATGCTTCTTGACTTGCAGTTGGAAGATCTGCAACAGCTTGCTGCAAATCCGATGTCAATTCTCACTGAAATTCTTGGAATTGCATCTGCCAAGGCGAAGGAGATTGAGAAGAGGGCGTCCTCAGCTGCTATGAGCTCTTCTCGTATAGGAACAGTCAACAGCAATGGGGATTTTGACTCCCCGACAGCATCCACCGCTCACACGAGCGGTGCTGCTGGAGTCACTCATCTTGGTGTGGTTGGAAGAGGTGTCAAGCGAGTGTCAATGACAGCACAGTCTGGCCCAACAAAGAAACCTGCAGTTGATTCGTCCGAGGAGAAACGAGATAGTAATGATTCCTGAAGTTGTTTGATTCCCAATGTGACATAGTCCATGCTCAACCCTGCATAGCCTAGCATATATCTGGAGGTTCTATTACGGGATGCTTATTATAAATTGCGAACCTTGGTTAACTACTGTACTTAATACTTAATTGACTGCATCTAGGTTCTGTCTGTTGTTAGAGGATCCTTGTTTTTTAACAACTCACATATTGGAGAGTCATTTGGATATTTCGAAGGAAATTCATGTGGAAAGGCAATTGTCCCATGAAATCAGTTTTCCAACTTCATGATCAGATAACACCCCTGGAAGGTATTTGAGTGGCATTTAATTTCCTCTGGTATATTTTGAGTTTGTTCATGTCTATTTCAGTTGTTTGGTTGTTTAACGGTAGTGGCCTGTGCGTGCTTGGTCAGGAGGGAGGGTGTGGTTGGTATTGATTCCTGTTTAGTGAAGCATGAAGTCTAGTGTCCTGCCAGATGGGTTTCTCCTTTTTGCTTTACTCAGAATGCTAGACGATATAATCTGCCATGCTTTGTCTTCGTCTTTGGTTCCTCCGGTGGAGTATTGTGTGTGCGTGATCGTTTATATCGGTGGATATTCATTCCATTGGACTCCTACTTATTAAAATTATCATCGTTTCTGGTAATCTAGTTTTTATGTAACTCGATATTGTCAGTAGTTTGTCTGCCGATACAAATTAAAACAGTGTACAAATCATGCTGTCGAACTTTTCTTGTGTAAGTTGAACACTCCGTCTTTAACGGAGTCAATTAAAAAGTGATTGTGAGTTGGAACTTTCAAATTCATCAAGGCATGTAATATCTACGATGGGCCGGAAGGGCTGTGCGACTGCTCGATGTGGTGCAGATTCTTGAAGGGTAACGAAAGGCATACAACACTTGCCAGCGACAAGGGCAAAGGGCAAGCAGATGCCATTTTGCCTAGTCGCTGGGGAGGGGCCTTCGATTTTGATGTAGCGAGCGAACCTTTTTCCCAAGCGAACACATGATAACGGGAAATGATGTAACGTAAAGGAATTCCCTTTTGTCTGCACGGTTGTCCGAGAGGGTTCGTCTAGTCCTACGCCAAGGGAAAAAGAACAGACGGAAACTTGTCAAGAACGACAATAGTAGGTCCCTTCTGCGAGAATTAATTGCCGTTGTGCTCCTCGACAGCGTAGATTTGTCGGTCTGTTTCCTGTACTACGCGAGCTTAAAATAATAAGAACGATGACAAGAATGATGGCCGAGCTGATGACGTTCTTACAATGAAATTGCATCATGCCGACATCCACAGCCACCACATGTTATGTCCATTCTCGATGGAGTTTAAGAGAACTTATACCTAATCCATGACTTTGAGCGGCCGGACCAAGGACGTTAATCGAATGGATAAAGCAAGGTGGGTCACGAATGCTGCATTGTGTGCACGAAAAAACCAGAAGATGTGAACAAAGAGAATTTGCTGTTCAGTAAAAGACACGACAGATCGATATTTCTTATGACGCGATATTTGTTATATATAGATGTATTGGGGGAAACGAATATTGTGAATTTCAACATAGGAAGTGTCCTGTGACATTGTATAGGAGCGTCGATACAATGTGCTACAAGGTCGACTGCAAGAAGTGCGGGAAGTACACATGGGGTGGCTGCGGGAAGCATCTGACCACCCTCTATAACAGCATCGAGAAGGGCAAGCACTGCATGTGCACCTCGTGGCCCGGCGTCGTTATGCCCTCGTCGACGTCGGAGCAAGCATCAGCTTCGTCTGCTGCTGGTACAGTTCCACACACATGATCTTCCGCAGAAATCACATAGATCGGGGTGAAAAAGAAATCGGAATTTTGCTTCTTCAAAAGACGTTCGCTTAGCCCAAATTGGGGTAGTCGATCGATGTTGATTTCACATAGGTGCACTAGTTTCTACCCCAGTTTGCTTCACTAGAGACCGATTACAATCGAATGGCATGCTTTATTCTCTTGGACATCCTTACTTTTCATTTCGACTGCAAATGTTCAAGATGTCATATCGTTTTTCAATCTTTATCCTCATTTTTTTCTAGCACAGGGGAGACTGTCTCATGTCACCATGCTCCTATCATTTTACTTTGTGCAGGTAAGTAAGATGGGAGATCTTCAAGATGCACCAAGTCCCCCAACGTTCTTAGATCTTGGTGGGGGCTAATGAAATCAGAAGCACTAAATAAAGGGGAGAGAGAAAACCCTAGTAGCGTGGACACGATCGTGTCCCTTGTTTTTATGCAACATCATAATTTTCCAATGCTTGGCTTGGAAGACTGGCATGTCGGTAGATAGACAGAGATTGGGAATAAATGATGGCGGAGGGTTCGGGCGTGGTCAACGTAAATTGACCAATGATGCTCGAATCAGTGTGGTGTCGTGCTGCTGCTCACGAGCATGTAAAATATTCAAAAGTTGAAACCCCGTGCAGAGTGCATCGTGCTATAATCTATATGCGTAAACGCCCCCCACTCGATCATCGGTTTCTGGTGCCTTCTTCTTGGACGGTTTCCGGTGGGTTCTCGTGCTCTTTTTCAGCCTTTTTTTCCAAAACCCACTAGACCTTGTCTTAAGATAACCCACGACAGCTTGCCCCCACAGAGAGAGAAGAGAGAGAGAGAGGTATTGAAATTCAGGCGCTAAGAAAGTTGGCCTAAGATTCTAGCAGAGAACATGGCCATGACATAAAATATAGCAGCAAATCACGTTCGTGTTTCTGGGCCTTTTGGCTTGGAACCTTTGGCCTCTTGCTGTCTTCTCTCCAATGTCAATGTTCTTGGAAGGGAAGAAGAACCCTACGTGCGCATAACCCACAAGGGCTTTGCTCCAAAACCTCCAGCTTATCCAATGATTAGCCGCCAAAGCACGTGAACTCGAGCAAAACCGAAAGGCCCTCCTCCTCTCGCGCAAATTACACACGTCCCTGATCTTTCGTGACGTCCGGATCGTGCTCGAACGACCTGGCCATGTCCGGCTTCCGTCGAGTGGGGTTCCCTTTCCTTTTTCCCCAAATCATCGTCCCGGTCATTATCATTAGCCCATGTATAAGCACAGGTCATGCTTAATCATGCGCTAATCATGGTTTTTAAAGGACCCTTTTGGTACTGTCCTGCAGAGCCTTCGGCAGGCCTACTCAGCAACCACGTTGTGGGGGCGTTCTGGTTCTTGTTCAGATTCTCCCGTCATCAACTCATTAATACGACCATAAATGCAGGAGCCATAAAGGGGCGCTAGTGCTGGTAGGTGGAATGGAATTTAAATGGGGGCGATTTGGGTTCTGGATTAGGACCGCCAGCGAGACAAACGTTCAAAAGTAAGACTGGAGCTCGAATTTATTGCTGTCAGAGTTTGCGTTTTTAACTTTCATTTAGATTTCATTTGAAATATACTCATCCCAACTTTTAGGATATAGAGCCTGTAACTTGAAATATAGCATATCATATGTTTCAGGTTGGATTCGAGGTTTATCAGATTCTATTTATATTATTAATTAAATGATTACGGTGAATTATATTTAATAACCACTATTTGTCACTACAATTCATTTACTATAACTATGAAATATTAATAAAATAAAAACTCAAGTCATAAAATGGAAATTCAGCCTAATAGTTCCAAATTATACCCTCATTATCAAACACTATACAATGTCACAGGATCACTTGAAGATATAAATCAAGAAAAACACAAAAATGTATTCCAAGTTCCAGGTCGATCATAGAACCTACATATCAAAATTAGTTAATTTAGATCTTACCATGTATACTTTAGAATCTGAAATCAAATAAGCTTCCATTGGTTCAGTTTTCAGGTCTCGGGTTTTATCCCGATATCATGCTCATCCATAATTGCTAGAGATGTGGAAAAGCTCGGCAGGGGGCATTCATGATGTCGTCGAGCTGTCTATCCTGTATGGGGTCATGAGGTGCCTGTGAGCAAAGCATTATTCATCCTCCTACGATGTCCACGGTGCGAATCGAAACGCACGTCAGGAGTCCAACTAAGAACTCCAATGTCCACCACACGGAGGGAGAAAAAGAGGAAGCTGGCCTTCGGGAAAACCCCGTTTTGTCTTGTACTATCTCGCTAGCTGGAGCGACAATCTCTCACTCTATTTATTGACAAGGACCTAACCATTTTTTCAAAAGGAAGAGAGCGCTTTATGCAATGAGAATTTACACGAGGTATAGAGGCAGGCAGACAGACTGGCTTTACATCATCATCCATCTTCAAATCAAAGTTGTGATGGAGGATCTTGCGGTACGAGACTAGGATATGCCAATTATCTCGATGGTGCCGTGAAATTAGGACCATGTCCTGGCTTAATGCTCGACAAAGCATGTCGAACCAAGGCTTCGTAAACTCTAAATTAGATATTGATACCGTCATTGTGAGATTTGAGTCTTATAACTAAGATCATAGCAGACACGCATTCTGGACTAGTTGAGTTGCATTTCTAGGAAAACCTCTCGAACTAAACAAAGATGAGAAGTTGGATGAACGAATACGGGGAGAGCTCTACAAAGTCCAAAGTGATGTAACCTTTGGTAAATTTGAAAATGTTTAAATTACCATTTTTTTTTTTATTTTTTCAAGAAAAGACTTGTTCAGCAGTACATTCATGGATCACGTAGAAAGTTTGGTGCCCATCACTTCTAATTTTAAAAAAAAAGGACCCCCCTTTAAAAACAAAAAACAAGACAATAACTTTCACGGACACGAGAAAACTAGGGAAATAATTATGTAAATAAAACCTTTTTCTATTTTTGTTTTTCACATCAGGCAAAACAAAGTTTGTATTCATGATCAAAAGACGCAGGAGAGGGACATGACCTATGGGGCCTTGAGACAAGCAAAGCGCATTAAATCACCTCGATAAGTACGTCTCTAGATTAGTGCAGCCAAGCATTGGCCAGAAAAATTTTTTTTAAAAAAATGACGTGGGTACCTATTTTACTAAAGCAAAATGTACTAACGCCCCTCTCAAGCTATAGATCGATACACTGAACATCGAAAGTTCTTCTTGTCCATTGAACTCTCGTATTTTTTCGAGCATTAAACAAGTGTCGAATCTAATAGGTGAGCAATGTGCGCAGCCGCACATGTCACATGCCAATTTGTTTTTTTGGAACGGATCTTCAAAGAGAGTAAATTTTGTTCATTGATAGTAAAATATTAAAGACCCGCGGGTTACGGCGTCTCATGTAGAAATTGCGGAAACATTCGAGAAACCACTCTCCATCGGAAACCCTAGATTCATCACTGATGTGCTGTGGTGTTTGTAAGCTAATGGATAATGATGGATGCTTGGTAAATGCTTTCTATAGTCTTAGGATTAAATAAAATCCTAAAGAGAGACTTGCCATTCTAGTCCTCTTTCTCTCTCTCTCTCTCCTTCCCTTTCCCTTCCTGGCTGCTTTTTGACCTTTCAGAAAAATAGAGATTAGAGGGAGTGGGGAAGTGGGTGAGATTCTGCCCTCCTTGACTCCTGTTTTTCTCCATTCTCCAAAGCAAATAAAGACTTTTTCTCAAAAGAAAAACCAAAAGAAATCATCACTCCTCACCCGATCCCCTTTTTAGGTAATTAAAAAAACCGAATTTCGTTTTAACTTAAATTCCCCCCCGTTTTGTCCGTTCCCTGTTCCTGGATTCCACTCCTTCCTCCCTCTCTCTCTCTCTTCCCCTGCCTCTGTTTTTCTTTCTTTAATGATTTTCTCTGCTCTGCTTTTCACGGTCTTCCCTGGAAGCGAGCGAAACAGGAGAGGAACTTCACGCCAAAGCTTCGACATTTGCGGGCGTCGCCGCTTCAGATTCGCTCAGATGCTGCTGCTGATGGGTCTGTGAAAAAGAAGCATTCCCTCAGGTTGGTTGCAGATCGAGCTTTTTCCCGAGAAAGAAACAGGAAACAACAAGAAAAATGGCTGCTGAGAAGACCAGCTCCAAAGGCCAAGCATGGTATGCGCCCCCCGCTCCGTCTTCCTGCAGATTTTCTCTTCCATTTTCAGGGAAACGGCACCGACCTTCTTCTGGGTTTTTCTTATTTTTCTCTTTCTTACCCCTCCCCTCCTCCTTTGTCCTGTTTCGTCGCAGGTTCTGCACCACTGGGTTGCCCAGCGACATTGTGGTCGAAGTCGATGACATGACGTTCCATCTGCACAAGGTTAGCCTCGCTCGTGGTGGCTCCCGCTGTTTTCTTTGCGGTCTTTTTCAGTGCGAAAACGCCTAACGCGAGACGTCTTGTTTCGTTTTCCAGTTCCCGCTGATGTCGAAAAGCAGAAAGCTCCACCAGCTGATTACAGAGCAGGAGGCGAATCCGACCTCCTCCGCCGCCGCCGCCGCCTCCTCCTCCTCCCCTGCAGTTCAAGCCTCGGAGGCCTCGGACCCCCGCGAGGAAGGCGGCGGCGGCGGCGGCGATGGTGGGGACGAGATAGAGGAGGTCCACTGCCACATAGCGCTGCAGGGCTTCCCCGGCGGGTCCGAGACGTTCGAGATGGCGGCCAAGTTCTGCTACGGCGTCAAGATCGACCTCTCCGCCCTCAACGTCGCGCCCCTCCGGTGCGCCGGCGAGTTCCTCGAGATGACCGAGGGCTACTCCGAGGACAACCTCATCTCCAGGACGGAGAAGTTCCTGTCCCAGTCCGTGCTCAAGAGCTTGAAGGACTCGATCCGGGCGCTGCGGTCGTGCGAGCGGGTGACGCCGCTGGCGGAGTCGCTGGAGATCCCCCAGCGGTGCGTCGAGGCCGTCGTCGCCAAGGCCGCCTCCGCCGACCCGTCCCTGTTCGGCTGGCCCGTCGGCGACGGGGCCGCCCACCCGGGCCGCGGCGGCGGCGGCGGCGCGGCGAGCCAGATACTGTGGAACGGGATCGAGACGAAGGGGAGGAAGAGGGAGTCGAGAGGGAGCAATGTGGAGTCGTGGCTGGAGGATCTGTCGCTGCTGAGCTTGCCCCTGTTCAGGCGCTTGATCTCCGCCATGAGAGACGCCGATTTGAGCTCCGAAATCGTCGAGACCTGCTTGATACACTACGCCAAGCGATACATCCCGGGCGTCTCGCGATCCAGCCGGAAGCCGCCGCTGCCGTCATCGTCGTCGTCCTCTTCCTCGGTCCCTTCGGAGAGCGAACAGAGAGAGCTCCTGGAGACGATAATCGCGAACCTCCCGCCGGGGAAGACGGCCTCGCGGTCCTCGGCGGCGGCGACGACGACGACGAGATTCCTCTTCGGCCTCCTGCGGACGGCGATCATCCTCAACGCGTCGGAGGATTGCCGGGCGTCGCTGGAGAGGAAGGTCGGCCTGCAGCTCGAGGAAGCCACGCTCGACGACCTCCTGATCCCGAGCTATTCCTACCTCAACGAGACTCTCTACGACGTGGACTGCGTCGAGAGGATCCTCGGCCACTTCCTGGACGCCGCCGGAGTCGACGGCCGCCTCGAGAGGTCGCCAATTCTGATGCTGGTCGGGAAGCTGATCGACGGGTACCTCTCGGAGATCGCCTCCGATGCGAACCTGAAGCCGGAGAAGTTCTACAGCTTCGCGATCTCGCTACCCGAGCAGGCCAGGCTCTTCGATGACGGCCTTTACCGCGCCGTCGACGTTTATCTCAAGGTACTTCGAGTTCGGCTACGCGCCGGGCGATCAGACTTGTGTTAGCTAATTTCGCCATTGTAGCAGGAACATTGATGAAATGGAGCTTTTGTTGTGTTCAGGCGCATCCGTGGATACCGGAGGCGGAGCGGGAGAAGATCTGCGGCCTGATGGATTGCCAGAAGCTAACGCTCGAGGCGTGCACGCACGCCGCGCAGAACGAGCGGTTGCCGCTGCGCGTGGTGGTGCAGGTAGGTCGGCCACTAATGGCGGCCGAGGCGCTGTTCAATCTGTCCATTTCTCGATCATCGTCGATAGTTTGGTACTATGAATCATTTGAATCGAGTGAATCATTTGAATCGAGTCGGTACTCAATTCAGTAGTCGTCGAGCAGGTGTTGTTCTTCGAGCAGCTCCAGCTCCGCCATGCGATCGCCGGGACACTGCTTGCGGCGGAGACGGGGGCGGTGATGGAGCCGGGCCGGCAGTCGGCATCGAGACGCGGCGACGAAGACGATGCCGAAGACGAAGAAGAGGATGCGGAGGTGGTGGAGCAGGAGTCAGTGGAAGAGGGGGCAGTGGCGGCGGCAGCGACGGCGGTGGGACAGGGGAGTGTGAGCGCGACGTGGAGGGCGGCGGTGAGGGAGAACCAGGTACTGAGGCTGGACATGGACAGCATGCGGACGAGGGTCCACCAGCTGGAGAGGGAGTGCTCAACGATGAAGAAGGCGATCGAGAAGATCGACGGCAGTGACGATGGCAGTGGCGGCGGCGGTGGCGGTGGCCGTGCCAACGGAGGGTGGAAAGGGTCGTTGACGAGGAAGTTCGGGTGCAAGTTCAAGACCCAGGTGTGTGACTCGCACGAGCCGACCGTGGTTGATACGAGGAAGGGGAGGCACCGGAATCGCCACTGACGGCGGACCTCCTCCGTGCCGGGTCCGAACCTCCCCCGAGCAGCGTCGTAGTAGTCCGATCATCGTGTATGTTGCCTCTTTAGGGCATGGAGAAATTGCGACGCGCATCAAAGTTCATGTGAGGTTAAACGCCGATTTGGTTCGACGGAATTTGTATGTCAATTCGACGGAAATTGTATGTCAATTCGTTCTTTCGGAATGCCAAATAATTCGAGGTGAGCAAAACGAAAAGTTAAAAGTCGTTTTGATGTTGTGATGGGTTTCGCCTTTTGTCGGAGCAAAGCGAAGACAAGTGTTCCTAAAAAATTTAGAACAGTGGCTTTAAAGCACCTTTGAGATTCGGATTCATTTGCCAAAATTGGGCAAACTTAGAAATTGCAAGTCGCGATCTTTCCAATTCCTAGCTACACAAAGAATAAATAGCGACACAAATGATTTTTGAACTTTACTCAAAGTGCAATGTTGTCAACGAAATTTAATTCAATATATAATATCGTTTCTAAATTTTAAATTAATGGTAAATGTTCAATGTAGATCCTAGTAGTACAAATGATTTGTGAGCTTTTCTCAAGTGCAATGTCGTCCTTGAAATTTGATTTAATGTGTAATGTTGTATCTAAATTTTTAATTTGTTTAATGCAATTCTTAAATTAATGGTAAATGTTCAATGTAGACCTTATATTATATGAAAAATGTCCAAAGTTCAAATACCACATTGAATATATTGAAAATTCAAGGGCAATAATTTATATTGGATCAAAATTTATGGACCATATTGAACAAATTGAAAATTCATTAACAATATTACATATTAGATCAAAATTCAAGAATTACTTGTATCATTTTTCTATTGAGAGAACTTTTAAATACCGAACATGATCTCCATGCGACAAAGTAGATTGCCAGCCAAGATTTTGGCAGACACCCCTCTTTATTCATAAATTTTTCCTTCCACTGAGCCCTAGTTTCCATCAAGATGAGCTAATTTCAACATTTTCCATCCCTAGCCCTGTTGAACCATTCACTTTGTTTCCGGATTGGCTTTCGACTGGTATTACCCAAAAAAATATAAAAAAACCAAAACACTCCCGACCCTAATGTAGTTAGCATGCAATGAATGAGGGGTGGTGGCCTTTTGTAAGACCTAAACAATCCCTTTTCATTTGACCATCCCAATTCGTCCGAACACGAGAAAAATCTTCATGCATCGGAGCCTTTCGTCTTTCCCTAATATCGAGGCGAGACCTAATTCGAAACGAAGTTAAATGAATCATTATTGAATGCTCTAATGATGTTACTTTCAAAAGAAAAAATTGATGATGGTACAATGATTCGGACGACGTGCCAAATTCAAATGCGTCTTTTGAGGCGTTGGCCAATTGGGTTGACATCCGAACCACGCTTTTTTGGCTTAGTCGAAGATGGCGATGGAGAATATATGGGGATCAAAGTGGATCAAAAAGATGAACAGATGGGGCTCACTGGTGTGCCCTTTTTTTGAAATCGGGCAACTTTAGAGGGGGAGGGGGGGCACATTTCTCGAGGGGGTCCGGGGGAATTATGGAAGTTGTCGGGTGATTCTGTGAACGCAGGCATCATGATTGCGATGAAAGGTAATTTCGGATGTCAAAAAATTGGGAGGAGCCTTAGGGCATTATTGGGGCCAAATAATGTGGCGGAATAATTCCGGTTTTATAATGGTGTTAGTGAGACTAATAATTGCAATCCTAGGTCCGACCGATAGGGTCGTCAAAGCGTCAAAAGTGGGGAGTTGTTTCAATGGGTGGTGAAGGGACACTCCTTGTGGGCTGCTTGCACTGACATGTCATATATCTGTTTAGGTAAAACTACAGTGACCAAGTCCCACTCGAATCAGAGAGTTCTAGTTCTTGTGCTGGTGGTATGAGATTAGTATTATCATCTATGATGAGCTCACATGATCGGACCCGATCGTGGACATAGCGTGTGGTTTTCGCATTAGATAGAGACCTTTTTGGGATCTTTATGATGTATTGATTATATCGTTTTAAAGGAAATCGTACGTTTGAAGATGGACCGAATAGTTATTGCTCAACATGTACTTTCCGTGGTAGCTACTTGACAATTAAGAATTGTTAAGTCAGTTTTCGCTCTTTTTCCTTGGAAAAAATAAAATGAAAAGGAAGGTATCTATGTGATAGATTAACCAACACTTTGATTTTCTTGAAACATTTTACTGTCGTTCCCATCACCCTTCATCCCATTTGATCTCTCAATATTGTGGTGTTGCATTGAAGAGCATCCCGAGCGCATCCCGAGCTACCATAAAAGTTTTAAGCTTCGAGATGGTTGCTACTCTAATTTTGTTCAAAATGACTTTTGAGATCCTCCATATTTAGGGAGGTAAATTTGTATGTATCGAGTCTAACTAATATACACGTCGTGCACTCGACTCACACACATATCTACTTTTTACCAACTAAAATCCACCCAATTTCATTGAAAAGTAGACATTGCCCTTGACCGTTGATTGCCATTTAAAGTGGGGCCTCCAAATTTAATTATTTTCCTTTTTTTATTTTATTCGTTTCTATTTGAGATGTAGTTGTCATAATTAAGCATTTCACATATTTTATTTTTTTGCTTATTATGGGTATCCCATGTATATCAATTTATTTATTTATTTATTTATTTATTTTAGATTATACTTCCATAAAAATAATTTTAGTCGAAAAGAGAAGTTTTCAAGAAATCTAATTCTTATTTATGCGGTGGAGCAAATTTTTCAAGTAGGATCTAGAAAAAATTTTTAACAGACAATTTTTTAACATTATCGTATATTTATAAACTTTTACTTTTGTTGTTCATATCACCATCAAACCCTTTCTTATCTTAATACATTTTCAGGAAAAAAAAAACTTCATGGATGATATTAACTTTTGATGATTCAAATTGATCGAATTTCATTGGCATTGTAAAAGAAAAATTTCTAATTTATGCAATGTTTTGATTTGAATTCATATTTTTTAAGTTTCACGTTGGAGAATGTAACTTGTGATTTTATTTTGGAAAATCCTTAAAAAGGTTTTTTTTTTACATCAGATTATTTCATTATACGTAATGCATCTATACCAGTGGATAAAAAGGGTTTGATGGTGATATACTGATATGCACAACTAAAGTGAAAGTTTATAAAAAAAAAGTGATTGTGTTAAAAAAAAGTGTCTATGTTGAAATCTTCTAGATTCCACTTGACAATTAATCTATAAATATCTTTGTCGACATAGAAAAGAATTGTGTTTCATGAAAATTTTCTATTTGATAATAAAATCTGACAATAATAAAGAAAATATAGTGCATTTAATGCATAGGATATCCACTATTAACAACAACAGTTAGGTCTTACATGAAAAAATAACTTAAGAAAAACAGGAAAGTAGATAAATTTGAAGCCATGATTTCAAACTGCACTCGAATGATTAGGGGCGATTTTGCATCTTCTTGTGTGAAAATTGACTGGGTTTAGTCGTATAAAAATATTTAGAAAAAAAAAAAAGAAACTCTTATTTTTTGTTAGTGGAGCAGATGGAGACAGAGAGGAACTGGCGTAGCTTTGAATATGGCTGTTGCTTTCGTGCCTCTCGCTTCGTTGGGCACGAAAGTGGGGAGCAGAAAATTCAAAGCTTTTAAGATGTGAATTCTTTCGAGGGGTCGCAGTTGGATGGCGCTGCTTTCCATTACTTTTTTTTCACCTTCTCTGGTCCCCCAAAGCTTTTTGAGTGGGAGTAGGGAAGAAGACGAAGACAATGAAAAGCAAGAAGAAGAAGAAGAAGACGAAGTGGAAGAAGATCAAGAACGATGATTAGTGCCCCGCGCTTTTTCCTCTTTTGTCGCCATGCAAAGGGATATGCGAGATCGAGAACTCGGTCAGGTGGGAAGTGAAGTGGAGATCGGGTTGCCCTTCTTCCTTTCATTGCTTCCTCGTCATGATTACAGATATTATCCTTTTTGTTCCGACGGTGTGTGCTTCTCTTTGCTGCGGTGGGGTGCCGTCGAAGGAACGTTTTTTCCATGGGGACAGAGAACGTGGAAGTGGACCAGACGATGATGATGGGGATGGTGCGCCTTGGTTTCACCGTGTGTCTGGCCGTGTTTTGGTTATTTATGGGCCTGTGGCTGGAGCTGAAATTCTTTGTTTTTCTTCTTGTTTTGAGGTCGGTAGCGGGCGCGTGGTCCTTCATAACATGACCTTACGCGTCGCCCTTGATGGATCATAAAAAAATGGTCTGAAATATGAGTAGGAGCGTCAACAGTTTGGATTTTTAGAAGATGCTAAGAAGATGTTTTAATAAAAAAGGAGAGAGCAATAACTTGTAATATTACCAGAAAAAGGACAATTTTATGAAGTGTGATCGGGGGTGGTGGATCCTCCCGCTACGTGTCACCGGGGGTTCGGTTTGTAATATTAAGAAAGATGGCAATTTTTGATTTGGTTTGATTAACCAAAATTAACTAAACTGGAATAAAAAAATGGTTATTTTATTATTATCCGGACTAGAATCGAAACCAAACCAAAAATGCACAAAACTTTGGTTCAATTTGGTTTGGTTTTCCAATTCAATCTAACATCCTTAGATACAAGGCTCGGCTTATGGATCCCTTTTTTCTGTTTTTGAAGTGTGAATGAAAACAATGGAGATATACCTCAATAAATGATTGAGTCGCCTTAGGGGCTGCATGTTTTCACTCTTTTTTTTTTGTTTATAAATAGAAATTCTGTTCTTTTGTTCCCGGAAACAAAAAAAGAATAGAAACGCGTTTGGTTGCGTTTCTGTTCTTTTTTTGTTTTTTCATTCTTGGAACTCAAAAAGAACAGAAACGAAAACAAAAAAAATTGTTTTTCGTTCCGAAACAATTTTGAAGAAACAATTTTTTGTTTTCTTGTTTCTTCTTCTCTCTCTTCTCTTCCTCTTTTCTTCTTCTTTCTCTTTGGCCGGTCGCCGTCCTTGGCCTCGACCATGGCCAGCTGTCGAGGGCCGGCGACGCCGTCGAGGGTCGGCGACCTCGCCGGAGCGTTGCCGGCCCCTGGCGAGGCTCGGCGTCGCCGGCGCGGGCGAGCCCGAGCCTCACCGAATCTGGGTGAGCCCGAGCTCGCCCAGCCAAGGCGAGGCTCGGTGTCGCCGGGCTCGCCCAGATCTGGCTAGGCCGCGCCTCGCCATGGCTAGGCGAGCTCGAGCTCGCCGGGGGCCGGCGACGCTTGGCCTCGCCGGATCTAGGCGAGCCCGAGCTCGCCCGGCCAAGGCGAGCCTCGCCATGGTTGGGCGAGGCTACCAAACAAAAGAAGAAAAAGTAAAAAAGAAAGGAAAAAATGAAAAATAAAAATAAAAATATTAAAAAATTAAAAGAAACAAAAAAAGAATAAAAATTTACCAAACGTGTTTCTATTCATTTTTTATTCTTGGAACAAATTTACCAAACTTATCTTTTTGTTCAAAAAGTGTTCCCCGGAACAAACACTTTTTTTTTGTTTTTGTTCCTTGGAACAAAAAAAGAAACGAACGTTACCAAACAAATTCTTTATTCTATTTTGCCATTTCGGCCGAGACTTCTTCTTTCAGATCGATGATCATTTTAGTTGTGAAAGGATATCGTTTTGATGTTTGCATCATAATTATGTGTTTGGTAGTTGGTTAGTCATATAAGATGGCCAAGTTCTTGCAATTATTGCTTATAATCTGCCATAGAGAATGAATCATCAATAGGAGTGATAAGCCTCATCTTATTTTTTTAATGCAGGTTATTATCAAGATTTCGGCTGAAGAAAAAACTTGTGGTGTCCATATTAATCATCCAAAAATTGGTCTCTCTTAATTATATATTTTCATTTAATTCAAATTGACTAAAGGTAAGCCCAATTAGGTGAAAAGAATTATTTATATATTAGGGATAAGTGTATTAAAATTTTTAAAATTTGTTACAAGAATATAACCGAGTTCTAAAACATAAGTCTTAAAATTTATCAAAATCGATGCAATCGCATCCTCATGATAACTTTGCCTAACTTGACTAACAAAAAATGTTGACATGATTTTTTTTTCCCTTATATGTGGTGATGCCGTGGCTAAAATATTAAATATAAAGCTGAAACTTGTTTTGGTCTAAATCTAATTTTTAATGCATATTTTATTTAAATTATATTAAAAAACAAACTAATAAAAAACACAAAAAAAAAAAAAAAAAGAAGACTCAAGCAAGGCCAATGATGGTGGGGGAATGGCGAGAAGATCTAGTTGAGGGCTACCATCGGTGGCCTTCGCTTGATTTGGACGAGGGTCGCCGACCTTTGGCTAGGACCTGACAATCTTTGCTGGTCCTTTTCAGTGATGGTGGGGTGGCATAGAGTGCTGCAAGTCCTCACTTGCGTTTCCCTTTTTCTTTTTGTATTTTTTGAAATTTTCTTTTATTATTTATATAACTCAAATAAAATTTCTATTAAAAATTATATTTGGACCAAAAAGATGTTGTTATAGCTACATCATTGCCACGTAGATTAGAGAAAATAATAATAATAATAATAAACCATGTTGGCATTTTTCGTTTATGAAGTTGAACAGAACTAGTGAAAGGACTTATATGCACCAATTTGACAAGTTAACGTTTTGATTGCAATCGAACTCCTCCTGGACCCGGCTCACCTCCCTCTGAAGCCGGAATGCCTCTAGCGTCGCCATCGCTTGTGACTTCTATTGTAGCTCCTCATCTCGTAGTCGGTTCGAAAGTTCAAAAGATAAAATGACAGGTGTTGGGCTAGCTCGACAGGCTCTAAGTAGTTTTATGAAGATAAATGCACTGAAAAGCCTAAAACTTAAACGTTTGAATTGGTATATTGCAAATATGCACGTCGCTCACATGCAAATATTAACAAAAAGAAATTAACATGTGATGGTAAAGAGAGCTTAGCTTTTTCTTTGTCATTTATCGAGACTCTATACAATTTATCATCCAAACACCTCTTCGTTAACTAAATCCAAGTCTCCAAAAGAATTGGTTCCTCGACCCAGCCATGGGTTGCAATCAAACTCCTTTCGGACCCGGCTTTCCCGCCTCTAAAAGCCAGAATGCCTCTGATTTCGCTACCGCTCCTGACTTATATCGTAGTTCGTAGTCTTGCCGTCGGTCTGTAAGTTCATCTCTCGCCTGCATAGGCTCCACAAGTGGAACTATCCATATCATTTGCAACCCACCGTCCAGATAGAAGAACAAAGACATAACATTTTCTTCATAAAAATAAAACGAGAGGAGTTGGGCGGGCCCGAAAGGGCCAAATTGGGAGGGCTCCAGCCCAGACCGATGGGCCCGTTAAGGCCCATTGGGCCAAGAGGCCTCGATCCGGCTCGCCCGCGACGCCGTTCCCCGCGTCTTCCCCACCTCCCCTTGCGCTGCGAATGCCATAGCGAAAACGGGCAAAACCCTAACCCTAGAACCCTTCGCCTCGCGACCCTATAAAAACCCGACGGCGTCTCCAATCTCTCGCCCGTCGCCGAGCTTCGAACTCCTTGCGCGACTCTCAGGTATCGCTTCTCTTCGCTAGGTTTGCAAATTGATTAATTCGAAGCATGGAGGATCCGAAAGTAGCTTTTTTTCAGCTTGAAAATTGTGAATGATTGCTCCGGTTTTGCCTATCTTCGAGCTCGGTGTTCCGATGCATCGTGTTGTTCATCATTGTTGAATCATGGGTCGGCCTTGTTCTTGTAAAGTTCGAATCTTTTTTGGGTTTTTTGAGATGGGAGTTTCTCGGTGATGTGCAAATTTATGATGACGAGTCCGATTGAATCCATTCTTTTAAAATCGTGACGACAAACGAGGCATTTGTCTGAGAGGAACTCCTTCGATTCCCAAATCGCAGATTGTTTTGTTTTATTTGCT
Source organism: Eucalyptus victrix (assembly GCA_016097545.1). Classification (NCBI taxonomy): domain Eukaryota; kingdom Viridiplantae; phylum Streptophyta; class Magnoliopsida; order Myrtales; family Myrtaceae; genus Eucalyptus; species Eucalyptus victrix. Next base: position 19,124,689 of record CM027842.1, on the reverse strand, counting down.
TTGTTCTTTTTATTTTTATTTTTTTTGGGGAAAATCTTGGGTGTGTATGGTTGAGATTTGGGCATAGGGATGATGACAAGAAAAATCATCTGATGAATATTTGATGATTTTCTAACCTCCTACTCATACTGAATGCCTGCGTTGAACAATTGCCGCTTGAGTCCTAAGAAAATTTGAGGAAAAAAAAAGGATTTTTTTTTTTTGGGTATTTGTGTCTTGTTGCTGTTGCTCTGTTTTTCTGGTTTGGTGGGTCGTTTGTTTTCTGTTTGTTTCAGTTTCTGCAATGCTCTTGTTGATTGTTCTTCAGGTTTTGTTGAGAGAGGAGGATGATTGCGGCCGTGATGATAAAACCATCTTACTCTCTCAATACTGCTTTGAGGAACACCCTATGATTGTGTTTCAAGCACTTTTGAGCTGCTCTCTTCCCCTCTCTCTCTCTCTCTCTCTTTCTCCCTCTCTGTTTCTTTGTCATCAGCTCAAACACTTGTGTTTACCTGACCAAATTTTCCGGTTAGGTTTGTTTTTAATTTGTTTTGATTTCTTCACATGGGAAACATGGTATCATCAAATCACTGGGTGCGGTGAAAACGAACAAACTGCTACATTCACTTTGTTTTCTATCAGGTAATGTCGTCCATTGATGCGAATTCAAGACCACCATCTTCCCCATCTTCTCACTTTTATTGACAATGCAGATATTTTTTTTATCAGGTAATGTGTTTATCTGCCTGCTTGCTTGCTTATGGATGGTTTTAATTTCTGCAGTGGGAGGATATGTTTTTGAAGATAGCAAATGACGAGCTTTTTCTAGTGGTTGAGTACTCATGCTCTGCATTGAGTATAATGATTCAACACTTTGAATAGGAAGATCTGATGCTTCTCTTGGCTTATATTTTTCTTGTCAAATTAGTTTTGTTTTTTGTTATTAATTTTAAACGGAAGCCAGTGATGACAAATTGGATTAAATTCCTGAAGGCAGGTTTTTATGGGCTTGGCTTTTGGTGTTGAAATTTCTGAACTAGGACGGTCTGAGGCTTCTTCTGTGTATACCTGTGTGTTTATATATGTACATTGTTTTCTCCATTTCTGAATCAGTAGATGGTATTGATCAGTACCATACAAATGGCGAATGAGTCAAACGATTGTCTTGTTTTGTTTGGTCATTTATTTATTTATTTTTATCTCTGTTCATCGTGTTTCAGAAAGCAAAAACGTTGTGGATGATGAGATATAAATATTACAGTTATCCCTGGCTGATGCATCAGGTGCTGAAATTTGTAAATCTGACACAACCACAGTACTTTTGTTTGTTTGCTTGAAAGATTGGAGGGAATTTTTGCTGTTCCTTCTCAATTCTGCTTATGTGATCGCACTTTAGTGTAAAAGCAGCTCTGATGTAGGAGAAGGGCTAGAACTTCAGGCCTTGTTTTCAGGGAAGGAAATGGGAAATGGATGGAATTGCTATTCCTTTACTTATTTATGATGCATTTGTAGGAATAGGCATTTCATCAAAGGGAATGAGTAGGCGTTTCTTCCTTCTCATGTTGGAAGGAATGCTTGCTTCTTTCCACTTTTATTTTTTCTTTCGTATGCCTACCCTTGTTTTTCTCTCTCAACTTATTTTGGGAGCAAATTTAATATTTTTAGATGCTAGTTCTGTTGTACTGTAATGACATTTTTTTGTCTTATCCAGACAGATGTTGGATTACTAATTTCACTCCGTTCTTTCGACGGTTTCCTTGTGCCAATATGAGCCTATATTCTGAGATTGCATGGTTTTGGCCACCTGGGTGTTGTTAGATTATGCAGGTTCAACATGGATATTAATTGATGCTGGAGCACTGGTTGGCTGAACTGTGTCCTAGGTGCACCGTGTCTTATGTGAAGAACTTAGAGATTGAGTATTTGTCGTATGATGCACCGATAATTGCAGGATGCATGAAGTTTTTCACTAAATTATATGCTCACTGTTGTGAAATCTTATGCTAGACTCAGTCTATGTAGATCAGCTCAATGATAGCCTTCAATGTATAGATATAAAGCTAGGTCTTAAGATTTCAATTTGTTTATGTAGGTTTCAAGCACCTTGAGCTGCTCTCTCTGGTTTTTTCTATAAGCTCAAAAACCTCTGTACCAGACCAAATTCTCCAGCTATGTTTGTCTAATTGTTTTTGATTTATTGACACGTTTGAAGTGAAAATGATTAAACTGCTATTCACTTTGGCTCTTTTTGTACTTGAATTGAAAATGATTTTTGTTTTGTACAAGAGAATTGAATTGAAATTGTCAGCCAACATTTTTATTCATCCACATGCTGTTGCAAACAATTTCCTTGTTAATGCTTGTCTTGCAATCGATGCCTGTCTGGATGCAACTCCCAGTTCTGAAGTATGAACAATGAGTATCACACTTTGGATTCATTGAAAGGATCATTGGCTGCTGTGTTGCAAACTTTTGAGTGGGTGTCTACTAACAGCTTTAATGGTTCGGTCCTGCCTTCCAAGCATCGATAATTTGCCATTTAGTTAATGAACATAGCAGATTTGGTTTTTCATGGTGAAGTGTTTGGTTCTCCATTGAAGCAGGCTGAAAGGAAATCTTAAAATCATTCAGGCTAGTAGTCACTGTAGATTGTCTCATGTAAACTATGCTACATCTTCTGCCAATAGAAAACTCTGGATCAATGTTTTCAAAAAGCGGTCAAGTAAATTGTTTGAGGTATAGGTTCAGTGATTGTAGTGATATTCTCTCATGGAATCGGGAGATAGATCTTGAAAACAATGCTAATGAGACTAATGGCGTGGGATCTACAGTTTTCGGGCCCCTGAAGTCTCTTATTTGGCTTCAGCTGCCTCTCAGTCACCAATGGCCACGGATGAGTAACCCACGAACCAAGCGAGCTCGGTTTGAAAGCTAGACCCTGGATGAGACCGTGTGTTGTCGTTTCACATTTTGAAGGCCAACAGAATATAATTTGCACTCCGCAGTTTCAACCTGTTGTGGACACTCAGACGAAGAAGAGACGAATCAATACATGGCAATGGTGACAGCTTTTGAAATTGCAGCTGCTGATGGAGTTTGCAAAGATCACCATCCCTGGTATGAATGATTACCTTTTGATATTTTGCCTTGAGAAGATACTTGATCTTGGGAGGCGTCATCTAAGGCTGTGGACATACAAATTGCATACCCTAAAGCACTCGAGAGTGTCAACTTTAATCTTCAAAGCGTGCAAATTTTTCAAGTCAGTACGAGCCTGTGGAAAGAACAAAACTGGCAAGATAGAGGGAAAGAAAATCATGGACGGGAAAATTGTACAAGCTTCCATATTTAAAGTATAGATTCCTTTTCACATGGATGGATAAGATTGTGTTGATAAAACATCTCGATATAAAATATCGTCTAGAACGCTTTGCTGCCATTCCCTTCTTGGTGATTCTACCGGCAAGGTCCTTTTCCATGACTCCGGATCACTCATACTACGTTCTTTTCATTATCACATAGGAAAGTCATGCTCGTTGTTCGTTCTTGTGATTGGGTCTCCGTGATTACCTCTCCGTTGAGGAACAGCGACTCGCGAGTCACATGGTTGCATAGTAGGCCCAGAGACTCGCTTTCTCGTCGGTTGACTTTGGATCCAAGAGCGCCGGCGAGGGCAGCCACCAGCTTTCTTTCCCTCTGCTTCCCAATCACAGACCTCCCCCAACCCCAAACACCCATGTGGCCTTCAAATCGCTTGCGGCGGCCACCCTCCCCGAGCTGCTGTCTTCGCAAGGTGGTCTCGAGCCAGTGTGGCTGCCGCTGTGCCTTGCAAAGTCTCCCTGTGCTGTCATTTCTCTCGCCGTTTCAATCTTTGGCACGATGCCTACTTGCACCGTAGAAGTCACGTTAACACTAAATGTCCGAAATAAATGATCGGAGAAACGCATGAATCCGACAGCCATTCTGGGGCCCAAACTAAGCAAATCTAGATAGACATCTTCCGATTTTCGTGCCGAAAAGTACGAGGACCACTAACGTGAGCTTGCCTTTTACTTCGCGCCCCCTGTAGTTATCCTGCCATTTAATGAGTCATGTCAAAGGATAGAAGGAGAGCTCGTCCTGCTAAAAACTCCACACCATCGCCATGTAATATAATAAAAAACCAACAGCCAGTGGTCGAGTTCAAAGAGATCTACAGATTCCTCCGCGCGTTCAAGATCAGAATCTTGGTCTTCTTCCATCCGCGTTCTCACTGACGACAGCTCCATACACATAGATAAAACCATCTCGTGTGCTCGCCACACGCCCTCCTCGTTCAGTCTCGCAGAGAAAGAGATGGGGAACTGGCTGGGGAAGAAAGCGCAGGTGCACCCTCGAGCGCAGGCGAGCCCCGGCGTCCGAGTTAAGGTGCGAATGACCCGGACTCAGCTCAGGGAGCTGATGTCCCGAGTCGATCCGAGCCGACGCGACGTGGAGCTCGGCCCCTTGATCCTGCGAGAGTGCTTGGAAGGCAGACTGCCCGCCCCTGTCATCATCCCCGGCGGTGAATGCAAACAGCAGCTATGTAGCATCTCCGAAGAAACTTGAAAGTCGGGAACCCGGTGATGCCGAATAGAAAGAGAAGGTGAAATATATATGAGGAGATACTTTGTAGAGATCATCTAGGACTTTTTTTTTCCCGTCTTTATGATTCGTAGTAGCTGCTGTACTCGTAGGTCAAATGTTTTGGGCTGTGTAAAGGATGGTGGATGCTGCGTATTGATACTTTTGATGGACTAGACCCTGATATCTTTCAGTCAATTATCAACACCAGAGCACGTCTGTAGATAAAAGTGCTCTTGTTTTGTCTACATAGATTGAATCGCCATGAGCGCCTTTTCGAACCTCAGTATTCAAGTTCTTAGGACCCTTTTATCGGCTTCCATAGAATCCATACTCTCCGAGTCTTATTTAGACTCACTGCGTTATGGTTTTGAGCTCATCAAAGATTTCAAACTTTGCATGATCGTCGGTCTTCCGTTTGCGGATGCATGGTGAAGGGTGCTCCATGGAAAAAGCTTATGGGGATTGTGGTATTATCTTTCAAAGTCATGATGGCTCCTGATTGAAGAGGCTTAAGGATAACAAGTTCGATCCATTCAATTGCTAAACTAAAAATAGATGCAAAGTATGCTAGAAACTTGCTCAATTAGTTTGATGGACATGAGAAAGTTTGATTATTCTAAGAAATAGAACATCTTAAAATAGAAGACAAAAGGAAGCGAAGCAGGCCAAAGAACATTCCTGAGGTGAAAATGAGAGGTGAGCATGGGCTTGGAGGCACGCTGGACACCCACGCCCGATCGGCCCGAACGGAGAAGCTGGTGGGCCGAGGCAAGACATTCCCTTCTTTACGTGCACTCTGCCCAACTTGGCTCCGCCAAGCCCCTTAGGCCTGGTCGGCTTTATGTAATATATTTAAACATAGTATGCTGAAAATCTTAAAACTTATTATAAAAATGCAATTAAATTTTAAAAATTTTAAAAAATGTAACTAAATTATAAAAATTTGGAATGAAAGTGTAATTGAGTTGTAAAACTTTTAAATAATGTAATCAAATTTTAAAACTTGTTAAGTTAGTTTAAACAAGTTATTTTACTAACTCCATCTAACTTAATAAATGAAAAATGCTAATAAGTTTAAAAATTTAATTGCACTTTTAAAATTTTTAGCATTTAATTGTATTTTTGTGACAAGTTGCTATCCGTTTGGTACCCATGGTTGGAGTTCTTGTTTCTATTTTGATGCACCGTTTGAACCTTCAATTCGTTTATGTAGGGTTCTCTCTCTCTCTCTCTCTCTCTCTATGTACTTGACCAAATTTTCCAGCTAGGTTTGTCAATTTGTTCTTGATTTCTTCACTCTAGCATTGATGATTGACATTTGAAGTGAGAATGATCAAACTGCTGGTTACTTCGGTTCGTTTTGTACTTGAATTGAAAATTATTTTTTGTTTTGTTCAAAAAGTTGAAATAAAAATGTTAGCCTACTTTCTTATTCATCTGCATGCTGTCGCAAACCAGATCCCTATTAGTGCTTGTCTCGCAATCAATACGAAGTCTTGATACAACCCAGTTCTGAAATACGAACCTTTCAGTATCGCACGTTGGATTTAGGATCACAGGCTGCTCCGTGTTGCAAAATTTTGAGTGGGCGTCTTCTACTAATAGCCTTAATGGTTCGCTTCTGCCTTCTAAGCGATGATAATTTGCCGTTTAGTTCATCAATGTAGCAGATATGGGTTTTCATAATGAATTGTTTGGTTCTCCGTTGAAGCAGGCTGAAATGAAAACTTAAAATGATTCGGGCTAGTAGTCATCGTGAATTGTCTGAAGTTAAATTGTGCTAAATCTTCTGCCAATAGAAAACTCAGGATCAATTTTTTCGAAAAAGGCGGTCAAGTAAACTATTTGAGGTATAGATTTTCAAAGATGGTATTGATATTCTTTCGTGGAATCGAGAGAGAGATCTTGAAGACAATGCTAATGAGACTGATCGTGCAGGATCAACGGTTTTCAAGCCCCTGAAAATTCTAATTTGGCTTTAGTTGCATTATATCTTCTTCGTCATCTTATATAAGTAATGTCGAATCGATGGATTTCGAACTGTCCTATTCAAATTAAACATACAGCTTCAGTAAGCGACCTACTCATCGAAAGGCACCTCTTGGTCACCCGTGGCTAGGGGTGAGCGACTCCATGAATCAAGTAAGCTCGGTTTAGAAAGCCAGATCATAGATGAGACCGTATTTGTATTGTGTTTTACATTATGAGAATTCTACTAGGGTGAGCGCGGTTTTGGATTCTAAAGGGACCGGTTCCGATTCCTGATTCCCCTTTTCTGGAAACCGGCGGTTCATGGTTCCGGTTCTGGTTCCTAACCGGAACCGGTCCGGTTAGAGCTAAAAAAAAAAAAAAAAGCCCCAAATTGACTTTCACTCACTGTTTCTGTGTTTCACATACGACACTTTCTCTCGTCTCTTTGCCCGTTCTCCGCCCTTGCTCTCGACGCCACCTAAGATTCCCTCGCCGCATCCCTGCTTTGCACTTCTGCCGGCTGCCGCGTCTCCAAGTGCCCCCCTGCTTGCTCGCACCGACACCAGAAGCCCTCTGCAGCAGATTCCAAGCCCTGCCGCGCCTCACCTGCAGCCCGCACCGACCCGTGACGACCCGACGTCGCTCCTGCTCTGCCCGTTGCTGCTGCCCAATGCCGCTACTCACCCCGCCGCTGTGATCCCGCGACGCCGTGATCGGTTTGTTTCTACGTGGAGTCTTTGGTCTGTCCATCTTTGCCGTGAGCGCTAGTGCCTTCAGTAGAGAGGTACCAAAGGAAAGGAGGTTTTTTGTTATGGTTTAGTGTTTTTCTTCACTTCTGTTGGGTGGTTTTGAGTGTTCACTGGCCTTATGATTGATGCTCGTTTAAGGAGGATAAGAAAACTCGAGCAGGACTTGGCAGGCTCAAGAAATAAGGTGAAACAACTTGAGGCATGTTCGGAATCCAAAAACCAGAAGTGGAACAAGAAAGAGCACAGTTTCCATAGCTTTATGGATTTTTCAATTGGGGGCTCTACGTGTAAGCTGCATCTTCTCTGTATCTGGAATTAATTTTATGCTGTTATGGATACACACGTGCCTCTAAATGACTAAAACTTCCAGGAACTGAGGGTCTCTTTCAAGTCTATCAAGCATGAACTTCTGGTCACCCAAAGAAACTATTCAGAGGAATTCAACAATGTTGGTTGGCTTACTAGAATTTTTCTGTCCATCAATGCAAATCTTTTAATTTATGTAACGATTTCAAAAATCCACTCAATCTTTTTCTGCAGGATTACAGGTTGAAGCATTAGTTGACGCAGCAGAGAACTCTCACCAAGTTCTTGCAGAAAATAGGAGGGTATTTAATGAGGTTCAAGATCTAAAAGGTGCATGAACTTCTACTCGCACTTCCAATACACGTGGCATTTGTGAGGGTCGCAGCTTTTGATTTTTGTAGCTTGTGTGTTGAACAAGTAATATCAGAGTGTATTGTAGGATTAGGCCCCTACTTCCTGGACAGAGTGGAAAACAGTCGATCATCGAACCGAACGTATTGGTGATGATGGACAGTTGGTTGTCGCTAATCCCTCCAAACATGGCAAAGATGGCCATCGCATGTTCAAGTTCAACAAGGTGTATGGTCCGGCTGCTTCTCAAGTTTTCTCTCTCTCTATGTTAATCATGTTCTTTTGAAATAGTCTCCGGGTATTTACGTGTAACAATTAGTCATCTATGTCTTGTACATTTTTTTTTTTTTTAAGCTGATTTTATCTCAGTTTCTGATTTTTAAATCCTTCAATTAAGAATGTCTTGCTTCTTGACTGATTGTTGGCAGAGATGGTATATTCTGACATCCAACCCTTCATTCGTTCTGTTCTTGATGGATATAATGTGTGCATATTTGCTTATGGCCAAACTGATTCGGGGAAAACCCACATGATGGTACAAGTCCTCTCTACATTTGAAATTTCCTCAATAAATGTTTTCTCCTTACAAACTTACTCAATGTTATGCGATGGCATTGCCAGAGTGGTCCTGGTGCAGCGATTGAGGAGAGTTGGGGTGTCAACTATCGAGCTCTTAATGACCTTTTCAATATGTCTGAGAGCAGAAGTAGAGCCATCGTGTATGAAATCTGGGTTCAAATGGTTGAGATCTACAGTGAACAAGTGCGAGATCTACTCTCCAGTGACGGCTCTCAGAAGAAATATCCTTTTGCAGCATTATAATTTTTTAAAAATTAAATAAGATTCGTTTGTTCTCATTATGGAAGTTCCAAACTTAAATAGGAAGAAGTACTTGGTTTTCGTTAACATGCTTACACTAGGGATTTCATCAATCTCTCATGCAAGTGGTCTAGCTGTTCCAGATGCTAGCATGCATCCTGTGAGAGCAAGCTCGGATGTTATGGAACTAATGGACATAGGACTTAAGAATAGAGTCGTTGGTGCCACCGCATTGAATGAAAGAAGTAGCCGCTCGCACAGGTTCTTGATCTGATGTTCTGTTTTCAATTGATGTTCTAGATCCTAATGCATTTCTGTGGTTTTGAGCTGTAATTTTATTTGAAATTTTGTGGCGACGGTATCATCACTGTACATGTACGTGGGACAGATGTGAAGACTGGAAGCGCATCACATGGTAATCTTCACTTGGTAGATCTTGCAGGAAGCAAAAGAGTCAACCGCTCAGAAGTAACTGGTGACAGACTGAAAGAGGCATAGCATATAAACAAGTCACTCTCTGCCCTTGGAGACGTCATTTTTGCTCTTTCGCAGAAGAGTCCTCATGTGCCTTACCATAATAGCAAGCTCACTCAAGTGATACAGAGTTCTTTGGGTAATCCTCTTTATAATGCCTTGAATTTGCTTATCTTGTCTCTAAAAGATTGTAGAATAGTCCAAGTACTTGAGAGTGAAAATCAGAAGCATTTCGAAGTTTCTACATGCATCCGTATATCCAAAAGAGTTTCCTCATGTGCCTTACCATAATAGCAAACTCACTCAGTTTGTTTATTATTGCTTCTAAAATGCTGTTTGCTCTTCGATGAATGACAAGTTTTTTTTTTTTTTTAATTATTGCTGCATTCATTTTCATTTTTTAACTAAAAATGAAAAAAAAAAAAAAAGAACCTGTTGGAACTTGGAACCGACCCCGGAACCTGTGACAAGTAAGTTCCAAGTTCTTGGTTTTGATGGGTAGGTTCCAGGTTCCAAAAAATGAGGAACTTGTATCTGAGGGTAGGTTTTAGGTTCCAAGTGAAACTTGTAAGGAACCGGGAACTGCTCACCTCTAGATTCTACCCATTATGGACACTCAAGGGAATGCAAACATAAAAGAAGAGAAGAATGGTGATTAACTTTTGAAATTGCCGCTACTAATAGAGTTGCTAAGACCGCCTTTTATATGTTGTGGCCTTCCTTGGATCAATGCATTACCTTTTGATATTGCGTAGAAAAGATAGAGGGGAGAAGCGAGCGCGTGGGGCTTGAATTTGCAGCATTTGACTCGAAAAAGGAAAGAGAGACCTGATCTTGGGGCCATGAACATACAAAATGCATACCCCAATGCACGTGCAAGTTTTCTAACTTTAAGCTCCACTCATTTTATAGAAAATATACCATTTCAAGAAATCATTTTTTAGGAAAATCATTGTATTTTACAAGTATTTTACAATGTTCGACTAAAATTTAAAAATGAGTTAGAAAATATATTTCGCTTTTCGATAAGAAAAATCTTTTCCTTCATGCACCAATCTCAATAATTCTTTTATTATTATATTATTATTATTTGATTTTTAATTATTTTTCTTTCTTTTTCCTTTTCTTTTTCATTGGCAGTTGGTGGCTAGTGACCAGTCATAGGTGAGTTGGAGCCTTGCCATATTAGACGAGGCCGAGCTCACCCAATGTCAGCAAGCTTGAGCCCTGCCCATGTTGCTTGACCTAGCGAGGTTTGAGCTCACTTGAGGTCGGTCGAGTGAGCTTGGGCCTCGCCAGATCCAGCCACATGAGCGAGGCTAGCCTCGCCTAGGTGGCTAGATTTGGCGGGACTCAAGCTCACCAGTATTGAGTGAACTTGGCCTTGCCTGATTAGGTGAGGTGGAGCCTCCCCAAATTGTGGTGAGGCTCCAGCTCACTTGTAGCCGGTAATCCTCTTTCGGAATTTGTAGGAGATGGTATAGATGCTCTTGTTCTTTCTACGGCAGTTGTGGGAGCCAAGAAGAGGGTTTTGGAGAAAGATAGGTAAGTAGTAAGCCGCAAATGAATTTTTTTTTCTATTGACTCTGGAGAGAGGAAAAGAGAAAAATTTTAATGTAGCAGTGTTGAATGAACGGCAGGTTTGTTTACCCAGACCAGGTAAGCCTAAAGGTGGTCCCGATGTTAGATTCTCAACATTTGAACCGACGGTTCTATTGGTGACCCATTCCAACGAGGGCGGCTTTACTGAAGAAGAAGGGGCGGAGTCTCAACTACCACACTACTATATACCACTAGCACTCCACGAGTGGATTAGTTGAGTGACTAGACTGAGACTCTCTTTGATATCTTAACTCTCTTCGTCTTGCTTGGAGATTTCCTTTCCTTTTGGTTGAAGAAAGTTTGCTTTATACAAACAAAATATGAGTGAAAGGGGAGGGTAAGAAAGGGTTTAGCTCATGGAGAGGCAAGCAACCCTCAGGGAGAAGAAGAATAGTGGTAGAAGCTAATTTCCTTAGCACGCTCCGAAGCAAACAAGCTTTGCCAATAGTAGCCTCTTGAATTAGTCAAGTAGCTTCCTTCCAGCAAAGCTCACCAATTGTACCCGATATTCAAAGTGTCAAAGCTAGAAAGCGACAGCCATAAAGTGGAGAATTTCCATCCATTTGCTATCTCGTTCGCTACCTCAAGTCAACATTACGCAATCATTGTAGATTCAGTTATGTATGAACATTCCACATAAAAACAAAAAAATAAAAATAAACTACTTGGCAAGAACTAAATTTTCTAGTTTGTGAAGACCGAGCGAGTACCCTTTTTTCATAACCACAGGTTGGTTGACCCATGAGGGGCTTTTCCTTGCGTTTTGAGTGATATGGCACTCAACAAAGAGCCCATGAATGATAGCTTAGACAGAGAGAATAAATAGACTCCTCGAGGGCTACTTAAGGCACCTTATCTAGTGCAAACCAGAAGGATTGAAGTTGTTAAATGTTGCTCAATACTGCCATAACTTAACAACGAAAAAGCCTTGCGTTGAACTTAAGCCCATTCGACTTAGCCATGTGGCAACAACCTCTGACGCCCCACAAAAGAATAGCAGCTTACTAAAACGAGTAAGTTCAAAATTCCTGACCTCCACCTTTTAGTAAACCCCTTTACCCTCCCCTCTCTCCTTCTCATTCTAGGAAAGCATTCTCTATTTTATAAAAAGTGGAGTGAGAGCCTTCACTTGTGGGTGAGGGGCGCTGGAAAGCAAGAGAGTGAAAGTTGTTCTCATCTCAATGGAAGCTGAGATTAATTACAGCCCACTACCGGAGAGAGTGTCTTTTCAAAGTCACCTAAGCCGCCTTCTCACGCTAATAAATGGCCATAGAGACTCTTCCTCAGCAAGAATATATATGAGACTAACTTCGAGTAATGGAGTTTATGCCCCCTTTAAACTTATCTACTAGATAGAGATTCTTTTTATCCCTTATTCTCAACTCCCTTTGCTGAACGTTCTATTCTACTTCTGATGAAGTTGAAAATATTACCTTTCAGATTGGGAGAAGCTCAATTCGTAGATGAAGAAGAATGAAATCTCTTTTCTATTCATCGACTGACTCAATCCATTAAGAAAGCTTGCTTAAATTAGACTCTAAGAACCAATGCATGGGAGGAAAAGAAAACAAGGCAAAGATGAAAGATGACACCAAGAAGTTCGAAGATAGCTTCAGAGTAAAACATTCCCACGCATCTATCCAATTCTATTGAAAAATAATGGGTGAGCCTAGGGTGACAAACATGGCTCAAGATTTTTTATACATGACCCTTCTCTTCTTCACTCAAAGAGGCAATGTACCTGGTACTTGATTCATAAAGAATGAATCTTTTGGTTAGAAGTTATACGGACTTTATAATGAGCATGAAGTTGCCAAGACATCTAAAAGACAAGGCTCACACCGTGCCGATAGATCTTGTACGTGGGGCTTCATAAACTGGTAGACAATGGGGGGAGGGTCTCTTCTCAGTGGGCCCGCTTCACTTGGTTAAGTAGGCGCATGAATTAGGTCAGGATAGCTGGTGGTTTCGGGGGAAGGAGTCGGAAAAGAAGACTGGTTAGCAGTAGAGCCTTGGTTCGCTCTTTGGTTACCTTGAACCTAGCCCAAAATCCGCTCTATAGTTCTCTTATAAAATTCTTAGTTTGTGATCGAGGGTGGTAACTTTTCCCTAATATGAGATAGGTTGCAGCTATGAATTATAAAAAAGAATCCATCTCTCTTAATGACTCCTCTTAAGGAGTAGAATTAGTCATCTAGGAGCTCGGAGAAAGGTAGCGAAGTAGAAATTCTGAAACAGCTGAATATAGTAAATAATCCTGCTAACAGCAGAAAGAGAGCTACGCCTTTTCTTCCTATTTCTATATAACACATAATTCGTGAAAGAAAGGAAAGACAGGGAATCCTACTCAATCTCGCTGAGAAGGACACAGACTACCAGCCTATGCCGACAAGAGCTCCTTTTCTTTATCAGAAAATCTCTCTTTCTTCTTCAATTGAATTGCCCGCTACGCCCCTTCTGCGACTTTCTTTCCTTGCTATAAAGCTTGAAAATGGAGATCAACTAAAGGTTGCAAGTAAGTAAGAAGCAAGCAAATAACTATTAGCCACAATAAGTTGAATTTGTTAAAAGGTAGCCGAAAAGAAGCTAAAGCCAATGTTCTTACGTAGATGATGAATTCGGGGATAAAGATGTTCAAAGAAATTATCCCTCCTTTCTTCATTCGTCTTAGAGGTAGTTATCGTTCCAAGCTTAGCTGTTCCTTAGCTTTCGAAGAAGCTAAGCTGTCCAGTATTCCAATCCGGTTAGGTTAGCATTCCAAGTCAGTTGAACTCCTTTTTGGTTGAGATTCAGACTCAGGGAAGATGACTCAGGCCCGATCGAGGTTATCTTCTTTCCTGTTTTTTTTTCACCATCCAATCATCTTATCAAAAGAAAATAAGAAAGTTGACCTTAAGTTGACAAGATAATGATTTCTTTCTTTCTTTCATAACCTTAACTTCTTTATTTTACCTCAACTTCAATCAGACTGGTCTTCAAAAATAAAATAAAATTAGATCTTCCATTCACTTATGTCAGAGTTGGTTTCTCTAGGCAGGTGGCGATCGTCCAATGAAAAAGAAAATGAAAGAAAAATTAATTTTAAAAATTTTAAAAATAAAAGGAAAATGTATTTGACAAAAGAAAGTGAGGTGAAAGAAGGTGTGGAAAACATTTTCAACTTCCCAAAAGTGGAAATTATTTCTCCTTATCTTAGAACACTTTTTTCCTATTATGGAAAATATTTTCCCCAATCAATTTATTTTCCGTAAAATGAATATCGAAAAATTTAGAAAACGTTTCTTTGAAAATTATTTTTCCTGAAATAAATGGAAAATCTTCAAAGTGTGCAAATTTTTCCAAGTCATAAGGAGCGTGTGGAAAGAACAAAATTCGAAAGATAAGAGGGAAGAAAAATCAGAAGAGCGTGACGAGAGAATTGTGCAGGCTTCCATTTTTTTTTTTAAAGTATACGTTCTTGTCATATGGATGAATATAATAAAAACATGTTGACGAGAGACCTCGATATAAAGTATTGTCTAGTAACACACTTGGTTTAGCGTTCCATTTCTTCATGATTCCTCCCCACTGGTGGAGTCCTTTCCATGGCTGCGGATCATTCTTTCAAGGTCAGTTCATAACCAATCATAGAGGGAAAGTCATGCTTGTGATTCGTTCTTGCGATCGCGTCTCGGCGATGCTTTTCCACTTAAGAACAGCGATTTGCGTGTTGCGCGGACGCAAAGTAGGCCCAGAGATTTGCCTCGTCCCCAGTTGACTTTGGATCCGAGAGGCGCTGGTGACACGGCAGCCACCGCGTCACCGCTGCCGCTGCTTCGCAGTCACAGACCCTCGCCCGCTGTGTTCGCCCTCCGCCTGCGGCCGTCTTCGCGAGGAGGTCGTGGGCCGTTGAAGCGGTTCCTGCGTGCCTTGCAAAGTCTCTGTTTGCTGACACAGATATGCCCCCATGACACCGCAGGTGTCACCTCAACCCTACGTGTGCAAGTAAAGAAAGTAAAGCGTGATCTCTCTAGATAGGCCGAACACGCAAGAAATCCGCCGGCCAACTTGGCATTTCGAACGGTCAAATCCAACGGAAGGAGGCGCGACAACCCTCATGGGCCAGAAACTAAGACCTAGATTAAAAATCACGATATTCGGCCGAAGAGTACAAGGACCATTGTCGTGATTTCGTCGTTTCCATTGCGCCCATTGTAAATATCCTGCTGTTAAATAAGTTAAATCAAAGAGAAGAAGAAGAAGTCGTTCTGCTAAAAGCCCCCTTCCTCGCGCGTTCAAGATCAGAATCTTGGTCTTCTTCCATCCGCGTTCTCACTGACGACAACTCCATAACGGAGATGGGGAACTGGCTGGGGAAGAAAGCGCAGGTGCACCCTGGGGCGCAGCCGAGGCCCCACGTCCGAGTCAAGGTGCGAATGACCCGAACCCAGCTGAGGGAGCTGATGTCCCGAGTCGGTCCGAGCCGAGGCCACAGGGAGCTTGGCCCCTTGATCCTGCGAGAGTGCTTGGAAGGCAGACTGCCCGCCCCTGGCGTCCTTGCCTGCGACAGGGGCAAACGGGGAAAACAGTTGAGTCCCATCACTGAAGAAACTTGAGGCTTGAAAATCCGGCCTCCTGACAGAAGGTGAAGTATATACAAAGAGATACTATGTAGTGAGTATCTAGGACTTCCTTTTCCTTCTTTATAGTTTGTAGTAGATGCTGTACTCGTAGGTCAAATGTTTTTGGCTGTGTAAGGGATGGTGGATGCTGCGTGTTGAAACTTTGATAAACTAGACCCTGATATCTTTCATTCAATTATCAAAGCCAGAGCATGTCTGTAGATAATTGATTGAGTCTCGCCCCCTTACTCTATTCTCATCGAAGGGATATCAACGCAATCCAAATCCTAAAATTTGAGTTACTAGGTTATCGGCTTCCACACTTGGGAGTCCCACTTAGACACACGCAATACGGTTTCAGATCAACAAATTGCCATTTTTGCACAATTGTCAGCCTTCCGTTTGAGGTGGAGAAAACTTCTAGGGACTGTGGTAGTACTTTCGGATGTCATGATTGCTCTTAATCAAAGAGGCTCGAGAATAACAAGTTTAATTCTATCCACTCAATTGGCAAACCGGAAATTAGATGCAAAGTACGTTAGGAATTTGCTCTTTTAGGTTGAAGGACATGAGAAAAATTGATCATTCTAAGAAATAGAGCAAAGACAGATCGAAAGAAAAAAGAAGTGAAGCAGGCTAAAGAACGTTCCTAAGGTGAAAATTAGAGGTGAACATGGGCTGGGAAGCACGCAGGACACACCTGCGCCTGATCGGCCCGAAAGGAGAATTGGGCGGGCTTGGGCAAGCCATCCACTTCTTACTTGCATATGTTCCAACTTGGCCCACCCAAGCTCGCTTAGGCCCGGTCAGCTTTCTACTATATATTTGGGGATAAGTTTACAATTTTAATGTTCTAAATTTTCAAAAAGTACGATTAAATTCTAAAATTTATTATAAAAGTGTGATTAAGTCCTAAAAATTTCAATCAACTCCTAAAATTTATTAAGCTGGTGCGATAAACTTATTATATTAACTCTGTCCAATTTGACAAATGAAAAATGCTAATAAGTTCTAAAACTGGATCGCACAAATTTGACAAGTTTTAGGATTTTATATATTTTTTAAAATTTTTAGGATTTAATTACGCTTTCGTGAATAAATTTACTGTTCATTTGGTGTCAATGGTTGGAGTTCTTGTTTCTATTTTGACATTCGAAAATGTCTTTACCAGCTCGTTGCCTTCCATTTCTTCACATGCCTTACAATGGCAGATGTTGGCTAAGCTAAGACATCATCGACTGCACGAGATTGACCTGCTTTTGTGCCATTTTACGCGACCAAATGTCCGATCCATGTTCCTCGCTCTCCAACGCACGACCTTCGATTGTTCTCGCCTCAAACACTCCCTCCCCACCACCGCAGGATATCTTCTTATTTGGCTTCAGCTGCACTGTTCATCTTCTTCCTCATCTTACATAAGTGATGTCCAATTGATGGCTTTTTCAAGCTGTCCTGTTTAAATTAAACGTACAGCTTCAGCAAGTGACCTACTCATCGAACAAGCAACCTCTCGGTCACTAGTGGCCAAGGGTGAGCAACCCCGCCAACCGAGTGAGCTCGGTTTGAAAGCCAGACCACGAATGAGACTGTGCTTGTGTCGGCCTTTCACATTTTGTAGACGTAAAGGATAATTTGCACTCGGCGGTTTCAACCTGTTATGGATACTTAAGGGAATACAGACGAAGAAGAAGCGAAGGACCAATTCGTGGCAATGGTGACAAACTTTCGAAATTGCAGCTGCTGATGGAGTTTGCAAAGATCACCTTTTTATAATAGCCTCCCTGGGATGAATGGATTACCTTTTGTTATTGCCTAGAGAAGATACTTGATCTTGGGAGGCGTCATCTAAGGCTGTGGACATACAAATTGCATACCCTAAAGCACTTGAGAGTGTCAACTTTAATCTCCAAAGCGTGCAAATTTTTCAAGTCAGTATGAGCCTGTGGAAAGAACAAAACTGGCAAGATAAAGTGAAAGAAAATCATGGACAGTTGTACAAGCTACCATATTTAAAGTATGGATTCCTTTTTAAATGGATGAATAAGATTGTGTTGATAAGACATCTCGATAAAAATATCGTCTAGAACGCTTTGCTGCCATTCCCTTCTTGGTGATTCTACCGGCAGGGTCCTTTTCATGACTCCGGATCATCCCTACTACGTTCTTTCATTATCGCATTGGAAGTCATGCTCGTTGTTGACTGGGTCTCCGTGATTACTTCTCCGTTGAGGAACAGCGACTCGCGAGTCACGTGGTTGCATAGTAGGCCCAGAGACTCGCTTAGTCGTCGGTTGACTTTGGATCAAAGAACGCCGGTGAGGGCAGCCACCGGCTTTCTTTTCCACTGCTTCCCAATCACAGACCTCCCTCCAACCCCCAAACATCCATGTCGCTTTCAAATTGCTTGCAGCCGCCACCCTCTCCGAGCCGCTGTCTTCGCAAGGTGGTCTTGGGCCTGTGTGGTGGTCGCAGTGCCTTGCAAAGTCTCCCTGTGCTGTCATTTTTCTCGCTGTTTCAGTCGTTGGCACGATGCCTACTTGCACCGTAGAAGTCACGTTAACACTAAATGTCCGAAATAAATGATCGGACAAACGCAAGAATCCGACAGCCATTCTGGGGCCAAAACTAAGCAAATCTAGATAGACATTTTCCCCTTTCCGGCCGATAAGTACGAGGACCACTAACGTGAGCTTGCCTTTTCCTTCGCGCCCCTTGTAACTATCCTGCCATTTAATGAGTTATATCAAAGGATAGAAGAAGAGCTCATCCTGCCAAAAGCTCCACATCACCGCCATGTAATATAATAAAAAACCAACAGCCAGTGGTCGAGTTCAAAGAGATCCACAGATTCCTCCGCGCGTTCAAGATCAGAATCTTGGTCTTCTTCCATCCGCGTTCTCACTGACGACAACTCCATACACATAGATAAAACCACCTCGTGTGCTCGCCACACGCCCTCCTCGTTCAGTCCCAGAGAGAGAGATGGGGAACTGGCTGGGGAAGAAAGCGCAGGTGCACCCTCGAGCGCAGCCGAGCCCCGGCGTCCGAGTTAAGGTGCGAATGACCCGGAATCAGCTCAGGGAGCTGGTGTCCCGAGTCGATCCGAGCCGACGCGACGTGGAGCTCGGCCCCTTGATCCTGCGAGAGTGCTTGGAAGGCAGACTGCCCGCCCCTGTCATCATCCCCGGCGGTGAATGCAAACAGCAGCTATGTACCATCTCCGAAGAAACTTGAAAGTCGGGAATCCGGTGATGCCGAATAGAAAGAGAAGGTGAAATATATGTGAAGAGATACTTTGTAGAGATCATCTAGGACTTTTTTTTTTCCCGTCTTTATGATTCGTCGTAGCTGATCTCGTAGCTCAAATGTTTTTGGCTGTGTAAAGGATGGTGGATGCTGCGTATTGATACTTTTGATGGACTAGACCCTGATATCTTTCATTCAATTATCAACGCCAGAGCACGTCTGTAGATAAAAGTGCTCTTGTTTTGTCTACATAGATTGGTTTGCCGTGAGCGCCTTTTCGAACCCTAGTATTCAAGTTCTTAGGACCCTTTTATCACTCGATATGGTTTCGAGCTCATCAAAGATTACAAACTTTGCATGATTGTCAGTCTTCCGTCTGCAGATGCATGGTGAAGGGTGCTCCATGGAGAAAATTTATGGGGACTGCGATATTATCTTTCGAAGTTACATTATGGCTTTTGATTGAAGAGGTTTGAGAATAACAATTTCGATCCATTCAATTGGTAAACCGAAAATAAGATGCAAAGTATGCTAGAAACTTGCTCTTTTAGTTTGATGGACATGAGAAAGTTTGATTATTCTAAGAAATAGAACATCTGAAAAAAGAAGACAAAACGAAGCGAAGCAGGCTTAAGAACATTCCCGAGGTGAAAATGAGAGGTGAGCATGGGCTTGGAGGCACGCTGGACACCCACGCCCGATCGGCCCGGAACGTAGAAGCTGGTGGGCCGAGGCAAGACATTCCCTTCTTTACGTGCACTCTGCCCAACTTGGCCCTGCCAAGCCCCCTTGGGCCTGGTCAGCTTTATGCAATATATTTAGATGTAGTGTGCTGGAAATCTTAAAACTTATTATGAAAATGTAATTAAAAATATATTAAATTATAAAAATTTGGGATGAAATTGTAATTGAGTTGTAAAAATTTTAAATAGTGTAATCAAATCTTAAAAATTGTTAAATTGTGTGAATGAGTTATTTCACTAATTTTATCTAATTTAATAAACAAAAATGCTAATAAATTTAAAAATCTAATTGCACTTTCAAATTTTTAAGATTTGATTGCACTTTTGTATAAGTTTGCTATTCGTTTGGTACCCATGGTTGGAGTTATTATTTCTATTTCTATTTCAATTTAGTTTGAGATTTCTACATGTTTATTATTTCTATTTTGATGTATAGTTTGAGATTTCAATATTGCACCAAGCACCTTTAAGCCTCTCTCTCTCTGGTTCTTTCTCTAAGCTATAAAAACTCTCACCTGACCAAATTTTCTCTCTAGGTTTGTCAATTTGTTCTTGATTTCTTCACGTGGGAAACATAGCATTGATGATTGACATTTGAAGTGAGAATGATCAAACTGCTGGTTACTTCGGTTCGTTTTGTATTTGAATTGAAAATTATTTTTTGTTTTTTTGAAAATTTAAACTTACCTGTTAGCTATTTTCTTATTCATCTGCATGCTGTCGCAAACCAGATCCCTATCAGTGCTTGTCTTGCAATTAATACGAAGTCTCGATCCAACTCCCAGTTCTGAAATACGAACCTTTCAGTATCGCACATTGGATTTAGGATCACAGGCTGCTCCGTGTTGCAAACTTTTGAGTGGATGTCTTCTGCTCATAGCCTTAATGGTTCGTTCCTGCTTTCTAAGCGTTGATAATTTGCCGTTTAGTTCATCAACGTAGCAGATATGGGTTTTCATAATGAATTGTTTGGTTCTCCATTGAAGCAGGCTGAAATGAAAACTTAAAATAATTCGGGCTAGTAGTCACCGTAAATTGTCTAAAGTTAAACTGTGCTAGATCTTCTGCCAATAGAAAACTCAGGATCAATTTTTTTGAAAAAGCGGTCAAACAAACCGTTTGAGGTATAGATTTTCAAAGATGGTATTGATATTCTTTTGTGGAATCGAGAGAGAGATCTTGAAGCCAATGCTAATGAGACTGATCGTGCATAATCAGCGGTTTTCAAGCCCCTGAAATTTCTAATTTGGCTTCAGCTGCATTATATTTCTTCTTCATCTTATATAAGTAAAGTCAAATCGATGGGTTTTGAGCTGTCCTGTTTAAATTAAACATATAGCTTCTTGGTCACTTGTGGCCAGGGGTGAGTGACCCCATGAACCAAGTGAGCTTGGTTTGGAAGCCAGATCATAGATGAGATGGTGTTTGTGTCGTGTTTTACATTATGATGATTCTACCCATTATGGACACTCAAGGGAATACAAACATAAAAGAAGAGAAGAATGGTGATTGACTTCTGAAATTGCCGCTGCTAATAGAGTTGCTAAGACCGCCTTTTATATGTTGTGGCCTTCCTTGGATGCATGCATTACCTTTTGATATTGCATAGAAAAGATAGAAGGGAGAAGCGAGTGCGTGGGGCTTGAATTTGCAGCATTTGACCCAAAAAAGGAAAGAGAGACCTGATCTTGGGGCCATGCACATACAAAAGGCATGCCCCAATGCACATGCAAGTTTTCTAACTTTAAGTTCCACTCATTTTACGGAAAATATAGCATTTCAAGAAATCAGTTTTTTGGAAAATCATCATATTTTACAATGTTTGACTGAAATCTAAAAATGAGTTAGAAAATATATTTTGTTGTTCGGTAAGGAAAATCATTTTCCTTCATGCACAAATCTCAATAATGCTTTTATTATTATATTTTTATTTAATTTTTAGTTATTTTTTTTATTTTTCCTTTTCTTTTTATTGGTGGTTGGTGGCTAGTGACCACTCACAAGTGAGCTGGAGCCTTGCCGGATTAGACGAGGCCGAGCTCACCTAATTTTAGTGAGCTCGAGCCCTAACTAGGTTGCTTGATCTGGCGAGGCTCGAGCTCACTTGAGACCGATCGAGTGAGCTCGGGCTCGCTAGATCCGGCCACATGGGTGAGGCTCGAGCCTTGCCCAGGTGGCTACATTTGGCGGGACTCGAGCTCGCTAGTGTTGAGTGAACTTGGCCTTGCCTAATTAGGTGAGGTGGAGCCTCCCCAAACTGTGGTGAGGCTCCAACTCACTTGTAACCGGTAATCCTCTTTTGGAATTTGTAGGAGATGGTATATATGCTATTGTTCTTTCTGCAGCAAATGTGGGAGCCAAGGAGAGGGTTTTGGAGAAAGATAGATAAGTAGTAAGCCACAAAGGAATTCTTTTTTCTATTGACTCTAGAGAGAGGAAAAGAGAAATTTTTTAATGTAGTAGTGTTGAATGAATGGCGTGTTTGTTTTCCTAAAGCAAGTAAGCCTAAAGTTCATCTTGATGTTAGATTCTCGGCATTTGAACCAATAGTTCTATTGGTGACCCATTCCAATGAGGGCGACTTTATTGACGAAGAAGGGGCAGAGTCTCAACTATTACAATACTATATACCACTAGCACTCTGCGTGTGGATTAGTTGAGTTACTAGACTGAGGCTCTCTTTGATATCTTAACTCTCTCCGTCTTGCTTGGAGATTTCCTTTCCTTTTGGTTGAAGAAAGTTTGCTTTATACAAACAAAATATGAGTGAAAGGGGAGGGTAAGAAAGGGTTTAGCTCATGGAGAGGCAAGCAACCCTCGGGGAGAAGAAGAATAGTGGTAGAAGCTAATTTCCCTTAGCACGCTCCGAAGCAAACAAGCTTCGCCGATAGTAGCCTACTGAATTAGTTGAGTAGCTTCCTTCCAGCAAAGCTCACCAATCATACCCGATATTCAGAGCGCCGGAGCTAGAAAGCGGCAGCCATAAAGTGGAGAATTTCCATCCATTTGCTGTCTCGTTCGCTACCTCAGGTCAACATTACGCAATTACTCTAGATTCAGTTTTGTATGAACATTCCACATAAAAACGAAAAAATAAAAATAAACTACTTGCCAAGAACTACATTTTCTAGTTCACAAAGACCGGACAAGTACCCTTGTTGGTTGACCCATGAGGGGCTTTTCCTTGTGTTTTGAGTGATATGGCACTCAACAAAGAGCCCATGAATGATAGCTCAGACGGAGAGAATAAACGGACTCCTCGAGGGCTACTTAAGGCACTTTATTTAGTGCAAACCAGAAGGACTGGAGCTGTTGGATGTTGCTCAATACTGCTATAACTTAACAACGAAAAAGCCCTGCGTCGAACTTAAGCCCCTTCGACTTGGCCACGGGGCAACAGCCTCTGACGCCCCCACAAAAGAAGAGTAGCTTACTAAAACAAGTAAATTCAAAATCCTTGACCTCCACCTTTTAGTGAACCCCTTTACCCTCCCCTCTCTCCTTCTCGTTCTAGGAAAGCATTCTCTATTTTATGAAAAGTGGAGTGAGAGCCTTTACTTGCGAGTGAGGGGCGCTGGAAAGCAAGAGAGTGAAAGCTGTTCTCATCTCAATGGAAGCTGAGATTAATTACAGCCCACTATCGGAGAGAGTGTCTTTTCAAAGTCGCCTAAGCCGCCTTCTCACGCTAATAAACGGCCTTAGAGACCCTTCCTCAGCAAGAATATATACGAGACTAACTTCAAGTAATGGAGTTTATGCCCCCTTCAAACTTATCTACTAGATAGAGATTGTTTTTATCCCTTATTCCTAACTCCCTTGGTTGAACATTCTATTTTACTTCCGATGAAGTTGAAAATATTATTTTCAGATTAGAGAAGCTCAATTCATAGATCAAGAAGAATGAAATCTCTTTCTCTACTCATGGACTCACTCAATCCATTGAGAAAGCCCGCTAAAATCAGACTCTGAGAACCAATGCATGGGAGGAAAAGAAAACAAGGCAAAGATGAAAGATGACATCTGGAAGTTCCAATCATCATCGGAAGACAGCTTCAGAGTAAAACATCCCCACACATCTGTCCAATTCTATCAAAAAATAATGGGTGAGCCTAGGGTGACAAACATGGCTCAAGACTTTTTATACACGACCCTTCTCTTCTTCACTCAAAGAGGCAATGTACCTGGTACTTGATTCATAAAGAATGAATCTTTTGGTTAGAAGTTATACTAACTTTATAATGAGCATGAAGTTGCTGAAGACATCTAAAAGACAAGGTTCACACCTTGCCGATAGATCTTGTACGTGGGGCTTCATAAACTAGTAGACATCGGGCATAGGATCTCTTCCTAATGGACCCACTTCACTAGTTAAGTAGGTGCATGAATTAGATTAGGATAGCTAGTAGTTTTGGAGGAATGAGTCGAAAAAGAAGACTAGTTAGCAGTAGAGCCTTGGTTTGCTCCTTGGTTACCTTGAACCTAGCCCGAAATTCGATCTATACGTTCTTTTATAAAATTCTTAGTTTGTGATCGAGGGTGGTAACTTTTCCCTAATATGAGATAGGTTGCAGCTATGAATTATAAAAAAGAATCCCTCTCTCTTAATGACTCCTCTTAGGGAGTAGAATCAGTTGTCTAGGAGCTTAGAGAAAAGTAGCAAAGTAGAAATTTTGAAATGGTTGAATTTATTAACGAATCCTGCTAACAATAGAGAGAGTTACATCTTGTCTTCCTACTTCTATATAACACATAATTTGTGAAAGAAAGGAAAAACATGGAATCCTACTCAATCTCGCTAAGAAGGACACAGATTACTGGCCTATGCTAACAAGAGCTCCTTTTCTTTATCAGAAAATCTCTTTTTCTTCTTCAATTGAATTGTCCGCTACACCCCTTCTGCAACTTTCTTTCCTTGCTATAAAGCTTGAAGGTGGAGATCAACTAAAGGTTGCAAGTAAGCAAGAAGCAAGCAGATATCTATTAGCCGCAATAGGTTGAGTCAGTTAAAGGGTAGCCAAAAAGAAGCTGAAGTCAACGCTCTTACGGAAGTGGATTGCTTGCAGATGATGAATTCTGGGATAAAGATGTTCAAAGAAATTATCCCCCCTTCTTTCTTCATTCGTCTTAGAGGTAGTTATCATCCCAAGCCCGTAGCTGTTCCTTAGCTTTTGAAGAAGCTAAGTTGTCCAGTATTCCAATCCGGTTACGTTAGCATTCCAAGTTGGTTGAACTCCTCTTTGGTTGAGATTCAGACTTAGGGAAGATGAGTTAGGCCCCCGATCGAGGTTATCTTCTTTCCTTTTTTTTCACCATCCAATCATCTTATTGAAAGAAAATAAGAAAGTTGACCTTAAGTTGACAAGACAATGATTGATTTCTTTCTTTCATAACCTTAACTTCAATCAGATTGGTCTTAAAAAAAAAAAAATCTTCCAATCACTTATGTTAGAGTTGGTTTCTTTGGCTAGTGGCGATCAACCAATAAAAAAGAAAAATAATGAAAAATAATTTAAAAATAGATTTAAAAAATTTTAAAAATAAAAGGAAAATGTATTTAACAAAAGAAAGTGAGGTGAAAGAAGGTGTGGAAAACATTTTCAACTTCCCAAAAATGGAAATCAATTTCTCCTATCTTAGAACACTTTTTTCCCATTATGGAAAATATTTTCTCCAATCAATTCATTTTCCTTAAAATGAACATCGAAAAACCCACCTGTGGGTAGCTGCGTTGGTATTCATTCTCCCTTGCTTCAATGTGGTCGAGAGATCGAATCCCCCATTACTATCACGATTTAAGTGGGGGGCTTGGCGATAGGTTGGCCAGTCTCCGCCCGAAATATAGGCGTTGTAGGTCCTATATCATGGAGGCCCGTGAGATCTTGAATCGGCGTAAGCCGACAAGGGCATGCTCCGGCGGATCCTCGGTCATAAAAAAAAAAAAATCTGGAAAACGTTTCTTTGAAAATTATTTTTCGTGAAATAAATGGAAAATCTTCAAAGCGTGCAAATCTTTCCAAGTCATAAGGAGCGTGTGGAAAGAACAAAATTCGAAAGATGAGAGGGAAGAAAAATCAGAAGAGCGTGACGAGAGAATTGTGCAGGCTTCCATTTTTTTTTAAAGTATACGTTTTTGTCGTATGGATGAATATAATAAAAACATGTTGACGAGAGACCTCGATATAAAGTATTGTCTAGTAACACACTTGGTTTACCGTTCCATTTCTTCATGATTCCTCCACTGGTGGAGTCCTTTCCATGGCTCCGGATCATTCTTTCAAGGTCAGTTCATAACCAATCATAGAGGGAAAGTCATGCTTGTGATTCATTCTTGCGATCGGGTCTCGGCGATGCTTTTCCACTGAAGAACAGCGACTTGCGTGTTGCACGGACGCAAAGTAGGCCCAAAGATTTGCCTAGTCCCCAGTTGACTTTGGATCCGAGAGGCGCTGGTGACAACGGCAACCACCGCGTCACGGTTGCCGCTGCTTCACAGTCACAGACCCTCGCTCGCGGTGGTCTGTCGCCCTCCGCCAGCGGCCGTCTTCGCGAGGAGGTCTTGGGCCGGTGAAGCGGTTCCTGCATGCCTTGCAAAGTCTCTGTTTGCTGTCGTTTCTCTTGCCGTTTAAAATGGTGACACAGACATGCCCACATGGCACCGCAGGAGTCACCTCAACCCTACGTGTGCAAGCAAAGAAAGTAAAGCGTGCTCTCTCTAGACAGGCCGAACACGCAAGAAATCCGCCGGCCAACACGGCATTTCGGACGGTCAAATCCAACGGTAGAAGGGGCGACAACCGTCATGGGGCAGAAACTGAGTAAGATCTAAATTAAAAATTACGATGTTCGGCCGAAGAGTACAAGGACCATTGTCGTGATTTCGTCGTTTCCTTTAAGCCCATTGTAAATATCCTGCTGTTTAATAAGTTAAATCAAAGAGAAGAAGAAGAAGTCGTTCCGCTAAAAGCCCCTTCCTCGCGCGTTCAAGATCAGAATCTTGGTCTTCTTCCATCCGCGTTCTCACTGACGACAACTCCATAACGGAGATGGGGAACTGGCTGGGGAAGAAAGCGCAGGTGCACCCTGGGGCGCAGCCGAGGCCCCACGTCCGAGTCAAGGTGCGAATGACCCGGACCCAGCTGAGGGAGCTGATGTCCCGAGTCGATCCGAGCCGAGGCCACGGGGAGCTTGGCGCCTTGATCCTGCGAGAGTGCTTGGAAGGCAGACTGCCCGCCCCTGGCGTCCTTGCCTGCGACAGGTGCAAACGGAAAAAACAGTTGAGTACCATCACTGAAGAAACTTGAGGCTTGAAAATCCGGCCTCCTGAATAAAAAAACAGAAGGTGAAGTACATACAAAGAGATACTATGTAGTGAGTATCTAGGACTTCTTTTTCCTTCTTTATAGTTTGTAGTAGCTGCTGTACTCGTAGCTCAAATGGTTTTGGCTGTGTAAAGGATGGTGGATGCTGCGTGTCGAAACTTTGATGAACTAGACCCTGATATCTTTCATTCAATTATCAAAGCCAGAGCATGTCTGTAGATAATTGATTGAGTCTCGCCCCCTTACTCTATTCTCATCGAAGCGATATCGATGCAATCCAAATCCTAATATTTGAGTTCCTAGGTTATCGGCTTCAACACGTGGGAGTCCTACTTAGACGCACGCAATACGGTTTCGAGATCAACAAATTGCCATTTTTGCACAATTGTCAGCCTTCCATTTGAGGTGGAGAAAACTTCTAGGGACTTTGATGCTACTTTCTAATGTAATTATTACTCCTAATCGAAGAGGTTCGAAAATAACAAGTTTAGTTCTATCCACTCAATTGGCAAACCGAAAATTGGATGCAAAGTACGCTAGGAATTTGCTCTTTCAGGTTGAAGGACATGAGAACATTTGATCATTCTAAGAAATAGAGCGAAGACAGATCGAAAGAAAGAAGAAAAAAGAGGTGAAGCAGGCTAAAGAACGTTCCTAAGGTGAAAATTAGAGGCACGCAGGACACACCTGCGCCTGATCGGCCCGAAAGGAGAAATGGGCGGGCTTGGGCAAGCCATCCACTTCTTACTTGCATATGGCCCAACTTGGCCCGCCCAAGCTCGCTTAGGCCCGGTCAGCTTTCTACTATATGTTTGGGGATAAATATAGAATTCTAATGTTCTAAAACTTTCAAAAATATAATCAAATTATAAAATTTATCACAAAAGTGTAATTGAGTCCTAAAAATTTTAAAAATTTCAATCAACTCCTAAAATTTATTAAGTCGGTGCAATAAACTTCTTCTATTAACTCCGTCAATTTTGACAAATGAAAAATGTTAACAAGTTTTAAAATTAGATTGCACAAACTTGATAAGTTTTAGGATTTAACTACATTTTTTAAAATTTTTAGGACTCAATTGCACTTTCGTGAATAAGTTTACTGTTCATTTGGTGTCAATGGTTGGAGTTCTTGTTTCTATTTTGACATTCAGAAACGTCATTACCAGGTCGTTGCCTTCCATTTCTTCGCATGCCTTACAATGGCAGATGTTAGCTAAGCTAAGACATCAGCGAGTGCACGAGATTGACCTGCTTTTGTGCCATTTTACCCGACCAAATGTCCGATTCATGTTCTTCGCTCTCCAACGCACCACCTTCGGTTGTTCTCGCCTCAAACACTCCCTCTCCCACCGCTGCACGATAAGTGATGTCCAATTGATGGGTTTCTCAAGCTGTCCTGTTTAAATTAAACGTACAGCTTCAGCAAGTGACCTACTCATTGAACAAGCAACCTCTTGGTCACCGGTGGCCAAGGGCGAGCGACCCCACGAACTGAGTGAGCTCGGTTTGAAAGCCAAACCACGAATGAGACTGTGCTTGTGTCCGTGTTTCACATTTTGTAGACGGAAAGGATAATTTGCACTCTGTGGATTCAACCTGTTATGGATACTCAAGGGAATACAGACAAAGAAGAATAGAAGGACCAATTCGTGGCAACGGTGACAAACTTTCGAAATTGCAGCTGCTGATGGAGTTGCTAAGACCACCTTTTTAAACGGGTGGCGCTCGTTTCTGACCACTTCCAATTTGGAGCATCTGACACGAAAAAGGAAAGAGAGACCTGATCTTGGGAGGCGTCATCTAAGGATATGCACAATACAAAAATGCATACCCCAGTGCACGGGCAAGTTTCAACTTTAACCTTCCAAGAGTGCAAATTTTTCAAAGTCATTACGAGCGTGCGGAAAGAAGAACAAAACCCGAAAGATAAGAGGGAAGAAAATCAAAGGAGCGTGATGGGAGAATTGTGCAGATTTCCATATTTTAAAGTAGATGTTCTTATCATACAGATGAATAATAATGATAATAATATGTTGACATCTTGGTGTTTGATTATAGAGTAACCTCACCTGGCAGGAAGAGCTCAAAAGCTTTGAATTGAGGCTGCCCCACTTGCCTAGTAACCCAAGTGGGCCAACAGGACTGCGTTCCTTATTTTAACGTGTCGATATCGTGCACGCTCAATCCCTTTAAATTCTCCTCTATATAGGAGGAGAGAATATGCTCTTGCTGTTTTACTTCCTGAAAGTCTCGAGATCCAGATTGAATCGGGATGAGACTTTTTAAAAGCTTGCTTATTCCAACATATTTCTATATTTTAAAGAATATGTTCTTGTCATATGGATGAATAATAATAATAATAATAATAATAATAATAATAATAATAATAATATGTTGACAAAACACCTCAATATAAAATATTGTCTAGTAACAGTGTAACACACTTGGTTTACCATTTCATTTCTTCATGATTCCTCTGCTGGTGGATTATGGCTTTGGATCATTCTTTCAATGTTATTTTATAATCAAGTTGGGAAAGTCATGCTCGCAATTCATTCTCGTGATTGGGTCTCGGCGATACTTTTCCATTGAAGAATAATGACTCGTGAGCCGCATAGACACAAAGTAGGCCCGAAGACTTGCTAACTCATCGGCCCTGCCAGGGACGGCAGCCAACTCAGCATTTCGAACGGTCAAATCTAACGGAAGGAGGAGAAGACTATCGTGATTTCGTCGTGATTTCGTCTCTTCCTCTGCGCCCACTGTAATTGTCCTGATATTTAATAAGTTGAATCAAAGAAGAGAAGAAGAACTCGTCCCGCTAAAAGCCCCCACCGTGTAATATAATAAGAGACCAACCAGTGGTCGAGTTAAATACATCCATAGATTCCTAGCGCGTTCAAGATCAGAATCTTGTCTTCTTCCATCCGCGTTCTCACTGACGACAACTCACAACTCCATATACACAGCTAAAAAAACATCTCGTGTGCTCGCCACACGCCCCCTCATTCGGTCTGAGAGAGAGAGAGAGAGAGAGAGAGAGAGAGAGATGGGGAACTGGCTGGGGAAGAGAGTGCAGGGGCACCCTCAAGCGCAGCCGAGCCCCGGCGTCCGAGTCAAGGTGCGGATGACCCGGACCCAGCTCAAGGAGCTGATGTCCCAAGTTGATCTGAGCCGAGGCGACGCAGAGCTTGGTCCCTTGATCATGCGAGAGTGCTTGGAAGGTAGACTGCCTGCCCCTGTCATCGTCCCCAGCAGCGACGGCGGCGAACGTGAAAACAGTTGAGTACCATCGTCGAAGAAACTTGAAAGTGGAAAATCCGGCCTGCTGAATAAAAAAAGGTTTAAGTGTATGTGAAGAGATACTTTGTAGTGAGCATGTAGGACTTTCTTTTTCCTTCTTTATTATACTTGTAGCCGCTCAAATGTTTTTGGCTGAGCAAAGGACGGCGTACGCTGCATATTGAAACTTTGATGAACTAGACCTTGATATCTTTCATTCGATTATCAAAGGCCAGAGCATGTCTGTAAATAAAAGTTGCACTCTTTTGTCCATCTGAAAGGCCATACGATCCCCCCCTTTACAAGCATCACACGCAGCTGATGTTGGATCTGATTGAATCTTGACTGATCTCTCCGCCCTTACTCTATTCCCATCAAAGGGCAAGATGCGATCCGAAAATATTCGAGTTCCTAGGACCCTTTTCCTACTTAGATGTGTGGGATACAGTTTTGAGATCAATAGAGATTGCGATTTTTGCGCGATTGTCACTCTTCCGTTTGTGGATGCTTGGTGAAGCGTGAGTCAAGGAGAAAGCTTCTAGGAACTGTGATATTTATCTTTTGAAGTCACAATCGTTCTTAATTGAAAATACTCGAGAATAGCAGGTCCGATTCACTCAATTGGCAAATCGAGAATCAAATGTAAACTATGTTAGAAACTTGCTCTTTTAGGTTGATGGACAAGAAGAAATTTGATTTTTCTAACACGATGGTAGGTCGAAAGAAAGAAAAAAAAGAAAGTGAAGCAGGCTAAAGAACATTCCTAAGGTGAAAACTACAGGTGAACATGGGCTTGGAGGCACAGAAGGCACACCCACGCCTGGTTGGCCTGAAAGGAGAAACGGGCAGGCTTGGGCAAGCCATCCCTTTCTTACGTGCATTCGGCCCAACTTGGCCCGCCCAAGCCGATTAGGCTGGTTAGCTTTATGCAATATATTTGGAGATACGTGGAAATCCTAAAGAGCAATAGAATTATAAAACTTTCAAAATTGCAATCATATTCTAAAGGAATAATAGCATAAATGGTCATTGAATTTTGAGTTAATGTGCAATGTAAATTTTTAATTTGTTCAATAAAGTCCTTGAATTTTAACTTAATACGCAACATGATCTCTGAATTTTTAATTTGTTTAATGTAGTCCTTAAATTTTTTATATGTTCAATATAGTCCTTAAATTATATGAAAATATTAAATGTGATCTCTAAACTTAAATTAATGGAGGAACAATATTGAACATTTTAATATAGTTCATGGAAGCCATTCTTTTGTACCATTGAATGATCGGTTCGGGCATTTCTCCAAACGAATTCACCTTCCCTTTTGTTCTCAAGGCTTGTGCGGGTGAGTCGTTGTACTGGGTTTCGGTTGTTGTTCACGGCCAGGCTGTTGAGTTGGGATTTGGGCTTCAAGTCTGTGTGCAGAACGCTCTGATGACGGGGTACCTATCTTGCGGATTGGTCGGGGATGCCAGGAAACTGTTTGATGGAATAGCTGACAGGACATTGGTTTCTTGGAATTTGATGATTGGTGGATATTCTAAGATTGGTTGCTCAGGGAAGCATTTAGATTGTTTGAAGAGATGAGGAAATTGAGGTTGCAGATAGATGAGTTCACACTGGCTAGTCTAATTTCAGTTTGTTCACAAACTGATCAGTTAGATTTGGGAAAGTATATGCATCTCTATGTCGAGATTACCGGTGTTGAAGTTGATATCATTGTGAGCAATTCTCTATTGGACATGTATGCAAAGTGCAGGAATTTGCATTCAGCTGAAGCAGTTTTCAAAAAAATACCCAACAAGGATGTTGTTTCTTGGACTACCATGGTGAATGCCTATGCAAACCAGGGTTCCCTCACGTTGGCCCAACATTGTTTTGATCAGATGCCAAAGAAGAATGTGGTCTCTTGGAACTCACTAATCTCATCTTATGTTCAATTTGGTCGATCCAAAGAAGCTTTGAACCTCTTCCGCAGGATGTGTGACTCAAGAGTCATCCCAGATGAAACTACGCTTATTGCAGTTCTTTCAGCATGTAGTCACATTGGTGATGCAGCCACAGGAGACGAAATATACATTTACATATCCAAATCTGGTCTTAGACCCAGCATTACCCTTTATAACGCCTTGATGACCATGTTTGGAAAATGTGGTGCAGTTCAAATTGCTGTTGATATCTTTCAAAGGATGAAGCCAAGGAGCTTGGTGTCATGGAATGTAGCAATTGGCGCCCTCGCATTGCATGGACGTGGGGCTGAAGCAGTCAAGCTCTTTGAGGACATGGAAGCTTCCAGAATCTTCCCCAATGAGGTTACCTTTGTTAAGAAACAAAGTCAGAACAGAGAAGCTGATAAAGGAAGAGAAGCTAACCTGACAAAAACAGAGCAAGCTCGGAAGGGTAAACTGAAAGACTGAGCTGGCAATCCTCGATCCAAGCTGAGTTGGCAATCCCTGTGAAGAGTCTGGTTATACAACAGATTAAACCAGGAACAAAAGCCGATCAAGTCACTGAAGAAGCTACACGAATGGCTAGGATTAATTGTTCTGTTAATAAAAGTTGTTAAAGTCTGTTGTAAAGGTAGTTCGAGAAGTAATAGTTGAAGTATAAAAGGGCTGAGGAAAATGTACAGAGACGTAGAGTGAATTTGATGAACTCAATAGTACTGTAATCCCTTTGATCAGAATCTGCTCTCTAAATCTTCAATCAGAGATCTTTCTTTAGTGCTTCCTTTTTGATCTTCTTCATTACTCGAGAGCTCTATAAGAAAGAGCAAGAAGAAGAACAAACAGATGTATGATGAAGTTTGCAGTTGATTGATTCAACAATTACAAATTACAGAAATCTTCTCACGTACAGGTTATATTCTAGATTCAACTTCTTCTCATGGTTATATTCTAGATTCAACTTCTTCTCAACCTTCATGGGACTTCTCTCCACTTGCAGTCACAGTGGTCTCATCGAAAGGGGTAGATATTAATTTCAAAGGATGAGTTCTGCTTATGGCCTATCACCTGAAATAGAGCATTATGCTTGCCTAATTGATCTTCTTGGGCGTGGAGGTTTCTTGGAAGATGCACTTGGGCTGATTGGAAAAATGTCAATGAGACCCGATATCGTGATATGGGGTGCCCTGTTAGCCGCATGTAGGACTCACCACTACTGGGAAATCGGGAAATTCATTCTGAAGCAGCTGTTGGAGCTCTTGCCTCATAGTTCGGGGCTTTGCGTGCTTTTGTCAGACCTTTATGCTGAAGCCAGAAGATGGGACGATGCGAGGAAAATAAGGAAGATAATGAACGAAAGCGGTGTTGCTAAATGCAGGGCTGTTAGTTTCATCGAGATCGATGGTAACGTCTACGAATTCATGGTTGATGACAAGAGAGGTGAAATGTCAAGCAGCCTGTACTTGGTGCTGGACCGATTAAGTGATCATTTGAAATTCGAAGGCTGCCCATGCAACCTCTCTGCTGCATTTTGGGAGGCAGAGGATGTACAGTGATCTCCCCGTTCTTTTGTTGTATCGAGAAGTTTCTGCAAGAAAGGATTGCAGATCTCAATCATGTGACTTCGGGTTTTGAGTTATTTGCTTTAACGAACACCACCTAAATACATCTTCAGGTTCTGGTCGATGTTAGGGGCATCTATGGTTGAACTTCAGTTCTTTTGTTAAAACAAAGAGGAAAAAGAAACAAAATGAATGCAGAGAGTGAACTGCACTGAGGGAAGCAAAAAGCTGACTCCATACCATACTCCTGATGCCTCTTTGATGTCCAGTGAACTTTCCGAGAAAATTCTTATAATGTGCCTACCTTTATAGAGTTTATTATAGCCAGTCCTTCATACACGCAACATAGATTTCACGATCAACGCTGCGATCCCATGATAGATAACTCAGTCTTCACAAAACTTACACCAACGGACATCTAACTATTGAGCGGAGTTTTTTCTTTGGGCTCGAGGCCCTATTTGGTTAAGAGAAAATATTTTTGGAAAATGCAAATACCTTTAAATTTCATTTGTTTCATGGAAAACAACTTCCTTAAAAACGTTTTCCAATTTTTCAGTGTTTATTTCACAAAAAATAAGTTGATCAAAGAAAATATTTTCTATCAATGGAAAAAAGTCTTCTAAAATATTGGAAAATGTTTTCCGCTTTCTCCCTCTTTCTTTCACTCCTAAAGCAAGCATTTTTTTTTTTTTTTACCAAACACCTTTCCATCCAGTCTCTTAACGCAAGTTGGCAACCGGCCACAAGCGAGCGCCACATGCAAGCAAGGCTTGAGCAAGCTTGGGGCTTGCTAGAGAGGCGAGTTGGGCGGACCTTAACGGGCTTGTCAACCTCTAGGCAACCTTAGGCTTGCCAATATTTGGCCAGCTAGAGTCTTGCTGACCTATGTGATCTCAAGCTTGCTTCTAGCTAGTCACCAGCCAAAAGAAAAAGGAAAGAAAAGAAAATAGAAAAAATAAAAAAATGATTAAAATTTGATTTAAAAATAATAAAAAATAAAGAAAGGGGTATTGAGGAAAAGATTTTCCTTACTAAATGGTCCAAAATAATTTACACTACATTTTTAGGTTTCATCTAAATACTAGAAAATATTGTTATTTTCTTGGGAAATAGCTTCCTAGAAAATATTTTCCAAAATGCCCTATTTTTCATAAAATGAATGAAACCTTAGGTTAAATGGGTTTTCTGAAAAAGCAAATAGTATTTGGTAATTTGTAATTTTATAATGCATTAAGAAACAACTTTTACTTAAATGTCGTTTGCCAAAAACTATATTTTATAAAGAATTTTTGCTAATGTTTTTCAAAAAGTTTCAAACTAATCCCAATGAAGCCCAAAATTGCTAGCGGGCCAAAACAATCACCAACTAGCTATTGGCGGGAGAATTACCAAAAAAGTCATAAACCTATTGCAATTGTGCCAATTTAGTTTAAACTTTTTTTTGGCCAATTTAATCCTAAACCTTTTGCTTTTGTTCCAGTTTAGTCCATCCGGCCAAAATTGGTCACCGGTGTGACGTGGTAGCCGGCCGCGGCATAATTTTTTTAATAATATTTTATTTTCAACATTTTTTATTAATTTTTTTCCTTTTTCCTTTTTTTTTTTTTTGGCCTCCTCTTTCTTCCCCCTTCCTTGGGCTCCGGTGGGGCAAGCCCCCGCCGAATCTGGCGAGGAGGCCTCGCCAGACGCAATGGCGAGCCCCCCTTGCCGGATTTAGCGAGGGCTCGACTCGCCCAAACGCAATGGTGAGCCCCCCTTGCCGGATCTGGCGAGGGCTCGCCTTGCCCAGCGACCGCGAGTCGAGCCCTCACCAAATCCGGCAAGGGGGCTTCACCGTCGCTGGGCGCAAGCTCACCTCGCGGTCGCCGGGCGAGGCGAGCCCTCACCATATCCGGCGAGGAGGCCTCGCTAGATGCGACGGCGAGCCCCCCTCGCCGGATCTAGCGAGGGCTCACCTCGCCCGGCGACCGCGAGTTAAGCCCTCGCCAGATCCGGCGAGGAGGCCTCGCTGTTGCTGGTTGTGAGCTCACCTCGCGATCACCGGGCGAGGCGAGCCCTCGCCAGACGCGACGGCAAGCCCCCCTCGCCGGATCTGGCGAGGGCTCGCCTCACGCGGCAACCGTGAGGCAAGCTTGCGCTCGGTGGGGTGAGGCAAAACCTCGCCAGACGCGGCGACGAGCCCCCCTCGTCGTTGTTGGGCATGAGCTCGCCTCACGGTTGCCGCGCGAGGCAAGCTCGCACCCAGCGAGGGCGAGGGGGCTCGCCGTCGTGTCTGGCAAGGCCTCCTCGCCCCGCCAAATCGCCTTAGTCCGACGACCGGCCAACTTGGCCGGTCGCTAGAGCCCAAGGAAAGAGGAGGGAGGAGGGAAAAAAAAGAAAAATTAATAATAAAAATTATTTAAAATAATAAAATATTATTAAAAATGGCTCGCCGACACCGGCCAGCTGCCACATCAGTGCCGCCCAGCTAATTTTGGCAAGATGGACTGAACTGGAACAAAAGTAAAAGGTTTAGGACTAAATTAACCAAAAAAAAAAGTTTAAGATTAATTGGCATAATTGCAATAGGTTTAAGATTTTTTTGGTAATTCTCCCACTGTTGGCAGCCAATTTGGAAAACCTCACTTGAGGTCACTTGACCTCGAGCAGGATGGCCAAGGTTGCCCTACCTTAGGTGAGACCGCTTGAGATCATGGGAAACCAGGCAACTTCGCCTAAGGTCGTATGACACTAGGTGACCATTGCTGGGGTTGCTTGACCCCTTGGGTAGCAAATGCCGGCCTCCATTCAACTCCTCCGTGCAAACCATGGAGAAAATGAACAGTGAACATAAACAACAACTAATGCCAAGATTTGCATTCCGAAAATGCTACTTTCTAAAGGATCTCCAAAATCTATATTAGGCCAAAGGCCTTTGGAAATATAATAGCATTTCCTCAAATTTGAGCAAAAAACAAACCAAAAGATTATTTCTATTTGACTGATATACTTTAGAGTCCCAAACACTATCGTTATCATCAATTTCATTCGTACTAATTTGTCAACACAAGGGTCCCTAAATTAAGGAATGCCATAAACTTCACCAATAGATTCCGATCTACACTTGAATTTCCCATGGTCAAGGGACGTTGATGGTGCCCGCCCACCAAACTTCCTTCACCGCCACCACCATCATCACCAGTGCGCTTACAGAAATGCATGAACCACATCTTATGCCAAGACGTCCGATTCCACTCGACCTCACGCATCGATCGCCTCACGGCATTATTCATTCGTAGCCAGGAGAGGAGCAGTCAAATCCGTCCCATCCCCTGTCACCCTCCAAGCGAGCAGAAGCCAAACACAAATCTCAGATGAAAAACGACATTCGTCGGTCGGTCTTGTCCCTATCCCTCCGCTCCTGAACCAAACCCCGTACCAGCTCCAGGCTAGCGAACGAAATAAAAAATTTCGATTGCGAGAGATTGCGTGGGGGCGATCTTGGAGCCACTATTTAAAGAACCGACACCCTCGACGTTGGATCCGTGCAGTGCATCTGTAACCATCGCATTAATGCAGATTCAACATCAGTCTCATAATGCATACCCCAGTGCACGGGCAAGTTTCAACTTTAACCTTCCAAGTGTGCAAATTTTTCAAAGTCATTACGAGCCTGCGGAAAGAAGAACAAAACTCGAAAGATAAGAGGGAAGAAAATCAAAGGAGCGTGATGGGAGAATTTTGCAGATTTCGAAAATCAAAGGAGCGTGATGGGAGAATTGTGCAGATTTCCATATTTTAAAGTAGATGTTCTTATCATACGGATGAATAATAATGATAAAAATATGTTGACAAGACTGCTTAGATCCTTAGTGTCTGATTATAGAGCACCTCACCTTGCCGCAAAAGCTTGAAAGCTCCGAGTTGAGGCTGCCCCACTTGCCCAGTAACCCAAGTGGGCCAATAGAATTGCATTTTTTATTTTAATATATTGATATCCACATGCTCAACCCTCTTAAATTCTCCTCTATAAAGGAGGAGGGGATATCCTCTTGATATTTTACATCCCGGAAGTCTCGAGGTCTAGATTGAATCGGGATGAAACATTTTAAAAACTTGCTTAGTTCCAACAGAATTTCATATTTTAAAGAATATGTGCTTGTCATATAGATGAATAATAATAATATGTTGACAAAACACCTTGATATAAAATATTGTCTAGTAACAGTGTAACACACTTGGTTTACCATTTCATTTCTTCATGATTCCTCTGCTGGTGGAATCCTTTCCATGGCTTTGGATCATTCTTTCAATGTTATTTTATAATCAAATTGGGAAAGTCATGCTTGCAATTCATTCTCGTGATTGGGTCTCGGCGATACTTTTCCATTGAAGAATAATGACTCGTGAGACGCATAGACACAAATTTGGCCCAGAGACTTGCTCAGTCATCGGCCCTGCCAGGGACCGCAGCCAACTGCGTCTTGGTCGTTGCTGCTTCACAGTCACAGACCCCCCACCCCACCCCCAAAACAGCCGTGCGGCTTTCAAATCGCTCGTGGTGGTCGCCCTCCTCGCGTGGCCGTCTTCGCAAGGTGGTCTCAGCCCAGTCTAGCGGTTGCCGTGCCTTGCAAAGTCTCTCTTTGCTCTCATTTCTCTTGCTGTTTAAATTGCCGACATAATCCCTACTGGCACCGTAGAAGTCACGTTAACACTATATGTCCAAATAAATGATCAGCCAAATGTAAGAATCCGGCGGCCAACTCAGCATTCCGAACGTTCAAATCTAACGGAAGGAGGAGAAGATTATCGTGATTTTGTCTAGATAGAAAATTTCGATTTTCGGCCAAGAGTACAAGGACCATTCTCGTAATTTCTTCTCTTCCTTTGTGCCCATTGTAATTATCTTGATATTTAATGTGCGCTTGGTAACATTTTTATTTAAAAATTATTCCAGAGAACAGAAATATGAAACAATTTTTGAACAAAAGAGCACATTTGGTAACGTACAAAATTTCTGTTTCTAAAATAAAAAAAGAACAGAAACACATTTTGTGAACTTGTATAATTTTTTTTGTTTATTTTAATTTTTTAATATTTTAATTTTATTTTTCCTTTTTCTCTTTGGTCGGTCGCTGGCCATGCCGGGCGACATCCGGCGAGCTCACCGGAGTCTCGCTAGGCCAAGGCGAGGCCCAACGAGCTTGCTAGAGGCCAACCCGGCCCCGGCAAGCCTCACCAGGCCACCGACGAGGCTTAGCCTTGCCCAAGCGGCGCGAGGTTGGCCTCGCCTTGGCCTAGCGAGGCCCGGCCTCATGTTGGCCGGGGAGGCCAAGCCTCGCTGTGGCCGTGCAAGGCTTGGCCTTGCCTGGGCTGGACGAGGCCAACCTCACTAGTGGCTGGGTGAGCTCGGCCTCGCCGGATTTGGGTGAGCTTGAGCTCACCCAGCCAAGGCAAGGCCGAGCCTTGCCGGCCCTCGACGGCCGGTCGCCCGCCATGGTCGAGGCGGGTGACCAACCAAAGAAAAAAGAAAAAGAATAAATAAGTTTTTGTGTTTTTATTCTTTTGTTTCTTCAAAAAGTGCTCCTGGGAACAAGAAACAAGTTCTTGTTTCTATTCCAAATTTATTCCATAGAATAGAAACAAGTCCCGAGAACAAAAACGTAAACAAACGCGTTTCCGTTCTTTTTTTATTCCCCGAAACAAAAGAATAGAAATTGTATTCCAAGGAACAAAAAAAGAACACAAACAAACATGCCTTTAATAAGTTGGATCAAAGAAGAGAAGAACTCGTCGTGCTAAAAGCCCCCACCGTGTGATTTATTAAGAAATCAACCAGTTGTCGAGTTAAATACATCCATAGATTCCTAGCGCGTTCAAGATCAGAATCCTAGTCTTTTTCCATCCGCGTTCTCACTGACCGACAACTCCATACGCACACATAAAACCATCTCGTGAGCTCGCCACGCCCCCCTCATTCTCACAGAGAGAGAGAGAGAGAGAGAGAGAGAGAGAGAGAGAGAGAGAGAGAGAGAGAGAGAGAGAGAGATGGGGAACTGGCTGGGGAAGAAAGTGCAGGGGCACCCTCGAGCGCAGCCGAGCCCCGGCATCCAAGTCAAGGTGCAGATGACCCGGACCCAGCTCAAGGAGCTGATGTCCCGAGTTGATCCAAGCCAAGGCGACGCAGAGCTTGGCCCGTTGATTATGCAAGAGTGCTTGGAAGGTAGACTGCCTGCCCCTGTCATCGTCCCCAGCAGTGACGGCGGCGAACGTGAAAAACAATTGAGTACCATCGTCGAAGAAACTTGAAAGTGGAAAATCCGGCCTGCCGAATAAAAAAAAGTTAAGTATATGTGAAGAGATAATTTGTAGTGAGCATCTAGGACTTTTTTTCCTTCTTTATTATACTTGTAGCCACACAAATGTCTTTGGCTGAGCAAAGGATGGTGGACGCTGCACATTGAAACTTTGATGAACTAGACCTTGATATCTTTCATTCAGTTATCAACGCCAGAGTATATATGCACTCGTTTTGTCTACCTGAAAGGCCCATACGATCCACCCCCCCCCCCCATTACAAGCATCACACGCAGCTGATGTTGGATCTGACTGAATCTTGATTGAGTCTCTCTGCCCTTACTCTATTCCCATCAAAGGGCAAGATGCGATCTGAACCCTAATATTCCAGTTCCTAGGACCCTTGTCCTACTTAGACGCGTGGGATATGATTTTGAGATTAGTAGAGATTGCGATTTTTGCATGATTGTTGCATGATTGTTGCCCTTCCGTTTGTGGATGCATGGTGAAGTGTGCTCCAAGGAGAAAGCTTCTAGGGACTGCGATATTATCTTTTGAAGTCACAATCACTCTTAATTGAAGAGGCTCGAGAATAGTAGGTCCGATCCACTCAATTGGCAAATTGAGAATCATATATAAAGTATGGTTATTGCTTATATAATCAACTAATTCTCATGAACTTCTATTTGCACTAAGACAGAAGGAATAAAAAAAAATTTTTAACTTCATTCAATTTAAAAAAAAAAAAAAAAAAAAACTGTCAAGTGCAAGCTAAATAAGAACCTTTTTTGGAACCGCACACAAACATGCAAAACAAACTTTTTTTCACTTCCTAGAAAATAGCTAACAAACCAACCACCTAACAAGCAAACTTGATTGAATAAAAAAAAACCTACTACGACAAAACATCAGCAGCAGCACTGAGACATAGCTCCAACAAACTCCTCCTTGGATCAGTTGCTACTGCAAACTCCTATTTTCTCTCTTAACAGCTCAAATCTTCTAGCCTGAAGTGGCTTTGTGAACATGTCCACAAGTTGATCTTCAAATTTGCAATAGACCAACTTAATTTCACCACTTTGTTGCACTTCACGCAGAAAGAAGAATTTGACTTTAAAATACTAGGTTTTGCCATGGAAAACTAGATTATGTGATATTGCTAATGCAGCTCGATTGCCCACATTAACTTCAATGCAATAACCAAAATTCAGCCATAGATCCTTCATTATCTTCTTCAGCCACAAAGCTTGATTTGCAGCTGCAATAGCTGTTATAAACTCAGCATCTGTAGCGGACTGAGCTACAATCTTCTGCTTTTTGGAACACCAGAAGAAACAAGCAGAATCAAGAGTGAAGCAGCACCCAAATGTACTTTTCATGTCATCCACTAAGCCAACCCAATCACTATCAGAAAAGCCTTGCAACTTAAACTTTTGACATTTCCTAAACTTCATACCAAAGAACAATGTTCATTTGAGGTATCTCAAGACCCTTTTTGCAGCAACCAAATGTAATTGACTAGAACTACTCATGAACCTGGATAGAACACTCACATCAAAATAGAATATATGGTCTAGTTGCTATAAGATACATGAGACATCCAATCAAGCTTCTATACATAGAAGCTTCTATGCATCCGTTCCATCATTCTTCTGCAACTTCTCCTTAGCGGCCATAGGAGTGCTTACACTCCTACAATCTTCCATTTGAAACTTCTTTAGAATTTCCTTCATGTATTTTTTTTTTTTTTTGGTAGATGAAGATCTCATGTGAAGCTTGTTTGACTTCTAGACCCAAGAAATAAGCCATCTTTCCCAAGTCTGACATCTCAAAACCCGCAAACAGACCTTACTTCACCCTTTTTATCAGTTCCACATCATTCCCTATCACCAATAAATCATCTACATTGAGTGACAGAATTACAACACTATGATTTACCCTCTTGACATAAAGAGTAAACTCACTCAAGCTTCTTACGAAGACAAAATCTTGCAAATATCGATCTATCTTCCTATACCAAGCTCTTGGAGCCTGCTTCAGTCCATATAGAGCTTTCCTCAATCTGTATACCTTCTCTTCTTACCCTTTGATATTGAAGCTTTCGGGTTATTCAACAAAAATCTCCTCCTCGAGCTCTCCATTCAGAAATGTAGACTTGACATCTAACTAAAATATAGGTCACCCCTTCTCTGCAGCTAATAGTAGCCTGGTTGTATCAAGCCTTGCAACAAGAGAAAATGTCTTAGAATAGTCTACTCCTCATATTTGAGCATAGCATTTCACAACCAGTCTGGCTTTGTGTTTATTGACAGAACCATTAGGATTAAGTTTTGTTCTAAACACCCACTAACCCCAATTACATTCTTATCAAATGGTCTATCAACAAGCTCCCATGTGTGGTTTTTCTGAATCATTGCGAACTCCTCTTGTATTGCTGCAATCCACCTATGATCCTCCTTAGCTTCCACAAAGTTAAATGGTTCAAGCACTGCCATATTGCTTCTTTCATAGATTTCAGCAAATGACCGTGTGCCTCTTAATGGCAAATCATCCATACTATCTTCAAATTCATCCACAACTTCATCAACCTCTACAATTGTTACAGGTTGTTATTTTGCAAATTGCTGTTGTCCTGTATTCTTTTCTTCCATCTAATTCCACTTATCTTCCTCTAGAAAAACAACATGTCTGCTCACAGTCACCTTCCCTGTCATAGGCTGAAAAATCTTGTAAGCCTTTGGTTGGAGACTATACCCAATGAAGAATCCAAGCTTAGCTCTTTTATCTACCTTGTCCCTCTTGACCTGAGGAACATGAGTATAACACAAACACCCAAAAACCTTCAAATTCTTCACAAAAGATTTAACACCATACCGGACTTCAAAAAGTGTTGACCTCTCTAAGGCCTTTGTGGGTAATCTGTTCAATAAGAACACTGTAGTATTAGCTGCCTCAACCCAAAACTTCTTAGGTAACATTTTCTCCTACATCATACATCTAGCCATCTTTATGATGTTTCTATTTTTCTTCTCACTGACCCCATTCTGTTGAGGTGAATAAGGAGCAGTAAACTGCTGCACAATGCCTACTTACTCACAGTTTAACTTAAACTTGTGAGCAGTATACTCAGAACCATTATCAAACCTGAGCATTTGAATTTTCTTCCCACTCTAATTCTCAATTAAGGCTTTGAACTTCACAAACACATCAGCAACTTTAGATTTGGCTTGTAGAAAATAAATCCAGCTCATCCTAGTCATGCCATTTGTGAAAGTAATGAAATACCTGCTACCACTAAGAGATGACTTAGACATAGGTCCACATAAGTCTGTGTGGACTAATTGCAGCTTCTCACATACTATCCAGCCTCCTCCTTTAAAAAGAAATATGGCTTGCTTGCCAAGAAGACAAATTCTACATTGTGGAAATTCCTCCTCCAAACTCGGCAAGTCATCTGCCTAGCTATTCCTCTACATAAACAACATGTTCTTCCTATGAACATGCCCAAACCTTTTATGCCATAGCTCTGCATTTTCTTCTTTGCACTTTAAAAACATTTATTGCATCTCTTGTGGCTTGAACATGAAGCTCTTGTCCTTTATTGGCATTCTCAGCACTTCTTTGCTATCTACATTATCAATAAGGCATTCCTTCCTTTCAAACTTCATCTTATAGCCCTTATCAACTAATTGACCAACACTTAACATATTCTGGTCAACTTTTGGTACAAATAGAGCATCACTAATCAGCTTCACCTCCTGGTTTCCTTCAATAGCCACTGTACCCTTCCCTTGCACTTCGATATACCATCCATTGCCAATTCTAACTTTGGATCTGACTGATCTGTCTAGACTCAAAAACAGCTTCAAATTGCCAGTTATATGATTGGTACAGTCACTATTTACCAGCCATGCATCATTCTCAACAAAAGAGCTACAATAGGAAGCTACAAACAAGTGTTTTTCTTCAGTCTCATTCACTGCTATCTGTGCTTCTCCTGCTTGTTGATGATTGTTCTCTTTGCAGATAGCTTCCATGTGACCAATCTTGTGACATCTTCTTCACTTAGCATCAGGCTTCCTCCAACATCTAAAGGATTGATAATTACTTCCACCACAATGTTGACAAGGCTTCTTATTCTTCTTTTATTTGCCAGACCCACTAGAACTTCCTTCTTTTGCTGCAAACTTGGAGTCACCTGCATTTCCTTTGGACATATTCCATTTTTTACCTTTGCCTCCATCATTGGACTTTACTTTAGCTTGCAGTGCACCCTCTACATGCTCTTCTCTTCTCATCAGTCTTCTATGCTCCTATGCTTGTAGGGCACTTAACAATTTTGCAAGCTTTATGTCAGCTAAGTCTCTTGTATTTTCCAGAGAAGCTATGGTGGCTTCAAACTTCTCTGGAAGAGACACTAGGATCTTTTGAACCAGCCTTTCATCATTTAAGTCAGTCCCTAAGACTCTAATTTTTTCAGCTATCTCAATCAACCTATCAAAATATTCCTTCATTGACTTTGAATCCTTCATCTACCGTCTCTCAAACTCCCTTAAGAGATTTAGCACCTTCATGCTCCTTATCTTCTCATCTCCCTCGTATTCATCCTTCAAAAAAATCCCATATTGCCTTTGCAGAATCAAATCTCATGATCCTTGTGAAGATAGGGAGTG
This sequence comes from Eucalyptus victrix, assembly GCA_016097545.1. Classification (NCBI taxonomy): domain Eukaryota; kingdom Viridiplantae; phylum Streptophyta; class Magnoliopsida; order Myrtales; family Myrtaceae; genus Eucalyptus; species Eucalyptus victrix. Next base: position 19,080,180 of record CM027842.1, on the reverse strand, counting down.
AGACAACAGCATATAGGCAAGACTTTGCCTTAGCCTTCCTTGTGATTCTCTCTTTATGGCACTTTATTTGATTCAAGGTCGAATTATTTGGATGTGGAGCAACCTCATAATCATTCTCCATAGCCTCCCATAAATCATGACCCTCCAAGAATGCCGTCATCTTGACAGCCCAAGCTTGATAATTTTCCCCAGTAAAGACTGGAGTAACCATTGCAGAGAATCCACTTGATCCTGTCTCCATCAGTTTTTTCTTTACAGATTGGAAGCAGTCTTCACTCACTTACCCTCACTTCACAGTCCCTTTAGATCCCACAGAGGCTCTGATACCAATGTCATTGTTGATATAATCAACTAATTCTCACGAACTTCTAGTTGCATTGAGAGAGAAGGAATGAAAAAACATTGAACTTCATTCAATTTAATTTTTTTTTTTAAAAACCGTCAAGTACAAGCTAAATAAGAACCTTTTTTGGAATCGCACACAAACGTGCAAAACAGACTTGTTCCACTTCCTAGAAAATAGCTAACAAACCAACCGCCTAACAAACAAACTTGACTGGATAATAAAAAAATAAAACTAAAATGACAGGACATTAGCAGCAGCACTAAGACATAGCTCCAACAATTATGTTAAAAACTTGCTCTTTTAGGTTGATGGACAAGAAGAAATTTGATTTTTTCTAACACGATGGTAGATTGAAACAAAGAAGAAAAAGAAAGTGAAGCAGGCTAAAGAACATTCCTGAGGTGAAAATTACAAGTGAACATGGGCTTAGAGGCACATAGGGCACACCCACGCCTAATAAGCCTAAAAGGAGAAATGAGCAAGCCTGGGCAAGCCATCCCTTTCTTACATGCATTCAACCCAACTTGGCCTGCCCAAGCCCGCTTAGGCCAGCTAGCTTTATGCATTATATTTGGAGATATATGTACTGGAAATCCTAAAATCTATAACAAAAGTGCAATAGAATTATGAAACTCTTAAAAAGTGCAATCACATTCTAAAGGGATAATGGCATAAATGGTCTTTGAATTTTAGGCCAATGTGCAATGTGAGCTTTTAATTTGTTAATATGATTCATGAATTGTAGCTTAATGCATAATATAATCTCTAAACGTTTAATTTATTCAATATAGTCCCTAAGTTTTTTGTATATATTCAATATAATCCCTAAATTATATGAAAATATTCAATATTATCTCTGAACTTAAATTAATGGGGGACATTATTGAACATTTTAATATAGTTCATAAATTATATTGAATATGTACCAAAAGTCCAATGGTCAAATTAAACACATACAAGCTTAGGGAATATATTGCACAATGGACTAAAGTTCAAGAACCGCATTAAACAAATTAAAAATTTAGGAATCACGTAGCTCATGGAGTCATAATTAAAAGACTATTTGTGTCTTTTCCCAATTTTTAAATTCATCATAAATATGCAATTAAATTATAAAACTTTCAAAAAGTGTCATTAAATTGTAAAACTTGTTAAGCTGACCAGTTTAACTTGACAAGTAGAAAATGCCAAGCGAAGCCAAGACATCGTCAACAAGTTTACAATTGGTTTGGTGTCCATTGTTGGAGTTCATAGTTTTCGTTTCGGCTTTAAGAAATGTCATTACCAGCTCCTCGTCACCTCCCATTTCTTTGCATGCCTTACAACGTCAGATGTTAGCTAACGCTAAGACATCATCAACCGCACGACATCGAGCTGCATTCGTGGCAATTTCCCCGACCAAATGCCCAATTCATGTTCCTCGCTCTCCAACGCGCGACCGTTGGTTGTTCCCGCCTCAAGCACTCCCTCTCCCATCGCCGCGCGATCCACGGCAACCTCGGCTTCAAGTCGGTCGCGGCCCGGACTCTCCACGACCGACTGGAAAGATGCTCTTCCGTGCGCGAGCTCAAGACCATCCATGCCCAGATGATTTTCCGGGGCCTGGCCCATGAAATTCTCTTGCTTGGGAAGCTGGTTTCCTTCTGCGCCGTCGACGGTGCCGGCGACCTTGCGTATGCTCGGTACCTGTTCGACAAAATGCGAGAGCCCAATAGGTTCATGTATAATAGCTTGATAAGGGGTTACTCGAACAGCGAGGACCCTTTGGAGGCTGTTCTTTTGTACCGCCGAATGATCGGTTCGGGCATTTCTCCGAACGAATTCACCTTCCCTTTTGTTCTCAAGGCTTGTGCGGGTGAGTCGTTGTATTGGGTTTCGGTTCTTGTTCACGGCCAGGCTGTGAAGTTGGGATTTGGGTTTCAAGTTTGTGTGCAGAACGCTCTGATGACGGTGTACGTATCTTGTGGATTGGTCGGGGATGCCAGGAAACTGTTTGATGGAATAGCTGACAGGACATTGGTGTCTTGGAATTTGATGATTGGTGGATATTCTAAGATTGGTTGCTCCAGGGAAGCTTTTGGATTGTTTGAAGAGATGAGGAAATTGAGGTTGCAGATAGATGAGTTCACACTGGCTAATCTAATTTCAGTTTGTTCACAAACTGGCCAGTTAGATTTGGGAAAGTATGTGCATCTCTACATTGAGATTACTGGTGTTGAAGTTGATATCATTGTGAGCAATTCTCTATTAGACATGTATGCAAAGTGCAGGGATTTGCATTCGGCTGAAGCAGTTTTCAGAAAAGTACCCAACAAGGATGTTGTTTCCTGGACTACCATGGTGAATGCCTATGCAAACCAGGGTTCCCTCACGTTGGCCCAACACTGTTTTGATCAGATGCCAAGGAAGAATGTGGTCTCTTGGAACTCACTAATCTCATCTTATGTTCAATTTGGTCGATCCAAAGAAGCTTTGAACCTCTTCCGCAGGATGTGTGACTCAAGAGTCATCCCAGATGAAACTACGCTTATTGCAGTTCTTTCAGCATGTAGTCACATTGGTGATGCAGCCACAGGAGAAGAAATATACATTTACATATCCAAATCTGGTATTAGACCCAGTGTTACCCTTTATAATGCCTTGATGACCATGTTTGGAAAATGTGGTGCAGTTCAAATTGCTGTTGATATCTTTAAAAAGATGGAGCCAAGGAACTTGGTGTCATGGAATGTAGCAATTGGCACCCTCGCGTTGCATGGATGTGGGGCTGAAGCAATCAAGCTCTTTGAGGACATGGAAGCTTCCAGAATCTTCCCCAACGAGATCACCTTCACGGGACTTCTCTCTGCTTGCAGTCATAGTGGTCTTATCAAAATGGGAAGATATTACTTTCAAAGGATGAGCTCTGCTTATGGCATATCACCTGAAATAGAGCATTATGCTTGCCTAATTGATCTACTTGGGCGTGGAGGTTTCTTAGAAGAAGCACTCGGGCTGATTGGAAAAATGCCGATGAGACCTGATATTGTGATATGGGGCGCACTATTAGCCGCATGTAGGACTCATCATTACGGGCACATTGGGAAATTCATTCTGAAGCAGCTTTTGGAGCTCTTGCCTCATAGTTCAGGGCTTTGCGTGCTTTTGTCAAACCTTTATGCTGAAGCCAGAAGATGGGACATTGCGAGGAAGATAAGGAACATCATGAATGAAAGCGGTATTGCTAAATGCAGGGCCGTTAGCTTCATTGAGATTGATGGTAACGTCTACGAATTCATGGTTGATGACAAGAGAGGTGAAATGTCAAGCAGCCTGTACTTGGTGTTGGACCAATTAACCGATCATTTAAAATTCGAGGGCTGCCCATGCAACCTCTCTGGTGCATTTTGGGAGGCGGAGGATGTACAGTGATCTCCCCATTCTTTTGTTGTATCAAGAAGTTTCTGCAAGAAAGGATTACAGATGTCAATTATGTGACTGGGTTTTGAGTTATTTGCTTTAATGAACACCACCTAAATACATCTTCAGGTTCCGGTCGATGTTAGGATGATCTTTGGTTAAACTTAAGTTCTTTTGTTAAACCAAATTGGAAAAAGAAACAAAAGGAATGCAGAGAACGAATTGCACTGAGGGAAGCAAAAAGCTGACTCTATACCATATTCCCGATGCCTTTTTGATGTCCAAGGAACTTTCTGAGAAAATTCTTATAATGTGCCCACCTTTATAGAGTTTATTATAGCCAGTCCTTTATACGCGCAAGAGATGACGTGGGTATATAATCACATCAACAAGATAATAAAAAAGCTGGAAAAAATAATTCGAGAGGAATTTTTGCCATAGAGTTCACGATCAATGCTGCGATACCATGTCGGATAACTCAATCTTCACAAAACTTACACCAACGGACACCTAACTATCGAGCAGAACTTGTTTCTTTGGGTTCGAGGGCCTATTTGGTTAAGAGGAAATGTTTTTGGGAAAATGCAATAACTTTAGGGTCCGTTCGTTTCACAAAAATAATTTTCAATTTTTTTTTTTATGGATTTTTGATGTTCGTTTCACAAAAAAATGAACTAGTTTTAGAAATCATTTTCCACCAACGAAAAAATATCTTTCAAAAAAGAGGAAAATGTTTTCCACTTTTCCAATTGGGAAAAACATTTTCCTTACTCACTTTCTCTTCTTATAACCTATTAGCCCCTTTCTTTCTTGTTTTCTTTTTTAATAATTTGAATTTTAAATTATTTTCCTTTTCCTTTTCTTTTCTTTTTCCTTCTTTTTCCACCTTCTTTGGCTGGTCGCCGGCATGGTTGGCATGGCTACGGCCAACAACCAACCACAAGCGAGCTTGAGGCTTGTTGACGATGCCATCGGCCTTGGGCCTCACCTTGCTCGCCAATCTCTCGAGAGTGGCGAGCTCAAGGCTTGCTAACCTCTAGTGAGCTTGAGCTCGTTGCTCGCTACTCTCCAGATCGACGAACCAGTGGCAAGCTTGAGGCTTGCCCTCACAGTTAGACCCTAGCACTTGCCGATCTCTGGCAAGTAGCAAGGATAGAGGCTGGCAAGCTCGAGATTGTCGCTTGTGAGACTGGCGAGCTAGTGGAAGTTGGCCTTCAGTTGATCACCGACTGTCGTGTGGCTGTCGAACGACCAAAATAGAAGAAGATAAAAAAAAAAAATAATAAATAATAATTAAAAAATCAATTAAAAAAAAAAATCGATTTTTAAAAATATATTTTTAAAAATTGATCTTAAAAAATAATAAAATAATAAAATCATTCAGAAAAATACGTAAAGAAAAATATTTTCCTTACTGAATAACAAAAAATACTTTCCATTTTATTTTTAGGTTTCTAAACAAACATGGGAAAATAATGACATTTTTTTTGGAAAATGAATTTCTCAAAAATATTTTCTAGAAATGTTGCATTTTCCATGAAATGAACAGTCGTAGATTTCATTTGTTTCATATAAAGTAAATTCCTTAAAGATGTTCTCCAAATTTTTCGGTGTTTATTTCATGAAAAATAAGTTGGTCGAGAAAATATTTTCTATCAATGGAAAAAATTCTTTTAAAATAGTGGAAAATGTTTTCCACTTTTTCCCTCTTTATTTCACTTCTAAACCAAGCATTTTTTTTTCTCACCAAACACCTTTTTGGCTAGTCGGTTACCACAATAGCGGTTGGCAATTGGCCATAGGCAAACTCGAGCCTTGCCACGTGCCAGCAAGGCTTGAACGAGCTTGGGCTTTGCTAGAGGGGCAAGCTAGGTAGACCTCAACGGGCTCATCAACCCCTAGGTGAACTTAGCCTTGCCAATATTTGGTGAGCTTGAGCCTTGCTAAACTATGGTGAGTATCGAGCTTGCTTATGGCCAATTACTTGCCAAAATAAAAAAGAAAGAAAAGAAAACTAGAAAAAGAAAAATGATTAAAATTTGATTTAAAAATTATTAAAAAAATTAGTGAAAGGGGTGTATGGAGGAAAAGATTTTCTTTACCAAATGGTTAAAATATTTTTCACTTCATTTTTAGGTTTCATCTAAACACTTGAAAATATTATCATTTTCCTAGAAAATAACTTCCTAGAAAACATTTTCAAAAAATGACATATTTTTCGTAAAACAAATGAAACCTTAAGTTAAATGGGTTTTCTGAAATGCAAATATTTGATAAATTTGGTAATAAGTAGTTGATAAATTGTTATTTTATAGTGCATTGAGAAACAACTTTGATTTAAATGTCGTTTGCCAAAGTCATATTTCATAAAGAATTTTTGCTAATGTTTCTAAAAAAAATTTCAAACTAATTCCAGTGAAGCCCAACCGTTGGCGGGCCAAAACAATCACTAGCTAGCTGTTGGCAGCCAATTTGGACAACCTCGTTATAGGGTGGTCAAGGTTGCCCTACCTTAGGTGAGACTACATGAGATCATGGGAAACTAGGCAACATCGCTTGGGGTCATATGACACTAGGCGACAATTGCTGGGGTTGCCTAATCCCTTGTGCAGCAAACGCCGACCTCCATTCAGTTCCTCCATGCAAACCATGGAGAAATTGAACAGTGAATATAAACAACAACTAATGCCAAGATTTGCATTCCAAATTTACTACTTTCTAAAGGATCTCCAAATCTATATTAGGCCAAAGGCCTTTGGAAATACAATTGCATTTCCTCAAAGTTGAGCGAAAAACAAATCAAAAGGTTATTTGTATTTGATCAATAGACTTTACAATATCCTCATCATCGATTTCGTTCGTATTAATCTGCCAACACAAGGGTCCCTGAATTAAGGGATGCCATAAACTTCACCCAATAGATTCCAATCTACACTTGAATTTCCCATGGTCAAGGGACGGTGATGGTGCCCGCCCACCAAACTCCCTTCACCGCCACCACCATCACCACCACCAGTGCGCTTACAGAAATGCATGAACCACATCTTATGCCAAGACGTCCGATTCCACTCGACCTCACGATCGATCGCCTCACCGCATTATTCATTCGTAGCCAGGAGAGGAGCAGTCAAATGCGTCCCATCCCCTGCCACCCTCCAAGCGAGCAGAAGCCAAACACGAATCTCAGATGAGGAAACGACATACGTCGGTCGGTCTTGTCCCTATCCCTCCGCTCCTGAACCAAGCCCCGTACCGGCTCCAGGCTAGCGAACAAAATACAAAATCTCGATTGCGAGAGATTGCGTGGGGGCGATCTTGGAGCCCCTATTTAAAGAACCGACACCCCCGACGTTGGATCCGTGCAGTGCATCTGCAACCATCGCATAATGCAGATTCAACATCAGTCGAGAAGAACCGAGAGAGACGGGGGACAGGCAGACCGGCAGGACCAGATCATCGTCCGCCCCATGCGGTGTTGGACATGGTGGGTGGTGGGGGATGTCGCCTCGATTCCCGAAAGCCTCTCCTCACTTCCGCGCCCCTCGTGTGCCACGCCACACGTCCCAGCTGAACCTCCACAGGTGGCACGCTCCTTGGTTTGCATTTGACAAAATGACAATCGTCCTTGTTGAATTTTTATAATTTTCGAATTTTTAATTTATTTAATATAATCTTCGAACTTTAACACAAGATGTAACATGAACATTGAATTTTTAATCTATTCAATATGATTATGAAAATGTTTAATATTTTAGCTTAGGGATTACATTAAACATATAGAAAATATTTAGAGATCATATCATACATTAGATAAAAGTTCAGATATCATATTGTACATTAAGCTAAAGTTTAAAAATCGCAATTATATGTAATTTTTCATGTCTATTAATATTCAAATGTGGTGAAAGATTTCAGAATTTTCAATTTGAAAAAAGCCAAACACGGGTGAACCATAGAATTTAAGTTAATATAAAGTAAAGGCCAATCTACTTAGACCCTTAATTTCTCGCATAATCCTCATTATTACTTACAGGGATAAGACCGGAGATGCAGTCAAAAGTTACTCAAACAAAGCGTTGCTGTTTGCCTTTCTTGACAAAAAGAGAAATGGTAAAACTCCCCATTATCCTCTTCATATATTTTTCACAAAAATTTCGTGGTTTTATTTTTCATCTTTCGATTAATTGAACTCGTCCCCCTCATTTAGGTATTAGTGTCAAATCTCCAAACCCTAATTGATAACATCGCACTACCGCATCACTATTCGGTACAGTGCATCCATTAATATCTTAACCTAACTATTGATGCATGCCACATTTTCATACAATGCCTAATCTCTCTCGCCTCACCCATCTCTCGCCTCCAATCGTTGTTCCTTGCTACGCCACCGGACTCGAGGTTGCCTAGAGAACTCATGTTGAGATCCTGATGGGTGCGAAACGACCTTTAGACACGTCGAGGTCACGACCCCATGGCGATCTCGATGGGAAATCCATCTAGAGATGTCATGGACAAACTTAGATTAAGGTCATTCACGGGGGTGCCGACCTTGATCTTTTGCTATCTCATATCAAGTTGCCACAAATGGGGAAAAGTACCAAAATAGTCCTAAAACTTTTGTATTGATATCAATTCAGTCATAAATTTTTTAATTCGACCAATTTAGTCCTAAATATTTTCATATTGGTATCAATTCAATTCATTCGGCTAATTTAAGTTGGAAATTGCTAATGTGGCCATCGGCGGTCTTATGTAGCGCCACGTGTGCAAATTATATATATATATATATATATTTTTCCTTACCCTTTATCGCCGATTGTCGGCCGGCCAACCATTGTCGGCCACATTTTTTTATTTTTTAAGAGCCTTACCCTTGGTTAACGGGTTGGCGGGGCGGCCAACCATTTCGGCCACAAGCGAGGGTGACGGCCCTTGCCTAGGTCCAGGCGAGGGCCTTTGCACCCTCGTCGGCCACAGGTGAGGGCCCAATGCCCTTGTCGGCTACCTTGGCCCTCACCTAGATCTGGGCGAGGGCCGCCGCACCCTTGCTTGCCATGAGCAAGGGCTGCCGCACCCTCGCCTAGATCTAGGTGGGGCCGTCGCCCTCGCTTGTGGCCAACGAGGGCGCAGGGCCACTCGCCCTAACTAGCTTGTGGTCGATGATGGTTAGCCAGTCGGTGACCTTGCCGACCAAGGGTAAGGAAAAAGGAAAAAAAAAAAAGAGAGAAAAAAAGAATTTTTTTAAATTTGAAAAAATATTTAAAAAATTATAAAATTTGTCTACGTGACGCCACATAAAACTACTCGACGATCACATCAGCAATTTCCGACTTAAATTAGCCGGATGGATGAATTTGTATCAATGTGAAAATATTTAGATTAAATTTGTTCAATTAAAAAATTTAAAATTGAATTTGTACCGATATAAAATGTTTATTACTATTTTGGTACTTTTCCCGTCACATATATGATCAACGGCTTTGACTTAAGGTCGTCTAAGATGGCCAACACGAGCTTGATCCGAGACCCTTGTTGCCATCCCGAAAAGGAGAGACGACGACGCTCTTGTGGCGATACCCCGCAATCCCAAATGGCGCGAAGGCCACGACCACGACCACGACACACCGACATTAGAGCTACAAAGCTCACGTGCTGACCTGAGATCTTACTGGATTCGTGCATGTCCCTACCTCGTCACATCGTCAGAAAATGCAGGGCTGTTGTTGAAACATCGAATCCGCTCCACGCTCATGTAAGAACACACAACCTGTCGCGTCCCATCTCCAGGCTGGCTGGCTGGAAGAAAGAGAACCCTTCCTCCCTCGATCTCCGATCTGAAAGAGACCGCTCTCTTCCTGCAGACTGCAAATTGAAATCTCGCACCTTATATATACTCCGCCAAAAAGCTCCAGTCCATCTCCACCACTTGCTTCACCTACCTCAAGCTCGACCCTCGTCGTCTCTTTCGAACGCTCTACTTTCACAAGAGCCAAAGAAAGTGCTCTTTTTTAAGAAGAGGGAAGGGGCGAGAGAAGAGATGGGCATTTGCCATTCGAACGAGCCCGCGAGTGCCGCCGTGGACACGGCGAAGCTGATCCTCCAGGACGGCCGCCTCCAGGAATTCGCCCACCCCGTCCGGGTCTCCCGCGTGCTGCAGACCTGCGACCCCGCGTGCTTCATCTGCGACTCCGACGACATGGGCATCGACGGCGTCGTCTCCGCCGTCGACGGCGACGAGGAGCTCCGGCCCGGGCAGCTCTACTTCGCCCTCCCGCTGAGCAGGCTGAGGCGGCCGCTGGAGGCGAAGGAGATGGCCGCATTGGCCGTCAAGGCCAGCTTGGCCATGAAGGGGAAGGGCCGCGGGCAGAAATGCGGGAGGGCGAGGGCGGCGGCGGCGGCGCCATTCTCCGGCGGGAATGAGGGGAGGCGCCCGGCGGAGGTGGGCGGTCATGGTGGTGGTGGGGATGGTGGGTCTGGGTCGGCGAAACGACGGGGTGGCGGTGGTTGTGGTAGGCGGAGGAGGAAGAGCGTGGCGATTTTGAGTGCAATTCCCGAGTAGGGGCACCTTGGGAAATTCGCAAGGGTCATTTTGCTGTTGTAAATATACTTTACTTTCATTTTGTTCACCACGATTGCGAAAAAAAGAGAAGAAAAAGATTATATAAATCCCATTTTCCATTTCTGGGGATATAAGAGGATCCCTATATTCAATTTCTGCAGTGATGATAACCACAACAATATAATTTATTGATACCCTTAAAAGTCAAGGAAATTTACAATAGGGGAAAACTCAATTGGAGAAATTTTCGACCTACAGAGGTATTGATCTACGAAAACACCTCAATGTAAATCTCAGTAATAACTCTAATGTGTTATGTGATTTTGCAATTAAAGTTATTAACATCTCGCTCACACATAATTAATGATATGTATTTTTTTAATTAAAGAAACGAGTCGCATTACTTACATTTATTGAAGAAGCAAGCCATGCCGGCATAGTCACACGACATGTCGATCCATTCCATGGAAGCTTCACATTGAGGCGAATTAGAAAAGTCGAGGTACTTAATCAGGAAAAAGACAAAAGCCAAAATAATATTTCTTGATCTAATCAAAATCAAAAAATCAAAATGGTAAAGCACTGAAAGATGATGTTTCGGGCCACGGTCCACAGCCCCAACTTACGTCTTCGTGATCGCCCGATTGCGCCGACAAGAGAGAGAAGGAAAACGGCATCCTTGTCCAAATCAAGTCAAAGGCCGCCGACCGTCCATGGATGCTGACCCAAAAGCCGCCGTTTTTCCCGTCTTCCCTCCTTTTCTCCGCGTTACCCAGAATTCGTCCGACAATGACGATGCAGATGTTGTTCTTCTGGTGTAGTGTCTATAGCTGCTCCGCTCGCTCGCTCGCTGTCCGACGTTCTTGATGGAAATAAGAACTTTTAGAATGGATGGTTAGGCAAGCGACGAGCTTTCTTTCGAGGGGTTGAGTACTCATGCTCTGTTTTTTCTTTTTCCTCAGTATAATGATACAACGCTTTGAGATAATAGAAGCCAGTGATGACGAACTGGAATTAAAATTCTGAAGGCAAAGTTTTTTTTTTTTTTGGGCTTGGCTTTTGGTGTTGAGATTTCTGAACTAGGACGGTCCGAGGCATTTTCTGTGATTGTATCCCTGAATTGAGAGCCGAACAATGTCTTGTATCGTTGGGTCTCGTTTTCGTTTTGCGTTTCTTCATGTCTGTTCATCGTAGTTTCGGAAAGCAAAAACGTCGCGCTTTATGAGACGTGAAAAATTCACAGTTATCCCTGGCTGATGCATCGGATGCTGAAATATGCAAATCTGACACGACCGCTCTGCTATTGCTTCTGTTTTGTGAACGTGTAGCCGGTGTTTCGTTTAACTGCTTGCTTGCTTGGGTGATTCGGAGTGGGAATGTTTGCGTTTTCTTCTTGATTCTCTGCTTGCGCGATCGCAGAATACCAGCCATGTTTTTAGGGAAGGAAATGGGAAATGGAAGAAATCGTTATTCCTGCTCTTATTCCATTCCCAGTGCTCGGTATTATTTTCATCGATAGGAATAAGCATTTCGAAGGGAATGCATATTTCAATCGAGTAGGCACCGATTCCTCTTCGCACGGGAAGAATGCTTGTTCCATTCCACTTCCACTTGGATTTGTGTACGTAGACTTGTTTCAGGGGACAAATTTAACATTTTAGACACTGGTCCTGTCAGATTGCGGCAACATTCCATTGTCATAACCAAACAGAGAAGTTGGATTACTTTGTTATTCCGTTTCTTCATACCATTTCCTAGGTGAGCAGCATACATCCGAGATTGCATGTTTTGGTCGCTCGATTGTTGCTGGATAATAATTGGTGCCGCAGCACTTGGGTGGCTGAACTGTGTCCTAGGTGCACCGTGTTTATGTGAATAACATGATCATTGAAATTTGTGGTAAGACAGCTCCGATTACTGCAGGATGCCAGAAGTTTTCCGATGAATAGTTTCCCAACAAGCTTATCCTCGCCGTTGCGAAATCTTATGCTAGACTGGTCTATGTAGATCAACTCAATGAAAAGCCTTTGATGTGTTGGTTCCATGTGAGGATTGATTATGGCAAGGTTGGCTCCGGCAGTCATCGAATTAGCGACGGGAAGTCGTGCATTGTGTCTAGTCTTTGCGTGAGGACAAGGTTTTAGAACCACATTGGATCGAGCCCAAGGCCAGTGCGGGACTACCGGCGGAGTTTTGCATTTGATGCGATGTGGTTTGCTTACCAAGAGGCATGCATATGGTTTGGTTTGATCTGTTGCTCGCGTAAGCAGGTTGTCCAGGAAGTCATCTTGAGCTGTAGTGGTCGTGTTCAGTTCGCAGATTTATGTTTGTAGACTGCAAGAATAGGATTGACGATCGTTTGATTCCTCTCTTGGAACCACGTCAAATGCTTAAGGCCCGTTTGATTCGGCTTTTGAGGAATGCATTTGTTAAAATGCAAATACCTTTGAATGAAGGGAGTTTTCCGAAATGCAAATATCGTTTGGTAAAATTTGGATTGAAATACAACTTTGGCCAAAATACAGTTTGGTAAAAATTTGCATTTGTAAATGATTTTTATTAAATTAAAAAAACAAAAAAAATCTAAATTCTTTTTTGAAGATCCGGCCATCGGACCGCCGATGGCCGAATATGGCTGCCTGAGATCGCACGACCCAGGCGACATGGCCAGATCTAGCCGCTTGGGTCGCCTGCGGTCCCACGACCCAAGCGACGGCCGCCTACGTCACACGACCCAGACATCGCCTGAGGTTTGGCGACAATCGCCGGGGTCGGATGATCCTTGGCTAGCGGTCACCAGCATGTAGCCAGCGGGGGTGACCCCTTGGTTGGCGATCGTCACTCCAACGGCGAGATATATAGTACCGGAAGTTGCATTCCGAAAATGCAATTTCCCAATGGACCTCTACCCCTCGGTTCCCCCAAAGCCCCTTGGAGATGCAATTGCATCTCCTCAAAGTGCTCAAAAAATTTAAACCAAATGCCTTCCCTTTTGCCCAAACCCCTTTAGAGCTCAAAAGCCCCTTCTACATGCTGAACCAAGCAAGCCCTTAATCTCATTCTCAATACTTAGGTACGCACGGCCATGCAAGACGCCGGTTAACGACGGTATGCGGCCGACTCGATGTGTTGATCTAAACCGATCATGTAAAACTAGAGTTTATCATGGCACGTGTAAGATTTTCTCTCACAAAAGGTGAAAACCGATAGTAAGAACGGTTCAGGAATCCTTGTCCAATGCATAAATCAAAGCACGACGTGCGATCAGACGAAGGAAAAACTGCAGAATTAGCTTCACAACTGAAGAAATGATCACAATGTGATCGAATTATTGAATTAATGACTACTTTTCCAAATTCATGAGTTATAACCACGATCATATAGATTTATGCTCACATTACAATGCAGGAGTTAGGATTTTCATCACTTATACAATAACCAACTTCATCTATCTTCTTGGACATATCATCATCTCCTGCGTCACGAGTAAATCAGTGAGATTTTACCTACGTGTACCTTGAAGAAAAGGCGGAAAAAAAATGCAGCTTCGGCCTACCAGTTTCACTTGGACGTTCCGAAGCTTTCTCCGAAGCTTTCTCGTTTGAATGGCTGCTCGAGGCGGACGAGGATGAATGATCTCCTGCGTCACAAGTCGGTCCATGAGATTTTACCTACTTATTTACCTTAAAAAGGGGCGGAAAAAGAAATAAGAGGCGACTTTGGCCAACCCGGTTGCGCTTGGACAGCTCGAGGCCGAAGCGACCGGAGTTTTCCCCGACCCTTTCAGGCTCCGATGACCGCTCCGGCCGAATCAACTCATACCAAAACAAAGAGGCGTAAGAAAAAGTGACTTTGGCCGACCTTCCTCGCTAGAGCGGTGCGAGGCAGCCGGAGGTGGCGGCTTCTCCTTCTGAGACTTCTTCTTCAACATCCGACTTATTATCCCTTTGCTCTTTTGGTCGGGTTCCTTTGCAGCACCCCCTTTGTTCTTCTCGTCGGGTTCCATTGCAGCACCTCGAGAGGCCTAGCGACCCTTGATGCTGTCGAGCTATTGCTGGCGATGTATGAAGTCGAGTGCGTTCTGGCGGCAAAGCAATTTATAAAGCCCTGCATGGAGAGATATCGTCCTGAGAAAAGACAGGCATTTTGCAGAAACTAATGTGTTCTCTATAATATTCGTGTGTAAATTGCTTTTCGTGCGTTTGTACGATGGAGTATACGCCTGGAAGGCGTAGAGAAAGCTTCCTATTTTGCGTATATTCGATTGGATATATGCGATGATAAATATACTGTAGTGAATATTTCTTAGGATATTAGCCATATCTCGATCATATATGTTCAGTGAGCGCAAACTCGTGATGTTTTTTTTTTTTTTCTATTCTTCCTAATCCTTATGTGTCTCAGCTATGGCTTGTCACGTAAATTTGCGAAGGTTAAATGAAAAACCAATAAAGATTTTTCATGTAGGCTATTCTTTGTCGGGGTGGTGTTATTTTTCACCAATTTCAGAGCAATTTCTCCTCTTTTAAATTTTTCACACTAATCCTTATGTGTATCAACTGTTAGACTGCATCTTAATAAAAATTGACGATTCTAATTTATCAGTCACAAACAAATACGTACATAATTAGAAATAATTTTATAAAAACATAAATGATCGACATACCTCTAGTCAATTAATGAAAATTTTCAAATGCAGAAAATCCCAAAGATGGATGTGCGGAGCCTGATCAATCTACAAATATGGAAATACCGTATCTCTGTGTTTCATTATTTTAAATGTGATCCAATTTTGTGTTTCATAATTAATTCCGATTTATTACCCAATTTACGTCGGTAACGTAAGAAACGGAATAAAGATATTTTTCAAACCCTATCACTACAAAAAATACACCGTTGCGTTTGAGGGGTATTGATTAGTAGAACATGACATATAAATTTAGTATGTCCATATTCTCATATTGATCACGCTCTGCATATCCATTCAACGTTTTGGGATTTTCCGCATTTGCAGATTTTCATCAATGGCTGGAGATATGTCGATCATTTATGTTTCCGCAAAATGTTTCTGATTATGCACATATTTATTTGTGAATAATAAATTGAGAATGTTAGTTTTAATTTAGATTTAGTCTAACATCGGTAAGCTATCTAAAATTAGTAATTTGCATCATAAACATTTAGAAGATTTTAGCAAAATTCTAAGATATAAGAATCTCGAGTAAAAATCATGATTTAGAAGAAAATGGATGCTGATTTTTCGAGTGCATGCGATGATTCCTATACATAAGAATATACGGTTTTTTTTTTTTTTTTTTTTGAATTAGTATATAGATACATGCAGATACAAATCACGAATCTCAATAATAAGTATACCTCACGAGGAATGTTTCGATTTCCAATATATTGATTACCCTAACCTATACTTCCACTTTTGTTTTGTCCGTAATGAGTTTTTTTTTTTTTTACTTAGAGATAACACTCGAGGAAAAGTGGGAATGAGGAAACCCCAAAGTAAAGGGAGGAGGCTCATTGGGTAACTCGAGGGGATGAACTTGACACGCAAAATTCAATTGTAACATCCAGCAAAGGATGCATTGGCTATGCAAGTACACATATATAAATGTAAAAATACTGTGTTGATTTGAGAAAAAAGGGTTTGGGTTTTTGAGCATGCCTTCACCAAACAATTGGCATATAATATCTTCTTGCACGAGCCATCTTTGGTCAAATGCGAGGTTATAGGAAGGAAAGAGCCTGATTGACCGAAGGAAATCTTTGGAGGATTCATAGAGCCTAACACCTCCAAGAAAAGGGAACCAAACCCTTGAAAACACCGCGAAACTAGGCCATAAATCGCTCGACCATCTCGCACCATTTTGACGTGACGCTCCTTTTCCCCCTCGATTTGGGTCTCGGCTCCTGCACGTTCTTAAGGAAACACGGCCATTAGCAAAGGCCTACGCATTTCTTTTTAGATTAATATCATTGAAAAATCCTAAATAGATACACCTAACAAATTTATCATCTATCAATTTCCGTCAAATTTCATTGTTAAATTGCTAAATTTTGTGACATGTGGTAATTGACAAGTATATCAATTTGTGATTTTATCATTTGTTTATCTAAGAAGTACTAATACTCTCCGAGAGTCTTTGTATTGTGTCCGACACTTCGACATATATTTGGCACACTCTGACATATTGTGACACTTTCCAAAAAGCAGTCAACGATTATCGAAAAATTCGACACATGATTAACTTTTCCTAGCACGCTCCAATACACGAGTATAGAATTTCAAATATGATTTCGACATGCACTGAGTCAATTTTAAATTTTTTTCAATTCTTAAGAGGTGAAAATGTAAGTATATTAAAAAAAAAAAAAAAAAAAATAAGGAGTAGGTCGGCATTGCCGTTGCGCCTCCCTCCATCAAAAGGGGCTGGTGACCTTGCCGGCGTTAGGTAGCAAAGAGGAGGTGGTGTTGGCCATCGTCGGACAGGGGAGGGCCCGCAAGGCTCGCTCTAATTTGGGCGACTCCACACCCTTGCTCGGGCCTAGCAAGGGTCGCTAGCCCTCACTTAGGGCCAACGAGGTTTCGCCTAAGCTTGGGGAGGCTCGTTGGCCACGAGCAAAGGCTAGTGTCACCCAGATTTGGGCAAGCCCTACCTACGTCTCACCTAGGCCAAAGAGGGCCGCTCCCCACCACTCGCCAGCCCCCTCCAATGGTGGCAATGGCAATGGCAATGACAGCGACCACAGCCTGCCCAGCTAGGCAGCCAACCCTATCATTTTTTTTCCTTTTTTCATTTTTTTTTAGAACTATTTTAGCTTTTCTAAAAGTTGTTTTACTATTCTTTAAATAAGATTTAAAGAAAAAAGATATAAAAAAAATACATCTAGGATAAATTAATTAATTTAAAAATACTACTTCAGGATATTTTATTAAACAAATTGACAGTGTTAATGTAATAACTTAATTACACCAATTTAATAAGTTTTAAAACTTAATTACACTTTTGGGACACATTTTATGACTTGTAGTGCACATATCCTTAAAAATAATAGTGAAACATGGATTACTTTATTTTTTCTTCCAAAGTTTAAGGACTATTGCAATGGGATATAGTTGAATTTGTCAAATTAAAACAATGAATGATATTAAGAAATTTTAGATTAATGGTTTTAGTGTAAATTAATTTTTTTAGTGTAAATTAATTATATGCTATTTTATTATTTATTTATTTATTTATGCATTAATATATATAACGTGTCAAAACATATCGAAATTATCTACTTTTTGAGAAATAAGGTGTCGACGTATCATGTTGCGTATCACATATTCATGTTGGTGCTACATAGCCATCTATCATAGATGTACTAATTTGTGATTTTTTTATGATCACAAACAATATCGATTTGATACCACTGGCCGCGGTGGCTCCACTGGATAAAGACTCTGTTGATCCTTAACGAAGAGGTGAAGGGTTCAAAACTCAAGAGAGGCGCTAGGTGTATTAAGTGTGACTCAGGGGTGATGGGTCCTTCTGCTTAAGTGTCACTTTGGGGTTTACGGTGCATTGTTGCAGTTCTGCCGCAGTTCTCTCCTCCAATACTCAAAAAAAAAAATAATAATAATAATATCGATTTGAGGTAAATTTATCATACATGTATTAGTTAAGTATTTTTCACAGTCAAAAAATTAGTTTCTAATAAATTTATGATAAATGTACCAGTTTAAGATTTTTTGTGATATTAACTCTTTTCTTTTTTTCCAATAAGTGATTATTGACATAGAGAAGGCACGATATGGGCCGTATCAATGTTTAACTTGATGGGCTCCTAAGAACATGAGGATGATGATGAATCTTGGTCTCACTCGGGCCCAAGAAGGTCAAGGAAAAGCCCAATCTCGCTTCATCGCCATAGAAGAAGACCTCGATTCTCTTCCTCCTCATCTCGCAGATTGCTTGGTTCGCCCATGTCGGCCTTCCAAATTCTCCCACGAGGCGATTCCGGGTAGCAAACCCTGCTCCGCATCATCACTGGGTTCTTCGTTCGCGTGAAGAAGCTGCTCTCGTCGAACTGAGCACAGAACCCAAAGAGAAAGAGAGAGAGAGAGAGAGAGAGAGAGAGAGAGAGAGAGAGAGAGAGATGGCGTTCAGGGGGAAGGAGATGATGAAGAAGGTGCTGAAGCGGGTGGGCGAGAACAACCTGGCGCCCGGCGTCAAGGAGACCCTGGAGAAGTGCATCCCCAAGTCCAAAGTCATCATGGGTCGCGCCCACCGCGGCATCTTCGCCGGCCGCCACATCCGCTTCGGCAACCAGGTCAGCGAGGACGGCGGCAACAAGTACGTAGTAATCTCCACCCCTCCTCCGCGGCTCCTTCTTTTGTTTCGAGTCGATCTGCTATTTTTCCCGAAATGGGTTTGCTAGGAATCGAGTCTGGTTTGTGTGTTGTGGTGGCGGACGCTTGTTGGTGCAGATTCGACCGGGGGTTTTGCATCGGCCGAGCTTTGCTGGGTCGTTAAATTTAGCTCGCGATGTGATTGCGTTAAGATTAAATTTGGCTCGCGTTTCATTTTAGGCTATGGAGTGAGTCGTGTTCTTTTCCAAACACGACGTGTTACTTGAAGTCCCGAGCGTCGCAATGGTTCCATCTTCTGTAGTTTGAGATGAATTGCTATGGGGTCGCATCCGTTGCAGTGTTAAATCGCAGGCATTTCGTTGGACAGGATTTTGAATGTGAGAAAAAAATGTTTCCTTTACTTTCAATGTGGGTGGAGAGATCTGACATGACCGGTATTAATCTCATAGCTGGGTCTCATGTTTGATTCCGGGCTTCTAACGAGAGATCTGATATGAACAATGTTAAAGATCCAAGTTTGTGGCTCCGGTCTTTCGATTTTTGTTTGCTCTTTCTGCCTAAGCATTTGAATTACCAACGATCTCAGTTGTTGTTTGTCGAATTGCTCTTGCTGTTGTCATTTATACATGCAATGGGTGAACACCATTTACTCACTCTTTGAAGGTGATGGAGATGTCATTAGATTACACTGTCGCAGACATCCTTTGGACTCTGTCTACCTTCACTTTTCCTTTGTCAAATTCTTGTTAGATCAGTTCTTGGTAACAGCTGGATTGGTTTCTGCTAATTAGTAGTCTGTCTTTTTGGCTTAAGGAAAGATTAGCAGTTGGCTGACATGTTAATTGCTGCTCAATGTGGAATCATTAAGGTCTTTTTCCTTTTTTGCTTGAGGTACTTTTGTGACCTTTTTATTGTCCATGATAGCTCAGTCTGAAGATAGCAGGACATTGCATTTGTTTATCTCCACAATGGCTGTTTTCTCTGCTCATTATCAGTGAAGGGCTTGTGCCTTCAGAGATTTAGTTTGTTTAATCCACATCAACCTTAGATTGGGCACCACAATCCCATCTATATGGGGTTAATATGTACTACACTTTGCCACTCCACTCAAGGAAAAGCCATAAACATTATCAGATATTTCGTCTAAACAATGATCAGTTGCTCCAACCAAATCCGTGATGATGACAGGGGGTGATGACTAGCATGAATATAAGAAGTTGTTGGTCCAGGACTCTCTTGTTTTTCTTTTCCCTTTGAGGATGTAGATTTTAACATACTATTAAGTGTTACCCATTGAAATTTGGTAATGATTGACTGATCCTGTTGATTCCTGCTAGTAAAAGAACTGGTAGATTTGGATTTTGTAAGTTTCAAATATAGTGATCTCTGTTGAGTTGAATTGAAGTGAAAAATATCGAATTTTCTGATAAGAGCTTCTCTGTGACGGTTGTTCCAGGTCAAGGAGGAGCTGGAAGCCAAATGTGCAGGAGAAGCGTCTGTTCAGTTACATTCTCGACCGCCATATTCGTGTCAAAGTGACGACCCACGCTCTCCGTTGCATCGATAAGGCAGGTGGTATCGATGAGTATCTGCTGAAGACACCTTATCACAAGATGGACACAGAAATGGGTCTGTATTGGAAATCGAAGATTGAGAAGCTTTATGAAGAGCTTGGGAAAATGGAGGTGGTTTTCTTTTCTCCTGAGGACGAAACCAAGTTCGAGCAAGGTTTTAAACAGCTGAAGCTTGAAGAGAGGGCAGCTCGTAGAGAATTCAGAAGGCAGATGTATGGTACATCGGGCAAAGAGAAGCCGGCTGGGGAAGGTCAAGCAAGCGATCAAGCAACTCAAGAGGAGTCGCCGAGGATTGGCGACGGACACTGGCATGCGGATGATCACGATCAAGCACACGAGCAGCAGTGGGTTGCTTACTCTTAATTTTGTTCGCAGTTGAACAATTGTAAGATTTTTGCTAGTTGTTGGGTTGGAGTTCTTTTTGTCACTGATAATAAGATTTTAACTTGGAGGATGGTAGTATACCCATAAGGCATTAGGGTTGGAGCCTTTTGTGCATTAGTGGTATTATTTGTATGATCTTTGCGCAATAGTTTGCCAGATGGATCACAGAAAAATTTACTGCGCACTCCTTGGGATAATTATATTTGTGCCCCCCAGTTTTTCGCGGCAGTGGCAATTTGCTCCCTCAAAATCTCAATTTTTGCAATATCCACCCTGACGTTTGGAAATCTATTACAATGTACCGATGGATGTTGGCACGTTTCCTTTGGAATTAATTACATTAGTTCCCAATCGCCTCTTGGTGAATCGAAATTTTTCTCAAGTCTTCTGAAGTCTATTGCAATATTTCCCTCGCAGTAATTGTAATATATATAAAGATCAATTAGAACTACAAAAAAATTGATTAACTTGAGCTTAGAAATGGGCTATCGGTCACTACTGGTGTGATCTTTTCCTCCTTCTAAGCAAGAAGGACAATGAAGAAATGAGGAGGTTTCCTGGTGTAAGGGAGCCAACAAATATTAACACGGGCAACATGGTCGGTTTCTCAATGTCAATGCTGCCATTGCTGTTAGTGGAAGCTGAGGTTGTCACAACTGAGATCAGAAACCAAAGTTCAGAAAAAAGTGAGGAAGGGTTGGTGTGCACAGAGGGGACGCTCGGCATTGTTATCGGTTGAAGTGCTCGTGCAGTCGTTGTCTCGCTTTCTCTTTCTAATCGCTGCTCGGATTGCGTTCTTCATTGCGCCAGAACCTACTTGCCTTTCCATGCCCTGATCCATCATCTGTCTCCTAGTTATACTCGAGGCTATGCATTGATTCTCATAATCTCGAGTGATACAGACAGATTTATTGTATGGGCAAGGCTAGAGTACTTCGTTGGTACGTTCCCAATTCCCAGATTGTTTTCCAGCCTTGTGTTCGTGTACGGGTGCTGGAGGATATGTCGTGCATGGTCAGGACTGGAGAAAATCGCGGGTCTCAAGCACTTGAATCAAACTTCGAACCCATCTAAGCCCGAAACACCTCCGTGTCCAACCAATCGAATTGAACTGATCGAAGCAATCAGATCATCGCACCTTGTCTTTGACCCATTAGCTTGGAAGGTAAAAGATGATCGGCAAATTCAATCAATGATTCGAATCGGAGTGTATTTCTGCGCCGGTGTTTTAGTGCAACTGGTGATTGAAGAACTAAAAGGGAAGCGCAACCAGGACTTGATTGTAACAACACGTTGCAGAGTGCATGTTCTGGTACAGCATGAGGAAGTCAAAAGAGGTCTCTCTTTCTGTGTGTCGTCAAGCTTCGTAAATTGTAGGAAATCAGCCGACACCGTCCATGTCATCTGCTGCGGCCTTCATCGTCCTCTGAATCTAGCAACGTTTCCATCTCTAAAAATATGCAGGGGGCGACAGTCTTGACAAGGCTCGTACAAAGCTTTGTGATTCTCTGTTGCCCGGTGGAAGGGCTTTGACTTGAATGAGACCATCGCATCACACCTATGAACGAGTTGGTCAAGCAGGAGTGGTGAGACGTAGTCGAGGTTGCACGACCTCAATCAAGCTAGCCAAGCTAGCCACCGTGACACGGCAGCAAGTCAGATCTCAAGACCCAAGAACCACTGGAGAAAATTAGTGCATTAAGAAACTGCAAGTGTTATTGGAGCACTTTCGAACATTATTTATATGAATTAGCGAATGTGAATCCTTGTATGTCTTGAGTAGTCTAATTTTTGGGGGCATTATAGAAGTTGGCATTACGGCAGATTGCATTCCAAGAAAAATATGTAGGAGATTTCTGTTCGATCTTGTCATGTCCTGCCTCATAGACTGTACAAAGCAACCCAGTCATTCCACCCTGGGAAAACAAGAGACTCAAATGATTAATCACATTGGTCATGTTCACTCCAAGAAAAGCCTAATCACTTCGCCAACTCTTTCGTTATCAGATAGCGGAAACTAAAATTGTGCGGAATCCACTCGATGGTCTTGCGCGATTTGGTGAGCTGACACCTCTTGAAGGTCTTCCTATAGGACTCGGGCACACACAGCTGAATCATTTCCACAACTCCAGCTGGGCTCAGCCCTGAATCCTTCACGAATGACTCCACGACCTTTGGTAAGAGGATCTTCTGGTCCTTGCGGACACCGAAAGTCGCGCGTATGTACTCTTCCTTCGCAGTTTCCAACTCTTGAAACACTCTTTTGGGAGTGTATAATCGGACCTATGAAATTTCAAAAAGAAAGAAAGAACGAGGATGGTTGAGTATGTTAAAAACCTGAATGATTCAGATATGATGTTTACGAACAGACAAGAATCTGCAATCCAGGTGAGCATCCAAAAATGAATTCCAGACGATGGCAAGAGAGATAAATACCGCAGGGTCGGAGTGACTTCCACAGCAGAGCGCAAAGTGCAAGAGGGGTTCGGATTGCTTGACTGCATAGGCTTGCCTTGGGTCGCCGCTTTTGAACTTGGACCTCGTAGACAGTAATAAGCGGAGCCACTGCATGAAACGCGAACTTGTATCAGATCCACGACAGATGTTAACATTCGAGAATCCCCCTTTACTGCAGAACCACGAAAAGACCATAGAGCTCGATATCGTCGATTGACTAAAGAATAATCTAAGTATAGCCAGTGGAAACAGTATGTTTTGACCTTGCAAGACAGAAAATAAATTCTCTCATCACCTAAACCGAAAGACTAGCTTCACCATTCACTCTATTATGCTAAAAAACGAAAAGTCTTAGATTTATTTACCTGTCCAGGTCGAGCCAACCGGCATCCGAGGATCGAGCTCTGTATCGTGCCAGCGCTGATGGTGTGCCCACCAACATTGTAGGCTGCCTGCATTTGGACAAGCTTTTGTAAATTCCACATCATGAATTTTTCAATCTTTTGTTTCGTAAAGACAGAGTCTAAAGACCGAATGGAGGACCTTCAATAGTAGCAGCATTCTCTTTAAGTTGTTCTGGGGGATTCCATAAGCCAGAAAAGCCTGTTTCAGAAACAAAAAGCTACTTACAAAACACGAATCATACTGGACAAACAAAAGCTGGAAGTAACAGTTGTACCAATGAGAACTCCTTACATGCATCACCAATGCATTGTGGATATTGATCCAGAATGCTAGCTTCTCCTCATGCTTTAACTTCCTTGGATCTACTTCTTCTAAGCGAGAGATAAGCGACCTGTTGAAGTATTTGGCTCAGCAATGACTCAAGATCAGAACAGGACCAAAAGCTTTCATCACAATTTTTTTGCTGTCATCAAATCTACGGGCAAAGTAGTTAACTTTCCAAGACAGAACCAAAGGCTTTCATCACAATTTTGTTGCAGGCGTCAAATCTACGGGCAAAGTAGTTAACTTTCTCCACATTTCAGCGCAGTTAATAAGTACTATCAAACTTATTCTAGGATGTGTTTTGCAGGACAAAAGATATACCAAATTTCAATTGGTTTTTTAGAGTATTGATTGGCATTGAACAGTTCCGCTTGCAAAATGAAACCCATATGCCAAGAAGCTGACCTAAAATTCTGCAAAGAGTCTTGGATGTCACCCAATTTCTGGCTATCCCGATGCAGCCATCCCACTTCGACCATGGTGCTATACGGTCCACTAAAATCCTTGAGTCCATCCACGTGGAAAGGATTATCTAAGCAAACATCGAAGGAAGAGCTGTTTCCAAACCCGGGACTCCATGCATCCAACTGATCTCGTGGAGAAAAAGCGCTGGCCAATGACAAAGATGAGCTAGGAGACGAGAGGCCATTATGCATCAGGGGCGAGTCTGCGAGTTTGCAATAGATGCCTGAAATGCACCTGACCATGTCCTCAGAGAGCTTGTTCGGTGTTTCTGGAACATGGTCGGAAATCCTGGCACCGAGATGTTCCGCCAAACTAATTATCCTGAGGGGAGTTTTCTGAGCATACTGCTAAGAAGATTATCGAAGTCAGAATTCAGAAATTGTTTAGCAGCAAAAGCATTTCAAGTACAGTGGTCTTCTTAGCAAAAAGAAAAGGTAAAGTTGGTCTAAAAGGAGCTTAATCAACGGTACAGAAACAGAGATGCTTTGAAACTTGCCTCCATCATTGACACTGGTTGAGACTGACAGGGACGCAGAGCTTTAGCTGCGGACTCCACCGGAGAAGAAGTTTGAGCTGACCGTTCTAAGAGCGAGGAGCAGCAACGATGGATGGAATCAAATGTTTTCTCTTCACCATCCTTTGACGGTCCAGTGATCAACTTGCAACTGGATTGGACTGCCACGTTCTTCCCTCGCAGTGCGATGGTGTTATGCCTAGGAAGTTCTAGGAAACTCCCTCTTGGGGTATCTAGTGGTGTTTCTATCCTTTTCTCCTTGTTAGAGGGCGGCAAGGGCGGGGTTTGTTGATCAAAAGCCTTTCGGTACAAGGAGAGGAGGTATTGTTCCAAGTACATCACTTCATACTCTAGAATCGCGATTTCCTTAATCAATTCCGCCACCGGCTGGACCCCAAACAAAAACCAAACATCAGATAAATTTTCCCAGAAAACCAAACATGCTCAAGATTTGTCAAACCAAATCTGCAAAAGTAGTCTTGCATAATGATTATCACTATTATAGGCAAAAAAATTAATGGATAACAAATCTCACGTAAATTTGAAGTATTCTGAGAAAAGTTGGTGCTCTACTCATATTGGATTCCAAACAGAGTCAGCCATTAAATATCCACCATCTGGCGACGTTCAAAAAAAGAACTAGAACTAGTTACCCTGGGCATCGAGGTGTGACTTGTATCGCCGTAGGAGGACGAACTCTTCAAACCCAGTGCCTTCTCCAGAGCGTGGCGCTCCTTGAGCTGGTCCTTTAGTCTTTTCTCAAGCTGCAAAATCTGCATAAAAGACAGTGAAGGAGTTGTAAGTGACAAGAGAACGTAATGTCACTGCTCAAGCGGCCCCAGCAACACGATTTCCAGTTCAGACCTCTCGCTTTAGAGAACCATGGACTTTAATGCCGGTGGTGGAAGTCTTCGCCTTGCTTTCGATCGTGTCTGTCATGTAACCCACGTCCTGGTACAGAGAGTTTCAAATTACAAGGGCTAATTAATCGTCCATATCTTCGCAAAAATAGCACCCACACACTTGGCGATCGAAGGAGAGTTATAGAATGATTGTTCAGCAGGACATAGACAAGGTAAGATACTACTTCAATCCAAAAAAGAGAGAACGGGAAGGAAAAAGCTTCAATATACCCAAAAAAAAAAAAGGACCCCCACTGGAAAGAGAAAATCTGCAGGAGGAACATCTTACCAGCTTTACACGGTGTGAATCTTCAACTACACTACTTTCTTCCTCCTCTCTTTTCTTGCCAGGAAAGCTGTCATTCCAGAGCATCAAAAGCGCAGAGAATTAGTTCTCGTAGACTGAAGAAAGCTAAAACAGAAAGCTGAGTCATTACTAAACATGCCAACGCCAATCAAAAGAAACCTTAAATCTTCTTCTTCAAGGTACGTGTTTTATCATCATTCTTGATTTCACAATCTCTTCGGATGGTACAGAGCACTTTGACAAGATCAAACTTCTCTTTTATATATGAAACTATCTCGGAAGATAATTCAGTAAATGAAACCCATCGACCAACGTAAAAAAAACCAGCAAGGGAATTGTCCAACGGGCTACAAATTGGGGAAAAAAAACAAAACAAAATGAATGGTTACCTCTTCGAACGCTTGTGTGTCGGAGTCATCTTCAGCACCAAAGTTTAAATTCTACAGCAGTCCAAATTCTCTCAAGTCCCAACTGAGAGAAATCATCCTTAAAACAAGATTTGCTTCACTAAAGCCCGCTCAAAAAGCCATCTTCAAAGAAAAAAGAAGGGGTGAAAAACAGAGGCTGCAGAAGCAGAGAAGTGAGAGAAGAAAAAAACAACACAGCCCACTTACAAAGCACAGTCAGTCGATGCAAGAGGGGACAGAGATGGGGCCTTAGCGAGAGCTGAACCATAGCAACGTATCCAAAGATTACTCAAACGCTGTCTGAGCACATTCGTTAGACTCCAAAACAGTCAGTTGTCTTCTTGTCTTGTAAAAACACCAGAGCTTCCCAGAGGAACCCACAAAAATGATCAACGCAAGCAAGAACCCGAAGAAGAAGAAGAAGAAGAAGAAGAAGAAGAGTTCCTTTTCAGCTAACAGAGCTTCAGCTCTGTCTAATGGGTAAAATATTGGCCCTTACAACTAACATAGAAAATATATAGAAGAGCTTTGTGGGTATTGACTGGTGATCCCTGTCTTTTAAAAAGGGCGCTCCTGTTTCATTAAACAAAAAATGAAATTAAAAACGGAACAAGTCAGTGTCAGAATGGCTTATGGCATCAAACTGAGCAGCTCAGTTCGGGTCCAAGTCTGCATATTGCGAAAGGACAGTTATGTTTCCCACTTTCTTAGAGTCAAGCTAGCAGCAGGCCTATCACGGTCGAGGTGTCCACAAACGGACAAATTTAACCCAACCTTAGAAATAAAGCAAGACATACCATCAGGCCATGTTGATGTCAGCCTTGACAGGGAGACCCATTTAGTTTTACTCTCTTCATTGTCTGATAAGAATAACAATGTTCGCCAACGGAATCTGGATAAATTTAGTACACATATCGATCACCTAATTCTTTCTAAAATTACCTTTTTGGCGCTCATGATAGACGAAATACAGATCTCAATGATTTCGTGAAACAATGATATCAAGTATCAATGTGCAAAGCTTTTCCCGTATCATATCTATAGTGTTGTGACATAATATATATTCTGCTTCACATTTGGTAACTTAAACATTTGAGACAACCAATTGCATGTTTTAAAGATATTCATTATCCAATCAATTTGCACGAAAAGGAGTGTGCTAAGGCATTTAAGCATGTCCCTCCGTCATATTTTGTGAGCCATGAACGGTCAACTGCCGAACAGCACCAATCAACATCTTAATAACACAGAAACCAGCTTGGAAATTCCTTAGCTTTGTTTGGATTCAAATGGGAGTTGGTCACCTTCCCTATAAACTTTGTATTGTTGTCTTGTGTATAAAAATATATATTTGGTTACATGGTCTGTCTTCTTTCTTCTTCTTCTTCTTGTTTTTTTCCTTTAAATTAAAAACCAATATATTGGGGCCCTTTTGATAATGATGTCTCCAGCTACTAATGCTTCGAATTTTACATCCCGACTTATGTTCTTTGCAAAGCATGTGGTGATGGATTTCTGTCATCACCGGAGACTCAAAGCAAGCAATCGTTGTGTAATAATAGATGGGAAACGGCCACCAAATCATATATGCCAAATTATCATTTGGCTTAAAAGACCATGATCATTTTACTCTTTTCCTACCCCTGGATCATATAGAACTCCTTTTGCTTTTTTCTCAGATTAAGTATGATTGCCCCATGATTGAGAAAGACATGCCCAGGAAAAATTTGAAAAGGAAGTCCAGTCCAAGAATTACTCAAAGGGCAACGAAACAAAGTGACCGAGAGAGGAAGAAATGCTCAGAAAAACAGAGCTGAGCATCGAACGGTAAACCTCACCCTTGAATCGCATCATGAGTGCAGAGAAAGATGAATGAGAAAATGCATGCATGCGCCTCAAAAGGAACGAAAGCCTGGGACGCTTGGAAAGGGTACGAGCTTTCCTTTTGTGCGGTTTCGTTCGTCTAATCTTCCACTTTAACTCTCTTCGCACAGAGATCACAAGGCGACACCGAAACGAGACAAGGGCACATTGTCCTCAAGCGCCGAACGACTAACGTTTGTCCCAGAATCAACCCCCATTGAAATTAAAAATAAAACCAAAATGTGAATTGCCCTTTCCCACGATCGACGAGGAAGGAAAAGAGCGTCGATGGCTCGTAGAAGCTGCCTTGTCAGGTCTCTCTTTTGTCGCCATTATCAGCATCTTCTGCAACCAAAGAAAAAAGGAAAAAATGACACCTTCTATTGCAGTAGATGGCCACCGAGAGAGAGAGAGAGAGAGATTGGAAATTTGTTTAATGGAATCTTTCTGGAGGGTAATTGTTTAGTGGGAACCTTTTTATGTTGAGATTGCGGGGAAACTTTTCTTTCTTGGATACAGGACCACTGCAGCAGCCTCTAATTCTTATGTCATTTTCGTTGTTTTTTCTTGATTTTTTGACCGATGAACGCGGTTAACAAATATACGAACTTTCAATTACACGAATCACCTCAAAAGAATGAGAAAGATTGCTCATCAGGACAACCCTTCAGCATTGTTGTAGAAGATTTCTGCTCGTGACAAACTCATAAAATGTTCAATATAAGACATAACTACTTGAACCCTCAAGAAAGCTAGGTCTTTACTATCGAATTTGTCAATTTAAAAAAAAAAAAAAAAAAAAAAAACTACCTGGTATGTTCAAATGGTAAGCCTGCCATAGTAACATTAACAAAGCGGTTAAGGTCCATTTTGAGCGATTTACTTTGCTCACTGCTACTGCAGATGGTGTTTTCTAATGTGGCCATCACCGTAGGCGGTGGTTTTCTGATGCCTGACTTCCTCAGGACCAGGTCATGCAAAAGAAACTTTTCGTGAATTTCGCTGATCTTGCAAGAATTATCCTTACTCTTTATCAAAGATGCGGAATTAAGCTGTGACATGAAACTAAGTAATGCCAAAGTAATCGCCTTCATCGTGCATCTAACTAAACTGGAAAGTCAAATCTTGCATTGTGTTTTGTCCAAATTATTTGAACCATCATGTGGCGATCAGATTCTCTTCAAGTCCAGGAGACAGTGCCAACAGTATCATTTCGAAAATCTCCTCAACCCAGGAGCAGAAGTCGCCAGTCCCAATGATTAAACAATTCAACACCTTCCAATGTCATCCTAAGCAGAGAGGCAATCTTCTCGATGCATCGACCCAGAAGACACCAAATAAGTACTTTTTAAATACTGCTTACTTAATTCAAGGATCGATTTTTAAAATGAATGTGACAGACATGCTTCATAGATCCATGAAAAGGGCGAGCTTCATTGAATGATATTCTTTAGCAATGATTCTCATTAAATGAAAATGCTCATCACGAAGGCCCAGTATACACGGAGTACCACACAATTAAAAATACTTATCCAACTGCAACAATTTTTCTAGAGACAACCCTCGTTTAGGTACCCATTTCTTTGTCTCATTCAAATCTGGGGAGTGTTGACTTAATTTTTGAATATTCAGAGTTTCCTTCATTTAGCTAAAAAGAAAAAAGCAGAAACTAATGTCCAGGGTTCTTTTATCTGCGAAGGGTGCCACAGATTTGAAGGGTTTCTGGCGTGTTTATGATCTCCACGATGTTGTTAGGTGATGAAGTAAGACTTTCTGTTGCTTTTTCCTTCCTTAACTTAGTTATAATATATGGAAAAAATCTTCTGTTGGGATCCTCTGATCAGTTGTTAACAACACGTTTTTCAAGAGATTGAAGAAAAACAAATTTCCAACAGAACATGATAAAAGAAGGCAAATTGCACAAGTGATTAAGTTACATGGAACCTATTAGAAGGGATTTCTCGCCATTAGTTACTTGAGGAATTGAGATGTGCTTCTCAGTTTCGATGTGGTTCTAGTGAATCCTAGAAATTCATGAAGCCAATGAAGGAAAGACCCTTCTCAAAATGGGCTACATCTCTTTTTGTTTATTAGCAACATGAAAAGCTTGCACAAAGGGTGAAATATAGGGGTAAAAAGGAGTAGTATTTCTTTACCCCCATTTCTCCAAAATTTATTATGTTGATTTGTGGATAGAATATAAATCGTAGAGGTCACCCCAATCAATTTATCCCACCTTTTGAAGGAACTTATCTAAACTATCCCAACCCAAACTCTAATCCCTGGTCCCCCTTCTCCTTACATTGCCTCCACCTTTGAGGTTGATGAAACAATCCATGATTCCTTACGAGCTTGATATATGCAAGTGTTGTTAATGCCTAAGGTAATTTCCGCATAGAAGGAACTTAGATGTACAAATTGAAAAGATTCAAAATAGTTGGAATGACCTACATGAACAATTCCAGAAGATGGGAAGTTTATAATGGCTTGGAGGTACCAAGGTAAATGGTCTACAAGATCTCGATTACCATCATACTCGAAATACCTAATGAGGCACAGTTGAATATAATCGGAATCTGATATCACCAAAAGCCTGATATTAGCAAGAATTTAGTATCATCGGAAGTTAGATATAACCAGGGGCTGCTGATATAAGCACAGCAACTACACTGCTTGGGACAACAACCTTTCTCACGTGCTTTGAGGATAATATCCGAGATCAGTTCTCCTATTTTTTGACAACTTATGATATGGTATAGGTTCCCATTTTAGATGGAAGTGATTGATTAATCTCAAAGATTATTTATGCAGAAGATGTCAATTACACGCGATATCTTGGTTGGTTGACAATCATCCTAGACAATTTACTTTCCATAGTCAAAACACCCCATTTTTGGAAACCAAAGATTAATTATTTATGCGACCAAATCATCGGGAACTTAGATTGATTGATTTTAATAGCTAAATTGATTTGCTCAACAATTGTCCAACGAATAGCTTGGAGACTGATCCTAGGAAGATTGTCCAATAGAAAGATTGGATGTTGAGGAGTATAAAATGAGATTAACAAAATGCTGAAAAAAAAAAAAAGAGAAAGAGATCTAGAGTGCAAAAATACAAATACATAGAAAGTTTTACATTCTTACATTGTTTTTTTCGAGCATACTAAAATTATAATCTCTTGAGAAGTATTGTTAGTGTTATAGTTTGTATTTAGGTGTGAGATAGTAGATCTATCTGCTTGGGTATAAGCAGCACCAGCTTTGGAAGAAACACTTGGTATTAGGGGCACGCTCTAATATAACTACTCAAAGATTGATAGTGGAATTTAGTTAGTAGGTTGTTAGTTTGGAACAATGGACATAAACTTACATCAAGCTAAGCTTGTATAAAGCTTTGTGTGCAACATTTTCTATCTCTCTACTTATAGTCATTATTACATGATATCTCTACTTATAGTCATTATTACATGATAGAAGTGAACTGCCCTAACTAATATAACATGTTCCTACATCAATTCCTATCTCTTTACCCAATTTACGCTTATATCAAATTTGACATTTATAATTCTGCAATATTCAATCAAGTTTCTAGAAATCACCTATTGACCCCCTTTAGGTGATACTGTTAGCTAACGTCACATAACATATAAAATTAGAAGTCAAAGTGGTCTCAATCACTCAGCCCAAAAGAGGTTGTGATGATTGTGGATGGTGATATGTCAATAACTACTGACTTTAAACGATCTCAATCCTTTTTGAAGATATGTTGACCACTTATGGATATATCATAAGTCTCAATTTGATAATGTAATGCCCTTTTGTATGTATTAATGTAAGACAGATAGGACGCGGGCTTTTTCTATTTGATTGACTTGGTCTACCCTTACGAAGAGAGGGAACTTCAAAGTCAAGATATTGCGGCTAAGATGACGGCTATAGATGACGGAGGACGGAGGTGAAACTTATAGATAGCCTTGAACACCAGAGCCCTATTCCATCATTGAGGAGGAAATATAGTTAAAATGGTGACCTAGGACGTGTACGGGTCGGGTCAAGGTAGACCAGCTCCACTTGGCCTTGAGGAATTCTACCTGAGCATCCCCAAGTGCAATATGAAAGCCAAGCTCGAGCCTTGTGGGGAGCTCACATTGTCCCGATTTAGTAAAAGCCATGATCCACATAAAAACTAGGGAAAATAGTAAATAAGAACTTGAAATGCCTTCACATTTTCAAATAAAAGTTCAAAGTGAACTTTATTTTAAATAAGAATCTGAAGTGCCATAATTATCTCAAATAAAGGTTTGAAGTGGATCTTATTTCAAATAAAAGCCTAAAATGATTATGTCTATTTCAAATAAAAGCTTGATTTTCCGGCTAATAAGGGCATTTCCATTATTTACCTACTTTTCCTTTTTATTGGTTTGTCTTCCTTCTTCACTGGTGGCCGGCTAGCCATCAGCTATTCCTAGAGAGATGGGTGAGGGTGACCTTTGTTGGATTGCCAACCCCAGGCAAAGTCAACCCTTGCCCTAGGTGTGGTTGCCCTCATTGGCCCTAGGCAGGCCCTCGCTAGTAGCCAGCGAGGGCTTGTAAGCCCTTGCCAATCCTTAGTAGCGGCTGACAAGGGTCGCCAAGCCCTCCCGAGCCCTTACCAATGATCAACGGCCTTAGGTAAGGCCAATTTCTCGCCAGTTTTGGCAAGGGTGGCCTTGCTTGCGATCGGCAAGCTCTTGCTAACCCTTACTAGTGGTCGACAATGAGAGTTGTCGAGCCCTCGCTAGCCCTTACCAACGGCCGCTAGCCCCTACCCACGGCTATCGGCTCTCGTTGAAAAGAAAAGAAAAAACAAAAAAGAGAAAAGAAAGGAAAATAATAAAAATAATTTATAATTAAAATTGTATTTGGAAGAAAACATTCTTTGACCGGTTGGAATATCTAGCCAACCGATGACTAGTAAGTTAAGTCTTTATTTGAAATAACCATGGTCATCTTAGAGTCTTATTTGATACAATATCCACTTCGGGCCCTTATTTGAGAAAATGAATGGACTCTAGTTCCTTATTTAGAATGTTCCCCAAAAATAATGTGCATTTACCGTAAAAAGGAAGAAGAAGAAGACGAAGAAATAGACAAAAAAAGAGATAAATGGTGTGTTTGTTTCATAAAAAATGACTGATTTACAAAATATTTTTCTTAAAAATGATATCTTGTATTACATATAAAAATGAACAAATGAAAAATATTTTAATCGTTTAAGAAAATATTTAAACACAAATTATTATCAATAATAAAGTCATTTTTATTTGGGCTAATACCCTAAAAAAACCCCAAACCGGTACACATGACAAATTTACCCTAAACTATTTTTTTGACCACCAAAAACCCCAAACTGGTATACTTTTGACAAATTTACCCCAAACTGGTACACTTGTGACAAATTTACCCTCTGTAAGTTTTTGTTAAATTTTATTCTCAAATTATTAAATTAAATGACACGTGACAATTAATTATTATACCAATTTAGGATTTTATAATCCATTTGTCATAGTTTACAATTTTTGTGATTTTTTTGTGGTATTAATCAAATTTAGCTAATGGTATATTTGTCACAAATTTATCAATTTGGGGTTTTTTGTGGTCGAATAAATTATTTTGGGGTAAATTTATCATAAATGTACCAGTTTATAATTTTTTTATGGTCAGTCGGGGTAAATTTGTCACAAGTGTACCAGTTTGGAGTTTTTCATGGTCAAAAAAATAGTTTAGGGTAAATTTGTCACGGATGTACCCGGTTTGGGGTTTTCAAGGTATTAACCCTTTTTATTTACCAAATATTTCAAGCAATATAAGTAATATTTTTAGGAAAATGTTTCATAAATCATTCATTTTTC
Organism: Eucalyptus victrix; assembly: GCA_016097545.1. Classification (NCBI taxonomy): domain Eukaryota; kingdom Viridiplantae; phylum Streptophyta; class Magnoliopsida; order Myrtales; family Myrtaceae; genus Eucalyptus; species Eucalyptus victrix. The sequence continues at coordinate 19,046,013 of CM027842.1, read as the reverse complement.
AATAAACGAATAGAGCTAAATAGAGATTATAAGTTGTTATGATGATCTAAATATTTGAGATATCACATCATTGTCCTTGCAGTTCATGGACGTTTTACTTTTAATCTTTATATTTTAGTTCAAATTTTAGCCTTCGTACTATTCTACGGAGACAATATAAGTTGTGGTGTCAATTTTTCCATTCAAAATTTGTCAGAAATTGCTAAGCCAACACCGAGCTATTGACATGTGCCGTGCCTACGTGTCCAAGCTGCTAAAACAGATCAAGAATTAACAAATTAAGTCCTACGCTTTGTTTCACTGACAAAACTAATCCTAACTTTCAATGAAAACTTAATTACTTTCGTTACATTTCCATTCGGAGTATATGGCAAACTACTGATTGGCGGTTCCTACTTTTATAAGTGAACCCAATCTTATTGATAACCCCATAAGATTAATTTCACTATATTAAACAACAACATTCTCACTTTCGGTTCAAATCCATATAGACGTATTTAGGACTACTTCTAGAAAAAAGTGAATAAATTTTAAATATTCTAAACACATTTTTCACTGACTATTGATAACCAAATTTGGGACTGTTCGTGGGAGTGAACCACATGCGAAGAGAATAAAGTTGCATGCATTTAGGCCAAAAAAATCTTGTTTCTCATACAATCAAAAAAAGTGAAGTGAACCAAGATGGCTCCCTTAACCAACATGAAACAAGTCAGTTCATTTCAATCTTCTGCAATCAAGGACAAAACTTTTATGTAATTGCAAATGAGTGCTTAAAGAAAAATTTTCATGTTTCGAATTATGGCAAACAAGAACCTCAATTTTATTGAAATTTTGAAACAAGTTTGACATTCTTGGGAAATAAATTCTAGAACTTAGGTGCGAATAAGTCGGCACACTAATCGGGTTCCTTGAACGATCAAAAGTGCATCAATTTCAACAAAACTAATGTCAAAAGAAAGATGAGATCATCACCTTCAACTTTCATGTTTTGAAAATTTTCAAATAAGGACCTTAGCTTCATCAAAATTACGAAAAGCACCTTCAGGTATATAAGAAATACTTCTAACCCTTGAATGTTAGATAGCTTAGTTAAATTTTTCTTCAATTACTACTTATAAAACCATCATGACTAACTTTAAGGACTTAATAAGTCTCACTAAGAATGTTGACATTAATTAGCTGTAATTAGATTCTCATCAATCAACGGGTATGAGGACTAATATTGTTGCAAAAAGAAATACATGGACTAAATTTGAACACTTTACAAGGCACACGGACTGAAAATGTACTTTCAGAGGCTTGCACTCAAGATGTGGTTTGCTAGTTGCTAGTGTTGACTCGACAATTTCATCATGTTTTGAATGGATATTTGGTGGAAAGAGCTGAATTGTCAGCGGAGAAAAATATGAGGACTACAATTATAAAAAAACCGAATATTAAGGAGCAAAAGTGAAAGCTCCTAATTACATGAGGACCAAAAAAAAAAAAGAAAAATGTGATTTTCTCTAAAATTACTTTGACAGAGACAGTATGTAGCTGCGGAATCCGGAGAGAAAGGGCAGACTATTCCCAAGACATGAGGACAGGTCAGTTACAGCCAATCAGATCCGGCAAAAAGGGAATCATATCCTTTTCCTTAGTCCCACGTTTTCTTGTCTATGTCCCTAGGGGTGGTCCACCGCTTTGGTCATGGAGACCGCCAATTCAATTTGGACAATTCAACGGTATATAGTCCGGGCAGAGGAATGAGGTCTTGTCATCAAAAGTGGGGAAAACGAAATAGAAATTTCCCAGCTTGCTTAACTCAAAATATTATCTAAATCTTTCAAGTTAGGAAATTTTTTAATAATAATGTATTTGCATATATTTTTAACAATTTGTGATAGTAGCAAACTTTGGAAAAATATTGAAAAAGTTGAAATAAAACAAATCCTAATAGACCCTCAGTTTTTTTCCCTATTTTGTGGTATCACAACCTTAAATACACGAGTCACATGGCCTCAAATTTAAGTTGCAACCTCGAATTTAAGACACATGCCACTAACTGCTGATGGTCGCAGGGGTTGTGAAGGTGCCCAAGAGCTATCCGGTCATTATGTTGATGGTAGTGGCAGTCGATGGTGGTATTGGTGTTTGAAGTTGTGTCTTGCTTATTATAGTATGGTAGCAAAATTGGCAGCCGAGTCAAGCGGTGGTGTTTGTGTCAACGATTACGGTAGTGGTTTTGTTTGAGTTCAAAGAGATTTTTTTTTTTTTTTTTGGGTGGGAGTGTAGTGGCGGCCGATGGTGGTTTTGGTGTTTGAGGTGAGATTTGAGTGTGGTGGCAATAGTGGCGGTCGAGTCAAGTGGTGTTATTTTTGTTGGCGATTACGGTGGTGTGTGGCGTGGTAGTGATATTGGTCAAGTTCAACGGCATTGAAGGCGAGATGACACTAGAAACAACGATTTTGAGGTGGGTGACAACGTGTACAATCAATAGCAACTTAATAACATTAATAAAAAAAAAAGATTTAGGATTGAATGTCAGGTAAAAGTTCAAATACATATCATGCTGTTATCTAGAAATCTATATATTAGATGATTTATGTGCATAGTTTGTGGGTCTCAATTATTTAAATAGAATTTTTATTGCGAACATCATCAGTGAAGGAAATCTTCTCTCAAGAGGTGTCTAGCACCTTGGGTAAATTGGTTAGTGAAGTAGTAAGTATTTACAATCATCATGTGATCAATGGCGACATCTTGTGGAGAAACTTTTCGTCACTGTCAACCTTTTCAAAATGATTCATTTAGATAAATGACGACATCTTGTGGAAAAAAAAATTGTCACTGCCAATCTTTTCAGAATAATTCATTTAAATACAACCATCATATTTACCAGGTTGTCTGTCAATGGTCAGTTTAATAATCCTATTAAGTGCTGAAAATTAAGAATCCAACACCTAATGGGATTATACTTGTTTAATAACCTTAACTAATTTAGGCTCCATTTGTATTGTGGTAAATGAATAATTTTAAAAATATTATTTTAAAAAAAGATCACTTATATAGCTTATAAAAATAACTAAATGAAAACTACTTTCACATTAATGAAAATATTTATACATAGATTGTTAAAAATAAGGAAAATATTTTTATTGACTAATTATTTCAAATGACTATTTTTAGAAAATATTTTGTAAATTATTAATTTTTTTTCAAAACAAAAGGAACTTAGGCTCGAATAAACTCTCTTAAGTGAAAAATTCACCTAATGTGATAAGTAAGGGAGGGAATTCTTTTAAAAAAATTAATGATAATGAAAATCTTACCCATTGCGGATCTACTAATGATGATGACTGTCTTGGGAAAGAAGTCAATGATATTGAGCCATCAACTTTCAATTATTATCAAATAAATTTTATATCTATTTGCATCATTTAAGATTATCAACAAAAAAAAAAATTAGAACTCACATTTCCCAACACTTTTTGTTTAGTTTTATCCAATAATTTCTAGGTAAATTTTAGTATCTCGGGTCTTACCCATCCAACTAAATTTTGGGCACATTGTTTACATTTCAGTAAAAGAAAAAAAAATCGGCTTTTAAACTATTTTTCAAAAGTTAAGCCATCATAAAAATTATTTGCCAATAAATGCGACAACATTCATATATTATGATAGTTTAAGGTGTTTGAAGTAAAAAAAAAAAAAAAAAAGTCAAATTGTGTGACTCACTAGATTTAGATTAAGCGAAAACTAAGAGATAGAGGTCAATCCAAACGTAACTTTAAATTTTAACCATCTTGCACGGTGTATTGACGATAAACGGTTAAGAAATTATATGAATATGAAGTTGCCTTCTTTTGCCAACTATTTTAATGAACGTGCTGACAATGGGCTAATTAGTTTTTCATAGTCCAGGTACGCATGAACCACGGCAAATGTAGATGAAATCAACTATATTTGGTTTAAGCTTACTACATTTATTAACAATGATATAAACAGATGAATAGTGGAATAGTGCTAAGTAAACTACAATTTTATGTACAAAATCAGTATATAAAAATGATAGTTGCATACTTTATATATTTCATCTTGCAATTGCAATATGCCACATCACTTTGTGAACTTTCAATATAGCCGTGCTTGTTTGGGGTGAGCATGGTTCTGGATTCTAGGATATGCAAGTAGGTTCCATTCTTTTGAAGAATAAATGGAATCGAGAACTTGGAATCTAGAACATGGAGAAGTCGTCGTATTTTTTTTTTTTTGTTTTTGTTTTTGGCTATATGTTTGCTGATCTTGTGGCATTCCCTAGCATCCAATGATGAGTGTATAATATAAAACCATTTCTTTAAGCTTCCATGTTTAGCATATTCGTAACTGAGACTTTTTCTTTTTTAATATTTCATAACTTTTGTATGTTTAAATATGTGTTGTGATAAGTTGAATGTAACAAATGGTGATCATTAAAATTGATTATTCATTGCAATAGTTCAATTAAGATTACAAGTGGAATCTTTATAGACTTTTAAACCAACCTTGAGACTTGTGAGAGAGTAAGTTCTAGGTTCTTGGATATACAAGATAAATTCTGGATTTCAAAAATTAGAAAATCTGTTTCAACGGATAAATTCCAATAACCCAAAACCGCTTACCCCTAATACTTATACTATGATTTTGTTGTGCTGTAATTGTGCAGTGATACATTGTCAATTGTGTGTTTGGTTACTTAGATTTATAAATTGCAACATTTTAAAGTGGTTGGAGGTGGTTTTCTAAGAGTTGTTATAGTTTGTAACAAACCCAAAATACAGTACTCATTTTCAATGCTTAAACTTTTTTCAGAGAAAATTATATTGGTCAGTTTTATAGAATACTAATTCAATAATAACTTTGAAATGTCAATATGAGATTTTAAGTTAATCTAGAATAGTTATTCCCATTAAACTTTTTGCCTCAATATCATTTAACAAGGAACTTCGCATGAAACTGGGCTCGTGCATCTTTTACCGACATGTACCTTTCAAAAGAAATCGTTCTCCAACTAAAGAATATCTTCACAAGTAATCATGAGTTTGACTTTCATAATCATGAGCTTTTGCTTTTTACCTAGCAGTCGTTAATTCCTCCAGGAGTGGAGGAAAACATGCATGGAGAGACGTTGGGAGTGGAAAGTGATCTCGAGATGCTTTTGAATTAACACCGACGACACTAAATTTAGGTTGTCTTGTCATAAACTGATGATTACATCCTAGACAAAACAAAAAACAAGCCATCATTATCCACAATCCCAACCCCCATCTTTGAATGCATTTCGAAGGTTGAATTTCGAAAACCTCACGGCGACCGTTGGAGCAGGAACAAAGGCGCTGATGGCAAAGCTAGAACTTGGGCCAAAGATTGGAACTCATGGCCCAATAAAGCCCAAAATCAAATTTTTATATGGGCTGGTGTCATGTATCATCCGTTGGTCAACGGGCCCATCTTCAAGGGGGGACTGATGGTCATCGCCTTCCCTCCTTGTTAGACGGCGGCGAGGGCTGGAGAAAATAGGGATTTGGACTCTACTTGGGCGGCGCTGGAGAGAGCCATTTGTGAAATCGAGTAGCGTGACATGGAGGGAGGTGGTTGATCGGCTGATCGATCGAGAACTGGAAGTGACCGGGATTGTTCATTGTGGCAGAATAGCTGAAAATCTGGAGGATGAGCAGGAGGGGAATAAGAAGTCGTCACCGTGGGACACGATCAAGCGATCGATCTCACCGGCGGCCATGCTCTCGCAATTTCGTGGATACTCTTTGGGCCGGGCCACTTATGTGTGCTTATGGGCTTCTACGGAGTCGGCCCAAGTCCATGCCAAAAACACAATGCGGGCCTCCATTTTCACGCGGCTTTTGTTCCCCAATCAATTTAAGAACACGCCTAACGCGTGCTGACCGAGGAGGTCTCATGTAGGAACCTGATCATCTGATGTTTGATTACGGATGGCACATGGATCTTAAAGATTTTTGTACAATCTCAGCATCAGAGTGGATTTGCTTGGGATGCTTTCAAGTGCTTAAAGGACCAAAGAATATATGCAGTGCGTGGAAAATACGTGGTTTTAGAAGCTGCACAGGTCAATGTGCTCAGGCCCATCATCTGTTGTTTAGCAATACTTCTGTTCCTCTGGGTCTCTTCCCTCCCAGAGGAACTTATCTCCCAGAAGAACAAACTTGAAAGACGGGCAATGTATCACGTGCTTTCACAGCGTCTGTTTTTGAGGCTCAAGCCAATAAAAACCAGCAAAACAGTTTGAAGAAACAAAAATCAGTCATGGTGTCAAGTTTGGCTGCATCACTTGAAAATGATATTATCCTGCAAAGTTGTCATCCTGATAGACACGGAAGCCGGCTCCAAATGAAAAGAAAATAAATTCAAGCCACCACCTCCACAAGAACAGAAATGATCAAAGAGCAGAATCAAAAGTCTGTGCAAGGACATAAATTCAACAAACAGGGGGAGGAAAAAAGGAATGCCTCCCTCTGAGCAGTGAGTGTTGTCAAGGAATGCCTCCCTCTGATGGTCAAAGCAGGAAGCCATTTAAATTAAGAAGAAAGAAGTAGAATCGAAGAAGTTAGAAAACAAGAAGACTGATAGAAATGGCTGTGTGGTTCATATTCTTCCCTATTAAACCAAGGCATTCTTCTTACGAAAGTACATCATATCATCGAAAGAATGCTACAACATGATCTTCTTGTCCATGTCTATCTAGCATTTAAATCAAATTCACCGACTTCACGCCAATCGCTCTGCATGGCCGTCTCACCATTGTCGGTCTCTTCATCATTTAAGAAATCTTCAGATGGTTCCTTCTCGTCTCTCTGTCCATTATTTGCCCACCCATTGATCATCTCATCCGGGTTAACACCCTTTTCCTGCTCCTCCAAGTCGTGATTCATAGGAATATCATTGTCCTGAGATCCGCGAGCATTTGCCCTAATAGGGCCTTGAGCCATCATTTCAGCATGAGCCTGTGACCCAACTCTAGCTTGCTCTGCCTGTGCCATTGCCACCATGCGCAACTGAGCCTCCCTCCCAGCTTTCTCTCTCGACTCAATTTCAGCCCTTAATTCCAGCATTGCCCCTTTTTCCTCTTGAAACAGCAACTGCTCAATCATCAACCTCTCCTCAGAGCGGAACTCTCCTAAAGCTCGTCTGTGAGTTATTAAGTTGAACGCAAGGGCCTGTTTCTCAAATGTCGAAGCAAACTCTGCCACTTTGGCCGCAATGCTATGATCCCACTGCTGTGAACGAGAGGGAATCTGACCTGTCGTGTCAGAATCAAGGATTCTATCATCTTCCTCAGCCTCATAATCTGCTATCACATGGTAAGGCAGCAACCTGCACCACAGAAAAAGGGTTATTGACCAAGCCTGAAATCTAAAGCAGCTCCTGGTAATCAGACGCCAGTACAAGAAATTACATGAACAACAGTATTGCTCAAGGGACACCATCTTCGAGTGTCACTATCTAAGGCCTATGGCTGCATCCCCTTAAGGAAGAATATGCAAGCCCATCCTAATACCCTAGCTGCCTGAACAGCAAACTCTGCTGCACTGCTCCTCACAATGTCCATATAGACACTGCCCTCCAAAGATAGCAACATAAGACTCCTCCTTTATCCTAACCATCTAAGTTCCTAACACAAGAAACCTGAAAACTATGGCCGAAAAAAAGAGAGCAGAACAGACCAGAAGCAAGGCAAGGATTCATATCTAAATCAAAACACTTGCTCTTGCTAAGCAACCATTACTAGATCCACCTCTTTTCATGCCAACATGAACCACTCAAACCAGTATATTTTTCCCTAATAATCCACTAAAGACAGTAAATGGCCAGATTAATTAAACTATTGATTTCTAGTTGAATATCAAATGTCACTCATGTGTAAGAAGCACCTGCTTGGATTGTAGTCAAATGAATCTACAACATACAGTGTGATTTACAGTCGGAGCAAATTCGTGCATAGGTCATTATCACAGCTAATTAATCTCTTGTGCAAGGTGCTATCCTTACCGCATCGTAGTCAAATGTACTTTCCTCACTTGGACAGCCTCCATTTCTTCTCATCAACTTTCCCAGCCAAAAGAACTACTTCAAAAGACTAAAACAACAGAACATCTCGGCTAGCAAGAGAGAGGAGACAACCTGTTGCAGGCATCTTCGAGAGAAGAGAAGGGGCGCTTGAGGTCTGGGTGACAAATACGCCAGGCGTCCTGGTACGCCATCTGCAATTCCACCTGATTTCCCGGTCGAATCACTTTCTGCTGCTGCTGCTGCTGCAATTGCTGCTTTTGCTGCTGCAATTGCTGGTTCTGCTGCTGCTTCTGCTGCTGCTGCTGCTGCTGTTGCTGCTGCTTCTGCTGCTGCTGTTGCTGTTGCTGCTGCAAATTAGGGGCGGAGACAGTAGGGTTCTGCTGATTTTGGCGGTGGGAGAGCCCTGGAGGGCGGAGGTGCGCGTCGATGTTGGATGGGAACCGCGACATGGCAGCCGCCTGCTGCTGCTGCTTCTGCAGCTGCTGGAGGAGCAAGAACTGCTGCTGCTGCCGTTGCTGCTGGTGTTGCATCAGCAGTTGCTGCTGCTGCTGCTGCTGCTGCTGCTGCTGCGCCGGTGATTTCCTCTCCTCCATCTCTCTCTAGAATATAAGGATTCGGACTCAAAATGTGAAAAGTTCCTTCAAAGTACGCAGAGGCACAGAGCGAATTACTACTTCAAATAAGATCTATTAAAGACCAATCCAAACAATCCAGTCAACCAAATTGCCTTGCCACTACCCAAAAGTTGCATACCCACCGTACAATTGCCATACACACATTGAAGATTAACTTAAAATAAAAATAAGACAGAACAAAAGACTTAGTCAACAGTAAAGGTAATGCAAATTCCAAGTTGAAGGAAGGAGCAAAGATAGACGAATATCGGGAACTCAAATAGCAGCAGCAAGAATCACAAACACGGGATCACCAAATGAGTAGAATGGATATCGAAATTCCTGCAAAAAGAATTCTTCAAACTCTCTCTCTCTTCTGCAGCCGATTCGAATCACTGAAAAGACAATCGAACCCACTAACGGAGGAAACCCTATCAATAAGAGTGCGCAAAGTTCAAACGCAGAGAATTCGAGGAATGCTAAAGATGATCACTGGAGCTGAAGCGAGAGAGCGAGAGAGGAGGAGGAGGAGCAAAACAGAACAAGCAAAGGAGAAATTGGAAAAAAAAAAAACCAGCGGCCCTCTTCAACGAGCGAACAGGAAAAGTGAAACGAGGAGAAGGAAGAGGTGATGGAAACCTGGAGAGAAGATCGCCGGCGAAGTCCGCCGCGGAGGGCGGCGCGTCGCGCGCGAGGCTGCCGGAGGCGTGACTGAGAGTCCGAGAGGGAGAGAGTGGCGTCGCGAGGCGAGAGGGGGAGAGAGGGAGAGAGAGAGGCGACGCACGAGTTACGGAAGACCAAAAACGACAAAAAAAAAAAAAAAAAAAAAAGAGGTCTTTTGCATTTAGTAACTAGTGTTTTTAGTTTTGTCATCGGTCCGGACCTGGTCAATGAGTCCACATTTAAAATTGGGAATTCGATCAAAAACAAGAATTTACTTCAACCGATATGCCTTTAGATATGGTCATACATAACATAGAAATCACACCTAAAAATGATGGACAATTAGCTAAAGTAACGGGTATTAAAACGAAACTAATTTTAAAAGAGGAGAAATTAGCCACATTAAAATTACATTTTGAGGAGATCCATGGATATTCATCGATTCAAATTTTAAGGAATGATACTACTCCGAACCAGTCAATTCGATCTGATTTCCAACTCCATCTAATTCTTTTGCTCTCCCTTTGATGGTGTGTAGTATTGGCTTCAATGAAAAGAGATGATGAAACCTCTTTTCATGGAAGCATCGAACTTCCTGACCTTTTAAGATAATTTCAATATGCTAAATTAGGATCCTTGGCGCTTGTATGCAAAGAAGAAGCACCAACCAAAGACAAACCTTTGTCTAGTGATATTAAAAAAATGTTTATGTGACTGTTCTTAATTTATTATAAGATAGTCTATTTTGTATTTTTTAAATAATAAATAATAAATAATAAATAATTAGAAATTGTTATGAGGTCTATTTTTTTTTAAAGAATTTGTAACTCATAGCATATTATTACTCTTACAATAACCCAAAAATTATAATGCTAACAAAGCCCATGATTATAATTGAAGTGGTTGACTAATATGGAAAAGAGAGAATCATTTGTAAATCAAGTAGTGTGACATGGAGGGAGATGATTGATCGGTTGATCGATTGAACAGGAAGCTATTAGTGTTTTTCTCTATAGCAAAATTATGGAGAGACGAATGAGAGGGGAAGAAGACCAAGAAGTCATCCTTGGATGAGAGGAAGTGATTGATTTTGCTTGCCGTCGTGCTCTCGCATGGATGAGCTTCTACGGAGTCTGCAAAAACCCATGCCCTAATGACAATGCGAGCCTCCATTTTCACGCAGCTTTTGCTCCTCGATCGATTAAAGAATTTGCCAAAACACGCCAATGTTCGAACTTGAGTAAAAAGGCTGGGCTCGTCACATCTCTTCCTGTCACTCGCTTGTCATTGCATGCCTCCCCTCGCTTTTGCTCACACTTTTTTTTTTTTGGACAAATAGAACTGCCATTTACTTGATTAAAGCGGAGTCTTACATAATACCGATGGAGAAAGATCGTCGCATAAAATATTCCATAGAGGAAAAGGGGGAGAAAGCAGCCAATTACTTGGGAGAGTATTAAGCTAATGATTCCGTACGATCCAATCCGCTGTGGCATTTGCTTGGCGTGGACAATGGATTACCGTGATATTGTTATTTTGAGTTAACCCATTCCTGCATCGCTGCACGATTTCTTTTAGGTTCTATGGAGGTTCAGCCCAGCCCATCACCATTTCTACAACCGAGGAACAATCACTTTCGATGAAGCACTTCCCAGTTCGACTTCCAAAGTTCCCCACGTGCGTCGACTGAAGTTCGTGCGTATACGATATGCCGTGTAAAATCGCCTCTGCTTCCGCTTCACTTGCCGAAGAAACCCTAGTCGTGGCCGCGAAACCTTCGAGAGTTCGTCCATCCAAATCGCGCATCACGATTGCGACAGAACAGAGAAATTCGCCTGAAAGCCATGCCGCATCCACATTTAGCTTCAGATCCTACCCTTTCGGAGGCCTCCAATGATCAGGTTTGTGTCGGTTGAGTGATCGTTCGTTTCTATGTGGTTTTCTTCTGATAAACAAAAGCTGTTTTTCCTGTGCTGTGATCAACAGATCTGCTGGTCTGGGTTCTTTCGCTCAAAAAATCCAGCTATTTCTCGCCTTCCAGACATTCCACAAAACCATACCAGTAAGCTCTCGAGCAGGTGAGTACTAATCTTTTTGGAAAGCATTGAACAGCGACTGATCTGTGTGTCTTATGCTGCTTCTTGGTCTGATCGTTGCAAATATCGGGTCTTCCCAGATTTTCTTAGTCCATTTGCATAAGAACAGAAGGTGCTCTATGGTTTCTGGGCTTGTTAAGCAGAGCGGGCATAGGGGATCGCTGACTATTTTCCTTGTATATAGGTTTGCCCTTGTGGGAAGAGCATTTTGATAGATGCTCCAGAGGAAAGAACGAACCTTTGGTGGCACGTCAAGACTCCATATTTGAGTCCATAAGGTACGTGGTGATTGATATGAACAAGAGGGATGATTCTGGTCTGTTTTGCTTGTGGTTATCATTGCTCTATTGTATCCGCTCTTGACAGAGTATTGCCTTGTTCTGTTACCTATCCATATAAGCATATCTGGCTGTGATTGTTGGCTTAGGGGGATTGCTAAAATCTCTTTTGCAACATTTTCTTCGTAAAGTTGATGAATAAGTTGTTGTTTCCATTCTCTGGAATCTGCATTGATCAATTCGGACACTAAAATAGGTTTTGTTTGGTTTGCTTCCCCGCCAATTACTCATTATGAAAGCCATCTGTCTTCTCTGATTTGAATATAATTTCCATCCCCTACTGACCATTTAATGTTGTTCTTTATGGTGTCTCTGCCTAGCATTAAACTGTGCCGGCCCCATGATGGTCGATGTCCCTTTGAAGTTGTCCAGATATCACTTTGGGGAAATAAATCCCTTTCAACACTCTACTCCATAGAGCTGATGGGGAGGTGGCTAATCTCCAAGCTTGCTTGCCTAACATGGCTCTGTTAAAGGTAAGCAGATCTTTAAACCCAAGTCCCCCTGCATCTTTTCAAGTTTTCAAAACTTCCCAGCTTTTCCAATGCAACCCTCTTTTAGCATCTCCATTCTGCCACCAAAATGACGCAATACATTGTTCAATGGCTTTGCAGATAGACACGGGCAGCTTAAATATAGACATTGCATAGGTAGGTATGGATTGCACAACACTTTTTATTAGCACTTCCTTTCCTACCTTTGTTAGTAATTTTTCTTTCCAACCTGCTAACTTTGAATTTACTCTGGCCATGATCCACGCAAACAGCTCTTTCTTGGATTGACCCCACTCGGTAGGTATGCCCAAGTACTTTCCTGTTTTCTGTAAAACAGGAACTCTCAGTTGTGTGGCCAAATTGTGTTTTAATACTGCTGGACAATTACCACTGAAATAAACCCCTGATTTATTTAGATTGATTGCCTGTCCTGTGGCGTAGCAATATTGATTTAGTATTTGGGCAAGATTCTAACACTCTGTGAGAGTTCCATCCAGAAAAAATATCACATCATCGGCAAACATCGGATGTGATAGCTTAGGGCAATTTTTGTTTAACTGTATGCCTTTGAGTGTTCCATCTGCTAATGCTTTTTTCATCATCCAGGTTAACACATTGGACATCAGAATGAAGATGTAGGGTGAGAGTGGATCACCTTGTCTGAGGCCTCGTGAAGGATGGAAGAAAGAGGTAGGTTCTCCATTGATTTTCAAGCTGAAAGTGACTATGGATATACATTGCATGATTAAGGAGACCCATTTAACATGAAACCCCATATGCAGCATGACATCCCTCACGAAATCCCATTCTATTCTGTCGTATGCTTTCTGCATATCAAGCTTCAAAATGGCCTGATGTTTTTTCCTATTTTTTGTTGTACGTAGTTGATGCAGAACTTCCTAGACAATAAAGATATTGTCCTGAATTTGCCTCCCCGAAACGAAAGCACCCCGCTCTGGTTCAATGATAAGTGGCAGTCACTTTTTTAGTCTGTTTGCTAAAATTTTTTAGATGACTTTATAACTGAAGTTGCACAGACTAATGGGTCTAAATTGACTGATATTTTCAGGGCTTTTGACTTTTGGAATCAACACAATATGGGTCTGATTGAGCCGATTGTCAAGAACACTCTTCTGAAAAAACTCTGTACTAGTTGCAGCAGGTAAGTTTTTATACTTTCTCATGATTGTTGGTAGAAAGTTCCATTGAAACCATCAGGGCCAGGAGCCTTGAGAGCTCCCAGTTGAAAAACGGCTACATGGATTTCTTCCAATAAAGGTACTACCACCACATCTTCATTAATATTCTCTGTTATTGGGGGATGGGCATTGGTGTAGGATAGATTGGTAGTGTCGTGGACCTTCAGTCTTGTATAGATTCTCATAGTAAGATTGAATATGTTGCTGTAACATTAGGGGTTCTCTGCACCATCTATTATCCTCTAATTGCAGCATTGTGATTCGATTTTGTTGCCTCCTTTTGACTGTTGTAGCATGGAAAAATCGGGTGTTCTAGTCTCCGCAATGTAACCATTTGATGCGTGACCTCATTCCCCAGAACTATTCTTCTTGTCTTCTCAATATGTCTATTTGACTGATGATATGCTGCACTTTCTGCTTGCTCGTGTGCTGTGCTGTTTGATTCGTAATTGCTGTTAGAGTTTGATTAAGCTTTTTGATCTGTGTGTAAGCATTTGCAAACTTCTCTTTGCTCCATTTAGTTAGTTATTGTGATGTCCTCACTAGTTTCTCTGCAAAAGGGAAGCTTGGAGTTGATTTTTCTGCCCATACTTGCTGGATGACTTCCTGATAATCTACATGTTCTGTCCAAAAAGCTTCCAATTTGAATTGTTTCTTCCTTTTCTTTACTCCAGGGTACAATCGAAGGACTAGGGGACTATGTTCGAACCGATTGCTGGAAGGCCTTGGACTTCTGCTTTATGGAAGGTAACTCGCCACTCTAGTGAGCAGAGCACTCTATCGAGTCGTTTTTTAACCAATTCAGCCCCCTCCCTTTTATTAGTCCATGTGAATGCGCATCCATGACTATCTACATCCATCAGGGATAGATCATTAATCATGTTTCTGAATGTTGCGATTCTTCTATTATTTGCTTCTTTTTTCCCAACTTTCTCCCATACATACAGTATCTCATTGAAATTGCCTATGCAGATCTAGGGATGAGAAGCTGGAGGTTTAAGGGTTCCCAACAGTTGCCATAAAGCCATACACTCTCCAAATTCTGTAGATGCGTGGATGAAGGTAATCTGCATAACTTATTTACTTTCAAGGTCAGTGCACTGCACATCTATAAACTGTTTTGAACTTGCTTGCACCTGTAATTCGATTTCCTCTTGCCACATAATTGCCAATCCCCCCACTATTCCTGTTGGATCAACCAAATAAAGTTTCTGGAACTTAAGTTTTTTACAAATCTTTTCCACCATCGTTGCTTTATTTTTCGTCTCCATAAGAAAAAGTAAGTTAGGCCTTTCGAGAGCTGTTAAAGCTCTTAATTCCTGGATTGTCAGGGGATTGCCTAGCCCCTGACAATTCCAGCTCACTATTTTCATGGCTTTTGTGGTGGCTTATTAGGGCTAGCCACCAAAGCCCATGCTTGGCCATCTTGGATCAAATTCACTAGGGTCTCCAAAAGGTTTACATCATTTGGGAGGAGAGGTGATTTTGCTGGCATACATTTATGTTTTTTTGGTCTTTTGCACTTTCATAGTCTTCTTACTGCTTTTTCCAACTTTTAATAGCAATGGGTTTTGAGTTTCAGGGCATATCACCTATTTTCCGCGGTCTCGGTCTTCTGCTACCAAATGTACAATTGTTGGAATTATCATTTGTTTTGAGCTGCTTTCCGGTCGCTTTTTGCTGCATACTACAATTTACATATCATATGCTGGTTCACGCTCAATGGGGTTCACTCCACTCGGTTTGGTTGATGGATTAGGTATTGTTTCTTCCACTGCAAACTCCTCCTCCATTTTTCCGTAGAAAGCATCCTAATAAGGATTGTGATCGCTAGTTTCTACTTTCAACCAGGGTCCATATAATCCTTTTTTGTCCATTGCCCAGGGCGACGTTGCATATGGAATTTCTAGGCAGTCAGTTGCATAGTGACCAATTCTGCCACAAGAGAAGCAGTAATGTGGGAGACGCTCGTATTTGAACTCTACCTAGAGCCATTTATTACCGATATCCAGAATAGCTCCCGATTTCAAAGGTAAAGTCAAGTCAATCTCAACTCTAACTCTACCTCCTCTGTTCTGTGCATTAGCTGTTGAGTCTGGTTGAACTTCTATTACATTTCCTATCCTTTTTCCCAGATCATTGAACACTTTGTCTATTCTCCAACCAGGGGGTACTCCTCCAATGCGCACCCAGAAAACTGCCTTAGTGAAATCATAGCAATGCTTAGGGACTTCTGGAAGACACTGCTACAGAACAAGCAAATTAGTTGAATATGACCAAGGTGAGTTCCTCATTATTCGCTGTTTTTCCTCCTCCGTTGGAAATACGAAGGTGAAGTGCCCTGGTTCCTTCTGTGAACATATGACCCCTTCTGTTTTTCATGCTTTTTTCATTGTTGTTATGAAAGCAGGATAGTTCACATTTGGTTTGGAGAACAATTTTCCGAAAAGAATACGTCTACATTCCTCCTGTTTCTGTTGAGGAATTTCATCAGACACTTCAACTACATCTTTCTCAGACCACAGATGCCCAAGACTTTTGCATAAGGTAGCCACTCTCATTTCATTTTCTTCTTTACTCTCCATTTTCGCTAACTATCAATCACTTGTTAAGGCTCAGGTCTAGGCTATCAACATCTCCGAGATTACCCAGCTTCAGGTTTATCTTGATCCGGACTTCTACCACACCGATCTCACCAGCCAGACAACCAACCTCCTGAGATACGAGGCGGAAACACAGAGATATTTGATACTCTACTCAGATCAGTACTTAGAGCGACGAAGAATACTCTCCTTGATGAGTGCTTTCAATCGTGGCCATCCCAACTGAAGGAACCGAGCGGTACCTAGATCGCTGAGAAGAGACTCAAACATATTGCTTTGAAATATAGAAAGCTCACACTTGATTAGGTGTGTTCTCTCTTTATGTCGCTCAATTAGAGGGAAAAATTAGGGTTTGTAAGAGAAAATTACAGCTCGAGAGAGGAAAAATTGAGGTTGAAAGGGTAAAATTGGCATTTTACATGCAGGCATGGCTAAGTCGTGTGATGGTAAAACTGGAGTTGTTGATTTATGTGTTGTCATTGTTGTTGTCCTTGGCGGAGTGATTGTTGTCATCCATGTTGGGACCTCCATTGTCGTTGTCTATGTTGGGCATCTATCCAATAAATTGTGTCCTTGTTTTTGGACTGATTTTGGGAAAGCTTTACTTTGTTTTGTCATAATCAAGTGAGAAGAAGACCAACTCCACAAGTTGCTTAGGCTACTGAAATGGAGATATTACATCGAATAAGAGGGGCTCTTGGTGAAATGATATGACAATATGGTTATGAGCTTTATACAAACTTCAATACTAGAATGGCTTTTTAATGTAAGTTTTGTAATCACACTATGAATTTTATTTATGATCTTTGACTTTGCTGACAATATGAGTATGTTGTTCTTGTTTATGAGAAATTCAGAGGTTCTCAACTCTCAAGGTTGCTTAAGTCAAGGGTTAAGGGTCAAGGGTTGCACCCAAAAGAAAAATCCAACCAAAGACACAAGCAACACTATAAAAAAGAGTCAACTGATGTCCATATTAGTGATTTCCTGCCAAACTGGCCAAAATAACTAAATTAACAAATTTTCAAAATATTCAAGACTAAAATGAGCACAATTAAAAGGTTTAAAATCAAGTAGGATGCCATACAATAAATTTAAGACTTTCGGGATAATTATCATGTAGATTCACTTAGTTTCAATTTGATAATGTAAGGAACTTTTAATGTAAAATAGATAGGACAAGGTTTTTCTTATTTGATTGATGTGATCTACCTTTAAGAGGAGAGATGTCTTTAGAGTCAAGATACCACAACAAAGATGACAGCTAAGATACAAATATAAATGATGACTATCGATGGAGGTGACCCATAAATAGCCTTGGACACCATAACTCTAGTCCATCTCAAAGGAAACATAGCTAAAAAGGTTTAAAATGGTGCTCTAAGACAGGTACAAGATCAAGTTAGGTCGGGTTGAGATAGACCGGCTCTGCTTGGCCTTGGGAAATGCCTGAGGAGAAAAATCGACTCTTTTCGTCAAAGAAAATTTAGCCACGACCACGATGGCTAAGGAAAAGACTGCCTTTCATTTATTTTAGACGACTTCTCCCCCAGCATCCCCTAGTTTAGTGCAATAAGGAAGCCAAGCTCGAGTCCTTTGGGGAGTGCACTTTGTCACACGGTTAAAGGAAAGCAAAAATCCACACAAAAATAACTTGCATTTACCTTCTTTTTTTTTTTTTTTTTAATGATGAGTTAATGAGAGATTATAAGTTGTTGTTGGAATTTAAATATTGAAGAAATTATATAAGCTAGGAGATTTCCGTTTTGATTCATATACTTTAGTTTGTGTTTGTTTTAGCAATGAATGATTTGAATGATTTTTTTAAATAATTGAATGTATTTTAAAAAATGGATATCGAAAAAATTTTCATTATATATCAAAATATTTAGATAAAAATTATTATTGATGATGAAAATATATTTTATTGATTAATTATTTCAAGTAATTATATTTAAAAAAATATTTTCACTCAAAATATCTTGACAAGTGAGTTAGCCGCAAAAGGGATCTCATCCTTTTCCTTAGGGCCATTTTGTATTTTTTTTGGGTCTCTGTCCCCACTCTCTGGTCCACTGCTTTAATTATGCAGACCGCCAATTCAATTTGG
Organism: Eucalyptus victrix; assembly: GCA_016097545.1. Taxonomy (NCBI): domain Eukaryota; kingdom Viridiplantae; phylum Streptophyta; class Magnoliopsida; order Myrtales; family Myrtaceae; genus Eucalyptus; species Eucalyptus victrix. The sequence continues at coordinate 19,027,829 of CM027842.1, read as the reverse complement.
ACAATTCAACTGAACATAGTGGAGGCAAAGGTATGAGGTGTTGTCATCAAAAGTTGGGAAAACGAATTAAAAATTCACAGCTCCGACGACTCAAAATATTATCCAAATCTTTAAAGTTAGGGAAAAATTACTAATATTTTACTAGATGTGTTTTCAAATATTTTGGCTGTGTCACGTGAGACAGAAGTCAATTTGTGATAGCCGCAAACTTTGGAAAAACATTGAATAATTTAAAATAAAATAGATCCTAATAGACCCTCGATTTTTCCCCTAACTGACACGTCAACTTTGCGGTTACAGGGGATCTCCCAATCCTTGAAATTTTCTTCTTCTTTTTTTTTGCCAACCTTAAATTTTGAAATTGGATGATAGCCAATATAGATAAAGTTTAAAAACTTTAGCTATATACTCCTCTAGCCACTCATTACGTGTAGCCACTCAATAAGGACTCACATTTTGTAAAAACTAACTTTCGCACACCTCAACTAATTCACCTATTTTAAAAGGTGCATTCTCCAAATCTAATATGGTGCATTCAAGATTTTATTCATTGAGTGTTCTTAAAAAGGCTTAAATCCAAGGCCATAAAGAAAGGAGTAAATGTCCTTACCATCTAAGCCAACACCTTATTTGTAAGCTTGTAATAATTACTCCCAGGAGAGTGCACACATATGTTGATGCCAATTCATCAAGATCGTGTTGACAGTAAGTCTTGTTCTTCAAAGCCAAATGCCCAGTTAAAATTTTCAATTGCCCATGCACTTCCAAAGAAAAAAAAAAAGAAGCTAATCTAAGTTCAGCTTTTGAAGTTTTTGGCAACTAATTTGATGTCAAATGCCCGAAATTATCATACTTCTCAAATTGCCTTTAACCGAGGCCGTCATGTTATTTTGATGTCACAACATATATTGTTTTGAGGTCTCACAACCTCAAGTAGACGAGAGATTCCATTTTCTCAAATTTTGTGACATGGGCATTAGAGAATGGTAGCAACAGTGGCAGCTAGGTCAAGTGGTGGTATTTGTGTTGGCGATTATGGTAGTGGCGCCGGTTAGGTTTGGCGGCGGTGGAGGCGAGGTGGCACTAGAGAGGGACAGAGGGAACGGGTGTAGTTGTGGCCAATGGTGGTTTTGGTGTTTGAGGTCTGCTTGGTGGTCCTGGTGTGGAGATTAGAGCGTGGTGGTAGCTGTATGGGTCGAGTCAAATGATGTTATTTGGGTTGGCGATTCTAGTGGCGTGGTGGCGTGGTAGTTGTCTTGGTCAAGTTCAATGGCACTACAGACGAGATGGCACTATAGAGAGAGATTATGACGTGAAGGACACGGGGAGGACAATGTGTATAATCAATAGCAATTCAATAACATCAGTAAAAATAGGTCTAAGATGTTTTCGATCGGAAGTTTAGGATTAAACGTAATGTAGAAGTTCAAATACATGCCATCATCCAGAAATCTATATATTAGGTGATTTTGAAAAAAATAGGCAAATACTTTGTGGGTCCCATTAATTTAAATGGAATTTTATTTGCGAACATCATTGGTGAATAAAATTTTCTCTCAAGAGGCATCTCACGCCGGGTAAATAGGTAATTACAATCATCATATCATCATGAGAATAGATTGTGAAGAAACTTTCAACAATGACAAACTTTTCAGAATAATCCGTTTAAATGCCTAATGTTGTCTATCGATAATAGTTTGATAACCCTAGTGCTGAAAATTGAAAGTTCAGCATTTAATGAGGATATACTTTTTTAATAACCTTAACTAATTGAGGCTTCATTTTTTTTTTTTTGGTCGATCCCATTGTATTTCTACTCTATCACTCACTCCCATGCTTATGCTCTACTTTCTTGCAGGGTTGTAAGGCGTGAGAGTCGAAATCCATATATAAAACTAAATCGTTCCCACCTTAACTTTTCCCTAAAATGGTTGAAATTTGAACTCCCCATCTCTCCCTTCTCATGTGAGAAGAGTGGTTTTACAAAATGAATAATGTGAAAAATTTTTTTCTAAAAATGACCATTTATATCATTTATAAAAATAAATAAACAAAAAACATTTCTACTATTCACGAGATATTTATACATTATTTGTTGTCAATAATTAAAATATTTTTCATTGGCTAATAATTTTAATCGATATAAATGGTCATTTTTAGAAAAATATTTTTCAAATCATTCATTTTTGCAAAATAAATGAGGCCTTAGGCTTTAAAAAAAAAACTCTCTTAAGTTAAAAATTCACTTAATGTGATAAGTAAGGGTGGGGATCCTTTTAACAAGAAAAGAAAAAAACAATTGATGATAATGAAAATCTTTCTAATTGCAAATCTACCAATAATGATCATTTTATTTTAGTGGGCAAGAGGTCAATAATATTGAGCTATCAATTTTCAATTACTATCAAATAACTTTTACTTTTTTTTTTTTGCAACATTTAAGATTATCATCACATGAAATTCAAAACTTACATTTTCCACAATAACTTTTTTTGTTTTATCAAAAAAATTCTAAATAAATTCTAGTATCTCAAGCCTTACTCATCCAACTAAACTTTGGGCACATTGTTTACATTTCTAATTGGGAAAAAAAACTTTTGGCTTTCCTATCGAAGTTTAAATTATTTTTCAAAAGTTAAGACATAATTGTGTGAGTCACTAGATTTAAATTAAGCAAAAATTAAAAGATAGAGATCAATTTAGATGCAACTTTAAATTACTTTAAATTTCTAATTATCTTGGACAGTGCAATGTGAATAAACAATTTCAATAGTATGAAGTTGTCTTGGTTTTGCCAACTATTTCAATGAATGTGCTGACTATGGGTTAATTAGGATGTGTTTGGTAACATTTTTGTATATATGAATAAATTCTATTCAAAATGGTTATTTCCATTTCTATTTTTGGAAGCAAAGAAGTAGGTTTTTATTTTTTTTTTACTTATTATTTTTGTTTCAAATTTATTCCCCAGCCACTTTTCTATTCCAAATAATAGAAAAATTAACTAACGTTATCAATGGATTTTTGTTATTTTTTTGTTTTGATGAATAAAGAAATAAAATAATAGAAAAATAGATGATTACTAAACAGATGGATGCATGAACCACAACAAATGTAGATGAAATCAACTATGTTTGATTTAAGCTTATGATATTTATCAACAATAATATAGGCAAAAGAACAATACTAGGTAAACCACAATTTTATATACAAAATTAATATCTATATGGAAATGATGCTACAAACTCTTATCGTTATAAATCATTTAATCTCGCAATTATAACCTGGTACATCACTTTGTGAGCTTGCAATATAGGTGCGTTTGGTTCAGCATTCCCAAGAGGCTTTGAGCCTTCAAAACCTATTGAGGAAATGTTGGACTATTTGGCAATCATTTTGAAATAGTTTTTATGTGAAAGTCAACATTGAAAAAGTTGAAAGCCTAATGTTAGTAGGGACTAGTTTTGAGCTTTTAGCATTTGGCCAAATGCTGAAACTTATTTTTTTCTTCCAAAACTATCATCACTCATTTTTCAAATTTTTGATTTTGCCATTGTTATTATTTTTTAAAATACCAAAATAATGCTAAAAAATATCAAATATATATAAACGCTAAAAAAATTAAATATATTTGGTCTTTTAAAAAAATTATTTACATATTTGATTTTTTAGCATATACATTTGATTTTTTTTTCGTATTATTGTCAAAATTTATATTTAAAAAGTTGCGTATATTATTTTTTTTGTCAATTTAAAAAAATTAAAATTAAAATATTCTGACAAAGGGTTTGGTCATTTTCTTTTAAAAAAATTATATATATGTATTTGACTTTTTAACATTATTTTCAAATTTATATTTAAAAATTTGTATACATGATTTTTTCAATTTTAAACAAATAAAAATTAAAAAATTTTGACAAAGGATTTTGTTTTTTTAATTATATATATGTATTTTTTTAGCATTATTGTGAAAATTTATATTTAAAAAGTTGCATACATAATATTTTCTTTTCAATTTTAAGCAAATAAAAATTAAAAAATTCCAATGAAGGGATTGGTCTTTTAAAAAAAATTATATATGTGTTTGATTTTTTTAGGATTATTGTCAAAATTTATATTTAAAAAGTTGCATACATTATTTTATTCAATTTAAACAAATAAAATTAAAAAAAAACTAATATTAGTCACCAAAAGAGCGTTTTAAATGTGTTTTCTACCAAACGGCATTTCTCTTAAAATTTCTTCTCAAAGTATAGTTTACCAAACTGCCATTGCATTTACCTAAACTCCTTTAGGCTAAACTGATTTGGTTTTCAAAATGTTGAACCAAACACACCCAAAGTCGTATTTATACTACAATTGTGTTGTGCCGTGACTGTATAGTGAAATGGTGTCACTTGTGTGTTTGGTTTCGTGGATTAACAAATAGCAAAACTTTTTAAGAGTCGTTGTTGGGGGCGGCTTTCTAAGAGTTGTTACATCCTGCTGCAGCAATTAGTGGGTGTATTTTAAAGATTGCGTAAAAGTCAAACTGCACTATCTTTTTTCCAAAGCTTAGACTCTTTCTAGAGAAAATTATACCGATCAGCTTCTTAGAGTACTAAATCTTATGTCCATCAAGAACACGGAAATACTCTCACTAAACTTTCTGTCCCAACATCATTTTACCGGGAACTTCGCATGAAATGCGCTCATGGCAAACGCATCTCTCATTTGCCGACACATACCTTTTAAAAAAAAAAAACCATTCTCCAAGTAAAGCATATCTTCATAAGCAATCATGGGCTTTCGCTTTTCCCTACCAGTCCTCAAATCCTCGGTGGGGCAGAGGAAAACATGCACGGTGGAGACGTTGCGAGAGCGACCAGTGATCTCGTGATGCTTTAGAAATAGCACCGACGACACTAAAAACAGGTTGTCCTGTCATAAACTGATGATTACACCCAAGATCGGGAACATTGAAAGCTGGAATTTGGGCCAGAGATTGGGAACTTTGGGCCCAATGGACCCCTAAAATGAAGACTTCATCCGTGCCTCGGTCAAAGGGCCCGTCTTCGAGGGGGGACTGAAATTCGCCGCCGCCCACAGGAACCAGTGAAAAAGCTCTGGTTCCTGTCTGCAACCTTCCTCGAGCCCAAGGCGACACACGGCAATTCTGTGATTATTATAAGGAAAGGAACGCACCCGGGCCCGATCCCCAAGTCTCCATCTCATGTCAAAACGAAGTGGGGGGAGAGAGAGAAAAGATCGCATGGGGAGGAAGGATCAGATTTGAGCAACCACCAGGCACAGCACAGCACACCAGCGAGACGAGACGAGACCAGACCAGACCAACCCTCGTTGCTGCAACTTTCCTTCCCATTCATAAATCTTGAAATTTTATTTCAAGAATTCCTTCTTTGACTAGGCTACTAGCCTCATTAGATCTCGCCATCACCTTTTGGAAAGATTTCAGCAATAAATCTGTATCCCCCCTTTTGTTTTTTGATAAATTTTCCATCTTTTCGGTATTCCGAAAATAACCCTTTTTTCTTTAATGAACCTAAGACTCGGTACAGGGTAACATCATTACCCAGCAATCCCCAGCATCGCAACCCAACAACACACCCCACCTTTTATATGTTCCTCTGTCTTTATTCCAATCACCATTGCTAACCCTCTAGTGCTCGATTGAGGGGTATATCGCACGATTAGAGGGGTTGGGGTTGCAGCAGGTACACAACACAGACAGACACATAGGTTTTGCTTTTGCCCCTTTGCCCTCTTTTCTCTGTCTAAGGAACTGACAGAACCCACGATTTTTCCCTAACCTCTCTCTTTTTTTTTTTTTTTCTTCGTTGGTCTTATAAGCCTACGAGACAAACAACAACATCATCAACAATGGCAAATGGTGGTGGTCTTCGTGCAACACCCCCCCACCCATCTTCCCTTCCCTAGAGGTAAAAAAACAGACATCATCAGACATGCAGGCCACATAAACCACATTACATTCGTTCATGTCTGTCAATATTCGTGGCGTGTAATCTCAATTTTTTAGGCTGTGCCATCTCCCTTTTTATCTTCTGTAACTCCATCGTGGTGCTGTGACCTAGCTCTAGCTGCCCCCCCAAATTGTTGCATGCGCTAGGGAAAATTAAAGAAAAAAAAAATCCAAAGTGTGCAATTTCATGTCCAATTCGTGGGTTCAAGGCCTTAATTCCTAGTTTCGGTTTGTGGGTTCTTCGAAAGTTTGGGTTTTTTCTCGAGGGATGTGGACCGTCTTGCTAGGATGAACTTGAAGCATGTGGTTACTGTTGACGATCGACTTGCAGATGCAGATACGGTGTATCCTTTCGAGCACTTTCATCCTCAATTAACTTTTGCCAGATGTTTAGGGTTTCGAAAAGCATTGTTCTTTCTTCTGATCAAGGGTTACCGCTAATTTCTCCAAGCGGAGGCTGTCACATTGTTTCGATTACGATTTCTGCACGTTGGGCAAGTTTTGATTTTGTATTTCCGTTTTGCCTACCAATTTTTTTTGTTTTTTTTTTGGCCGGGGAAACATATGTAACGGTTTTGTCTGTGATGTTACATGAGGATGTGACTTGGGACGTTGATAACTCCAGTTGTGTCACCTGGGTATTAGTGAAGTTGCAGAAACTTTAATGCTTTTTCATTAAGGTTTAATTTTGGTGTTGAGTTTAGAGTTTTATAGTTGGCAATCACACAAATGGGGTTACTTTGATTGCCAATATGGCAATTCGATGAAGTTTTGTGCTTTGATTCGATTTTTCTTTATGGTGTTTGAGTTAAGAGAGATATTCTTGTGTTATATATGGTTGTCTGGTTCAGTAGATTTCTTTATTTCCTTTGGTAAGTCTTGATGGTAAGTGCTTTATTGCTAACGAAACTAGCTGACCGATTCTAAAATGTCGGTGATCCGCCAATTCCCGCAATGTATATTACTCTCTTTGCTTAACATTTATGGAATTTCCATATGATTTCTGCGACGTAGTTGATGATTTCATATGGTTTCCTTGGAGGAAACGAGTTGATCATATTTATCTTGTAATTGATCCGTAAAAGAGTTGCCATCCTGTTGTTGCCCATTCTAACAACTAAACTGCATTATAAAAATAAATGCAGTGTTAAAGATTTAAGATTGCATGATCTTTGCATTGGTTTTTGTGTGACCTAAATCAGGAGGAGGCAGCAGTTCTGATTGAGGATTTTCTAATAGAATTTTTGAAATGTGTAGAAAGTGAACGCTTTTGACCATCTATTAATTGTTAGGTACATGGACAGACGTGTGGATTCATTCATTCCTCTTTGGTATGAAGCAACTGATTTTTAGACCCGGTGGTAGTTTCAGTTGATTAACAAGGAATTTTGTTATGTTGTAACGAAACTATTCTGATAAGGCATATTGATTGAGGTGGTCCAACCCGAAACTTGCAGCTTGTTTGTTGCATTAGGGACAGAGAATCTCTCTGTGAATTTTGGTCAGAAGAAAGTAACTGCCATTCTAACTCCATTATAGAATATACAATTGGTTCTTTGCATGTTGATGATTCTAGGAAATGGGTTGTTCAAATGAAGTTCCTCATGAAGTAGCAAATTCAAGCATTTATTTATTTATTTATTTATTTTTCCATTTTAAATTCCTCAACTTATTCTCTGCATTGCAATCTGTCTAAAATCTGTGAGTCCTCCAAGCACGATGTTTCTTATTTCAGTTTTCATTTTAGAAAAAGAAAGATATATAGCTGAATTGTGTGCATAAGTGAGAGATCGCAGAACTTGGCATGAAAAGGATATGCAGGTTGTCCTTGGTATGTTGATTTAGCTTGGAATGCTGTCTGTACGGTGATAATATGTATTAATAACTTAGGTCCCTGATTTTCTGTGAAAATCTTTGTCGTTAATTTATTAAAGTGTTTGTCTTGAATCTGCAGAAGATACCTGGCTTTGTGCAATGAGTTGACTGGCGTTTCAGCTGTTCTTCAGAATTTTTCTTCCTCTTCTTGTATATGTGGATGATGGCGTTGGCACATCCTCAGGGAAATATTCAATGATTTTGAACAGCATCCTTTAGCCTCGAAAATATTGTCTTTCCTGTTTTCTGGAAGCTGCCCTACTTAAGCGACCTGTGGGTTGATAGCTTTCAAGTGTTACACTACATTCGTTGTGGATTATGGAGTTGCTCCCTCGTGCAAAACAATATGCTGGAAAAACAGATTGCTCTCAACAGATTTCAGAGACAAATGCTGTCCATGATGGAGAATCTGTACACCTTGAATCTGAGAAACGAGTTCAAACTTCAGATAGCAGAGTAGATACTGTATTCTTTACTGTGGATGGGAAAGGAAATGATGTACAAGTTGACAGTGAAGAAGCAGTCCACCATACACATGATCTTGAGGACCAGTTGGGTGGAGCTTCACATTCTGATTGCTCAATGGATGACCCAAAAGCATCTAGTGGTTCTCTTGATTTTGAAGAAAGTAACATAAATGAACAGACCTATTGCACCGAATCTTTATTGGCATCTGAGAATTCTCAAATAATCGTGGATACTATTGAAAGTGAACTGCCAAGCAATAACAGGGATGGAGAATCATCAGTTTCTGAGCCTAAGTGGCTAGAGGGAGATGAATCTTTAGCATTATGGGTGAAGGTAATAGTCAGATTATTTTTCTCAATGGCTGGAGTTTTCCTTATTTTGAAATTCCTTTACAATAATGACATAAACCTGTACTAGAAGGGCAATGCACGTAAATCAAGTATTTTGGATGAGCCAGTTAAGTAGTTTCTTCATACTTTAAAGCATTACTGCATTTTGGCCTTACAGTAAAGTCTGTTGGCTTGCAGTTCATTCTAATGGTCCATCGACCATGTTTACCAGAAGTTCTCTGTTGATTCGAATTTCTTTTTACCAAATTTTGGTCTCTCCAGATTTAGGGTTCAGCAATTTTATTGTTGGCATTTTTGTGATTATATAAGAATCATATTTCTTGATTGACCCTAAATTTTGGCAGTGGTGTTCCACATATATTATTGCAAAATCTCACTTTGACACTTTTTTATAGTTTGGCTTCACTGGCTTTGAGATTTTATATTAGTTAAATTTTTGGTGAGATTTGCTGGGTCAGCCTAGACAAATATTTAAGTGGATTAACTCAATCTGCTTGCTAGTATACTTGTTGTGTAGCTAGTCCTTTTATGACATATTTCAGCTATTGACCCCATGTCACCTGGATATTGCATGGATATGTCTTAAGATGCACTGAAACTATGTAAAAGAGAGACCTCTTGTAGCACTTATTGGGTTCCTAAGAGTAGCAAGCATTTTTCCTTCTGCCTTCCAGTGGAACTTAAAAGGTCTGTCCTCAAGGTGACAGGTTCAGGGTATGGTGACGGGGAGAGGAGAGGAGAGTGTCAGTTCTTACAAGTTATAAGGTTTACTATTAACAAGATGAGCCCTGACTTTTTTCTTCTGTATCTCTTTCTTCCTTTCCGTGTTTCTCTAAGTATAGTGGAGAGGTAAGTGGCAGGCAGGGATAAAATGCGAAAGGGCTGACTGGCCATTATCAACTTTGAAAGCAAAGCCAACTCATGAGAGGAAGAAGTACTTTGTCATATTTTTCCCACACACAAGAAATTATTCATGGGCAGATATGCTTCTCGTTCGTCCTATTTATGAATTTCCAGAGCCCATTGCTCATAGGACACATAAAGCTGGAATAAAAACAGTCAAAGATTTGACAGTTGCACGCCGGTTTATAATGCGGAAGCTAGCTGTTGGCATGTTAAATATTGTCGATCAGTTGCACCTACAGGTAATGGAGTCCTATTCCAACTTCTCGCTAATGGGATTGGTGAATTTTGTTCTATTTCTCCATCTTATAGTACACATACATGTTTTTAATCAATATTCAAATTTTAAACTCATTTAGGCCTTGATAGAGGCTGCAAGGGATGTACTTGTCTGGAAGGAGTTTGCTATGGAAGCATCTCATTGCACTGGCTATACCGATCTTGGAAGGATGCTCTTGAAGCTGCACACTGTAACTTTATTTTCTGATCACGATTCAGAATGAGGATCTTGGAATTTAATAAGTTTTTGTTAGTGGCATTCTTTATAGTTCTACGCACAGACATACACAGTTGAATCTATGTGCTATTTACATACATCCATATGTTATCAGTCTTAATAATGTCATTCATTTCATTTCTTTTCACGTTTTTCCAAAAAAAACTCTATGCAAGAACGATAGGCATGTAGGAAACTTAGCTTGATGTAATTGGTGTCATGATGCTTCCCATCTAAACATCTTGCTAATGGTTAGCTAAAATTTTGGTTGAATAGGAGGACCATTAATAGCATTTATCAAGATAAGGGCAATTTATGTAGATATTTTCTGTAGGGACCCCTTATTCTCCGAAAACATTCAGAACATGCACTTTGCACTTTTTTTTTTTTAATGCTTTTTCAGATAGTTTTTAAGCTTGTCAATATTTTTTGAATTGGGTCCTTGGGTTACTTTGTAGTTATTACATGGGTGGCCTGGTATGGACTCCAAAAAGATTTCCTAAGAGATGATGCAGATTAGGGTAGAGAGTTAATTCCAATTGCAAAGAAGCTTGGTAATGCAGATGTTCAAAATGCAAGTCCAATGCAGTAGATATAAAATCTAATATGGAAGTAAAGATATAAGGCCTAGATCTGTCATCAGAATTACTTTTTATGATTGAAATTTCAAGATATGCTGCTTCTTTGCAAGTTGTGGTTGGTGAGCTAACGCTAATTTATGCTGCAGATGATATTGCAGCGCTACATAAGTTCTGAATGGCTACAGCAAGCATTTACTAGTTGGGAACAGAGGTGTCAGAAAGCAGACAGTGCTGAAACTATTGAATTGTTGACGGAGGTAATTTTTATGCTTCATCTATCTTTCTTGTTGTGCTTGGATGATATATCAAGTGCCCCTTTGAGATTCACTGAGAAAGGAAGTTTACCAACCATCCAACTGCTTTTCCTTATATTTCTCTTTGCTTGATTTCTGACTAGTTGCCTTATCTTTTAGTGTTTATGGATCATGAACATATATTTATTGAGAGAATAAAAAGTCAGAATATAATGATAGTATCTAGTGGGGAAAATCTTGGTTTTGCTGTTTCTCAATGTAGTAATGGTTCAATTACTATTTTATCTTCCTTATGACTTATAAATGCCTTTAATCTTGCACTTTCCTGTTTAGTTCTCTTTGGCAAATTGTTGAAATGGGAAACTCAGTGCGGAAGATTTTCATAGAAAGATTGTTGTTGGAATGGCATCTGGCCTTTTGAAAGTGGACATTGCAGCATGTTAGAGCATCCATAATTGATTTCGTTTGACATCATTTGAAATGACACTATACTTAATGCAACCCTATTTAGTGATTTTTTGATGGGGGTGATTCACCAGTCTACGCTCGAACAGAATGTGATTATGGGTTTACCAGTCTATACTATTATGTGACATCTTAATATACTGAGGTGGAGCACCAATATTTCTCTTTCAAATGTCAAAGTATATATGTTAATAGATTATCTGCTCATGAACTTGGACTCATGTTGTTGTATGTTACAGGAACTGTTTGATTCTGTCTTGTGGAAGGAGGTAAACTCCTTGGAGGCTCCAATGCAGCCCCTGCTGAATTCTCAGTGGAGAACCTGGAAGCATGATGTTACGAAACTGTTTTCAACGTCTCATCCTGAATTTACTGGTGCAAACATTGACAACCGAGAGAATGGTGATCCCATAGTCCCCAATCTCCAGATGAATAGGAAGAGGCCCAAACTTGAAGTTCGTCGTGCAGATGTGCATGCTTCTCAGATAGAAAGCAAAGGATCTGATGAGGCTGCAACTGTTGAGATTGATTCTGAATTTTTCAACTCTCGAGACACTGTAAATGGTTCTGCTTTAATGTCTGAACCTCGTCAGCATGAACCTCCAGGTATAGGTGGCGAAGCGATGGCTTCACCAGGTAGTGTGGCTGAATGGGACAAAATTGTTGTGGAGGGAAAACATGTTGACTCAATCCAAGCCAACAATATCGGATCGAATCTTGCAAAACCTGTGGAAACGACACCTGTAAACGAAACGGTCAGTAAAAAGGCCTTATTTACTGGTGGTAAGAGTCGGCAGTGTGTAGCTTTTATTGAATCCAAAGGAAGGCAATGCGTTAGGTCAGCCAACGAAGGTGATGTTTACTGCTGTGTGCATTTGGCCTCTCGGTTTTTGGGCAGTTCCGCTAGAGCAGAAAGGACGCCTCCTGCTGAAACACCGCCCTGTCAAGGTACCACAGTATTAGGCACAAAATGCAAGCACCGTTCTCTTCCGGGCTCCACATTCTGTAAGAAGCACAGGCCTCAAACTGACCATACTAAAAGCTCAGTTGTGTCAGAAAATTCACACAAGAGAAAGCATGAAGAGAGTATCTGGAGGTCAGAAAATGTGCATTCTAAAGGTGTGGAAGCAGGGAGAGTTCAAAGTCTGGTCCGAGCTGATCCTGTCACAGTTTCACTGTCAACAGTTAAAGGCTTTGGTGAGATGCCAGAGCATTCTGGTAGAAATTTAAATGGCATGGAGGTGGCCCCCCACTGTATTGGCTTGTTATCGCCTGATAAGACTGAGCAATGCATGGATAATCCAAGTCGTTATTCGTTGTACTGTGACAAGCACCTTCCGAGCTGGCTTAAACGAGCGAGGAATGGTAAGAGTAGGATAATTTCAAAAGAAGTGTTTTTAGAGCTTTTAGAAGATTGCTCCTCTGAGGAACAAAAGATCCATTTACATCAGGCGTGTGAGCTATTCTTTAGGCTGTTTAAAAGCATTTTGTCTCTTCGGAACCCAGTTCCCATGGAAGTGCAGCTCCAGTGGGCCCTATCCGAAGCTTCCAAAGATCTTTGTGTCGGGGAATTTCTCATGAAGTTGGTCTGCTCTGAAAAAGAAAGACTAACGAGAATTTGGGGCTGTGGTGCCACTGAAGATGGACAAGATATTCTGCCGGAAATGGAAGAAGAGGCTATGTTACCGTTGACAGATGATGGTAGCAACAACGACGAAAAGGCGATCAAGTGCAAGATTTGCTCGGAAGAATTTGTCAGTGATCAAGTCCTTGGTAGCCATTGGATGGACAGACATAAGAAGGAAGCACAGTGGCTGTTTAGAGGCTATGCTTGTGCCATTTGCCTTGATTCTTATACCAACAAGAAGGTTTTAGAAACACATGTGCAGGAGAGACACCATGTGCAATTTGTGGAGCAGTGCAAGCTTCTTCAGTGTATTCCTTGTGGAAGCCATTTTGGAAATGTGGAAGAGCTATGGTCACATGTTCTCTCTGTTCACCCTTCAGAATTCAGATCGTCAAAGGTTGCTCGAAAACCTAATCCCCCAGCAGTGGAGGATTTACCTTTGAAACCCAAGCCTGCAAACTTAGCCTCTATAGACAATAACACTGTAAAAGCAAGTGGTGTGCGAAAGTTCGTTTGCAGGTTCTGCGGGTTAAAATTTAATTTGCTTCCAGATCTCGGCCGTCATCATCAAGCTGCTCATATGGGGCCAAGTTTAGCCAGTTCTCGGCCTTCAAAGAAAGGTGTACGTTACTATGCTTATCAGATGAAATCGGGGAGACTTAGTCGACCAAGATTTAAAAAAGCTTTGGGTGCGGCATCTTATAGGATCAGAAATAGGGCTAGCTTGAAAAAGCGTATCCAGGCGTCGAAATCACTTAGCTCCATGATAACAAATTTGCAGCCTCATGTGACAGAAGTAGCCAGATATACCAGGTTGGCAGAATCTGAATGCTCAAGAATTGCACAAGTGCTGTTCTCTCATATTCAGAAAACTAAATGTCGGCCAAGCAATTTGGATGTTTTATCTATTGCTCGCTCTGCTTGCTGCAAATACAGCATTAAAGCCTCGTTCGAACAGATGTATGGAGTATTGCCTGAACGCTTTTACTTGAAGGCAGCCAAACTATGCAGTGAGAACAATATTCACGTTAGCTGGCACTTAGATGATTTTGTTTGTCCTAATGGATGTAAACCAGAGGAAGATCCCCATGTGTTGTCTCCATTGATCCCTCTTTCAAAGGGTAATGTCGATCATAGTTCTCAACATTTGGCGGAGCATCTGGATGATGAGTGGGAAGTGGATGAGAGCCACTATGTCATTGACTCGCAACAGTTAAAATCTAGGACACTGCAAAATGCCATTGTCTTGTGTGAAGACATAAGCTTTGGGCGTGAATCAGTTCCAATAGCTTGTGTGGTGGATGAATGGCTTTTGGATTCTCTTGATGTTGTTGGAGCTGAAGGCCAAAATGCCATATGTTCCATGCCTTGGGAGAGCTTTACTTATGTTACGAAGCCAGTAGTTGACCAATCTGCTGCCTTTGAAACAGAGGTAGGTTTTTGAGTGTTACAAAAAGGTAGTATGTACTGATCAAGGACGAGCTTATGACAATTCAATGTCCTTTCCTTTGTCTTCTTTTCTGAATTTGCAGAGTTTGCAATTTGGGTGTACTTGCAAGAATTTTTCATGCAGACAAGAAGCATGTGATCATGTATACCTTTTCGATAATGACAATGAAGATGCAAAAGACATTTATGGAAGGTCCATGCGTGGAAGATTCCCCTATGATGAGTTTGGTCGCATCATACTGGAGGTACCTGCTGAGTTTTACAGTCTGCTGGGTCTTTTGTTACTTCTGCTATCTAATCACTCATAGAAATACTTGAAGGTGCTGTCAACTGCGTAAGATGAAAGTGCTTTTTAATGAAGTTGCCGATTATTTATCATTTGGAAATGCTTAAGTGGACTCATATATGCTGGTTGTAGCTTGTGCAGCACGAAAAAAGTTGCATATCTAATCTTTAGGCAGAATTATTCACTTAATGCTTAAATCACTTCTTTCATAATCCTCTCTTGATACATTGTACATTTGAATCAGAGATTGGCATTATAAAATTTCTGGCAAGTATTGAACTTTGGAGTTTTCATTCTCTGGTCTCACTGTTCCTCTTTATTTTTTTGGGTATAATTCTGAAGTCCCACCTATGTTACCTTTATTCTTTCAAATTTTGCGGTCAGGCCTAATCTTTTGATTTATTGCAGTTCCCTTTGTAAGACATTGTTTCTGTCAAAGTTTAATGTGCCCTATTTGCCTGCATTGTGCATAAATGATACGCACATAAATTTGGTTGGCAAAAATTTATGGCTAAGATTGTTAATAATAAAAAAAATTTAACAGAACCAAAATAGTTACCTTCGTTATTAATGAATAAAGTATATTGCAGTATTCACTTGCGGCAAATTGAAGCTACTTCACTTTCACTTCTATTTCAACTCAACTGAGTTTCAGAATATACTTTCAACTCAACGATAGTTAAAGACACTGTCTGAGAAAAGCTCCTGTGACATTTTTAATACTTCTCAGACACAACATTATGACAAAACACATCGACTCTTTCTGAGCAAAGTCTTTGCTGGAATTCAGAAGACTTCACAGGTTTGGAGGTGCTAAAATTGAAAGAATGGTTGACATTTTACAGATTTGATAAATTAGAATTTTAGGGCGCGTTTGGTAACGTTTCTGTTCAAAAATCGTTCCAGAGAACAGAAATAGAAAAAAATGTTTCTGTTCCGGGGAACAATTTTTGACAAGAAATATGCGTTTGGTAAATTTGTTCCGGGAATAAAAAATGAATCGAAACACGTTTGGTAAATTTATATTCTTTTTTTGTTTCTTTTAATTTTTTGATTTTTTTATTTTATTTTTCCTTTTTTCCTTTCTTTTTTATTTTTTCTTCTTTCAGCCGGTCGCCGTCTTCGGCAAGGCTCGGCCTTGCCCAGATCTGGCGACACTCCGGCGAGATCGCCGACCCTCAACGGCATTGCCGGCCCTCGACGGTTGGTCGCCGGTCATGGCTGAGGCCGGCGACCGGCCAAAGAAAATAAAAAGAAGTAAAGAAGAAGAAAATAGAAGTGTTTCTTCAAAAGTGTTTCTGAAGTAAGAAACAATTTTTTTTTGTTTCTCATTTCTGTTCTTTTTGTGTTCCGAGAACAAAAAATCTGATTTTGAACAAAAACGCAAAAAAACGCGTTTCGGTTCTTTTTTTGTTCCCAGGAATATAAAAACAAAATTTCTGTTCATAAACAAAAAAAAAAAAAAAAGAACGAAAACATGCAGCCCCTTAGTTGCAATTGGGCCCCTGATTTTTCACTCTTGATTTCCTTTGTTTGCACTATCTCCATGTAACCCATGGTTAGAGTCTAGTGGCTGTGTATGGCTTGGTGATTTATTGTCTTTGAGCCCGATGTCATACATATTGCAAACCTATGCAGGAGAGCTACCTTGTATATGAGTGCAATCGCATGTGCCAATGCAGCAAGACTTGTCACAATAGAGTTTTGCAGAGAGGAGTTCGGGTAAAATTGGAAGTCTTCAGAACAGAGAAAAAGGTAATTCTGATGTTCTTGCCTGGAGGAGTCAATTGGTTTGCTGATTATATCTAATTTGCAGGGTTGGGCAGTCCGGGCAGGTGAAGCAATCTCGCGAGGCACATTTGTATGCGAGCATATTGGGGAAGTTTTAGACTACTTAGAGGCGGATAATCGGCGGAAGAGGTACCTTCTTCCCAGTCCTATCCAGTTTTGATGGTTCATGCTGGGTTGTAGAAAATGTATGACTGGCAATTTTTATGCTTCAGGTATGATGGCAAAGAAGGTGGCAGTTATCTCTTTGACATTAATTCCCATTTTAAGGATATGAGCAGATTAACCGAAGAAGAGGTCAAGTTTGTGATTGATGCGACGAAGTATGGAAATGTTTCTCGCTTCATAAATCACAGGTAGGTTACACATGTTATGATATAGACTTTTCCAATTATCTTTGTACTTTTGTCAATAAATGATGTGTTATGATATACACTGATTTACTGATGTAAATCTACGAATATCTTGCCCTAAAGTGACTAAATGAATATTTAATGAAATTGTGGAAGTCATAATGGAAAGAATATAGACATCCTTGATGTCCTCTGCCAATTATTTGCACGTCCTAGTATTTCTATTGGTTGCCTCAAAGGTACAGAAGGAGGTAGGTTTTGAGGTTCAGCTATATGGCTCTGAGATAAAGGAGATAAGAAGGGAAGATGCACTTCTTAAGAACAATATAGACAAGTCAGAAGACTACAATTGCAGTGACCATCTCCTGTCACATGTAGCTTTATTGATTAACATGTTGATTTTGTAGCTGTTCGCCTAATCTATTGAATCATCGAGTTCTCGTGGAAAGCATGGAAAGCCATCGTGCACATATCGGGTTTTATGCAAGCCGAGACGTAAGTGCTCTCTGGGATCCTCTTCTTTCAGATGTTTTAGCTTTTTTGCAATTGAGATTGCCAAGTTACCACTTTGTCCTCTTACTGTACCTGTATACTTATCCAATTTGATGACAAAAAGAACCACATTTCAAGAGGGTGTTCTAGACTCTACTCTTTCATTCCTAGCAGCAGATAGGCCATCATTCTCAGAATTGGTTTGTTTTGTATGCCACAGAGTCTTTCTTAAAGTGGGGATTCTCTTTTTTATTATTACCATCATTAATTAATTATCTATATTTTTTGCTTCTATTCTCTAGGCCTGATATACTGAACATTGCCTTTTTCATATTTTTTTTCGATGAGCAGATAGCTTCAGGTGAGGAATTAACCTACGACTATCATTACGAAGTTCTTCCTGGAGAGGGTGCTCCTTGCCACTGTGAAGCATCCAACTGCCGTGGTCGTCTATACTGACGTCATGTTCTCACCGTCTCACTGGCATGACGAAGTTTTGTCTCAGAAAAATATATCTAGCATCGAATCCGCACAGTTTGCAGTTTTCAGATAGGGCCAGGTCGTCGGTTATTAGGTTGTGCTGGTATAGTTGTAGACAGCAACTTTTTTCTAGTTCTTTTTCTTCTCTTTGAATTCGCGAAAGTGAGGACACTCCTTTTTCCTGTCAGGCCAAATATAGTTTTCTTCATATGTTGACGTCGATGCCTGTTTTGAATCAGTAAGAAAGTCGCTTTTTTCTTGCTCCTTTGACTTCGGTCATATGCTTAGAAATCGACAGTGTTAAGATGAGAATGTGGAAGTTACTATCGTTAATATTATTGGTGTCGTCAATGTTCTTTGCAGTCGACATGATTTAATACTCAGAGCTCGACTCTCCTTCACTCGATTGTGCATGACTTGACACTCGACTTGAGTTCGGGTTAAAGTCTGAGTTTTGAGCTTGAATTCTAGACATTTCGAGTTTGAGCCCGTGCCAGATTGGAGTTTATACTTGAGCAACTCGAACTCAAGAACAATCAAGGAGAGGTTATTGAGATCAAGCAATCTATCAGTTGATGTCGAGTAACTCACGAGTAGTTCTCAACTTGTGTACACTTTCCAATAGCAATACATACCCTTAATTTGCAGAATAAAAAAGTACACTCAAACAAGAGGAGAGATCCACGGAGAGATCTATCAGTTGGGGTGTGATGACCTCGGCCAGGGCCTTAGTCGCCACATCGGCCAAGGCCTCTTCCTTGTGATCTGCACTAAACCTGGCTTCTCTCAATTCATTCAGTGCATTCTTCCCTCTTCACTGTCTTTCGCTCCTCTCATGCTTCTGGAAAACACGATGATCCCAAAAGGCAAACCGGCGCGCCTGTGTGCAACAGATCTCGCAACCCTTCCTACTTGAGGCGAGAAGACAGACATCGTGCTCCAGATTCCTCATAAAGAAACGCCAGGCTTCTTCCTCAGGAAAGGCTCTAGCTTGATCGGTTCATGGCATTACATTTGATCACAAACATTCAATGACCGAGTCATTAGGATTATCTTACTTCCGGCCGCACCAAGGAAATTTCCCATGTCTTATCGATAATAGGAGCACCACCCATCGTCCGGTATAAGGACATGCTTTTGCCTCTTCGATAGACGTTGAAGTTCCGCAGCCTGTTTAATAGGATTGTTTCTGTAATGACCCGATCCTGCGATGGATGGGAGTGTGGCTCCACCTCAAGGATGATGAAGGGGACAAGAATAAATTGAATCTCATGTTGCCTAGAGACGTGAGATAATGTGCCTTAGAAGATGTGATATCAGTCTTAACTAGCAATGAGGCCTTTTTTTTAGCGAAACCCAGAAAAACAAAACTATGAGAGTGATGATGGTATGGCTGCAACCCAAAGCAAACAATATCATTGCGAGTGAAGCCAAAAGTTAGTCCTTACAAATGGTATTGGAGCCCATACTCCAATTAGAAATGTGTGGTTCGAGGATGAAGCAAGCAGAAGCTAGTGGACTTATAATGACCCGATCTTGTGAGGGACGGGAGTGCCACTGGTGGACTTTTAATTACCCGATCTTGTGAGGGACGAGAGTGCAGCTCTGCCTTGAGGATGGTGAAGGGGGCAGGAATTAACCAAATCCTTCATCGCATGGGAATAGTGAGGTGATGTGCATGAATCAAATCCTACATTGCATAGGGACGGTGAGGTGATGGGGTAGGAATGAACCAAATCATACATCGCATAGGGATGGTGAGGGGATGGTGAAGTGATGTGCATGAACCAAATCCTACACCGCCTAAAAACAGTGAGGTGATGTGCCTTATAAAGTGTGACACTAGTCTTAACTTGTGATGGGACCTTTTTCAAGTGAAGCCCATAAAAACAAAACGGGTGATGTTATTGCAAATGCAACCCAAACCAAATAATATCATTGTGAGTGCAAACAATATCATTGTGAGTGGGGCCACAAGCCATCACTGCCGTCCATTAGAATATGATTATAGGGAAAACTCTCTTTAATGTAGCAAATTTGTCTTGTCATGTGATGATGAGATATCACACATCTAACTTATCACGTCTCTTCATTTTTTATTCTTTTCAAAGACACGTATCAAATATGACGATACTCAATTGGATTGTCCATTTTCTTTGCTTTTCAGAGACATATCAAATATAAGGAGACTCAATTGGATGGTTGACGACATGTGGACACGTTATGCGAAAGTTTCAATTTAATAGACTGTCGTAAATGTATGAAAAGGTTAATTCCGACTCCCCATATAACTATAGATGAAGCTTTTGCTCTGGCTACGCATCCTTTTCTCCTTAAACTAGGGACTAAATTGCGCGAACTCCATGCTAGAAAGCTGTCCTTTTTAGTGTTCATGCTGCACTTAGTTGTGGACATGGAGGAAACTCTGTTTTGGCTAGAACAAGAGAACTTTAGTTGTGACTGAAACAATTGGAGTGTGGAAATTAGTTTTGGCTAGAACAAGAGAACTTTATTTAGCTCTGTACACCTCCAACCTGACTGGCAAACGGGTAATTGAGTGTGTGGAAATTACAAGAACCAATCTTTCCTCTAGCTATGATGCCCTCACCCTCGCGCAATTTCGACGTTCCTACTAAAGATTGGACTTTGATTAGATCTAATAGTATTTGAAAAAGAAAGATTAGATTCGATTTTTGGTCCTTTTGAATGTAACTGTCACGTAGTCAAATCCTCCAATGTTGTGCATGAACATAAAGGGTGATGAGTTGATCAAGAGCTAAATTTGGACTTTCGCATCTTCACTATATTCCTAACAAAATCGTGCCGGAGAATGACGCCCGCCAAATCAACTCGAATTCGATCGGAGAAGAATAGCCGTGAATGAGCGCATGCATTATAGGGACGACACTGTTCGCAGAAGTAGCAGCAGAATTATTTCAAATACATTCATCTGAATACAAACTGACAAAAAAAGGAAAAAGAAAATAAGAACACTTCAGTCTCCCGCCGAGAAGGAGAGACCCTTCTCAAGCCTTGGCCAGCCGAGTCCGAAGAACCACATCGTCAACATCCACCTTAGAGCCACGCACAGAGAAACAGGAAGTTGAAGACAACCTCGACAAACGATTAAGAACCGTCGCCATTGCTCTTCCTCTTCTCCTTGCCCTTGTCCTCCTTCCTGTTGTCGACGCCGACCCGGTGGCGGTTCTCCACCACTTCTTGGTTCTCTGAACCAACGTCTCCTCCTTCCGGCTAAACCTGTAGCTCCTCAGAAACCTCTGCCGGGATGCTTTCCGGTCGACGATGGGGTCGTCGCCGATGACGGACTTGCCCCTCGTGCTTGTGCTGATCCACCTCAAGAACATGGCGGACTCGGCCCACTGATAGTGCTCGATCGAGGTCTTGCTTGTCATCGCTGGATTTTGCACCTCCATGCAGTCGATGCAGCTCGTCTTCATCATCGTCGTCTTCGAACACTGGCGACTTGATATGTCGATTCTCAATCTTTCGCTCTTTTCTTTGGTTTCTCCCTCTTCTTTGCTTTACTTTGGTTCGATGAATTTAATGTATTGCAAAAAGCAAGAGATCAAATGATAAAATAGACAGCACAAGAAAATAAATTAGACGCCAGATAATTTGATTGTAGAAACTTATATTCATGGGGGAGAAGAGTAACGAATTTTACTATAAATTAAAGGAGATTACACTTGAGTCATTCAAACCTATGGTGTTTCTCAAGCTCCAATTATACCCAATAACATATGCAATGTTTAGCTCCAAAATTTCTTGCGAAATAATCTCTCAATTTTACGAAAAAATTCATATATCTTACCACAAGATTTCACGGCTATAAACACTAGTCTTCCTTGGATGTAATTTCACGAACAAAACAACAAGTCCAGTTTCAAGCTCTCGAGAATGGCGCTTCAAATTTCTCTACGTATTGATCAACATCCATTCAAAGTGCCCACAACCAAATATATTTATAGCCAACAAAAGAAAACAACTTCAGAATCTAACGTCAACATGGATTAGGAACTCTTGGGATTCGGTCAACCCATCCAAATTTTGTTCTTTCCTCTTTTGACTTTTCTTTGGCCATGTATCTGACGGTGAGAGTCCGACATTGGACTTTGCTTTTCTGTCCTCTTCTATGGTCAAAGTCCAACGCTTCTTTGGACTAAACTGTGTAATAGACTTTGCCACGGATGCACTTTTCATATAAAGAGATTCTTCCTTTGAACTTTATATAAATACAATTCAGATCAAATTCGTTCAATAGCTTAAACTCGAAATATATTTTAACATGATGAATGTAGGAGGAAGAGATTCTTGATATTTGATCTTGGTGTGAAATGAGTGTGGAGGAGTGTGCTAATATATATAGCAAACTCGAGAATGAAAATTTGTCTATGTCTTGTCTGAAATATTTCCTGCTTACTATTTTGTCCACAGTTTTTTTTTTTTTTCGTTTACTGACTAATATTTACCTCCCCCGACTATGTCGGGTAAACTAACCCATATTCTATATATTTTTTATTTGGAAAAAAGTGACAAAATTCCGTAACTACCACTTGGAACATACACAAGGAGCCCGTCAAAGATGAGATTTTCAAAATCCTATCTTAGAATGCAGATTTTCAAAATTTCAAATATTATCTTAGGTTGCACAAAGTATTTGATTGGATATTCCTATAATTAGGAGGATATTAAGAGGATTTCAAATATCCTTTATCCTAACTCATCTCAATTCAAATATAGGACAGACGAAACGCAATCTTATGGGTTAAGTTACCAATGATTCCGCATACCAAGAGGTTTTGCCATTTATTGAGGAAGGATAAACATGCAATTCTAAATATGGAAAGGTAGTCTTCCATCGAAAACATATCTTCTGAAGTCTTATATAAACCCCAGAAGCTACAAGCTCTCAACCTCAGCCTCTCCTCAGTTCGCTCGACGAGAACATGAAGGATCAAGCTCTCCCTGTGCCGGTTTTCGACGGCCAGAACTACGACTTCTGGAGCATCAAGATGACAGCCTACTTCAAGTCTCAAGATCTATGGGAGACCGTCAAGCATGGAGTAAGCAACGCTTCGTCGAGAGAAGAAGTGCGAGAGGACGCGAGAGCCCTCTTCACCATCCGGCAAGCCCTCACCGACCGAGTCTTCCCGAGAAATATGCGCGGAAGCATGGTTTTGGTATTAGTTATAGTTTTTGGTTAGTAACATGTGCAAGTGTATGGTATAGTTTGTAGAGGATGGACAAGGGACAATGTAGGATAATTGAAGGATAAAGAACATGGGATATGGGAAATAGTTTCATTAGTTGGATAAAATATTTTTACAATAGTTGAAGGAAGTGTTGGTGAGGGAGCATGATGTATGGCTTTTATGGTTAGCTCCCTTTTCCAAAACATGGAGCACTTGCTCCTTTATATAGGCTTCCAAAGTAGGTGGAGGAAGTCTCTAGACTTGATAAAACTTCTAGACACATAAAACTTCTAGACACATGAGCTTGTAGACAATTCTAGAGACTTCTCTTAAATACTTTCCTTTTCTTCTTTCTTCTAGAAAATTCATCTAGGGAATTCTAGAGAATTCTAGAAGTTTACCAACTCTAGGAAATTCTAGAAATTGGATCACACATTCCAACAGGCAAGGAGCGCAAAGGAGGCGTGGGACATCTTGAAGGTGGAGTTCCGTGGGGGCCGAGAGGCGCGCGCGGCCAAGCTCCGGTTCTACCTGGCAGAGTTCGAAGGCGGCGTTAGGAAATACGAGGGGTTTGAGACCAGTCAGGAGTACTACTCGAGGCTGAGGTTGGTGGCGAGTAGGATTAGACATTATGGCGGGTCTTTGCGCGAGGAAGATGTGTTCAGGAAGCTACTGCAAGGCCTCCCGGAGGCGCCCAGGCATTTCGTGAGTAAGTTGGTGGCGGAGAGGGATATTGCCTCGGCGCGGGAACTGATCGGGTGTTTGGAGGCTTTCGAGATGAGGCCGAGCCAAGGGGGATGGAGTGGAGAGGATTTGGAAAAGGAACGTCGTCGGCTGCTCAATCAACGCCGTCTCCATCTACAAAAACAACAGGAAGGGAAGGAAAAGGGATTACTGTGATGCAACCGTGACCAACCATACATCGCTCAGTATTATGCATATATCTCCTTTGATAGAGCATATTATTGATTGATTATATTTAACATTAGGCTTATCATGTCACTTTAGATAATCATCTCATATATCATATTCATTGTAATGTGTTGAGGTATAGAGAAATTCCAGATTCCTATCTTTTGCATATTATTTTACTAAGTGATACATAAACTACGTAGCAGCTTGCCCAATCTAGTGGAATCATCAAGTTCTTGTCTTGAGCATTTAGTGTCATCTTTCGTTTTCCCACACCGCCACTCATGTTGTAGTCTCTGCTTGCCGACTTTCCGCGCTGCGACAATTCAGATAAAGGAAATCATCAGCGAGGACCTGGATTGAGTTGCAACTAGTTTGTCAGTTTTAGACTCGTGGTAATTCGTGGCAGTTCTTGCTTCATCTTTTTCATTCGATAGTGTCTATTAATACGCTGTTGTTTCTGAAGCATTTGCCTTCTGGGATGAGCCAGTGGATTGTGCCTGTTCTTTCTACTGCAGTCGTTGATCAATTTAAAATGGAAATACCGACTTTTCCATGAGTTTTACGACCTGCTTTTGGAGCTTTCATTTGAAAACTCTATGTTGCCTACGTCGGTAATGGTTTTCAAGAAGATAGTTTTCAAAACCATTCCTGTTCCCAAGTTCGAATCTCTGAGTCAAGTGACTTTTAATTGAAAATCCAGGAAAAAGTCACGAATTTGACATTAAAGAATAGCCTCTAGATGACAATTTTCTGATCCTCGACGCAGTCTGCTGAGTGTTCTAGTGAAATCATCAAATTTTGGTCATGAACATGGAGCTTCACAATACTATTGATTCTTGTGGTACTCTGCTTGCTGACTTTTCTCGCTAAGATAATTCAGATAAAGGAAATAACCGATCAGGTGCCCTCTTGAAATTTCGTAATCCTCTGGACACTGTATGTATTGTTTGGAACACCATTGCACGGTCTGGCTCGTTCAATCGAGTGGTAACAGAATTTCAAAACTCCGAATACCTCCTCTTCCATATGATCTGCACTAAACCTTGCTTCTCTTAGTTCAGTCGGTGCATTTCTGCACTCTTCAATGTCATCTGTTCCTCTCATGCTTCCAGAACGAATGAGGATCCCAAGAGGCATACCAGCGCACTTCTTTGCAAGAGATCTTGCCACCCTTTCTACTTGAGGAGAGAAGAACATTCAGATTCCTCACGAACAAACACCAGGCTTCTTCCTCAGAAAGGGTCTCCAGCTTGCTCAGTTCATTGCATTTCATTTGATCACATACTTTCAACAGCCGAGTCATTAGGATTGTCTTACTGCCAAGAGGAATGCCCACGTCCTCTATATTACAGGAGTACCACCCCTCATCCATTGTAAGGACAATGCCTTTGCCTCTTCAGTAGTCATGAAAGTCCTGCAGCCTGTTTTGTAGGATTGTTAATATTTGACAGCATATGGTTTAGACGTTCCCATATCTTATCTCACGAAGGATGAACACTACATTCTTGTGTAACTCCAGAAATCTTCCCGCCCTGCCTTCCTTTAGCATAAAATTATGGACATGGGTGACAATGTTTGTTTTCCCGTAAACACTATTTTTTACACTTTGTCGTCCTTCAAGTGAGATAATATCTCGTTCAGATCTTTCCGAAAAGCATCCCCTAATAAGTCCACTGTTGGCAGCTAATATTCTTCAGTATCTTGGGCAGTTGGTGTAACTTTGGCAAAAAATTTGCCTTGCTTTCTGAGTTCATGCACCTCTTTGGTCGATTGTTTCATGCCATTCATCAATTTAAAACGTGAGAACCATCTTCATTCTGAAACTTCTCGTTCTAGGGATAAGACTTGGCTTTTATCCTGTCCACATTTGTGAACCAGCTTTCGACTTCATCTTCCTTTTTCCGTCTGAGTTTAGATTCTTCAAATTTTAAGTTGAAATTACATCAGCTTCCACATTAAGTTTTCCAGTTCACTTATAAGTGCTTGCATCTTTTTGTCAATATTACTGTTATTTATGATGACTTGAGCAATGCTGATTACGATTGATAGGTCCATTAGATAGTAAGGAGGACAAGCTTGCAAATCAATCTGAAAAAGGAAAGACCAATGCCTTAAGAATAAAGAACGCGAGTTTTCTTCCCAAGCATAGAAACAACTTCAGCCATTTTCTTTTGGAGAGAAAGGAGGAATGAACAAAGTTGTGGTTAGATGAAAAGTAAAGTTGAAGCTAAAACCAAAACCAGAAATTGAACCAGAAATTGATTGAACATACTCTTCCATACTAGCAAAGTAATGGTCTTCATCCAAATTTGATAATAGAATTTGACCTGCATCCTCCCTGGTGAGTTACGATCAGATGCACATAGGAAATACTGAAGATTTTCAAAAGATGCAAAAGGAGTCACAGAACCATAGCATGAATTTCATCTTGACATCCATCTAAAGATGCTGCTAACCTTCACTGATTGTAGCTGAACCTTGAGTATTGAGCCAAATTAGCAAAAACTGGAGAATGCAACGAAGCAGATAACGCACACAATAGTTCCCAGAAATTTACTAGCAGAGGAAGTCAGTTCTCTCCACCTCCTTCAGTCTCCACATGAATATGCAATGGGGAGATTACATCCTGAAAGGAAGAATTGTATCTGACCGATCTACATGTTGCTCAACAGCTCGGCTGGATTATTTTCTTCAAAAAAAGAAAACAAAAACCTTTGTGAATGTTTGCATGTACTACGTGACTTCTGATTCTAGGAAAAGCTCTTTTAATGTAGACTCTTAACTGTGATGGGAAAATTACTGTCAGGAATGCTAAACTCACATATGCTTTTGAATTGACAAGGTTAAATTCTGAATCCTGAAATTACTAGGGAGGAAGTTTTGCTTTGGCTACACATCCTCTTGTCCTAAAATTGGGGACTAAACTGAGAGAACTCCATACTAGAAAGCTGTCCTTGGTGTTCATGCTGCAGTTAATGGTAGATACAGAGGAAGCTCTGTTTTGGCTAGAACAAGAGGATATCACCAATCTGACCGGCAAAAGGGTTATTGCATGTATGGAAGTCATAAGAACCGATCTCTCCTCTCACTATGATGTCCTCACGCTTTGTGCAAGTTTGACATTCCTACAGAAGATAGGACCTCCATCAGGACTTCAATATCGCAATAGAGTCCACAATCACCATTAAATAAGCAATTCATTCACGGGTATACTTCCCATACAATTTTCTTAATACTATATTAGAGGATCTAATAATATTCGCAAAGGAAAGACTAGATTCGATTTTAGTCCTTTGAATCTAACTGTCATGTAATCAAATACCCCAACGCTGTAGATTGCAAGAACTTAAAGAGTCATAAGATGATTTAAAAACTAAATCTGGACTTCACATCTTCATCATATTCCTAACATAATCATGCCAGAGAATGATGCTCTCCAAATCAAATTGAATTCGATCAGAGAAGCAAAACCAGGGAATATCACAGGACCGACATTAATTTTCTGTCGCGAATAATGAGGAAAGGGAAACAACAAGATCCAATTAGCAAGAACGCTTTGATTTGTCACGGTGTTCACAGGAGGAGCAGCATTATTTTCTGTCGTGAATAATGATCCACATTCATCTTGATACATTCATCTTGATACTCCACAGCGTGACAACAAAAGGGAAAAAAAAAAAAAAAAAAAAAAAGCGCTTCAATCTCCAACTGAGAAAGGAGAGACCCTTCTCAAGCCTTGGCTGGCCGAGTCCGAAGAACCACATCGTCGACGTCCACTTTGGCGACGCACAGGAACAGAAAGTTGAAGACAGCCTCAAGAAACGAGCAAGAGCCGTCGCCATTGCCCTTCCTCTTCTTGTCCTCGCTCTCGTTCTTGCCCTCCTTCTTCGGCGTCGACCGCGCGGTGACGCCGCCCCGCTTCCCCTTGAACCACTTCTTGGTTCTCTGAGCCACCGTCTCCTCCTCCTGGCTGAACTTGTAGCTCCCAGAAACCTCTGCCGGCGCGCGTACCCCTCGTCCACGGGGGCGCTGCCGCCGCCGCCGCCACCGACGGCCCCGTCCCTCGAGCTCGCGCTGATCATCTTCAAGTACACCGCGTCGGACTCGGCCCACCGGCGGCGCTTGCTCAAGGCCTGGCTTATCTTCACCGGGTTTTGCACGTCTATGCAGTCGATGCAGTTCGTGTTCATCATCATCATCATCGCCTCCGCAACACCCGGCAACCTAGTTTACCTCGGCTCGTCACTCGATCTTTCGCGAGCTCTTTCTCGCTTTCCTATCTCTTCTCGGCTTTGCTTTGGGTTCGGCAGATCTCAGGAATGTGAGAGGAAGTGGTTCTTGATTGTCTGATCTCGTTGAGCTGGGTGTGGTGCAGTGTGCATGTATATATGGCGTACCAGGAGTCCGGTGTTTAAGGAAATTTCCTTTTGTAAGGTAAGGCCATGTCTCCTTGTCTTGTTTGCAAGATTTCTTCTTCTTTCCTCTTTGTGTCATATCAACGGTTTGTTTATTCTGGACTAAATTTCGCCCCTAATAATTATAAATTAAATTGCGATTCTTCAATTTGTTTTTTCATATTAAATACTTTCCATGTATACTGAATAGTCTTGATCCTTGATAACTGCCTATAAAGATACTCGTGCCAAGATCAAAGTTGCTTGTGTTTGAATTTTTCCTCCACCAGCTGTGTTGGGTGAAAATTTATCCATATTTTAAATTCAGAAGAGTAATATGTACTAAAGAAAATTGGTGAACGTTATTTTAAAAATTGCAAAATATAAAAATAAAAATAGACAAGAAAATGATTCTATGATTTATGTATGAATTGTTTTTCTCAAACCTCACATTAACTTTAACATTTAGAAAGAAAAAAAAGAGATTAGATTTATCTATTAGGTTTTTAGCATGAATCTTGTTCACCTGTGCGCCATTCTCTTAGCAACATAAAAAGTTATAGAGTTCCTACTACCTAGAATAGAACGAGTAATTAATACTTATTAGCATTCCTTACGAAGAAAATTGAGTCAATAAATAGATCAGGTAGTTTTGCTTTTGACCCATTATTTATAATGTAATCAACAATAACATTGTTTCTAAGGTAATGTGTTTTAGACATTAGACATTATTTCACAACCATATTCGGAATACGTGTGAGAAACCTTAGTGATAAGGAGAGCAAGTCACCTACAAATTGATGATTGAATGTAAACAAGGATATATTAAATTCAACCATAAATTCACATACACGCACGCAAATGTATTTGCCTAAAGTTCCAACCACATTATTTTCTTGATTAGGAAATACCATCAATGGACGTCACCAAAAAATAAAATATCTCCATTTGTACAAGGGTCAATACCACCAAAGTCACAAACTAACTTGTGCATTATTTACCCCAAATTAATTTTGTGTCACAAAAAATCTTAAATTGGCATGTCCATGACAAGTTTCTCAACATATTAAGGAAAAATTAGGGACTTCAGCAGATTTTTCAAAATGCGAGGGATCTTTTAGGGCTAAATTAGCAGATTTCACAATCTCAATATTTTCTTTGGATTTGGCTTCTTCAAAACCACTTTGTTTATGAGACCAACTTATGTTGAATTTTCACATTGAATTTAGGTCACATGCCAATTGTTTGTGTTGTTTATTATATGCGTTTTTACATCAACAATTTAACAAGATAATAAATAAGATTTAATAGATGATTAATTTATCATAGATATATTAATTTATGATCTTTTATTATATATAAATTAGTTGAGAAAATACAGTATGAATATATCCTTTTGAGATTTTTTATAATGCGAAAAATAATATTAATTAAAGGTAGACAAGTGTAATGGTATAGAATTTTAGTGATATTAATTCCATAAATCATTTAGGATACAGCTTTTGATCTATTTTTCCTGGTCAGCACAAGAATTGTTGCTCAATCATTGTAATAATTTCTCGGAGTCTGACAAAAAAATTATTGTTCTTGGAGAAAATTTCGCGGTAAGACTCTTGCTTCTCTTCGAAATTTGAACGAAGAAGAGGAAACCCTAAAGAAAGCAACGAGAGAGGACCTAAAAAGATATCTCCGAAAGGTGACAGCCTGACAGACATTCTGCATAAAGCGCGCGTAAATCCAAGTCTCTTTTTGGTTCTGTCTCAGAGAATCTTTGGCTCTTGCGCCCCTCGTCTCGTCTCGTCCTCCAAGTTCACTGTTGAGTGCATATTTTATGAAGTTTCGGTTCTTGTCTTCACCCCGTAGTTATAATTCTTAAATTACAAGTTACGCAAGAAACCATGCATGACTTTCGGTTCTCGATGCAGCAGAACAGAAGAAGCGCGAGAAAAGTTGGCTGAACACCAATCTGATTTCTTCATTGGACTTGGTTTTGAGCTGCAATTAGAAATATTTTGACTGATGGGGTTTGTTGAAGTTCTAAGCAAGCATCCACGCTTTGTCTTTAGCATTCGTTCTAACCAGCTGAAAAAAAATTCGGTGTAGGGACCAGGGAGACTTTATGAAACACTATTCTGAAACTTTTACTAAAAAAATCACTGCTTGGTCTTATAAGCTAAGGCTATATAATATTACATTGCAGAGACTCATGTCGAAGCCTGCGTCTTAGGGCAAGGCCTGTTTTCTAATAAAAGTTCAATCCGTCCAGACAGTTTGTGGCGTTGTGAGGATTGATTGTAGTATGAGTTATTGGCGCATTTTCTCTTCACTATCTTTTAAACAAACTCTTTTTCGCCATTAAAGAGCTTCAACCTTAAAAACATATTAATACTACCATGTTTTATACTGAAGGGTTTAGTCAAGTGGTAAAAACTGAAACTTCGTGACTAGTACAAAGAAGTGAACTCATTACTTGTAGTTGCATGAAATGTTTTCATAATTTATAAAGTTTAGATAATTCTTCTACTTTGATGAGAAAGTATTAAGTAATTTTTCTTAGACAAAGCCATCCCTTTTTTAACCATAAGAATGGACTCCTTTTTCATTTCTCTCTCCCTTTTTTTTATAGGCAATGGATGCATTTTCTTAGAAACAGATCCTTTGACTCTTGCCAAGACCACCTTCGAGAGATCCGGGTCCAATCAACTCGGAGTTCAATATGCAAAGCTTGACTAGAAACCATCTAAAGATGCTTTTTTTTAGGTCATGATGTAGAATTAGCTTTGTGTATGTAGAATGAGAAGCTTGTCATGTCCAGTGAAGATTGGTTGGGTGCTCAAACAATCCTAGATTGTTATCAAAATCAAGGTGCAAGACACCCATAGACTTGGATTTTGATTAGTGACTAGGAATACCTATATTCAATGAATCAGTAACATGTTGACTCATATGGTAAAATAATTTGCTTCTCTTGTGATTGTGTTTTCAAGCCTTACCAGTAGCACTATAGGAGTAAAACCATAAATGCACCAGATTGATGTGGTGGGTGAGCCTTTAAATTACCCAAGGAGATGGACTAATCAAGGTACACAAAAGTTTACTCGGATATCACTTAATTGTAATCGCTAAATGGGAAGAAGAGAACTAGTAGGCTTTGGGAACTTGAATAATTGCAAGTACAGGGTGACGGTGGGCCAATTAGGGCTAACAACAATAAGGGTGTGCATGACAGAATTTCGCAAAGAAATTGATTTTTGGCCATAAATTGATTTCTCAATTTCTATTTTGGAAATTGAGAAGTTAAAAATTTTAGCTTATGATTTTTTCTTCAAATTTATTTCTGGAATAAAAATTTGTTTTAGAAATAGAAAAATCAAATTGCGTTACCAAATAGATTGCTCCAAACCATTCCTAGAACAAGAAATAGAGAAATAGAGAAGTAGAAATTTTATCATGCATGCTCTAAGAGGTTTGGCCCAAGCTTTACAAATGGCCTCTCTATCCAAGTTTTTGGAATAGAATTCCAAAAAACACATGGTCATTTGGTTGGACTTTTAGGGAAAATCTTTAGGAAAATGCAAAGGGCTTTAAGTTAAATGAGTTTTTAAAATATAAATTGCATTTGGTAAATTGTAATCTAAAAGTCCATTATGAAGTATTTTTAAGTAAAATAGTGTTTGGATGACTTATATTTACAAAAAAACCTTTATTATTAAAAAATATATATTTGGCCGAGTGAAGGGCAATGGTTGTCGGCGATCCATATCATCAGCGGTGACTATCATCTGAGGTTGCTAGAGCTCAAGTAGTGGCCCCTGGAAACCATTGGCGAGGGCTGCATAGGGATGGGCGATGGCTAATGGGGGTAATGCGACCCTCGCCGAAGGTTGGGGGGCCTTGATGAGGGCCACACTTGGGTCGTGCAACCTCTCCAGGGGTCATGCGATCCTTGCTTAAGCCACGTGACCTTGTGAGATCGCGGCAACCCAAATTGCGCGGCCCCCCACAAAGTTCACCATGACCCCCTGGCAGTGTGACTGTTGCTGACCTCCATCTAGCCCTTTGTCGGCCCTTCGCAGCCTATGAAATCCCGCCGACCACCCTCAATGGAGAAGATGAACAGTCCATATTTGCATCCCTAGAAGGCTGAATGTCGAAGGCACCCCAAGACTAGCCTTGGGCTTTTAGCCTTCAAAAGGCTGACTTTTCCCTAATGGGGTTTGTAAATTTTTTTCCAAACACCTAATATTTGACCAAAAGGAATTTGGGTGTTCAAAGCCCATTCTCAAAGCTATTTCCAAGCATAGTCATAATCTATGTTGAATGAGTTTCATCTTTACATAAAGATATATTATACTTTTAAAAAAGGGATCACAATTTTTTATTTAACATTATATCCTCAGTTTATTATTTTGTAAATATTCTATCCATGAATAAATGCATTTTTATTTCCTAAATCTCACAAATTTATATTTAAAATCTGAATAGCTTTTATCTTATGAACAACCTTACAAAAAATTTCAAATCTTAAAGAATCTCTCTAAGCATATACATATGTATGTACGTATGTACATATCTACGACTTCTTCAGTAATTTCTTTCCATTAATTACTAATTTACACATTTCGTAATATGAAAATTTTGTGAAATCTTTTACATGGGAATTCTTCATGCTTCAATTTTGATAGCATTTGCAATGAAACGAATGATACACGGGATGTGACATGACCCGTCGATGGGTTCAATTCTGTGGCGTGTTTGATATACTTGCAACAAATGATGTCTATCATTGAGGATCACTAGTATTGGGTCTTTTTCTATTTTCCTTTTTCGCCTATCTTGATATTCTCAAAATTCACGGTGTGGTGTTTGGACATGTTGTCGTTTGAATGCGCTTCCAAATAGTCCGAGTCTAGAGGCCTTTCATTCAAATTGTATAGATTATCTCACTTTGTAATCCTCCAAGTTTGTCTGGAGAAGAAAGGACCAAATTAGGCTGATTGGCCATTGCTGCTAGCCATCTGTACAATCAACATCTACATCAATAAATAAATAAATAAATACGTCAATTATTTATGGAAATTACAAGAAGATGTTGCCACTGAAAGGAACATTCCCATCCTCCCTAGACAAAGGGAATACAGACATTGAATCAGTCCATTTCTCAGCCAATTCAGACGGCTCTTCCTTTGTAAATTCAAATTCAAATTCAAATTTTTATTTTTGTTTCCAATATATGGTTTCCAATAAAATAAAGAGAAAAAAATAGAGATAATTGGATCGCTGACTTTTTCACCCAAATTTTCTGTCCTTATGTCCGGCTCCTTGCCGTCCCAACTTGGACATCTCCTCTGCGTTATACTACTTTCGGTCCCTATCAAAGACGCTTTCATCAGAAAGACACCATCCAGGAAACATGATTTTCATTTTATTTTCCATTAGTTTAGAGAAACTTGTCATTTTTGGGACTATATTATATGAATATTTTACAACTAATCATATTGTTTACTAGGAAGAGGAGCTTAAATCAGAGCCAAAGACAAATTGAAAAGCTAGATTCTATCGCAATACCAACTTTGTTGTACTCTTGAGAGCTCCACACTAACGACAATCTCTAGCTTTTTGTCTCAATAATTGTTGCTCTTGACGTCAACAGAGCTTCTTTAATCTTAATCAGTGCACATTGGAGTGCTTTGGGGGCTTAATTTTCAGAGCTCCTAACAATGGCAGCCCTCCTTTTCTCCTCCAAAACTCTACCTTTTCTTCTCTTCACCTTCTTCTCTTGTGCCCAAGTTCTAGCTCAGTCATCCGGTAAAGGAGCAAATTATTCTTGTTCCTCGGACTCGCTGCAATCGTGCGATACATATGTCGCGTACTTTGCCCAGCCGCCGGACTTCATGGATGTGGGGAACATCTCTGACCTTTTTCGTGTGAGCCGTCGATCGATCGTCCAAGCGAGTAACCTCACGTCGGAGTATAATGGGCTGGTCCAAGGGCAACTCTTGCTGGTACCGATCAAGTGCGGATGCAACGGGACTAGCTACTTCTCTAATGTCACGTATGAAATCATGAAAGGCGACAGCTACTACTTGGTTTCGACCCACGCGTTTGAGAATCTCACCAATTGGCAGACTGTAGAGGCTGCAAATCCGTCCCTGAACCCGAACGCGCTTAAGGTCGGGACGCGAGTCATGTTCCCTTTGTTTTGCAGGTGCCCTTCAAAGGCACAATCGGAGGCAGGACTCAATTTGTTCATTACTTATGTGTGGCAGACTAATGACCAAGTCTCAACCGTGGCTAGCAAGTTCAATGCAACCCCAGGTGATATCATAGCAGAGAACAACCAGAACAATTTCACCTCGGTTATAGACCTTCCGGTCTTGATCCCAGTCTCGCAATTGCCGATTCTCACACAGAATTACAGCTCCATCCCTAGCAAACGCGGCACAAACCATCGATGGCGCCTTGTGATCATGACCAGTTCGGTCTGTGCTGCTCTGGTTTTCCTCTTGGCGATCTCTCCGGTCTATATGCACTGCAAGCCCAAAAAGGCCTTGGACCGAAATGGCTCGTCACTAGAGACATCTGATCTAATTCCAGCGAAGCAATTTGCTAGGTCCGAGAGCTTCGAGCTGAAGGCTGTGCAGGATAAGTTGCTGTCTGGTGTTTCGGGCTATTTGGGCAAGCCAATAATGTACGATGTGAGAGCGATTATGGAGGCAACAGCAGACCTCAGCGAACATTGGAAGATCGGGAAATCGGTCTTCCAGGCCAACATTAATGGCGAAATTCTAGCAATTAAAATAATCAAGGACGAATCTTCAGAAGAAATGAAAATTCTGCAGAGGTTGTATCACGCCAATCTGGTGAAACTAATGGGTGTGGCATCTGATATTGATGGTCCTCACTTCTTGGTGTATGAGTATGTCCATCATGGATCACTCAACAAGTGGCTGCACAAGCAATGCACATCCTCATCAGGGTCAGTAGTCCTCATGTGGATCCAGCGGCTGCGGATCGCCCTTGATGTTGCGAACGGCCTGCAATACCTGCATGAGCACGCCCAGCCGAGCATCGTCCATGGGGACATCAGGACTAGCAACATACTCTTGGACTCGAGGTTCAAGGCCAAAATATCAAACTTCTCGATGGCGAAGCCGGCCACAAGCCCAGCAGAGCTAAAGGTGGACATCTTCGCGTTCGGGGTCTTGCTGCTCGAGCTGCTCTCGGGGAAGAAGGCGATGGGGATGAAGGAGAGCGGCGAGATCGGGATGCTGTGGAGAGAGATAAGGGAGGTTTTGGATGATGATGGTGATGGAGGAGGGAAGAGAGAGGAGAAACTCAGGAAGTGGATGGATCCGAACATGGATGGGTTCTTTCCCATGGATGGTGCTCTGAGCTTGGCTTGTTTGGCCAGGACATGCACAATGGAGGCACCGAGTTTGAGGCCGAGCATGGCCGAGATCGTGTTCAATCTCTCTGTGCTCACTCACTCGTGTGCCGAGAACTTGGAAGGGTATTGGGCTTTTCCTAGGCTGGAATCCGAAGAGGCTGTTCAGATCATCAGTCCAGTCAAAGCTCGTTGATTTCGGGATCGTAATCTGATGGGACTGTATAAGTTCCTGAATGTACATATAGCTCTTTTCATAGCCTAAAGCAGATGTTCTGTGAATCTTTTTAGCTTGTTTTTGTTTGTTTTTACAATGAAAGCTTATGCGTATAACGCATTCTTCATGAATGAAGGATAGGCTGTCGATCTTTTGTCCCAGCCGAATGATGATCGCTTCTTTCCTTCTGCGTTTTGAGAATAGAACAAAATGAAAATGCAATCCATCAAAACATGACAGTTTGAACGACTCGTCCGGCGAGTGTTTTGCTCATCTGTTAAAAGCTATACCGCAGACCGTCCATTTCAAGAATACGCCCAAATCTCATCTGATGCATTCTGAATGATATGATCTGCTGGACATACGCTGCTTCATTACTAACTGGTATCGGTAACGACGCTTATGAGCGCGTTCGCTTTGGCTAAAGGTTGGTTCACGGACATCTAACTGCTCGGGAAGTTGTCTTCTTTCTTCTTCTTCTTTTGTCGGAGGGGGAACCCCGAAATCGATCTCAATCTCTCTATTCCGCTCATTAGCGAGTGCTTCTTTAGGACTTCATCATTTGATTTTGCTGCCGATGCAGCCGTATCTTCCCTCTCCAGTGCAGGTCATAATGAAGCCGGCGCAACTCGGCGACCGGCTGAAATTCCTCCGATTAAAAGAAAACGCAGCATGTGATGCAACATCTAGCATGAAATTCGTGATCGCCGGATTATAGATGAATATATGCAGTGTTATATCACATAAATGACGCATAACTTAGCGACATTAGAATAAATATAGATAAATAAAGAAACCCCTTAAGACAGTTTCCTTCCATTGGCCGGGATCTTCACCCGGCGTTCAAGAACATAATGGTTTGTGCACTCATGTTTACTTGTCCTTGGCCCATTTGCCCATCTCTCTAGTAAAGGTGGTTTCTTCGGATCTTCCAATTTCACGTATTTTATTATAATCTTGCGATTCGCAAGGAACACATATTTTAAAAATAATCTCTACTTATTTTTATAACAAAATATATATTCACAAATTCCTAGCGTTGTAAAAATTTTGTTGTCCATGATCGTTATTTAACTCATTGACCATTATTTAAATGGGTAAAATCGCGATCTTCCCAACGCAAGAACAAATGGTGATGATACAAAGGATTACTTTTTAAAAAAATATTTTAAAATCATTTATTTTTACAAAATAAATGGAAGTTTTAGTGCCAAAGATTCCATTACGGTCGTGAGAGCAATCTATTCCCACTTTCAATGCCAATATTGAGGCCACATGGGCTGCTTTACTGAATCAATCCAGGTAGCTCATTTTAAAAGAAGAGGACATCACAGTTTTGGCTCCTGTGATTTTGGTAAATTTCATTTTTGTTTGTTATACTTTGTCCGGTTATAATTCTAATCCCCATATTGTTGTCCAACGACAAATTAAGTCCTTCCATCAAATTGCTGTTCACAGATACGTCCGAATTTTTTAAGTCAGCACCAGCAACTGACACGTGATGCCCACAAATACAAGGTTCTAAAACAAATTGCACTTCGTGAAGAAGAATTGGAATGTCCCTACTGCAATCCTTCAAACTGTCTTGAATAGAGCAACTTTGGATGAAGAGGGATGGCACAGTCCAATAAACTCTTGAGGTGAGAGTTTCCCCGGACTTGTGGATGCATTTGGGCATTGGGCCCATTTTCTCTCCTTCAAGACTTTGAAGCATATCTAATTATATTTGATCTACAGTTGATTGGAGTGAACGGATTAATGGTCTAATCCACTTTAGCCAATCTGCAGATCATCCATTTGAAAATTTGTGCTTCTCGCATTGTGGCGTCGGGTTGAACATGATTTTACATGTATGGTAAAACTGAAAAGCTGCAATGACCTTCATGTTAGTCCCTAAACCGGTGAGGCCGCCAATCAGCCCAAGGGGAGTCTAAACACAATTATGGTTTGAACTAAACTTAGGTGGTGGCAATGGTACGGGAGGTGATGAAGTTTGGGGCACTGAGGGCGGCTGCCACGGCGGAATTGTTACCGTACTATAAGGATAAATTATAGGGTTTTTTTCAGTGATTCCATTAGCTTTTAGTGTAATTCTAGTATCCAAACCAAATTGAGCAAATGTTTTGACGATATTGAGAATATCATCTCCTCTAACGACCGTGTACATCAATAGATATACTTCACACCAGCGTCGTTTGGGCCCTTGGTGGGACAAGCACAGCTGAGAGGAACCCTAACGTTTTGACCGATTCGCAAATTCTCCAACGATAGGTTGTTCAGACTCTCCATGGCTTCACATGTTGAGAGGCCTTTGAGGACATTGTTGGTGATGCCTGAATAAGAATCTCCGCTTTGGACCGCGTAGGATGAGTTCACCTCGTAATCCTGACCAGAGCAGGAGCAAGTCACGGGAACAATTAACGTCATGTTGGGGTCGAAACTCATCATTGATGAGACCGAGTTTACCGACGCAATCTGAGCAGGATCAGAAGCCAAGAGGTGAGCGATGGAGTAAATGATGTCGTAAGGAGGATGCGACCAGGAGATGAGGTAAGCTTGGCAACTTGACGTGAGGCCATTTCAAAATGCAATTGCAACCAAAGGCGGAAGAAGAATTGTTGTCATTGTTACATGCCACCGAAGGGTCACCAAGATAAGGCTGTTGCCCTAAAACCAAACCAGGACACATCGCGCAGGGTACTGAAACTATAGAGAACGAAGAGAGAAGCTCATTATGGTCAAGTCGGGAGGTGCTTCTAGAGTTACATTTCAAAGATTGAATTAGTTATCATTTAGGCTCCATTCATTTCGCGGAAAATAATTTCCGGGAAAACGTTTTCTTGATTCTCCAATGTTCGTTTCACGAAAAATGAATTTCTTGGGAAAAATATTTTTCATGAAAGAAAAAAAAGTCTTCTAAATTAGAGGAAAATATTTTCTACTTTTGAAAAGTGGAAAATATTTTTAAAGTGAAAAATATTTTCCTTACTTGATCTCTCTTATCTCACACCTCTACAAATCCTCACTTCCTCCTCCCGTTTCTTCTTCTTCTTTTCTTTTTTTATTTGAATTATTTTTTAATTTTCTTTTTCTTTTTTTTTAATTCAAATTATTTTTAATTTCCTTTTTCTTCTATTTCTTTTCTTTTATTCTTTTATTATATATATATATATATGTGTGTATATATATATATATATATATATATTTTTTTTTTTTAGTTTCCCATCTTCTTATTTCTTAGCTAGTTGTCAACTGTCGTTAGGTAAACCTCAAGCTTGTCAATCTCAAGCTCGTGCTCGTCGATCTGGCGAGCCTCGAGCTCGATGCTTGCGCTCGCCAATCTTGTGAGCGGCGAGCCTCATGCTTGTCAGCGAGCTCAAGGCTCGCTAGTGGTCGATCGCGGGCCATTGCCATGGTTGTTGATCGGCCAAGAAAGAAGGTGATGGAAAACAAAGAAAAAAAGAAAAGAACAATAAAAAAAATTAATAATAGATTTTAAAAGTAACTAAAAATCAATTTAAAAAATATGAAAAATCCATTTTAAAAGATAAAATAAATGAAAAAGAGCATATGAAGGAAAAGATTTTCCTTACCAAATAGTGAAAAATATTTTTCATTTCATTTTCAAGTTTCATTTGAACACCGAAAAATAATTACATTTTCCTGAAAAATGGCTTCTTGAAAAATATATTTTAGAAACGCCACATTTTCTGCGAAATGAACGGAGCCTTAGTCATGTTTGAATCGCATCGAAGGCGTGCTCAAATTAAGTGGCATTATTGCAGGGAAAATTCTGGTTTAAATTTTGCGATCGAAGGTGTTTTCGATGAACATGCCAGTAGGACAATTGGGAAGATTCACACGGCAGACAAGATTATGATGAAGATACTTTTGCTGGCTGAAACTGTGGTCTCCTTCGGGGGTGTAAATGATTTTAGATAGATTTTAAGGTTAGAAAACTACAAAATGATCATTATAATATATTAGGACCATGTCGTGGCTTATTTCAATTTGGGACACCTGTTGGCTAAAAACATTTCGGTCTTGATCTTGGACGTGTCGAAAGATTAAATTATTGTACCTGGGAAGGTTCCTATGTATCTCCATTGTGCAAAGACCTTTTCAACAGCAAATTAAGGGGATCTCTTATTTTATTTTATTTATTTATTGATTTAGTCCTGTCACTTCCACTACAACCCGTCAAAATACGACGAATATGTCTTCCAGCATCCCTTCTTTTTCGCTTGAATTTAACAGCGAACAAGGCATCTCAAAGCTAGTGTGAAAACGCGGTTTCCCACAGTTCCGTTTGATTGTGCTTTTGGCCTTAGATGTGGGTGTGTTTCGTGTTTTGTAACTTAAAACCAACGCAAGTACCTTTAATAATGTCACTGAGTTCCTTTAAGTCACTTCAAAATTGAAATCTTTTCCATAGACCTGTAAAATGTGAGCGTGTTCATGAAGAAGAGGCCCAAGGGATCATCGGAAGAGCAACAAAGCTCTTTAAAGCAATGATCCATTCCCCGGCTTTTTGAATTGGTCCACAAGATTCTAACATCTCTTGTATGTGAAAGGTAAAAGAAGCGGCTCTAAATGCGTGAGCGTCAAAGTTGGGGAGAAAGAACGTTTCCACATGAGCTCTTGGATAAGATTCTTCTCACCATGTCGGGCGTGTGCATGGCAAAAGAACCAGAAAGAAGCAAAATTACTTTGCATCTTTTTTCATTCTATATCAAACTAACAAAAGCATGGAGTATTCACAGAGAAGAAAGAGAGGATTTCCATCTAGGGTTTATCCTAGCTTGTACAAGATCCGAGGTTGAAGTCTTCATGAGAGAGCAAGATTCAATGGGCCACTTTAGGTTTTGTTTGAATGGAATAAAACATCAAGAAAATCTTGCACCATCTTCATGGAAGAGGACAAGCTGGCAAAGTATGGACTTTCAAGTCAATGAGTAAAATTATCTTGCCGGTGACTTTAACACGAAAACGGACGGGCACTGTCAGGTGGAGTACTAAAGCTAACCTAGTAAACCCTTTGGGTTGGAAAAAGCATATCCCTTTTAAACCTGTGGACAATTTCACACCCATCATCTTTTTTTAATTAGAAGGGTTTAATTAAGTGCTGAACTGAATATAAAATCCAAAGCTACTCTGCGTGCGATCGAAGTTTATGACCTTGGAGCTTGGAAGCTTTGAAACGCAAACTCAATCCCGAGATTAAAAATGAAAAAGGGGTCGACTAAGACTAACCTCGATGAATCTTGTCTAATAAGGACTCTTACCACCATCAACTATGCATTCATCATTTTATATGATGAGTATTATTCAATTGCCTTGTTGAAGGATAGTCTGTGTAAAAGGTTTGCAATGTGTAAAGCAAGCGAGGCTCTGAGTCTTCACCTTCCTTCTAATAGTGAAAATAGATTGTCACGTAAGATGATTACTGTGGTTTATGCCAGTTATTACTTGATGGTCTCTAACTCATACGCTTAAACTTTTTTGACATAAAATTGAATCGTACTAGGTTTTTATAAATGTATAGATGGGCTAGCACCTGCTATAAATTATGTTATTACTCTCCTTGATTTGTAACAATCCATGATGTTGTGTTTTTTTTTTTAATTATATGTTAACCAAGGATCCGTCGGGCACCCTAGTCGGCTTATGCCGATTTGGAGTCCATGGGCCTCCAAGAGGCCCTCAACAACTATATTTCGGGGGAGACTGGCCCAGCAACCCATTGTCGAGGCCCCCCGCTTCAATTGCTACCAGTGCAGGGTTTTTGAACCCTCGATCTCCATTGAAGGAAAGAGAGCTTTCAATCAACTACGCTGCCCACAGGTGGTCCATGATGTCGTGTTTAGTAATGCAATTAGACAGAAATAAAAATGGATGAGGATTAACTATTTTTGGATCATTCCTTTGTTTATTATTGTGTATTTAAGTGGGCTTAGGTGTTCTGAAATAGATGCGCAATTTCATAAAACAAATTTTAAAAAAATTTTGGTCGACGATTAAAGAAATGACGGGTGGACGAAAGAGGTAGTAGCAAAAAGAGGGGATCAATCTTGTGAAAAATGCTTTAAAGAAACCCTTCAATTTTTTTTTTCCTTCATTTCAGAAATGAAAACTGTTCCCACTTGGTTTTATTTGTTAAATGTTGAATCCTCTCCCTTCAAGCTTCTCATTTTTAAGGAAGTATTGAGAGCATGCAACAAAAGCCCAATAATTAGGAGGAAGCACAAGTATAAATTCGTCAATATATATAATTAGACCATTCTTCGCTCAAAAAGCTAAATCACCAAATTATAAGCGAACTATCATATATTAACTGTTACACATCATACAAATTCTCTGATTTTAGACTTTTCTTACACAATTTGCATGTGTACCTTAATAGAGAGTTCCCTTATATTGGCAGAATTTCAATAGAACTAAGCGTGGAGATTGCTTGATCCAAGCGGTTACATGTGTTTCCCTATATATCTCATTGCCTGTTTATCTATTCATTTTTGTTGGAAGGGTAAGATGAGGAAGATGAAAGTGAGACAAACATAGATTAGGAAGTCTAAAAGAGGAGAGAAAAAAAAGTGGATGGTTATTTATAATATGAGTGGATATAAGAGAAATTAACAGAAAGGTAATTCGGGAAATTAAAAATGAGACCGTAGTATGCTTTCACATAGAAATATAGATATCATCACCATCTACACAAATCAAGAAAGTGGAACGACCATGCATGGATACATGAAACTTCTTCTTTTTATTAAATCATGTTGCTGGAAGATTCCCAGCTGATGGAGGACGCCAACAACCCAGAGAGATACTGCACGATCTCGTCCATGTTGGGGCGATCGGCCGCGTTCTTCTTCAGGCAACATCGGATGATCCCGATCATGAAAGCCGCCAGATTCGAAGGATAACGTCCTCCCAAGGAAGGATCAATCAAGCCCGCCAACCTTTCAGTCATGGTATCCTCTGGGACAACCTCGTCTAGGGCTTCGTACAGATCCAAGCTCTCCTCTTTAGTCAGGGACTCCGCCTCTTTCCCCGTGATGATCTCCATCGCGAGGACCCCGAAGGCGTACACGTCGAGCGCAGTGGAGACCAGACCATTCTCCAAGTACTCCGGGCCATGTAACCTTTCGTCCCGATGATGTGGCTTGTCAAGTCGAACTGGCCCTCGTTGCCTTCTGCCGACCTCGCCATGCTCAAATTCGTTATCTTGGCCCGGAAATCGCAATCGAGAAGGATGTTGCCGCTTGTGATGTTCTTGTGAATATGAGGAGGGCTGGTGAAGCCGTGGAGATGGTTCAGTCCGGTGGCCACATCAAGTGCAATTTGTACTCTTTGAGTCCAACTCAAGACGGTTTTGCTATCACCTTGTGTGCTGTAAATCCAGTCACTTAAGGGTCCATTAGAAGCAAAGTCATAGACGAAGTACCAGTCGCCGTTGTTGAAGCAGATCCCTGAAAGGCGAACGATGTTGAAGTGGTTGATCTTCTTGAAAAGGTTGATTTCCTTGATCGCATCGCCATTCACTTTCTTGATAGCGGCGGAGCAACCGTCGATCTCCCCCCGGTGGACCGACCCTTTAATCCAGCTGCTAGGACTAAAATCATTGGTCGCCAGTTGCAGTTCTTCGAAACTGTACACTTTGATGGACTGAGCTATGCCATGTATGGTCTGCATCAGTCCCTGAGACTCTTCCTCTCCCTTCACGATGCGCGTCTTGGGGCCATCAGGGACAACAGTCGCGGCATGTTGCACACTTTTGCGGCGAAAAGACAGACAGAAAATAATGCCACTGCCGATTGCCAATGCACAAGCAGCTCCGATGAGTAAACCAGCAATTGCAAATACCCATTTGTTTCTCAAACTACTAGTCGATGACAAAGCAGGTGGACTTGG
This sequence comes from Eucalyptus victrix, assembly GCA_016097545.1. Classification (NCBI taxonomy): domain Eukaryota; kingdom Viridiplantae; phylum Streptophyta; class Magnoliopsida; order Myrtales; family Myrtaceae; genus Eucalyptus; species Eucalyptus victrix. The sequence continues at coordinate 18,983,942 of CM027842.1, read as the reverse complement.
CGACTGTGACGGAGGTGGCGTAAGTTGGTCTGGTGAGGAAGGAGGTACTATTGTTTGATTACTCGAAGGCGGGCTTCGAACGGGAACTAGCAGAGTGGTGAAGGGATAGATCGTTGAGACTTGCTCGGAAAGACCATTTGCTTCTAACGTCCTCGCGGTATTAGCACCAAACCGGCCGCTGATTGTTCCAACGTAGTTACCCTCGGCAACGACATAGCTCAACAGATACTTAATTCCGCGGTCGGTTTGGTTCTTGGTAGGACAAGCACATCGGATCGGAATGGTGAGGTCTCCGCTGTATAAGTCCACGGTTTCGATGTCGTTTTGATCCTTGATGGCGCGGCACGTCGTGAGGCCTTGGTAAGTGTCATTGACAATCACGTAATAATTGTCTCCCCGCCTAATCGAGTACGTGGCATTTGCCTGATAGTGCGGACCCGAGCAGGAGCAATTCACGGGGACTATCACCATCTTGTTGGTCGGGAACGTCGCATTCGGACCGACGGAGTTTATGGCAGAGAGCTGAGATGGGTCGGAGGCCAGGAGCTTGGCGATCGACCGGACGGTGTCATAGGGTGGATTGGATCGGTAAATGAGATAGGTTCGGCAAGTCCTGTTCAGGCCATTGCATGTGTAGCCCAGACGAGGAGAGGAAGAGTCGTTGGTCTTGGAACAATTCATGATGGTTTTCCGGCTGATGTAAGGTTGCTGTGTGTGGGCGAAAGATGAGAAATGCAAGATGGAGAGAGCAATAACTAAAGAGAGAGAGAGGAAATTCATCTCTATATTGAGATGAATTCAGGTTTGGCTTCGATGTTTCAGTAGTGGAATATCGGTTGGCGTGTGAAGTAGAAGGAGAGGTGAATGCTTCTCGTGCAAGGGTTTATGGGTTTAAATAACGGGTAAAATGCATATGGAAGGGCAATTTCTTGGAAGGTCACAGCTCAGGGGCAGGCAAAGGATCTCCACAGGAAGATTACCTGCTCCGCCAGGTTGACTTGATGTCCATTTATTGTCCTTTTTTATGGAATGATTCACCAGATCCATCATTGTCGTACGTTGAATTAGTCCTAGGATAATATAAGCTGTGGGATGTCACTATTGCTTAGGTAGGCACTCGTTCAAACGCATATACGTAGCTCTAAAAGTGACATATAACAGCCTATGGGCTTGTTGATCGTGACTCGAAATGAAATTGGCTGTTTAAGTCTTCGGTTTTGAGCTTGGCCCATGAAATTTCCATGGACATCCTAACTTGGAAACCTTGGAGGTTTGCGATGGAAGTGGAGAGACTGAACGGGAGGTAGAATGACTTGGGTGTATTTTTTAGTTAAAGATTTTAGACGGACTTCATAGTTATATCCCAGAAGTTTTACATAGGATGGAAGAGACATTGTTTAATGATCATTATTCAACACTTATCTCAAGAAAATCATCATCTTATGTGGTTACTTATAATATTTATTTTTAAAACTTGACCCGCGTGAAATACATTATGAATGATATTAAAAAAATCATTTAGTAGATGCATTGTCTAAGACTCATACTCGATCTGATGAGAATGGTTAGTGATTATTGAGGAGATAGGAATTGGGTAAGCTGCAGCTCCTTGCACTTTTAGAGGATTGCAAATAAGGAAAGAATAAATTGGACTATGAATTCAATAGGAAAAGTATTGGTGGACGATACGGATCAACATTGACAATAATGCTTATCTTTAACTAAAGGAGTTTGTAACACTTCAATTCTCACATCAAATTAGATACACTACGTAAAGTGATCCATAGATTAATACTTACTCACATATGATTATCACCCTAAATAATTATTCAAATGACTCCTTTATGGACCCGGTCTTTACGCCCCTCGATTTTGATTTTTGCAAAATCTCTTCGGATGGAGACTAGAGGCCACAATAAGAATTTCTCTTTTACACTCTTTCGTTTTACCCTCTTTCCTCACTGTGGGAGAGGCATGCTCTCGCCATCTCTTGTACCATATATCATCTCTGTTCATTGGACCGCTGGAACATAAATCTCTGCGTCGATTTGTAATCCAAAACAGCAACATAACTCACTCCCCACGCAGACTCTCCATCTCCTCTTTTGACTCGTCCAAGCACAACCCCATCATTTCCTCCACCCTGGTTACCTTCCGCCACGGCAACACAACCGATATCATCGGGACGAGCACCCTCGCTGTCTTCGCCCTCTTCATCGGGTCAACATTCCCTTCCTGCACACCCTTGACCACCGAGGCCGCGACGCAGGCGGGGAAGATAGATGAAGGAGAGACCGCCTCTTATCGACCACAATCTGAGATTGTCCGTGCTTAGCAATGGATAGACGGGACGGGTCTGTTCGATTTTTGTTCTTGTCTATAGCAGTTCCCAGTGAAGAAAAGTAACACGTGACGTGTCTAAGCCATTTCACGGACCCAAAAATTGGTTCGGAACGCTGGTCAAAGACGAGAAATTTCCCAGCGATGGGACAAACCTACTAGCACTGGCCCAGTGGCTAATTTGGCGAACGTACATCGCTTGACTTTGACCCTCGGGTCTCGATCAGCATTGCCCGTCAATCACTCTAGAATTATTAGCGCTTAGGGGGGAAAATGATTGCACTCGGCGCTCACTAAAATTGACTATCAGCACATGACGACGACAACTTCTATCCTGCGCTGTATTTTCATATAATTCCTACGCGACTTGACTTCGAGAGTCCACGAGCCACCTCCCTGTGCCTCGGCGTCGCATGTGCTCAGACAAGTAGTAGCCGGAAAGAGTGCATCCGCGAGCATCGTATGCATCTAGATAGATGGACATGCGCGCGCGGTTGGACTTCGGAGGTAACTAGGAAATATGGATATTTATCAAATCAATCGTTCTAAAGCTTATCTATCTACCTTGTACTCTCTTATTTGACAATATCGATGAAATTTCCGAATCCTGAACCCTAAATTATATGTACAGTGCACACTCTCTAATATCAGGTAGGGGACATATGAACATGGAGAAAATTATAAAGAAAATTCTAAACTTATTGTATTTAATATAATCAAAACCTTTCAAATTGATAAATTTAACTCTAAATATTTTAAATCTTTGTTAATGTAGTTTATTTACTAATTTGATAAAAAAAAATCGCTTATGTAAATGCCAATTATCTCGCATGACATAGCCACAACAATCAATGCTAATATGTATGTTTTTTTTTTTACAATTTTTTTTTGTTTTCTTTTTCTTTCTTTTTCTTCTTTTTTTTTCTTATAAATCTAGCAACCTTGCGGGCCACGAGGCGAGGGTTGCGACTAGCGTGGTGAGGGTTTAGCTGGCCCTTTATTGTGACCAATGAGATGATCCTCGCCAAACTTGGTAGGGAAAAAGAAAAGAAAAATCTAAATGAAAAAAAAAATAAAAAAAATTAAAATATTATAAAAATTATCCACATCAGTATGGAACATCCTAAGTGGCATGGAAAAAATTGGCTAGAATAACTAAATTGACAAATTGTCTGAATTTTTAAAATTAAAAATATCCCAATTGAAAAGTTTGTAATTAAATTAGCATAAAAGCAATGGATTTAGGATTTTTTTTTGGTATTTTTTCTATAAGCTTGAGCAATTTCCCTGAGTTTGAGGAAGATAATTTTTATTTCAAAAATCTTGCTTAAATTTCTCTTAATTGTGAATCTAATTCTAACTATGATCATCTTCATCCCTTCACTTGTTGTAGTGTAATAGATTGTGATATAGAATTTATCACTTAGGAGCCATGCAAGATAAAAGTCTCTTTTACAATTTTAAATGAGAGAAAGAAGTGAGGAATCTTCTTTTCAATTTTGACACTGCTTTTCTTTTGATCACATCCTTTTAGTTACTAGCGGTAATTGCCTCTAAATTAGTCTCTTTTTAGTGGGCAAGACACCTTAACATCTTTTACATTCAATTACCAACAATGATATAGAAAAAGAAGAAGAAGAAAGAAACCCAATTTAACTATATTCTCTCTCTTCTTTGTCTCTCTGTGCGTGTTATAAATTAAATTTACATGTGGATGATGTTAAACTGCCTCACCTAAAAGAAAATAAATAAGAGAAACAAAAAGATGTGTTATAAAAAAGCGATAACATAATGAAGCAATCTCATTATTGGACATGCCGATCGACAAATCTTTACAAATGCTTCTCCTTAAGTAACTTTCTTGCTTCTGTTTCCCTATGAAATCAAACTCCAAATATTAAACAAATCAAGAACCAATAAGCGAATGAATCAAATTACCCCGTAAAAACTTAATAGGCCTCTTAAGCAATCTCTCTTTTCCAATACATATCCTCTTCACTTTTGAGGGCTCCCCAAACTTTCCCATCCCTGAATCTAGTCTTTTCGGGTCAACTCGCTCGCTTTTACTTTCACGTCCCTTCAAGTCCCTTCGCTCAATGACCCACTGGAACTTCGTCAGAACAGTAGTTTCATGATCACATTAACTTTCATGTCAAATCTTTTACAGCAAATCAAGGAGAAACTTTTGTTGAGCTTTCACTTGATATCGGCTATTCATCAATGCTCCGGTGGAAAGTAACCGGAAGTAAAGCTGAGGGACCTAATCTTGACAAATGGTGAAATCCTTCTGGGGAACAAAGCTCTGAACCCTAATGAAATGGTCTAGGCCTTCCGGAGCTCTGAGCTTCGAATAAGTCCAAGTACAGTGACAAAAGCCCAAGTAAATCAGGAGTGAGCGACATATGGGTGGACATCATATGGACCGAATCTTCCCATGCTCACGTGACCACCTCACATTCTGTCTCCATCTACTTTTCTTTATGAATAATCCGCGGGCACAAGCACAGAGATCCGACCATCTCAAGGCTACGGTACACCTTGAGCCTCGTAACTTTTGAGTCCAAGTATTTGTAGATGGCTCTGGCACAGAGCACTTTGGTGTGCAGTAGGTGACTTCTAGTTATTAAGCTGATCTAACCAACTGCACCAACCTAAGTAAATTACCATCTCCTTGTTTTTTTACATGGTTTATCACATTTTTCTTGTAAAGGTTCTTATTTTCCTCCAGTCTAATTGAGAGAAAGTTTCCTTCGATCACGCATTTGATTGACTGATTTTAAATACGGTCATCATCAATGTTTAATTTCAATTAAATTGGTAGGCGGGTGATGTTCGTAACTTACAATTCACAAGTCAAACACATGATCATAAAAGATTTTCTTCAATCAAAGAGGGTAGAAAATATTGTCCTCCTCTTGGAATTGTCTTGGTCTTTGGTCTTTGCTGTGATTACATTCAACTCCCAGACAGCAATTCTCCAATTGGGCAATTACAGCTACGGGCCTCTCCTACTTAGGCCTCTTCGTCTTGTTGTATCTAGACTTGTTAAAAGCTTGAGGTAGACAGGCCATGCGGTCCGATTTGGACTATTAACTTTTGAACAAAAATGACGCTCTTGATGAAAAACTTCAAAAGTACTTGAAGTACTCAAGGGACTAGTATGAGTGATTGCGTCGTAATCTTTCATACATTCGAACGGACTTTACTAATCTCTCGATGGATGTATTTTGACTGGCTGAATTTATATGCATACTAATCTACTTTTGCATTTATCAATCGGTCAATGATAATAGATCATCACTGTACGATAATGGTAAATAGTATAGACAACGTCTAGTACGAATATAAAGCTTCCTGAAGAATGACTGCTGCATTGTTGGATTGCGATGGAGTTCCATCGACAAGGCCTTCCCTTTACGTAAATGAGATTTCCGACATCGCACTAAACTTATTTGACGAGGAGTGCAATTTACAATACGTGTGCACGGTAGCATGTGAGGGGATCGATGGGTTTTCAGAGTTGATGCACTTTTGTCCATTGACATGTATTAGTAAAGAACTGTATGTCATGCATTATATGTTAGTTGTCGCGTGCATCTTGTTTATGTGCGGATAAAAGAGTCTCCATTTGTTTCTAATGGGAAAATTCGGAAAATAGGATCCCCAAAACAGCAGTTCGACACAAAATCAAACCCTAAGAGAAACAACGTAGCGGAAACGAGCCTAGAAAAAATCATGAATCACCGATCCTAAGAAACATCACATAATCAAACGTATCTTGTTTCCACAGACTAAACACCGGTGTTGCGACACGAGGAAGAATCCACACTGTTCTTCAGAGGATAATCATGTTTTGTTCTTTTGGGAGAAAACAGTATGTGAAGACATCACTTTTAGAGAGAACGTAATCTCTTGTTCTCAAAATACGTAACTTCACCCCCAATTAACCGACTCCAAGATTTTCCCTTATCTTTAATAACTTCCTCCATGGGCTCTCAACACACAAGCTGGGCCTTTGGGCCAATTATGGGCGGACGGACCAATTTAGACACATCAAAAGGAAAAATCCATTATCTCCCACTCGCACATGGTGGGCCAAAATCAACATGGGCGGACGGGCCTTACTTAGGTTCATTAAAGAAAAAATCCATCATCTCCCACTCAACATAGTGGGCTGAATAAAATCCTCTTTTCCTCACTGCAACATTCATATCGGTGAATAGTCCGTGCGACAAGCATATTTTGAGAGCTCGTTATCATACACCTGTTAGGAATATATAGCTGCACATAATGGGCATCACATCATGAGTAAATTTAGTATGCAATACTCTAGATTAATCGATCACAATTATATTTCTCTTTTGACCTTTTTTTAAATAATGATATATTGTATTCACAATTATGATTATCCCATAAAACAATCATAATTGATCGACCAGTGAATATAAAACTATAATGTGATTCTCCAAATTCTATTTTCCTTTTTTCTTGAAACTCTTAATTTCAGTTCAACTTGTTTTTTTAGAAATGTCACATTAGATCGAATCAATTCATGATCATTGGCAATATTCTAAGATAGCAAATATTGAATAGAAATCTTGAGGATAAGTAAGAGTCATGAGGGCACTAAATTGAGAAATTCTTTTCCTCAAGAGTTTCACACGGCATAAAAGTTGAGATCAAAACTTTTGCCACTCTTATTAGTCATCTCATACATACGTAGTATGAAATACATATTACGGTATTTAACTCATTTCCCATGGAGCATATGTCTACACCTTTAATATTATACATATGATAGTTCAGACATACTTAATGTCTAACTTGAGTTCATTTACTCATTTACAGAATTCATCATAACTCATATCTGGCATTATAGACAGATAAAGTAAAATATGTAGGTTATTTTACTTTCGGACATATAAAATATTATCTCCTCATCTTAACACTCAGTTAAGACGACATATGTATTTTAAGCTTGAGCTTTCAATTATCACATATATAATAAGTTTAAAAGCCATCTTATATCTATTTATCACACAGTAAATAGAGACGATTACCCATGTAAGTGGGCTAATCTTTTATCTATCTAATATACTTTCTTAATTATATATAGTGCACTAAGCATTAAAATACATAAATGTTTAACAAAAAATTCATAGGCATTAATGATGAAAACACAAATTCATCAAATGTGAACACTTAGGGGAAATTATAATATTCAGTACATCAGCTTCTACGTAGTCCCAAAGATTTCACATGGTCACAAAACACATCTCTAGGTATTGGTTTTGTTATAAGATCTACTACCATTATATGTGTAGACATGTACTGTAAGTTCACATCTTTTATTGTAACTATATCTTTGACAAAATTATACTTGGTATCTATATGTTTGGTCTTGCTATGATATTTTGGATCTTTGGTATACGCTATTGCTGCATGGTTATCATAGTTGACCAACAATGAGTCTGCGGCATTCTCAATAACACCTAAATGATCCAAAAATCTCTTAAGCCAAACACCTTTTATATAGCTGCTGATAATGCCACGAACTCAGCTTCCATCGTGGACAAGGCTATACACGTTTGTTTCTTACTGCTTCAACATATGGCTCCATTATTCAGTAAGAAAACAAATTCAAAGGTAGATTTCATTTCATTTAAATCTTCTCCTCAATCAGCATCAGAATAGCCTTCGAGTCGCAGATCATTTTCTTGATAACTCAGTGTATAGTCAATAGTTTCCTTTAGATACCTCAATATTTTCTTAATGGCTTTCCAATGTGCTTGACTTAGATTGGATTGATATTTACTTACCATTCCAACTGCAAAACATATGTCAGGTTTTGTACACATCATAGCGTACATCAAGCTTCTAACAACACTAGCATAAGAAACATGTTGCATTTGTTCCTTCTTTTGTGGAGTCCTTGGACACAATATGTGGCTCAATTCTTTGCTTTTTGCAATAGGGGAATCTATGGATTTACAATCTTGCATACAAAATCGTTCAAGAACCCTATTTATGTATGTTTCTTGCGAAAGAGACAATGATCTTTTCGAACGATTTCTTAAAATCTTAACTCTAAGAATGTATGTAGCCCCACCCATGTCTTTCATCTCAAAATTTGAAGATAGCCAACTTTTGACAATATTAACAAACTTTTTATTGCTTCCGGCAATCAGTATATCATCAATATATAATAATATGATCACAAATTGATCTTTAGACCTTTTGATATATACACAATGAGTTGTAAATCATATGCTGTTATGATATAATGAAAACATATATACCATTGTATCGATGATTGCTTAAGGCCATATATTGTTTTCAATAGTTGACATACATTTTGTTCTTGGCCTTTCATAATGAAACCAACAGGTTATTCCATATAAATTTTTTCGTCTAATTCTCCATCGAGAAAATTAGTCTTTACATTCATTTGATGTAACTCAAGATCCATACTTAATACTATTGTCAAAATAATGCAAATCGAGGTAAATTTCACGATAGGAGAAAATGTTTTCTCATAATCAATTCTTTTTGTTGATTATATCCATTCACCACAAGGTAAGCCTTATGCCTTTCTATCGAGCCATCAACTTTACGCTTTATTTTGAGAACTCATTTGTTCCCAATGGCTTTGCATCCTTTTGGAAGATCAACCAGTTCCCAAACATGGTTTAACTTTATTGACTCCATCTTTTCTTCCATTACATGCATCCATTTTTCCTTATTAGGGCAACATAAAGCCTCATTTACATTCATTGGCTTATCTTCACCTTGCGGAACAATCATAAAAGTTTCCCCTTCAATGTCAAAACGTTGATGGGGAATAATTTTTGCGACTTGTTTGCCGTACGGGAGATGGTACACTTTGCACATCATTCCCCATTATGCTCCCACTCGGATTATACAATGCTGATATCATCTTATCATGTGGTTATAATTGAGAGTGAGTTGAATTAAATTCATCACTTCTCATGTTACTCCCACTTGAATGAACTCCACTAAATTCATTATCTGAATCCAAGGTTTCAAATTGGGAGTAGTCCTCACGCCCTTCTTAGGAAAATCATTCTCTAAGATTGTGACATCCCATGATTCAAACTCAGTTATACTCCTACTTTCCTGCTCACTTATAAACACATATCCTTTCGAGTATTCAGAGTATCTTATGAAAATACTCTTCTTTTCTCTAGAACCCAATTTCCCAAACTTGTGAGAGAGTTCATGAGTATAGGCAGCACAATCCCATGGCTTAAGAAAACTTAAGTCCGATTTTCTACTTATTCATAACTCATAGGTAGTGGAAATAACTGATTTAGAAGACACTCGGTTAAGTATATAGGTAGCAGTTAACAACGCATCACTAACAAAAGTGATAGGTAAGTTAGCATGCGCCATCATGAATCTAACCATTTCCAGAAGGGTTCTGTTTTTTTCTTTCCGTAACACCATTTTGTTGAGAAGTATAAATAATAGATAACTGTCTTTCTATTCCTTTTTCATCACATAACTTTCTGAACTCATTAGATAAATATTCACGACCTCGATCAGATCTCAATACCTTTATTTTCTTGTCTAATTGATTTTCTACCAAGTTCATAAACTTTTTGAAACAACTTAATGCTTCAAATTTATAAGAAATCAAATAGACATATCCGAATAGAGTATAATCATCTATAAATGTGATGAAATAAACAGCCTTAGACCTTCCTCTCACATTAATTGGACTACAGACGTCAGAATGGATTAAATACAAAGGAAATTCAGCTCTTTTTCATTTTCCAAATGGTTTTCTTGTTATTTTCCCTATTAGGCATTGCTCACATATATGCAAATCGACATTTTCAATGTTGCCTAATAAGCTCTCTTTAGCTAGCCTATTCATACATTGTTAGCCAATATGACCAAAATTTAGCATGCCACACATTCACATTATTATCGTATGAAGTAGAAGATGTGAAAATGGAATAACAAACATTGACATCACCATAATCAACATTTAGTACAATAAAATCATCCAGAAAATAACCACAATCATAGTAGTTTGTATCCAAAACAAATCTACACCGCTATTATGGAAATTCAAACTAAAACCAAGTTTAACTAATACCAAAATAGACACTAAATTTCGACGAATATCCGGAGCATATAAAACATCATGTAGGAATAAGGTGTGTCCACCACACATGTTCAATTGGTAGGTGCCAATTCCTTTAACTTCAGCTTTTGAGTTATTTCTTACATAGATCCACTTAATTCTAGTCGGAACCTGTCGAAACTCTATAAATGATTCTCTATCCTTCGCTACATGGTCTGTTGCTCTCGAATCTACAGTCTACAAAGGATTATATTCAATTAAGAATACATAACTTGACACATATGCAAAGTTCCCAAAATTACAAGAGGTGTTTACCTTCTTTGGCTCATGACAGTCACGAGCATAGTGACCCTTATGGTGATAGTTGAAACACTTCACCATTGAAATTTTCTTCACACGAAAATATTTTCCTCTTTCACATGAGGACGTTTTTCTTTCTTATGTTGGTTAATTTTGGTTTCTTGCATGAATAATTTGATCCCTTGCATTTCCACACATTGAACGAATGAATGCGCTTGTGCTTAGAGCTTGAAGCCCCTTCTAAGTTGAAAGCTGATATAGCTAGTATGAGTACCTAGAGGGGAGTGAATAGGAATATAAAAAATTTTTCTTGATAATTGCACAATACTTAGACAGTTGAAGGATTTGTGACAAATAATAATCAACGTAAGACTGAGTAAAGGAAAGAGAGAATTGAACACTCGGTTTATAGTGGTTCGGCTTGATTCAAGCCTACGTCCACTCTTCTGCACTGACAGCCAATTGGCTGGATTCCACTATGAGCAAAGAGATGTTACAGCGTTGATCTTCCTTGATTTCTAGGTGTAGATGATCTACCACACTCACTCAAGGTATCACCAAGTATAGACACTCTCTGTGTATACAATTTCGCTCAAAATGTATCGACTAATAATCAAGGTGCTTCAGACTCTGCAATTTCTCTATCAATCACACACACTAAAACAACTAGAACGTCTTCCTTTTATACTCCTTTATGCCATCATATCGGTTGGCACTTACCAAAGGAATTCCTCTAATCTGTCCGTTGGACGGAATCAATTAAGAAGATCATTCGAGCTATTAAAGGAATCTGACGATAGCCCATCAATCCTGTTTGCCCATACAATCAGGATCTTGGCTTCCAAGAATAGAACCTTCCAAGAATATTTTGACGACCACTGGATCTTCAATCGATCTAGATACGAATAAAAGAATCCGTTATATTTATCCAACCAAAAGATCTTCTCCAGAGGATAGGATTAAATCCTCAACCATATACTTCGGCTCTGGATTTCCTTCGTCACTGGATCAGAAAGACTGTCAATGAGACTAGTCTTGAGTCTTAAGTCTTGAGTCTTGAGTGCTGAGTCTGGTGATCGAAAAGTCTTCGACTTTAAATAGACGGTCTGCAAATATCCGGACTAGATCGATAGAAACGTTTTGTCGCCTTCAAAATATTCTCGAAAGATTTCTCCAACAATCTCTCCTTTTTGATGGTGACAAAACTTTCCCGTAGATTTGAACAACTTTAACTTGCAAAAACATTTCTCAAGCCATATGGCTATCTAATAAAGATTAATAAAACAACCGACTCTCGCATCCACGAAAATTGGTTAGTCTTTCATGAATAATACCATATGACAACACTTGATATAAATGCAAACAGTTCAAGCATCAAAATCTACAGCCAATTCAGTCAAATTCAAGTTCACACCCAAGTTCACTCAAGTCATACTCAAAAACAAACATATTCAACCACAAAAACAGATTTAAAGTCAAAGTTTAAAGTTCAAATTGGTTCAGATTTCTTCTCCCCCTTTTTGTCATCAACAAAAAAAAGGTGAGAAAGGAGTCAGGTCTGCTTGGGAATGCGCACGATCTGGAAATCTCCCATGGACTGGACTATGCCTTCTAGCCTCTTCAAGTCTTCCCTTAGTTTAGCTACCTCCTCTCCTTTGGCATTGGCTTGAAGTTGTAAAGTGAGGTCTTTCATTTTGTCCTCCAGGGTAACCGAAGATGCTTGTCCAGCATTCTTTATGGCTTGAATTTCACAGTCCAGAGCATAGATTTGGCCCCGCATTTCCGAAAGAACATCAAGAATACGGCGAAAATCTGCTGAATTGTCCGTCTGTGTACTTGCATTTGCTTTCTCGGATGGAGTGAATGCAGACGATGGATCTTCTCTATAATCTTGCAGATTTGGTGTTGACGTATCGTGTCCTTCTTCAAGCAATTGAGAAGCCTGAAACTCTTCTGGATCTGCTGGAGATTGTCTTAGACTTTCACTATTGGCAGCATGAGGTGTGGACCTTTCTTGCTCGCCAACTCCCCTTGTCTCTAGGACCTCAAATGGGGAAGAGTGATGATCATGCTCTTCTGTATCTTGATTCCCCTTCTCTCCAGATTTAGCTGCAGACTTTTCTTTCTCTTCTTCTCCTTCTTCTTCAGCTTCTTTCTCCTTCTCTCGCTACTCTTCTTCTTCTCTGTTCTTGACTTGCTCCTTTTCTTCTCTCTGTTTCTTTTGAAGTTCTGTCGATTGAGGTACAGAACGTCTGGTCTTTATCAAGGCAGAGATTGTGAGATCTTCCTCCTCATCTTCATCCTCCAAGATGAGAGTTCTCTTCTTTTTGGATGGGGCACCAATGGCCTCCTTCCATTTTCTCTTTGAAGCAGACGGTACTGGAGTCTTCACTCTGAATTTCTCCATTGCCTTGGAAAGTTCTTTCAGACGCATCTTCGTCAACATCTTCAAACCTACCACCATCTTATCGCACGGTCGAACACAAAGTGTATGTGTTTGAAGACCTTGGTCACCAGACCTGGGTAAGGCAATTGACCCTTGTCCTTCGACATTGCTCTGTACATGTGAAAGAGAATGGTGTGAGGGAGAGAGAACTTCTTCCCTGAGTTGATTGCGTACATCAATTTTGCCTCGGAATTAGAGACATCAGTCTTGGATGTAGACTTCGGCCTGATGCAATTGATCACAATTTTGTGCAGCACGATATTGATGGCACGCATCCTTGAATAGATGATTCTTCCCTCTGTATCTCTATCTTTGACAAGTTCTAATGAGGCACGGGCAATTGAGACTTTGATCTGTTGATAACGTTCTCGTTCAACTCCAATTATGTCCGCCAACATGTCCACGTCTACCACATTGTCCTGGTCTCGAACACTGAATGATATTCTATTCGCATCTATAAAGCTGAGATTCGAATAGAAATATGCTGTCAATTGCGCATAACCGTCTGTGGTATCGGTGCAAAATTGTTCAAGTTGAAGCAGATTGAACTTCTCCCTTAAGTTCACATTAATGGCATCCAAGAAATCGAAATCAACACTCCTAGGGTTTATAACCCCTCGTTTGCAGTCTGAAGAACAGATTCTCCTGTTCATTCGATTTAAACAACTCCATTCTTTTTCCCTTCACCTTCACAAAGAACACCCATTCTAGGTTGAAAATCACTGAACATTTTATCATCATCGTTCCCGTCAGTCGAATTTGGTCCTGACATACGAGGGTCACTTGGAATGTTCGCAAGTGCTTCCTCAGCCTTTCCCTTGGGAGCAATTCCCAAATCTTCCATTCGTCGCAGAAAGATATACTCATTCTCATAATTCTTATCTTTAAGAAAATCATCCACGTAGTTCAACGGAGTCCTAGTGCTTTTCAACGCACAGTAAAGCTTGTAAATAAAAGAGGGTTTTTGGACTCTTACAGGGTCTGCGTCCTCGATTATTTCTTCCTCTGGTTGTTGACCCGCACCTTGTGGGGTAGATGGCGTTGAGTGACGTGGTGGAGAGTGAATCGGGCTCTGTTGCTGACTCGATAATTCTTCCTCTTCGATGAGATCGAAATGGGTAGGTCCCTCCTTCATTTTCTGTGGTCCCCTGTTCGCGATTCTTGAAGACTTCCTCGAAGAAGACATCCTTCCTTGTCGTTGAAAGATTCCTTTACTTGCTTTCCCAAGAAAAGATGACAACTTTCTCGAAGATGAACACGAAGTAGAAATTGGATTAGGAGGAGAATGCCTTTTAGGGTTTTGAAGATTGGGTGAAAAAGAAAACTGTATATATATAACTCAGTTTTGAAAAGGAAAGTTCAATCGGTACAAGGAAAGTGTACGAACACCTCTTTTTAAAATCATTAACCCAAAGTTAATCCTTTTGAAAAGATAGGATTCCGTTTTTCACGAAATTATAAATTAACCGAACGAAAGATCGTACATTTTCGAGTTTAGATATAATATCAACTTACGAGTCTATAGCCATGAATGTCCGAGTCGACGGTTTAGAGTCTGAGGGTTGGAGAGTCTCTAGACTTTAACTTCCTCGAGCTTCAAAATGTTGAGTCTGGAACGGATAAAATCAAATTGATTTTTCTCTAAAGGCTTTGTGAATATATCCACTAGTTGACTTTTTGAATCAACAAATTGAATCGAGATTTCTCCATTTTGAATATGATCTCTAATAAAGTGATGTCGAATCTCTATATGCTTTGCTCTTGAATGAAGGATTGGATTTTTAGTGAGATTGATTGCGCTGGTGTTGTCACATCTAATTTCTGTGCATGAGTCTTCAATCCCAAAGTCTTGTAGCTGTTGTTTTATCCATAGAATTTGCGAACAGCAGCTTCCAAGAGCTACATACTCTGTTTCTATTGTTGAGAGAGCCATAGTGCTTTGTTTCCTTGCAAACCAAGACACTGTCCTGCTTCCAAGCAACTGGCAAGTTCCTAAAGTACTCTTTCTATCAACTCTGCAACCGGCCAGATCTGCGTCTGAACATCCCAAAAGATTAAAGTCTCACTTCTTAGGATACCAAAGACCGATGTTGAAGATAAAGCAACGTATTTAATAATACGTTTTGCAGCACTGAGATGGGATTCTCTAGGATCTGATTGAAACCTAGCACAGATGCAAACATTCAACAAAATGTCAGGTTTAGAAGCAGTAAGATAAAGAAGTGAACCAATGATGCTCCTGTACAGTTTTTGATCAACTTTCTTCCCTTCTTCATCTTTGTCTATCTTCAAAGAGCTTGACATTGATATATCAGTCTTTTGCAATTTTCTAATCCAAACCTTTTGACAAGATCATTAGCATATTTTTCTTGGTAAATGAAAGTTCCTTCCTTCAATTGCTTTACTTGAAGACCAAGAAAGAATGTTAATTCTCCCATCATACTCATTTCAAACTCATTCTACATAGACTTAGAAAATTTCTTGCATAGACTTTCATTAGAGGATCCAAAAATAATATCATCCACATATATTTGAACAAGTAAAAAGCTTTTGTTTTCCTTTTTGATAAATAAAGTAGTATCTACTTTATCTTTGATAAAACCATTCTGTAATAAGAACTTACTTAGACTGTCGTATCAAGCTCGAGGTGCTTGCTTTAAACCATACAATGCCTTTTTCAGTCTAAAGACTGAGTCTGACTTCTTTGGGTCTTCAAACCCGGGTGGTTGTTCCACATAAACTTCCTCATGGATAAATCCATTTAGGAAGGCACTTTTGACGTTCATTTGGAATAACCTGAAATTTTATAATAAGCAAACGCAAGTAATAGTCGAATAGCTTCTAACCTTGCTACTGGAGCGTAAGTCTCATCAGTCTATTCCTTCTTCTTGCGTATATCCTTTGGCCACGAGTCTTGCTTTATTTCGTACGACTTTTCCTTTTTCATTCATCTTGTTTCTAAACACCCATTTGGCTCCAATAACGCTTTACCTTTTGGTTTATATGTCAATTCTCGACATCATTAATGTTGAACTGTCTCGAGCTCTTCTTGCATAGCTTCAATCAAGCTTTCATCGATAAAGCTTCTTCTATGCTTTTTGGTTCAATTTCAGAAATGAGAGCCACAACATTAGACTCTTCACATCTTTTGGATCTGTGCGAATTCCTTCATTAATTTCGCCGATAATGAGATCTTTGGGATGACTGGACTTATACTTCCGATTCTTGGTTGATTTGTCTCGGATGATGATCTCTTTCTTTATTTGAATCTTCATGAACATCTTGATGCTTTGTCTTCCAGTCTCGAGATACTTCTTGAGTTGTAAGCTTTGGAAGGTGCGGAGCGGTTCGTACTCTTCATATTGAGTCCGACTTTGGATTCATCTTGCGTAGAGTCTTGAAATTTGACATTCATTGACTCCTCCATAGACTAGGCTCTTCTTGTTATAGACTCGTAGGCTTTGCTTGATGTAGAATATCCAAGGAAGATGCCTTCATCTGATCTTTCTTCAAACTTACCAACTCGATCTTTTGCATTTTTCAATATAAAGCATTTGCAACCGAACACATGAAAGTATGAAACAATGGGCTTCTTACCTTTGAATAACTCATAGGGGTTTTCTCTAGAATAGGTCTTAAGAAGACTCTATTGATGATATAGCATGCTTTGTTGAAAACAGCTTTTTCAAATTTCAAAATCGTGAATAAATTTTACTTTCAATTAAAAGAGTTCTAGCCATTTCTTGAAAAGATCTATTCTTTCTTTCGACAACTCCATTTTGCTTTGAAGTATATGGAGAGGAGAACACATGCTTAAATCCGATTCATCACATAATTTTGTAAAATCTTGATTTTCAAATTCACCTCCATGATATGTTCTTATACTTGAGATAACACATCCTTTTTCATTTTGAACCTATTTAGCAAATTTTTCAAAATACGAGAAGGTTTCTGACTTACTTGCAAGGAAATATACCAAAGTAAAGCGGGAGTAATCGTCCACAATTACTAGGCAATATTTCTTACCTCCAATACTCTGAGTTCTGGTTGGTCCGAAGAGATCCATATGCAGCAACTGTAGTACATGATTAGTAGAAACATGATTTATTGGCTTAAATGAATTTCTTACCTGCTTTCCCAGAATACATGGTGTGCATGGATTGGACTTTTGGTATGGTAATTTGGGTAGACCTCGAACAAGCTGCTTTGATGAGATTTTGGCTAATTGCTTCATGTTGACATGACCAAGCTTTCTGTGCCATAAGCTTGCTTCATCTTGAATTGAGATTAGGCATTGCGATTCATTTAGTTTCATGTCTAAGAGGTAGATGTTTCCATGTCTTCAACCCATGAAAGACTGAGTAGAGTCTTTACTGATTCAAGAGCATATTCCTTCTTGAAAGGAGATCTTGAAACCGGTATGACACAATTGGCTAATGCTGAGAAGGTTATAGTTGAGTCCTTCCACTAGAGAAACATTGCTTATTGTGAGATTTCCAATTTTTGCAGTTCCAAATCCCACAATACTTCCTTTGCCGTTTCCTCCAAATGAAACTTTTCCACCATTTACTTGAACAAGTTTTATGAAGCAATTTGAGTGTCTTGTCATGTGTCTTGAACATCCGCTCAAGATACCACTTTACCTTCTTCTTGACGGAGACCCGCATTTAAAGAGAGTCTCAAGCTTTCTTTGGTACCCAAATTTTCTTGGGTCCTTTGGTGTTAGTAGGATAAACATTATTAGGCCATACTTTCTTAACGTGTTTCCAAACCATAGGACACTCTTTTTCAAAGTGATCCTGATTGTTACACTTTGAACACCTGAGAGCATTTCGACCTACAGACTTTACAAAAACTTTCTTGAAATGATTTTTGTAAGCCTCTCTCGAGGGTCTTTTCTTAATTGTTTCTTTTACTTTGGGAAAATCAATCAAGGGAATTGTTTCTGTTGTCATGCTTAAACCAGACTTATTGAAGTAAGGTCTTTGAACTGAAAGAAATTTTTCAAGTTTTTTGGACCCTATCAAAAATTTCTTTGAAATATTTGATAAGTCGTTTTTAAAAAAGCATTTTCTTTCAAAAGATTTTCTTTTTCTTTAGGAGTAGAAACATTCAAGTCTAAAGTTTTAACTCTTTCTTCTAAAATGTTTTTCTTTTGTTTTAGAGCTGAGTTTTCCTTTTTAAGTTCGGAAATTCTTTTGAGAGAAGTCTTAAGACTAAAACACAGTTCATCAATGTATTTAGAGACTTTGACAGAATTTTAAAATCACTTACCTCAAATTCATCATGTCCGAGTCGATCCAATCTGAGTCCGAGTCCGAATGTGCCATCGACATATGTTGGCATATTCATTATCACTTTCTTCACACTCTGTATCACTCTAGGGTTCGGCTTTGAGAGCTTTTCAAAAATTTTCAGCTTTTCCTCTTTTCTTCTTCAGAAGAGGATAGTTGGGTCTGATATGTCCCTTTTTCTTACATTCGAAGCAAACTACATCTTTGTTTGGTTCCTCATCATCAACAGACTTGGTCTGCTGTCTTTGAAAACTTTGTTTCTTTGAGTTGAACCTTCTTCCTTTTCTATTCAGTTTTCTGAATCTTCTTATCATGAGAGCAAGCTCCTCATCGTCCATATCATCTTCGGAATCTGTATCATCGAATCATATTTGATTTTAATGCAATGGATTTCTTACCTCTTGGATCTTCGTCTTCATTAATTCGTTCCACTTCATAAGATCAAGAGTTCCAATCAGCTCGTCGGCGACGAGATAGTGGCATAATTCTTTGCGTCTCTCTTATTGAAGTCTTTATATGATTCCAATCCTTGGAGAGTCCACGCAAAGAGCTTGTTTACCTTCATAGGATCAGAAATTTTCTGTCCTTGATTCTCAAGACCATTGACAATATATGTAAAACGGCTAAGCATGTCAGTTATAGATTCTCCTGGTTTCATTTTGAAGGCTTCATATTGACCGAGGAGAATGTTAATTCTGGTCTCCTTCACTCAATCTGTTCCTTCATAGGTGATATGTAATCTGTCCCAAACTTCTTTTGCTGTAACACAAGAAGATATTTTGTTATATCAGTTGGTGACAAAGCACAATATAAAGAGTAAATTGCTTTTGCATTGAGTGCTTGTCTCTTGTTTATATCTTCCTGAGTCATTCCGCTGGTCTCAACAATTTCTTTCCCTCTTTCAGAGACTGATGCAGCTGTAGGAGTAATTCCTTTTTCTACAACGTCCCATTCCAGAGGATCTTTTGATCATAGGAAAGCTTTCATCTTGTTCTTCTAGATTTTGTAATCCTTTCCATCAAAGTAGGGTGGTCTGGTATTGCTTTGCCCTTCCACCAGCCTTGGTGCTAGCATACTAGTCATGGATCTTTTACTCTGAAGTAAAACACTTCAAATAAAGTAAGAACACGAGCTCTGATACCAATTGATATAGCTAGTACGAGTACCTAGAGGGGGTGAATAGGTATATAAAAGATTTTTCTTGATAATTGCACAATACTTAGATAGTTGAAGGATTTGTGACAAATAATAATCAATGTAAGACTGAGTAAAGGAAAGAGAGAATTGAACACTCGGTTTATAGTGGTTCGGCTTGATTCAAGCCTGCGTCCACTCTTCTGCACTGACAGCCAATTGGCTGGATTCCACTATGAGCAAAGAGATGTTACAGCGTTGATCTTCCTTGATTTCTAGGTGTAGATGATTTACCACACTCACTCAAGGTATCACCAAGTATAGACACTCTCTGTGTATACAATTTCGCTCAAAATGTATCGACTAATAATCAAGGTGCTTCAGACTCTGGAATTTCTCTATCGATCACACACACTAAAACAACTAGAACGTCTTCCTTTTATACTCCTTTATGCCATCATATCGGTTGGCACTTACCAAAGGAATTCCTCCAATCTGCCCGTTGGACGGAATCAATTAAGAAGATCATTCGAGCTATTAAAGGAACCTGACGATAGCCCATCAATCCTGTTCGCCCATACAATCAGGATCTTGGTTTCCAAGAATATTTCGTCGACCACTGGATTTTCAATCGATCTAGATACAAATAAAAGAATCCGTTATATTTATCCAACCAAAAGATCTTCTCCAGAGGATAGGATTAAATCCTCAACCATATACTTCGGCTCTGGATTTCCTTCGTCATTGGATCAGAAAGACTGTCAATGAGACTAGTCTTGAGTCTTTAGTCTTGAGTCTTGAGTGCTGAGTCTGGTGATCAGAAAGTCTTTAGACTTTAAATAGACGGTCTGTAAATATCCAGACTAGACTGATAGAAACGTTTTGTCAGCTTCAAAATATTCTGGAAAGATTTCTCCAACAAAAGCAACACAGCAAATATCTATATCCCGCTCAAATGCCTTGAGGCGGTCCTCTACTAGCTTAAGGTGGTGCACAACATTCTCAAGATATTCCATAATATGGTCAAGAGCTTTTAGTGCTCTTATTTTTCAAGCACATATTGAATTTTCATATTCAATATTTCACTATTCTTGCCGTTCAATTTGTCTTCTTTGTTCAAATCAGCAATTATGTTCTTAATTGCTAAAGTCATTGATCTGAACATATCTAATATATATGCACGAATTATTAATGCCTATCATTTATGCATCTATTTTGCATAAAACCATCATATTAATGAATAATTTCAAATTAGGTTTCAGAATCAAGAGGTCACTGAGTTTCCAATCATCATCTAAAAATCATAACTTGGAATTATCATTAATATAATTTTCTATGCAAAATAAGTTCAGCAAAGTCACTAAATCTTTCTTGAACTTCCCAACAACGAATTGTAAATTAACATATTAATTTACAACAATAAATAACATTAAACTTTCAATAATTAATCATGTCCATTACGCCAAGTAATATATTTAGAGGAAAAATATCAACATAGAAAGAGATGTTTACACTTAAAACATCTCAAACTCATCTAAGAAATAAGTAGGGAAAGTCTTCTCTAATCTGTCAGTAAAATTCTCTAAGAAATCTGAAGACACATAAGGCAACCACGGAAAAACTTTTGGAGTGTTCTCATGCCACCTCCAAGACGCATTCACTCTACGCCATGTGACACTCAATCCAAGGGTTAAAGTTTTGGTTAACTCGATCCTATAATACTCTCTTACAAAAGCTACTGCAAGCCTCTTATAATCCGGGACCACGTTGACCTCCCATAGGTAATCTAACACTGCTCGCCATTCAAGTGGAAGAGTGTTCATTAAGGCCGGCACCTTCTCAAAATACGGTATAAGATAACCACTCTAGATGATTTCTTGTATCATCTGATTGACCATGTCCACGTGTGATATTACATCACCGTCATTCCACCGATAATTAGCTAACTCTATTATTAGCCTTTTAATTCTTTCCTTTTCTTTGTCCGTTCTCGGAAATGCAGGCACACGTCGACGAAGCCGAACACTTCGGTTGCGTGTGGCGGCGCGTCTAGTGGCGTCCAGCGGCGAGCCACCACTCGAAATTCTCATATCAGTAAGCACTTCAACCTTAAACAATCAGAAACACACTTCGATCTACGGAAAAACAAAAAAAACTAGGGGGAGCAGTATGGTGTCGGGATTTTTTTGTCTTTTAATCGATCAACAATGACATTTAACAAAAACACGATCAATTAAAACTTGTTTATAAATGTAAATAGTAATCGGGAAACATGATCGAGACGCGCTGATACCAATGATGGGAAAATTTGAGAAACGGGATCCCCAAAATAGCGTTCGACACAAAATCGAACCTTAAGAGAAACAACGTAGTCGAAGTGAGGCTAGGAAAAATCATGAATCACCGATCCTAAGGCACATCACATAATCAAATGTATCTTGTTTCCACAGACCAAACATCGGTGTTGCAACACGAGGAAGAATCCACACTGTTCTTCAAAGGATAATCCTGTTATGTTCTTTTGGGAGAAAACACTATGTGAAGACGTCACTTTCAGAGAGAACGTAATCTCTTGTTCTCAAAATACGTAACTTCACCCCCGATTAACCGCCTCCAAGATTTTCCCTGATCTTTAATAACTTCCTCCATGGGCCCTCAACACACGGGCCGGGCCTTTGGGCCCATCATGGGCGGACGGGCCAACTTAGGGCCATCAAAAGGAAAAATCCATTAGTTTCGAAAAAAATAAATGACTTGAAAAATAATTAATGGATGGACAATATTTTCATGATCAATAACAATTTATATCTACATATTTTTATGCCCAATGAAAATATTGTTCGTTCAATCATTTTTGTAAGTGATACAAGTTATTGTTTTTAGACAAATATTTCTTATGAAATTTATTTTTTGTGAAATAAATAGGATCTTAATAATATGAATAGTAAATGGTCATGTTGACAAATGGCCGAAGACACATTTTAAGCATACTACCATGAATCATTCAAGGGCACCAATTGTGCAAAACACAAGGATAATTAGAGCATTGAAAGCTTGTAAACAATCTTAATTGGTTGTTTAACAAATGCTCTTTGCACCATTGTTAACGTTATTCATTTACAAAGCAAATATATATAGGCACATACTAGAGTACTATGTGGATTATATGCACAAACACAACAAATGGATAGCAAATACGAGAGAGAGAAATTGAGGCACAAAGTTTATCCCGATTCATCCTTGAACAAGGGTTTCATCCAATAGATGATTCTATTATAATTAATAAATCCTCACCTTTGTCTTACAACTTTCAATTACAAGAAAAAGAGATTTTATATATATATATATATATATATGTATGTATGTATATATATATATATATATATACATATATATATATATATATACATACATATATATATATATACATACATATATATATACATATATATATATATATATATATGTATATATATTAAGTAGCTATTTATGATTTCAATCTCAAATTACTGATAAATTATAGGCCTAAACTATAAAAGTCTTCTAGTATCTCGAGGTTGCCACCCCCGAAGATCTTCACCGACACGGCCCTTGTGCTTCCTATCAATGAGGAGTATGAATCACACCCGATAAGTTAGTACATTGAGAGAGTCTAGTGGGAGATGTCTAGAACATCCACAAAGATTACATTATGGTCTCAAAGGATGCTTTTGGGAAAGACTTTTCCAAAGCCCCTTAGGCCAATCGAAGGTGTTTGGCAAAAAAATGTTAAACCCCTTTTCCCAAATGTATGCTTTCAAGGCTGAAAGCCCAAGGCAGCTTATGAATTGTCTTGGGCTTTCTTAGCATGCTAAGCATTGGGTTAGGAAAAAAAATTCTTTTGAAATTATCCTCATTAACTTTTTATTTTTCAGGTTTTTCCCTTGATGACTGTTCATCTTATTCTTCTCCATTGAATAAGATCGGCATGACTATGTGTGGTTGCTAGCCAAGGGCAGTGTTAAATTAATGTCTTGAGTTTGAATTTAAATAACGATTTGTTAAATCTGAATTTGTTGATAAAAATTTCCCAAGTAATAGAAAAGTTTTGCTGGACTCTTGAAGATTTACAAAAGAAGAAATAATAGAATAAAGACAAAAAAAGGGGAGTAAAGTTTCTTCCTTTTATTTATGGAAGCCTGCAAAAGCCGAAAGATGATGTCTTGACTTTTGGGCACTCAAAATGTAAACTCTAAAAAAGAAGCCTCTGCAGCGTCTCTCTCCCACGTGAAGCTAAAAGGAGGTGGGCCCAAGGTCAAACTTTTGACCTTTGGGCACACATATAAATATAAAGCGATGTGTCTAGGAGGTGAGCGGCTGAAACCCTACATGAGAAAATAGGAGCCGCACAACGTCATGCTGAAGAGGAGCCACCCAAATGATCAAGAAAGAAGAACGCAAATCCGTACGTATGCGAACCAGGCGTAAGTAGCTCGTTATACTTTGAACTTAAACGTGCAGTAATTTTGTGTCATGAATTTTATGTCTAAGAAAGTTGTTTATTTATAAACACTTTGAGTTTGGGGTTAAATCTAGATGTGGGAAACATTTGAGCGTGTGAGCGATTGTAAACTCTAATTCTCCGATTATAGTAGATTATTTGTTGCTGGCCCCGTGAACGTATGTACTGATACATGGACCGAACCACGTAAATTTATGATATCCTTATTATTTCTCATTTATTTCTCTGGTGATTTCGCATTGACATAAATTGTAAGATCCTATCGTTTCCGCATATTATATTATAACAATTGGTATCGGAGCTTGGGATTTGATTTTTTGATTGTGATTTGGAGCTTTTGCTTGTCTAATTATTATCTAGAAATTTTGTTATTGCAATTGTATCTAAGAGGAAATTTGAAATTGAGAAATTTAACAGGAGCAACAACTTTGTGTTATGAAGCATCAAGATGCAAGCATTATTGACAACTCAAGGTTTGGCAAAGACACTAAATGGTGAAGATGAGTTGCCTATTATAATGAAAGCCTTAAAGGGGTAGAGCTAATGAAAAGAGCAAAGAGCACAATCCTGTTAAATTTGTCGAATGAGATTTTAATAGAGGTTGCTGAGGAGAAGGACGCTGCAACATTATGGGCAAAACTTCAAGCACTCTGTGAAGAAAAATTTGAACAATCCCTTGTATATGTTGAAGAAAATGTTTCCAATTTAGATATACTGAAAGTACGTTTATTAGAACCCACCTAAATGAATTTAATAAACTCATGATAATCTTATTGACACCTAAATTTTGACGACCCATTTATTCATTTATCGCATTAAAAAATTAGGGATTAATTTTAACTCCTAAAAAATATTAGTTAATTAATTAATTGTATAGTATATAGATTTAGGTGCATTTGCTTTTTTTGCATTTATTGGACCGGTGGTTGATGGGTTTAAATTAGTGGTTTTGTGCTTTAAATTGACAGGCTAAACTAAACCTATAAAGTGAGCAAATTGGCCCAAGCCCCCCCCCCTTTTTTTTTTTTTTATGATAGGAAATTATCTTGTAAAATAAGAATTTGAAATTTTCTAGATATGATGGAATTTTTCGGATAGAGTAAGTGGAAAAATGAATATTGGGTTCGGTAAAACTAATATTGCATTTGGAAAAAGAATATTTGTGGATACCGATTTGAAAAGATTAAAAACCCTAATTCACGGCCTATAAATAGGTTAAAACATATAGGGTTTGGGGGGCCACACATTGAATATACGGCCGCACAAGGGGTCTTTTCTTTTCATCACTTCGTAGGGGTTTTATTTTCTTTGGGGGACTTCTTTTTTATCACTTCGTAAGAGGGAGGCCACACGGTGGAGATACACGACCATGTATTAGGTTGCATCTCACGTTGCTAGCCTAGGCACCTTCATCAGAACGTTCTTGATTGGCGTGCGCCTTTCACTTTGCAAGAGACAATCCAGAAAGAAGAGGGCATGAAGCATTGAGACGCCATGAGTGAGTGGAGGAATAAAAATAAGGAATTAAAGAGGAATTGTGAGTGGTGATTTGTGGAGATTAATTCACGCAATTCTCACATCTCGGACGCTGCTTTTTCCGAGACCAACATCAAAGAAGCCAGTCCTCGCCACTCCGCAGCTTTCCGGTGTTTCATCCAGCGATTCCAGCGGCCACCGCATCGGTTCCAGCATCACTACTGCGAGCCTTGACAGCTTGCTTTCCACTGAGACAACGCAGTCGTTGTTTCCTTGACGTGGTGCTCGCCTCGCTGCAGTGACAATATTGTTGCTCTGTCCCGGTGACACCGACGCTACTGTACTGAGACCACGCATCGATCTGATTGTCCAGTTGTTGCCTCGTTGACGCCATCCCTGCCTTGCTGATCTGTTCCGAACCAAGAAGGCCCTGCACCACTTACTAGCCCCGACTTTCCATGACCGAGCACCACCGTTTGATCCACTGTCCTTCAATCACGAGCCACCGCCATGATCCCATGAATCGCTTTAGATTCATGCCTCCAATTTGAGTTTTTTTTTTAATTATTATTTATTTTCTCTCGACTACCCACTAACCAGGAATAAAACTTTTAGGGGGGAGGCCACGTTGAGGGGGGCTTCATAGAATACCCATACGGCCACATTGAGAGACACGTGAGAAATAGAGAGAGAAGCAAGAAGGAGAGGTCACGGCCAAATCTCGTGGACCCCCTTGCTCCCTCTCTTTGCGTGGCCGAGAATCCCCTTGGTGAGACGTGATCCTCGAAGGCAAAGCGGCCGTCCTCTCCATTTTTGCATGCAGGGCCGAGTCATCACTTGTAATCCGTGAACGCTGCCGCGATCATTGGTCATCCCCGTCATCATCCAAGCTCGTTGTTTGCTGATTCCGATTTGGAAAACCTTATCCGCACGATATCAAGAGCTAGGTAAGATTCTTGATTAATTAAATTTTCTCACATTTTATTGCCTAATCATGGGATCACAACCTTGTTTGAATATTTGTTCGTTATTGTCATACCCAATTTTTTTTTTAATCCCCATGAATTAGGAAATCTTCCTAGTTTCATAACGTGCATACGATTGACAGTCTGATTTTCACGCCTGAAATTCGACTTGCAATTGCACAAAAATCATCAATCAAATCTCACACTCGAGATTCAATTCACAATTTTATTTAAAATTGACCAATCCGATCCCATGCGCGGGGTATGATTCGTCAATTTATAGATATCGATCTTATCTTACCGGATTTGCTGTCATGTCATTTGATCGATTTTGCTTTCGTAAAAGAAAATCCAAAAAATCTAAGATAGATTAGGTATTTTGCTTGTTTTAGGGTTATCTTGCATATTTAGAATAGGAAATTTATTTCGAATTTTTAAAAATGAAAAAAAAATCAACTTAGGATACTAGTTTTTTTTTTTTTTTTTTGCACGTTTGATTATGTGTCAATTTTAATTTTGAATTTCAAAAAAAAAAAAAGGAAAAAAGAAAAATTAGAATTAGGACATTCTTTGCACGATATTGTATGTTAGGATAAGATTGCATTTTTTTTTAAAAAAAATTAATTATAGGTTTAGATAATTTCTCTTAGATAGATTGCATTTTAGGATTACTTGATTAAGATAATGTTCTAGTTTAAATATTTTAAATTAGGATTTGGCTTAACCTAATTCCTAATACAAATTGAATAGAATCTTAACCTAGCTAGATAATCCTTGTATTTTTCTAATTTCGAATTTCATGGAAGATACAAAATTGCCTTGGAATAAATCAATTTCATTCTTTAGAATAGACTGCATTTTATTTATGTCATATAGCTTAGGTCATATTGCCATGCTATATCATTCCATGTTAGATTAGTAGCATGCATTGCATAAAGCATGATTCCCATTAAATAAGTGAAAAAAAAAAGAAATTGCGTGTTAATTAGAAATCATATCTAGAACTATTGATATGAATTCTGATCTAATACTGCAGATGCTTTCGCAGTTGTGAGGTAAGTCTTGTGATTTATTCATTATTTTTCTTAGATGTTAAATTAGTTGTTTGCACACTTGAATGATTACCTCACATGTTAGGAAAAGTAAATTAAAATCAATTTAAGTTGCTTGTCAAACATCTTTTTTCAAAATAAAAGAGAAAGGTAATGAAAGGGCATTATAACCAAGTCCCTGAGCTCACAATCTTTGGTTCGTAAGAGTAAAATAAATCTCCCGTTACTTTACTTGGGTTTCTAATCGACCCACCAAAAATAGATTAGCGGCGACTTATGATTAAAAAAATTTATTTGCATGTTAAAAATTTGAAGTTAAGTCGCAAATTAGTATGAGTTTGGGAGAGCCCAAGTTAAGTCTAGGCTTAACAACCCATTAGCCAAACCCTAGGTGGTTCACACCCGAAAATTTGATCACGATAGATTTGAAGAATTCGGTAAAATATTTGATGATGAAGAACATGGCATGATGTTTTTAACCTATTTACTAGAGTCATGGGAACACTTTACTAATTAACTATTGCAGGGGTATACTACAATTACCTTAGAAAATGTGAAGTCTGACTTATTCTCTAAAGAGTGACAGGGAAAGTTGCGTGATGACGGTTTGGCACAAGGAGTAGTGCAAGCATTGACAATTTGGGGTAGAGAACAACATTGATGGCCTAGTAGCAGCAAAGGTGAAAGTAGATTGAAATTACGCCATAGAAAATCCAAGGGAGGAGTGAAGTGCTTTGAGTGTCATAAGGAGGGGCACATGAGGAGAGATTGTCAAAAGTAAAGGAATAAAGCTGATAGGTAGAATGCCACAAGTAATGTGGCAAACGTTGCTAAGGGGGAAGCAATAGTGATGCGGAAGCTATTTTATGTGTAACTATTGCTTCATTAGGAGACGAATGTGTGCTAGATTTGGGTTGTTCTTATCATATAACGCCTCATAAAAACTGATTTACTACTTACTAGACTGCAAATAGCAGTAGAGTTTTTTTGGGAAATAACGCATTTTGTAAGACTGTGGGGATAAGGACAATTTGAATTCGGATGCATGATGGGGTGGTGTGCACATTGACAGATGTGAGGCATGTACTAGAGCTCAAGAATAACCTTATTTCTTTAGGGAAACTTGATGATATCGGGTGTAGGTACATTGTTGAAGGTGGAATATTGAAGATTTCTCGAGATGTCATGACAGTGATGAAGGGGAATAAAGTGAATATTCTCTATCATCTATTGGGAGAGACCGTGATCGGAATTGCAGTTTCATCAGATGAATTAAACTCTAACTTGACTCAATTATGGCATATGCATTTAGGGCACATGAGTAAGGCATGTATGATGATGCTGAGTGAAAAGGGTTATTGAAGGGTCAAAAGACAAGGAAGTTAGACTTATGTGAGCATTATATCTTTTGGAAGTAGCACCAAGTTAAGTTTATTACAGCTGTTTATTCAACCAAACGAGCAATTAAATATATTCATTCAGACATCTAGGGCCCGTCTTCGGTTCCTTCGAAAGAAGGTGCTTGATATATGCTAATATTTATCGATGACTATTCGAGGAAAGTATGTGTATACTTTCTGAAACACAAATATGATGTGTTTGATCGGTTTAAGAAATTTAAAGCATTAATTAAAAGTAGCTAGATAAACAAATCAAGTGCTTGGGAATCGATAATAGCATGGAGTTATGTGGTAAAGATTTTACCGAATTCTACGAGAAAAAAGATATCGTGAGACATCGCACAGTTTCTGGAACACCATAGCAGAATGGCGTGGCAAAATGGAAGAACAAAACTTTGCTGATGCATGCTTTCGCATATAGGACTTAGCAAGGAATTTTGGACCGAAGCAGTGAACATGGTATGTTACCTAGTTAATCGATCTCTATCATATGTTATAAAGTGGAAGACTCTTGAGGAAGTATGGTCGGAGAAACTTGTTGATTATTCCAGATTACGTATATTCGGATGCCCTACGTATACTCATGCGAGTGATGGTAACCTTGAGTCGAGGGTGAATAAGTGCATATTTTTAGGTTATGCACATAGGGTGAAAGGCTACCGACTGTGGTGCACCAATCCTAGATCATCCAATTTTCTAATCAGTGGAGATGTGATCTTCAACGAGATCGCAATGCTTCAACAGAGGAGTTCTGAGACACAATCAGCAGAGAAGACAGATCATGGTGTCATTAGTGAGGTGGAGCTTTAGGTGGAGACTTTGGAGACCTCAAAGGTAATCGAAGAGATTGCAGATGAAGTTGCAATTCCTGAAGTTAGTCATAATAGACAATCAACACAATTGCAGAACACTACAACCACAAATAAACAAATAATGCAAATTAAATCACCGGTACATTATGGTTATACATATATTTTTTATGCATTGACTATTGGTGATGAGGTGGAGATAGATAAGTTTTCGTCTTACTTTGAGGTGATGGCTAGTTTGAAATCGTCGCAATGGTTATGGGCTATGAGTTAAGAGATGAAATCATTCCATCGAAATCAGATGTGGGAGTTGGTCAAAGTTCCCAAGAGCTAAAAGATTGTCGGAAGTAAATTGGTCATTAAACGGAAAGAGGGCATTCCTAGTGTCAAGGTAGCGACGTATAATTCAAGAATTGTGGCGAAGGGATATACATAGCGTGAGGGAATTGACTACAATGAGGTGTTCTCTCCTGTGGTAAGACATACTTCTATTCGTGTTTTACTTGCCTTAGTTGCTTCGCATGATCTCGAGTAAAAGTAGCTAGATGTAAAGACTGCGTTTCTTTACGGTGAATTGGAGGAACAGATTTACATAAGACAACCAGATGGATTTGCTATTTCGAGTAAGAAATATTATGTTTGCTTGTTGAAAAATCTTTGTATGGGCTAAAACAATCTCCTAAGCAATGGTATAAACGTTTTGATACTTTCATGGCTAGTTAAGACTACACAAAAAGTCAGTTTGATATATGTGTCTACTTTAGGAATTGAAGAATGGTTTTTTGATTTATCTACTCTTATATGTTGATGATATACTGATAGTAGCTAAAAATATGTTTGATATTGATTTGTTGAAGAGTCGGTTAAATGCTGAATTTGAGATGAAAGATTTAGGTGCCACAAATAAAATTTTGGGTATGGAGATTTTGTGTGACAGGGTTGTAGGAGTTTTACGTCTATCTCAAAAGAAATATCGTGGCATGTTTTAATATGCAGTCGGCAAAATCTATAAGTACACCTTTAGAGAAGAATTTTAAACTTTCAAATAAATTATCACCGTAGACTGAGGAGGAGGAGGAGGATCATATGTCCCATGTTCGTTATTCTAGTACCATGGGTAGTATTATGTATGTTATGGTATGTACTAAACTTGATATTTCACAAGCTGTGAGCATGATTAGTCGTTATATGAAGCATCCTGGTAAAACTCATTAGGAAGCTGTGAAGTGGATCCTCAAATATTTGAAGGGGACAATAGATGTGAGTATAGTGTATCGAAGGGATAGCAATGGCAGTGAGCCCATCGGTTTTATGGATTCAAATCACACCGGTAATTTGGATGATCGCATGTCTTTAGGAGGGTACATATTTACGCTAGCGAGTGGTGCAATTAGTTGAAAAGCATTCATACAGGATCACATTGCCTTGTCTTTGAAAGCTTGGGTGAAGATTTTGGTGAAGATTTGGGCGATGAGGACTTCATTGGATTAGAATGGGAAATTGCTTTATCTAGTGAATCGGAAGATACATGACACTAACCTTTGTAGCGATGGAGTTCCAGAGGAGATGATGAAGAACACTGCTTGTCCAAGAAAAAGTAAGTACAAAGATAAACCTTTTTGTTCGATGATGCCAAACAGTATGATTACAATTGTCCATGGAATGACCAGTAAGTTTGTTCTAAGATGAGGGTGATGAAAATACGGACTTTTGGATTTGTTTTTATGTTTGTTTTTATGCATGCAAACAAGACTTCTTGGCTGGTTGTAGAAGAGTTATAGAAAATTGTGGATGTACACTATGATAACCAAGGTGCGATATATTTGACATATAATTTAGTTTATCACAATATTAATCAATATTTTTCGAAGCATATCAACATCATGTATCACTTCAAGGAAGGCTTTAATGCACTCTTCCAAACAGAAGCTAAGTACTGGTGTCTGGCCTTCTTCAGCGAAGAGTTTAAATGCGATATCATTGATAACAACCTCAACAAAGCTTTCAATGGCAAAATTTTAGAGGTTAGGTGCAAACCAATCATCAGCATGCTTGATGATATTCGAGTGATAGTGATGACTAGACTGTATAGGCAAAGAGATGATGCTACGAAATGGACTAGAGACTATGGCCCTAGGATTATGAAGAGATTGGATGCAAATATTGCTGCTAGTAGATTCTGCCATCTAGTTTGGAATGGAGATAATGGATATGAAATTATTCAAAATCAAGATAAGTATGTTGTCAACCTGGATAGAAGAAAGAGTTCATGCTGAGCCTAGCAACTGAATGGAATTCCCTATGCCCATGCAATTTGTGCTATTCGGATGAAGCAAGAAAACACAAATGATTACCTACATGATTGGTACAAAAAGAGCTCATACCTTGCTTTATACCAATTCATGATGCAGCTTATTAAAAGCAGCAAATTTTGGGAGTCAACAAATCATGAAAGCCCTCTACCTTTGCCACTGAAGAAGCAAATTGGAAGGCCAAAAAAGAAAAGAAGAATGCAGCAGGAAGAGGCATCAAGTTAGAGGATGAGTAGGACTGGCTCAAAGATGAAATGCTCATATTGCCGCAATAAGAAAGGTTGTGAGCTGAAAAAGGCAGCATCAACAGCAAGATGTAATGACTGAAGGTAGGACAGAAGGCTCTACTGAAGAGCTTCTTGTTGAGCCTAGTGAAGGTAGGATTGAAGGCCTTGCAGTAGTGCCTACTGAAGGGCAAACAGAAAGCCCTACTGTAAGGTAAGTATCCTCTTTACCTCAGTAACTTTACATTTCCTATTCGATAGAGTTTGATGGTTGACCATGTGCACTGGCTTCTCTGGTGCTTTTCCTCTATTATGCATTTGTAATTTGATAAGTTTTCTCCATTTGTTTCGACCATGAAAATGAGTAGATGTCTAGCTGTGAAGTGGATCCTCAAATATTTTTTATAAACATGCCATGACACTTTATTTACATATATTTTCAAGATGGGACTACTCTTGGGTCGGTACATCAAAAAGGAAAAGTTAGGACTCAGCCATGTTCAGCCTAAAACCTAAAAAAAGAACCCTCGATCCTCTATATCACATGTGTACAATCCCCCATCATAAGTGTCGGCTAACTAACTCCCAAAGACACAGCCCCTACTCATCACGCTCAGGTCTCACACCTAGTCCGGTGCGTTAGGCGGTGGCGGTGGCAACATCCCTCCCATCACCCCATCACGGCGAACATGAACAGAAACAAACTCCTGAACGACTGGGCCCCCAGCCAGGCCTATGTTGTACATGACAAGACAACGCACGCGTATGTAGGTGAGTCCAGGCACGGAAGGACAGCCGAACTCCTCACACTCTACCTCAACGTCGGATGGTAACCCGTAAAATGTACCTTGCGTGACGGTAGGAAGCGGCATACTACTAATCTGAAATGTTATCCCCAAAAGGGGTGAGTACAACCACTCAGTAGATAGGGAAATCCAATAACAACTCAATGCATCGCAAATCATACATGCATTGGGTTATGCTGAAGGGGACAATAGATGTGAGTATAGTGTATCGAAGGGATAGCAATGGCTCCAAAGAAGAAGACAGTGGGAATAGCTGCAAAACAGCCATCCAAACAGAACCCATCACTAGTTCCATCTCAACCAACGAATGGGCGCAATAATGATGATATGGACCAACACATGACATGTGTTAGAACAAGAATAGCCACCATCAAAAACAAGGAAAAGGAGGTGATAGAACGCCCAGTTAAAGAACCTGTACATCCAGTTCGAAAGAGTGCTCGGATTATGAATCAATTCAAAGCCCCAAGACGAAAAGGAGATCAGGGTGTTGTCCATATTGACTAGTGGGAGGGTGCTGGACATAGTTTATGTTTATTTTTATGTGGTGCTGGACATGGTCGCATCTTTTTATGTTTTCTTTTTTTAGGAGGGTGCTGGATATTATATCACTAATGGTAGTTGCTGCCTCCATATTGGCATTGGTTTTTTTTAAGAGGATGCTGAACCTTCAGTGATTGGGGAGTGAAGTTCATGTTTTTCTTTTCTTTTGTAAACAATCAATCAATATCAATGACAATAGCTATTTCTGTATATTTTTCTGTTGGTGCAATGTTCTTATGAGGTTACTATTATTTTTAGATTTAAATGTGTGCATATAGTGTTGCCGGTTGAAGTCGTTGATGCGTTGATGCTATCTGTCGGGTTCTAGTTGTATGTGCTGGGATAGGATGTAGTTGATGCATTGATGCTGTCTGTGGGGTTCTGGTTGTATGTGTTGGAATAAGATGCAGTTTTGGGTGCTGGTGCATCTTGAGCCCATCGGTTTTATAGCAAACTATTCAAAAACTAACCAAAATATCACATTCCAACTCCAACCTTCCATTTCGGTAATTTGGATGATCGCATGTCTTTAGGAGGGTACATATTTAATAAGCTAGAAATCTCCATCTTCAAATGGTCGACCGTAGAGTGGTGCAATTAGTTGAAAAGCATTCAACCGAGTCAAAGATGTTCTTCTCGGACTCGGATCACATTGCCTTGTCTTTGATTTGGGGAAAAGACGCTAAACAACGTTGTTTTGTTGTTTGCATGCTGATTGTATTCTCCGCGATCCACGTTGGCTTCAAATATTAATAAAAAAAAAAATGCCATGTTAGATTTCTAGCCAATCGAGTACATGACACTAACCTTTGTAGCGAAAGAGGAGAGGCGATATGGATTACAAAGTTTGTTTTCGGACTTTGGGTTCGAACAAAAGATTGTGGATGTACACTATGATAACCAAGGTGCGATATATTTGACATATAATTTAGTTTATCACAAGCAAATTAAGCATATCAACATCATGTACCACTTCATCCAAGATGTCTTAGCTAAGGATAATGTTATTGTAAAAAAGATTACTACAGTAGATAACCTAGCAAATATGATGACTAAGTTTGTTCTTCTTGAGCTCTATTAGCGTCTGTGGAGAGTAAGCGTCCGTTGGGGAGTTGGGAGAGCAACATGGACAATGAGCACTATAAATTGGCTTCAAACATCGACCCAATGTTGAGAATTGTTAAATTAATGTTTCGAGTTTGAATTCGAATAATGATTTATTGAACCGAATTTGTTGATAAAGATTTTCCAAGTAACAAAAAAGCTTCGCTAGACTCTTGAAGATTTGCAAAAGAATAAATAATAGAATAAAGTAAAAAAGGGAAGCAAAGTTTCTTCTTTTATTTACGAAAGCCTGTTGAAGCCGAAAGATGATTTCCTTGTGGGGCCCAAAAGTCAAGACTTTGACTTTTGGGCACTCACAATATAAACTCTATGAAAGAAGCCTCTACATCGTCTCTCTCCCCACGTGAAGCCAAAAGGAGGTGGGTCTAAGGGCAAACTTTTGACCTGTGACCAGATCGCGATCTAGGTTGCCGCAACCGTCGTTGGAGGGTCGCTTGATCCAAATCGAGCGCCCTAGTGACCTTTGCGGGGAGGTCACGACATGGCGGGTTGCACTATCCTCTGGCAAGAGTTGTGTGACCTTCACCGGATTGCCTACCATTCATCGGACCACCTACCCTTTGTCGACAATTGCATACTCTTTGTCAGTGACCACTTGCCCTAGGCCAACCAACTCTTTTTTATTTTTTATTTTTTATTTTTTTAATAACAAAAATATTTTGCAAATATAATTTCTCCAAACACTATTGTACTTAAATATATTTCATATTAAATTTTTACAATATAATTTACTAAATACAATTTGCATTTTGAAAAATTTATTTAACTCCACGGTTTTTGCATTTCCTCGAAGACTTTTCTCAAGAGTCTTCTCAAATGCGCCCAAAGTGATCCCTCGATAATGGCTGTCAATTTCGGTCGGTTTCTTTTCAGCATCCTGCGTGCTATTCGTTCGATGCCTCCGGTAATGTTTTCACTTTGTCTGATGAAAGAACCAACTCCCCGAATTTTTCCCTTTGTCTTTTTGGCAAGGAGAGGGAGAGAAGCTTCCGCGTAAGAGCTCACAAAGAGAAATTCCCAACATCTGTGGGTGAAATCATGATCTCAAAGGTCATGGTTTTGCCAGAGAAAATATCGGATAATGACGACACGGGAGAGAAAACAGCTGCGAGATTGACTTTACCCTTAACATGTGGCTGACTGTCTCCTGCCTTCAGATAGGGGGATCGAGTGCCTCGAGAACTCTTTGTTGCCCGTTTATACATGGTAGACATTGTTATGAAAACTATAGTGGGGTACCAAGGGCGGAAGATCCCGGGATTTGTTACCCTCCGCCATGTGCCAAATGGCGACCCGTAAATCGACCCTCTAATATTTTACTTACGTGAAAAATATTGGACAAGAGTATACACTAAGTGGCAACGACGATGGAAGAGGTGCATCACGGTGATGCCTGAATGGCGGGGAGAGAGAGGGGCTTCCATGAAATTGGTGGAGAAGGGTAAAAATGAAATAGGAAAGAAAAAGCGAAAGAAGAAAAGTAAAATGATGAACAAACCAGAGGCGGCCGCCAGCCGATGGCGGCTTAAATTTATCCGACTTAGCATCTTAAATTTATCCAACTTAAAGTGATTGACAACTCACCCCATTTCCGTTTTTCTTTTTTCTCTTTTTCTCTTTGTACCTTTTTTTTGTTTCCGTTTCTCCCTTTCCATATTTCTGCCATCTCTCTCTCTCGCGTTGGATGCGTGCCTTCGTTCAGCAAGAGAGGTATCTAGTTTCCCCTTCCTTTACGATAATACATCGTCTTAGAACCACTGATGGTGGGCTTAGAACTTTTTCTTCAATAGGAAAGCTGAACTATTCTCATTTGCTAACCCATCTGCAAATGAGTTCTTGAGT
This sequence comes from Eucalyptus victrix, assembly GCA_016097545.1. NCBI lineage: Eukaryota > Viridiplantae > Streptophyta > Magnoliopsida > Myrtales > Myrtaceae > Eucalyptus > Eucalyptus victrix. The sequence continues at coordinate 18,947,260 of CM027842.1, read as the reverse complement.
GAAAAAAAGCATAAAAAAATCGCAAATCTATAACGTTTATACCAATTGACTCTTAAACATTTTAATTGTGTTGATGAATTATAAATATTTTTCATTCAATTGAGTCCATTAGGTTGATTTTGATTGAAAATGGATGCTGGTCATTCTACATGACTTGGTAAGCGTTGATGTTAATGTTTTAAAATATTTTAATATTTTTTTAAATCTTTTATATTTTTCTGCTTTTTCCTTTTTTATTTTATTTTATTTTATTAAAGGTCAACTAGGGTTAGGGTTGCCAGTTCACCCTCTTTGGCTTTGGGCGAGGGTTCACAACGCCACTAGCAACTGCTGTCAGCCCTCAATAAAATAAATTAAAAATTAATATAAAAATGTCATCATTAGTTTGGTCATGCCATGTAGGACAAGCATTATTCATATCAATTATTTCCAATCAAAATTAATTAGATAGATTCAATTGACAAAATATAAAGAAGGTTTAGAATTCAATTGGCATAATTGAAAAATTTAATACTAAATTAGTATATGTATAATAAGTTTATGATTTTTTGGGTACTTTTTCCATTCTTAAGCTATAACTTTTGTATATTCTTGATTTTTGTATTTTATTCTTGTTTGAGTCGAGAGTGGGTCACAATTCTTGCACACGACAATGTAATATAAATGGATGATGGGAATATTAAATATATATAATCATAGCATACTCTCACAATGTAATAAAGACTCTCACAATGTAATTTTTTTGTACAAACAGTATTGTACACCATTGATTTGAGGGAATGGGTAATTATAATCATCAAATTAAGGGTGAATAAGGCCGTTTGTGTAAAATTTCATTTGCACTAGCGGTGTATAATCTATTTATCCATATTAAGATTACCTGAAGGATCCGGTCAAAATTCAAATCTGATATGAGTTGGAAAGCATAATAAAACAAAAACGAGAGTCTATGGATCAAAAACCTAGTATTCGTTTTTCTTTTTCAATTTAAGCATCTACACCAAAAAACTTTCAAGATGAAAGTTATCCTATAGATGCTGTATTCATGCCTACTGTTAAATCAGTTGTAATGTAGACCTTGATACAAATAATCCATAAACTTTAGGCTAATGTACTGTTAAATCGGTTGTAATGTAGACCTTGATACAAATGATCTATAAACTTTAGGCTAATGTGCAATGACATCTCTCAACTTTTAATTTGTTCGATACAACCCCTTAATTATAGCTCAATGTGTAATATAATCCCAGTATATGAACTTTTGATACATGTTCAATTTAGTCTTTTGTGTATATGAAAATATTTATATTGTCATTCCATTTATTCAAATTCAGGAACAACATATAGTTTAGAGACTAAATTGAACATTTATCAAAAACTTAAAGAGATATTGAATAAATTAAAAGTTTATGGATCACATCGCACGTTGTGTTGAAGTTTAGGAACCATTTGTGTAAATATCTCTTTTTGTAACTTGGGCTTTTATAGATATATAAAAACATAATTTGCTATTTGAAATGTGTTGTGGGATTAAAGTCTATGAAATAGTAGGTTCGATTAGCACATCATGAGCGTGTATAAACAAAACTTTGGACATTATAAATCTTTTTCACTTTTAGGAACAATGAAGCAAATACTCTTACTTTAAATTAGTTTGGAGCAAATTTGTTATAGGTAAATTAATTTGGAGTTTTCGATGATAAAAAATTAATTTGATGTAAGTTTGTCACAAGTTTACTAGTTTGAAATTTTTCATAATATTAACCATATGTTTTTTTGGTACAATTATAGATAGAATATATATGCAACTAGCGTCGAGATTCTTTTGGTTTTATTGGCGAATATGAGAACGTACATAGTAGGAATCAATGATTATATCGGGAATATTGGTTAAGCTGTTGACCTCATGGTCCAAGACAGTTCAACCAAAAAGTTAACTTTGAAAGTGACAAATTCAAAAATACAAACTAAAAACCATGGATGTAAATATTATCTTATAAACTCCCATGCCACATAGTACTTGCAAGCAGTAAACAGACTTTGATATAAAGAACTGAAACGACACCATTTAAAAGATTAGCACCCAATGCATTGGACCTAAAATTTGACTCCTCATTCGCGCATCTATCCAACCCTTTTTTTCATGCATTCTCTTCTCCATAACTCCCTCTCTCTCTCTCCTTTTTCTTTTTTGCTTTCTGTTTCGCTTCAAACAACAAGAACACGCTTCATCATGTTACTTCCCTCCGAAGCTACGCCATCATCTGGTTGAACTCCTGAAAATCAAGAACTCCATTCCCATCAGTGTCGTAGACCCTTATCATGTCCTCGCACTCCTCGTACGACTTTGCGTCCCCTAGACGCCGCAGCATCGTCTGCAACCCTTTGGGGGTGATGCCTCCGGACCCCTTCTCGTCCTCGAACATCTCGAAGGCCCGCCTCAGGTCGTCATTGCCGTCCGTCTTCATCAGCTTCAGGAAGTCACTGAAGTCGATCAAGAGGTCGCCGTCAGTGTCGAGCTCCTCGATGACGCTCTGGGCGTCCTCCTGCGACATATACTCCCCGATGGATGCAAAGTACGCCCGGAGCTCGAGGGCGGAGATTTTGCCGTCCCCATCGGTGTCGAAGCGGCAGAAGACTTCCCGGAGCTCTTGCTCTCTGTTGGGGGAGATGGTACTTTTGAGGTTTGGAGCGGGGAGAGCGGAGGTTGGAGAAGACGGAGTGCTCAAGTTGGAGGAAGATGACTTGGATTGAGAACTCCGTCGTGGGAAGGTCAGCCGAAGGCTCTTGTTGAGCCACTTGAATGGTTTTGGCGATGGTGCCGATCCGTCGTTAGCCATGACCGAACGGGGCCAAACGGAGACTTTTCTTTATCCTTGAAAAAAAGAGTCGTACAGTTGTGAGAGAGAGAAAGGTTGCTTTGGAATGAACGTGGAAAAGGTTTGGCACGAAGCAGGCAATGTATGAAGTTGCTGTGAAGTTGCAGGGAGGGATGGGGGGGAAGATAAAGAGTGGGTTTCGATGTCAGAAAATTGATTATTCGGTATCAGGAAACTGCATGGCAACTTCGTAAAGGGTCCCAACACGCAGGAAAAATGTCCTCAAAATTCTTTAATAGAAACGGGTCGCTTGGTACACTCTTCCTTTTTTCTTTAGGTTAATTAATCTCCCGGCATTACATCGCACACATATTAAATAGAGCTCGAGCGTGCACCGACGGTGTTAAAAAAAGTTTCAAGAAGCGGCCATATACATCATGATTTGATAAAGTTTGTAATCAATATTTGTAAAATCGCTTACTTGAAATTTTCGTTATACTGGCCGTGCATGCGCCATTTTTCTTTTGGGTATACCTCCGTTTGTCGTCTCGTCCGGTAGATAAATTCTTGTGTAGACTTCAATCCGTGAATCACATACAATCGTCACCCTTCGAACTTGCAACACCTATAATTGACTAAATCCATGAATAGCACAAGTCGATGTCGCCACCAGGGAGCCTGCCACCACCGTCTCGCTCAAGCTTGATATCACCCCTTGTCAAGCCAATCCACGGTCCACCAACATCATTGTCCCAATGGCCACTCTTCCAACTTGGAAGGGGGAGGTGGGAGTTTCAAATCCCCACCTTGTTAGGGAGTTGGGGTGGGGACGAGTTAGTTTCAGGAATATGTTTTGACTCTCACACCCTGTAAGGAGGCATAACAAAAGTCTGAGAGTGAGAGTTATAGTAGGAATAAAGTAGGACCGATAAAAAAAAAAATCTAATCATCCTCTCTCTCTTTTTTCTTGCCTCAACAGCCAGTCTCAATGGCTCCTCCTGACCATCACGCACTCATCAGGTCTCGTGTTCATGGGACGAGGCCCAAGGGGGAGATGTTTCTCTCGGGGCGGCGATAGCGGAGGCAAGGCCAACAACTACAAGGTTGGCTGAGGTCATGGCGGCGAGTTAGAGACTGAGGACGGTAAGGGTTGAGAGAGAAAGGAGAGAAGGGGAAAATTTTTACGGTTGATCGAGGGATGTAGGGTGAGTTTGGATGGGCATTTAGAAAGCCCATTCAGCCCCCAAAGCCCCTTCAACCAAAATAAGGGTGTTTGGCAACCCCCTCAAGGAGCTTTCAAATGAAAGTGGAGTCCTTGGAAATGCTGAAAGCCCAAGGCTGGTAGGGACCAGCCTTGGGCTTTCAGCATTCTACCAAATGCTGAAAACATTTTTTTCCTTCCTAAACTACCCTCATTAATTTTTCATATTTCCGTTATTACCCATTTATTTATTTATTTATTAAATGTAAAAGGAGCAGCCCTTCGCCGACCGGCGAAGGGTTTAGCTCAATTTTCAAAAAAAAAAGAAAAGAAAAAATAATACCCATTAAAGCCCATTGTAAAAGTTTTTTTTTTTACCAAACACACATTCAACTCAAAGTCCATTTGCAAAAATTTTTTTACCAAACACAACTGCATTCTCCCAAAATAGCTTTGGGCTTTTAGCATTTGCATTGGACTCAAAGCCCATTGCAAATGCTGAACCAAACGCACCGTAATCTTGTGCGGCTCTGCACAAATTGAGTGTTCACATGTTACCATCTCATGTTTGGAGATTACAAATTAGACTAGTAAGAGATAGAATATCTACATCCCATATCCAAGGCCATCAAATGAGGGGATGAGATCGAGTTTGGGTTTGGTCAAAAAATGATCCGACCTACATCAACCCATTTAACCCTTTTGTAATCCATTTATATGCAATACAAATTCAGCGACCCACACCCAACCCGACTTATAACCAATCCATTCCCCTCTCAATCCACATTACTAAAACATATAGATATTTAAAAACAAGAACTTTTCTACCATATGTATAATGTGCAAAAGATAACATTCTTAGTAGTTTCATAAAGTTCAAAATAAGATTTTCAACTTGTTTGCAACTTTTTATTTATTGCAATTTTAGGTGTTTCATAATAAGTATCTGACCTTTCTTAAAATCAATAAATAACAAATATTGACATTAAAATCACATATTTTTTTTTTGGGATTTTCTAAAGCTTTTAATTTTGGAAAAAAGAAAAAGAAGATCCTAAGTTAAAGATAAAACTAGAAATCAAGTTACCCCACCCAAAGACCTATATTTATTTTAATGGCCATCTTGATCTCAATGAATTTGTTAGCCATGGGGGCTTAGGGGTTCACTTTCCACTGCTTGCCTAAGTCATAATACCTACATACATTCAACTTCTAAGCCACATAACCACATAACTAATTCCTTTCACTCAGAACCTTCAAACTTCTCTAGTCAATGTGCCGTAAACACATGCGATAATTCAAACTCTTGAAAAGATGCATCCAAAGTCTCTATGGTGAAATTCGTCACTATCTCCTCTTAAAGCTCATATAAGCCACTGTGTTTGATTCCTCTTATACAAACACCCATTTGAATCCAGGATACCCATGAAAGTCAAGTGCTTCTTTTCTAAAACTTGTCTCACTCCAGTTAATATTCTCACGATACCGGCATACATTATGATTTTAGCATCACCAACACTTACAATATCACACTCAGCATTGTTTCCAAATTGCACTTTACCACTATCCACACTTCGATAAGTAATAAACTGGGTCATCATCAAAGTCAATATTAACTAAACTCAATTACTTAACAACATTGCATTCATTGACATTATTAACGATAGATGCACCTTCGCCCATCTTTAAGTGAAATAGATGTTGCATCAAGTAGACTGTCTTGATTGCAAAGGGCTTCTCATACAAATTAAACTAGGCATTTATCAATTTCGTAGTGGTCTTCTCTTTCACGATATTGAATGTGATGTTATGAGCCAGCATTAATTGAATAGCACCAATGCTTTCCAATTCAATGAATCCAAATTAGTTTGGTTCATTGACTCTAGAGTCTTTCAAGATAGAGGTAGGTGTAGATTCCTTTGATAAAGATAATTTAATCTACATCTTCCAAAAAACAAAATCTCTTTTATCATATATGTTGATTTTCCACTTTTCCTTCCTTTGTTGTTATCGATTCGATTCAAGTCAATCAAGCCTGAGTTTAATACCAATTGTTGAAAAAAAAAAAAGCGAGTAATAAAATAAACAAAACAATGAAATAAATCAAACACTAAATTTAAGTGTTTCAACCGTTGGGATCCACTTACCACAAGATTCTATTATAGGTTAAGTAATACTATTGAGATTACAACTATACTTGAATCACTCAAACAGTCTTAGAGTTTCTTAGCCCACTATTACATCCAACAATTCACACAGTGTTTATCCCTCACAATTACTTGTAAAATAATCTTTCAATCTCATAAAGGAATTATACAAAATCTTTACACAAGATTAATTGGCTTCAATCCGGATGTAAGTCATCAGAAAGCTGCACAATTGATCTTCACGAGCAAAAGCTTCTCCTTTTAGCTTTAGAGTATAATTCACGGAAAAAAAAAAAAAACTGCCTCTTGGATGCAATTCATAGAGAAGACCATTTTCTTATATATAAACAAGAATTGGATTCAATATAGGAAACCTATTCAAATATGGAACTCAAATCCAAATAGGAAATCTACTTAAATTGGGTTTAATTTATGATCTCAAACTCAAGACATAATCTCAATAGCTCACGGTTCAACTTGAGTTCTGCCAGTTGTCCTAAAGCCCACAGTATACTGTGATATGCCATTTTATTTGCACTTCCTTTAAGTGAGTGCCGGTTGAATTTAAAAATGACAACTTGAAGACAAGTTAACAATGAAGTTCTGGATCTCGACATATAGACACAACAAACACCTCAGAAACATGATAGTTGTTGACCTAAAAAAATAGACATGATGCTAGTTTAACTTTTTCTTTTTGTCAGTTCCTTAAATGGCAATTGAGATAGGTTCAAATTATTCATGTTCCTTTATATATATATATATATATGATTTCGGTGTAAGTGCTTTGTCAATCTTTCTTCTTTATCTTTCTATTCCATTGGCGTTTGCCTCTTCGTCTTACAGGTCCCACAAGGTTCATAATCCTCATCGCTTATGGTAGAAAAATGACCGAAGTACCTGGTGTTTTCTAACTCTCTTTGAGCCACATTTTCCTCCATCTTTAGTTCCCCAACCAACATTTTTTATAGGTAGATTATAAAAATATACCTCACTCACATTTTTTTAGTTGAATTTGCATGTAGTGATGCAATGTTTGTGTCCGATCATATAGAAGCTTGTTGGAGGAAACCAAAAATGGAGAAAAAGAATAGTTAATCCTCTGTGCCGCAATTTTTTTTGTGATTTTTTTTTTTTATGGACAGTCAAAATTGGATTGATTGAAATTTTTTTTATCAATTCGGTGGCGATCCATCATATATAAAACAAGAATTCCAAAATCCTAGATAGCTCCACCTAGGAATATTCCTAACCTCAAATTGTAGTTGAGTGGTAGATTGGAATTATGTTTTCCCAGGTAGCAATCATGTCGATCTCGCAAGAAACTTCATGGAAATTTCCTGCACGGATTTTAAATTATTGCATAATTGTCCAACCCTCCCGTGCTTTAGTGATTTCACCTACTCACTCCCATATATTCGGTTCTGTAAAAAATAATTTACTCCCATGTGGAACATGTCAGACCCCCCGGTTTGTTCATTATGTCACCAGGTCCTTCCAGACATCCATCATTTGTATGGTCTGTCCGGTCATCAACAGATTCTACGTCCTTCTGTAGGGCGAAAAGGTTCTTCAATGACACAGGCGTCCTGATGTTAACATCGTATGCTTTTGATATTGCGTATGTATAAGGTATTTCATTCACACACTCAATTGCACAAATTAGTCTAGTTGAAATGTCTTGCCGTCCTCAGAACATCATAGAGTTTTTTGGAACACATTCTTTTCCTTGCTCTTGGCAATAGCTGCCATAGATGCATATTCCATTATTGAATGTAGACACAAGGACACTAAGAGTGCCAAAATTTGGCACAGAGGGACACTTAGGGCGCGCATGATAAAATTTCTAGCCAGAAATTGATTTCTCAATTTCTATTCCATGGACAAGTTTTTGAGCAAAGAAACGGATTTGACAACGATTCAAAATTTCTATTTCTAAAATAAAAATTCTTTTGATAACATAATAAAATTTCTATTTCTAGGAGTGGCAATGATTAGCGTTCGGTGGCCGGAGTTCAATGTCCGGTGACCGGTGTTCAGCATCCGGTGATCGGCGGTAGGTAGCCGAAGTTTGGAGTCCAACGCTAGAGTTCGGTGATCGGCGTCCAACGTCCAGAGTTCAACATCCAACGTTTGACATCCAAAGTTTGGCGACTGAAGGTCGACGGCGGGTGGCCAGTGGCCGGAGTCTGCGGCAAAACGATGGTGAGTGGTAGATAGTCGGCAGTGGACATTTGGTGGTTGGTGGTGAGCCTTTGGCATTCAATGATTGGCGATGAGCGACCAATGAACAGTGGGTGTCCAGCATCCCACAACTAGCGGTTGGCAACAAGCAGCTGATGTCCAGTGGCCGGCGGTTGACGTCTAGTGGTGGGTGTCTGGCATCCCATAGATGGCAAGTGGGCGAGGCGCGTTGACGAGAGTGAACAATAAAGAAAATTTTGATTTCTCATTTCTATTCCAGAAATAGAAAATCTCGAAATTTTAACTTCTAATTTTTGCTCCAAATCTATTTCTAAAATACGTTTTAGAAATAGAAAAATGAAATTGCGTCACCAAATGAATTTTTGTTCCAAACCTGTTTCGGGAAACAGAAAAACAGAGAAATAGAGAAATAAAAATGTTGTCTTGTGTGCCATTAAGTGTCAAAACTTATGAAAGTGACACTTTAAATGCCATAATCGAAGCAAAATGGATTAATTAAGTGCCAATGACGAGAAAATTCAGCCAAAATGCTAACGTGGCAATTTTTCTAGTTAGCTGGGTGCAAAATGACGTCGTTTTGGGCGCTAATTTGGCTATATAGTGTCAAAACGACATCATTTTGGTGTTAACATGGTAAATAATTAATTAAATTAAAATTTTAAAAAATAATTATTTAATTAAAAAATGGGGGAGGAAGAGGAGGAGGCAACCGACGGCTGAGAGCTCAACCCTCACCATCACCAAAAAGGTGAGGAAGGGTTTACTAGAGTCGCTGAGCCCTAGCCAAGGGTCGTTGGCCCCCAGCCCCTCGCCAGATCTAGGGGAGGGCCGCAACCCTCACCCTAGATCTGGGCGAGGGCACTCAGGCCCTCGCCACTGGTTGGCTAGGATTGCCGGCCCCTGGCTAGAGTTCGATGGCCCTGGCCAACCCTCCCCCACCTTTTCGGCGACGGGGGGGAGGCAGCGGCAACAAGGGCTAAGCCCTCAACAACCGGCTGCCTCCCTCCTCCTCCTCCCCCTCTTTTTTATTTAAAAAAATTATTATTATTTTTTAAAAAATTAATTATTATATTAAAATTCGGATTATACCAAAATGACGTCATTTTTTGTGTGTGATTTGTTGAGTCAGCCTTCCGGCGAGCCACGTAAACGAAAAAATTAATAAAAAAAATTGTCACGTAGAATTTCTAGCGGGGTCACCAAATGTGACACTCAAGTGTTCCATTTTTCATTAAAAAAAAAGTGGCACTCAAGTGTTTCATTTTTCATAAAAAGTGGCACTTAAGTGTCCATTTTGTAAGTTTTGACACTTAATTGTCATTTTGTGTCAATTTTTGGCACTTTGGGTGTTCTTTTGCCTTTAAATGTCCCATGCAAATTTGTTTCTTGGAGTATAACTTATCGCACTTCTTCAACAACAAAGAACCCAACTCATAGCAATTTTGGCAAGCATGTAGAAAATCTTCCAAAGTCGATCTTTAATCCATCTGCATACCATGACACCTTCAAATTGTTTAAGAAAATTACATGTAAGTGAAAACGGAAATAGGCTGCGAGGCGCGTATAAAAACTTTTCTAAAGGTGTTATGGCCCTCGCTATGGTGGGAAAAGTACAAAAAGCAAGACATCCTCAGACATCGTATGCGTTTGATATTGCGAACAATGTGTGAAAAGTTTGACAGCTTGTATGCATAATCTAAAATAGGGATTCTAATAGTCTTATCAATCAAGTTTTGCATCCTTTCATGTTTCAACATATGACTTCTTCAAATGTGATCAACTTAATCGTCATGTGAAAATATGACTATTCGCAAGTCGCAATTCTCGGCTAAACGGCCATTGATAATTGATGTGAAGTCATACTCTTTCAATACATAAAAAAGTCATCGACGATCAGCTAATATCATCACTCCAACATCCCGAATAACTTCTTTTCAGATTGATATTCTCACAGTATGACAGATGTATTCCAACACAATCGTATGTGGCGAGAAAAAAAGCTTTTTCTCCATTCATGAACGGCAGCGAAAGGTTTACCTTCGACCAAATCGTTGAAGGATCTGGTCAATGACACCGCAGCAAACCCCCTCCATCGATTAGTTCACCACAGAATTAAAGAATCGAAGCCTTTGAGAAATGGGTCTTGAAAAAGGCTTCTTCCATGATAGGGTTCGTTATGCATTCTTGTCAAGTGGAAGTGAGTCCTTTTGCCTAACGCGGAGTCGCTTTTCCACTAACTCCACTACTCTGACAAAGCAAAGTGCGTATTCCTTACGCTGGTTATGTCGATTGGGCATCGATCATTGTTTGTGTGGAAACTCTTTTTCATTTTTAGGCTGTACGTCTTTTTCTTTTTCCTATTAGGTGAGGTAAGATAAGGCTTCCTTCGATTGCTCTAATGAAGCAACCCCTCCATCCATGAACCTAGAAGAAAGTAGAAATACTCAAATGAAGAAATGGCCACATGTGGAACTCAACCCCATCGCCAACAATAATAACACCATCGGTGCCTTACCGGGAGATATTCACTAAATACCTATATTAGTAATTATCGGTTCCTAGATGATATACATCTTTGTATTGACTTTCCTCTTGATTATAGGGATGTGCTTCGGATCCAATTCAACCCTAGAATCGGTTGGAACCGGCCGAGTTCAATGGTGTCTCTAGATACAAAGTATCACGGGAACACAAAGAAACCGATAAATGTTCTTTAAAGGAATTTAATCAATGTTAAAGAGTACAAAATTCTGTTGGAATTCAGTTGACAATAGTGTTCAGTAGGATAAAGATACAATATTGAAATTTAATTAGCATGATGATCTGAGAGCTACAACTACAGCTGCAACTAAGATATTCTTTGAAATTTAATCAACGACAAGATATCTGAGAACTACAACTACGATATAAGAATTAAAGGAAATTAAAAGATAATGAGATTTTTGTGTTTGTGCCAAGGGGGTCTACAAATAGCTGAAAAAAAAAGGGGGTCTACAAATAGTATGATGTGGCTATTAAAAGCCTACAATTGACTACTACAAATGGAGTTTACAAATAGAGGTTAAAAAAGGTTACTATGACTCCACGATTAATGATTTGACGTTTACTAGACTTCACTGCTTGATAGTTAAATCAACTCAATTACTAGGCAATTACATTGATATTTAGCTTGACAATTTCATCAACTTTGCGATCTTTACGGTTATTTCATTCCATTACGTTGACAATCGCTTCTTTGACAGGTGCATCCGAGGTTGTCAACTAGATTATTTGTCAATTTCCTGAAGTTGTCAACTATGCTCTTCATGATTAACGAAACCCTGTTATCATTGACTAAGTTTCTCACATTTCGATAATAATAAAAAATTAGTCATTTTTTTGTAAAGACAACTAAATTACGGTGCATCATCTACAGATTGCCTATTGACCTCTCATCTATTTTGAAGGTGATTCGTGATCTCAAAGATGAGATTAAATCAATTAACTCCTCATTTACAATCACCATTGTGCTTATTGTAATTTGTCAAAGCTATTGTTACTTCTTTTATTTATTTTGTCCTGTCCTTTCGCTCTTTGGACTTAGTTGAGCTTTGGTTTAAGAAAGTTTGCCAAGCCCATCGATGGAGGCCTTTTAACAAGACTGGACCTGGAATGATATTGATAAAGAGGACGTTCGAAACTATTGTCCTCGCGGGATGTCAATGGACAATTCCAACGATATGAGAAGAAGATGTCAAATGCGTTCTGATTTCTCCACGTTAGAAAGTCCCACACACCTCTCCCGCCTTTCGACGGCGATATCACCGTTTTTTGTATATCGATGGCGAGAACACGGCCACCATCACCACCAGGGACATCACCGCAACCGCTGACAAGGGACTTCTCTCTCTCTCTCTCTCTCTCTCTCCACCGTTGCACGGTCTAGCTCAAGCTTTGACTGGGCAGCGTTGAGATTTAAGGAGGAGACTGGATCCGCTGGTTTCCTCCTTGAACGAAGGAGATGAAGGCGGTGAGGGTGATTCACGGAGAGGGAGAAGCAGGACGGTGTCAGGAAGGGATGTACTCGAGTCGAGTCGAGTCAAGTCGAGCCTCTATAGCACCGAGCTCGAGCTCAACCCAGCTTACGTACTTGGCGCATTGAAACTCGATTCATGTTCAATCAAACATTCAAAACTCTGCTTCAAGCTCGAATAGAAACTCGAGAAACTTGACCATGACTTGAATATTATACATTTTTTAAAACATAATAGAAGCTCGATGAGGCACGAGAGCTTGTCGACCTGCAAATGGTGAGCTCGAGCTCGACCTAGTGAGATACTAAGTAGCTCTCAGTCAGACTAGGCTCATTATCAAGCGAGTCGTTCCCGAGTAATCATAGATTAGAGCCCGAATAACTTACAAATAACCTGAATACTTTTCATGCTTCTAGCAGGAATAGCATCCGAATGTTGATTTGGATGGAGGAACCTGAAAGGCATTGATCCAGTGATGGTGGGGACGTCACCGCGATGGTGGCGATGGCGGCGGTGGATGCAGTGTAATGACTGAGCTGAGGGTCGAAGCGAGAGAGATAATCACTTTTCTTTGTTTATTTTATGTAAACTACCACATGACATATTTATGACATAAAACATAATTAAGTCGAGCAAGCTCAAATATACCCGACTTTAAACCATAAGTGAAATTCCATGTTCCAATTATATTAAACCATCCAATTGTTAATTAATGGATATACACAATGTTGAGAAGACATTCCCTAAGAGATTTTGAAGATTGACAAAACTTATCCAAAGTAAAGACTTTGATTCTAATGATAAAATTTTTCAAGTGAAAATTCTAATAGGATATGATTAGACGATATCAATCAAAATCAGAGTCGTGGCTTAATTATTTTCTTCCTTATGTGTTATGTCAAACGGCTAGGAAGAAGACAATATTGTTGTTTAATGGATACTAGTGATTGGTTGAATTTCTTGTCATATTTATAGATTGTTCCAAAAGGAAAGTCTTCAAATTTTTAAGGGAGATTCAAACTTCCTGGAATGATCTTCTTGAGATTTTTACTCTTTCTAAAGTGAAGGTACTTGACTTATGGAAACCCAAGCTACTGTATGGGCGGCAAAATCTATGCGAAGCCTCATCCTCAATCTTGACAATATCAAACCTTCTTGACGAGATCCAGGCCAACTGGTAAATTGGATGGATTATCCTCCTTGAGATATATCCAACGGTCAACTTGGACTAGGAGGAGTATAAGGGGATGAGAACAATCGCTTTCAAGAGTATCGAAGCTTGCAATTCCAAAGTCTGAAAAGTGTCCCGTGATCAAATTTATTCATATCTGTAAGCACAATTGGGTAATCATTTAGAGGCCGAGAGTGTGTGAGGAGCGATACAAACAAGCTTGAAATTAGATAGCTCGGATTTTGTAACATTTGATTGGTTTTTCTTAGTAGAATCTAGCCAATAGGCTGTAGCGTGGGAAATTGGGTGTCAGCTTACAAAAGTTGAATCACTATAATATTTTGGATGCAATTCTCTATCCCTTACTCTCCGTAATTTTTGTAATAAAATTGTACACCAATAAAATCTTACCAACTATTTCTATTACCAGTGGTGTTTCATTGCAAAATTTTTTAAAACACTTTCAAATCCGCAAAATCACCTGTTCATCCCCCTCTAAATGATAGTTTTAGCCATAATAACTGGTATCAAAGCTTGGTTACTCTTAATCGAAGCGTTTTTATTACTTCTAAGTTAAACAATCTTTCAATGGCTAGTAACATTGCATCGGGCCTGATGAAAGGTTACAATGATACAAGGCCTTCCATACTTCAATGGAAAAGATTACGATAAGATGAAAGCGTTCATCAGATCCTAGGATACCTTAGAGTGGGACATTGTTCTAAAAGGCATAAGACTAGAACCTTCCTCATCCAAAGAAGGCAAAAAAACCAAAAACTTCAGTCCTATCTATGCAGACATCACCGAAAGAGAAGCATTGGATGTAAAGTTGTTTATTCATTATATCATGTATTATCTGCATTTGAATATAACAAAATTTCCTCATGTGAATTTGCAAAAGAAATCTAGGATAGGTTGCAAGTAACGGATGAAGGAACTTGATCGGGTTAAGGAGGCGAAGATCAACAGTCTTCTCCAGTAATACGAAACCTTCAAGATGAAACTTGAAGAATCCATTACTAACAAGTTCAACAAATTTATTGACATTGTTCATGGATTGGCATACCAAAAGCAACCTGTATCAAACCTAATGAAAGTGAACAAGATTCTTCGAAAACTATCAAAGGAGTGGAACGACAATAAGACGTCTATCAAAAGACTCAAAGAATATCACCTTTCTCTATGAAAAACTTGTGGGAACACTCCAATTTTATGAAGAAGAACGTCTGAATGATGAAGACACTAGAGGTAAGAACGCAATAGCTTTGAAATCTAATTTTGACTCTGATGACTCAAATTCAGATGATGACGACGAAAACGACGAGGAAATTGCGCTTATGGTGAAAAAGCTTCAAAGGATGGCTAAAAAAGGAAGGAAGTTAAAAGGAAAAAACCCTTCAGATCATCTAAGCAAAAGAGAAACTTCAACGATAGAGAGGAAAATAGAGATGTTGTTTGTTTCAAATGCAAGAAGCAAGGACACATTTAGCCCAATTGTCCTATTTTAAAGAAAAGGAAGAGCAAGTACGAAAAGATAAAGAAAGTATTAAAAGCTGAGACTTGGAGTGACACTGAGTGCGAAGTAAGTGATGAAGATTATGCTAATATTTATCTCATGACAAAGTTTGACTCTAAAGAAGAATTTGAGGTAAATAATTTTGATATTCCAGTTGAAGTATCTAATTGTATAGATAAATTATTTACTAATTACAAGGGTACGCTTAGAAAATTCTCAAAATTGAAGAAGGAAAACTCAAAATTGAGACAACAAGATTCTTTGCAAAAAGAAAAGATTGAGTGTCTTGAAAAAGATCTTCTTTAGGCAAAAGAAAACAATGATTGTATTTTAAAAGAAAATGATCTTCTAAAAAGGAAATTTTGGATGTTACAAAAAGGTTTTTAGTTAGTTTAAAAACTTTAGAGCATATTTTGTCCATTCAAATCCTATATTACAACAAATCGGGATTTGGATGTAAAAATAAAAAGGATTTGGAAAATAATTTTCCAACCCACAAAGAAAGGAAGAAGCAAAAGCCTCCGAGAATTTCCTATGAAAATCATTTTAGAAAACAGTTTGTAAAACCTATTAGTCAAAACCTTCTTAAGTGTTTAATCTACGGCAGCCATGATCACTTTAAAATGGCTATTGACAAGATTGGTAGCCGATGATGAGAAATATGGGTACCAAAGAAGACTTGAACTTGTTTTGATTCTTGTAGATACCAAAGAAGAAAAGAAACAAGTGGTACCTAGATAGTGGTTATTCAAGACATACGACTGGTGACACAGGCAAATTTGTTAAACTCACAAAAATTGATGGAGGAAGTGTTTCTTTTGCAAGGATCAACAAGGGAAAGATTATTGGCAAAGGAACAGTTGAGAGTGGCAACTTGACTATAAGAGATGTATATCTTGTCAAAAGTCTAAACTATAACCTTATCAGCATTAGCCAATTTCAACAAGACATGTGTTCAGGCATGAGAAAAGATTTGTAGTCTTTCACTAGAAGGCTACACGGATATATCTATCTACTAGACATAACAACTGAAGACGTACAAATGCTTAATCTCAATTAAGGACAAATGAGACCTCTGGCACATAAAGCTTAGCCACATAAGTACCAAACAAATCTTGAAATTATACTCAAAGAGACATGTAAGAGGATTGCTAGATCGTAAGTTTGAAAGATTTAAAGTATGGTCAATCTATGCACTAGGAAAACATATAAGAAGCTCTTTCAAACCCATAAATTATGTTAGTACTAACTAAGCTTTGTAACTTCTCCATGTGGACATTTTTGGACCAACAAGAAAGCAAAGTCTAGGAGGTAAAAGGCATTATCTAATAATAGTTTATGATTACACAAGTACACATGGGTTTTCCTTTTAGCACCCAAGCATGAAACATTTTCTCATTTTTCAAAATTTGCAACAAAGATTCAAAATTAAAAACGATATTTTATTTCTCGCATCAAAACAGATCATGGGGGAGAATTTGAAAATCAAAGTTTCACAAACTTTTGTGAAAAAAGTGGTTTGAGCATGGATTTCCGACTCTCTATACACTCAAGCAAAACAGTGTAGTAGAGGAAAAATAGATCATTGCAAGAACTCTTCTTGTTCAAAGTAATTGCATCACATTAGGTAGAAGCTGTCTTAACAGCATGTTATATTATCAATCGAGTTTTTCTAAGAACCTCTTTATTAAAAAAAAAAAAAACCTATGAGCTTTTTAAAGGTAGGAAGCCAAACATCTCTTATTTTATGAGTTTTTGGAAGTAAATGTTTTACATTGAGAAATGCTAATGATCGAATTGGTAAGTTTGATGGAAGATCAGATGAAGGCATATTTCTGGGGTACTTAACTATAAGCAAGGCCTTCATAGCCGACAACAAAAGATCTCGCACGATGGAAGAGTCTATAAATGTGAAGTTTGATAAAAAAAAAAAAAAAAAAACCCTCAAACTTAAGAATATTCTATTCAAGGAGTGCAACATTTGAAGCAGTTCAAAAACAAGAAGAAGTCAAAAAAACAAATTTAGATGAACATCCTCAGAAGCTAGAAAAGTCTAAAAAGCAAGTCAGTGAGAAACCCATGATATCTTATGACGGATTTTGTGACATCCTAAAATTCGACCCTATTTTCGATAAAGTGAAATGGGCATTTCATCAATGTGTTTATGGTCCTTTTTCTCTTAGCTGATCATTCACGAGTTAACTAACCTATTGGGTGAAGCCGTTAAAGGATGTATCCGCGGTAAAAATCCCTAAAAGCTACCTAATTGGTTGGATTGGACTAAAATCACGTCTGATCGATTCTAACCATGAAATTTAAATTGATTTCGGGAATCGAATATTCGAGCGTGTCACAATTCATTTTTAGGACCGTCTCATCATCTGTCAATTTATTGACAAGTCCAAAATTTCAAGAAAGAAATTATAGGAGGAAAAATCGAAGCCGAAAGAATTTAGAGAAGGAAAGAGAAAGAAAAATAAAATAAAAATAATTATATTATTTTGTTTTATTTTTCCCCTTTTTCCTTCTCTCTTCTTTTCTCTCCCTTTCTTTCCTTTCCTCTCTCTCTTCTCTCTCCTCTCCCCTCCCCCTTCGTGCAAATACCCCCACCGAACACCCCCTTGCCAATTTTAAATTGGCTTTTTTCCTTTGACTGGTCAAAACTCTCTCTCTATCTCTCTTTTCTCTCTCTTCTTCCCTCATCTCTCTCACGGAACCGACCCCTTTCTCCCCCTCTCTGTTCGTGCGAACCGGAAGCCGAAGAAGACAGAAGCCGCGGCCACCGTTATCTAAAGATCGAAGCAGCTCGCCGTCGCCGCCGTTCCGCCGCTCGCCTTCGTCCCTTAGTCGTCGCCGCCCTTCTTCTCCTTCTCCTTTCTGGTTCATGCAAAGTCAGAAGCGAACTGAAGCAGGAGCAGCGGCCAGCCGCTCGTCGCCGCTGCACCGGAGCCGAACCTCCATTCGCGCGATGCCCGCTCGCGCATGTCGCGCGCTCCGCCCCACATCCGTCTCTTGTGGCCGTCTCTCCCCCGCATGACCCAGCCCTGTTTGGCCTCTGTCCAACTCGACCCGGCCACCTCCGGCCACCGTTTGAAGCCGCCGGACCTCCACCGACCCTCCCCGGAGCTCCGCCCGCACTCCCGACCCCTTGCTGCCCCCAACCATCTCATTTTCCCCTTGTTTTGCAGCTAGGTAGTAAACCCACGAGTGGGTTTCCAGCTGGTTCGGGCCCGCTTTTGGGTCGTTTTTAGGCCTCAAACCCGAGCCGTGCTTTAGGAAGAATCGTTCCTCGTGTTATCCCCGTTGGATTGATACGTTTTGCGCACGATTCCGGTGAGTAATCTCACTAATCCTTGCTTAGTAGACTAATGATGCTTAAGGGTTGATTAGTTTTAATTAATTAGGTTTAGGTGGTTAGATTAGTATGGATTAGTATTTATTAGCCAATTGTGATGCGAATTAGACAAATTGATTGTGCAATTAGCAAGTAGACATGGTCTACTATTTATTGGAAGTGTCTCGGGATTTTTCCCGACCCTTATCGGGCTTCAATTCACCTAAGTGGAATTTTTGGTATTTAAATATTATTTTTCGGAATTAAATTAATTATTTATTTATTTTTCGAAAATTCAAGTGGGATGGCCAGTGACCGGAAAATTATGTTGATGATCGTGGTGCAGCCCGTTTATTTAAATTGGCTTTATTTTGAGCTAAATGGAATTTTTAATATTTATTAATTAATTTTCGAAAATTAAGAATTAGATGGCCAACGACCGAAATTTTGTGTTGATCGCCGTGGCGCAGTCCATTTATTTAATTGAGCTTTATTTTGTGCTGAAGTGAATTAATTGTGATTACAAGACTATTTTCCTAGGTTAATTAATTTGGATAATTAAATGGGAAAATAACCAGGTGTCGGTTGACAGCACCAAAAGTGTTTTGGTGGACGCTAATAATGGTGGGATTTGTGGAATCGAGATTATTATATTTTGGGTAAGGCCAATCATGTATCCATGCACGATATTTTATCAATGGTGATAAAAGATGAGAAGAAATGCTGTGTGATGTGGCTCGGCAATTATTAGATCACTTTGGCATGTAGGATGCCTTAGAGAATGAACGTAAATTGTTGAATATTGATCATGCATGTGTGGTGATAGTTGATCATGCCTGTGTGGCGATAATTGATTATGGCGATAATTGATCATGGTGATAGTTGATCATGCTTGTGTGGTAATAATTGATCATGGTGATAATTGATCATAGTGATAGTTGATCATGCCTGTGTGGTGATAATTGATCATGGCGATAATTGATCATGCCTGTGTGGTAATAATTGATCATGGTGATAATTGATCATAGTGATAATCGATCATGCTTGTGTGGCATAGAACATGTCCGTGTGGCGGAGATTGTACCTGCATGGCTGTATTTCTGTGTGTCGAGTATCGTGCCCGTGTGGCGTAGACCGTGCCTATGTGGCCGTATTTCTGTGTGTCGAGTATCGTGCCCGTGTGGCTGAAAGTAATTGGAATGCCAAAGAGTTGGTGCATAAAGTGTTTATTGTACATCACCTTGGCGAATAGATGCCCGAGAGCATTACTGTAGCTCGGTGGCTGAGTGTACTATTGGAGATTATATAATGTGGAGTGTGATGACCTAGAAATGGTCCAACTGACATGTGTGATGTGATTGCTCGAGTGCCTATTGAATTGTACTAATATGCAGGTTGAATATGAGGCCAAGGTAAGTCTTCTGCCCTGTGTGTGTATAGGCAGTCCGGTTAGCGTATTGGTTTCCTAATCGAGTCTTAGTGGGGTAGAACTCGCTAAGACGTAGTCTCATCCCGGTTTTGGGAAAACATTTCAGGATCCCGATGAGGAGCTGAGGAGGAGGAATCTGAGAAGGAGAACTCTGAGGTGAAACTAAGGAAGAGAATGATCTGAGTGAAGAGGAGTCAAAAGAGGATCAGGATGATCTCGAGTATGACTTACATGAAGATTGAAATCCCATCTCTTTGTGAACCCTTTGTATATGTGTAGATAGAGTGAGACTCTGAAGTTGTGAATAGTTGTGAAGTGCTCTATCTAATGCCATGTATAAAGGTTGGTTGTAAATTTCAATATGAAAAATATAGCATGCTTTTCTATCCCATTGTTTTATTGTCTAGGGATTTATAACTGCTTCCGCATGTGCTTAATAAACGAAAGGGTCGGCGATACATAGTCCTGGGATATCGCATTCTAAAATCGATTCAAGTGAGAAGGATGTGTGCGTACCCGAGGATCGGGGCGTGATAGATTCAATAGAAACTGGAAGCATACGTCAAGCCATCCAAAGGATCTCATCATCAAAGATATCAATGACAAGATTAGAACAAAATCAACACTAAAAGATGCCGTTAGTAATTTGGCACTCATTTTGAAGATTGAACCTTGAAGTACAAAGGAGTCCCTATCATATGAAAATTAGATCCAAGCAATGCAAGAGGAACTTCAACAATTACGGATAAATGAAGTGTGAGAATTGGTTCCTAGACCAAAAGACCATCCAGTGATAGGAACAAAATGTGTGTACAAGAGCAAGCTAAATAATCAAGAAAAAGTCACGAGAAACAAAGTAAGATTGGTCACCAAAGGCTACTCGCAAGAAGAATGAATCGATTACGACGAAACTTTCCCACCAATAGCGAGGTTAGAAGCAATTAGACTTTTACTTGCTTACGCTTCTTTCCATAGTTTAAGACTTTTCCAATTGGACGCGAAGAGTACTTTCCTAAATGGGTTCATCAAAGAAAAGGTGTTCGTGGAACCACTTCTAAGTTTTGAAGAACCAAGAAAATCTAATCACGTTTACAAATTATAGAAGGCCCTGTATGATTTGAAGCAAGCTCTCCGAGTGTGGTATGAAAGGTTAACAATTTTTTTGCTTCAGAATGGTTTTAAGAAAGGTAATATTGATACTACTTTATTTACAAGGAAAGAAGGTAAGGAAACATTGCCAGTACAAATCTATGTTAACAATATTATTTTTGGTTTTCCTAATGAACTCTTTGCAAGAATTTTGCTTAGTTAATGCATGACGAGTTTGAGATGAGCATAATGGGAAAATTAAAAGAAAAATCTTGTATTACAAATCAAATAGATGGAAGAAGAAACTTTCATCTTTCAAGAAAAATATACAAAAGAACTGGTGAAGAAGATTCACATGAAAAACTCAAAGAGAACTAAGACTCCCATGTCCTATTCCTCAAAGCTCAACAAGGATGAAAATGGCACAAAGGTTCATCAGAAGTTGTACAAAAGCATGATCGGTCCTTATTTTATCTCACAACATTAAAATCCGATATCCTTTGTAGTGTATGCATGTACGTCATATTTCAATAACATCCTAGAGCATCTTTCTGCGGTTAAAAGATATATTAAGTATATTAAAACTTACACATCTCTAGGATTCCGGTACCTTAAGAGATCATAATTTGTGTTATTTCGGGTATTTCGATGCCGATTTTGTAGGATGTAAGATTGATAAGAAAAGTACTTTAGAAACTTGTTAGTCGTTGGGCAGCATACTTGTATCTTGGTTCTCCAAAAAGCAATCGACAATAGTCTTATCAACTGCTAAAGCTAAGTACGTTGCATTGAGAAATTGTTGCACTCAAATCCTTTCGATGATGCAACAGTTGAAGAACTAAGGAGAAGATTCAAATACTACAATCAAATGTGATAGTACAAGTGTCATCAACTTGACGAAAAATGCAATCTTATATTCCAAGGCCAAAGATATTGAAATCAAGCACGATTTCATGCGTGATCACGTCAACAATGGTGAAGTAAATATTTAGTTTATTGACTCTCAAAATCAATTAGCTAATATCTTTACAAAGTCACTTGAAAAGAAAGCTTTCAATTTTATTCATGATAAACTAGAAATTATTGATCCTTTTGCTTCAAGCATTTAAGACAGGTTTAATCAAAAGAAACAACATCAAATGATGTTGAGCAGATCAACCATTGCAATTTCAAATTTTGGTGGTAAAAGTTTTTTTTTTTTTTGGAAGAATATCAAGTATGATTTAATTTCTTTGTTTAAATAATTGTATTTTAGAAATTAGTTGTAGTATATTTTTTGAATTATTTCTAAAATCGTTTTATAGTTTTCCTTAAAAATCAATATTTTTCTTCTGTTTTTTGAAACCACCTATCCTTAATGTTGCGGGTCTTCATCTTCTATAAAAGAATAAAAAAAAAATTCCTTCTTTATTCTTGTTCTTCTTCATCCTTCCCTCTCAAATAACTCCCTCAACAAACACTATTTACAACTTCTTTCTTCTCACAAAAAGATCCAAACTTTCTCTCTTTTTCACAACCATGGCCCCAAAATATGCACCCATGTTGAAGCCTAGACCTTTTAGTCCAAGGAGATTCCATTACTGGAATGTAGTCTAGAGTAAGAGGAAGCCCTAAGTTGTTCGACTTGTCCAATTCCTCCAACAACATTGAAGGTGCGATTGAGAAGGAAATTTCCTCTAAGTTTTTGTAGTTGAGGTCAATTATTGATATTCTTAAGGATTTAAGAAATTACGAAAATGCTATTTCTCGTATACTGGCTAAACATGGTTTTCAAAGTGAGGAAGCTTTTGAGTTCATGTTTATAAATCCCATTAGAAGCATGCCTCCGGTTAGCATGAGTGATTCTAGTGTGTTAGATCTAGGAAAGAGAAAGAAAAATTGGTGGAGATATCTATTCCTAAGGGAAAAGCTAATGATGATGGATGAAGAAGAGATAACGATGAGAAATTGTATGCTAATTATAGATGAAGAATTACTAGATATGTTCCTGATGCAAATGAAAAGGATAAGTTGACTAAGTTTGAAGAGTACCAATAATACTTTAGGATTATGATGAATAAAGGAGTTATTCATTAGAGAGTTGTCGATTTTGAAACGGCTAATATTCATATCAAGCAATTTTTTTATGATCATTTTATGATTGAATTTTATGTGACTAATACCCCATTTATTCTACTTTGATTTTTTACTGAACTCTCTTGTTATACTCAGTTGATACCATTGAATTTATAGATTTTGAAAAGCCTTACTTGATCCAAGCATATGAATTAGCAAAGACTTTAGGAGTGAGGTACTCTGAGTTTAAAGTTATAGATATTGACCATGATGTTACATATAGACTTCTCTCTAGTATTCTTGATTTCACTAAAGATGACAAGTCTCACATCTCTTACCATCTATTTCCTTTGAGACAAATCATTATTCATAAAATTATTATCAAATGTTTGAGACCTAAAGGATCATTAAAGACTGATGTATCTTAGTATGAAGCTAAGTTGATTTGGGCAATCATGAATGGGCATTCATTTTCTATAGCACATCTTATATTACTGCATATGTATTGAATTGTTGTAAAGAACAAGGGAAGTTGCCTCACTACTCCTTAATCATGAAGATATTTCATCATATGGAGATTAAAGTTCCCAAGAAGCTAAGAAGGGTACAACTACTGCTGATGAAAGTAGGGGAACATATGATGCGAAAGATGAGTCTCGGGCTGACAAATGAAAGTTGGAAAAATACTAAGGGAAAACTTATGAAGGTTCATGTGAATACGGATGTACCAGATCTCTCTTCTTGTCCCCTAAGAGAAGAAGAACTATTACACAAAGGCAAAGTTCTCAAGCATTCTTACAAATTCTTAATGAAGAATTGCAGGAGGAATCAAAGATTAACACTAGTGATTTAGATGACATCATAGATGCTTATCAACCTAATTCTAACGAGGATAAAGATATTGCAGCTAAGGAGGAGATAGGGATGTTGACACCTAAATTTTTTGCCAAAAAAATCATTTTTGAAAAATGGAAACTTTTTTTTCCACAAAGATATTTCATGTTAAATTTTTGCATATATATTATCTAGGCATTTAATATAGTGTTTTAAATGGAAGATGATTTTCCCTTTAAAAAATTAAAAATTTATAAAAAGAAAAAGTTGGACCTAATGATCTGAATGTGACTAGCCAAGCTCAAGAGGTCAGATTGTAATTAAAATAGCAAGTTGTGGCAAAAATACAACTTCTAAAAGTTGAGGGACCAATTCGCAAATTTTGCAAAATTTTACCTAAACCCCTAAATCATCATCTTGGCCTCCAATTGAGTTAAAATTGAACTTGGGTCAGGTATAATTAATCGAATCGGGCAAAAACGACCAAATTACATTGAATTGGGCATTTTCGAGTAAGAAAATGACCAACTTTGAGGGACTTTCTTGCAAAATTGGGTGGATACAATTGTGAAAAATAGTCAAGATCTTAAACTACTATACATGATCTTGCCAATTTATCAAAAATCGCAACCAAATTGATGGATTAAAGCACCAAAACCAGCTGCCAAATCTCAATTCACAAGTTGGTCTCAATTCGGAGCTGTTGAGTAAGCAACTTAGTGGCTCCACCATATCCTTCTCAGCTGCTCAACCAACCTACTCTTTGCACGTGATGGAAGACCATTATTGGTAGTGCAAGTGGACAAAAATTGGTCAGGGATAAGCTGCTGAAATCACGAGAAAATCGCAGCAAAATTAGGACACTCAAATAGTTGCAGAAGTTGAAGATTTTGGCTAAGTCAGAAAGTTGCTGAAGTGGCCCTATTGATAGGCTTGGTAGGTGGACAAAAGACTGACCAAAAATCCCTTAATTCAGGGGATAAGATCTATGAAGCAATCCCTTTCAAGGAAAAAAAAAAAAAAAGGAAAGAGACGAGAAGGAGAGGAAGGAGCTCATGATCGTCCCCTAAGGAGGCCCTCAAAAGCAACCCCAGAAAAAGCAAAACCCAGAAATTCCAGACCAACCTTGGTAGAGAAAAGTGAAATTTTCACATATTTGGGGCCAAAATTAGCCAAAACCTTCAACTAGAAAGTGAAACTTCACTCAAATATCTTTCTATCCATATATCACACGTCCCAAATGGAGATCGGAAAGGTCTCCTAAAGCTCTGCAAAAAACACCCTCTTGGTGGGCCAAGAAACACTGAAAATATTTCTAAGTGTTGAGCCCGGTTGGTCGCGAGTGAAGGAAAGCAAGTATTTTTGAGAAATTTTAGAGACAAATGAGGAAAATATTGACTTTCACCCCCAGACTATAATACATATAGTTTGGTTTGGTGTTAAGGTTTCTGACAAAAGAGAACTTGAAGTCTAATTTTAGAAGTCAACGAAAACCTTCGTTGTCAATTTTTGTTTATGCATATCTCATTTTCAGTTTGAATGAGCCAACTTTCACGTGCTTTCCGAGGATAATTTCTTGGTTTCCTCGGCCAAGAACTACTTGCAAAAGAAGCTAGGAAGCAAGATAAGTATCCTAAATGTATTTTTGTTCGAGTTTGAACGTGTTTTAATAGTGAAAAATCAAGAGAAAAACTAGCCCGGAAAACTGATTTCTGAGACTGAAATTTTTGTTAGTGTTTGAAGCATCTTCAAGAGCCAAGAGCCATACATGTTTGACTTGCTACTCCCCTTTGCATGTGTTTTTTATCTTCACAAGCTTGATGAATGTTATATGGGAGTACAAATGATGTTGAAGTCAACTTGGTTTGGTCTCTAAATCCCCATATGAACTATGAGATTGTTTAAAACTTTAGCCAAAAACCAAACCTATCCACATTGATTCATGGCTGGTTAGTGTGGACTTTGCATGTGTGCTTCTTGGAGATGTCATTTTAATGTGTTCAGTTGGTCATTCTCTATAATATTTGTCGTATTTGAAAGCTCATGCTACCTACTTTCACTCAGATCAAGTAATGTTTCCCTTAGATCTCATATCTATGAGTGTTGGGGCTTGAATATGGACATGCAACCTGTTTGTTTGACTTGAGTTCAAACCCAGATTTCAAAATCAGCTTAACCCACATATTTGAGACCAATTTCAACTTAGTTATTTTGTATTTTAAGCTGTAATTTCTATCTAATCTTGCTCCTTGCATGTGGTAGTATAATCTTGATACTTTAGTTCCGCATGAAATTGCTTATGGGTTGAGATTGAAGGCCGCAAATATGGCCCAAGGAAGCTGGTTTGGGGTGATTTGATACACGCCAAATGTTCATCGAAATGTGCAAACCAAACTTCAATCTTGAAACGGTCCATTTGTGTTTTAAGTTGTAATTTCTATCTAATCTTGCTCCTTGCATGTGGTAGTATAATCTTGATATTTTAATTCTGTATGAGATTGCTTATGGGTTGAGATTGAAGGTTGCAAACATGGCCCGAGGAAGTTGATTTTGGGTGATTTGATGCACACCAAGTGTTCATCAAAATGTGCAAACCAAACTTCGTCTCGAAACAGTCGATTTAAGCTCGGTTCTTGCTATATTCATGTACTAGGTAGTTCTATATTAGTATAAATCAGCATATACCAATTAAGGGAATTATTTTTAAATAAAAATTTTAAAAATGAAGAAAAAAGAAAATTTCAAAAAAATTGTAAAAAAGATGGATGGTTCAAGTTATGATAGAAATGACATATATGAAATTTTCCTAATTTTAAAAGGTCGTTTTCCTAATTTAATGCTATTTTGGTATTTTATAACCATTTTTGTAAATAATCCATTTTGCGTAGATTAAAATTATTTAGAGTAATTTCATGTATATTTGAATTCCCATTTCGCTCACGAGGGTTCTATCCTGGGGCGTGTTAACAAGACCATGTAATATTATTTGCCCGACTGTTTACTTACGCACCACTTTTCATTAATTCGAGTGTAAATTTCTCTTCTAAATTATGTTAGAATTAGTCTAGACATTAAGGAAAACAAACCTACAAAAACATTTGCATGGACGTTTAGCGATTTTATAAAGATTATAATTGTGTGGCCATTTAGATAAACAACCTTCCAAGTTAGTGGTACCGCAAAAGTGCTAATAGAAATATTGGCGTAAACAGGTCTCGGTCCTAGAAATCTCTGGTTGTGTAGGAATCAAGACAACACTCTTGCGTCTTGATTGGTTTATAGCCGACCTCAATAGGCTAGTGGCGACTCCTAGAAATACATAGGTTGTTAAAAATTAAAATTCAAAATTCAATGTCACGCAAGGTATGAGCTTAGGAGAGCCCACGCGTAATCTAGGACCATTGGTCCGCCTCTTTAGACAAATACCCCTAAACCCTCTTCCTTTTCCCCCTCGGATGGAAAAAGAGAGGTTGTGACAAGGGATAGGAGCAATTGCTGATTAAGTAGAACATACCAATGTTGACAAAGAACAAGAAAATGTTGATGCTTGTGAACCTGCCAATTCTGCAAATGTTCCTATGAGACAACCGGTTCTAGTTCATGAAGTTAATATTGACCTGACAGAGAATTGGGACACTCCTCCGAATCGTGAACCTGCTAAAGATTAGACAACTGCTGAGATTCAAAGCATCTCTAAGCATTAGGGCTAGCACATTATTGAGGATGAAGGAGCTGCAAGGGAAAAGGACATTGTTGAAGTTGATCCTTCTCATGGTGGAGCACCAATTCTAGGGGAGCTTGATCAAGCGAATCCACTGCTGATCTCGAGAAACCTCTACTTGAAAATATCCCAATAGACTCCACATATGCTACTCATAAGACTCTTTGTTTGCAAATATCCCACAAGGAGGAATTGATGGTACTAGTGATGTTCCAAAGGGTCCAGAAATTCTTGTTGTGGCGATAGGAGTTACTACTGACATTCCTATTCTAGAAGTTTGTGAAGACATTCCCATAGCTGTTGAACCTATATAAGTCATTGCTATTGGATTTTCTTCAATTCCCATTGAAATTGTTGACTTGATTGGTGAGGAAATCCAACTTGCAATTGTTTCTTCTACTGATCAAGTTATGCAGGATAAGGAATAAGGCATTGCAAGCATTGAGGAGGAGATTTAAGTTAACAAACAACGATAAAAGGATACCAACATGATTATGAAACTGAGAATATAAGTGAATCCTACCAACATTCCTATTGTTTACAGTACTGAAGATAAATTGTTTTTGCAGACTCTAGTCAACATGAATGAGCGCAAAGATCGCATGGAGAAAGAATTGAATGACCCAAATGTTTTTCTCCTAACTAAGGTTGAAAAGTTGGACACCAAAATGAGAAACATGGATCGCAATCTCAACAATATGCAATATTATATTATTGTTCAATTGCCTCCAAAACACAGACTTCCATCCTCCTCTAAATAACTTTTTGTGATTGCATTATTTCTTAAAGTTTGGATTGTTTTTTATTTGGTTTGTAAGGTTTGCGAATTGCTTTTGTGTTTGAACTTTGGACTAAACTTCGTACTTTGGTTTGTGTTATAATATTATGAATTATCTAGTATCTTTTTTACTGTTGACAAAAAGGAAGAGAAGATATGGATTGCAAAATTTAGAGCATGAAAATTTTTCATTGCACTAATATTATTTCTGCAGGTTTTCTAAGTCTCTGAGCAATGCAAAAGCTAATTGGATTGGTTAAAATTTTTCTTATCCCTTATTTTTTGAAAAAAATTCAAAGCATTAGGTATAAAAGTTTCACTAAAATTCTTTAAATGCATATACTTTTATAATTTGATTGTGCTTCATTCCAAATTTAGCTTTAATCAAGAAGCTTTTTAATATCAATATTTTATCTTCTTAAAGTTATGCTTGGATAAGTTTTGTCATCATCAAAAAAGGAGAGACTATTGAGAAGACATTCCCTAAGAAATTTCAAAGATTGGCAAAACTTATCTAAAGTAAAGATTTTGATTTTAATAATAAATATTTTCATGTGGAAAGTCTAATAAAATATGATTAAATGATATCAATCGAACTAGAGTTATGACTAAATTATTTCCTTCCTTATGTGTTCTATCAAACGGCTAAGAAATAGACAATATTATCGTGTAATGGCTAGTAGCGATCGGTTGAATTTCCTGCCATATTTATAAATTGTTCCAAAGGGAAGTCTTCAAATTATTTATGACCTTCCTGGAATGATCTTCTTGAGATGTTTTAGTCTTTCTAAAATGAAGGCACTTGACTTATGGAAATCTGAACTGCTATATGGACAGCAGAATCTATGGAAAGCCTCATTCTCGATCTTGACGTCATCGGACCTTCTTGATAAGATCCAGGCCAATGGGTAAATTGGATGGATTATCCTCTTGAAGATATGTCCAACGATCAGCTTGAAATAGGAAGAGTATAGGAGGAGGTCTCAAAGCTAAGAGCCATCGCTTTCAAGAGAATTGAAGCTTGCAGTTCCAAGTCTAAAGAGTGTTCTGTGATCAAACTTATTCGTCTTTGTGAGCACAATATTGTAATTATTTAGGGGTCGAGAGTGTGTGAGGAGTAATACATACAAGCTTGAGATTAGATGGCTTAGATCTTGTAACCTCTTATTGGTTCTTCTTAGTAAAATCCAATCAATAGGCTGTAGCATGGGAGAGTGGACGTAGACTTGTAAAAGTCGAACCACTATAATATTTTGTATGCAAATTATCTATCTCTTACTTTATTTAATTTTTGTGATAGAATTACATACCGATAAGATCTGACCAATTCTTTTCATCTCTAGTGGTGTTTCGTCACAAAATTTCTTAAAACACTTTTAATTCTGCCCAATCATTTATTCACCCCCCTTCTAGGTGATAATTTAACACTCAAACCATGTGATAATTTATCAACTGATTTTTTCTCATCTAACTCTTGTA
Organism: Eucalyptus victrix; assembly: GCA_016097545.1. Taxonomy (NCBI): domain Eukaryota; kingdom Viridiplantae; phylum Streptophyta; class Magnoliopsida; order Myrtales; family Myrtaceae; genus Eucalyptus; species Eucalyptus victrix. The sequence continues at coordinate 18,917,469 of CM027842.1, read as the reverse complement.
ATTTTGCTATAGGCTTGGGATTTCACTAGCTATGGTAAGAGGATTTCATAGTTGAAATATATGCAAATTTTTTGCGATCAATAATTTGGAGAAAAAGGACCGTAATTGATGTAGTGTGATTACTGGTTTTTCTATCTTATCAAACTAGTTATATATGTGAAATTATTTGAGAATATCAAATTAAATACCACAAACTCTAGATAACAAATGGGCAAAAGGGACGTCAATATCCCTAGTAATTTTATTTTATTTTATTTTATTTTATTTTATTAGATAAGATATTCTTAATAAGTTGACTTCCATCAACAGCTTCGACCTGAAGTTGACGATGCACGAGACACCCTGCAGACAGTAATTGATGAGGGAGGTTGACTTAATCTTAAAAGCCTTGGAATTCTCCAAGATTGAGTTATCACGCGCACATTAACTTATCTGAGATTAATTGCCATTTCCAAGGCAACAGAAGCGTCGGATCCCTGCAAATCTCTAACTCTGATGCATCAGAAAAACAAAAGAAGAAAGAGAAAAAACTCTTGTGAGCTGTATTCCTATTGACGTATAGACCTTTAAACGGGTGCAGTGATCTAATCTGAATAGATCAATTTAATCAATGTTGATCTATATTCATGTATGTAAAATTAATAATCCATACATAATTTTGGCTTATATTGCTAAAATACTTTCATATTTAATCAAATTTAAGAAAATTTATACCCAAATTAAAGTCGAGCACGGAATGAGTAAGCACGAAATCGAATAAATACAATAGAAATAATTGTAAAAGTGGGTTGAAAAATGAATTTATAATCCATTTTGACAAGTTAAATTGCATATAATATGAAAAGGAGCTTGTAATTTAGTATTAACTAAGTTTAAAACTTACCCGGATGATGGTTGTTTTAAGTGTTAGTTTTGGTGTTTCGTCTACATGGAACTGGATCCCAGTCGTTAATACCGTAGAACAGTTCTTGGGAAGCAAGGAAATGTTTATTATGATTGTGAACGTGGGTACTAATCAAATTAAACCAGCTAATTTCGGCTTAAGGCAGCATCCGAAGAGGGAAAAAAAAAACAAACAATTGCAATTCTAGATTTTGGTAAATAAATAGTCATATGGACACCAGTTGCCGTGACGGCAACCTCATCATGAGAAAATGGTGAAATAAAATCTACATCATCTTATGATGGGTTGACCCATTTTCATCAAAAGAAATTATAGCTCATATGCTTAGTGCAAATCCAATGACCTGACGCAAATTGCTGCGTTCTCAACTCTAGAATCACCACTAGCTTGAGTAAGTGAGCTCCATGTATGGCTCTGTGTCATATTAATATGACGAATAAAGTTAATCTATCATCAAAAGATTCATTATTTTCTTATATTTTTTAATCAAGAAGGATGGACTTCATTACCTTAATCTCGCTGAAATTTGCGAATCGTTCGTCAACTAAATGTGAAAACCCAAGATTGATCGACACGTAAATCGATATACAATCTTTTCTTCTTTATGCTTTGGCGAGAAGGTGCCAAATGTAGATTAATCACTTTAGTTTGAACGCAGAATCATGTTGTCGTGCCTTTAATCCTGCCACGCCGCTTTCCTTGACCGTAGGGGCAATCAACAAGAGGGATCATGGCATTCCAAATTTCGATTTTTGACGCACTAGGACCATCGAACTTTGGTTACATTTTTTATTTTCCCTTTCCCTTTTCGGCTTTTCTTTCTTGCTCTTTTAGAATTTCACATATCAAGTCATATCCCGTAAATTAAGCAGAGGAAATTGATCAATCTTGCCGAGACAACATTTAAGTCACATCAAACAGCAACCTGTTATGTGGCCCCAACATCCTTAGACGAGACACTATAATTGATGGCGAATTTTGCTCGTTAGTTAGGGAACGTGCGTCTTGACTTATTGTGTATCAACTGCCAATTTGACAAGACAAAACGTCCTGAACTTTCGCTACTCGAGAGTGGGACTAAAGATTTCAAATTGGTCTAACAAGTCAGTGATCTTTGACCTATAGTCTATCCTTTCTTCTGGGCATTATTTTCCTAACTCAGTATTTCAAGTTTCAAAGGCACAACACAACGTGTAGTGTATTTGCACACCTTTTGTTATATTTATGACAAAGTTTTCCTCTATAGAAAAAAAAAAAAAAAAGCAATTTTATATGCATCATGAGCTTTTTACTAAGAATTTTAAAGAAGTTCGTCGGTCATTTCATTGTACTAGCCTACTAGTGCAATTTTAGAATTGCCAGATATTATGGATGCCTATGTTTTGATACAAACTCAATGATCTCGACATGTAATTAACCCTTATTGCACGTTAATCATCGAATTTGTTGTCGGTACCTTTTCTTTGAAAAAAAGCACCCCTACTTGGGGAAATCTTCCGTCATGAGTGAGGAAATGCCGGACCTTCACACGTGTTCGACAGGGAGCCATAAATTACGGCGAGATCTCACTGGAAAGGTGGAAGTAAGTCGTTGAATATAGCAATTGCCGATTCTAGAAACGGCGCTGCATTTGACCAATATAAGGTAAAGTCTAAAGTATCTACATCCGACCTCCGAAAATTGAATAGATTTCGGGGTTACCAATTTATGGAATAGCAAAAGAAGGGAATAAAACTCTTTGAAAGATGCACTTATGTATAGGTGGAATATCATATCGGATCGGGCACTTGATACTAACATACCTATGGAATTGAGATCAAAGGCAGCTATCAAAGCAAAAGGACAGATGATCTTCTTCATGAGTTTTGACCTAAGTACCATGTGACATGTTGTATTGGGTCGTCATCGAGTTTAAGGATGTACAATACAAACGTATCTCATCAAATTAAGAGAAGCGAAAGATCTGCCTCACTCTTTCAGGTCTTCGATTCTCCAAATTGTGAGCCAAAACGAGAGAAATATCAAAAGTAATAAAAAGAAGTATCAAATTTCAGACACTAAAGAGGAGATTAGAGAAAAAAACTAGTTAGTCCATTGGAGGAAAGAGGAAAGAAGAGGACTCCCCTTCTATCGCGTACCGTTCTTTTCTTTTAAGACTCGATCGCGAACCGTGACTCGAGCAGATCGTAGGGAGCCCACAACGCGTCCAACGGGCACGGCCGGTTTGCATCGAGACGGACCCAAGGCTTGCCCTTCCCGCTCCAATGGAGGAGGCTCACCGGGCCGGGGTGCAGGTCCCGACACAGCCCTCTGAAGTTGTCCCCTCCGAGCCCATGTTGGTTCCACCGGTGATCGACCGGTGCGATGCGACCAGCGAAGACGAGCAAGAAGGGCGGCAACGACCCCAGCTCGTATATTCTCATCCTCTTTTGAAGCTCCATCCACTCCACGATCTTGGTTGTGTAGTCACCTTCACGCCATTTCTCTCGGTCAATCACCATGACCCCGGTATTGAAGTAGCAGGCTCTCCTTCCTTCGAACGTGAGGGACAGGCTAGGGTTTGCCCAGAAGGTGGGAGTGAAGTAGGAGGTGAAGTTGGCGTTGCAGTACTCCGGCGCGGCGAGGACGGCGTCGCCATCGAGCGGGGTGGCAGCGAGCTTCGCAACGTCGTCGACGAGGATTAGGTCGGAGTCCAGGTAGACCACCTTGCGAACGCACGGCGGGAGGATGTCCGCAAGGTAGTTGCGGGCATAGTTGAGCGGGCGGTCGAGGGCGGAGCGGATGGAGGTGGAGATCAGGCCGGCGACAGCGGCATCGTCGAATGTGTAGATACCGAAGCAGAGGTACGGGAAGGAGGCGGTGACTGCACGGCGGAGGTAGTCGAGGTCGGCCGCGGCGGCGGAGGCGGCGACGGCGAAGTGGAAGCACAGGTTCTCGGGGCACGAGGAGTGCTGGAGGGCGGAGAGGATAGCGGCCATGGAACCGCGGAGGTAGGCGGCATCAAGGGTCATGGCGACATGGACAGTGCCGGGGGAGCAGATGTCGGCAGAAGTGAGGGAGGGGCAATCGCGGGAGTTGTAGAACTTGGGGGCTTCTTTGAACCGCCGATGGGCGGCGGCGGAGGCAGCATTGGTGGTCGGTGCTATGTAGAGGAGGTGGAATAGGAGGAGGAGGAGCAGGAGGAGGGGCGGAGCAGTGAGCTTAGGCATCGCGTCTTCACATCTCTCCTTGGTACGATGGATTGTTCATACCCTGAGGAGCAAATTTTGAGCAAGTGATATAAGAGAGAGACAGAGACAGAGACAAAGACAGATTAGTGCTAATTTGGTAATATGGTAATCTTGGATTTGATTTTGATTATTTATGTAGTTTGTAAGGACAGTGGTAGGCAAAATTGGAAGATGAGATCTGGTGGGGACAGGCGGATTAAAGTAAAGGCCATGACATTACTAGGGTTTCCACAAGGGGACATGACTGGTCGCTTAGATCCCCATGACCGGTGCCTAGTCTTGGGGACATCCACGATCTACAGTTGTTGGCCATAAATGCTTGATGCTCGTTGTAGAAAGTCTGTGCTGCTGGCTGCTAGCTGATTTCTGATTATTGTTTTACCAATTTTGATTTTGGAAAAGGATCTCTTGAGATTCATTAGTGTGGGCACAGTATAAAAGGCTAATTTTGCACCTAGATTCCCAGTTTGTTTGGGCTAATTTGCAACTGTGGTCGCTCTTGAGCATGGTGAGTCATTCTTTTAGAGGGGTCAAATCGTGATTTTGATTACGTGATACGTTAAAGTTTGAAATTTTTATATAATCAGTGCATTTCAATTAGAATTCTATCAATTCTCAGAGGAGCCGTTGACATGACAAGTACATAGCCCAATTTCTGAATACTAAGTCATTTCCCATGATTCCCAGGTCATCATTTTTCCAAGAAAAGATTGATCTAGTTCTAGTCAAACTATAGAATTGATTGTAAAAAGTCAAAGAATTTGGTGCGTTGAGTGACTACATTCAATACAAAAAGTTGCTCAAGTTTAATATAGAAATTTACCTTATTTCTTTATATGACTTGTGCATTTCAGGCAATATATATATATATATATACACACATATTTTATTACCTTAATCTATCTTGAATTGACATTCTAATATTAAAATAAACTCTCACACTCTTATTTTAAATCATCATTTATTTTCAGTCTCTCGAGTCTCAACTTGCGAAATTCCTACTATAAGAACTCTCGTATTCCTTATGGTCAAGATGGGGTTGGAGATACATACCTCACAACATGATGTAAAAATGTATCAAGCAACTCAAATAATTATGGGAAGAAAAAGTTCATCCCATGAATCTTATTTTACTTGTCAACAAGATATTTTGTGCCTCTTTCCAATGAAGAAATTTAGCTTCGTCTTCGCAATTATAGATCAAAAAACGGATATCTAAAATCCTATAGTTATTCGATGTACTTGGTAAAATAGAACCGCCACCCTAGATTGAGATCACACAATATTAACATGTCCTCAACTTTGAATGGGAAAAAAGACATGAAAAGGCTTACTTTTCTAAAGGGTGTCTTTGAAATTTCAAATGTCATTGCAGTCTTGTGGTGGGGATTGGGGGGAAACTTCACTTGTCACAACAGCACACGCACTTCGCTCGGATTCGCCCAGCCACTCTTCGCTATTCCTTAGAATCTCTCAATGTCTGTTCAATCTGCGGAAAAATCCAATTCGTGTGGGTGATCCTATGAATGCGTGTCTAGTACGCATCTGTACTTTTCCCGAAAATTGACTATACTTAGAAGAAAAATTAACCTTCAAGAGACACAAATCACGACAAATTGTATTAATAGAAACAATTATACATACTCTATACTGTAATAGAAAAAGTACAGTACCGCCCCTGAATTGAGTTGGCGGGGACGAAATTAAACGAGGAGATGGTTGCCACGCGTACCCTTTACGAAAAGCGTGAAGGAACACATGCATTGGGGCCGATCTCTGTTCATTAAAGGCCACAAAAATTAGGTGGATTTTGAATGCCGAAAGAGACGGCAGAAATCGGAAGCTAGTAGAAGGCTGCTTCGTGAGGACGCTTAACCCTTTCGACCATGTGAACGTACCGTTAAAGTCCCGTCGCTCGAGGCCATGATTAGCCTCGACTTTGTCCCCGCTCCCACGGCAATCACGGCAGGATTTGATTGACTTTATTCTCTAGGCATATGGGTGTTTAATGTAATTTTTGGAGGCAACAAATATCTCGAAAAGAAACGGTGGTGCGTGATCTGATGGTATCGTACAATCTCGCATTATACGGCAAAATGCCAAGGCTCAAGTTCTATAATGTTCGCTCAAATCATGCGCGATCTTTTATAAGATTTGTCAATGGAATGATCTTTGAATTGATTATATCTTTAGAAAGTATGAGATTCTATTTTTTTAATGTGTGATGAGATGTTACATTTAGTATCTTCTTATATTGATGGTCCGCTGAAAAGTTTGTGATTGTCAAATCAAACAATTAATAATGGCATGATTTATCGTTTTAATGACAAGGATGGTCTCTGGTACTTTCGTTGGTAGTTTTTGGCAATATCTTGCAAATTGTATATGGGGTATATGCTTTTTCTTGTTAATAGCTGTACTTGTTTCCTATCATAAATTACTTGAGGAACACATAAAGGCACAAAGCAAAGGACTCAAAATTAAATGCCTCAACAGTATAATTAGATGGCATGTCCAACCCTCAAATACAATGGGTCATAAATTTCTATTTTTCTAATCTCGACCTTACCACTTTCAATGCAATTTCCATGCTAGAGCATCGTGCAATGCCATGTGCTGCATGTGCAAGAATTCAATTGCAACATAATTAGATTCAGCCCTCTGCCAAATCAAGAGAATTTCAATTTGTCTTTTCTCACTTCATTGAGAGGAAGGGAGAGATTGGTAAAGCGGCCAATGAATTGTGTCGGCAACGGAGAAAACGGCCTCTCTTTTCACATGTTCCTCGGGTTCTATGTGGGCCATTCATGTGCTAAGCAGACAACTCATTAGCTTCGGCTAAATCTAATAGCTTTTCGTTGACCAAAGTTTTAACAAATGATTACGGCACACGATGATTGTAAATTTTACAGAAATTTCACTAATTTAATAAGCGCGTTTGAGTTCCGTGATAACCCCATTGATGATGCCGTGCGACCTCATGGAGAAAATACTATATGTTATTAGTGATATGGACACTTGTTAGCACGGATCAAGTATAATAGCCAAGAATATCCTCGGATCAATCACAGAATTGAATGGATTATTACTATTGAATTGCTATAGAGTATAGAATTATGATATCTCAAATCTTGTATGTTGCCGACAGATGAAGTGGGGTCGAGGGAGGTCGAGAAAGTCGAATCTTGTTAACGAAATGATTGGCTAAAACCTTGTCGTTTTGCCACGATACTTGCTTGCGTGCACATGCAAGGTGTGATCAGCAAACTTCGCGGCTGATCCTGAGCATGGACCAGATGGAAATCGTTTTGTCCGTTTACCAAGAAGTCGGTGGAAGTCATTGGTCGATGCAACTGATGAATTGCTGCTACGTCGTTCATCAGACATCTCATGTCCAGCTTGTCTTCCATGCGATCACTACTATCCCATGTCAGGTCCTGGACATACCTGCATGCATTCATCATTCAGTGTTTACGCAGGACGTTGCCAATTATAGTTGAATTTTCACGCACCATACGGAGTTTCAGGACCCGCATCGGAGCCCGACTCGTCTTCATCATGCATCGATACATTCATCTCATGATTCTCAGGATAGAGTATTGAGTAATGCTAAGATTAGAAAATGATTTTATGGATATGTTTATAAACACTTAATTTAACAATGTTGCATAGCAAGAATATTTGGGGTATTAATCTTTTCCTAGACTTAATCGTATCCATAAACATCTTCAATTAGAGGCACCACATAACATACGGATTTGAGGTTTGCATCTAGTTAATAGATTCGAAGTGACTTCATTTTTAGAATTGAGGAACTTGATCCTTATGGCAAATGACTCAAACCTAGAAGATAGAAAACCATAAAGCCTCCTTTGCTTCCGCTGAAAAAGAACTTATGAGTAGATTCTCATTTCAAGAAAATGCGAAGGAAGAAAAGCTTTTGCCCAAGTCACTGGCGCTGCCCAACCATTGATGTCACGAGCGCCTCCAATTGCCGATGACCTTCTCATCTGCTTGACTAATCTGGCACCTATCTCTCTCTCTCTCTCTCTCTCTCTCTCTCTCTCTCTCTCTAGTGAAGGTTGTGACTCATGACCATAAATAGGCTTCCATGGAGGTCTCTCACCTTGCACAACCTAGATCTATGGTAACGCAAGGCTGTTAACCTCGGGAAAAGTACCAAAAAAGTCCTAAACCTATTGCATTGGTACCAATTCAGTCCTAAACTTTTCAATTGGACCAATTTAGTCCTAAACCTTTTTCAATTGGTACCAATTCAGTCCATCCGGCCAATTTTGGCCGGCCGGCGTGATGTGGACGTCGGCCGGTGGCCGACGACGACGTGGCAATTTTTCTGATTTTTTTATGATTTTTTCGATTTTTTAATTATTTTTATTAATTTTTTTCTTTTTTTCCTTTTGCCTTTTCTTTTCCGGCGGTCCGGCAAGCCTCCGGTGAGGCTCGCCGGCCACGGGCGAGGGCCGCGAAGCCCTCGCCTCTGCCGGCGAGGGTCGCGGCCCTCGTCCGGCCTCTCCTGGGCCGCCGGCGAGGCCATGGCGGCCATCGCCGGGGGGCGGAGGCGAGGGCCGCGAAGCCCTCGCAAGCCGGCGGCGAGGGTCGCAGCCCTCGCCCGCCCGGCGATGGCCGCCATGGCCTCGCCCGCCGCGGCGAGGCCGCCTTCGCCGCGGCAAGGCCGGGCGAGGCCGGCCTCGCCAGTCCGGCCGGGCGAGGGCTTTGCGGCCTCGCCAGCCGGCGGCGAGGCCGCCGCCCGCGGCAAGGCCGGGGGCGAGGCCTCGCCCGTCCGGCGAGCGAGGGCCGCGAAGCCCTCGCCGCCCGCCGGCGAGCCTCACCGGAGGCTTGCCGGCCACCGCCGGAAAAGAAGAGGAAAAAGGAAAAAAAGAAAAAAAATTAATAAAAAATAATAAAAAAATCGAAAAAATCATAAAAAAATCAGAAAAATTGCCACGTCAGCGTCCGGTCACCGGCCGACGTCCACGTCAGCACCGGCCGGCCAAAATTGGCCGGATGGACTGAATTGGTACCAATTGAAAAAGATTTAGGACTAAATTGGTCCAATTGAAAAGTTTAGGACTTAATTGGTACCAATGCAATAGGTTTAGGACTTTTTTGGTACTTTTCCCGTTAACCTCCATGGCCGCTGCAGGGCGGCTCATTGACCCCATCGATTGGCTCAAATTTGAGAGAGAGATGCGTACTTCATAAATAGGTCGACCTTGTATTAGGTTCTTTTGAAACCCTAACGATATGTGGACTTAGGTTAGGTACCCCAATTCCATGTTCTCGAAGCTATACTGTTCTATGATTAATCCAAATCCAAATTTTTGTTTCTTTCCAAACATGAAAAGTCCATAAAATTGGAATCTCATTCATTAAGTAATCCAACTTCGCGGTAAACCAAACAAAGTCTTATATGTTGAAGGTGCCATCTAGTACAGATTGTCACTTAGGATTGCACCTTCTAGGTATTACAGGACACATCTACTCTCATGAACTATGATACATCAGAAAAAAATTTCAACATTTTGTATGAAACGTAAGCAAGCTCAAAACTCCAATATTAATACGATAATCTCCTAAAGTCTTGGCACAAAAATTCAATCGAGAATAAACATTTCCTTTAAACTAATCAACTTGGACTTAAGAGTGGAGAGGAAGATTGATAATCTACTGTATCTTATAAAATGGGCAATGAAGTGGAAACAAGAAAATGACACTGATTTTTTTTCCCAGCTTTGTATTCTCCCTGTTCAACGCTTGTAGTTTGAGATTGGAGATTAGTTCTTCGTCTTGGGCTCCACCCAATATGCAGGATGATCTGATGAGTAGGCTCACCATGGGCTGTAGATGTGGCCCATGGGCTGGATTGAAGGCCCAAGTTGCTTCAAAAGGAATTTCTTTAGCGTAAGAACATTGGTTTAAAATTACACCTAGAGTCACATGCTAAAATATGTTTCCAATTAAAAACAAGAGTTCCTTTACTTTCCACTACAAGAAGAATTACAAGCAGATATTAGATGAAAGTGTTTCTTGACCTTGAAACATGACTAAACTCATGTCTTAACTTTTTATTCACGTAGAAGATTTCTTCTATTCATGAACCCAACACATTTCCAAGAATAACAGAGCAATCTTTTCACTGTCACTGGAAAAGGATGACAATATTTTCACGAATAAAACTGGACTTCTTTTTTCTTCTTTTTTTCCTTTTTTTTTTTTCGGTCGGGGCTCCTTTTTCTTCACAAGGATAGATTCTCAACAATCATCTTTGATCAAAATAGAAATCTTATTCATGTAATGGTGGATTTCATTAGTGATGATGTACAAGATATCACGTAAAAGGAGCAGGTTTAGATGTCTACTTCATGGACAACATCAATTGTGAGGGTGATATGATTGAATGGAGTGTTAAGGGATTTTGACTCGGGAGACCTTCGGGCCAATGACCCAATAATTGTATGTGTTAAGTTACTTTAATTGAGTTTGTCCAATCTCTACATGATATTAGAGCAGTGATTCTTGAGCCCGTTTCTCACGTTTCCCTTTTATCTCTACAATATGCACAAGTGCAAAGTCTACACTTTCTCAATCTGTGTAAGTTATACTGTGCTTTTCGACGTATTTAAGTAATAGTCTTTGTCTCATACTTACTGAAAAAAGATACAGAGAATAGAAGCTCCAAGGGTTTCTTTTGCCTTTATTCATGTTGAATGTCTCACCTTGCTAATGTGCATGTCCCCCCACTTCCCAAAAAGAAAAACAAAGCAAAACAAAAGGAAGAAAACCATGTCCCATCTTAAATTAATGAAGGTGTCACATCAAAATTTGAGAATATGCCGTGGCATCTGAAGAATGTGATGTCGTGCCAAATGAAGTAGGCCAAATGAAGTGGGCGAGATAAAAGGCCACTACAGATCCAACATCTAGCAGACATAAAGGTGGTCAAAAGACCGGGCGAGATAGTGATGAGAAGGAATACGGATAATAATTGAAGGAGTGGTGCTGGAGATGCTCCTAAGATGAATCCAGACTCTTTTTTTTTTTTTTTTTTTCACACTTTTGTTGCTTTTTTCTTAAACAGGAGCGGGATTCTCCTGATTGATTGAACCGCTTTAGCCCTTTAATATGGTCATCCCTCAAAATCTTGATGATCAATGGAGATAAATTGATTCAATTCTCCTCTCATAAATCAAGATACGCGATCCATGCATGTTGTCTTTGTACTATCTGGAGGTCCATAGAATACGCTGCAAATTTTAAATAACTAGTTAAGTCAAGGTCTTTGATTCATGCAAATAATTTTGATTAAGAGCAAATTGCATACAATTGGTAAGGTTCAAATGAGCGATTTTTAATTGGCATGCCGAAAATCTCAAGATACTCTAAACTATTATGTCTGCTATGTTGCTATGAGGATCAATATTATTTATTTATTGGAAGAAACCATATTTAAATTCCCTTCTCAAACGCACAGTGAACTATCTGAAGGATTGTGATGCGTTTCCCAGAGAAAAGAATTATCTTTCATCGGCAACTCCAAGTCAAATTTGGAGACTACAAGCGGAGACCTACGTAGGGTCAACTTGTAGTCAATTCCATAGTAGACCATTCCTCTCCATGCGTGTCCACAAAAAAACTTAACAGAGGCCGTGTACATTAGGGAGTACCCTGCATTGACTGCAGTCGTTCAAAAGAGACAAGAATTGATGTAATTGATCCTTTCAAAGTCGTCGGTCCACCAAATGATGCTGGAAAATTTTGTTGTTTTTTTTTTCTAAGTTTCATGCTGCTGTATATTCTTACTTCTTCATGCTAGTTGCTTGACTTATGACTGTTAATTATTTATTCACTTTATTGACGCTTTGGATATGTGGGGATTTTCCAAATTTCTCCTTCTTTTTTGAATAATATTGCCATTCATTTTTCAACTAATTGTGTATTAAAAGTCCTTAAAACTAATCAAAAGGGTTTTAAAAGGAACCTTCAACAGCTCCTTGTTTAGGGAAAAAGAAAAAGAGAAAAATGACAGTGATGACAGTGATCCCTTAATAATAGGAACTTCTTTTTATTTTATACAAAAGTATAGATCACTGAAAAAGGCAAATACTATGCGAAATTACGAATGATGTTAGAAGAGGAAACAATTAATGAAGAAAGTATAAATAAGATTTGGTTATTTTAAGAAGAGTTGAGGTTATTATTACACATTGAAGATGAATAGATTTAAATTCTTAATGCAAAAGAGAAACGTGGGATCACTGTCGGGCGTTTATCAGATTATGATTTTTGCTGCGCACTAATGGAGGCTATATGGGATTTCATGAGTTTTTTTCCCCACAAAATTCTAAAGTTGAAAGTTGTTTTAACTTTGCTAAGATAGCATGTATGAGTTTTTGTGGAACTATTGATAAGTGTTCTAAAATACTAAATAATTAGATAAGTAGATAGTTTACTACTTAAGTATGATTTTTTTATTTTTTCTAGAAAGTGCTCCCAAGGACTTGTTAAGCAATCAAATACAAATTATTGTCTTTTTCAATATATCGATTGTTCTCGTGATATAAAAAAAATTTTTTTAAAGTGAAATGTTCCCTTACCTTTAACAAATGATTCGAGAGCACTTGTGAACTAAACCCAATTAAATGCTATAACACCACCTCTTAGTTAGGTTTTGTCTTATTAAATTGTGAATGATGCAAATTCAAAGCCTCTTATTTTGATAGCGCAAAAGATCTTAAGAGATTACTTGAGATTATTACTAGGTGAAAACATGATTTTATATTTCAATATCACTACCAAATAGATAGATACATGGGCTACATTTTCCTATCATGCTAAGGAAATAATAAAGACCAATAAATTTCACAGGGCCTTAAGTTGAGTTGTGTTTTATCATCATCACAAGGGGTGTTGACGGTTCGGGGTTTTTGATTCCCAGCCCAACCCAAACGTGATTGTTGTATGTTTATTGCCACCCGAATCACATGAAATTCACTATCTATAACTCCTTTATCCTCTCCTCCCATCTTTACGGTATGCACTCTTTGAAACCAAACAACAACAAGCCTTGTCCTCTTGCCATGCTTCAGTCGAGACGTCGCCGTGGTCGTCCCTCGCTCCCATTGTGATCGGGCTGTTGAGGAGGACAAAGTCGAGAGCCATGTTCTCGACGATGGAGGTGTAAATGACAACGCGAAAGGAGATGTTCTCGGAGGGATTCACGATCTCTAGGAGTGAGGGAGCGTTAGTGTGTGGCTTGATGTGTTTTTGTTTGGTTCGATCGAGTACCCGAACCTAACTGAACCTGTCATGATGCCCATTTGTTTACCTATTATCCGAACTGATAAGAGATTCCACTAGAAAAATCTCAGATTTTCGGGTCCGGTTGTTTTTAAATACCCGTATGCATCACCACTAGATTTTTTTCTAGATTGGATTCAGGGGGAGGTTGTCGGCTTTACTTAATTGTCTAATAGCTCCTTCTTCCTCCTGGAGTCCACACAATTGACTGCCAATTATTGATTACGCACTGTACATTACTCTAAAGCAGACCATGGATTTGCCTCCACACATTTCCCATGGTGGATATTTCAAGAACGCGACGCGAGCCACCCAGAAAACGTGCATCTTACGAACGACGAGGGCGGCAGGTGGTCGGTCCAGGACGGTCGGTCTCGGTGTTCTTGTCTTTTCCCTACTAAGTTGAAGAAACATAAATTAAGGCAATTATAACGATTAGTGACGAGCTTCTACTAATGGCAAGTGGTCGGTCTAGGACGGTCGGTCTCGGTGTTCTTGTCTTTTCCCTACTAAGTTTAAGAAACATAAATTAAGGCAATGATAACTATTAGTGACGAGCTACTACTAATGGCTCGAATTTTCGAAATTATTCTACTATTCAGGTAAATCCAGATATCTTACACATGTTTTGATGCTGAAATCATTTGGATTTCATGAATACTAGCATGGGTGCATATGCATTGCGTGGAGGACATGTTACTCATTTTTCTTCCCTAAACATAAGTAGGGCACCGAAAAAAGTTGTGTCAAGTTACCAATTGTGTTTAAAATGTGACTTTAATAAAAGATTTTAAGCGTAAAGCGTAGCCTACGTACTAAGGTTAGTTTCGAAATTGGGTCCCGTTTGCGCATTTTTTTTCATTAGTTTCATGTCCATATATCTGTATCCTTGATTTAGAGTGGTTGCTCCACCATTATATACATGCATTCTTTTTATTTGAACTTAAATTAACATGGACTTGCATAACATTCTCAATCAAGCACCTTGGACTGTAGATTCCAATAATTGGGCCTAAGATATCAGTTTTTTTTTTTTTTTTTTTTTGGCCTAAGATATCAGTTGGTACGAACAAAAATTTGACGTGTGAATGCCCCTAAGAACTTCAGTGATGCTTGAGTGGGGAGATTTCTCTTACCGGAATGTCGCATTGAAGTTTTCCACATTAAAAATTGTTGTCGTGCCCAATTAGCCACATTCAAAGTCCGAGAGACCTGATTAGAAAAAGTTATAAGGGTTTAAGAATTTGATTATGCAAACCAAAAGTTTCGGGGCTCGATTAAGGAAAAGAAAGTATAATTCCACCATTGAAACTCTATCGTATGGCATCCAATTTACTCAAAAAGACCCATCACACATTCAATGACCCTCAAGAGAGAGCTTGGTATGGGGATGACTTAAAGCAAAGAGTTGCCAATATTTGATCTTTTTTAGTGTAAAAACATTGATACTGAAAAAAAAAAAGTAATAATAATAATAATAATAATAATAATAATAATAATAAAATTCCTTCTAATGAGAAGGGATAGTAAAAGCATAGAACATAATTTTATGGTGCGTATGGTAATGATTTTATTCCGATAAATAATTTCTTTTTAGAAATAGGTTTTTTCTATTTCTATTTCGAAAAACAATTTTGGAGTAAAATAAGACGTTTAGAACTATATAAAATTTCTACTCTTAGAATAAAAAAAAAAAAAAAGCATTTGATACGGTTTATAAATTTTTATATTTATTCATTTTTTCTTATTACTCACAAATCGCCGATTGCCACCTGCCGCCGCACGACCGCCAACCGTCGCTGCTGATCGCCGCCGTAAGAACGTCACCCACAGCCCACCTGCTGCCACCACCGATCGTCGCCTAGTGGAAACATTGAAAGATTACTGGGCGCCCTACTAAAAGATGAGGGTGGGCCCTCATAAGGTGGAAAGTTGGAAACACTCTCTTGGAAATGGAAACTCTACCGCATGGCATTCAAATTTACTCAAAAAGATTCATCATTCCCCGTTGTCCGGCGAACTCCCACCAACGTCCCCATGATTGAATGCTTCCCCCACCCAGGAAGAAAAAATCCCATCATAAGACCAACCTTAGCCGGCCGCTCGTGCGACGGGGGACAGTAAATGCGCGTACGCACGCTGCGAACGTGCGTCCACTGGAACCGCCACACGTGTCGTTTACCGGCCACTTTTACCAACGCTTCATGCCGACCAGTCGTTCACGTCCCCCAGCACCTCCCCCATCGGACGCAAGGCATCTCTAAATTTAAGCCCCCCAAAACTCCCCCTTCTTCTCCACGGCTCCCTCTCGCCTTCTCTCTCTAAAATCAAGAACCTAAATTTGGAACATCTCTCCACGAGAATTTGAGAATTCAGCTTCCTTTCTTTTCGGGCCGTTTTCGTCGGGATCGAAGGCATTGATGAGACGACGGCGATAGGCGACGCGCGACGGCGGCGATGTCGGTGGCGGCGGCGGCGGCGGCGATGGCGGTGGCGGCGAACTGGGTGACGTACTACCTGGCCGAGCACCCGGCGATCGTCAACTTCCGGTGGAGCCACACCCACTCGTGGGGCTCCACCTGGTCCTTCCTCGCCTCCTCCGTCTCCCTCTACCTCGCCCTCTCCCTCCTCCTCCACCTCCTCCTCCTCCTCCCGCGCCGCCGCCGACCCGTCCCGGTCGGCCCCGCCCCGGCCCTCCACAGCCTCCTCATGGCCCTCCTCTCCGCCACCATCTTCGCCGGGGCCCTCCTCTCCTCGGCCGCCGAGATCCGCGACACCCGCTGGCTCTGGCGCCGGTCCCGGACGACGCCGTTCCAGTGGTTCCTCTGCTTCCCGCTCGGCACCCGCCCCTCCGGCCGCGTCTTCTTCTGGTCCTACGTCTTCTACCTCTCCCGCTTCCTCCACATGCTCCGCACCTTCCTCACCATCCTCCGCCGCCGCCGCCTCTCCTTCGCGCAGCTCTTCAACAACGCCGCCCTCACCTGCGTCGCCTTCCTCTGGCTCGAGTTCTCGCAGTCGTTCCAGGTCCTCGCCATCCTCTCCGCCACGCTCGTCTACGCCGCCGTGTACGGGTACCGCTTCTGGACCGCCATCGGGCTGCCCGTCGCATGCTTCCCGTTCGTCGCGCACTGCCAGGTCGCGCTCCTCGGATGCAACCTCGTGTGCCACGTCGGCGTGCTGACGCTGCACCTGGTCAAGGGCGGGTGCAACGGGATCGGCGCGTGGGTGTTCAACTCTGTTCTGAACGGCGCGGTCTTGATGTTGTTCCTGAAATTCTACGTGAAGATGCATCTGGGCAAGAAGAGAGGGGCGGTTGTCGTCGTCGGCGGCGGCGGCTGCGCCGACAGCATCGGCGCCGGGGGTGCCGGCAAGGCCTGCGATCGAGATCGTGAACTGTCTTCTTCCTTATGCGGTGGGTCTGATGTAATTAAAGAGGCAGAGGAGGAGAGGATCGTCAGAGAGAAGGAGTTATAGGGATTGAATGGTGGGTGGTTGTTGGCGGTGGTGGTGACTTTTCTTGTAGCCCTCAAATTTTGGGAAGCAAAACGTTTGCCGGGGACCCCTTTCTCTTCATCTCACCCTCTTTGGGTTTCTCTCTTTCTTTCTTTTCATTTTTGTAGAAATTGATATATTTGTATGTACTACAATAAAACGGTTCAAAAGTTTTACCGATGTTGCAGAATGCTAGTGTAGTAATTAGGGTAGTCAGGCGATTCTGCTGATATTGTTTAGAAGAGGATTTAGCAGAGTTTTGTAGGGTCATTATTTGACCTTTCTGCTCCTTAGAGTTGAGAGCGATTCTGAAAGTTCATGTTGGTAAGAGTATCATACAGATTACAAATAAATTTCTCGATTATATCTTCACAGAGACTTCAGCGGCATATTTAGACGAATCATTCTCGGCCGATTGCGAAATATTAAAGGGATATGTAGTGCCCGTCGTGGTCAATTTGCACCAGCATAAAGAGGTGGTTGAAAGCTACTCTTTGTTGTTATTCATTGAGAAAGACCCCCCGGTTAAATTAAAGCGGAGTCGACTGCCGATCAAAATTGACCCGGCTCGAATCGAATGGTCCCTCCTAATACCATGAAATGCGGGATCATTCCAATCCACCACGACACGGAACATCGGTTGCCGCTGGATCGCTTGATAGAAAACATGCATGGAGACAAGAACAGTCGGTAGGTCTTTGTTACCATCAGTCAACTTTTCTTCTCCGTCTGTCTTGTCTAGGAAGAGAGCTTATCAGCCTTCCATTAGGGATCTCCCGAAACGGGATAAAAGAATATCCTCCCTGCCAGAAACCAAGCACAAACTAGCATGGCATCAGATATTTTTAGCGTTCCCCCTTGCATACGGCTGCGAGGCGTACGACGGTGATGATTGACAGACGTCCGAGAAAGTCAAAACCATCGCACCGACTGTCTTTCTGTCAAGAGCTGCGCACAAGTGATGAGCTTCGATTTCTGAGACAGAGTTCAAGTTCCGATCCTGCTTAGTATATTGGGAGAGATTCGACCTCGTTGTCCTCAGTTACGCAAGTCAAAAGGAACCTTTTTTCATGTCCGGCTTTTGACTTCTCTTTTACGCACGTCCGAAACAGATGAGCAGCGCTTGTTTGCTGTCGGAAGAGCTCGCCATTCTAACCTAGACGAGGTTGTCTGATAATCGCATCTATATGCTACCATGCAGTCGTCCTGATCGATGCGAGGATGAATCTTTGAGATCGTTGTTTATAGTCAGGGGCTGCGCACCAGAAGATCTGTGTGTCAACTAGGGAAGGGTTTAGCTATGGCCGGCCGCAATTATTTTATGTTGTGTCGTGCGTTATTTATCATGCAATGCTTTCTCATGACATGTCGGGCTAAGCATCCGCAGATCATGTTGTGTTTACTTATTAATCATGCTGTGTATTGATATTTGTTTGATCTGTCACGCCGAGTTTCCTGATCATATTGTATTTACTTAATTTATTATCTTGTCAAATGCATGCTTTGTCATTTTGTGCTTCAATTCGCATCGTTTAATCATGTCTAGGGCACTATTCCATGTCATCAACTTTACTGCTTGCACATCATTACGACACTTGGCTCATCTTTATTTCACATCACTTCGACATGTTGGTTGTTTTTAAATTCGTGCCATTGCATCTTTTCAAAAGTGCACTAATGCACGCTGGCCGATGCAGTCCAATCCTCCTCGTTCTTTGCGTGACGATGCTATCACTTGAGCACGGATAATGACATTTTTGACAACCGGAAAAGATTTAATCATAAATGTGTCATCGAAAGGGCAACAAAGAGATGCTAAGAGCCTATTTGATAATCGCCCAAATAATGCCTAAATTTATTTTTTGTTTCCCGAAATAAATAAATAAATCCAATTGATAACAACTCCAAAATCAAGTCTATTTTCTTTTTCCCTTTTCTTGTTCTCCTTCTTCCTTTAGCCGATGACTTTTGTCGGAGTGTCGCCAGCCTCACTAGTGGCTAGACGAGGCTTGGCATTACCAAGTCATTGGGAAGGCTTAGTCGACGATACTCCAACAAAGTCATTGGCCAAAAGAAGGATGAAAAAAAGAAAAGGAAAAAATAAAAATATATAATAAAATTATTTTAAAAATTAAAAAAATTATAAATCACAAAAGAATTCGAAGTCTTACCAATCGCATTTCTATTCCAATAATAGAAATTTTGGATAATTACCAAACACTTTCAAATGCTCAAAAACTCATCTAGGGAATATAATTTTAAAAAAAAAATCATTTCTAAGCAAGAATTGTTTCTAGGAATATAATGATTATCAAACATGCCCTAATAAATAAAATCCTTGCTGGAACCATTCTATGGAAGCTCAAATTTATCTCAGGATGAACTAGAATTATGTCCGAATAAGTAAGGGACAAAATAGTAACTTGCAACAAATTGATTCTTTAAGTCTCTTACACCTTCTCAATTCGGAGTCGAATGTTTCTTATCTTGGATAATTAAGCTTCATTTTCCTAAATAGATAGATTTTTTTCTAGCTTTTTAATTTTTTCTTAACTTTTTGACCAAAAAAAAAATTGTTCTATATTTAGGGTTCATTTTTTTAAAAGAAAATTGGGAAGTCGTTTTTCGACATTATGATATTTGGATGACGGAAGATTAATTAATTATACAAATATTTTCCATAAATTAAAAATAACAAGTATATATTAAGGGAAAACAACTTTCTCTTCTAGCAAGAAAAAATCTTTTTTCCTTATTAGAAAATATTGGAAGTAATAAAGTAGAATAATTTCCTAATTTATAAGTAGGGTGTATGTATATATATAACCCGATCAATTCATTGTTGATTATTTGAAAAGAGAATTACTTCTTTCACATGGTATCAAAGCAACACACACAAGAGAGAAAGAGAGAGAGAGAGAGAGAGAGAGAGAGAGAGAGAGAGAGAGAGAGAAACCCGATCATTCACTGTTGATTATTTGAAAAGAGAATTACTTATTTCACATGGTATCAAAGCAACACAAGAGAGAGAATAACCCGATCAATTCATTGTTGGTTATTTGAAAAGAGAATTACTTCTTTCAAATGGTATCAAAGCAACACAAGAGAGAGAATAACCCAATCAATTCATTGTTGATTATTTGAAAAGAGAATTACTTCTTTCACATGGTATCAAAGCAACACACGAGAGGAAAACTAACTCACCAGGCTGCCCTATCTTGGTGATTTCACGACACCATTAACACCCATGACACTACATATACGAGTGTCGGCCTTGGCAACTCTCGATGCAATCGTCACCAAGCTTTGGCAGCTAGATATAGTGACCATATAGCTTGTTTTGGCATCACCGGACCTAGTCCCAGGTCAAATCTGATGACATTCAACTCACCCGGTGTCGCCTAGCTTAGATCCAGCGACATTCGAGTGAGTCGGTATTGTCCAGCCCTTACGTTGTTGTCACCCAACGTTGTTTGGATTTGTGGCTTGGTTCTCCAGCCCCTGCATTGCTATCGCCCAACATCGTTCGAATTTGTAGCTCAGTTTTGTAGTTGACGCCATGTTTGTCAACGAACTCCAGTTGGTTGCTTAAAGTTCTTTGACCCAGCAGTTGTCCATGCGATTTTTGGCGACCTCCACGACCTTTCATTGCTGCAACTATTCTTTACTAGTTGTTGTTATCTACAACAGATCACAAAACCATCCTCGTCACTTAGATTTTGTGGCTCTAGAGAAGAGAAGAGTTGTTGTTCCTTACCTAAAAAGGGACATATTTCCCTTTTCCACTGAATTTTTGCTGCTGACCTAAATCTTTGTCACTTTGTGTGACATTGAATAGAAGGAAATAGTGAGGATAATCTTACTGGAGATTTGGTGATTGTGCGCTTACTCTGATATTGATGAAATGATTTCATGAAGTGTTGGTAAACTGCTACAATTGCTTGTGATTGGATGAAGTTTTTTTTTTTCTTTTTGGCTAGTATCGTGTCATTGATTGGATTCATGGGTTTAAGTATTGGTTACTATGGAGTTCAAGAGGATCTAAGAGTGATATTATATCTCAAGTCATTAGGGCTTGAGTATTCATCTCTTCGTCAACATATTACATCTTAGACTTCTCTTTCTATAGTGGATGAAGTCTTCTCACAAGCTCTTTGTTCTACAAGTACTGAAAAGACTTCTACCTCGCTGACTGTAGAGATGAGTGTTATGCTTTCCTATGATCCTAGTGGATGTGGAGGTTGCAATCGTGGACACAATTTTGTTCATAGTGGAGGTCATGGTGGTCGTAATGGAAGAGTTGGTAGTCATGGTATCATTAGTTCTAAGAATGGTTGTGACTCATGCTATTGCTGTCACGCCCCAAACCCCGAGTGCATGCATATCCCACTGCGGTCGATCAAATATGCGACATCTCAGGATACGTTGCCGACCCATTCATTTATTATTGCGCAAGCGGAACGTATTATAAAACCCTTGACAATGAAATACGAGATAGAAAAGCAGGAAGCAAATTCACAACTAATCACTTATATAAACCAACGGAGATACAAACGAAGGCATACAGCCAAAAGTCTACAAAAGACCGACTCTTAAAAATGAACTGTCCTACGACCTACAAGTCGGACACGTTTTCCAATCCTCATGACTTCACCTCTGCAACTCCTCAAGGCCAACCTAAGCTATCTAGCCACTTCACCCACCAGGGACCTGAAATTTTAATCCCCAAACCGGGATGAGACAATGTCTCAGCAAGTTCAACCCCCTAAACCCTATTAGAAAGAAAATACGCCCCAGGTGGCCTAGCTACATCACACAGAAGACTTACCTCGCATTAGCCTTCATCTGCAGGTTAGCACAATTTATATAATTCAACCACTTACAATTATGATAACCAAACAACCATGGCACAATCCCATCATTAGAACAATTCAACCACTTGGATCGTCTCAGCGATCAATCGACTCGGCCGATTAGATGTCATTCTAACAAATCAATCATTGCCTCCAATCACAACCCTACAGGAAGGTTTGACAACCAGTGGCAATCATGGCCCCACTCGGCATGACCTTTAATTAGGTGGTCCATCACGGCCTCACTAGGGCATTACCTCTAATAGGTGGTTAATCACGGCCTCACTGGGCACGACCTCTCATAGGTGGTCCATCACGGCCTCACTGGGCACGACCTCTCATAGGTGGTTCATCACGGCCTCATTAGGCACGACCCATCACGGCCTCACTGGGCACGACCTCTAATAGGTGGTCAATCATGGCAAATCTCCCATCAATTCCCACACTTAGGATTTTATAAAGAATCCCTATTTATCGCAATCACACTCAATTTGCCACAATCAATCATCAAATTCAAATTCTAAATACACAGCAGCGATCGGCACGAAATTCTAAGTAACCGGGGTCAAAAATAATTTTTCTTTTTTTTTTTAAAAAAATAATATTTTAATAATTTCGGAATATAATATAATATTATAATTTCCAGAATTTTGAAACAATTAAATAATTCAAAACTAAAACCCTATTATGTCCCATCAAGGTTTATTATTAAATAAACTATCTTAGCATTTAATTAAACACACTTTAAATTAAACAAACCTTTTAATCCAAATCACAATTAAATAAACTAAAATATCCACCTAAACTTACTTAACTTAGACTAAGCACACTTAGGGCATAATTAACCGTCTAATCAAGGTTTAGTGAGCTAACTCATTGGATTAGCGAGCCGAGCGGACCAAAACGATGAGGACGACGCGAGGATCGACTTTCCTCAAGGCGGGCCGAGCATCCGGGCTTGGGAAGACAGCCAAAACGGGCCAAACATGGGCTGCCATACCCATTTCTGCAACCTTCTGCTTGCTGCTGGTTGGGGGCGGATCCGGCGTCGGTTCGGGCGGAGGAACGGCGGAGGAGTTGCGGCGGTGCCGTGCGGCCAACGGCGGGGGTGTATGGCGGTCCATGGCGGCTCCGG
The DNA here is from genome assembly GCA_016097545.1 of Eucalyptus victrix. Taxonomy (NCBI): domain Eukaryota; kingdom Viridiplantae; phylum Streptophyta; class Magnoliopsida; order Myrtales; family Myrtaceae; genus Eucalyptus; species Eucalyptus victrix. Next base: position 18,894,537 of record CM027842.1, on the reverse strand, counting down.
CAGCGGTTCACGGTGCTAGACAGCTTCAACCGAGCTTCCCCAATCTGGAATGGTAGCTAGAACAGACGGCCGGCGAAATGGAGGCGGAGACGAGTGGAGCTGCGACGAGCAGCAACGGCGACTTTGGCTGCGGTGCGCGGCGGTGAGGCCTCAACGGCGAGCTGGCTTCGTCAATCTTCAACTTGCAAGGGTGTCTAACCACAAGGGAATGGAGGAGAGAGATGGGGATGCGAGCGGCGAGGCACGCGGACGGCACGAGGTAGATGCGAGGTAGCGGTGGCGAGCGGACGGCGATTGGTCAGGCGGAGGCTGCTGCAACCGGATCTCTTCTGCTGCGTTTTCTGGTCTTCACACCGCAGCCATGGAAGAGAGAACCGACGGAAGAGAGAGGGAAGGAGGAGAGAGAGGAAGGAGAGAGAGAGATGGGACCATTTTTCTTTTCTCTTTTTCTCTTTCTTTAATCCCACACAATGGCCCACCATGACATCATCAAGTGATGTCATACCCCACTATCTCCAAACCTCCCACAACATTTTCCAATGGTTGCAATTTACTTTTCTGCCGTGGCATGAAATCTTGCATCCTAATTTCTCCAATTCCATTCAATTCTCTCCCAATTGAGTCCAATTGAAGTTTATAAAATTAATCCAATGTCATCACACTTCAATTCACATCTTCACTTGTCCATAAAACCAACTTAAGTCCCAAAAGCGCGACCAAAGGCGGGCTTATTAATTTCTCGAGCCAAATTAGCCATTCTCTAATTAATTTGCTGAAAAACTCGGCTTGCATGAAAAATATTTCGAAGATGAATCAATGATCCTAAAATGATTTGTGACACATCCAGACTTCCAATTTCTGAATTCGATCTCAATTCCACGGTTAATTTCACTTTGGCACGAAACTAGCGCGGCCCAACCTACCAGGTGGCCTTTAGAAATTTTCATGCATTTGACCTGTGGTTGATCATCTCAAGCCACAATGTACGTCTTTGAAACATTGGCGACTTTCGGTTGTCGGGGTAATCTCAAGATTTCAAATACGAACACAGGGTACCAAATCGATAGAAAAGTTGGTCCAGTGTCAATTAACAAGGATTATGCGATCCAGTGGAATCACCCACACTCGATCACATGCCTCTATCGAGTCGACCTATCTTCGATCTCTAATCGATTTTTAATTGTGCTATAATGACCCTTGCAGATTAGCTCGATCAAAAATCGCTTCCTAATCAAATTCTCGAGTCTAATGCATTAGAAACTCTTAATGACTTCACCCGATAGACTAGTTTTCACATGAGTGGCCAACTCAAGGAAAAGAACTATATGCGTGCCAACGAAATGCCCGTCTTAATTTATTGAAAATAAAATTGGAAAATCGGGATGTCACAATTGCCATCATTGTTAAAAAGTTGGAGATATAGAAGCTCATTGTCATACACTTCACCCAGAGTTTAGACCACCTCTTGTTGCATATGTAGAAATTGAGAATTCTCCTATTCCTCCCTTAACAGCTCCATTAAGCTCAACTCCTTTATAGAATTCAGGAGATTTAATTACATTGACACATACTGAATATGATGCATTGCTTCGCTCTCAACAAGTGATAGGATCTTTAGTTCCTACTACAACTTTGACACAAACCTTCAAAGGTAATTCATCTTCTTTGTTGTTTGCAAAGTCTGACTCATGGGTTATAGATTATGGAGCTATCAATCATATGATTGGTAACTCTAAACTACTGTCTTACTTTCACTCCACATCTCCTTTATTATGAAACTCAATTACACTAGCAAATGGCTCTTGATCTCAAGTTACTGGTATGAGAGTTGCTCATTTAAGTCCCTCTCTTTCTTTGTCCTCCATTCTTCACTTGTCAAGATCTCCTTATAATTTGATTTATGTTAGCTCATTAACTAAAGAACTCAATTGTTCTATAATATATTATTTTTCTTATTGCGTCTTTCAGGATTTGAGAACTAGACATATGATTAGTAGGGGACATGAATCAAATAACATGTACTATCTTGACAAGAAGGTGCTAGCTATCAGAACTGTGAAGCATACATCTAGTGATTTATATTAGATGCATTGCCGTACTAGCCATCCACCACCAAACATACTTTGGCATCTATTTCATGAGTTAGCGTATGAGAGTTCTTTTCAAAGTGAAGCTTGTTAGTTTGATAAACATCATAAAGCCTCTTTTCCTTCCCACATTTAGAGTTGTGTTTCTAATCCATCTGAGCTAGCTCACTCAGATGTATGAAATTCATGTCATGTGTTTGATGTCTTTGGATTTAGATATTTTATTACATCCGTGGTGAATTTTACCAAATGACTTAGTTATTCTTAATAAAAGATCATATGGAGATTTTTCTTTACTTTCAATTATTCTATTTTGAAGTGTTGAATCAATATAATATCTTTGTCAAATGTTACGGTCAAATAATGCTAGAGAGTATCTAAGTGCAACTTCTAGTTTCCAATTCCCCTTGAGTCTCATGGTATTATCCATCAAACTTTCTACTCATACACTCCATACTAAAATGGTGTAGCATAACATAAGAATTAGCATCTTCTTGATGTTGCCCGTTGCCTCATGTTTCATATGCATCTACCTAAAAATATTTGGGGTCATGCTATTCTTACAACATGTTATTTGATTAATAGGCTTCAAACCTCCATTCTTCAGGGGAAGTCACCGTTCTTTATGTTGCATTTAAATCGCCCTCTCTTTTCTTTACCTCTTTGTGTCTTTGGATGTGTATGTATTGTGCATTATTTTACTCCAAGTCTTGATAAGTTGAATCCTTGTATTGAAAAGGTGTCTTTGTTGGATGCTTTCGGACTTAGAAGGGATACAAATGTTGCAGTCCTACTTGCCATTGTATGTTCATGTCTGCAGATGTGACATTCTATGAAGATCAACCATATTTTTCTTCACCAACAATGCCAACAAGATGGTGGTGTTCTACTGACACTTCCACTGCTTTCCCCATCCCTAACTATATCTATAGAATTTCCATTTGCCAAACACACCTATCATCGATATAGTACCGTTCCAACCGTGCTCATACAATCTTCATCAGTGCCTGATTCATCTATCCTCCCATCAATTATAGTACCAACCTCTGATTCTAATCCACCTATTACTTATCAAAAAGGTACACGTTCCTATGTTGGTTGTATTGTAGATCACTATGCTCCTTACGTTGGTCTTTCCAATTGTGTTCTAATGCGTTATCCTATTTCTAATTTTCTATCGTACGTTCTCTACTTTTGTCCCATCGTTGTCTTATGTTTTTGTGCCTAATAGTTTTGTTGAAGCACTTGCTCATTCGGGTTGGCATCATGCCATGGAAGATGAAATGCGGCCATTAATTGAGAATCGAACTAAGCAGCTTACTTCATTACCTACCGATAAGAAACTTGTTGTTTGTCATTGGGTTTTCACTATTAAGGTTTACTTGGATGGTACTTTTGATTGACTAAAAGCATAGTTGGCTGCAAAAGGGTATACTTAGAATTATGGTGTCAACTATGATGACACATTTTCTCTAGTGGCCAAATTCCATCTGTTCATATCTTTATTTCATTGGTTGCACAGTTTGGATGGCTACTTCATCAATTAGATATGAAGAATGCCTTTTTACATGGTGATCTGGTTGAGAAGGTTTACATAGAGCAACCACCTAAGTTTGATGCTTGGGGGAGAATGCGGTATGTTGTTTACACAAGACTTTGTACAAACTCAAACAATCTCCTCGTGTTTGGTTTGATAGATTTAGTGATGTGGTAATCAAATTCGGATCAAAACGATGTCAAGTAGATCATTCAATTTTCAGCTCTATTTCTTCAGCCGGTTGTATCATTCTAGTTGTATATGTGGATGATATTATAATTACAAGTAGTGATTCAGGTGGCATTCAAAAACTTGAGCAATTTCTACATAAGAAATTTAGTACTGAAGATTTGGCACATCTTCGATATTTTCTTGGTGTTGAAGTAGTTTACTCAAATGCTGGTATCAATTTATCGCAACAAAAGTATGTTCTTGATATTCTCAATGAGGTTTCTTGATATTCTCAATGAGGTTGGACTTCTTGGAGCAAAATGTAAAACTTGATGTGGAACATAGAGAACTATTAAATGATCCCGCGAGGTATAGGAGATCGATTGGTAAGTTTATCTATCTTATCGTCACAAGACTTGATATATCCTTTGCTATTAGTGTGGTATCTCAATTCATGAGTTCTCCTCGTACCACTCATTGGGATGCTAGGCTTTGAATCATCAAATATTTGAATGGAGCATCAAGTAAAGGACTATAATTTAAGAATTATGGGTATCTGAACACTATGGGCTTTTCTAATCCCAACTAGGTTGGATGTCCTATGGATAAAGATCTACTTTGGGCTATTTTATGTTTCTTGGAAGCAATTTAGTTATGTGGAAGAGCAAGAAATAGTATGTGGGTTCTTGATCAAGCGTTGAAGCTGAATATCGTGCTATGGCATATGTAACAAGTGAATTACTATGGTTAAGGATGTTACTTATAGAGATCGGAATGTCACCATCGAGTCCATTAGTGATTTATTGTGATAATCAATATGCTATTCATATTACATCTAATCCTATCTTCCACGAGCAAACTAAACACATTGAGATTGATTGTCATTTTGTACAAGAGAAAATTCAAAAGGGGGAGATTATTCTTCAACACACAAAGACTGAGGATCAACTTGTAGACATCTTTACTAAATCTCTACAGGCAAATAGAGTGAGCTTCTTATGTGACAAATTGAGATTATTTGATATCTTCATCCCAACTTAAGGGCGAGAATTGGAAAATATTGTCAGTAATAAGGGTAGAATAATTTCCTAAATATATGAGTAGGATTAAGCACATATGAGTATATATATATATATATATATATATATATATATATATATATATATATATATATATGTAACCCGATCAATTCATTATTGATTATTTGAGAAAATAATTACTTCTTTCACATTTCATGTTTTACAGTCGGAAAAAGGAGAAGAACTCGAATTGCAAGCACCATTATCCTATTAGACCAGATCTCGGCATTCAACGATCCTTGAAGCTTCCAACCTGGACCTAGTTACCTGTGATTACAACCTCTTTACACTCAAGTGACTAGGTAAAATTTATCCCTCTATATAATACCCGATTTTGCTGGGGAAGAAACCCGTGATGGCATATTTTACATTAAGGCCGAATCAATTATATTCAAGTTTGTGTCACTTATTGCACTTGTTCTTGATTGATTTCGTGTAGATTTGACCCTCAAGCTTGGTTCAATAACACTTAGGTCTGTCCTTCATTCCATGCATGCAAACTGTTCAATAATATGCCTCTTAGACACACACGGAATAGATCATATTTTTGTTCAATCTAAAAATGCGTGGATTTATGCTAATCATTTTCTTAGCGCAATGGTTCAATTCTGGTTATATTTCATTGTCATTAAACTTGAATCTGAAAGTACTGACCAAAAAAAAAAAAAACTTGAATCTGAAAGCATTTGGTCTGCTCGATGGTGAAGGGTTTGATAATGGGTATAGGTGGATTAGTGCTGATGGTTTGGAAGGTGGATGCTTGATGGTGTTTTGGGCGTTCTCCATATTATGAAGAAGACGATGGACTACTCACGATAGTAAAAAAATAGGAGAAAAGAAAGAAAAAAGGGGAAAAAGAATGAAAACAATGGGGCTGAATTGGGGTCATAATTCGATTTAGATGAGTTCAGGGTTTAATTTGATGTGGTGGATTGGGCTTCGTCTGGTCTTGTTTTGAAGGGGGCCGGACATAAAGGCCCGAGCCAGGTGATACCTCCATTTGGACTTGGCCCAAGGGCCCAGCCTAAGTCCCCATTTTCGTAATTATTGAAAAAATTGAAGAAATTAGAAAGTACCTTAGAAGCAGGTCTTGATTAGGTTGGTAAATCTTAGTAATAGATATGGCTTAGTTTCGGTTGAATAACAAAATCTTTAGTTTAGAGATTTTATTTAGTACCTTTGATTTAGCTTAGGTTTAGGTAGATTGATCTCTTGAACAAGAAATTGAACTTAACTTGAACTTAGCTTATGGAGGTTATTGTCTTGATACATGTTATTGAGGAGTGTGGTGTCATCCTATGTCTCGTTTGGCTTTTAATTAGTCTTAATAGGCTAGTGCGCAACTCTGTTTAAGTTGGACTTCTTGAATTTATATATTTCAATTGTAGTTTCCTAATGGTTCAAAAGAACTTAAGTGATTTCGGAACTATTAGTCCTCTTTTGGCACCATTCCTAAATTCATCAGATCTCAAAATATTCATACAAGAGAACGTGATATATAAAATATTTTTGAAATAATTCAGTTTTGTAAAATAAATAGTTAGTAAATTTGCTTTTCTCATTTTTCTTATCACACTAGAACATCCATGGAGCATGAAGAGGGAGAAGGGATATTACCCCACGCCCTCAATAGAAAATGAAAATAGAGTGGACATGTTGTAGGAAATACTTCTATGTTTAATTCAATCTAATCAAAATCTTTTAAATTAAATTTTCTTGTGATATTTTTTTAATAATATGGATTAGCTTTTATTACTTCATAATCACAAAACATAATACATTGAATCTTCATAGCTTTACCTCAACACAATGATATATCATATAATAAGTAAGAAAATTATATAAGCTGGATATACATTTTTATGATTCTCTTTATATCTTTTATCTCATTTTTAAAATGACTCAGATTATTACATTCTACGTTTTCATTTTTGACACCCAGATGGTCTTGATACTTTTAATCACATTATGATTGAACATTAAATTTCCATAAATTTATTTATTTTTTCTTTTAGTCTTACCCAATATAATTATTACCAAAATTTAGGGTTAGAAAATAACTCAATCGTTGGGCCTCCCTTGCTCCTTATTTCTCCGCCTCCACCAGGGTTCCCCTTCCTCCGCCGCCCCCTCTCCGCCTCCATAGTTCGTCGTCGTCCTCCTCCTCCTCCGCCTCTCCGCCGCCGCCAGAGATTCTCCGTCTCCCCCGCCGCCTTCTTGCTCCCTCATTGGTTGGTAGCGTCGAGCTCCGTCGACTGGCCGAGGCCGAGTGTTTTCGTTCGACTCGGTGGTTGATTCGCAAAGCTGCACTCGGTCCTCCTTCTCTCTTTGTAAGTCGGGTCCTTCGCTTGGGATTCCTTAACTTTCTCGAGCGTCCTTTTCTCGAGAATTTGTGATGTGGGCATGTCGATTTCTGCGGTTTAGGTGGGTTGAGCTTGGGATGTTGAATGACACGCCTTAACAATCTGAAAGATGAAGAAGTCGTCGCCGTTCTGGACGGTATCTTCATAATTCGTAGCCAATGGACTTTGCCCGATTTTTCCATTGATTTGATTTGGGTATTTTTTTTTTTTCGCATTTCGGATCGATTTCCCACTTCTTGGAAGTGTTCGTGTCAAAATTCTTAAAGGTTCAACTCGGGTATACGATTTCTTGTACGAGATCTTCGACTGCTTGGGATTTGTTCGAAAATTATGATATGAAGTGAATCGTTATCGTATTCTTGCATACGAGTTCATTCGGTTGAAAACCATTCTACCTGTTCGATGAAATGCCTAGATCAATAGACATTCCATTCATTATTTTACCTCACGCGATTATATTATTATATATTCAGGGACCCTTTTTCTTCAGGCTTGATCGGAGAGACCAAGTACCTGGTCTCTAGTGTGTCTGATTACTTATCTTTTCATGTTCTAGTAGTGATAGCTATAGATTTAGTAGTACTTGCAGTTCCATGGCGATGTGCGGGTTATCCACTCGTTTGATTTGATGGAATAACTCTTCTTGGCAGTCTGGAAGATAAGTTCAGCTGAAGAGGGGTTTTGGGTGGGGAGAGAACAAGATGCCTCTGTATGACTGCGTGCTTTTGCTGAAACCCCATGTCAAGAAGGAAGCTTTGATGGATATGGTGGCTCGGATAGGAAGAGACGTCTATAAGAAAAATGGGGTTGTCACTGAGGTAAAATCATTCGGGACGGTCCAGTTGGGTTATGGTATCAAGAAGCTTGATGGGCGATTCTTTCAGGTGATTCTTCTGTTGAAATTTGCGCCCTTCTGCTTGCTTGTTCTGAGCTTTCCATCTACAGATAATTCTCTTGTTGGCTTGTCAATTCATGTTGTGCTTGTGATATGCAATTAGATTTGATTCATCTTCTTTGTTTAAATTCCTGGTTTATGTAACTTGGAAGCTACAAATGAGCTATCTGGTTTGACAGAATGACGGAGAGTACTCTCTAGAACAAGATGACGTAACAGAATATGACAGAAGATGATGCAGAAATGCTGACTCTATTAGGTTTCACAACTGGAATGCTTAATGCGACCATGTATTTGGCTGCCTCTTTCCCTCATGTTCGCAGTAGCAAGCTGCAGGAGAAATTGATTATGTTGGCACATATGTCGAGCTAAATTATCCTAGCTTATGAGAAAATCTCATAATGTGATAATGTCTTCGGCTGGCTCCTTGCCTTATGTTAGGAGTGGAAGCCATAGGAGATGGTAATTATACAAACAGATATGTTGGAACAAATATTAACTAACTTATGAGGAAATCCCATACTGGATTGGAGTTGTATATTCGGTTTTGCACTGATGCTGTTACCATCCTAGCTTCTTGCTGTTAATACTTACCATGGTCATTTTTTCATCTAAGTTAATCAATGGCTACTGTAGCAGTTGATGGAAGATTTAATATTGCAATGTTGGTCTGGCGGGAAAATCGCACCAGAGTTCACTCTACTATTCACTCACTTTCAAAGTGGCTATTCATTTTCAAACTTTCATTCACATTGGTTTTGCTTTCAATTGAATAACTTTGGCGATTGACCTGCGAAAAACTCATTGGAAACCTGATTTGACAGCTGGTTTTGATAATTTTAATCTGATTTTAATATCAATTTGACATGGCAGTATGAGTTCAATATTAAAGTCTAGTGACCAAAATGAAATTTATCTAAAGTTGAGTGAGTTGCAATGCAAAATTATCTACAGTTGACTGACCTACAATGGAAGTCTAATAAAGACACATGTGCCTTCCGTGTCAATATTACAATGATGCCAGGTCAAACTTCTAATGGGATTTTGAACAGCTAGTCAACAGAGTGACCTTATGGAGAACAAAACCAAAGTTGAGAGATCTATATGCTGAACTTGAAAGTTGAGTGATCGATTTGAAAGTTAAAAGTTGAGTGATGTATAGTGTAATTTATCCTTGTCCGGGCAGTAATATGTACTGTTTGGATGGGCTCTCTATCTGCTACTCTTCCTGATGAAGCAGTAAAAGATGATATTTAGTTGGTTGCACTTTTACCTTGTGGAGGAAAGAGGATTCTAGGTCTCTTGCTATTTCTCTCATGTTGATTTCTTTGATCTAGACACTGATATCACTTTTATGTTTCTGTTGCACATCATGCAGGGTCAGATGATGCAGTTGACCATGATGGCTTCACCAATGATGAACAAAGAGCTGCATTACTTGAATAGGGAAGATAGATTATTGCGCTGGCTTCTTGTGAAGCACCGAGACACAAAATATGGGCTGGAATTTCTTACTGAAGAAGATGAGAAGCGTGAACTGAGCAGATTTCCTCGTAGTTCTATATTTGATGATGAGGATGCAGATAAGGATGTAGATGATGATGAGGACAATGACGACGAATATGAGGTGGATGGAGAGGAAAGGAAAGAACAATAAAGAGCAAATCGTCATGTCTGGGGTCATGAATTTTGTTGATTTGATGCGTATTCAGGTCTTGCTTCAGTGTTAGCAGATGCTCATGCTCGTGTTTAGTATCTCTCAAATGCAAAATGTGATTCATTTTATGTGATTCTGCCATCTACCTGTTGAAAGTAGCTGTGAGAATGAAGGTTTTAGTTCATTTTTGCAGGTTTCTTTTGTCAGTGAGTGGTTTGAAGTACCATACTTTAATTAGTACCATATACAGAAATGAGGGAGACTATTGCATGACTGCATGTTGGATTTGTGTCTCACGAGCAGGTCAATCTCAAGATCTTCATCTGATTATCAGTAACTTCTGAAGTTTGGCATTTCTTGTTTTGATTTATCTTTTCTTTAGTTCTTGTTTAGTATGTAAAGATAATCCAATCAGAGAGCTTTTTCAACAGCATGACCTATGTGGTAGATGATAGTTAACAGCTGGTGTGGGTTTTGTTCAATATGACGCCCGGAGGAAGAAATTCTATATCTTTCAAGTGTTACTAACGCAGTGCACTCCAGCAGTGTTGGGTGAGTGATGCTGCTGAGCTTAGAATGACATGGCATTTGGTTACTGAACGTTATGGTACCTCTGGAATTCTTTCCATTTTAATCCATGAAATTGTAGGAAATTCTGAATAAATATAGCAGATGCAACTGACTTCATTTGGTCCCCACGCGATAACGAGAGGAATGCATGGTTAAGCGGATAACGAGAGGAACAATCGGTCCATGCATTTCTGACATCTTTTTGTAGTTAATACTTTCACTGAAGAATCTAAACAATTACGCTAGCGTTTCTTCATTGAGAGATGACACTCAAGTACCTTTCGGCTCTCAAATCACTTAATTTTCCTTCATCCAAATACACTGATAAATAACATGATCAATGAGAGTAAAATAAGGATAAGGTATTTTGTGCAGCGGTTGTGCGACTTCATAGTTAAACTTGAAGAACTAAACCGGAAAGAGCCAAGAGATTTTACAACAGCCGTACAGCTTATCCTGTCGTTGTAGAATATGCTAGTTTTGCTACATAGATGGTTTTCCACAATGAACTAACTGCCAAGATATGCATCTCAGCAACCCCAATTCTTCGGCATCCTCAGATTACTCGACACTACATGACTAGAATGTGGTGTGAGACTCCGCAGTGAATGGTTTCCCTCCATATATATATTTACTGGCGAATGATAGAATTTTGTTAATGTCATATTTAGAAGGAATTGGAAAACCACATTACTGTAACGCTTGAATCAATTTTCTCTTTCAGTGACTTAAACAAACAAATCAGCAATCGCATCAGCTAGATTAACAGAACGAAGCCAAACAGGTAAAAGTTCTCCCGGAGACAGGCATCCTCATTTTGAAGCACACCAATGTAGAACTGCTTCATAATCTCTATAATCGCCACATTTGCATGAATTGGTTGAAGCCACATTAGCCAGATCAACTTCAACCAAAGGAGAAAAGCGAGATGATCTTTGCAACATAATGTTAATCTAAGACAGTGAACTGCATTAACCGTTAACTTTCTAAGCATAAGAAAAGAACTAACGACTGGGTTGTCCAATTATCCTCTGCAATATCACTGTCCTCGCCCTGTGTATCTCGTGGCTACTCTTATCAGCTTGTGTACCGAGATCCTCCATAGTTTTCATGAAAACTTCCGCCCTTTTCTTGATCTCCCGCATTCCAAGCTTCACGGCTTGTTCCTGTTCTTCTCCAAGAATGAAGTCGGCATTTTGCAAGATTGACTCAATCTCAGTTATCAGCTTACTCACAAGCAACCGAATTGTTACCAAGTCGTTGATTGAGATCCTAGTTCCTGCATTCATTAGGTCTATCAACTCCTTTTTCCCTTTTCGTTCCCTGCGGTATTTTTTCCACCAAGAATCGCACCACTTGCCAGCTGTCGCTATTGGAGCTGGCAGACCAGCAGCTAGAGCAATCACAACAGGTTTCCAAGCTTTCGCAACCGCAACAACCGACAAGATCAAAGCGGACATGAAGACGGTCACAAATATGGCAATGGTCACCCTTCTCCAAGTTTGTGCAGATTTAAGTTCTTTGTCCAGCTTCTCACGAGCCTGCAACTTCTGCAACATCTCTGCCTGCTGCTCCCACACTGAGTTAAAGAGCATGGAGAACTCGTACGTGAATGGGCCGCCTGCTTCTCTGAGTCTCTGGAGATCCTGCAATGTCTTGACATACTTCTCCCCTCCCACGTTCTCTCCTCTCTCTTCCTCATAATGCATAATTGCAAGCTGAATCCGCGACTGGTTATCACGGGCCAGCCCAAGGCATGTCCCGAGGGAAGTGTAGAAACCTAATATCCGTAGGCAATGATTGAAGTAATAATCCACTAAATGGATCAGCTCTTTGTCATTCCATGTGGATTCAAGAATGATCTTAGCTACTTCATGGTCCATCTCAAGACGGTCAGTGGCCATCTCTCCTAGAGAGTAAAATGTTAGGGACTGATCTTCAGCACGAAGTGCTAGTGTCCTAATTACTCTATCAGCTCGTAAGGTCTTGTCCAAATCTTGCAAGCTTGGGTCGACTCTACAGGCAGCTTCATAAGAGGTCAGGTCAGACTGTTATCTAGGATCGCTGTCTTCCATTGATGAAGAGTCTAATTCCTTATTCTTACTAAATTTCCCACCCACAGTTTGCCATTAAAAATCCAAAACCAAACCCTTTTTCAAATTTTGCTCGTCAAGCACAGTGCTTGAATTATAACTATAAATAGATTTGCCAGAAAAAATGTAGCAGGACTCACAGACTACACACAGATCAGCCAAACCCCCTTCTCTTTTTGGCTCTTCTTTTTGTGAGCTTACCTCAGTTTCAGCTGATACCGCATGGGAAAGACGATCTTATTTTCACTTTAACTCCTCCAGAAGGACCAAACCAAGCTCAATCACCGTGTAGGCACCAAGAGTGAACTGCAGAAGCTGAGATCTACTCCAGAAGGGGGACTTGGAATTGTAAAAGGAACCAAGAAGTTGGGAGTGCTACAAAAGGCTGATCTCGAGGCGGCCTGATCGGAGGATTGAAGGCTGCGTAGGGGAGTTGGGAAGAAGGGAAAGTCCAGTAGAGGACCTCAGGATCAGTCTTCCAAGCGGGGACGTTGACTCATTCTCCCATTTTTATTTAGGGATAAGTGTTCCAGAAGTCCTAAAACTGCCGCGAAAATCGTTTTCAAACTAAAACTTGAAAAAGTGCAAATAAGTCCTCAAACTTGTCAAAATAGTTCAATTGAGTCCTAAAATTGACGCCGTCGCTTTATTGACGGAAAATGCCGACATGGCGCTAACGTAGTATTTTAAATAATTTTTTATTTTCCAGCTGGTTTTTTAATAATTTTTTATTTTCCAGCTGGTTTTTTAATAATTTTTTATTCAAAATTTTTAAAAATTTATATTTAAAAACTAAAATTTAATTTTTAAAAACTGTTAAAAAATTAAAAAAAAAAAAAAAAAGAAGAGGCAGCCGCCCATCGCCGGAGGGGGCCGGCGACGGTCGTCGGCCGCCGCCCGACTGTGGCGAGGCCTCGCGCCGGCCCCGGGCGAGGGCCGACGACCCTCGCCTGGCGCGGGCGAGGGCTCGTCGGCCCCAGGCGAGGGCCGGCGACCCTCGCCTGACGCGGGCGAGGGCGCCCAGATCTGGGCACGCCGGCCCTCGCACAGGGGCCGCGACCCTCGCCCGGACGCGGGCGAGGGCGCCCGGATCGTGCACGCCGGCCCTCGCACAGGGGGCCGGCGACCCTCGGGCGAGGGCCGGCGTGCCCGATCCGGGCGCCCTCGCCGCGTCGCGAGGGTCGCCGGCCCTCGCCTGGGGCCGGCGAGCCCTCACCCGCGCCGGGAGCCTCGCCGCGTCAGCGAGGGTGGCCGGCCCTCGCCCGGGGCCGGCGAGGCCTCGCCCGGTTGGGCGCGGCCGGCAACCGTCGCCGGCCCCTCCGGCGATGGACGGCCGCCTCCTCTCCGGCCCCTTTTTTTTTTTTTTCTCTTTTTTAATAGTTTTTAAAAAATGAATTTTAGTTTTTAAATATACATTTTTTTAAAAAAATGAATAAAAAATAATTTAAAGCCAGCTGGAAAATAAAAAATAATTTAAAAAGCCAGCTGGAAAATAAAAATTAATTTAAAATGCCATGTCGATATTTTTAACGGAAAATACGAAGGTGTTAGCTTTAGGACTCAATTGAACTATTTTGACAAGTTTGAGGACTTATTTGCACTTTTTGCAAGTTTTAGGACTGAAATGTATTTTCGCGATAAGTTTTAGGACTTATGGAACACTTATCCCTTTTATTCATCCTCTGTTTTGCACGTAAATCTTTGTTTTCTGTAGTTTCATTAATATTCTGGGGGCCTTTTCGGATACCAGATCTTCCTTTTTTTTTTTTTTTTCCCTTTCTCCGAGTTAGGTTTTATGAAATATGAAGTGATATGTTACATCTTTATTACTTATTTAAATGCGATTTTTTTTCATCATCATCATTTAGGGGGTGCTGATGATTATTTTATAATTAAAACGGAGGTGGTTATCATTTTTGATGGCCTTGAAAGCGATGATAGCCAATCTATTAGTGGGAAAAAACAAAATAATTACGTGACAATCTTTAATGTATTATGATAATAATAATCTATTATGAATCATAAAAAATCAAATTGCAAATGATTATAAATTGTTATGGGATCAACTTCTTTAAAAACTAAAAATTTGTAGTTCACAATAGATATTTTCACAGTAGCCCAAAAACCGTTTATATGCTAGCAAAATCCAGGAGAAAATTGGCAATGGCAATAGGTGATGCTGGCTTGGCAATGCAAAAGGTGCATTTGCTTCGATTATATCAAAGAAAATTAACCCATTAATCAATATTTTTGAAAAAAAGTCAAATTCTAAGGAAAAGGATTTCATTTTTTTTTATATATATTTGGCCGTATCTTACGAACAATATGTGAAAGTCATTCGTCTTTGTTACATTAAAAATATGAAACGCACATTTGAAAAAAAATAAAAAATCTCAACAACAATCCCAAGGGCCTAGGCTTGAGCTTTGGGCTCTCAAATGTGGCCTTGAGGGACTCGGGTCCATCTACCGGGGTCTAAACCCAACTGCCAGGAACGTCGGTACATGTGTTTGGGTCCCGATCCTTGATTAGGGGGACTTTGCCCTAGTCATCGAGGACCTACGCTAGGCCTCGTAAGAGCGAGAGACGAACTAATGCTCATCCAATCGACTCACCGATGCTCTCTGTTTTGCTCCTAGTTTGCCGCATTATAAGAAGAAACGAACTAATGCTCATCCAATCGAAACGCACCAAGTCTAAATATGAATGCAAACTGCAAAAAGAAAATAAACCATAATTGCTCCAATGCTAACCCTAGTCCTACCCTAAGGATTCAAAATCCTTCCCAAGAGAAGTTCTCCCTCGTCGTCATCCTCTTCCCTCGTTCAAAATTGAATAAGGGACTTCAAAGTTCAAACCCCTTCCATTAAATTTAACATAAAAAAAGGCAGGAACTTTGTTGTCAAATGGATCAGTATTCTTTTTAATCTAATGTCTCTACAAGTGACTAGGTCGTTGTAAACTTGTAGTATAGTGGTGAGTATCCTCCTTGTCACCCGAGAGATCTTCGGCAACGGCGCTCCTATTTTTGGCCTTTCTTTTGTTTTTTTTTTTACTTTGTTCCATTGCCTTTTTTTGAACCTCCCAAACC
Source organism: Eucalyptus victrix (assembly GCA_016097545.1). Taxonomy (NCBI): domain Eukaryota; kingdom Viridiplantae; phylum Streptophyta; class Magnoliopsida; order Myrtales; family Myrtaceae; genus Eucalyptus; species Eucalyptus victrix. Next base: position 18,878,994 of record CM027842.1, on the reverse strand, counting down.
TTGATATATGAGATAATTGATATTTGCATCTCTTTTGTTCTATTCTCATCTCAGCCACTATTCATATTCAATCTGATACGGATTGTTTTCTATTGGTCATTGAAACCAAATCCAGTATTTTCCCTCAAGGCGCATTAATATTAAGCTATTTTTTTGACTTGTTTTTTTTTTTTTTGTCCAGAAAGGGGCATGTTTTGTTTAAACATATGTAGTAGAATCTGGTCAACCTAATTTGTTACTCAAGCTTGACTCGGCTCATGGTGCAATTAGTTGAATATGCTTGTTAGCTACTTCAGTTGGACATTAAGGGAGTGCATGATAACCAAAATTTCTATTTCGAAATAATTTTTCTATTCTAAACCCGCATTTTACGGAATAGAAACCCGTTTGATAAACCTACTCAGTTTTTCTATTTCTAGAATAGATTTCTATTCCGAAAAATGATTTGGAAGAGAAATCGAAGTAGAAATTATTTTTGATTTCTTTTCTAGAAATCGAAGTAGAAAATTTCTACTTCGATTTCGGAAAAGAAATCAAAAATAATTTCTCCCATTAAACCCGAATTTCGGTGAGTCATCCCTCATCTCCTCTATGTCTTTGCCTCCTTCTCCTCCTTCGCTTCTCCTAATTTTATTAAAAATAAAAATAAATAAATTCATTTTATTCATTTAAAAATTAAAATAAATTTATTAAAAATAAATTATTTATGATAAATAAAAATAAATTTAATAAATTTTATTTTTATTTTCCTTGAGTGTTTTTCCAATAATTTTTTTTATTTTTTTATTTTTATTTATTTTAAAATAAATTTATTCGTAAAATAAAATAAAATAGAATAAATAAAATTAATTTATTTTTAAGGATATTTTTATTTTAAAATAAAATGATATTTTTATTTTATTTTTTATGATTTATTTTATTTTATTTTATGATTTATTTTTTTGTTACTAAATCATTTTTATTTTTATTTTTTGTATTAAAGATCGTCCGTCGTCATTGCCGTTGTCGAAATGAAGAAATTTTGTATCGTTATCAAACGAATTTCTATTTTTAGAGTAGAAATTTTGTGTCGTTATCAAATGGTTATTTTTGTTTAGAAACTCTTCTAGAAATAGAAATAGAAAAATCTATTTCGCTTTCAAAAACTATTTCTGAAACGTAATGGTTGTACGCGCGCTTAAGCTTCAAGCTCAACTGATTTAACTATCAGACCTTGATTCACAAGAATGAGGGTATGACATGGCTGTCCTTCCATCAAAGGACGTAGCCTCAATATAATCAAAATTCAACTTGAAATCATTGGGTTCAATCCCCTGCAGCGGGGAGCTTCCCTGTTTGCCTTTTTCTCTTGGATTTTTCCGTCGTGCTTGTCGTTCTTGCTGCAATGATTGGGTTCTTGGTGGGATGATTAAGCCACCTTCGTTTGTCTGAGCTGAGATGGCGTGAACATGGTTTCATCTAGTATGCTTAGTCTCTCTTCTCTCCTCTCGCTCGCGCGGCAACCCAGCGCCGACCTCTCTCGGTACTTGTTCTCTAGCGTGTCTGATTACTTCATTTTTTTTTTCCGTTCTAGTATTGATAGCTAGAGCTAGTCTATAGATAGTTAACAGCTGGTGTGGATCTTGTTCAATGTGACGCCGGGAGGAAGAAATTCTAGATCTTTTAAGTGTTACTAACGCATCGCACTCCAGCAGTGTTGTGTGAGTGATGCCACTAAGCCTAGAATGACATGGTATTTTGTTACCAAACTTTATCGTGCCAGTGGAATGATTTCCCTTTTAAACCATGAAATTGTAGGAAATTCTGATAGAATATCGCGGATGCAACTGACTTTATTCAGTCCCCTCAATCTCATAGTTCATGGAATGCATGGTTTAGCAGATGACGAGAGGAACAATCAGTCCATCATTTCTGACATCTTTTTGTAGTTTCACTAAAGAATCTGAACAATTACACTAGCGTTTCTTCGTTGAGAGATGACACTCAAGTACCTTTCAGGCTATGCACAGACTCTTAGATCACTTCATTTTCCTTCATCAAAATACACTGGTAAATAACATGACCAATGATAGTAAAATAAGGATAACGTATTCAGCAGTTGTGCGACTTCATAGTTAAACTTGAAGAACTAACCGGAAAGAGCCAAGAGATTTTAGAACAGCCCTACAACTTATCCTGCCATTGTAGAATATGCTAGTTTTGCTACCTAGATTGTTTTCCACAATGAATTAACTGGCAAGATATGCATCTCAGCAACCCCAATTACTTGACACGTCATGAGCAGAATGTGGTATGAGACCCCGAAGTTTATGGTTTCCCTCCATATATTATTACTGGCGAATGACAGAATTTTGTTAATATGTCATATTTAGAAGGAATTGGAAAACCTCATTAGTGTAATGCTTGAATCAATTCTTTCTCTTTCAGCGAATCAAGCAAACAAATCAGCAATCGCATTAGCTAGATTAACAGGACAAGGGCAAACAGGCAAAAGTTCTCCCAGAGACAGGCATCTGCATTTTGAAGCACACCAATGTAGAACTACAGAATCTCTATAATCTCTATATTTGCATGAACTGGTTGAAGCCACATTAGCCAGATCAACTTCAACCAAAAGGAGAAAAGCGAGAAGATCTTTGCAACATAAAGTTTATCTAAGACAGTGAATTGCATTAACGTTTAACTGTCTAAGCATAAGAAAAGAACTAACGACTGGGTTGTTCAATTATCCTAATTAATATCACTGTCCTCGCCCTCTGTATCTCGTGGCTACTCTTATCAGCTTGTGTACTGAGATTCTCGATAGTTTTCATGAAAACTTCCGCCCTTTTCCTGATCTCCAACATTCCAAGCTTCACCGCTTCTTCCTGTTCTTCTCCAAGAGTGAAGTCGGCCTTTTGCATGATCGACTCAATCTCAATTTCCAGCTTACCCAGAAGCGACCGAATCGTCTTCAAGTCCTCAATCGAGATCTTAGTTCCCTCATTCATTAGGTCTATCAACAACTTTTTCCCTTTTAGTTCCCTTCGGTAGTTTTTCCACCAAGAATCGCACCACTTGCCAACTGTCCCTATTGAAGTTCGCAGAGCAGCAACGACTGACAAGATCAAAGCGGACACGAAGACGGTAACAAATATGGCATTGGTCACCCATCTCCAAATTTGTGCAGATTTAACTTTCTTGTCAAGCTTCTTCTTACAAGCCTCCAACTTCTGCGACATCTCTCCCTGCTGCTTATACAGCGAGTGAAAGAACTTCGAGAACTCTTCCGTGAATGGGTCGCCCACTTCTCTGAATCTCTGGAGCTCCTGCAATGTCCTGACATGCCTCTTCCCTCCCACATTCTTTCCTCTCTTTCCTCAAAGTGCACAAGTACAAGTTGAATACTCGACTGGCTATCGTGGGCCCGCCTCAGGCAATTCTTCAGGGAAGTGTAGAAATCTAATATCTGTAGGCAATGATTGAAGTAATAATCCACTAAATGGATCAGCTCTTCGTCATTCCATATGGATTCAAGAATGATCTCAGCTACTTCATGGTCCATCTCAAGACGGCCAGTGGCCATCTCTCCTAGAGAGTTGAACGTTAGGGACTGAGCCTCGGCACCAAGTGCTAGTGTCCTAATTGCTCTATCAGCTCGGTCGGGTAAGGTCTTGTCCAAATCTTGCAAGCTCAGGTCGACTCTACAGGCGGCATCATAAGAGGTCAGGTCAGACTGTTATCTAGGATCGCTGTCTTCCACTGATGAAGAGTCTACTTCCGTGTTCTTTCTAAATTTCCCAACCACTGTATGGATTCAAAAAGGTGAGAAATGGGGAATGCCGACAAAACTCCAAAACCAAACGCTTTTTCAAATCTAATCAAGCACAATGCTTGAATTATAACTGTAAATGGATTTGCCAGAAAAAGATATAGCAGGACTCACAGACTACTCACAGATTAGCTAAACCCCCTTCTCTTTTTTGCTCTTCTTTTTGCGAGCTTACCTCAGTTTCAGCTGATACGCATAGGAAAGATAATATTGTTTTCACTTGAACTCCTCCAGAAGGACCAAACCAAGCTCAATCACCGTGCAGACATCAAGAGTCAACTGCAGAAACTGAGATTTACTCCAAGAAAAACAAGAAAAAGGGGGGCTTGGAATTATGAGAGGAACCGAGAAACTGGGAGTGCTACAAAAGGCTGATCTCCAGGCAGCCTGATTGGAAGATTGAAGGCTGCGTAGGGGAGTTGGGAAGAAGGAAAAGTCCAGGAGATGAGGGGCTGAGCAATGCGGTCGGCAGTGAACTCAAAATCAGTCTTCTAAGCGAGAAGTTGACTCATTCTCCCATTTTTGTTTGTCCTCTCTCCTTAGAGCTTAAGTCTTTGTTTTCCGTAGTTTCACCAATATTCTGAGGTGCTTTTCGGATACCAAAATCTTCTTTTTGTTCTCTCTTTCTCGGAGTTGGATTTTATGAAAGATGAGGTGATATATTACATCTTTATTACGTATTTAAGTGCGACTTTTTTTTCGTCATCATCATTTAGGGGGTGCTGATGATTATGTTATAATTAAAAGAGAAAATAGTGGGTGATGATGATGATGTTATAATTAAAAGAGAAAAGACCACAAAAAATCCCAAACTTTAATCAAAGTGATAAATTCACCCCAAAATTTTTTTGTGACATGAAAAACCCAAAACTTTGCAAACCATAACACATTTATCCCACTAATAGCATTTTTTCCTTTTTTATTTTTTTTTTCTGTTTTTCCTTTTTCTTTTTCTTTTTTTTCTTCTTTCCTCTTCAAGGTAAGCCAGAGTCCGGCGAGGACTACCCTCGCTTGACCCAGTCGAGGGCCGCTAACGCCCAACACCGGCGAGGGTGACCCTAGCCAGCCTAGGTGAGGGCGACTCTCGCCCAATGCCAGCAAGGACGGCCCTAGCTAGCTTAGGCGAGGGCAACCCTCGCCCGACGCCAGTGAGGGTAGCCCTCTGCCATGGTTAATAGAGGGAAGAGAGAAAAAGAAAAGAAAAGAAAAAATTTAAAAAGTAAAAGACCAAGATGCCCTATAGTTTATGGTAAATGTGTTACATAGAAGAAGTTCATGATTTTTAATGTCATGAAAAAAAGTTTGGGATAAATGTATCATAGTTGGCAAAATTTGGGATTTTTCATGTCACAAAAAAAAAGTTTGAGGTAAATTTGTCACTTTTTGGGCAAAGTTTGGGATTTTTTGTGGTTTTTTCCCTAATTAAAATGGAGGTAATTATCACTTTTAATGGCCTCAAAAGCAATGATGGCCAATCTATTAGCCAGAAAAAAGAAAAATGATTATATGACAGTCTTTAATGTACTATAATAATAACAGTCAATTGGTCACACCCCTATTCAAAAGAATAAAGATATGACACGGCCGTCCTTTCACCAAAGGACATTTGATTACAATATTAGGGTTTTCTATAAACCATCAAACCAATATATATACATCCATAAAAAAAACTAACTCACAAATTTATCAATCATACACAACTTATACCAAAGAGTTTCCACCACAAAATGTCCTCTCCGATAATGGATGCTAAGCTCAAGCCTACTTGCGACTCACTGAAAAACCTGAAAAACAAGTAAATGAGAAGAGTAGGCTGCCATGACTCATTGAGTAATATATTTCTTCTAAGCGGATCGAGAAATCACAATGCACATTTAAAACACAACCATGACTCACTTTAACATAATATATATTCATAAGAAAAATACCAAAAACACCAATAGTCTAGTCCATTGGTCAAAACACCAATAGTCTAGTCCATTGGTCAATCTCATAAAATACGTATCAATGGTCTATTGATTAATTTCATCAAACCAAACATCGATGGTCCATTCCATCGACCAAGCTCGAATAACATGTCAATAGTTCACTTCATTGACCAACTCATGCTCAAATGTCTATACATGATCACACATAACACCCGTAACAAGACGACCAAAATTCCCCCCTGATTAGATCTCCACGTATTATCAATTGGTGGCTCAGCTCACAAGGATATTTTAAACTAGTATGCACATATCCACACACCCATCAAGGTTCATAGAAACATTGAGCATTAACCATTAATCACAAATATTCAATAATCCACCATCAGAATGAGAATTATCTCACAACTTAGGCATTTGATATATGAATATCAATGTGTTCTTCAAAAACTACAATGTTTCAATATTCTCTCATAAAATGTTTCCACAAACCATTTCCAAGCAATCATTCAAACCAAAAGGAAAAAAGCGAGATGATCTTCGCAACATAAAGATCATGTAAGACAGTGAACTGCATTAACCCTTAATTCTCTAAGCATTAGAAAAAAACTAACGGCTGGATTATATTATTATCTTATAAAATATCACTTTCCTCACGATCTGTGTATCACATCACCTACTCTCTGAGATATCATGTTCATCGCAAGCTCTATATGGCGCCTACTCTCATTAGCTTCCGTACTGAGATTCTCAATAGTTGCCATGAATTCTTCCAACTTTTTCTGAATCTCCAACATTACAGGCTTCACCGCTTCTTCCTGTTCTTCTCCAAGAGTGAAGTTGGGATTAGTTTTCAGCTGATTCAAAAGCGACCAAATCCTCTTCAATTCCACAATCGAGATCAAGGTTCTCATATTCACCATGTCTATCAACTCCTTTTTCTTTTTGAATTTCGCATGGTAATTTTTCCACCAAGTATCACACGACTTGCCGACTGTCCCTATTGGAGCTGCCAGACCAGCAGCTAGAGCAGTCACAAGAGGCAGCGCATTGATCGCGACCGCAACGACTGAGAAGATCAAAGTGGCCACGAAGGCTGTCAGAAATATGGCCTTGGTCACCCTTTTCCAAACTTTCGTAGATTTGAGTTTTTTGTCAAGCTTCTTCGCAAAAGCCTGCAACTCCTTGCACAACTTTTTCTGCTGGTTATACACCAAGTTAAAAGGCTTGGACAACTCGTTCATGAATAGGTCGCTTGCGTTTTTGAATTTCTGGAGCTCCTGCCTTGTCTTGACATACTTCTCCCCTCCCACATTCTCTCCTCCCTCTTCCTCAAAGTGCCTAAGTGCATGCTCAATACTCAAATAGTTTTCATGGGCCCCACTCACACATTGCTTGAGGGAAGTGTAGAATTCTAATATCTGTTTGCCTTGCTCAAACTAACAACCCACTCAATTTGACAGCTCTTTGTCATTCCTTATGTCTTTGTCCAATGTAAGAATGATCTTAGCTGATATAAGGTGCATCTCTCGAAGGTCAGTAATCACCTCTGTTATATTGTTGATTGTCAGGGATTGAGCCTTAGCACCAGCTGCTAGTGTCCCAATTACTCTATCAGCTTGGTCATGTAAGGTCTTCTCAAAATCTTGCAAGCTCGTGTCAACTCCATCGGCAGCTTCATAAGAGGTCAGGTCAGACTGGTATCTAAGATAGCTGTCTTCCATTGATGAAGAGTCTACTAGCTTGTTTTTACTAAATTTCCCACCCATTCTTTGGGTCCAAAAATGTGGAAAATGGGGATTGCCAAAAAAACTCCAAAGCCAAACCCTTCTTCAAGTTTTGCTAAGCAAGCACAGTGCTTGAATTATATATATGAAAGGTGGGTGCAGTGGAAAACTGCCCAAAATATCTGAGCTCAGATTCACCAGAAAAAAAGGCAGGACTCACAGACTCATCACAGATCAGCTAAACCCCCTTCTCTTTTTTGCCCTTCTTTCTGTGATCTTACCTCAGTTTCAGCTGATACCACAAAGAACAAATGATCTTGTTTCCACTGCAACTCCTTCAAAAGGACCAAACCAAAGCTCAATCACGGTGCAGACACCAAGAGTCAACTGCAGACAAACAAGCAAAGTGGGGCTTAGAACTAGGGGTAAAGCATTGTCCGGGTTGGTGGCATCGAGGACGGTTCTAGGGTCAACTCGGGACCAACCGATAATTTTTATCAAGGCCTATACATAGCAAGAGGAGCTGAAGTAATCAACAAATTCGTGAATCGAGGTCAAAGGGCAAAGTTACACGAAGCTAGGAAGGAGGAAGTGGGCACTTTGTTCTGAAATTTAATTATTAGTCAGATTAAACTATAGCTATGCAGCATTCACAGTTACTCAGTAATGACAAGTTCACAAAGTTTAGAGAGTTTGCCGGTGTGTATCTATGATCAAGTGCTTTTTACCTTGCCATACAACTCCCAAGTCAACGGAATTTGGCCTGATTCCTGTGCCAAATTAAGTCAATTCTCTAGGAAGGTCGTAAGCACTACAGTGATGGAGCCTGCAGCCAATAAAGAAGCCAGTTTCTCAGAAGATGCACAGGAAAATTTGAAGGAACAGCAAAAAAATCTGCAAGAAGTCCTTCATATGTCATTATGACCGCTAATGTGGTTGCTTTTTTGTACATTACACGTGATAACTATCCAGAAGAATTTTTACTCCGTGTTATAAAAAAGCTTCTTCTCTCTCATTGGGCAAGGAACTCCTTCCTAGCCAACTCAGAGAAGCATATTGATTATAATGCCCCATATCACTTCTTTTCTTTTGTTTGGAAAATACTATCAGAATCTTCCATAGCTGCACTATGCTTCTTCAAGCAACTCAAAGGTATGTAAAAAAATTCCGCGGTCTCCTTCTGTTCTTGCGTTTTTGAGTCTGCATTTTTAAATTAAAAGAGGACATATTCAATGCGCTAGCAACTGAAATAGCGGGGTATCACCGAAATTCCCTTTCTTTGCCTAGCAAAAATTTTGGCATTTTTTAGCTAGTTTCAGCTCATAAACTGCAAGCTCATGTCTTCATCGAGCTCGCAGTTCTAACGTGCCACGACACTCCTTCCCAGATTGAAAAAACGTGACATCAAGACAGTTCGAAAGCTACTTCAGTTAAAATTGCGACGGACGATGAGCACGATTCGGTTCTCCTCGCACCGAGATTCCGATCAAAACTAAAACCCATCTCCAAAATGGGAAAGAAAAGTCCAGAAAAACACATCGGATGCAATCGCCCCCGTCGATCGAGCGTCCAGAAGGGGGTGTCGCGGGGACTAAATAAAAATCCAAAACAAATCAAGGATACACGAGGTTGAAGCAGAACGCAGCAGCCAAGTTGCGTTTGGAAAGCAGTGGCGAGCGGAGCGTTAGGGTTTCTAATTAGGGCTTCTTTTTCCTTCTGATTTACTCAGCGAGCGATGAGCGAGGTCAGCGAAAAAGTCTAATTTAAAGTGTCTGAAACTAAAGCCTGTGCATCCGCAATTCGCTGTTGTATCAGTTACAAAACTACACGGCTGAAGAACATGTAGGGTTGGTCTGTTCTCGTAGTGTAATTTCTGGGAAGCTTTCCTATGCGGCTTTGAGTAGGGTTGGTCTGTACGTTTCCCTGATAAGCATCTTTCATCTCGTGCACCGATGGTGTCACGTGGTGATTAGGGGTGAGCAACGGTCTAGGGTTGATCCTAGACCGGCCCAACCCTGCTGGTCGGTCCTTGGTCCTGAAATTCCGGGATTAACACTGTGCGGGTTGGTCCTCGGTCCTAAGAGTTTTGGGTTGGTCTAACCCTAGACCAACCCCAGTATATTATATTATATTATATTATATTATATTATATTATTTATAATTTTTTATATATTCAAACCTAAGTAAAATGTTTGTTATATTATATTATATCGTGATGTTCTATCAATAACACTAATAGTAATTTCAATTTAAAACTTTTGTTGAGTATTAATTATGTGTCGTTTGTTTTGTTTTTAGGTATTTAGAAGTTCAAGTGAATTAACAAGATGTGAAGTTATATATTCATTATTTGTATTAAATATTTTGAACTTTTTATGGTTTAATTGTATTTTACTAATGAATTTCAGCTGTACTTTGTTTTTCAATTTGTGTCAAATGGTAGAAGTTTTTGAAGAGTAGAGTAGTACTGCAGTTGCTACAGTAATTTGCTAGTCAAGTGGTGTGAAACTCATTTTTTGGTTGAGTGGACTCTACATGATCAAATGCAGGAAAACGTTTTTGCATATGGTGTTATGAATATTAAAGATAGATGATTACAAGAACTTTTCATTTTGTCCCATATCTTGATGAGCGGTTAGTAATTACGAAATTTCTATTATTGTATCATCTTAAATTTGCTAAATATGTATTAGTATTTATAGTTTAGTTGTACAATGCCGCATTGTTAATGGATGTGTAATTTGAATTTGTAGGTTTGCTTTTCTAGAGAGTATAAAAAATAAGACGAAAAAAATTATCAATCGGTCCCGGGTTGACCCTGGCACCAGACCGAACCCATTGGATTGGTTCAGTCCTTGTTCCTAGGTTCAATAGGGTCGGTCCTCAGTCCTAAAAATTGAGGACCGACACTGTACGAGTTGGTCCTAGGGTTAAGGGGTGGCCCAGACCAATCCGAACCATGCTCACCCCTAGTGGTGATGGCTGTCGCAGAAGACGAGATGGGGCTTCCCTCTCTCTTCTTCCCAAATTGATGGGATCTCGATAGGCTTCAACTTGAAGGAAGACGACAGGTGGCGGGAGGGCACGAGATACATTTTCATTGTTAAAAAACGGTACGAGATGATTTCATTTTCTGTATATTTTGTAGTATTCATACAAATATGTGAAAGTCATTTGCCGACATTCGTAACATGAAAAGAAGAAAAATGAAACACTCATTTGAAAGAAAAAAAATCTCAACAACAATCCAAGTCTCGAATTCCGACGCCGAGGGCCCAGGCTTGAGCTCTGGGCTCTTGAATGCAGCCGTGAGGTCATCGAGGGCATGGCATTCGCGCCATGGAGGTCTCTCTGAGGGAGCCCGCCTAAATGTTGGGGCGTCGGGTTTGAGCATCAAGATTTTGTTGTATTTTGAAAAATGACTTCTCATTGTTTAAAAAGGAAATCATTATTCTAAACTTAAGTATAGATTTTCCATTAATTTATTTTTTAAAAGATCTAAATGCTAGCAAATGAGAAACACGTTTTCTACCATTAAATTTGCCACATAATAAAAGAATTTTTAGTGTTATCAATGAAAGTAGTGGATCAAATTAGTATTGGCCTGCGAAGCAATGTAAATCATACATTTTATATGTTCGTTTGATAACATAAGATAATACGCATTGAAAACATTTTCATCCAAATAATTCATGAAGAAGTAACATTTGACAAATTCGCTCTTGGAAAAATTTGGCTTGTAGTTTTTTATATGATGAGATAGAGAGAAATATACTAGGGGTTAACATGCTTTCAAGGTAGAATCAAGGATTTAGAACCAAACCAAAGTATGGAGAAGTTGACTGGTGACGATTGGTTTGGTTCAAAGTATGCAAGGTAGGTTTTGGATTCCAAAATTGGAAATTAGTTTTGATGGGCATGTTCCAACTAAAACTTGAGATAAGTTTTTGTGTTTTTTTTTTTCCTCTATCTTCTACTCTATGGCGTTTGATGATGAGCAGTGAAACTTGGGACTTGAAATTTAAAACAAATCTTTGCTTTTTTTCCTATGTTTCCATGCAATCCCGTGGTATTCCATGATATCCAATAATGGGTGTATAATTTAAAATTACTAGTCTAACTTTTCATTTTCGATGATATTCATGATTGAGACTTTTATTTTGTTAATATTTCATATTCTATGTATGTCTAAGTATTAGTTGTGGTCAATGGATTGTAACAGTAAATAGTGGTCATTAAAGGTGATGATTCACTATAATCGTTTAATTAAGAATACAAGGGAAATCTAGATAGACCCTATAATCTATGACAATATAGGTTTCAGGTTTCAAATTATGTGAGATAGACTCTAGATTCTAAAAATTTGGGAACCGATTCCAACTAGTAGATTTTAAATTTCAGATGGTACCATTAACCCCTAAAACTCCATTAAGTCAGCTTATGCTACAATGTTTTGGTCCACTCTCATGCGCGTAATGAAAGGCGGTCGAGTGACAATCGCCAAACAATGATTGGACATATTAGCACTCCTGAACAAGTGAATAGCTTTACTTTGAAACTCCATCGTCTTCCGTTGTCGTTCATTTGGTTTCCACCAGATCAACTTGTCGGGCACCGAAGACTTTGAGGATTCGAGCTTTGCTACCATTTGATTCGAGAATAATGGGTTTATCGGATTCCCAAAAATCAGATTCGACACTAAATCGAACCCCCCAAAATGAATGCGGAAGATGAGCTCGGGAAATTCACATGTATCACCGATCCTAAAGCACACCACGGAATCGAGCGTACCTTGTTAGCCATAGATTAAACACTAATGCTGAAGATCGAGGAAGAAATTCTGATCCTGTTCGATCAAGGAGCATGCCATTGCTATTAGGGGGAGAAAATAGCGTATTCTTCTTTTTTGTTTCTTTCTTTTTGAGGGAGAGAGAGACTTACGCACGTTGCCTGAAGGGAAGAGAGTCTTTCACATACGTTCATCCAAAAGGTACGTGTCTTTTATTCCTTTCCCTCAAAGCGTCTCCTCCAATAGACGCAACCCTTCAACGTAACATCTCATCCAAAAGACACAACCCCTTAACGCACTCTTTTATCCATGGGTCCTAATCTTGCGGGCCAAGCTTTTAGACCCAACATAGGCGGACGGGCCAACTTAGGCCCATCACATTAATTAATAAAACCATCATCTCCCATTCGCACATGGTGGGCCGAACAAAATCCTCTTTACCTCTCTTTAACATTTATACCAGTGAATAATCCGTGCGACCAACATATTTTGAGAGCTCGTTATCATACATCTGTTAAGAATATATAGCAGTTCATAATAAGCATCACACTTTGAGTAGATTTAGTATGCAGTACCCTAAATCGATCGATCACATTTATATTTCTTTTGATCTCTTTTAAACAATTATATATATATATATATATATATATATATATATATATATATATATTGTATTCACAATTATGATTATTCCAAAGATAGTCATAATTGGTTAACCGATGAATACAAAACTACAATGTAATTCTCAAAATTCGATCTTCCTTTTTCCTTCAAACTCTCAATTTCAGTTCAACTTGCTTTTCTAAAAATGTCCCATTAAATTGAATCAACTCATGATCATTGGCAACATCCTAAAATAGCAAACACTAAATAGAAATCTTGAGAATAAGTAAAAGTCATGAGGGTACTAAAATTGAGGAACGTTTTTCTCAAGAGTCTCACACGACATAAAAGTTGAAATCAAAACTTTTGTCATTCTTATTGGTCGTTTCATGCATATGTAATATGAAATACGTATTATGGTATTAACTCATTTCCCATGGAGCGTATGTCTACACCTTTAATACCGTACAAATAATAGTTCAGACATACCTAATGTCTAACTTGAGTTCACGTATCTACTCATTCACAAAATTCATTAGAACTCACATTTGGCATCATAGATAGATAAAGTAAAATATGTGGGTTATTTTACTTTCGGACATAGTAAGTATTATGTCATCATCTTAACACTCAGTTAAGGCGACATACGTATTTTAAGCTTGAGCTCTCGATTATCATCTAGATAATAAGCTTAAAAACAGTCTCATATCTATTTATCACACAGTAAATAGAGGCGATTACCCGTGTGAGTGGGCTAATTTTATATATGTCCGACATACTTTCTCAACTTAAAGTAATGCACTGAGCATTAAGATGCATAAAAATCAAACAAAGATTCATAGGCATTAATGATGAAAACACAAATTCATCAAATGTGAGCACTTAGGGAAATTACAATATTCAGTACATCAGCCTCTATGCAATCCTAGAGATTTTATATGGCCACAAAAACACATCTCTAGGTATTGGCTTTGTCATAGGATTTGCTACCATTCTATGCGTAATATGTACTGTAAGTTCACATCTTTTCGTGCAATCATATCCTTGATAAAATTATACTTGGTATCTATGTGTTTGGTCTTGCCATGATATTTTGGATCTTTGGTGTACATTATAGCTACTTGACTATTATAGTTAATCAATAATGGACTTGTAGCTTTTTCAATAACATTTAAATGATCCAAAAAATCTCTTAAGCCAAACACCTTCTTATACTACTGCTGATAATGCCACGAACTTAAACTTCCATCGTGAACAAGGCTATACACGTTTGTTTCTTACTACTCCAACATATGGCGCCATTATTTAGTAAGAAAACAAAGCCAGAGATAGATTTCCTTTCATTTAAATCTCCTCCATAATCAACATCAGAATAGTCTTAGAGTCGCAAATCCTTTCCTTAATGACTCAGCGTATAATCAGCAGTTCCCTTTAGATACCTCAGTATTCTCTTAACGGCTTTCCAATGTGCTTGACCTAGATTGGATTTGTATCTTCTTATCATTCTAACTGCAAAACATATGTCAGGTCTTGTGCACATCATAGCGTACATCAAGCTTCCAACAGCACTAGTATAAAGAACATGTTTCATTTGTTCATTCTCTTGTGGAGTCCTTGGACACAATATATGGCTCAATCCTTCGCCTTTTGTAATAGGAGTATCAATGGGTTTACAAATCGTTCAAGAACTTTATTTATATATATTTCTTGCGAAAGAGATAACAACCTCTTCGAACGATTTCTTGAAATCTTAACTCCAAGAATGTATGCAGTTTCACTCATATTTTTCATCTCAAAGTTGGAAGATAACCAACTCTTCACAATATTTACAAACTCCATATTGCTTCCGCCAATTAGTATATCATTAACATATAATGATATGATCACAAATTAATCTTTGGATATTTTGATATATGCACAATAATCCTCATCAATCATTGTAAAGTCATATGCCATTTTGGCATTATAAAAATGTATATACTATTGTCTCGATGATTGCTCAAGACCGTATATCGATCTCAAAAGTCGACATACCTTTCCTTCTTGGCCTTCTTTAATGAAACCAACAGGTTGTTCCATATATATTTCTTCCTCTAATTCTCCATTGAGGAAAACAGTCTTTATATCCATTTAATGTAACTCAAGATTCATACTAGCCACTATTACCAGAGTAATGCGAATCAAGGTAAATCTCATTACAGGAGAAAATGTTTCTTCATAATCAATTCATTCTTGTTGATTATACCTATTCGCCACAAGGCGAATCTTATGCCTTTATATCAAGCCATCAGCTTTACACTTTATTTTGATAACCCACTTGTTCCCAATAGCTTTACGTCCTTTTGGAAGATCAACCAGTTCCCAAACTTGGTTTGACTTCATTGACTCAATCTCATCTTCCATTGCATGAATCCATTTTTCCTTATTAGGTCAATTTAGAGCCTCATTAATATTTCTTGGCTCATCCTCATCTTACGGAGCAATTATAAAAGTTTCCCCTTCAATGTTAAAATGTCACGCCCCGATCCTCCAAGCGCGCGAACATCCCACTCTGGTCGATACAAATGTGACTTCCCAGGACACGTCGCCGACCCATTCATTTTTATTACGCATGCGGAAGCGAAACAAATCCCCTAACAACATTTAACTTGGGATAGAAAAGCAAGCAATCAATCACAACCAATCAAGCTTTCTTATAAACACACAGGTTTATATACAACACTGGATTGTCTACAAAATAGACAGGCTCAACAACTAGGGAACTGTCCTATGACCAACTTGTCAGACACGTTCGCCAATTCTTCAGCCTCCACCTTCCGAACTCCAGGACTTCCGGTCCTTCACGACCGTCATCTAGGGACCTGAAATATTATCCCACAACCGGGATGAGACTACGTCTCAGCGAGTCCTACCCTCTAAAACTCAATTAGGAAGAAAATACGCCTCAGGGCGCTCTAGCCACACAAATAGGAGAGAGGACTTACCTCGCCTCAGTCCCTTTCCTGCACGTTAGTACAATTCATATTCAAACAATGCTCGCACAAGCTGAAACTACCGACATACCCATCGGTCTATCAATTCAGTCAATCCAATTGATATCGTACGATCAACACATCTATCAATTCATATCATCTATTAAACCATACCATCTATTCATCCATCAATACGATTACGGCTCGCATAAGCTGAAATGGATGCAATGCTCTCACAAGCTGATATAGATGGTAGCTCACACAAGCTGATATATGGATCGTTGCTCTCACAAGCTGATAAACGATCATTGCTCTCACAAGCTGACATATAGTGCTCACACAAATTGATACATATATAAACCAATTGCTCGCCAAAGCTGATAATTCAATAATAAACCAACTCATATCTCAATTCAATCAATCAATCAATCCAATCGATTCAAACTGGTCATACAAATCAATTACGGTGCTAAAAGCCAACACCGGGTATTTTCAAGTTAAATACCACAACTTCATCAATATCATTCAATTCCACACTTTTGGAATTATTAATCATAATCATCAATCACTCAATTTCTCAATTTAAACATACAATTAACACAAACCGACCGCCGCCTTCTTTGCGATCGGTAAATAAATTCTAACGACCGCCATCCCTAAGATAATTTTCGAAATTATTAAATAATTAAATTTAATTCCGAAAATTAAATAATTAAATATTATATTATAATAATATAATTTAATAAATTAATATTTATAAATTCGAAATAATTAATTAATTAAAAATAATTAATTAGGGCTTAAACAAGATTACACTGATTTAATCATACAATTAGCCCTAATTAAACATCCATTAAACTAATCATGCAACTAATCTAATTTACATTAAAATAACATAATTTAATCACATAAACCTAATTAGACTAATCTAAACACCCCTTAAGCGTCATTAACTCACTAAGCAAGAATTAGAGGATAAACTCACCGGATTAACGTTCCAACGAGTCCACGGTGAAGGCGACGCCAAGGCAAGCGATAAACCTCAAGGCGGCGACACCAACCAAGGCCGGGAAGGGCTTGAAAACGGGCCATGAAGTCTCTAAAACCTTGCTGTCTTCTGCTTCTGATCTGGGCTGAACTGCAGAGAAGAAACCAGCAACTTCAACGGCGAAAACGGGCCGATCGGAGCTCCGGTAAGCGGGTGGTTGGAAACCGGCCGCTCCCGGGGGTCTTGGGGATCTTATAGGAGGTTGGGATGGGCAAAGTAAGGGTCGGAAAGGGGCAAAACAGCAAGAAAACGCGGAACAGGCGGAGCAGGGCGGAACCAGACGGTCCGGCGAGCGGCGGCTTCAGGCGGCTGTACGGGACGGCCGGAGAATCGTTCCGGCGAGCGGAGAGGTGCTCCAGAACGGTCTGGATGTCGTCTTCGCGGGATGGGTGGCTCGTTTGCTGATTCAACCGGGAAGACTACTTTTTACTCGAATCTTTGACGAAAGGTCAGCTGGAGCAGAAACTGGAACGAGGAGAAAACAAGGGAGGAAAACGGCCGACGATGGCCTTCCGGGCGTGCGATGATGGAGGGCCTGGTGAGTTCGGTTTCCTCTGGTTTTTCCAAGCTTCCTCTCTTCAACAACAATGGAGAAAGCCAAGAAATGGGGAAGAAGAAGCTGCTGAAGAGGGGGGGCTCCCTTGGTGGCTCTCTAGCTTGCAACACTTGTCAATCTCTCCTTCCACTTGCCCCCACCATGACATCACATGCCATCAGCCACTCTCTTTCCTCAATCTTCCTTCACAACCTTGCCAATAGGTGCAAAATAGCTCTCCCCCCATGGCATACGAATTTGTTACATTTCCCTCTTTAATCTCAATCGATTTCATCCAATTCTCAACCAAACACATCCAATTGAAGCCCAATTAAATCCATCAAGGTATCCTCGTCCGTCTCATGACCTTTTCCCATCAAATGATCCAACTTGCATCCCGAAGATTCAATCAAAAACGACCCTCTGACAATTCCGAACAAAAACGGCCTTACTTTGCTTTTCTGCCAAAAATCTCAGTTTGTAGAAAAATCTTCTAGAGATGAGTCACCATTCCTAAAATGAATTGTGACTTGACAGAACTTCCAATTTCTGTAATCGGTTCAATTTCACGGTTAAATTCAATCTGGCGCGACTTTAGCGCATCCTAATCTACCGGGTAGCTTTTAGGAATTTTCTGTGCAATTGATCTGTGGTTGATTATTTTCAAGCCACAAAGTGCATCTTCGATACATTGGCGACTCTTGATTGTCGTAGAAATCTCGAGGTTTCAAATACGGACACAGGGTACAAAAACGATAGAGAAATTGGTCTAGTGCCGATCAACAAGAATTGTGCAATTAGGTGGAATCACCCACACTGAATTACATGGTTCTGTTGAATCGACCTATCTCCGGTCTCTAATCGGTCTGTGCCGTAATGACCCTTGCAGATTAGTACGGTCGAGCAGTCGTTTCCTGGTCGAATTCTCAAGTCTATTGTGTTTAGATTTCTTAACGGCTTCACCTGATAGACTAGTTATCTCGTGAGTGGCCAATTCCAAGAAGAGAGCTATAGGCGCGAAGATGAAATGCCCGACTTATTTAATTGAAACCAGAATTGGAAAAATCGGGATGTCACACAAAACGTCGACGGTGAATACTTTAGCGACTTGTTCGCCATATGGGAGATTGTACACTTTGCACATCATTTCCCATTATGCTCCCACTAGGATTAGATAATGATGATGTCGTCTTGTCATGTGGTTGTAATGAGAATGAGTTGAATTCAATTCATCATTTCTCATATTACTCCCACTTGGACGAACTACACTAATTTCATTATCTGATCCAAGGTTTCAAATAGAGAGTAATATTCCCCTATTTAGCCATTCTTAGGAAATTCATCCTCTAAGAATGTGATATCCCATGATTCAAATTCAGTTATACTCCTACTTTCCTGCTCACCTATGAACACATATCATTTCGAGTGTTCGAAGTATCTTATGAAAATACTCTTATTTCCTTTGGGACCCAATTTCCCAAACTTATGAGAGGACTCATGAGTATAGGCAACACAACCTCATGGTTTAAGAAAACTTAAGTCCGGTTTTCTACCTATCCATAACTCATATGGACTGGAAGTAACTGATTTGGAAGGCACCCGGTTAAGTATATAGGCAGCAGTTAATAACGCATCACTCCAAAAAGTGATAGGTAAGTTAGCATATGCTATCATCGACCTAACCATTTCTAGTAGGGTTCTGTTTCTTCTCTCTACAACACCATTTTGTTGAGGAGTATATGGAATAGACAATTGTCTTTCTATTCCTTTTTCATCACATAATTTTCTGAACTTATCAGATAAATATTCTCGATCTCGATCGGATCTCAATGCTTTTATTTTCTTGTCTAATTGATTTTCTACCAAGTTCATAAACCTTTTGAAACAACTTAATGCTTCAGATTTATGAGAAATCAAATAGATATATCCGAATCGAGTATAATCATCCATAAAAGTGATGAAATAAATAACCCCATACCTTTCTCTCACATTCATTGGACCACATACATCAGAATGGATTAAATGCAGAGAAAATTCAACTCTTTTACATTTTCCAAATGGTTTTATTGTCGTTTTCCCTTCTAGGTAATGCTTATATATGGACAAATCGAATTTTTCAATATTACCCAACAAGCCCTCTTTGGCTAGTCTATTCATATGTTGTTGGTCAATATGACCAAGTCTAGCATGCCACATATTCACATCATTATCATATGAAGTGGAAGACGTGAAAAAGGGAATAACAAATATTGACATCACCGCAGTCAACATTTAGTACAATAAAACCATCCAGAAAATGACCACAACCACAGTAGTTTGTATCCAAATACAAATCTACACCGCTATTACGGAAGTTCACACTAAAACCAAGCTTAACCAATACCAAAACAGACACTAAATTTCGACGAATCTCCGGAGCATATAGAACATCAGCATATAGGAACAAGGTGCGTCCAGCACACATGTTCAATTGACAGGTGCCAATCCCTTTAACTTTAGCTCTGGAGTTATATCCCACATAGATCTACTTAGTTCCAGTTGGTACTCGTCGGAATTCGACGAAGGATTCTCTATCCTTTGCTACATGGTCTGTCGCTCCTAAATCTACAGTTCACAAAGGATTGGATTCAGCCAATAATGCAGAACTTGATACATAAGCAAAGTTCTCAAATGTACAAGAGGTGTTTACCTTTTTCGGCTCACAACAGTTGCAAGTATAATGACCTTTCTTGTCACAATTGTAACACCTCACCCTTGACATTTTCTTCACTTGAGAACGTTTTCCTCTCTTGTGTTGGTTAACTCTTGATTTCTTGCAATAAGGACTTGATCATTTGCATTTCCACATATTGAACGAATCAATACGTTTACGCTTAGAGCTCAAAGCCCTTTTTGAGCTAGAACCAGCATTGCAAATATCTATTTTTGGCTCAAATGCCGTTAGGTAGTCCTCTACTAGCTCAAGGTGGCGCACAATATCCTCAAGATCTTCCATAACATGGTCAAGAGCTTTTAGTGCTTCTTGTTTTTCCAGCACATATTGAATCTTCATATTCAATATTTCACAATTGTTGCCGTTCATATAAGCAATTACGTTCTTAGTTACTGAAACCATCGATTTGAACACATCAGACATATATCCATTTTGCACAGACCCATCATATCAATGAACAATTTCAAGTAAGGTTTCACAATCAAAAGGTCACTATGTTTACAATCATTCTCCAAAAAACCTAACTTAAAACTATCATTAATATAATTGTCTTATGCAAAATAAATTCTATAAAGTTATAAAAACTTCTATGAACTACCCACAGCAATCAACAATAACAGAAAGCAAATAATATTTGACATTCAATAGAATGATAATGCTTTTACATAATATAACTATCCACAACACTAAGTAACATATACAAAATATATATATATATATATATATATATATATATATATATATATATATATATATATCAACATAGAAAGAGATATTTACACCCAAAAACATCTCAAACTAATCTAAAAAATAAATAGGGAAAGTCCCCGTTAATCTATCACAAAATATCTAAGAAATTTAAAGGCACATTTACCAACCATGGAAAAAATTTTGGAGAGCTTTCATGTTGTCTTCGAGATGCATTTACTTTGCGCCATGTGGCGCTCAATAAGGGTTGAAATTTTGGTTAACTCAATCATATAGTACTCTCTTACAAAATCTATTACTAGTCTCCCATAACCTGGGACCACGTTGACCTCCTATAGGCGATCTAACACTGATTGCCATTCAGGTGGAAGAGTGTTCATAAAAGCTGGCACTTACTCAAAATCCGGCATAAGACAACCATTTCAGATGATTTTCTGTATCATCTGATTGACCCTGACCACATGTGATATTAAATCACCGTCATGCCACCGATAATTAGCTAACTATATCATTAGCCTTTTAAGTCTTGCACTTCCTTTGTCCTTTCTCGGGATTGTAGGTATTCATGCATAACACATCATAGTTCTTGCAACAAATGCAGAACTAAAAATGGATCACTTATAATCCATAATGAACATAAGGGAAAATACATAATTTTCCATGATTCATGCAACAAATGCAAAATAGAAAAAATGGATTACTTATAACCCACATAGACATAATTGAAAATAGAAACAGATTTTTTTTTTTTCGGGTTAACGGTCAAAGTCAACAGTCAACATCAGAGTCAACGGGCAGTGGGTCGGGCCAGTCAGACCGGACAGCCCAATCAGGCCGGTCGGGCAAACCGACTGGCACGTGCCGTGCGCGTGCGCAACACATGCCAGGCTTCCGCACGTGCGTTGCACGCGCCTTCGGCCGAAATGGAATCTCCCCGTCCATATTGCGAGCAAGATGGGTCATGTTGAACATATCGAGAAGATGAGGAAAGTAACACTTTCGTCAAATGGGCAAGGGCAAACCGTTCTTCATATCGCCGCAAAATATGGGAGAGTCTCTGTAGTGAGATACATACTTAGCAATCCAGATCTTGGGGTGCTGTTAAATGAACTAGATAATGATGGAAATACAGCGTTGCACTTGGCTGTGATGCATTCACAGCTCGCTGCTTTGATTCATCTTGTGCGGACTTACGGAATTCACCTCAGCGTTTACAACAACGAAGGCTTGTTCACTATTGACATTGCTCGACGACGCATGGCAAACGGGTATAAGGTTCGGCATGTAGGTAACATGAACAGTCACTATTTTATTTATTTACTTACTAGGGATTTCGTAGACTAATGCATTAGTTAAGGCAGATCTTGTATTCAAATCATTATGTCTCCCAGCCAACTAGATATTAGAAGTATTGATCAAATTTCTAGCATAGTCGAGACTCCTATCAGATAAATGTTTTGCAAGTCTCTAATTTAGTCTTGATAGGAGGTAATTAAAATTTGTGATCATGAATTTCTCTGCAGTTAGAAACAAGTAACGTGTCTTTCATAACATGGAGATAAAAATTTATACATCTCGTTTAATTGAGCCTCTAAATACGGTCATAAATAAAAAGGCAGGGTTTGTCAAAGTTGCATTCTGTTTTTCACAAAAAGCCAGGGGTCAATGTGGCAAATTTGAACGCTCCAAATGTAGCACAATCTCATAACATTATCATTTTGTCGACCTATGAAATGATTGCCGACATAAATTCCATTCACGCCTCTTTTTTCGTCTAAAATGAACTTGATAGTTTTGTGCTAATTCTTCAAAAAGAGCAGAAACTGCATCTTTAGAAGCAAACGTTTCCAGAGTTCATTCCCGTTATTAATATGGTATAAGTTTGTTCTTATTTTCCTTTTTACATGCTTCCGATCTCAGTACTCGGCATGGCTGTTGTTGGCTTTCTCGGTCGCGGGAAAAGGTCCACTTTTAAACGGAGAGTTACTCCTACTTAAACCGGAAGCTCGAGATGAAGAGTTATTTGTAGTCCGCTCGTGCAAAAGCGTGTGGAGCAGGGACATCGTCAAGGATTACATCAATTCCCGTATGGTGGTGGCAACGCTTGTGGCCACAGTGACTTTCGCAGCTGGTTTTGCAGTTCCTGGAGGACTTAACGGCTCGGACACAGCCTCCAAAGATGACCGGGGCATGGCTACGATGCTGGACAATCGAATGTTCCAGGCCTTCGCGATTTGCAACGCCATCGCGATGTTCTGCTCAATGACGGCAGTCGTCAACCTCATCTGGGCGCAGATAGTTGATGTCAACGGTGCGGTCGCTGCATTCCAGCGCACAACGCTACCACTACAAATTGCACTCCCGGCGATGTCCACCGCTTTCTTAACTGGTGTCACCTTGACCGTTGGCAAACTCCCGTGGCTTGCTAACACCATATTTTATTTGGGACTCGTTTTCCTCCTCATTATCTCATTTGCTAGATTTTTAGGGAAGCCTCTCATTTTTAGAATCCTCGGTCATCCTTTCCGTCGACTAACATTCTGGCTTGTTGTCGCTTACGTTTATGTGTGGGGAGTTGAGACGTACATTTATGATGACGATGTCGCGAAAGATAACAGAAGGGAGAAGAAGACCTTTGCTAGTCCGCCTGTGGATGTTGCCGGTGAATCGAGGACCGATGACTCGGCGAAAGCAAAATGTGAGGATGCGTTACATCCTCCAAGTCACTGATTTGAATTGATCATTCCATATTATCTGTAATATGTAGAAATAATATATGTTTTCCTTGGTGAGCGTGACTCACTCGACGGTTGCTTTCCTATATGTCAGATCAAAGGTGATTGTTAATGATTGTAAGCTAAACCATGTGTTTCTCTGATAACTTAACTTATTAGAATTGTTGGATATAATTCCATCAAATTTCATATGTTATTAAAGCAGATGTTCTAAGTTCAAACATTTTTAGGTCCTATTTGCTTCATCTATTATATGTTCTCATGTTTCAATCTTAGATCAATTCAAGTTTACGAGTGAAGATGAGTATAAAGTATTTGTATTAAAGTATTTGAATTGAACATCGCATTTGTCTAATAATTTTAATTTTTTGAACAATTAATTATAGTTCCTTGAAATTTCAAAGTGATACACACTTACTATAAATTATATAGATGAATGGCTCATTTCATCTGTTTCATCACCTTGGAATCAAATTGCCGACTTTGAACATGTGGAAGCTCGTGGGTTGGCCATGTCCGATTTACTTTGAATCAGTCCAATTTGCGGCACTCTCGAGTCACGAAATCCTAAGCACTCACTTATCTGTCTGGTGTGCAAAGAAAATAATTCTCATCTCCTACTCTCTGAGTCAAGAGTTGGGTGAAGAAAACCAAAAAAAAATAATTCTCTTCACTACTCACAAAAAAATAGAATCAAACACAAAATAGAATCAAACACCAAACTCATTTCCATTTACACCCCCTTTCATTTCCCCACTTCTCCCTCCTAGGCACCCAATTTCGGTGCATGAAAATGAGGTTTGGTGTTTGATTCGTGGCGGGGTATAATCTAGTGAGCAGCGGGCGTAGAAGTCTAGTCAAGGGACGAGATAAAAAAGGAATTGCAATACGCAACTCAAGGAGAATTGTGGAAAAGTCTGGATATGTGATTTTCCTCCTCCAATCTCTGATTTTATTTCAAAGCTGGTTGGTATTGACACGGGGAATATAACTCTAAAGTGATTCTGGACCTATTTATTCGACAGTGAACGTAGATAATTACAAAAAATAAAATGGGTTTTGATTGTACGAATGTCTATTGAGTTATAAACTTTTAAAATTAGTCGATTTAATTTGAAACATCTTGACAATTTGCCAATATAATAATTTCGACTAATTTTGACTAAAAATGATTGACATAAACGCTAGCCATCCTATGGCACATGACTGGGGTAAGTACACTATCAGTGCAAAAACTTTCATTTTGGTGTCAAAAGTTTATTTTGGATCACTTAAGTGCCAACAAATTTGAAAACGATCATTTCAGTACTAACGTTGATGAAATTGGCCAAAAATCTGACGTGTCGCTTTTTTATTAATTTTTTAAAGCCGACGTAGCTCGTTGGAGAGTACAGTTAGCATCCAAATAACAAAACGACGTCGTTTAGCAACTTTTCCCCAACTTCAAAACCCTAAACCCCCAAATTGAGAGAGAGAGAGAGAGAGAGAGAGAGAGAGAGAGAGAGAGAGAGAATGCATGTCGTCTTCTTCTTCTTTGAAGACCAACACCAGCAGTGGCACCAGACGGCACCAGCGGCAGCACTAGTAGCACACTAGCAACACACCAGTAGAGGCACCAACAACAGCAACGCACCAACAGCACCTTCGACTCCTCTTCTTCCTCCTCCTCCTATGCCCTCACCTTCTATTCTTCTTGCCACTTCTTGCTTGAGCAACAATCCCAATCTCTCCTTGCTCACCTGGTTGAACAACTACAATGGTGGCCGAGCGATGACGAGTGAACGATGATGGCCGAGAGGTGGAAACCCTAATTTCAATCCCCATATGAGCTATACGGCGTCATTTTCTATAAGGATGTTCACGTATAACGGCAAAATGACGTTGTTTCAAAACCACTGCAACTTTTTTTTATTGAATATAAAAGCCACTTAATTGATCTAGCCAGAATTTCTGATCGATGGTACCAAAGTGATCATTTTTTCTTCGATTTGGCACTCAAGTTTGAACCCGTGTACAAGATCCAACTTAATTTGAAGATATAGGAAAACTGAATTTATTAGGAAAAAAATACCAATATCACATTTGGTATTTGAATTATAATTTATCTTGAAGAGAATATTCACGTTATATATACTGAGACCACTTTTTTGTGCAATCCCCCAAAAGTCAACCCCCCACAGTAACCCCCTTTTTCTCTCTCCCGCACCCTATTTCCATATATATGGATCTTCACTTCCAAATCCGATCGAGATGCTGATAAATAGTGTTCGAATGGGGGGATATTGCTTGCTGATTCATGTTGTGAAATGCGTGCTCTCTTGTTCTTTTCGCTAAGATGCTGACGAGTAACAACAGAGAAAGGAATATGTCCCCGTATCGATGAACTCTCGGTAGCTAAGGAAGATATAATTAAGACGCAATCAAGACGACAAAGATGAAAGCGAGGTGAGAAATAAAATTAAGGCGAAAAGGTAAAACAGACAAAGGCGTGAAATACTGTAGCATCTTGGCGTAAAGAAGAAAGAAGAGAGAAGTTGGCACCCAATTGAGGCATTTTGTCCGTGAGGACATGAGTGTTTCAAGACTTGAGGTAATTTTCCATGAGATTGAACACTGTGAGCTTGGGTGCAATTTAGGGGTGAGAAACATTCAAACATTTAGGCGATTGTAACTCTTTGATTCTCCAATGTTTAGTGGATTATTTGCTCTTCCCTGAACACGTACTGAGACTTGGACCGAATCATGTAAATCTTATTAGTTTCCGCATTATATCACAGCAACAACAAATGGTATCAAAAGTAACGTCAAAGTGTTTATACTAGAAATCATTGTGCTAAAGTGATTTGAAAAAGTTATGCCGTGCTTTTTACAAGATGTTTGACAAGTATCTTTAATTACAACATTCAGAATTTCCACCGCCTCAACTCTTGTCTCACTGGGGTTCAAATCCCCACCTTCTTAAGGGGGATGAGGTGGGAACGAATAAGTTTCAGGAGTGAGTTTCGACTCTCACGCTCTGCAAGAGGCAGGGCAAAAGTCTGAGCGTGAGTGTTAGAATAAGAATAGCGTAGGACTGACAAAAAAAAAAAACACTGTTGTCTCACCCACTTTGAAGGAGTCGCATGTATTACTGAACACAAATTATAACACTTCACGCCAAAATATAGTTACAGTTCAGTCACGATTATAATTTTTCTTAAAGAGATGGGAGAATGTAAACATAAACCATGATGGGAGACAGAAAGATTGAGCCAACATGCAACATCAACTCAATTGAAAGCATCAGGGTTTTGCAAGAGATGGGCGTCGATGGCCATGAACATTCCCATGGCCTTCTCTTTGCCGGCCTTGATCTGCTTCTCCGTGATCTCGGCCCCGTCCTTGGCATAGTACTTGCTCGTGCTCTTGCACATGCATCCTTGGCTAGCTGCAAGGCAAAGAAAACCACAATCAACTCCTAAACGTTGGTCTCATTTAAACTGTCGGTGAATGTCTTGAGACCCATGTTGATGCGGTGCGATTAAAATGGACAAACGGGGTGAAATTAAAAGATGCGCGAGGACTAGCCTTCACAGAAAGCGACATACTTGATGATTGAAATGCCCTCTAAATGATTCTCAATCGCCTGTTTAGTAATCTAAATCGCCATCACAATAGTCTAAATCATATAATAGAGAAAGAGTACTAAAGACATGGATCTCAAGCCCAAATGATACTTATTAGCATGCGAGTGATCGTTTGAATTTTGATGCTCTTGAGGGTGGGAAGTCACTAAATTATTAACTTTTTTCCAACACCGGTCGGGTTCCATGGGATTGTTTCCCCTATTAGAGATAAAAAGTTAGCATGCAAGTAATTTAAAAGCACAGTATAAATTCGGTTCTCCCAATCAACGAGTATAAACGAGAATATGGGGGCGAAAAAATTGTTACAAGAACTAAAACGTGGACTTTTCGAGAAGCTCCAATAACAGAAATGTCGCATATTCGGCAAGATGCAAGTACGTCCATCCATCGAGACTTAGTTTTTGGAGAAATGCACAAACAGATATTGAATGAATAAAAACGTTTAGAAAAATGTCATAAATAGCTTTTTTAGCTCAGTTAAATAGAGCTTACTTTAGTAAGCGAGAGGTCTTGACTTTGAATCTCAACGAGATCCTTTGTATTATGACTCGTAATATTTTTTTTTTTCACATCCAATCTACTTCGTAACAATTTTTTTGATAAACAAAACTTCAACCGAGCCAAAAAAATTAGTCACTTAATACATGATAGAGCCAACATATACATACTATATATGTGTGTGTGTTTTTTTCTTAGTGCAAATGGTTATACGAGCACCCAATTAGTAGGGGAGGTTGAGTTCGACTCTCAACGAGACAATTTGTCATTCAAAATTTTTCATAACAATTTTTTTTATAAACAAAAAATTCGATTGAGCCAAAAAATTTGTCACTTAATACATCATAAAGCCAACATATACATGTAATTCATTTTTCTTGGTACAAATGGGGATACGAGCACCCATTTAGTAAGCAGGAGGTTTTGAGTTCGACTCTCAAATAATTTTTCTTTTTTGTAAATTCAAACTTCTTCATAACAATTTTTTTTATTAAAAAAAAGATCAATCGAGCCAAAAAAAATTGTCACTTAATACATCATAGAGCCAACATATACATACAATATATTATGTTCCGTTTTCTCGGTACAAATGGGATACGAGCACCCATTTAGCAAGCCAAAGTTTTGAGTCCGACTCTCAACGAGAGCATTTGTCTTGTGACTTATAATCTTTCTTTCTTCTACATTAACAAATTTCTTGATAAACATTCAAACTTTTGTCTTCTTGATGCTGTTATAATCAGGGATACGGAACTCTAGTGCGAATGGAACTCATTGCGGTGATGCTAAAGGGAAGTTGATGCTGACGAATCCCACTCGAATATCCGGACAATGGAAAAGCTTAGAGCTGGGGAAAAGGAATGGGTCGGGGATTAGATTTGGCTGAGGTTACCAAGGGTTGGTTCTTGGTTATTGCCCTGGAACTGACTTACCCAGGCCATGCTCAGCTCTCACCCTTAGAAAAGGGAACTCTAGAAAAAGCATAAAGGAAAATGTCACAAATAGTCCTTAAATTTTCATCTAATGTTCAATTTCATCATTGAGCTTTCAATTTGGTTCCTAAACTTTCATCTAATGTTCAATTTCATTCATGAGCTTTCGATTTACTCAATTTCATCCTTGAATCTAATGTTCCATCTAGTCCCTAACTATTTTAAAATTGACCAATTTCCCTTCTTTTTTTATACCAAACTGTTTTTTTATAAATAAAATATATCAAACTAGGTTTTTTTTTTAAATACCACATTTATGCAAAGTAATAAATGTCAATATTTCTTTCATTTCTCCATATTAAAAACAAATGGGAAAAAAGGACGGTAATAATAAACAAAGGTGAATCTTGCATTTTGATTTCTTTTTTGTATATGCAAATACTCGAATAATGTACAAAAGCCCATCAATAGATTTTTCCCTTTTCGGTGAAGTCCAAAAAAAAAATCGATTGATGGGCGTTTGTACATTATTCGAGTAATTTGCATATACAAAAAAGAAATCAAAATGCAAGATTCACGTT
The DNA here is from genome assembly GCA_016097545.1 of Eucalyptus victrix. Lineage (NCBI taxonomy): Eukaryota > Viridiplantae > Streptophyta > Magnoliopsida > Myrtales > Myrtaceae > Eucalyptus > Eucalyptus victrix. Next base: position 18,849,791 of record CM027842.1, on the reverse strand, counting down.
TGTTTATTATTGCCGTCCTTTTTCCATTTGTTTTTAATATGGAGAAATGAAAGAAATATTGACCTTTATTACTTTGCGTAAATGTGATATTTTTTCAACAACAAAAAAACCCAGTTTGGTATTTTTTTTATTTATAAAAAAACAGTTTGGTATTAGAAAAAAGGAAAATTGGTTAATTTTCAAATAATTAGGGACTAGATAGAATATTAGATGAAAGTTAGAGCATCAAATTGAGCAAATTGAAAGCTCGAGGATTAAATTGAACATTAGACGAAAAGTTTAGGGATAAAATTTAGCAAATCAAAAGTTCGAGGGATGAAATTGAACATTAGATGAAAGTTCGAGGACCATTTATGACATTTTGATTAATATTCTTTATTGTTCAAGCAAAAAGACATTTTCTATCGGCTAAACCTTATGCTTCTCACGTTCAATGCTTTTGTTCCATCTGAAGTTATTTCTTACCACATAATTGTCGACAACCTCGTTTGACCAATAAATGCAGTACATCTATATAGTATCTGGAGAGGAGCTGTTTCTGCTAGCTAAGGATTACATCAAGTATCTTTTTGGAGGATGTCAGAGTGTTAGGTCAACCCGTGCGATGCCCCAGCGAGGAAGAGGCGCGTTTAGTAACGATTACATTCCTGGGGAGCCGATTCGAGCGACTTGATTCTTTTTGATTCTTTCCGAACGATTCTAAGCATTTTAAGCCGTTTGGTAATCGTCCAAAATTTCGATTACGGAATAGAATTGCGTTTGGTACCGTATTTATTAATTACTTTCCAAATCAATTTCTTTTAATTTTTAAATAATTTTTTTTTACTTTTTTCCTTTGTTTTCTTTTCATTTTTTAATTTTTAATTTTTTCTTTTCATTTTCCTTTTTTTCTTTTCATTTTTTCATTTTTTCTTTTCTTTTTCTTTTTTTCCTTTTTTCTTTTCTTTTTCTCACCTTCTTCTTCTTCTTCCTTCCTACGGCCGCCGCCGGACCGGCGGACGGGCGAGACGAGGGCCGGCGACCTCACCAGAGTGTCGCCGGCCCTCGGCGAGGCCGGCCCTCGTCGGCCGAGCCTCACCGGCAGCCCTCGCGGCCGACGGGCGAGGCTCGCCTAGCCCCGCCGAGGCTCGGCCGAGCCAGATCTGGGCGAGGCCGAGCCCCGCCGGTGGCCAGCCGACCTCGTCGGGGTTGGGCGAGGCCCGCCGGCCCACCGACGGGCTGGCGAGCCTCGCCGGTGGCCCGCGAGCCTCGCTGGCCACCGGTGGGGGCGGGCGTCGCGAGGCTCGCCCGGCCCCCCCCTGATCCGGGCGAGGCGGGCCTTGCCGGCCCCCGCGAGGCCTCGCCCGGCCCGGCGAGGCCCGCCCGGCCACCGCGAGGCTCGGCCTCGCCCGGGGGGAGGCCGAGCCTCGCCGGTGGCCGGGCTTGCCTCGGCGAGCTCGCCGGACCTCGCCAAGTCCGCGAGCCTCCGCGAGCTCGCCGGACCGGAGGCCGGCGGCGGCGAACGCGGCGGCGACGGACGGCCGGCCGGCGCGCGGTGGATGGCGGTGGCGGATGGCGGACGGTGGCGGGCGGCGGTAAACGGCGGTCGTGAGATGGTCGAAGGAAAGAAGAAAATTTTGATTCTCAAATTGATTCTCGGAACAAGAATCAACTTTTTTTATTCTTGATTACTGTTCCCAATCTGTTTAGGAACAAAAATTTTACCAAACGCGATTCTAGGCGAAACCGATTAGAAAACAAAGAATCAGAATTTGGCACTGTTGGGATGGTTACCAAACAGGCCCGAAGATTTTACAAGAAGCTAACGGAGAAGAGTATTGGTTAGTGTTGAAAATTGAGATCCTTTTTCTAGAACTAGCTAGTTTCTTCTATTGTAATCTAGAAACTCCTAAATTAAGGTTTCGGGTGGTCTGAAAATGTCCACGTTAGACCTGTTTGGATGAATGGCCGTGGACAGTCGTAAAGCAAAAATATCTCTGACAAAAGCAGAGATCTTTCCTTGAAGAATACGGTGGCTGGCTCTATGAGTAAAGCAAGAACTAGTTTGTGTAAGATGGCGGAAGCATCGGATAAACTCCACCCACGTGAACATCCCATCCTGCAATTATGTAACGCCACATTTCTACCAACTAAATAAACGATATTCTTGTCTCATAAATCTTGTCTGTATTCCTCAAAGTATTCATCCTTGTCCATTCCCCTACATCAACTGTACCATACACATACGTTTACACATACAAACAAAAAAATATCATTGATATCAAAGTCATGCTTCGGCGCGATCTCTTAATTTCCAACAGTTAGAGAAGGCGATACTTAATACCCGGACCTAGTGGGACGGTCCTGAGAAGTAGAGGCGCAGGGAAAGAATATAGACAAGGTTTGTCTTCCAGTTATGATGATGACCTCTGAACAATTCATCTTCGTCTTCCCCAGTCATTTTAGATGGAACGGCGATAGCATTCCACGGTTCTAGTTTTGCAGTGATCCAAAGCTTGATCTTGGTAGACGATGAGAAAGCTGTCTTGTGTAGTTGCTACACCATCTGCCGTAGAGATTTTCGTGCAAAATTTCACAAGAACAAGGTCAGATGCATGAAGGATTGAAGTCTATGTCATTGTGTTTTGTTGCAATATGAATGACCTGAGTTCAAGTTGATTCAAAGCGTTAGAGCAATTGGGACTTGATAGGCTGCTTCATCCGGTGAGGACTTCTTCGTTCCAACTTTTTCTCTCCCTTTTGATTCGTTTTCATTTCTGCTATTGATTTTGTCATTTTGAGCTTAGGTTGCTACCTAATAGGCAGAATTTTTGTAACATTTGATATGATATGCAGATACACATTACTTGTGTATATCTCGAAAATTCCCACTTTTAGACACTGCTTTTGGCTGGCTTCTAAAAAATGCCCTTCTATTAATCTTCCGAGCGTTAAAAACTACAAAATACAAACTAAAAAAGTCAGATTGTGAGAGCAACTTCTGTTTGCTCTTTCTTTTGTTTTGCATTGCATATTGGTCCTTCACCTATTTTTGTATGCTGATAGCTAATTATAAACACCAAGTTGCTTCAAAGGTCAAAGTTGAAACAAGCATATACTGAAATGTAGAGGCAAAAGAAATTATGCAGGTTCTCGAAACTCTGGTGGTTGACCGTGGGGACATCACCCGATCCCGGTATGTTGAGCTTTTTGATGGCGATGATTTGGCCGCTGGCCAGTTCGGCCTTGTAAACGCTCCCGAACCAGCCCTTTCCGATGCAGTACTTTTCACTGCAGTCATTGGTAGCCTTGACGATGTCACTGAATGTGAACTTCCCTACCCTTCCCCATATGATCGACTTGGATTGCTCTTGCTTCACAAGACTCTTGATCTCTTCATCAAATTCCTTGTTTCGCCACCGAAGTGCCAGAATCACAGCAATTGAAGTCACCAGAAGTAGTAAGCAGCAGACGCCCAGGGTCACACCAATAAGAACCTTTTCCCTATGGTCGGTCGATTTATCGCTCGTCCCACAAGGAGATAATCTGGTCGCATTTCCACACAAACCCGGATTCGCGATTAAAGCACTTCCCCGTGCTTGTTGGGAGAGGCGACCACTACGAACCGCACTAATCGGCTCGTTGTACGATAAGTCTATTGAGCTTCAACTCCTCATGCTGGTGAGAGGAGCTGGGATCGTACCCGACAATTTGTTACGCAAAAGATTGAGATTTTCCAATTCAGTGAGCTTTGCTAAATTGGAAGGAATTGATCCTGCTAGAGAATTGTGGCTCAGGTCCAGGAGATTCTGTAGCGTGAACAAGTTCCCCAGCTCTGGCGATATGACATCCAACAGATTGTTGTTGCTCAAGTTCAAGCTCAGTAAATTCTTGCAATTTGCTAGCTCTTCCAGTATGCTACCGCTCAATGCCTTCTCCCCGACAAATCAAGATATTCTAGCTTCGATAAGTTTCCTAACGAGGTGGGAATATCTCCGGCCAAATGGTTGTAGCTCAAGTTCAGCCTAATCAACGCCCCCAGACTTACCAAATCATCGGGAATTTTCCTGGTCAATTCATTGCCATATGGAGTCAGATCGCGCAATTGAGACAATTTCCCAAGCTCCGGCGAGATGCGGCTGGGGATTTTGTTACCATCTATCTGCAAATTCGTGACATTCGTGCACTCTCCCCATTCTGCGGAGAGATTCCCGACAAATCCGTTGTTGCTGAGGACCTGAGGCTTATAAAGTCCGGATTCAGATAAACTCCAAACGCACTCATGACATCTGCAGTGAACCGATTGCTGTCCGGACGGACTCTCGTTAGCCCCGGACAATTCCTAAGCAGTCGGGCAGCGGCTCGGTGAAGTTATTCCCATCGACCACGAGATATCAAAGAGCAAAGCCGCTGCATATATCTGGCGGCAGCTCTCTGGTGAAGCTGTTGTTCGAAAAGCTAACGTTGCCCAGAGAATGGCTGTACTTGCCGAAATCACATGGTATGCCTCCCGAGAAATTGTTCATGAACAAAGAGATGGACTGTAAGTGATGCTACGTCATGGCTTTTTCCTTCCCAGCCCTGATCTCCTCTTCTTCAACTTGAAGTGTCTCCTTGGTGGTACGTTTGCTCGTCAACTTGAACTTTCTTTCCTATTTTTATTTATGGACCAAATCATCTCTTCTTTTTTTCCTCAATCTATAGTCCCATTATGAGAGCAGCCTATATCGATAAGGATAATGAAATGTAATCATTCGTAATGGAATAATTTACAAAAGGCGCGTCTATTTAGACCCTCTCTTTAATTAGGCACATGCCTCTTTTATTATTAATTGACCGAATAACCTTTTATGTTAGGAAACAAGATGGGTCATCTTTTCACCTTTTTTTTTCTTTCGCATCCCTTTTCTTCATCTTCTATATTATTTTTTTCTCAACTAATTGAAACTTCCATTCATTCTTGAAAAATCAATCAATAGTTAATTAAGCATACTTCTTTTTCCTTTCTTGTGTTTTGTTCCCCCTACCATTGCTCCTTCTCCCATCTTCTTTTTCAAGAATGAATGGAAATTTTAAACTTGATGATAAATAAAATAAAATAAAATAAAATAAAATAAAAACTCATCCAGATACTAGCAGACATAGGTTTATTCCCCTCCTTTCTTTTCGCATGGGCGCGGCCCGGCCCTTTTCCTTTCTCTTCCCCTTCCTCCCTCTCCTCCACGCTCGCTGCAGGAGCAGCGACGCTTGTTCGAGACAGAGGGGCAGGATGCAGAGCAGAGCAGAGCGTCCAGCGGTTGAATCGGTAACTTCCAGGATTACCACAATTGTCTTCCTCCTCTCCCTCGACCGTTCACGGGTGGTTTCCTCCCGAGCCCGACCTGGAGCTGGCCGCTCGCTGCGGCACGCGGAGGCCGCCGTGAGGGTGACCCAAGATCTTTGCTGGCGCTACAAGGACCACGCTTTCTCCTCCCCTCTCATGTCCGGTGGTCGCGAGGTGCTGGTTTTCTTCTTGGACAGCAAGCTGGAAAATGCAGCCAAGTGGCAGCACTGCTGAAGGGTCTGCGAGTGGAAAGGTCACCAACTGTGGTTTAGGGCTAATAGGAAGCGGGTCACTTTCTCTCTTTCCTTAATCTCTTTGTACTACTTGATTGTTGACTCTAGGCCTTCAAGCTGCTCCTCCGCGGCTTCGAGTTCGTTCCAAAGAACTGATAGGCAAGTGAAGCAAGCGGTAATCCAGAGGTTCCCTTGCTTCAATTCCGCAAGGTCAAGCTTCCCATACATTTCCTTAATAGTTTCCCACATCGTTTTTGCATCCTCCGTCGCAGGAAGTCCGGCGGCGACCTCGACTGTCATGCAATTCCAAATCCACGTCCATACCAAATGGTTGCATCTCCGCCAATGACATTGCATGCCGTCATCGACCAGAAATCCCTCGCCCAAGTCGAAGCTGAAGCGTGATCAACCTCAATTTCGGTCCGTTGGCCGGTGAAGTATAAAGCAGATCACTGTTGATTGGATCCAGAGGTCCACTGACTAGTTCCAGCTGCCCATGGGCCCTGAAGTAGAACTCATGGCATATACGGCCATTGAATTGAATCGGGGAATTGACTTGTGACTGGAGGAGGTGGTTGTTGAGTAGTTTGCTCAACTTGCTCCGAGACTTGATCGGATATTTCTTCTGATGCAGGTAGAATCGGATTTTGATTTTGAACTTCACTGCCGTCTGGGTTCTGCATGTTGGATGTAGCGTTGAATTCCTTTTCGACGTGCTGATTCTGTTTCGTAGGTAATGATTTGCAGTAACGAACCAGAAAACGATCAAACGGAATTCCAAAAAAAAAAAAATTGCAGAAGGTGGATCAAGAGCAAGGCTCTCATACCATGACAAGAGATGTAAAAGGGATGAAGGGGAATTTGTATTATGTACTTCTCATTACTTCAATGTACAAGTATGTGGATGTATTTGTAATACAATAAATGAATTAAATAGAATTTACAAAATATTATCTTTTTTTTAGAGCGAATCATATCTACTGTTTGCTGAATCAATCACAAGATTGGAATCTAGATTGAGAATCAATCTTCAGACTAAATCAGATCATTTCTCCAACATTATCCTGCCATTGTAGAATATGCTAGTTTTGCTACATAGATGGTTTCCCACAATGAATTAACTGCCAAGATATGCATCTCAGCAACTCCAATACTTCGGCATCCTCAGATTACTTGACACTTCATGAGCAGAATGTGGTACGAGACTCTGAAGTTTATGGCCTCCCTCCATATATTATTACTGGCGAATGACAGGATTTTGTTTAATATATCATATTTAGAAGGAATTGGAAAACCACAATAACGCTTGAATCATTTTTTTCTCTTTCAGTGAATCAAGCAAACAAATCAGCAATCGCATTAGCTAGATTAACAGGACGAAGCCAAACAGGTAAAAGTTCTGCCGGAGACAGGCATCTACATTTTAAAGGACACCAATGTAGAACTGCTTCATAATCTCTATAATCCCTATATTTACATGAATTGGTTGAAGCCACATTGGCCAGATCAACTTCAGCCAAAAGGAGAAAAGTGAGATAATCTTTGCAGCATTAAGTTTATCTAAGACAGTGAACTGCATTGACCGTCAACTTTCTAAGCATAAGAAAAGAACTAACGACTGGATTGTCCCATTATCCTCTTCGATATCACTCTCCTCGCTGTCTGTATCTCGCGGCTACTCTTAGTAGCTCGTATGCTGAGATCTTTAATGGTTTCCACCATTTTCTTGATCTCCAATATTCCAAGCTCCACCGCTTCTTCCTGTTCTTCTCCAAGAGCGAAGTCGGCATTTTGCAAGATCGACGCAATCTCAGTTTTCACCCTCCTCACAAGAGACCGAATCGTCTTCAAGTCCTCGATCGAGATCCTAGTTCCCACATTCATTAGGTCTATCAAATTCTTTTTCCCTTCTCGTTCCCTTTGGTGGGTTTTCCACCAAGAATCGCACCACTTGCCAACTGTTACTATTGGACCTGACAGAGCAGCAGCTAGAGTAACCACAACGTGTCGCCAAGCTTTATCAACCTTAACGACTGACAGGATGAAAGAGGACACGAAGACGATCACAAATATGGCAATGGTCACCCATCTCCAAGTTTGTGCAGATTTAACTTTCTTGTCAAGCTTTTTCTTGCAAGCCTCCAACTTCTGCAACATCTCTTCCTGCTGCTTACACATGGAGCGGAAGAGCTTCGAGAACTCTTCCGTGAATGGGTCACCTGCTTCTCTGAATCTCTGGAGCTCCTGCAATGTCCTGACATACCTCTTCCCTCCCACATTCTCTTCTCTCTCTTCCTCAAAGTGCACAAGTGCAAGGTGAACACTCGACTGGCTATCACGGGCCCGGCTCAGGCAATTCTCCAGGGAAGTGTAGAAATCTAATATCTGTGGGCAATGATTGAAGTAATAATCCACTAAATGGATCAGCTCTCTGTCATTCCATATGTATTTAAGAATGATCTTAGCTGCTTCATGGTCCATCTCAAGATGGGCAGTGGCCATCTCTCCAAGAGAGTTGAATGTTAGGGACCGAGCTTCAGCACCAAGTGCTAGTGTCCTAATTACTCTATCAGCTCGGTCACGTAAAGTCTTGTTCAAATCTTGCAAGCTCGATTCAACTTTACAGGCAGCATCATAAGAGGTCCGGTCAGACCGTTATCAAGGATTGCTGTCTTCCATTGATGAGGAGTCTACATCTCACTAAATTTCCCACCCACTGTTTGGATCCAAAAATGTGAGAAATATGGATTGCCATAAAAACTCCAAAACCGAACCCTTTTTCAAATTTTGCTAATCAAGCACAGTGCTTGAATTATAACTATAAATGGATTTTCCAGAAAAAATATAGCAGGACTCACAGACTACTCACAGATCAGCTAAACCGCCTCCTCTCTTTTGCACTTCTTTTTGTGAGCTTACCTCAGTTTCAGCTGGTACCGCATAGGAAAGACGATCTTGTTTCCACTTGAACTCCTCCAGAAGGACCAAACCAAGCTCAAGCACCGTGCGGACACCAAGAGTGAACTGCAGAAACTGAGATCTGCTCCAAGAAAAACAAGAAAAAAGGGGACTTGGAATTATGAAAGGAACTGAGAAGTTGGGGGTGCTACAAAAGGCTGATCTCGAGGTGGCCTGATCGGAGGATTGAAGGCTGCGTAGGGGAGTTAGGAAGAAGGAAAAGTCCAGGAGATGAGGGGCTGAGCAATGCGGTCGGCAGTGAACTCAGGATCAGTCTTCCAAGCGAGGAGGTTGACTCATTCTCCCATTTTTGTTTATCCTCTGTCCTTAGACCTTAAGTCTTTGTTTTCCGGAGTTTCACCACTATTCTGAGGTGTTTTTCGGATACCAGATCTTCTTTTTTCCTTTCTTTCTCGGAGTGTGATTTTATGAAAGATGAAGTGATATATTACATCTTTATTACGTATTTAAATGCGATTTTTTTTTCGTTGTCATCATTTAGGGGGTGCTGATGATTATGTTATAATTAAAATGGAGGTGGTTACCATTTTTAATGGCCTCGAAAAAAAGAAAAATGATTACGTGACAGTTTTTAATGTATTGTAATAATAACAGTGTATTTTGAATCATAAAAAATCAAATTGTAAATAATTATAAATTATTGTGAAACCAACTTCTTCAACAATTTGTGGCTCATAACAGATATTTTCCAGTATCCTAATGAAATCCAGAGGAAAATTGGCAATGGGAATAGGTGATGCTAGGGGTGAGCGTGGTTCCGGGTAGAATCGAGAACCGGAATCGAACAGGAGGAGGTTCCGGTTCGGTTCCTGGTTCTAAGGGGACCGGTTCCGGTTCTCGGTTCTCTTTTTCCGGAACCGGCGGTTCCCGTTCCGGTTCCGGTTCCCATAGGAACCGGAACTGAGGAACCGGAACCGGCAAAGTTAAAAAATAAAAAACCCTAATTCCTTCCGCGATTTCCCCCCCTTCTGTTCAACTTTCCCCCCTTTCCCTTTCTTTTTCTCTCTCTTTTCTCCACTTTTTCCTCCTCATGTCACTTCCTGCCCCCCACTTTTTTCTTTTCCTCTCTCTCTCTCTCTTCTCTTTCCCCCTCTCTCGACCGAACCCCCCCACCTCTTCTTCTTCTTCTTCCTTCCTCTCGCCGGTTGCTGCTTCACCCACCACCACACCGCCACCCCACGCCCTACTCACCACCACCTCTTGGCCACCGAACCCCCACCACCCATTGCTCGTCCAACAAGCCGTCTCACCGTTGAGCCCGACGAGCTGTCTTGCCATCCGCGCCACCGTGAGGCACCGCCGCCGTCCCCAAGCCACCATCACCACCTCTTGTTGCCGCTTGCTCAGCCATTCGGGCCATTGTTGCTCCGAACCGTCACCACCTCCACCCGAACTGAGCTATTCCCCCCTTGGCCATGGGTTGAGCCGGTGCGCCGTTCATGCCGCCATTGGTGCTATGAGACTCGTGCCTTCGTCGCCGTCGCGCCACCGTCGCCGCGTGCTCGCTGTCGCCAGATCAAGAAGAAGCTGGTGAAGAAGATGAGGCAGAACAGGCCCATCCCTCACTGGATTCGCATGCGGACCGACAACACCATTAGGTTCACGTCCAATTCCTTCACGTTTTGTCCAAAAAAAAGCCGTCTTCTTATTTTATTTTATTTTTTTGTGGCCTAATTTTTGTCGCCGAAATCATTCAGGTACAACGCGAAGCGCAGGCACTAGCGCCGCACCAAGCTAGGGTTCTGAGGTGTTTTCATGGGAGGAGGTGCTTTTGCTTTGGGTTAGAGCTTTTTAGTTGTTGCGAAAGAGACCTCTCGATGCTTTTTCTGATTATTGCTTTTAAGCGAATTGAAGACTTTTAAGGAAGCAAATAGCTGCTTAGATATAGTGCTGCTTTGTTACTCTCGAGCACAAGCATTTTTTATATCCGATGATCTGCGAATTGTGGTAGTTTCTGTTGCTTCATGTGGTTTTGATAGTATCGGGGATGGGATTTTAGTGAATTTTAATGTTGCTTCAACTTTATGTCTTGTTAAGCTTGTCGCTGTTACAACACATTGTGTTCAACGTTTAGTGCCTTTGATCGGTTCTGCTAATGATTGGCCTAATCTTCTTATTTAGATGAGACTTATAGGCTTGTGTTGGACCTGCTTTTCCTGTTCAGTGCTTGTTGAGGTCAGTTTTAGTTACTTCCTTTACTATTATATCAAGAGACAGATATTTCGAAAACAAAAGCTAGAGGCTGAAGTTTGCGAGCAGAATTCCCCCTGCTGCGACAAAAAAAAGAATCTTAGTGTTTGGAATGAATGAAGTGCTTTATTATTTATTTTATCTTTTTGGCGAGAGTTATGTGCCTGTTTCGCTAAATGGATGACGGAAAGGTGTGCCGTATGTAGATGGGTTGAAGATTGGGACTATAACAAAATGATAATCTGCAACAGTCTTATATCTTTTCGATAGCATTTGTCCACCTTTTTTTGGTATTTGAATCAAAGGTCACCAGATAGTTTGTCTTCTTCGTAAATGAACTGGATTCACTCTTGATTGCAAGTGTCGATAGCTGTGCATCAAGAATGTTATGGGGTAAACAACGTCCAAGACTTCACTTCATGGGTTTGCGGGCATGTGAAACGCCCGATGTGAGGAGGCGTGTTGTCTTTGTCTGGTAGAAGGTTAGATTCAATTTCTTAATCTCCTATTGTCCTCATATGTTGTTTCTTATACTTTTAAATTATTTGACGTTCATGGTGACAATATTAGATATATCACTTTTGATTTTTTAGAAATATTACTATTGGGATTTTGAGGAAGCCGTATCATATGAAATTCATTATCACAAATTGTCGACTTTTGCTCTAAATCTATGTCTTGGTGTTGTGTGAGTTAGTATTTTCTTGCTTGAAATTATTTTGATTGGCTTAAATGCTGGTCTCTAGGGGGTGCTTTGAAGCCAACGGATATCGAGTCGCTCTAGGTTCATGTCACATGCGCGTGGTTTTGCCCTGAAGTTGGCTTTCTGAATCATGAGAAAATGGAACCAGCCGCTGGAATACTTAGAATTCCTCCAGCTTCTTTTTTGAAGGTAATCCATACTTATTTAGATTTACAGTTTTGAAGATTGATGTTTCTTTGATGTGGTGGATTGTACTTATTGTGGGAATGATAAAAGCGTTTAGCAATAGAGGAGAACCTGATTTCATAATAGCTTTATAGCAGCTTACTGTTCAGTTGAGTATTTGAGTTTGATGTGTTGATTTTGTTTGTTGTCTACTGCTTAGTTTATTTGCCATTAACTTCTAGATGCTCAGTGCTTCTTTTCAAATGTTTTTCTTTGCTTGTGGTGCAGAGTTGTGTAATATGTAAGCAGACTCATGGTTCCTGCACTCAATGCCGCAGATGTCCTACTTATTTTCAAGTTATGTGTGTTGCAAGAGCAAGACACAGCATGGAAGTAAGTCCTTATATAGATATATATTATTTTCATGACTTTTATCATAACTAACATTGGTAGAATTTCTTGAGCTGGATTTTTTAATCTATTCTGACGCTCGCTCTTGCTTTCTTTCTATTTTCTTTGGCGTTGGATTTCTAGGAAGGATATGTTAGATAGATACTCATGTAAGTTTACACTGATTCTATATCTTTGTTTTCAGTTACACTGCCTAGAGAAGAGTGGGAGTCAAATAACAAAGAAGTTGATATATTGCGCCGATCATAGGTTAGATTGGTTCCCCTTGTCTACATGTTTTAATTCTCTGCTTCAATCTCATGTCCAGAGCCGTTTTGTTAAGTCTATTGCCTAGAAGATTTAACAACTATGATCCATTGACTAAAAACTATATGGTGCATGCTGCCTTGTCCTGGAAAAATATGATTTTACTTGGATGATTATGCAGAAGATTCGACAGCCAAGAGGTTGATTATAACTATGTCATGGTCATTAACAAGTACGTTTGCTCCTCCAATTTTTATCATCGCATTTTGCTTGATGTGTCTTTCATAATGGCTAATATTAAATTACTGTTTCAGAGGACAAAAAAGCATCGAATATGTTTCGGTAAATCTGGTATACATGGATGGGGACCCTTTGCTCGAAGAAATATTCAGGAAGGAGAAATGGTACCTTCTTTTGAAAACTACCTCATTATTTGCATGTTATGCTTTAGTTGGACGGAAATGCTGTATTTGTCATTATACTTTTCATTTATTCTTGGAAATGGAGGACATGATAAAAAGAGACAAGTACAGCGATTTATATTCTCAAATGTTTTTTGTTTTTTCATTACCATAAAGAGTGGAGCTTAGGAAGTGTGTTTCTTCATGATTTTCCCTCCCAAAGCTCTGTCTCTTTGGCTCATCAGGTTCATTGATTAGCATTGAAATCATGATCTGCATTATCTGTCAGTTTGTCTTCTAAACATGCTGAGACATTGTGCAGCTCTTCAAGATCAGTGAAGAACTTGTAATTGATGCCACAAATAAAGGGAATATAGCTTGGCTAATTAATCATTCGGTAAGTTCCAATAGAAGCATTTTTTTTTAAAACTAAAAATGAAAAAAAAAAAAAAAAAAAGAACCCGTTGGAACCTATTGGAACCTGGAACCGACCCCGGAACCTGTGACAGGGTAGGTTCCAGGTTCTTGGTTCTCACAGGTAGGTTCCAGGTTCCAAAAAATGAGGAACCTGTACCCGAGGGTAGGTTCCAGGTTCCAAGCGGAACCTGTAAGGAACCGGGAACCGCTCACCCCGAGGTGATGCTAGCTTAGCAATACTAAAGGTACATTTGCTTCGATTGTATCAAATAAAGTTAAAACATTAATAAATATTTTTGAAAAAAGTTAAATTCTAAGGAAAGGCTTTCATTATATATATATATTGCCGTATCTTACAAACAATATATGAAAGTCATTCAATCGTTTGTTACATTAAAAATATGAAACACACATTTGAAAAAAAAAAAATCTCAACAACAATCCCAGGGGCCTAGGCTTGAGCTCTAGGGTCTCAAATATGGCCTTGAGGGACTCGAGCCCACCTATCGAGGTCCAAGCCCAACTGTCAGGAACATCGGTACGTGTGCTTGAGTCCTAATCCTGGCTTAGGGGGACTTTGCCCTAGTCATTGAGGACCTAGGCTAGGCCTTGTAAGAGCAAGAGTTGAGTGTACTCAAGCATGAGGGCCACCAAGGGATCCCGGCTTAGACCGGGCTAATGGGGCTATGAAGGCCCTGGGCAAGGGCCTAGTGACTCTTGCCGGCACAATGAAAAAAAAAAAAAAGAGGAAAAAGGAAAGAAATTTAAAAATAAAAAAAGAATTAATTTTTTAAAAATTATAAAATTATCAACGTTAATGTTGGCCTTGCAACGTTAGACAATCTGCATCTACGTCAGCAATTTTCACCAAGATTAGTGAAATAACTCAATTGACAAATTGTCAAAAGGTTTCGAATTAAATTAGTCAAACCAAAAGATATATAATTGGATTATCATAAATGTAATAGATTTATGACTTTTTCGATAATTTCTTTGTAAACTCGATAGAAGAAGTGATTGTATATTTGAACAATGTTGAGGAGAAAATTAGATGATATGTTTTATTACTTTGTCTAAATCGACACAAAAAATGAAAAAAATGATAGTGTAAACTATATGTAAGTTTCTTGTCATTCAGATCTATAGAATCATTTAATTTTGTCTGACGCTCGACTTGCCCATATAGCAATTAATGTTAGGGACGTAATCCCACTTTATTTGGATGTGTACAATTATCTTGTAAACACGATTTTGTGGTAGGTGAAGCCGTCTGCACCTCCTCTTTGAATGTGACTCCAGCATCTATATAGAAGTCACATTTGTCCCCGAAGCATGTGATCGTAGTCTCACCGATGCTCTCTGTTTTGCTCCTAGTTTGCCGCATTATAAGAAAAAACGAACTAATGCTCATCCAATCGAAACGCGCCAAGTCTAAATATGAATGCAAACTACAAAAAGAAAATAAACCATAATTGCTACAATGCTAACCCTAGTTCTAAACCAAGGACTCAAAATCCTTCCCGAGAGAAGTTCTCCCTCGTCGTCATCCTCTTCCCTCCTTCAAAATGGAACCGTTAAGGGACTTCAAACCCCTTCCATTAAATTAAACATAAGAAAAGGCAAGAAATTTCCTGTCAAATAGATCATTATTCTTTTTAATCTAATGTCTCTACAAGTGACAAGGTGGTTGTAAACTTGTAAACTCGTAGTATAGTGGTGAGTATCCCCGCCTGTCACCCGACAGATCTTCGGAAACGGCGCTCTTATTTTTGGCCTTTTCTTGGTTTTTTTTTTTTTTTTTTTTTTTTACTTTGTTCCATTACCTTTTTTTGAACCTCCCAGACCTTAATATCTGAGATAATTGACATTTGCATATCATTTTTGCTCTATTCTCATCTCAGCCACTATTCATATTCTAATTTGATACGGATTGTTTTCTATTGGTCATTGAAACCAAATCCCTTTTTTCCCCAAAGTCGCAATAATAATAAGCTATTTTTTGACCCTTTTTTTTTTTTCCAGAAAGGGGCATGTTTTGTTTAAACATATGTAGTAGAATCAGGTTGACCTAATTCGTTACATGCCCTTGACTTGGCTGATGGTGCAATTAGTTGAATATGATTGTTAACTTCTTGAGTTGGACACTCTTAAGCTTCAAGCTCAATTGATTTAAGTATCACACCCTGATTCACAAGAATAAGGGTATGGCATGGTCGTCCTTCCATCAAAGGACGCAATCTCGATATAATCAAAATTCAACCTGAAATCAACCTATATACATCCATACACAAACACACACACAAAACAAAGTGGGTATTTGGTTACAATATCAGAGTTTTCTATAAACCACCAAATCTACCTCTATCAAAAACTAACTCACAAACTTATTAACTGTATACAACTTATACCAAAAGTCTCCACCACAAAATGTCCTACTTGATAACAGATGCCGCTGAAAAACCTAAAAAACAAGTAAATGGAAGGAATAGGCTACCGCGACTCATTGAGCAATACACTTCTTCTAAGCGGATCGAGAAATCACAATGCACATTTAAAACACAATCATGACTCACTTTAACATAATATATATTCATAAGACAAATATCGAAAACACCAATAGTCCAATTCATTAGTCAATTTCATAAAATGTGTATCTATAGTCTAATCCATTGATTAATTTCATCAAACCACACGTTGATGGTCCATTCAATCGGCTAAACTCAAACCACATGTTAATGTTTCACTCCGTTGACCAACTCATGCTCAAATGTCTATCCATAATCATGCATAACGCCTATAACAAAACGATCAAGATTCCGCCTTGGTTAGATCTCCACATATTATTAATTGGTGGCTTAGCTCACAAGGATATCTTAGACTAGTATGCACATATCCACACACCTCTTATGGTTTACAGAAATATCGAGCATCAACCATCAATCATAAATATCCAGTAATCCACCATCGAAATGAGAATTTTCTCACAAATATCAAAGCGTTCTTAAAAAACCAAAAAAGTTTCAAGATTTTTTCATAAAAGGTTTCCACAAACCATTTCCAGGTAATCATTCAAACCAAAGTCAAAGGATACTTCTCTCTTACAAATAACAAAATAGCCGTAAAAACTCGATATTGTTTTACGTAACAAAAGATGCTATTATTAACTCATAGTATATATAATTCATAATTTTTCAAAACATGAATTTAAAATACAAAGAATATATAATGTCACTCGCCTAGGAAAAACCAAAAATCAACTACAGTACTTGCTCGAGTCCACGCACCTGAATTTTTAACAAGTAATCGAAAAACAATATTAAAAGATTGCTTAAAAAGATATTCTAATGAATGACTCGATTATACTACACCTATTTGTCGATAAAGCTTGCCTCTAATGGCAACCTATTATTATCCGCTAGGCACGACCCACGGGTTAAACTTCATCGCGCCATGACTTCCTCCACAAAATTTCGTTTTGAGCCATCTTGGAGTCCTTAGAAAGCTCTCTTGATGCACTACAACAACCCAACTCAGCCGCCTCAAAATCTCACTGAAAATAGCTAAAATTCAGGCTCAAATTTATTGAAGGTATTGTCCAAGAACGCGCGTCAAATTTTAAAATTCCATTTCGGGTAAATTGTAAGCTCAATTAAGATCTATAAAATATTATAGCTTCACAACATCCTAAATTAACATTTCTACAAAAATACGTAACTCAACGACTCAAAAATTAAGCCCTAATTGCAAGAATTCGTTCCAATAGGCGATTAGAGGCTTCAATCACTTACTAGCACTGCGAAACAAAGTTGAGTTGGCTTGATGAGTTGTTTGAGTTGTGAGCACGCAAAATTTTCCCATTTTTCCATTGAGCGCGCCAAAATTTTCCCCTTTTCTCCTTTCTTCTTTCTCCTTTCTCTTCTTTCTCTCCTCTCTTTTTTCTTTCTTTTCCTGAGTGGGCTCTTAGTCTCCTCTCTCTTTCTCTCTCCCCCCTTAAAAGTGGCCGAAGCTCCACTGTTCTCTCTTTCTTTCTCTTGACTTTTCAACTTCTCTCCTTTCTTCTTCTTTTTGGGCCCACCAGCAACAAATCTTACATTGAATGCTCAAGTTACTTGGACTCGAAGGTTATTGAGCAGAGTTTGAACAAGGCTTCCAAAGCTTTGTGATAAGTTCGATGTTGTTCATCGATCGGACACCTATGGTCATTATTCTTGCCGGAGAAATGCTTGCAAATATAGGGATCATGTTCTCACGAAAGTTGCATGTTGTGCATGGCACAAATTAAGCAGAAAATAACTATCTACTCCAATAAAACATAAATCATAAGAAAAGATCAGGAAATAAACCTAATGTCGTGACTTAAATTTCGGGTGCACCACCTAAAATTTAGGCTAATTGTTAAGTCTAGGCTTAACTCGGGCTCTCCCAAGCTCATACCAATTCGCGACTTATGTTCAAATTCTTAACATGTATATAGATTTTATCTAGGAGTCGCTACTAATCTATTTTTTGGCGGGTCGATTAGAAACTCAAGTAAAATAACGGGAGTTTACTTTACTCCTACGAACTAGAGACTATGGGTACAGGGACTTGGTTATACTAGATTTCTCTAATACTCTTTTGGTACCATTCTTTTATTTTCAAAATTGTTTTTTTTTTTTTTTTTGCGGGTAGCTTAAATTGATTTCAAATCTATTTCCTTAACGAGTGAGGCGATCATGCGAGAGCGCAAAACACCAATTTAACACCCAAATAAACAATGAATAAATTGCAAAAACTTACCTCAAAGCAACGAAAACATTTGCAATGTTAAATTATAATCCACATCAACAACCCTATATATGATTTCGAATTAACACGCAATTTCTTTTTTTTTTTTTCACTTAATTAATGAAAATCATGCAATATGCAATGCAATATTAACTAAATGACCTAATTCTAATGACATGCAATTTCTAATTAAATGGACCTAGCAACAATCACTAAATGGCATGCATTTCATGAATCTAATCCTAATGACATGCAATGACATTTTTATTTTATTTTATTTTTTTTAAATGCAATCTATACTAGAGATTGAAACTAATTCATTCAAAGACATTTTTTTGTATTTTTTTAATGAAATTTCGAAATTAGAAACATGTGAAAATGATCTAACTAAATTAAGATCCTATTCAATTTATATAAGGAATTTGGTTAAGCCAAATCCTAATTTAAACTAAAATATTATCTTATCCTAAAATGCAATCTATCTAAGAAAAAACCTAAACTTATAATAAATTAAGAAAGAAATATTATCTAAAATTAAACTAAGTGCAATTTAGCCCCGATATGCAATGACGTACAAAATATGCCATAATTCTGCATGACATATGCATGATGATTTTTTTAAAACATTTATAATTGCCAAATAATTAAACATGTATTCCAAATTAAAACCTAGCAACCTAAATTGATTGATTTGAATTTTCATTTTTTATTTATTTTTTTATTTTTTATTTCAAAAATTCACGCTAAATAGAATGTTTACCCTAAATATGCAAATAACCCTAAAACATGCAATATTCTAATTCAAACATATTTCAAGATATATAAAGCAATCAAGACCATTCAAAATTATCAAAAAATATCACACATCATTCAGATCAAAGGATAATATTTCACTAATAAAATCGATAAAGTGATATTAAGACTTAAAAATCAAAATTAAATTTTATTCCCGCTTGATTAATTATTTCATTTAAAACCTTATAGATGAAATAAAAAATCTAAGTGCGGTTGCAAATCAGGTAATATGTTGGAATTTCCAATCATATACTAAGGACTAATTATACTAAAATAAAATAAAATAAAATAAAATAAAACTACGTAATGTGTTTTCATTTTTTTTTTTTCCTTTTTTTCAAAATTGGGCTTGGCAGCCGTAGGGCCCGGCCAAAGGTGGCTAATTGGAGGTCCAGCAAGGGCGTCGCGGTCAAAGCTCTGGCGAAGGGGACGGCGGACAAGGGCGGAGCAGCAACGGCGAGTCGTAGGCCGGTGCGGGTCGCAGATGAGGCGAGGCGCGGCGGTGCTTGGTCTGAGGACACGGTCGTCTGAGTTCGAGGGCGTTCGGCTTCGCTGGTGTAGGCGCGGCAAAGGTGGCACGGCGGCTGAGTGGGGCTCGGACGGAGGTATAGGCGAAGGCGAGCGACGTCTGTAGATCGGAGGCACAGGTAGAGGCGCTGTGATCGGTGGGCGGGTTGCTACGGGTGCTCGAGCAGAGGGCAGAGGTGCAGTGGCTGCGGAGGTGGCACGGGCAGTGGTGCTCGGAGATCGGCTGAGGGTGGCTCGGAGCGGCGGTGACCGACGATTCGACTGCCGGCATTGGGTTGCAGGGGGCTGCTGCTGGTGCTTGCGGGTTGCAGCAGTGACGAGCTCAATAGCGTCGCGGGAGGCGAACGGCGACAGAGGCGCGGTGGCCGGTGGTTTGCTGACGGAGCAGCAGTGTTGGCAGGCAAGTGGAGGAGTGGCGGCTTCTGGCGTCGGGCGAAGCGGAGCGGCGATGGTGGAGATGCGGTAAGCAGCGGACGTCGAGCACTCCGCGGAGAAGACAAAGCAGCCCCTTTTTTTTTTCTTCTCTCTCTGCCGCACGTCGCTCTCTGTCTGTACTCTCTCTCGCTGTTTCCTTCCAACGAGACGTGACTTTTCCTTTTTTTTTTTTTGACTTTTTACTCGTCAAGAGAAAACGAAGGAAAATGGGCTCAAAGGAAGAAAGGAAAACAATTTTTTTCTCTCGATTTCTTCTGAATTCGCTCCCCTCGGTCATGAAAATGTGGCTCTTTTTATAATGATTTCCAGACAGCCGTTTTTATAGCAACTTTCGGATTTCCATCTTTTGTTGCATTAAATCAAGGTTGTAAATCGGAGCGTAATTTCGTAATCAACTCGACTTTGCTCAATTTTTTCCATTTTGTAAAAATTATTACCTCTTATTCACTTGATTTTTAAATTGCTTATGTATTTAACAAAATTCGAATACTCATCAGAATTTTAAATTTCCACGCATAATCAATCAAGTCAATTTTCCCAATTATTTTTTTCATTTTTTTCATTTGTTTTGATGCATTTTTTTGTTGTTTTTTAGGGGTTAAATTTAATCCCTAATTTGTATGCAAAAAATCAATGGCTGATCACCAAAATTTAGGTGTCAACACCTAAAGCATTGAGATAATGTTATGTGTGCTGAGATGGATTTACAAAATTGAAATGCCAAGTGAAGTCCCACACACCTCCAAGAACATCCAAACCCGTTAATAGATCTTGTTCAAAGGATCATCGTCAAGCTCAGTTAAATAAGATTTTCCCTGTTCACTACATATGGAGGATCCACATACACGTTTACTTGCAATCGAACCAAAGACAAATCAATCATTTGGAGGCCTATTTCAATTTAGTTGATTAACATTATTAAATCTCCCTATAAACCACGATGACACTACAGATATTATATTATTTGTTCGTCTTGCGAAGTTACAGAGACAATTTCATGAAGAACTATTGTCCTAATACAATTGAACAGTACTTTTGTTGCAACAGTTTACAAGTTCCCAATCATGTTTAAGAGTTATCCTAAGAGTTTATCATGAACATTAATCGCATTAAAAAAGTACATAGGGTATAAATCCATAGCTTGCACATCGACACCCGGACCCCTAGAGTGCCAAAAGTTGGCACAAAAAGATACTTAAATACCAAAAATTATGAAAGTGATACTTAAGTGTCAAAATCGGAGTAAAGTTGATCACTTAAGTGTCAATCTTGCCAAAACGCTAACGTGTCAATTTTCTGGCGAAGTGCAAAACAGCATCGTTTAAGTGCTGACATAGTAAAAAATTAATATAAAAATTAATTTATTTAAATTTAAATTTATTTAAAACATTTATAAAAAATAAAAATATTAAAAATATTAAAAAAATTAAAACCCCCCTTTTTTATATTTTTTTAATATTTGTATTTGTAATTTTAAATGTTTTAAATAAATTTAGTTTAAAATTAAATCATATTAATTTTTATATTAATTTTTTACCATGTCAATACCAAAACGACGTCATTTTTGCATTGTCTAGCCACGTTAGTGTGCAAAACGACGTTGTTTTGCACTTACTTTGTCGGGAATTGCGCATGTTAGCATTTAGCCGGATTTTGGCTGGATTGGCACTTAAGTGATCCATTTCTCTCCGATTTTGACACTTAAGTGTTACTCTCGTAACTTTTGGCACTTAAGTATTCTTTTGTACCAACTTTTGGCACTTGAAACGTACTTTTGCCAAAAACTAGACCAAGAGATAACGTATTTTGTGCAGCGATTATGCGACTTCATAGTTAAACTTGAAGAAAGAGCCAAGAGATTTTAGAACAGCCGTACGACTTATCCGGCCATTGTAGAATATGCTAGTTTTGCTACATAGATGGTTTTCCACAATGAATTAACTGCCAAGATGTGCATCTCAGCAACCCCAATATTTCGGCATCCTCAGATTACTTGACACTTGATGAGCAGAATGTGGCATGGGACTCCCAAGTTTATGGTTTCCCTCCATATTTTATTACTGGCGAATGACAAAATTTTGTTAATATGTCATATTTAGAAGGAATTGGAAAACCACATTAGTGTAAGGCTTGAATCAGTTTTTTCTCTTTCGGTGGGGATAAGTACACTAATGGTGCCATAAGTTGTGTACGGCGCTCACTTTGGTGCCAAAAGTTTCCGTCGGATCATTTAAGTGCCAAAAAATTTGAAAAACGCTCACTTTGGTGCCAACGCCGATCGAATCGGCCGGAAATCTGACGTGGCCTTTTTTTATTAATTTCTTATGCTGATGTGGCTCGCCGGAGTTTCCATTAGATCACTTAGGCCTTCAAACGATGTCTTTTTAGCATCCTAACACCAAAACGACGCCGTTTTGTGTCTTTCCCCCAAATTCAAAACTCTAAATCCCCAAACGACGTTGTTTTGTGTTGTCTTCTTCCCCAAGCGGATTCGTCTTCTTCCCCGAACAGATCCAGCAACACCAACAGCACTAAACCAACAACACCAGCAGCGGAGAACTAGCAACAACAGTAATTTTCCAGAAAAGAAACCACGCATTCGCCTCCGCCCTCCTCCGGTAGTTTTCCCCCATTTTTAATCACCTTATGAACCTTTCAAATCCCCGAATCTCAGCCTCATCACCGCCTTTTCCCAAGAAATATTGTCGGGTGCAGAGGAAATGCGGGCTCGAAGAATCCCCAGAAGCACGAGCGATTCGGCCAATGGTAGTCGCGAAGATCTGGAATGCCACGGAGGTTGTCGGCGAAGCCAGCTGCTACAAAGGCGGCGGCCATGGCCTCGCCATCCCCTCCTCCGCCCTCATCGTCGACACCTCCCTCTTTGTCGAGTTTTCTGTTCGTTTTTTTCTTTCTTTCTTTCTTTCTTTTGTCTTGCTGTGGCAAGCAACTACAATGGAGGTTGAGGGATGATGGCTGAGCGACGGTGGTTGAGGGACGGCGGCTGAGCGACGATGGACGAGCAATGGCGGACAAAAAAACCCTAATTTCAATCTCCAAATAAAATTAACAAAACGGCGTCGTTTTTGTGAGGGTATCCATGTAGGACGGCAAAACGACGTCGTTTTCTTAAGGAAGACGGAAAACGACGTCGTTTAAAAGGCTTCTCGTTTTTTTTTTTTTAAATGTAAAAGCCACGTAATCATTTTGGTCGGAATCTGTCGTCGGTGGCACCAAAGTGATCGTTTTTCCTCCGATTTGGCACTTAAGTGATCCGGCGGAAACTTTTGGCACCGAAGTGAGCGCCGTACACAACTTATGGCGCCATTAGTACCGAAGTGAGCGCCGTACACAACTTATGGCGCCATTAGTGTACTTATCCCCTTTCGGTGGATCAAGCAAACAAATCAGCAATCACATTAGCTAGATTAACAGGACGAAGCCAAACCGGTAAAATTTCTCCCGGAGACAGGCATCTGCATTTTGAAGCACACCAAAGTAGAAGTGCTTCATAATCTATAATCCCTATATTTGCATGAATTGGCTGAAGCCACATTAGATAGATCAAATTCTACCAAAAGGAGGAAAGCGAGATGATCTTTGCAACATGAAGTTCATCTAAGACAGTGAACTGCACTAACCGTTAACTTTCTAAGCATAAGAAAAGAACTAACGACCGGATTGTCCCATTATCCTCAGTAATATCAGTGTCCTCGCCATCTGTATCTCACGGTTACTCTTATCAGCTTGTGTGCTGAGATCCTCCATAGTTTTCATGAAAACATCCGCCCTTTTCTTGATCTCCAACATTCCACGCTTAACGGCTTCTTCCTGTTCTTCTCCAAGAGTGAAGTCGGCATTTTGCAAGATCGACTCAATCTCAGTTTCCAGCTTACTCACAAGCAATCGAATCGTCACCAAGTCATTGATCAAGATCCAAGTTCCCGCATTCATATAGTCTATCAACTCCTTTTTCCCTTTTAGTTTTTTTCAGTATTTTTCACACCAAGAATTGCACCACTTGCCGACTGTCCCTATTGGAGTTGCCAGACCAGCAGCTAGAGTACGCACAACAGGTCGTGCAGCTTTAGCAACCGCAACGACTGAGAAGATCAAAGCAGACACGAAGGCGGTCACAAATATGGCATTAATCACCCTTTTCCAAGCTTGTGCAGATTTAACTTTCTTGTCAAGCTTCTCACGAGCCTGCAACTTCTGCAACATCTCTGCCTGCTGCTCATACACTGAGTTAAAGAGCATGGAGAACTCGTCCGTGAATGGGCTGCCTGCTTCTCTGAATTTCTGGAGCTCCTGCAATGTCTTGACATACTTCTTCCCTCCCACATTCTCTCTTCTCTCTTCCTCAAAGTGCATAATGGCGAGCTGAATCCATGACTGGTTATCACAGGCCCGTTTCAGGCAATGATTGAGGGAAGTGTAGAAATCATCTAATATCTGTAGGTAATGATTGAAGTAATAATCCACTAAATCGGATAGCTCTTTGTCATCATATATAGATTCAAGAATGACCTTAGCTACTTCAAGGTTCATCTCAAGACGGCCAGTGGCCATCTCTCCTAGAGAGTTGAATGTCGGGGACTGAGCTTCAGCACCAAGTGCTAGTGTCCTAATTACTCTATCAGCTCGTAAGGTCTCGTCCAAATCTTGCAAGCTGGGGTCGACTCTACGGGCAGCTTCATAAGAGGTCAGGTCAGACTGTTATCTAGGATCGCCGTCTTCCATTGATGAAGAGTCTAATTCCTTATTCTTACTAAATTTCCCACCCACAGTTTGGATCCAAAAATGTGAGAAATGGGGATTGTCATAAAAACTCCAAAACCAAACCCTTTTTCAAATTTTGCTAATGAAGCACAGTGCTCGAATTATATCTATAAATGGATTTGCCAGAAAAAAAAAAAAAATATGTAGCAGGACTCACGGACTACTCACAGACTACTCACAGATCAGCTAAACCCCCTTCTCTTCTTTGCTCCTCTTTTTGTGAGCTTACCTCAGTTTCAGCTGATACCGCATAGGAAAGACGATCTTATTTTCAGTTCAACTCCTCCAGAAGGACCAAACCAAGCTCAATCACCGTGCAGGCACCAAGAGTGAAATGCAGAAACTGAGATCTACTCCAGAAGGGGGACTTGGAATTATAAAAAGAACCGAGAAGTTGGGAGTGCTACAAAAGGCTGATCTCGAGGCGGCCTGATCGGAGGATTGAAGGCTGCGTAGGGGAGTTGGGAAGAAGGAAAAGTCCAGGAGAGGACCTCAGGATCAGTCTTCCAAGCGGGGACGTTGACTCATTCTCCCATTTTTATTTATCCTCTGTTTTGAGCTTAAGTCTTTGTTTTCCGTAGTTTCATTAATATTCTGAGGTCCTTTTCGGATACCAGATCTTCCTTTTTTTTTTTTTTACTTTTCTTTCTCGGAGTTAGATTTTATGAAATATGAAGTGATATATTACATCTTTATTACATATTTAAATGCAATTTTTTTTCATCATCATCATTTAGGGGGTGCTGATGTTTATGTTATAATTAAAATGGAGGTGGTTATCATTTTTAATGGCCTTGAAAGCCAATCTATTAGTGGGAAAAAGGAAAAATAATTACGTGATAATCTATAATGTATTGTGATAATAATAATCTATTCTGAATCATAAAAAATCAAATTGTAAATAATTATAAATTGTTGTGAGATCAACTTCTTCAAAAATTTGTAGTTCACAATAGATATTTTCACAGTACCCCAAAAACCGTTATATGCTAGCAAAATCCAGGAGAAATTTAGCAATGGCAATAGGTGATGCTGGCTTGGCAATGCTAAAGGTTTTTTTTTTTTCTTAATAATCCGGGAACCCTTGTACAGCCGACAACCGACGAGGTAAATTTGCTAAAGGTAGCATTTGCTTTCATTATATCAAAGAAAATTAACCCATTAATAAATATTTTTGAAAAAAAGTCAAATTCTAAGGAAAAGGATTTCATTTTTTTTATATTTTGCCGTATCTTACGAACAATATATGAAAGTCATTCATCTTTGTTACATTAAAAATATGAAACACACATTTGGAAAAAAAAAAAAAAAAAAAATCTCAACAACAATCCCAACGGCCTAGGCTTGAGCTCTGGGGTCTCAAATGTGGCCTTGAGGGACTCAAGTCCATCTTTCGAGGTCTAAGCCCAACTGTTAGGAACGTCGGTACATGTGTTTGGGTCCCTATCCTTGCTTAGGGGCACTTTGCCCTGGTCGTCGAGGACCTACGCTAGGCCCCACAAGAGCGAGAGGCGAGCGTACTCAAGCATGAGAGCCACCAAGTGACCCCAGCCTAGACCGGGCTAGCGGGGCTACGAAGGCCTTAGGCAAGGGCCTTTGCGGCTGGCAACGGTCACTAGTGACCCTTGCTAGCACAATTAAAAGAAAAAACACATAAAGAGGAAAAAGAAAAGAAATTTAAAAAATAAAAAGATCATTTTTTTAAAAATTATAAAATTATCCACGTTAGTGCTAGTCATGCAATGTCGGACAATCAGCATCCACGTTAGCGATTTTTGCTAAGATTAGTCGAAATTACTCGATTGACAAATTGTCAAAAGGTTTTTGATTAAATTAGTCAAACCAAAAGGTTTAACAAATATGATAATTTTATGACTTTTTCGATAATTTCTCCATGAACTCGATAGGAGAAGTGATTGTATATTTGAACAATGTCTAGGAGAAAATTAGATAGTATGTTTTATTACTTTGTATAAATTGACACAAAAAATATAGTGTAAATTATATGTAAGTTTATTGTCATTCAAATCTATAAAATCATTTAATGTTGTCTGACGCTTGACTTGCCCATATAATAATTAATGTTAGGAACATAATCTCACATTATTTGGATGTGCACAATTATCTTATAAACACGATTTTGCGGTAGGTGAAGCCGTCTGCACCTCTTCTTTGAATGTGACTCCAGCATCTATATAGAAATCATATTTGTCCCCAAAGCATGTGATCGTAGTCTCACTGATGCTCTCTGTTTTGCTCCTAGTTTGCCGCATTATAAGAAAAAACGAACTAATGCTCATCCAATCGAAACGCGCCAAGTCTAAATATGAATGCAAACTGCAAAAAGAAAATAAACCATAATTGCTCCAATGCTAACCCTAGTTCTAAACCAAGGACTCAAAATCCTTCCCGAGAGAAGTTCTCCTTCGTTATCATCCTCTTCCCTCCTTCAAAATGGAACCGTTAAGGGACTTCAAACCCCTTCCATTAAATTAAACATAAGAAAAGGCAAGAAATTTCTTGTCAAATAGATCATTATTCTTTTTAATCTAATGTCTCTACAAGCGACAAGGTGGTTGTAAACTTGTAAACTCGTAGTATAGTGGTGAGTATCCCCGCCTGTCACCCGACAGATCTTCGGAAACGGCGCTCTTATTTTTGGCCTTTTCTTGGTTTTTTTTTTTTTTTTTACTTTGTTCCATTACCTTTTTTTGAACCTCCCAGATCTTGATATCTGAGATAATTGATATTTGCATATCTTTTTTGCTCTATTCTCATCTCAGCCACTATTCATATTCTAATATGATACGGATTGTTTTTTACTAGTCATTAAAACCAAATCCCTTTTTTTCCCTGAGGGGACAATAATACTAAGCTATTTTTGGCCTTTTTTTTTCTTCCAGAAAGGGGCATGTTTTGTTTAAACATATGAAGTAGAATCAGGTTGACCTAATTTGTTACACGCCCTTGACTCGGCTGATGGTGCAATTAGTTGAATATGATTGTTAACTTCTTGAGTTGGACACTCTTAAGCTTCAAGCTCAATTGATTTAAGTATCACATCCCGATTCACAAGAATAAGGGTATGACATGGTCGTCCTTCCATCAAAGGACGCAATCTCGATATAATCAAAATTCAACCTGAAATCAAGCTATATACATCCATACACAAACACACACACAAAACAAAGTGGGTATTTGGTTACAATATCAGAGTTTTCTATAAACCACCAAATC
Organism: Eucalyptus victrix; assembly: GCA_016097545.1. Lineage (NCBI taxonomy): Eukaryota > Viridiplantae > Streptophyta > Magnoliopsida > Myrtales > Myrtaceae > Eucalyptus > Eucalyptus victrix. The sequence goes on along the minus strand of CM027842.1, from coordinate 18,822,203 downwards.
TACCTCTATCAAAAACTAACTCACAAACTTATTAACTGTATACAACTTATACCAAAAAGTCTCCACCACAAAATGTCCTACTTGATAACGGATGCCGCTGAAAAACCTAAAAAACAAGTAAATGTAAGGAATAGGCTACCACAACTCATTGAGCAATACACTTCTTTTAAGCGGATCGAGAAATCACAATGCACATTTAAAACACAATCATGACTTACTTTAACATAATATATATTCATAACACATATATGGAAAACACCAATAGTCTAGTTCATTGGTCAATTTCATAAAATATGTATCAATAGTCTATTCCATTGTTTAATCTCATCAAACCATACATCGATTGTCCATTCGATCGACTAAACTCAAATCACATGTCAATGTTTCATTTCGTTGACCAACTCATGCTCAAATGTCTATCCATGATCATGCATAACGCCCGTAACAAGACAACCAAGATTCCCCCTTGGTTAAATTTCCACATATTATTAATCGGTTACTCAGCTCACAAGGATATCTTAGACTAGTATGCACATATCTACACACCTCTTATGGTTTACAGAAATATCGAGCATCAACCATCAATCATAAATATCCAGTAATCCACCATCGGAATGAGAATTTTCTCACAAATATCAAAGCGTTTTTAAAAAACCAAAAAAGTTTCAAGATTTTTTCATAAAAGGTTTCCACAAACCATTTCCAGGTAATCATTCAAACCAAAGTCAAAGGATACTTCTCTCTTACAAATAACAAAATAGCTGTAGTGTTTTACGTAAAAAAAAAAAAAAAAAGATGCTATTTATTAACTCATAGCATATATAATCCATAATTTTTCAAAACATGAATTTAAAATACAAAGAAGATATAATGTCACTCACCTAGGAAAAACCAAAAACCAACTACAGTACTTGCTCGAGTCCACGCACCTGAATTCTTAACAAAAAATCAAAAACAATATCAAAAGATTGCTTAAAAAGATATTCTAATGAATGACTCGATTATACCACACCTATTTGTCGATAAAACGACACCTACACGTTAATGAAAAGCTTGCCTCTAACGGCAACTTATCCGCTAGGCACGACCCGCAGGTTAAACTTCATCGCACCATAACTTCATCCACAAAATTCCGTTTTGAGCCATCTTGCAGTCCTTAGAAAGCTCTCTTGATGCACTACAACAACTCAACTCAGCCGCCCCAAAATCTCACCGAAAATAGCTAAAATTCAGGCTCAAATTTATTGTAAGGTATTGTTCAAGAACGCACGTCAAACTTTAAAATTCCATTTCGGGTAAACTGTAAGCTCAAATTAAGATCTATAAAATATTATAGCTTCACAACATCCTAAATTAACATTTATACAAAAATACGTACCTCAACGACTCAAAAATTGAACTTCGCCATACAAATCTCCAAGAATTTCAAATTTCAAGCCCTAATTGCAATAATTCGTTCCAATGGGCAATTAGAGGCTTCAATCACTTACTAGCATTGCGAAACAAAGTTGAGTCGGCTTGATGAGTCGTTCGAGTCGTGAACGTGCAAAATTTTCCCATTTTGCCTTGAGTGAGCCAAAATTTTCCCCTTTTTTCCTTACTTCTTTCTCCTTTCTCTTCTTTCTCTCTTCTCTCTTCTCTCTTTTTACTTTCTTTTCCCTGAGTGGGCTCTCAGTCTCCTCTCTCTCCCTCTCTCTCCCCTTAAAAGTGGCCGAAGCTCCACTGTTCTCTCTTTATTTCTCTTGACTTTTCAGCTTCTCTCCTTTTTCTTCTTTTTGGGCCCACCAGCAACAAATCTTACATTGAGTGCTCAAGTTACTTGGACTCGAAGGTTATTGAAAAGAGTTTGAACAAGGCTTCAAAAGCTTTGTGATAAATTTGATGTTGTTCATCGACCGGACACCTATGGTCATTATTCTTGCCGGAGAAATGCTTGCATATATAGGGATCATGCTGTCACGAAAGTTGCTTGTTGTGCATGGCACAAATTAAGCAGAAAATAACTATCCTACTCCAATAAAACATACATCATAAGAAAAGATCAGGAAATAAACCTAGAGCATTGAGATAATGTTATGTGTGCTAAGATGGATTTTCAAAATTGAAATGCCAAGTGAAGTCCCGCACACCTCCAAGAACATCCAAACCCATTAATAGATCTCGTTCAAAGGATCATCGTCAAGCTCAATTACATAAGATTTTCCCTGTTCAGTACACATGGAGGATCCACATACACGTTTACTTGCAACCAAACCAAAGACAAATCAGTCATTTGGAGGCCCATTTCGATTTAGTTGATTAACATTATAAAATCTCCCTGCAAACCACGATGACACTACAGATATTATATTATTGGTTTGTCTTGCGAAGTTACGGAGACAATTTCGTGAAGAACTATTGTCTTAATACAACCGAACAGTACTTTTGTTGCAACAGTTCACAAGTTCCCGATCCTGTTTAAGAGTTAGCCTGAGAGTTTATCATGAACATTAATCGCATTAACAAAGTACATAGGGTATAAATCCATAGCCTAAACGTCACTAGACCCAAGAGAAAACGTATTTTGTGCAGCGGTTGTGTGACTTCATAGTTAAACTTGAAGAACTAACCGGAAAGAGCCAAGAGATTTTAGAACAGCCGTACGACTTATCCAGCCATTGTAGAATATGCTAGTTTTGCTACACAGATGGTTTTTCCACAATGAATTAACTGCCAAGATGTGCATCTCAGCAACCCCAATATTTCGGCATCCTCAGATTACTTGACACTTCATGAGCAGAATGTGGAATGAGACTCCCAAGTTTATGGTTTCCCTCCATATTTTATTACCGGCGAATGACAGAATTTTGTTAATATGTCATATTTAGAAGGAATTGGAAAACCACATTAGTGTAACGCTTGAATCAATTTTTTCTCTTTCGGTGAATCAAGAAAACAAATCAGAAATCACATTAGCTAGATTAACAGGACGAAGCCAAACCGGTAAAAGTTCTCCCGGAGACAGGCATCTGCATTTTGAAGCACACCAAAGTAGAAGTGCTTCATAATCTCTAATCCCTATATTTGCATGAATTGGCTGAAGCCACATTAGCTAGATCAACTTCTACCAAAAGGAGGAAAGCGAGATGATCTTTGCAACATGAAGTTCATCTAAGACAGTGAACTGCATTGACCGTTAACTTTTTAAGCATAAGAAAAGAACTAACGACCGGATTGTCCCATTATCCTCAGTAATATCAGTGTCCTCGCCATCTGTATCTCACGGCTACTCTTATCAGCTTGTGTACTGAGATCCTCCATAGTTTTCATGAAAACATCCGCCCTTTTCTTGATCCGCGACATTCCACCCTTAACGGCTTCTTCTTGTTCTTCTCCAAGAGCAAAGTCGGCGATTTGCATGATCGGCTTAATCTCAGTTTCAAGCTTACTCACAAGCAACCAAATCGTCACCAAGTCATTGATCAAGATCCTAGTTCCCGCATTCATTAAGTCTATCAACTCCTTTTTCCCTTGTAGTTTTTTTCGGTATTTTTCACACCAAGAATTGCGTCACTTGCCAGCTGTCATTATTGGAGCTGGCAGAGCAGCAGCTAGAGCAATCACAACAGATTTCCAAGCTTTCGCAACCGCAACAACTGAGAAGATCAAAGCGGACACGAAGGCGGTTACAAATATGGCAATGGTCACCCTTCTCCAAGTTTGTGCAGATTTAAGTTCTTTGTCCAGCTTCTCACGAACCTGCAACTTCTGCAACATCTCTGCCTGCTGCTCATACACTGAGTTAAAGAGCATGGAGAACTCGTGCGTGAATGGGCTGCCTGCTTCTCTGAATCTCTGGAGCTCCTGCAATGTCTTGACATACTTCTTCCCTCCCACATTCTCTCCTCTCTCTTCCTCAAAGTGCATAATTGCGAGCTGAATCCATGACTGGTTATCACAGGCCCGCCTCAGGCAATGATTGAGGGAAGTGTAGAAATCATCTAATATCTGTAGGTAATGATTGAAGTAATAATCCGCTAAATCAGATAGCTCTTTGTCATCATATATAGATTCAAGAGTGACCTTAGCTACTTCAAGGTTCATCTCAAGACGGCCAGTGGCCATCTCTCCTAGAGAGTTGAATGTCGGGGACTGAGCTTCAGCACCAAGTGCTAGTGTCCTAATTACTCTATCAGCTCATAAGGTCTCGTCCAAATCTTTAAAGCTCGGGTCGACTCTACAGGCAGCTTCATAAGAGGTCAGGTCAGACTGTTATCTAGGATCGCTGTCTTCCACTGATGAAGAGTCTACTTCCGTATTCTTGCTAAATTTCCCAACCACTGTGTGGATTCAAAAATGTGAGAAATGGGGAATGCCGACAAAACTCCAAAACCAAACGCTTTTTCAAATTTTGATAATCAACCACAGTGCTTGAATTATAACTGTAAATGGATTTGCCAGAAAAAGATAGAGCAGGACTCACAGACTACTCACAGATTAGCTAAACCCCCTTCTCTTTTTTGCTCTTCTTTTTGCGAGCTTACCTCAGTTTCAGCTGATACGCATAGGAAAGATGATATTGTTTTCACTTCAACTCCTCCAGAAGGACCAAACCAAGCTCAGTCACCGTGCAGACATCAAGAGTCAACTACAGAAACTGAGATCTCCTCCAAGAAAAACAAGAAAAAGGGGGACTTGGAATTATGAAAGGAACCGAGAAACTGTGAGTGCTACAAAAGGCTGATCACGAGGCGGCCTGATTGGAGGATTGAAGGCTGCGTAGGGGAGTTGGGAAGAAGGAAAAGTCCAGGAGATGAGGGGCTGAGCAATGCTGTCGGCAGTGAACTCAGGATCAGTCTTCTAAGCGAGAAGTTGACTCATTCTCCCATTTTTGTTTATCCTCTGGCCTTAGAGCTTAAGTCTTTGTTTGCCGTAGTTTCACCAATATTCTAAGGTGCTTTTCGAGTACCAAAATCTTCTTTTTTTCTCTCTTTCTTGGAGTTGGATTTTATGAAAGATGAAGTGATATATTACATCTTTATAATGTATTTAAATGCGACTTTTTTTTCGTCATCATCATTTAGGGGCTGCTGATGATTATGTTATAATTAAAAGAGAAAAGACCATAAAAAATCCCAAACTTTACTCAAAGTGATAAATTCACCTCAAGCTTTTTTTTATGACATGAAAAACCCCAAACTTTGCAAATTGTGACACATTTACCCCACTAATAACATTTTCGTCTTATTTTTTCTGTTTTTCCTTTTCCTTTTTCTTTTTTTCTTCTTCTTCCCTCTTCGAGGGAAGCCGAAGTCCAGTGAGGACTGCCCTCACCGACGTCAAGCAAGGGTTGCCCTCACCTACGTCAGGCGAGGATGGCCCTTGCTCGACCCAGTTGAGGGCCGCTAACGCCCAACGCCGGCGAGGGTGGCCCTAGCCAGCCTAGGTGAGGGTGACTCTCACCCAACGCCAGCAAGGACGGCCCTAGCCAGCCTAGGTGAGGGCAACCCTCACCCAACGGCAGTGAGAGTAGCCCTTTGCCATGGTTAACGGAGGGAAGAGAGAAAAAGAAAAAAAAATTAAAAAGTAAAAGACCAAGATGCCCTATAGTTTATGGTAAATGTGTTACATAGAAGAAGTTCATGATTTTTAATGTCATGAAAAAAAGTTTGGAATAAATGTGTCACAGTTGGCAAAATTTAGGATTTTTCATGTCATAAAAAAAAAGTTTGAGGTAAATTTGTCACTTTGGGCAAAGTTTGGGGTTTTTTGTGGTTTTTTCTCTAATTAAAATGGAGGTAATTATCACTTTTAATGGCCTCAAAAGCAATGATGGCCAATCTATTAGCCGGAAAAAAAAATGATTATGTGACAGTCTTTAATGTACTGTAATAATAACAGTCAATTGGTCACACCTGTTGACACCTAAATTTTAACGATTTAGTACATAGGAAATTAGGGGTTAATTTTATTAATTATATAGAATATAGATTTAGATTGCATTTATTTTGTTATTTGCATTTTTTGCATTTTATTGGACTGGTAGCGGATGAGTTCAAATTAGATAGATCAAGCCCACGAAGTGAACAGGTTGGCCCAAGCCCGTGTTTTTAATAATTAAAAATTATATCGTGGGAAAATAGAAATTTTGAAATTTTTCCGAGATATGAATTTTTTGGGATAGGGCATATGTGACAAGAAGATATTGCGATTTATCTTTAAGAGATTTGGATTTAGAGAAAAATTCTATCACAATCTTGAATAAAATTGGTGAAGGAATATTGCGTTCGAAAAAAAATCTTCGTGGATATCAATTAAAACCCTAATCCATGGCCTATAAATAGATTAAAATGCGTAGGGTTTTAGGAGGCCACACAATTGAAGACATGGCCATACACTGAATTGAGGGAAACAAAACACGTGAGAAAGAGAGGAGAGGTCCTTCGGCCAAGCCTTGGTCGAAACACCGCTCGTGCTATCCCTCCGCCTCGGAGCCTAGCGACATTGAGCACCTGCTGCCGCGAGCTCTAACCTTAATGACGAAGTTGCTGTTCGGACGTGCCACCAGCACCGACGCTCAAACAGAGAGCATCTCTGAAATTTCCGTCCAAAACTAGCTGTGATCCAAGCTTGCTCGGAGCCTGCTCCGCAACGTTTTAAGCTGTCCCGACAAGTTCCAGCAAGCGTTTGGGCCACGCTTCACTTTTGCCGCTAGAAGAAGTTTGCTCTCAATCAACCTTGAAAGGAAGTCCATTTGGTGGAGAGTCTGCAATGGTGCAAAGGGAAAATAAAAAATATAAATTGTGAAAGTGGTGGGAGTCAGGCGAAGAAAACGTGATCTGGATCCAAGAAGAAGAAAGTGAAGTGGAGATCTTGAAGGAGAGAGAAAGCATCACGAGAGGGATAGTCCATAAATTCATTGCGGTCCTTTCTTCTTTTTGCTCTAGCCAAGTTGAGGCGTCCATCGGGCCTACTCGTCCACTCGGTCAAGAACCACCATCGAAGTTTGTGTTTTGCAGGTCCATCTCGCCGTCGACGCGGTCGCTGTTTGCTGTCATCAACATTGCCGCACGCTGCCCATCGCCATCCGAGCCTCAAAATTCACATAATTACGGCAACAAACCGAAGGATTCTCGGTGAAGGCCTAGCTTTAAATTAGAAGATTTCTTTTCCATTGCTTGCGGTGTGGAATTTACGTGCGTGCAGGTTATTCGGGTCGAGGGACACGTGAACCCGGTCAAAAGGACCATGTCGTTTGAAGTCCATGAGTCATCGCAAGCAACCAACCACCGGGGCGCAGAGCTTCACTACGTAGCTCCAATATTTCTCTGCCCAGCAAGCCTCCCAAAGTGAATTACCTAAGTTTTCAATAGTTTTGCAGGTTTCTTGGTGTCCCGTACGATAGCCCATCGAACTTGTCGTGGCCTTGTCGAGCCACGCCGAGCCTCGCCAAGCATCACCATATCGCGTCGTGAGTAGCTGTTCGAAGTCCAAATTTGGAAGTATATTCTGCAATTAGGTAAAAAAATCTCATCTTAATTTGATTTAAATATCATATTGAGACTGATATCTAATTTAAACCTTTTGAGTAAGGGTATAATATTCATTAGGATATATTTCCTAATTCGCAACCGCACACCGATTTTTTATTCCATCTATAAGGCTTTAGATGGAATAATTAATTACGCGGAATAAAATTGATATATTGATCTTTAAGGCTTAAGATCAATTTATCGATTTTATTAGCGAAATAATCAAGATGATTTGGATATTGTTCCCGATTCGAACGATGTATGATATCTTTGATGATTTTGAATGATTTGCCTTGTTAGAATATTGCTTGCTCTAGGGTTATTTGCATATTTAGATTAAGCATTTTATTTATCATGAATTATCCAAAAAAAAAAAACATAAATTTAGGAAGTTAGATTTTTGTTAGGTTAAATTGCATGTTTAATCATTTGACATTTTTTAATTTCGAAATTAATTAAAAAAGATCATCATGCATATGTCATGAAGAATTAGGGCATCTTTTGTACGTCATGTTAGGATTGCATGTTTATTAATTATAGGTTTAAATAATTCATCCTAGATAGATTGCATGCTTATTAAGAAAATAAAAAAAAATCATGTGCACGTCATATAGAATTAGATTCATGAAATGCACGTCATTTAGGGATTGTTATTAAATCCATTTAATTAGTAATTGCATGACATTAGAATTAAGTCATTTAGTTAATATTGCATTGCATATTGCATGATTTTCATTAATTAAGTGAAAACAAAAAAGAAATTGCGTGTTAATTAGAAACCATATCTAGGGTTGTTGATGTGAATTTTAATTTAACATTGTAGATGCTCTCGTTGCTTTGAGGTAAGTTTTTGCAATTTATTTATTGCTTATCTGGGTGTTAAATTGGTGGTTTGCGTACCCGTATGATTACCTCACATGTTAGGGAAATGGATTTAAAATCAATCCAAACTGTTTGCCAAACATTTTTCAAAATAAAAAGAAATGGTACCGAAAGGGCGTTAGAGGTTTCTAGCGTAACCAAGTCCCCGAACTCATAAATCTCTGGTTCATAGGAGTAAAGTAAATCTCCCGTTACTTTACTTGGGTTTCTAATCGACTCACCAAAAATAGATTAGTGGCGACTCCTAATTGAAAAATCATTTGCATGTTATAAACTTGAACCTAAGTCGCGAATTGGTATGGGCTTGGGAGAGCCCGAGTTAAGTCTAGGCTTAACAATCCATTAGCCAAACCCTAGGTGGTTTAAACCCCTGAAAAATTGGTCGCGACAACACCCTGATTCAAAAGAATAAGGGTATGACACGGCCGTCCTTTCACCAAAGAACGTAGTCTCAATATAACTAAAATTCAGCCTAAAATCAACATATATCACATAAAAAGGACATTTGATTACAATATCGAGTTTTCTATAAACCATCAAACCAATATATATATATATATATATATATATATATATATATATATATATATATATATACATCCATAAAAAACTAACTCACAAATTTATCAATCATATACAACTTATACCAAAGAGTTTCCACCACAAAATGTCCTCTCCGATAATGGATGCTAAGCTCAAGCCTACTTGTGACTCACTGAAAAACCTGAAAAACAAGTAAATGAGAAGAGTAGGCTACCACAACTCATTGAGTAATATATTTCTTCTAAGCGGATCGAGAAATCACAATGCACATTTAAAACACAACCATGACTTATATTCATAAGAGAAATACCAAAAACACCAATAGTCCAGTCCATTGGTCAATCTCATAAAATATGTATCAACGGTCTATTGATTAATTTCATCAAACCAAACGTCGATGGTCCATTCCATTGACCAAGCTTGAATAACATGTCAATAGTTCACTCCATTGACCAACTCATGCTCAAATGTCTACACATGATCACGCATAACACCCGTAATAAGACGACCAAAATTCCCCCCTGATTAGATCTCCACGTATTATCAATCGGTGGCTCAGCTCACAAGGATATTTTAAACTAGTATGCACATATCCACACACCCATCAAGGTTCATAGAAACATTGAGCATTAACCATCAATCACCAATATTCAATAATCCACCATTAGAATTAGAATTATCTCACAACTCAGGCATTTGCTATATGAATATCAACGTGTTCTTCAAAAACCACAAATGTTTCAAAATTCTCTCATAAAATGTTTCCACAAACCATTTCCAAGCAATCATTCAAACCAAAATCAAAGGATACTTCTCTCTTTCAAATAACAAGATGGCAGTAAAAACTCGATCCTATTTTACGTAAAAAAAAAAAAAAAAAAAAAAAAGATGCTATTTATCAACTCATAGCATATATAATCCATAATATTTTTCAAAACATGAGTGCAAAATACAAAGAAGATATAGTGTCACTCATCATTGCTTACTCAAGCCGACGCACTTGAATTATTAACAATTAATCAAAAAACAATATCAAAAGATTGCATAAAAAGATATTCTAATGAATGGCTCGATTATACTACACCTATTTGTTGATAAAACGATACTTACAAGCCAACGAAAAGCTTGCCTCTAGCAGCATCCTATTGTTGTCCGTTAGGCACAACCCACACGCTAAACTTCATCGTGCCATAACTTCCTTCACAAAATTCCGTTTTGAGCCATGTCATAGTCCTTAGACAATTCTCTTGATGCACTACAACAACCCCCACTTAGCCACCCCAAAACCTCACCAAAATTGGCTAAAATTCAGGCTCAAATTTATTGTAAGGTACTGTTTCTAGAACGCCCGTCAAAATTTAAAATTCCGTTTCGGGCAAACCGTAAGTTCAAATCAAGATTTGCAAAATATTATAGATTCATGACATGCTAAATTAACATTTCTACAAAAATACAGAACTCATTGACTCAAAAATATAATTTTGCCGCACAGATCTCCATGAATTCTAAATTTCAAGCGCTAATTGCGACAATTCATTCCAATAGACGATTAGCAGCTTCAATCACTTATCAGCATTGTAAAACAAAGTTGAGTTGGCTTGATGAGTCATCTAGATCGTGAGTGCGCCAAAATTTTCCCCTTTTCCTTTGAGTGCGCCAAAATTTTCCCTTTTTTCATTTTCTTCTTTCTCATTTCTCTTTTTTCTCTCTTCTCTCTTTCTTATTTCTTTTCCTTGAGTGGGCTCTCTCTCTCTCTCTCTCTCTCTCTCTCTCTCTCTCTCTCTCTCCCCCCTTAAAAGTGACCGAAGCTCCACTATTCTCCCTTTTTTCTTTTGACTTTTCTTTTTGGGACCACGAGCAGTAGATCTTACATTGACTGCTCAGGTTACTTGAACTCAAAGGTTGTTGAGCAAAGTTGAACGAGGCTTCCAAAGATTTGCAATAAATTTGATGTTGTTCATGGGCCAAACACCTATAGTCATTATTCTTGCTGAAGAAATATATATATGGATCACGCTGTTAGGAAAGTTGCATGTTGTGCATGGCACAAATCAAGCGGAAAATAACTATCTACTTCAATAAAACATAAATCATAAGAAAAGATCAGGAACTAAACCTAAGGCATTGAGATAATGTTATATGTGCTAAGACGAATTTACAAAATTGAATTGCCAAGTGAAGTCCTGCACACCTCCAAGAACATCCAAACCTATTAATAGATCTCGTTCAGAGGATCATCATCAATCTCAATTACATAAGATTCTCCCTGTTCAGTACACATGGAGGATCACATACACATTTACTTGCAACTAAACCAAAGAGAAATCAATCATCCATAGGCCCATTTCGATTTAGTCGATTAACATTATTAAATCTCCCTACAAACCACATTGACACTATAAATATTTGTTGACACCTAAATTTTGGTGGCCCGTTTATTTATTTAGTGCATAGAAAATTAGGGGTTAAATTTATCCCTAAAAAAAAAATTAATTGCATTTGCATATAGATTCAGGTGCATTTACATTCTTTGCATTTTAGTGGATCGGTGGTGAATGGATTCGGATTAGTGGTTCTAAGCTTTAATTTGGCAAGCCGAACTAAGCCCATGAAGCAAGTAAATTGGCCCGAGCCCATTTTCTTTTAATGACAAAAATTACTTAAATAGAGATTTGAAACGATATTACGGTGGATTTTTGGAATTTAAGAAAATTGGGTTGCAATCTTATCTTTAGGCGATAAAATCAGGAGATGTGAAAAAAAAAAAAGGTGATATTGTGTGCGAGAAAGAAATCTTCGCGGATGTTGATTTGAAAAGGAAATTAAAACCCTAATCTTCGGCCTATAAAAAGGTTTTCGCGTAGGGTTTCAAGGAGGAGGCCACATTTATTGAATACACGGCCACAATTGAGAGCATAGAGAGAGAAGAAATCGTGAGGGGATCGGCCATGATCCACAATTGAGAAACAGCACATTGAGAGAGCTTCAAATCCACTAGTTCTAGACGAGCTCCAAATCCCATCGAGATGGCTGCTTGCTGGCCTCAAAGTGTCGTCTCTTTTGCTTGCTGTCCCGAAACATCAGTGGCTCTATTTTGTCTCGGACAACGCCTTTAGCTCCTGGTCCTGTGGCACCTCACGCCAAGATCTTCAAGCAGTTCCAGATTCGCAGCTTATCCGATGGATGCATACTTTAGCCAAATTGATTCTGTGTTTACGGATTAGTAGGAGTTGATCCATTGTTGGTTGAATCACATTATTGCCTCTCCAAGGTGCCGTTCCGTCAGTTGTCCAGCAAGTGCAATTCACCCAACGCTAGTCCAGTGTCGACGCAATCGAGATATTCCTCCAAGCGAAGTCCAACTTACTGATACCCTTGCCGAATTTCCCATCATGGTTGCTGTTGCCTCTTCATCGTGAGCTCTCGACGATAATCACCCGGAGGCTACCGAGAGCTCCTTGCACTGCCGTGATCAAGACCCTTTCATGTTCGTGAGCAACCCCTCACCCGTCGATCACCATGCCGCAAGCCACGAAATTCAAATTTTTACGGCAACAAAATTGAAGAATTCTTGGCAAAGGAAGAACACGTGGACTTGGTCAAAAGCACCACGTCAGTTTGGAGTCCAGGAGTCTTCCTGAACCAACCCCATCTCTTGAAACTTTAGGCATCCATCAAAATTCATGCCTTGCGCGCACGCACGCCCTTGTTCATGTTTGGGTTTTGCTGCCACGCGTTGCCACTTTGCCCACTATTACGATTCAACGTCCCAAGCGAATCTCGGAGTTTCTTGGCCATGAGTCATCGCAAGCAACCAACCACCAGGGGCGCAGAGCTTCACTACGTAGCTCCAATATTTCTCTGCCCAGCAAGCCTCCCAATGAATTACCTAAGTTTTCAATAGTTTTGCAGGTTTCTTGGTGTCCCGTACGATAGGCCATCGAACTTGTCGTGACCTTGTCGAGCCACGCCGAGCCTCGCCAAGCATCACCATATCGAGTCATGAGTAGCCGTTCGAAGTCCAAATTTGGAAGTATATTCGGCAATTAGGTAAAAAATCTCATCTTAATTTGATTTAAACATCATATTGCCTAGATTGATGAGATTGATATCTAATTTAAACCTTTTGAGTAAGAGGTATAATATTCATTAGGGTATATTTCCTAATTCACAACCCCACACCGATTTTTTATTCCATCTATAAGGCTTTAGATGGAATAATTAATCACGCGGAATAAAATTGATATATTGATCTTTAAGGCTTAAGATCAATTTATCGATTTTATTAGCGAAATAATCAAGCCGATTTGGATATTGTTCCCTGATTCGAATGATGTATGATATCTTTGATGATTTTGAATGATTTGCCTTGTTAGAATATTGCATGCTCTAGGGTTACTTGCATATTTAGATTAAGCATTTTATTTATCATGAATTATCGAAAACGTAAATTTAGGAAGTTAGATTTTTTTTTAGCTTAAATTGCATGTTTAATCATTTGACATTTTTTAATTTTGAAATTAATTAAAAAAGATCATCATGCATATGTCATGTAGAATTAGGGCATCTTTTGCACGTCATTACATGTTAGGATTGCATGTTTATTAATTATAGGTTTAAATAATTCATCCTAGATAGATTGCATGCTTATTAAGAAAATAAAAAATCGTGTGCACGTCATATAGAATTAGATTCATGAAATGCACGTCATTTAGGGATTGTTATTAAATCCATTTAATTAGAAATTACATGACATTAGAATTAGGTCATTTAGTTAATATTGCGCTGCATATTGCATGATTCTCATTAATTAAGTGAAAATGAAAAAAAAAAAAGAAATTGCGTGTTAATTAGAAATCATATCTAGGGTTGATGATGTGAATTTTAATCTAACCATGCATATGCTTTCGTTGATTTGAGCTAAATTTTGCAATTTATTTATTACCTGGGTGTTACATTGGTGGATTGCGCATCCGCATGATCACCTCACATGTTAGGGAAATAGATTTAAAATCAATTCAAGCTGCTTGCCCAAACATTTTTTAAAATAAAAGAATGGTACCGAAAGGGCATTAGAGGAATCTAGTGTAACTAAGTCCCCGTACCCATAGTCTCTGGTTCATAGGAGTAAATTAAAACTCCCGTTACTTTACTTGGGTTTCTAATCGACCCACAAAAAATAGATTAATGGTGACTCCTAGATAAAATTTATCTGCATGATAAAAAAACTTGAACCTAAGTCGCGAATTGGTATGGGCTTGGGAGAGTCCGAGTTAAGTCTAGGCTTAATAATCCATTAGCCAAACCATAGGTGGTTTACACTCGAAAAAAATTGGTCGCGACAATATTCTATCATTGGTTCGTCTTGCAAAGTTATGGAGACAATTTCGTGAAGAATTATTGTATTGATACAACCGAACAGTACTTTTGTTGTAACAGTTCACAAGTTCCCGATCTTATTCAAAAGTTAGCGTAATATTTTATCACGAACATTAATCGCATTAACAAAGTACATAGGGCATAAATCCATAGCCTCCGTGTCACTAGACCTGGGAGCCCAAGAGCTAAGGTATTTTGTGCTACGATTGTGCAACTTGATAGTTAAACATGAAGAACTTACCTTTGACCTAAAATCCACAATGTTCAATTGTTTTTTCAAATATTTTGTGTGTTTCACTTGTCTATTTATCTTATTGGTTTTGAGCAAATCCTAGATAATAAAGAGTTGATCGTGCAATGACTACCTTGCTTACATAGTGCCAAGAAGAAACACATCGATTGTGCTAAAGAGTATGAGTTACAAGGAGTATTTGACAAAGCTAATCAACACTATAAAACATCGGTTGATATCACGGCTAAGATGGCATATGAGCTAATCAAAGTATGAAAAATACTCCTTGTCATACACTGTGTGGTTAAACTAAGTTAAAGTATAATTTTCTAATGAATTTATCGCATCTTGATTTTTATGGTTGCATGTTGAAGATCTTAAAGGAGGAGAAGATTTCTTGTTGAAAATCATAATAAGATTTTCCAGATTTTCCAGATTTTATTTGTTAGCTTTTAGGAATTTGTAGATTTTCCAGATTGTGTTTGTTAGCTTTTAGGAATTTGTTTCCTATGTTTTAGGGTTCCTTTTTTTTTACAACCGGCAGCTATAAAAAGGCTAGATACCTCATGTAATTATATATTCTAAGGAGAATATAAGGAGAATAAAAA
Source organism: Eucalyptus victrix (assembly GCA_016097545.1). Taxonomy (NCBI): domain Eukaryota; kingdom Viridiplantae; phylum Streptophyta; class Magnoliopsida; order Myrtales; family Myrtaceae; genus Eucalyptus; species Eucalyptus victrix. The sequence continues at coordinate 18,807,048 of CM027842.1, read as the reverse complement.
TTCAGAGTAACCACCCGCTAGGGTGGCTCTGCTGGTTTTTAACTCCCTCTCCCGAAAGAGAGGTCGAGTGTACGAATCCCCTGCGAAGCAAGGGAAGCTGGCAGAGGCATTTAGGCGACTTACCCGGTGCACGTGTGTGGTGGCTAACACGTGTACCCCCAGGGTTTACTCTCCGGCTGCCGGCCGTGCGGGGGTTCCCTGGGTCACCAAAAAAAAAAAATTCAGAGTAATTACTTCTAAATTTCTTCGTGGTATCAGAGCTTGATCTGGACCATTCTTTCCTACCATATATCTGAGTGTTTCCACCATGACAAAATACCCTAAAGCTACCATGGCAAGCAAGGTTGAGAGTGAAACCTTAGACCCTAGAGCTCATACGTCATTAGCAGCAACTTGACAGGCTAGAAGATATGATGTGGAGTTGTCCTGAAGATAGCAAGCGGTACAAGGGGATTCAAGATTGAGAACGCATCTACAAATTTTTGTTAGGCTTGAATCAAGAGCTTAATGAGGTACGTGGACAAATTATGAGCATAAAGCCTCTACCTAGTGTACGAGAAGTTTCTGCTAAGGTCAGGAGAGAAGAGACTCAGCGAAAGGTGATGCTTGGTTCTTCAAACAACTAAACCAATCCAGCAAAGTCTGCTCTAGTAGCTCGAGGATCTCAACCATCCTACAGTCGAGACACTCAATCAAACAACAACCAGCGAAGGGGTGGTCATCCATGGTGTGATCATTGCAAATGGATGGGTCACACAAAAGACACATGTTGGAAAATTCATGGTTGGCCAAATGATTGGAAGCCATCAGCCTCATATCCTACTCAAAATCGAGAGAGTAGAAGCAACGTAGTCCAAACCAAAACAATTGCTTTGGTAGATTCAAGTCCTTTCAACAAAAAGCAGTTGAAGATGTTAAAAAAGCTGCTACAAGAATAGGTTTAGAAGGCAACCCATCTAGAAGAGGTTAGTACAGCAACGATAGCTCAACGAGGTAATTCTCTAAATGCCTTTAGTGCCAAACAGAAGAAAATCACCTCTTAGGTTGTAGACTCAGGAGCATCCGACCACATGACCAAAGATATCACGGTGTTCAACGAGTACAAGCCATGTCAAAATGGCACTAGTGTTCGAATTGCTAGTAGTTCTTGCTCAAAGGTGGCTAGTGTTGGATCAGTGGTTATTTCAAAAGATATAACACTGAATTCAGTATTATTTATTCCCAAACTCAGCTATAATCTTCTCTCCATCAGCAAGTTAACCAAAGATCTAGGCTGCATTACTAAATTTTTCCTACACTCATGTGAATTTCAGGTTTTGAACTCAGGGATGACGATTGGCAGTGCTGAGATGGATGTAGGCCTCTACCTTCTATGAGTTAATGCCTCAGAATGGAAAAACAAGAAGATGTCATGTGTAGCATCTCGTGCTAAAGAAGAGAGTGACATAAGATTGTGGCACTATAGGTTAGGTCATCCAAATTTCTTGTACTTAAATAGGTTGTTACCTTCTTTGTTCAATAAAGATTCAATAAAGCTTCAATGTGAGGTGTGTCAATTATCCAAACGGACTTGCGTTCGTACCCTTTGCAACCTTATAAGTTTTCTCATCCATTTCACATGATTCATAGCAATATTTGGAGACCTTCTCGTATCAATAACGTTTCTAGTTCTAGGTGGTTTGTTACTTTTATTGATGATCATACAAGACTCACTTGGCTTTTTCTAATGAAAGAAAAATCAGATATTGGCCAAATTTTTCAAACCTTCAACCTAATGATTCAAACCCAATCCAGCACAAAAATCCAAGTTTTCAAAACGGATAATGGGAGAGAATACTTCCACTCATAGCTTGGGTCATATCTAAATAGCCATGGTATCATACATATTAGCTCTTGTGTAGACGTAGCGGAGAGGAAAAATAGGCATCTTTTGGAAGTCGCTCGTTCTCTTATGTTAGCCACCTATGTTCCTAAACATTTTTTAAGAGAAGCAGTGTTGACAGCCACATATCTCATCAAGCGTATGCCTTCCCGTGTCTAGATTTCCAAACACCATTTTAGAGTCTACTTCGTACCTACCCACATATTCATTTTGCCTCACATATCTCACTCAAAGTACTTGGTTGCACAGCATTTGTTCATATAAATCAGCAACATCGTAGTAAGCTAGATCCTAAGTCCCTCAAATGTGTGTTTCTAGGATACGCTCCAAATCAAAGTGGATATAAGTATTATTGCCCACAAACAAAGCGTTTTTATACCACCATGGATATTACCTTCTTTGAGCACCAGCCATTTCACTCCAAAAATGCCATTTAAGAGGAGAGTTATGAGGAATATTATTTTTAAGACACTTTTCATTCACTCGAGTCACAACAAACAAATACCAATTCTGCTTGTCCTCCGTGTTTACCCATTCCAACATTCGAGAGTCATCCAACATCCAAAAGTCTTTCGTGTCTACCCATTCAAGATGCTACACAAGACAAAAATAAAGAGGTAATTGTTTACTCTAAGCGAAAAACTCAAAAGGAGTTAGAGGACCGTACTACATCAAAACCTACTCAAGAGACAGACTTGAGTTCAAGACCCACAATAGATGAAGGTAATGCTCCTATAAGCTTAGAAAACTTTATTGTACTTGATGATCTTGATCAGCCCATTGCTCTTAGGAAAGGGAAGAGACAGTACACTCAATATCTCATTAACAATTTTGTGTCTTATGAAAAGTTGTCTCCTAAATACAAGGCATTTGTTTCAACATTGAGCGACATTCAAATTCGCAAGAATATCCAAAAGGCACTTGCTCAATCCGAGTGGAAAAAAACTTTTCTTGAAGAAATTCATGCACTTGAGAATAATAATACTTAGGAATATACAGAATTGCCAGTTGGGAAGAAATTGGTGGGATGTAAGTGGGTCTTTACAATTAAGCACAATGCTGATGGTAGTGTTGATTGTTTCAAGGAAAAACTAGTTGCTAAGGGATTCACGCAATCATATAGTATAGACTACAAAGAAACCTTCGCTCCAATGGCCAAACTAAACTCCATTCGAGTGTTGCTCTCCCTTGTAGCTAACTTGGACTAGCCCCTACATCAATTAGACATAAAGAATGCCTTCTTGAATGGGGAATTGGAGGAAGAAGTCTTTATGGAGGTTTTACCGGGAATTGACACTAAAGAGAGCTTCAACAAGGTGTGCAAACTCAAGAAATCCCTATACAGCCCAAAGCAATCACCTCGTGCTTGGTTTAAGAGGTTAACAAGGGTCGTTAAGAAGCTGAATTTCACTCAATGTCAAATAGATCATACAATGTTTGTTAAGAAGTCAGCTGAAGGTAGAATAGCAATAATGATTGTAAACGTTGATGATATAATCCTAACTGGTGACAATCTAGAGGAGATTGGAAAACTGAAGAATATATTGGCAGAAGAATTCAAGGTTAAAGACCTAGGTCAACTCAAATACTTCCTAGGTTTGAAGGTAGCTCGGTCACGAAAAGGAATTGCAATTTCCCGATGCAAATATACTCTTGATCTTTTGAAGGAAATTGGTAGGCTTGGGTGCAAACCAGCTGACACACCCATGGATTCTGCAAATAAAATCGAGATGGAAGAAGAATAACCATTAACGGACAAAGGGAGATATCAAAGATTAATTGGCAAACTAATCTATCTCTTACATACTCGGCCAGACATTGGTTTTGTAGTAAGTATGGTTAGTTGATACATGAACCAACCAACACAGAAGCACACGCAAGCAATTTTTTGAATCTTACAGTACTTGAAAAGAAGTCATGGAAGAGGGCTCTACTTTAAGAAAACAGAGGAGAGAAACGTAAAGATATTCACGGATGCAGATTGAGCTGGATCTCTCATGGACCAAAGGTCGACAATAGGGTATTGTACCTTTGTGTGGGGCAACATGGTTACTTGGAGAAGCAAGAAGCAACCCGTTGTTGCTAGGAGCAACGCTGAAGCAGAGTTTAGAGCAATGTGTCAAGGAATATGTGAAGGCATATAGCTGAGAAGAATCTTAAATGAACTAGGATTCACTAATACCAATCCTATGTCATTATTATGTGACAACAAAGTTGCTATTGAGATTGCCAAGAACCCGGTTCATCATGATAGAACAAAGCATGTGGAGATCGATTGACATTTCATCAAAGAAAAACTCGAGGAAGGAATCTTGAAGTTCTCGTATGTTCCAACCAATCATCAAATAGCGGACATACTGACCAAGGTTTTATCCAAAAATAGTTTCAAGACTCTAAGGTGCAAGCTGGGAATGATAGACATTCATAACCCAGCTTGAGGGGGAGTGTTGAAAATCAAAATAGAATTTTTCAGATTTCCAAGATTTCCCAGATTTTCCAGATTTTATTGTTAGCTTTTAGGAATTTGTGATTTTCCAAATTGTGTTTGTTAGCTTCTAGGAATTTGTTTCCTACATTTTAGGGTTCCCTTTTTTACAACCAGCAGCTATAAAAAGGCTAGATGCCTCATGTAATTATATATTCTAAGAAGAATAAAAACTCAGAGTAATTTCTCCTAAATTTCTTCACGTATGTTATTGCCCCTTACAAGGAATTTCTCCCCAAATTTCCCGCATTTGTTGTTTGCCGCATTTCCCCAAATTGCTCGATTCTTGTTCCTCCAAGTCAATCGCATTTCCCCTAGCTTTTCGCATTTATTGTTTATAATAACCCAATTTCCCCAAATTTTATGCATTTATTGTTCATTGCATTTCCTCAAACTCCTTAATTATTGTTCCTCCAAAGAAATGTGGGCAAATCCAGCATTGGACCAGCAAATATGGGCGAATCTAGCGCATGGACCAAAGAAATTTGATCAAATCCAGCATTGAACCAGCAAATTTCAAGCTAGGAATTTTCATGAATTGAGGAATGGATCAGTAATATATTAAAGCACAAAAACAACTTACCAAGTCTAGCCATGGTTGTTTTAGTGCTTTGGGGATATTTGGAAAATGAGAAACGTAGGCATCTTCAAGCAAAAGCCATCAAACCCCAACGTTGTTGTGGAAATAGCTCTCATCACTTTGAATAGCTTTAAAAAATGGAGTTTTTCAACAAACGAAGCTGAAGTCGGAAAGGGTAAAACATCAAACTGTTGGAATTATAAACCTTATCCTGCCTAAATTCTAGGAATTCGTTAATAATTTGAATGGATCCATAGGCTAGGCCTATTAGATAAAATCATTGCGCACGGTCCAATTGGGTCATGAGATCAAGAAGCTTGATGGAAGATTATAACAAGTGATTCTTTCTTTTGAAATTCGAGCCCCTTATCTTGCTCTCTCTCTTTCTCTCTCTCCGTCGACAGATAATGTAATATAATATGACAGAAGATGACGCAGAAATGCTGAATCTATTAGGTTTCATAACCGGAATGCTTAATGCGACCGTATATTTGGCTGGCTCTTTGCCTTAATTCCGAAGTAGCAAGCCGCCGGAGAAATTGATTATGTTGGCACATATGTCGAGCAAAATTATCCTAGCTTATGAGAAAATCTCATCATGTGGTATTGTCTTCGGCTGGCTATTTGCCTTATGTTAGAAGTGGAAGCCATGGGAGATGGTAATTATACAGGCAGATATGTTGGAACAAATATTAACTGGCTTACGAGGAAATCCCATACTGGATTTGAGTTTTATGTTCGGTTTTGCACTGATGCTGTTACCATCCTAGCTTATTGCTGTTGATACTTACGATAGTCTCTTTTGATCTAAGTTAATCAAAGATTACTATAGCGACTGATGGAAGTCAGATGTTGACCTGGCAGGAAATCACACCAGAGTTAACTCTCCTGTTTACCAACTTTCAAACTGGCTATTCATTTTTCAACTTTTCATTCATTTTGGTTCTGCTTTCAATCAAGTAACTCTGGTGAATGACTGGCGATAGACTCAATGGAAACCTGATTTGACAGCTGGTTTGTATAATTTTAATCTGATTTTAATATTGATTTTATGGCAATATAAGTTCAATTATTTTTTATAAAACTGAAGGAAAGTCGAGTGACCACAAAGAAATTAATTTAAAGTTGGTGAGTTGCAATGCAAAAATATCTACAATGAAAGTCTGACAAGGACACATGTCTTCCGTGTCAATATTACAGTGATACTAGGTCAAATTTCTATTGAGATTTTGAACGGCTGGTCAACAGAGTGCTTGTGGAGATAAAAACCAAAGTCGTGATCTATGTGCTGAATTTGAAAGTTGAGTGAGATCTATTTGAAAGTTAAAGTCAAATGATGTCTAGCGTAATTTACCCTTGTTCTGCTCTAATGTGTACTGTTTGGATGGGCTCTCTGTCTGCTACTCTTCCTGATGAAGCAGTGAGATGATATTTGGTTGGTTGCACTTCTACCTTGAGAAGGAAATACGACTGTAGGTTTCTTGCTATTTCTCTCGTGTTGGTTTCTTTGATCTAGACATTTATATAGCTTTTATGTTTCCCTTGCACTTCATGCATGGTCGGATGATGCAGTTGACCATGATGGCTACACCAATGATGAGCAAAGAGCTGCATTACTTGAATACGGAAGATAGATTATTGCGCTGGCTTCTTGTGAAGCATCAAGACACAAAATATGGGCTGGAATTTCTTACTGAAGAAGATAAGAAGTGTGTACAAAGCAAATTTCCTCGTAGCTCTATGTTTGATGATGAGGATGCAGATAAAGAAGTAGATGATGACAAGGATGATGACGACAATGTCCAATATGAGGTGGACCGAGAGGAAAGGAAAGAACAATAAAGAGCAAATCGTCATGTCTGGGGTCATGAATTTTGTTTCTTGCTTCAGTGTTAGCAGATGCTCATGCTCGTGTTTAGTATCTCTCAAATGCAAAATGTGATTCATTTCGTGTGCTTCTGCCATCTACCTGTTGAAAGTAGCCGTAAGAATGAAGGTTTTAGTTCATTTTTGCAGGTTTCTTTTGTCAGTGAGTGGTTTTTTTTTTCACATAGTCAGTGAGTGGTTTGAAGTACCACTTTTTAAGTAATAACATATGCTGAAATGAGAGAGACTATTGCATGACTGCATGTTGGATTTGTGTCTCATGAGCGGGTCAATCTCAAAATCTTCATCTGATTATTAGAATGTCTGAAGTTCGGCATTTCTTCTTTCGATGCCATTTTTGTCTTTGCTTCAGTTCTCGTTTAGTATTTAAAGCCAATCCAACCAGAGAACAGTTTCAACGGCATTGACCTGTGGTAGATGATAGTTAACAGCTGGTGTGGATCTTGTTCAATGTGATGCCCGAAGGAAGAAATTCTAGATCTTTCAAATGTTACTAACGCATCGCACTCCAGCATTGTTTCGTGAGTGATGCTGCTGAGCTTAGAATGACATGGCATTAGGTTACCGAACTTTATGGTGCCTTTGGAATTCTTTCCATTTTAATCCATGAAATTGTAGGAAATTCTAAATAAATATAGCAGATACAACTGACTTTATTCAGTTCCCGCAATTTTGTAGTTTATGGAATCCATGGTTTAGAAGATGACGAGAGGAACAATCATTCCATGCATTTCTGACATCTTTTCGTAGTTAATACTTTCACTGAAGAATCTAAACAATTATGCTAGCGTTTCTTCATTGAGAGATGACACTCAAGTACCTTTCAGGCTACGCACAAACTCTCAAATCACTTAATTTTCCTACAACCAACTACCATAGTAAATAACATGACCAATGAGAGTAAGACAAGGATAAGGTATTTTGTGCAGCGGTCGTGCAACTTCATAGTCCAACTTGAAGAACTAAATCAGAAAGTGCCGGGAGATTTTACAACAGCCCTACGACTTATCCTGTCATTGCAGACAATGCTAGTTTTGCTACATAGATGGTTTTCCACAATGAATTAACTGCCAATAAATGCATCTTAGCAACCCCAAAATTTCGGCGTCTTCAGATTACTTGACACTTCATGAGCAGAATGTGGTATAAGACTTCCAAGTTTATGGTTTCTCTCCATATATTATTACTGGCCAATGACAGAATTTTGTTAATTTGTCATATATAGAAGGAATTGGAAAACCACATTAGTGTAACGCTTGAATCAATTTTTTCTCTTTCAGTGAACCAAGCAAACAAATCAGCAATCGCATTAGCTAGATTAACAGGATGAAGCCAAATAGGTAAAAGTTCTCCCGAAGACAGGCATCCGCATTTTGAAGCACACTAATGTAGAACTGCTTCATAATCTCTATAATTCCTATATTTGCATGAATTGGTTGAAGCCACATTAGCCAGATCAACTTCAACCAAAAGGAGAAAAGCGAGATGATATTTGCAACATAAAGCTCATCTAAGACAGTGAACTGCATTAGCCGTTAACTTTCTAAGCATAAGAAAAGAACTAACGACTGGATTGTCCCATTATCTTCTGCAATATCACTGTCCTTGCCATCCGTATCTCGCGGCTACTCTTATCAGCTTGTGTACCAAGATCCTCGATAGTTTTCAAGAAAACTTCCGCCCTTTTCTTGATCTCCAACATTCCAAGCTTCACCGCTTCTTCCTGTTCTTCTCCAAGAGCAAAGTCGGCCTTTTGCACGATCGATTCAATCTCAATTTCCAGCTTCCACACAAGCGACCGAATGGTCTTCAAGTCCTCGATCGAGATCTTAGTTCCCTCATACATTATGTCTATCAACACCTTTTTCCCTTTTAGTTCCCTTCGGTAGTTTTTCCACCAAGAATCGCACCACTTGCCGACTGACCCTATTGGAGCTGCCAGAGCAGCAGCTAGAGCAGTCACAACAGGCGGCGCCGCAATCGCAACCGTGACAACCGAGAGGATCAAAGTCGACACAAAGGCGGTCACAAATATGGCATTGGTCACCCTTCTCCAAGTTTCTGCAGATTTAACTTTCTTGTCAAGCTTCTTCATACAAGCCTCCAACTTCGGCAACATCTCTTTCTGCTGCTTAAGCACAGAGTGAAAGACCATCCAGAACTCTTCCGTGAATGGGTCGCCAGCTTCTCTGAATCTCTGGAGCGCCAGCAATGTCCCCACATACCTCTCCCTTTCCACATTCTCTCCTCCCTCTTCCTCAAAGTGCACAAGTGCGTGTCGAATATTCAACTGGCTATCTTGGGCCTGCCTCAGGCAATTCTCGAGGGAATTGTAGAAATCTAATATTTGTAGGCCATTGTTGAAGTAATACTCCACTAAATCGGACAGCTCTTTGTCTTTCCATATGTCTTCTTTGGATGCAAGAAGGATGTTAGCTAGTACACGGTTCATCTCAAGAACGCCAGTGGTCGCCTCTCCTATAGAGTTCAATGCTAGGGATTGAGCCTCAGCACTAGCCGCTAGTGTCCTAATAACTCTATTAGCTTGATCATGCAAGGTCCTGTCAAAATCTTGCAAGCTCCGGTCGGCTCTACAGGCGGCTTCGTAAGAGGTCAGGTGAGATTGGTATCCAGGATTTCTGTTTTCCAATGATGAAAAGTCTTTACTAAACATCCCACCCATTGTTTGGGTCCAAAAATGTGAAAAATGGGGATTGCCCAAAAACTCCAAAACCAAACCCTTCTTGAAGTTTTGCTAAGCAAGCACAAATTATATCTATGAATGGTGGGCTACGGTGGAAAATCGCCCAAAATACCAGCGCTCAGATTTACCAGAAAAAAAAAAAAAAATGCAGGACTCACAGACTCAGCACAGATCAGCTAAAGCCCCTTCTCTTTTTTGCTCTTCTTTTCGTGATCTTACCTCAGTTTCAGCTGATGCCGCAAAGAAAGGACCAAACCAAAGCTCGATCATCGTGCAGACACCGAGAGTCAACTGCAGCAGAAACTGAGATCTACTTCAAGAAAAACAAGAAAAGGGGGACGTGGAATTATGGAAGGAACAGAGAAGTTGGGGGTGCTTCAAGAGGCTGATCTTGAGGCGGCTTGATCGGAGGATTGAAGGCTGCGAGGGGGACTTGGGAAGAGGAAAGTTCCAGGAAATGAGACGCGGAGCAATGCGTTCGGCAGTGACCTCAAGATCAGCCTTCCAAGCGTGGAGGTTGATTGACTCTCCCATTTTTTATATCTCCTCTGTTCCTGGTCTTGGTTTTCAGTAGTTCCACACGCCAATCCAACCAAAGAACGGCCACAATATAATTGCGGTGTCCTTTTCGTACACCAGATTTTTCTTTTTCTTTCTCGGAATTGGATTTTATGGAATGTGAAGTGATATATACTATATTTTTGTTATGTATTTAATTGATTATGTGGTAATTAAAAATGGAGGTGGTTATCATTTTGTAATGGCCTGGACAGTGACAGCCAATATATTGGTTTTTTTTTTTTTTTTTGGGAGGGGGGTGGTTGGTGGGGAAGGAATTGGCAATGGTGATGGGTGATGTCGGCTCTCGGCAACGCCAAAGGTATATTGGCTTCGTTTGTACCGCAGGAAGAAAACGAACCCGCTGGAAAATATCTTTGAAAAAGGTCAAATTCTAAGGAAGAGGATTTCATTTTCTCTATATTTTGTCGTATTTTACACACGATATATGGAAGTCATTCACCCATGTTTGTTACATGAGAAATATGAAACACACTTTTGAAAGAAAACATCATAACAACAATCCTAAGTCTTGAATCCCGACACAAACGATCGGGACTCGAACCCAACCACTAAGGTCCCAAGCCCAGCCACTCAGGTCCCAAGCCCAGCCATTGGCAACCTAGGCCCATGTGCTTGGGTCTCAGTTCTGGCCTAAGGGGACTTTGCCCTAGCCACCGAGGGCCCAAGCTAGGCCTCGGAAGAGTCGGGGCTAGGCATACTAAAGCACGAGAGCCGTGTCAGGCCCATCAAGGTCCCTTGACGAACACCAAAGGACCTCAGCCTAGATTTGGGGCTCGGGACCGAGTATTGGGATTTAGTTGTATTTTGAAAAAATGAGTTCCAATTTTTTATTAAAAGAATGAAATTGTTTTTCTGAATTTAAGTATATATTCCATCAACTTGTTTTTTTTAAGAGATTAATACTAGTAAATGAGAAAAAAAAAAGTTTACGACCATTAAATTTTTAATGAGGAGAGAAACATAAGAAAAGGAAGGAAATTTGTAATGAGGAGAGAATTGTCATTTTTTACTATGGCTTTTCTTCCTTCTTGTGCATATTTCTCTAGATCTATATGATTTGCTTATTGCCGCTTTAACTAGTATTCATATCCTATTCCTTTTCTCATTCCTTACATTTATACCAAACATTGGAGGCCAATTTGTGCTTTTAGAAGCGTTGTTATACTTTCCATAAAACTTCAATGTATACCCATGCATTATAGATTTAGGGAGATCTACATATTTGTCTTATGGGTGATCTTGGAGCTGCAGAAATTCAACTTCTGAAGCACATGATAAATGGTGCACCTAGAGAGGAATGCACCACAAGCAAAGGAAGTAATGGAGTAGGTCTCGCTGTTGCAGTCCGGAGGGATTCGGGGATGAATGAGATGGTTTTGGAAGGAGGAGCATTGGTCAATCCCTCTCTCATGCAAAATGACACGTAATTATACGGCACCCATATTTTTCTTAGGTGAATTTGATGAAGGGAGATGTTGCTTACGATCTTATAGATGAATTTTATTAATAGTCTTGTGCTAAAGCAACCTTGTAGAGGAATCTTACTCAAATATGAGCTTAATGCTCCGTTCATTTCATGGAAAATGACTTACATAAAAACGTTTTCCAGATTTTCCAATGTTCGTTTCACGGAAAATGAATTAATCTATGAAAATATTTTTCATCATTGGAAAAAACAACATTTAAAAGTAAGGAAAATATTTTTCACAACTTCTTCCACCTTACTTCTTTTCACCAACACATTTTTGTTTTATTTTTATGCTTTCTTTTTCTTTTCTTTTTTCTTTCTTTCCTTTTCATCTTTTTCCTTAGCCTTGACCGATTGCTGGCCATGGCAGTGGCCAACGACCGACTGCAAGCCAACTCAAGCCTCACCCTAGGCCGGTGAGGCTCCACCTAACACGATCTAAGAAAGCCGAGCTCGCCCGAGCTCGACAAGCTCAGGCCTCGCCAAATCGGGCGAGGTTGAGTGTCATTGGCCTGGGGTGGAGCTCAGGCCTCACTAGAGGTTCGTCGAGCTTTGGTGAGCCGCAAGCTCACCAAAATCTTGTGGCAAAGCTTGGGCTCCCTATCCAGGCAAGCTCGAGCTTCGCCACCAGATCCGGCGAGCTTGCAGCTCGCCAGAGCTCGGTGAACCTTTAGTGAGCTCGGCAAGATCAACTAAGCCTCGAGTTCACTAGGATCCAGCAACCCCTCTTGGTTGGCTACGGGGCAACCGACCATCATCGGCTGCAGTGGCGGAGGAAGGAGGAGGAAGTGGAGGAAGGAGGAAAAGAAAAAGGAAAAAAGAAAAAGAAAGAAAAGATAATAAATAATAAAATTTGATTTTTTAAAAATACAAATAATTAAAATTTAATTTTTAAAAAAATTATAAAAAAAATTTACTGTCAATTAAAAATATTAAAATTCAATTTTTTGATAATTTTTCCAAAAAATTAAATTAATTAACAAATAGTGAAAAATATTTTCCACTTAAAGTTTAGGTTTTAGCCAAACACCGAAAAATAATTACATTTTTTGAAAAATGACTTTTTAAAAAATATTTTCTAAAAACGCCACGTTTTCCACGAAACGAACGCAGAGCATAAATCTATAGTCAAAATAACTTAGTTACAATATATAAATATTTGTGCATCTTCTAAACTTGATGATAAACAAAATAAAATAATTGATCCAGGTACTCGCAAACATTATGTGCCACGAATGAGTTTGACAAGATAAACGAGTCAAATCCTATAGCAATACATTTATTAATTAAAAATACAAAATTTTCATCATCACCATCATTATCCTTTTTTTTTTTTTAATTGTGGGGCCGGGCCGATCCGGCCCCTTCTTACCTTTCTTTATTTCCCCTCCTCTCTTTTCGCGTCGGCCCAGCCTGGCCCTTTTCTTTTCCCCGCCTTCCTCCCTCTCCTCCGCGTTCGCTGCAAGAGCAGCGGCGCTCGTCCGAGACAGAGGGGCAGGTTGCAGAGCAGAACAGAGCAGAGCAGAGCGTCCAGCGGGGTTCGGTGCTCGGGATCCGGCCGACCGCGGCAGGCTGGCGGTGGCGGAGGCCATGCGCAGCTGCCTGCCGGAGGAGGCCATTGAAAGGGGGCCGAGAGAGTGAGAGAGGGACGGAGAGTGAAACCAGAGAGCGAGCGAGCAAGCCTCGCCGGCAGCTCGACCGTGCCCGAGTCCCCGCCGACGACCCTCGGCCGACGCCCTCGAGCCTGCTTCACCCAGGTCCGACCTCTCTCGGTACCTGCTTTCTGGCGTTTCCGATGACTTACTCCATTCTTTTTTCCCGTTCTAGTATTGATAGCTATGGATTTAGTAGTGCTTGCAGCTCATGGGCAGCATGGTCATCCACTAGTTATATTTGATGGAATAACTCCTCTTGACGGTCTAGAAGATAAGTTCAGCTGAAGAGGGGTTTTGGGGGGGAGAGAGAAAAGGATGCCTCTGTATGACTCTGCGCTTTTGCTGAAGCCCCTTGTGGAGAAGGAAACTTTGATGGAGTTGGTGGCTCGGATAGGAAGAGACGTCTATAAGAAAAACGGGGCCCTCACTGAGATAAAATCATTGCGGACGGTCAAATTGGGTCATGGGATCAAGAAGCTTGATGGGAGATTATACCAGGTGATTCTTTCTTTTGAAATTCGAGCCCCTTATCTTTCTCGTTCTCTCTCTTGCTCTCTCTTCATCGACAGATAAATGTAACAGAATATGACAGAAGATGATGCAGAAATGCTGAATCTATTAGGTTTCACGACTGGAATGCTTAACGCGACCGTGTATTTGGCTGGCTCTTTGCCTTATGTTCGAAGTAGCAAGCTGCGGGAGAAATTAATTATGTTGGCACATATGTCGAGCAAAATTATCCTAGCTTATTTGAGAAAATCTCATAATGTGAAAATGTCTTCAGCTGGCTTTTTGCCTTATGTTAGAAGTGGAAGCCATAGGAGACAGTAATTATACAGGCAGATATGTTGGAACAAATGTTAACTAGCTTATGACGATGTCCATACTGGATTTGAGTTGTATGTTCGGATTTGCACCGATGCTGTTACCATCCTAGCTTATTGCCGTTGATACTTATTATGGTCTCTTTTGAATCTAAGTTAATCAACGGCTATTGTAGCAATTGATGGAAGATTTTATTTTGCAATGTTGGTCCGGCAGGAAAATCACACCGGAGTTCACTCTACTGTTTACTTACTTTCAAACTGGCTATTCATTTTTTTAATATTTTATTTTATTTTTCATTTTTTCCTTTCAACTTTTTTTTTATTCACTCTGGTTTTGCTTTCGATCAAATAACTTTGGTGATTGACCGGCAAGGAACTCATTAGAAACCTGATTTGACGACTGGTTTTTATAATTTTAATCCGATTTTAATATTGATTTCTTGGCAGTATAAGTTCAATAATATTTTACAATACTAAAGGAAAGTCAAGTGACCAAAATAAAATTTATTTAAAATTGAGTGAGTTGCAATGCAAAATCATCTACAATGAAAGCCTAATAAAGACACATGCCTTCCGTGTCAATATTACAATGATACTAAGTCAAATTTCTAATGAGATTTTGAACGGCCGGTCAACAGAGTGACCTTGCGGATATTGAAACCAAAGTTAAGTGATCCATGTGCTGAATTTGAAAGTTGAGTGATCTATTTGAAAGTAAAAAGCTGAGTGATGTACAGTTTAATTTACCCTTGTCCTGGCAGTAATATGTACTGTTTGGATGGGCTCTCTATCTGCTAATCTTCCTGATGAAGCAGTGAGATGATATTTGGTTGGTCGCACTTCTACCTAGTGAAGGAAACAGGATTGTAGGTTTCTTGCTATTTCTCTCGTGTTGCTTTCTTTGATATGGACGTATATAGAGCTTTTATGTTTCCCTTGCACTTCAGGCAGGGACAGATGATGCAGTTGACCATGATGGCTATGCTAATGATGAACGAAGAGCTGCATTACTTGAATAGGGAAGATGGATTATTGCGTTGGCTTCTTGTGAAGCATCGAGATGCAAAATATGGGCTGGAATTTCTTACTGAAGAAGATGAGAAGCGTGTATGGAGCAGATTTCCTCACAGTTCTCTATTTGATGATGAGGATGCAGATAAAGATGTAGATGATGATGAGGATGATGACGACAATGATGAATATGAGGTGGACCGAGAGGAAAGGAAAGAAGAATAAAGAGCAAATTGTCATGCCTGGGGTTGTGAATTTTGTTGATTTGATAGGTATTCAGCTCTTGCTTCAGTGTTAACAGATGCTCATACTCGTGTTTAGTATCTATCAAATGCAAAATGTGATTCATTTTTTGTGATTCTGCCATCTACCTGTTGAAATTGGCTGTGAGAATGGAGATTTCAGTTCATTTTTGCAGGTTTCTTTTGTTAGTGAGTGGTTTGAAGTACCATACTTTAACTAATAACATATACAGAAATGAGAGAGACTATCGCATGACTGCATCTTGGATTTGTGTCTCATGAGCGGGTCAATCTTAAGATCTTCATCTCATTATCAGAACTTCTGAAGTTTGGCATTTCTTGTTTCGATGCCACTTTTGTCTTCTCTTCGGTTCTCGTTTAGTACGTAAAGCCAAACCATAAACAGAGCAGTTTCAACTTTCAACATCATGACCTGTGGCAGAAATAATTAACAGCTGCTGTGGATATTGTTCAATGTGATGCCCGGAGGAAGAAATTCTAGACCTTTCAAGTGTTACTAACGCATCACACTCCAACAGTGTTTCGTGAGTGATGCTGCTGAGCTTAGAATGGCATGCTTTTTTGTTAACGAATTTTATGGTGCCTCTGGAATTCTTTCCATTTTAATCCCTGAAATTGTAGGAAATTCTGAATGAATACCACAGATGCAACTGAATTTATTCAGTCCCCGCAATTTTGTACTCAATGGAATGCATGGTTTAGCAGATGACAAGAGGAGCAATCAGTTCGTGCATTTCTGCCATCTTTTTGTAGTTAATACTTTCACCAAAAGATCTAGACAATTACACTAGGGTTTCTTCATCGAGAGATGACACTCTACTGCCTGCACAGACTCTCGGATCACTTCATTTTCCTTCATCAAAATACACTAGTAAATAACATGACCAATGAGAGTAAAATAAGGATAACATAATAAGTGCAGCGGTTGTGCGACTTCATAGTTAAACTTGAAGAACTAAACTAAAAAGAGCCAAGAGAATTTACAACAGCCGTACAACTTATCCTGCCATTATAGAATATGCTACTTTTGCTACATAGATGGTTTTCCACAATGAATTAACTGACAAGATGTGCATCTCAGCAACCTCAGTATTTTGGCATCCTCAATTACTTGACACTTCATGAGCAGAATGTGGCATGAGACTCCAAAGTTTTTGGTTTCCCTCCATATATTATTACTAGCGAATGCCAGAATTTTGTTAATATGTCATATTTAGAAGGAATTGGAAAGCCACATTAGCGTAACGCTTGAATCAATTTTTTCTCTTTCAGTGAATCAAGCAAACAAATCAGCAATCGCATTAGCTAGATTAACAGGACGAAGCCAAATAGGTAAAAGTTCTCTCGAAGACACGTATCCGCATTTTGAAGAACACCAATGTAGAACTGCTTCATAATCTCTATATATTTGCATGAATTGGTTGAAGCCACATTAGCCAGATCAACTTCAACCAAAAGGAGAAAGGCGAGATGATCTTTGCAACATAAAGTTCATCTAAGACAGTGAACTGCATTAACCGTTAACTTTCTAAGCATAAGAAAAGAACTAACGATTGGATTGTCCCATTATCTTCTGCAATATCACTGTCCTCGCCATCCGTATCTCGCGGCTACTCTTATCAGCTTGTGTACCAAGATCCTCAATAGCTTTCATGAAAACTTCCGCCCTTTTCTTGATCTCCAACATCCCAAGCTTCACCGCTTCTTCCTGTTCTTCTCCAAGAGCGAAGTCGGCCTTTTGCACGATCGACTCAATCTCAATTTCCAGCTTACCCACAAGCGACCGAATCGTCTTCAAGTCCTCAATTGAGATCTTAGTTCCCTCATTCATTAGGTCTACCAACAACTTTTTCCCTTTTAGTTCCCTTCGGTAGTTTTTCCACCAAGAATCACACCACTTGCCAACTGTCCCTATTGGAGCTGCAAGAGCAGCAGCTAGAGCAATCACAACAGGTGGTGCAGCAATCGCAACCGCGACGACCGAGAGGATCAAAGTGGACACGAAGGCGGTCGCAAAGATAGCATTGGTCACCCTTCTCCAAGTTTGTGCAGATTTAACTTTCCTGTCAAGCTTCTTCTTACAAGCCTCCAACTTCACCAACATCTCTTCCTGCTGCTTAAGCACAGAGTAAAAGAGCTTTGAGAACTCTTCCGTGAATGGGTCGCCCGCTTCTCTGAATCTCTGGAGCTCCAGCAATGTCCTGACATACCTCTCCCCTCCCACATTCTCTCCTCTCTCTTCCTCAAAGTGCACAAGTGCGAGTCGAATACTTGACTGGCTATCACGGGCCCGCCTCAGGCAATTCTCAAGGGAATTGTAGAAATCTAATATTCGTAGGCCATGGTTGAAGTAATACTCCACTAAATTGGACAGCTCCTTGTCTTTCCATATGTCTTCTCTGGATGCAAGAATGATGTTAGCTAGCGCACGGTTCATCTCAAGAACGCTAGTGGTCGTCTCTCCAATAGATTTCAATGCTAGGGATTGAGCCTCAGCACTACCTGCTAGTGTCCTAATTACTCTATCAGCTTGGTCATGCAAGGTCTTGTCAAAATCTTGCAAGCTCCGGTCGGCTCTACAGGCGGCTTCATAAGAGTTCAGTTGAGACTGGTATCTAGGATTGCTGTCTTCCATTGATGAAGAGTCTAGTTCCTTCTTCTTACTCCACACCCCACCCATTTTTGGGTCCAAAAATGTGAAATATGGGGATTGCCCAAAAACTCCAAAACCAAACCCTTCTTCAAGTTTTGCTAAGCAAGCACAGTCCTTGAATTATATCTATGAATGGTGGGCGACAGTGGGAAATTGCCCAAAATATCTGTGCTCAGATCTACCAGAAAAAAAATAAAAAATAAAAAAATGGCAGGACTTACAGACTACTCACAGATCAGCTAAACCCCCTTCTCTTTTTTGCTCCCTTTGTGATCTTACCTCAGTTTCAGCTGATACCACAAAGAACAGATCATCTGGTTTCCACTTCAACTCCTCCAAAGGACCAAACCAGGCTCAATCACCGTGAAGACGCCAAGAGTCAACCGCAGAAACTGAGATCTACTTTAAGAAAAACAAGAAAAGGGGGGTTGGAACTGTGGAAAGGAACAGAGAAGTTGGGAGTGCTTCAAGAGGCTGATCTTGAGGCGGTTTGATCGGAGGATTGAAGGCTGCGAGGGGGTCCTGGAAGAGGAAAGGTCCAGGAAATGGGAGGCGGAGCAATGAGGCCGCCAGTGACCTCAAGAATAGTCTACCAAGCGAGAAGGTTGACTGACTCTTGCCATTTTTTTTATATGTCCTCTGTTCCTGGTCTTTGTGGCCACTGACCAAAAAAAAAAACCAAAGAATGGCCACAATTATTGCGGTGTCCTTTTCGGACACCAGATTTTCCTTTTTTATTTCTTGGAATTAGATTTTGTGAAATACGAAGTGATATATATCATATTTTCATTATGTATTTAAATGATTATGTTATAATTAAAATCGAGTTGTTATCATTTTTTTGATGGCCTGGACAGTGATAGCCAATCTGTTGGTGGGGGGGAAATTGGCAATGGTGGTTGGTGACGTCGGCTTGGCAACGCCAAAGGTACATTGGCTTCGTTTGTATTGGAGGGAGAAAATGAACCTGCTGGAAAATATCTTTGAAAAAAATTAACTTCTAAGGAAGAGGATTCCATTTTCTCTATATTTGTGTGTATTTTACACACAATATATGGAAATCATTCACCGGCGTTTGTTACAAGAGAAATATGAAACACACATTTGAAGAAAAAAAAAAAAATCTCAACGACAAACCTAAGACTTGAGTCCCGTTCCTTGCCTATGGGGACTTTGCCAGGTCAGCGATTTGGGGTGGGGCGAGATCCTCAAGCACAAGAGCTGCGTTGGGTCCATCGAGGTCCTTAACAATCATCGAGGGACCTTGGCCTAGATGTTAGGATTTTAGGACCGAGCATTGGGATTTAGTTCTATTTTCAAAAATGAGTTTCGATTTTTATAAAAGAAAATTATTTCTCTAAATTTAAGTATAGATTTTCCATTAGCTTGTTTAGATTCAAATGCTGGCAAATGAGAAAAAGGTTTCTTACCTTTAATTTTTTTTGCCAAAAAAGGAATTTTAAGTGTTAACAAAAAGGTAGCGAATTAAATTAATTTCAACTCGCTTCTCCACATAATCCATTTAAATCGTACATTTTATATGTTGGTTTGGTAGCATAGGATGACCCGCAACGAAAACATTTTCGTCCAAATAATTCACAAAAAAGTAAGATTTGACATCACTCTTTGAAGCAGACTAAAAAGAAAAATATCTCATAGAAAAGTTTTGCTCGTAGTCTTTGATATGACGAAATTGAGAGAAACGTACTCCATTACGTCACCTTGTGCTACAGTATTTACTATTTAGGTCCATTCTCATCGGCATATTGACGGTCGCCAAAGGATGATCAAACATGTCAGCACTTTTCAACAAGTGGACAGCTTCCTTTACATCAAAACCCCGTCGTCTTCCGTCGACAAACATCGGGTTCCTGCCGGATCAATTTCTAGAGTCCGAGAGACTTCGAAGATTTGAGTTTTTCCGTCATTTGATTCGAGATCGACCGCAAAAGCACTTGGACTGTTATCTCTGCAGAAAAAGGAATCAGAGTTACTTACGATTCAATTAATAAATTAGATATAGTACTCATTTCTCCAACATTTTTCGCATTAATTTTTTTCTCTGAAATTTTAGACTTGAAATTTCCTCACGTACAAATGGATGTGAAATTTAAAAGCAACATAATAGACCATACGGTAAACTAAAGAGAAAATTTCCAAAAAAATTGTCTTAAACAATTTGTACTTGTATCAATTTAGTCATAAATCTTTTAATTTTACCAAACTCCTTTAGTTCAAATGTCTTTATATTCCCCCAAAGGCTTTCTTCAAAAGCCAAACTAAATGTACATTTAGTCATAAACATTTTGACAATCTACCAATTGAGTATTTCCAATCAATTTTAATCGGGAATCACCTATGTGGACACAACTAGTCCTAAGTGGCACGATGGCATTGACGTGGACTATTATGCAATTTTTTTAAACTTTCTTGGAATGTTTTATTTGTTATTTTCTTAGTGGCCGGTAGGGCCTTCGCACCCTCACTTGCGGCGAGCTCAACTACTACTTGAGGAAAAATTCAGAGACTTGCCCTTATAATAACTTATGTTAGGGACTTAATCCCACATTATTTAAATGTGCATAATTGGCATATAAACACGATTTCACGGAAGTCAAAGCTACCTACACCTCCTCTTTGAATGTGACTGAGACCCCTATTAGGGATGAGAATGATTCCACGGTAAAATATGAAATTGGAAAATTGGACCAGTGAAAACCTATGTGGTTCCAAGTTTTAAAATATACGAGGTAAGTTCTAAATTCTAAAAATTAGGGGACTTATTTAAATGGGTAGGTTTTAGATTTGTTTTTATTTACATCTTCCCGCGATCTTATGATATTTCATAGTGTTTGATAATGAGTGTATAATTTGTGACCACTACTCTAAACTTCCATTTTAGAGCTAAAACTTTTACTTCGTTAATATTTTATATTTTCCATATATCTAAATATAAGTTGTGATAAGTGGATTGCAATAGTAAGTAGTGGTTATTAAAGATAATTATTTACTATAATCATTCAATTAATAATACAAATGGAACTCGGGTAAACCTTGGAACCGACTCTAAAACTTGTGACATGGTAGGTTTCAGGTTCCAAAAAATGAGAAATCTATTCCAACAGGTGAGTTGTAAGTTGCAAGTGAAATTTGTATGGATCTGAAATCTAGAATTGTTCGCCCTTATCCTCTGTATGGAAATCACATTTGTCCATCAAGCATGTGATTGTAGTATGATGATGCTCTCGGTTTTGTGCCTAGTTTGCCGCTTTATAAGAAAAATAAAAAAGAACCAATAATCATCCTATTGAAACACGTCAAGTTTAAATATGAATGCAAATTGCAAAATGAAAATAAAGCATTGTTACTCCAATGCAAACCTTAGTTTTGCCCTAAGAAATCCTTTCCAAGGGAAGTTCTCCCTCATTGTCATTCTCTTCCCTCCTTTAAAATAGTAACGTAGAGGGAAGGCGGACCCCTTCTTTATTATTTTTATATTAATATTTCGACCAAGAGATTCAACAAAGTCGTTGTAGTATAGTGGTAAGTATTCCCGCCTGTCACGCGGGTGACCCGGGTTCGATCCCCGGCAACGGCGCTCCTTTTTTTGGGCCTTTTCTTGATCTTCTTTGGCTTTTTTCTTGATTTTCTTTGGCTTTGTCCATCGCCTTTTTCTGAACCCTTCTAGATAATGATATATGAAATAATTGATATTTAAAGATCACTGTTCTCACCTCAGTTACTATTCATATTGAAACCAAGTCTTTTTTTTGGTTCTTTTTTTTTCCTAAGGGCACATTAATATCAAGCTGTTCTTTTGTTTTGGTTTTTTTTCGGGCAGAAAGGAGCTTGGGTTGTTTCATATTTTCGTTAAATGTTTACTTTAACTTTTTTTATTGTTTTGCAATTTGACTCTCATTTGGCCTACGAGGTAGATCAAGTCGACCTAGTTTGTTACTCAACCTCAATTCGGCTAGTTGGCTTACTTGAGTCACATGCTCTTAAGCTTGAGCTTGATTGATTTGTGCTCGAGTTACTTGAACTCAAAGGTGATCGAGCGAGTTTTAAATAAGGTATCAAATGAATGGCGAGAAATTTGATGCTGCCTATCAAACCATATACCTATGGTTGTTATTCTTGCTAGAGAAATGTTTACATAGACAAGGATCATGTTGTCACCAAAGTCTTGTATGGAAAATAACTATATGTTGAAATCATAAGAATATCCCAAGAATTGAACCTAAAGTGTTGGAATAGTGTTAAGCATGCTAAGACGGATCTACAAAATTGATATATTGAGTGAAGCCTCACACACCTAGAAGAACATCCGAACCCATTTGCAAATTTCGTTTAGAGGTATCATCATCTAGCTCCCATACATAAGATTATTCTTGTTCAGTATACATGGAGGATCCACAAAGACACATTTACTTGTAATCGAACCAAAGAGAAATCTGTCATTTTTAGGCCCATCTCAGTATAGTTAATTAACATTACTAAATCTCCTTGTAAATTGCAATGACAATCTAGATATTCAATTCTTGGTTTGTTTTAAAAAGTTACGGAGATAATTTCTTGAAAAATTATTGTATTTGATACAACTGAATAGCCCTATGTTATTACAACAGTTCACAGGTTCCAAGTCCTGCTTAAGAGGTGGCTTGAGAGTTTATCGTGAACATCAATCGCATCGAGAAAGTACATAGTTCCATAGCTCGCACATCACTAGACTTGTTACAGCCCGAGGGAAGAACCCAAAAAGCTGAAAACAGGAGTTCAAGACTTAATGTAAAGATCGACGCCGCGCACTCGGTGTACAGCAGAAACTGATTTCTAGGCAATGGGAATGAACAAATTGCCCAGAAACACAGAGCCGGTGAATAACGTGCCAAACGAGGTCGTCCAAAGCTTCACATCACATGTATCTGTCAAGTATGGAAACTAGGACATGTCGACAAGACCAGAAAAGGTACATAAACAAACGATATATAGTATTCTGCTTTCATTAATACGCACACCACTAGCATCTCGGACCGGATCCAACAGCAACAATGAACTATCCTCCGCAAAGTTCCAGGAACGGGATTCCTGCTAAAACCCTCGGCTATCTTTTTAGAACAAATTAGTTTTATGCCTTTAACCCAAGTCAACGAAGTCTACGCTCCAATGGTCAAACTGAAGAAGTTGTGGCCCTGGAAACTTGCTGCCAGAATAAGCAGTACCCTCTAACTTTCACTGTAATCACCAAAGTCCCCGAGTAAACAGGCACCCGCAAAAGAGGATTTGCGAGATACCAGCATTCACGGTTTTGAAAGTTCACTCTCTATCACTTTCTCTCGTGAAAATCAAGGGATTGGGTTTGGGAAAGACTAGCAGTAAGCCAGAGAGCGATATCGCGAGATGTGATGTTTGCTGGACATTTGAGACGAACTTACCACCCAGAATCTTCTTGTCGTCAATACCATGAGTTCCTAGCTAGATCTACTGTAAACGATAACCCAAAACCTCCCTGAACAATCAATGGAGCTTTGGGACATGTCCATGCCACAAAGCTCCGCACCTCAGTTCGTAATGTCCTGTCGAACGATCATCTTGGCGTGTTAATCTCAAGTTGAGCTAATTGGGCCAAGTCTACTGTTGAAAACGTACCAACTTTCAAATAACAGGCTTCTTCTGTTTTATCTTTAAGATGCTTTGCTTAAGTCATTATTGATTGGACAAGAATGATGGATGACTGACCAAGGCCCATTTGTGACAAAGGCTGAAGTTTAGGATATGTTAAATATTGTGTTGAATTGTGCTTTTAAATTGTCTATAAATTAAGTTTTAAAATATAAAATTCTAGATGACTTTGTTTTCTTTTTAACAAGTGTACTAAAAGTCTTAAATCTTATTTACAAAATATAAACTAATTTTAAATATTTCAATTGATTGAATTAAATCCTAATTTTTTTAACCCGTATCACTCCATATCTTTATAATATACAAATCTTGATAAGTAAATTTATATTAATATTTTCATTGCTTACAGAAATCTAGAAAATTTTTTAAGCTCTATGAGAAATTAAAT
The DNA here is from genome assembly GCA_016097545.1 of Eucalyptus victrix. NCBI lineage: Eukaryota > Viridiplantae > Streptophyta > Magnoliopsida > Myrtales > Myrtaceae > Eucalyptus > Eucalyptus victrix. The sequence goes on along the minus strand of CM027842.1, from coordinate 18,782,981 downwards.
AGTTGAGTTTATTTCGTTTTCGAAGAGCTAAACAAACATACACGTAGAACAAGCCAAATCTGGGCAAGGGCGGACGAGCTTTGCTTGGATTTGGGCAAGGGCTTGCAAAGAAAAAGTTAAAAAGTGTTTCAAATTTTCATCACATTAAAGAATTAAATTAATTTTTTAAGCATTAAAGCCCTAAATGACTTTTTAGCTATAAAACTCAACATAACTTGAAAGATAGTGACATGTTTTCTTAAATTTGAGATGTTTGATAGTAACAAGTCATTTTCTTACATTTACCCAAATACAAGTAACGAAAGCAAAGTGTACAAGTCATTCTAAGATTTTAGGGTGTGTCTGTTTCGTGCAAAATTTTGTAATGAAGGAAAATATTTTTTTAATGAAAATCATTTTTAAGGAATGACTAGTTTTTAGTGGTTTGTTAAGGTACTTGAAAGTGAGATGGAAAACATTTTTAATGTTTAGATTTTACTTGCAAAGATTGTTCTCTCCATTATAGCCAAGCCAACGCAAGCTCTAACATCCAAAGCTAGAGTGGTTGTTGAGAATTCTATGGTATCTTTAATCGTCTCTTAGAAAAGGCATTTGATATGCCTCTAATCAGCTAGCTATTGGTACTTTGCATCTTCACAGAGAATTCAATTTCACTGGCGTTTATTAAATCTATCTCTAACGATTTTGACACCTTACCCACCCCCATTCAAGTATCACCCAGTAGCGGATTGAGCTGAGCCCAATTCTTCGCCTTTGAAGGTAGGTTCACGCCCATGAATGGAATTATATTTTGTTCCCATTGTACGATGTTGAGATGATATCAAAATCTTTATTTATGACATTACTAATGCATGAAGTATAGACTTTAAGTTATATTGTTATCAAAATAAAGCAACCTAAAGAAAGGATGTCAAAATGGATACAAATGCAATAACTAGCGAACTTAATTTCTCAGTGATCATAAAACTTCGACCTGAGAATGGTTTTCTATTTTGTGTGAGTGTTTGTGGAAAAGGAGCTAAAGAAAGTGATTTCTTTTTTTATTTTTAGATGGCAAAATCATTTTCTTCAACTCTAACTACGGTTGTTTTCTTTGATGTGAAATCTTTTTAGTAAAATATCTACCTTCAGTGAATCAATTGAGAAATAATTTCATGAAAATCATTTTCGTAAAAACAAATACACCCTTACCTGCAAACTTGCAATCTTCATGTTTATGATCTAACATATAATTTACAATTGGCTATGAATATATATTTTTAGTATTGAAAAATTCTCAAAATTTTGATATTTTCATATAAAATCACCCAATATATATGTTTGGAATATAGAAAAGTTTTGAGCTAACATTGGTTGAGTACAATTTACAAGTAAAAAACTAGATAAATATTTGGAGTTTCATGCCTAATTTATCACACTATCGAAAAGTAAAAAGCTAAGCATGGGTCCAGAGTAGATAATTGGGAATGACACTATGTGATCTGGTCCCAAGATAAAGGCATTGAACCGGACTAGCATACCAACCCTATATCAAACCCGTTTTATTTTCAAATGGTTAGAATTACATGTCATTTTATGTGTTCATCTTTCATGAGTTGTCGCTTTGTCAAGTGGAGATTTCTGTTGTTGATTTAGCTTTTGTTTTGCTTGATCAAGGGATGAGTTAAATGATTTCCTATTGCTTTAGATTATTGTTTGGATTTACCAATGTTTTAGTTTTTCCCATTTTGATGCTAAATATTGTGTGTTAATGAATATGTAATTTAAAAGAGTAAGTTTGCCCTTTCAAAAATAAATAAAAAATGAAAAAAAAAAAAAAGAATCAGCCAATTCCCTTACACTAATCTAGATCAAATCGAATTAGAAGTAGTTCCAGACTCTACAGGTTTGATTTCAAGTTCCAAAATCTGGTAATAGACCTTGTATAGATAGATTTCATGTTCCAAGGTTGGATTAACCCAGCTTTGACCCGTTCATCCATACTGGTCAAGTTTAAATATGAATGCAAACCAATTATTCTCTTCCCCACTTTGATATGTAATTTCAAATCAATAATTTTTTGCCATAATTAAAAGTCACGAGTTTCATGATCCTTTCAACATCCATCATTTCGTTTCATGCCCCTCCAATCAAATTAAACACAAGGACGGGTCTTCATCGAAAGTTTATCGAAAACGGGCATGGAGGTCGCTGTTGAGTGGTGAGCCTGCGGTTCGATCCTCGGCAACCGCGTCTCTTTCACTCTTTCGTATTCAGTTTTCTTTGTTTGCTCTGGTTTCTTTCACTCCATTGCCTTTCTGATTTCCATTAGGACAGCACACCTTCCAGATCTTGATATCTCAGATTATTAACATTTGAATAACCCTATTGTTCCTCATCTCATCTCATGCACTAATCATATTATAATCCCGTGTGGATCGTGCGATACATATTTTAATCTGGTTTGGATCGTTGCAACTATTGGTGGACATAAAAAGCATATCTTATCTTGGCAGAAAGGTGCATGAGTTCTTTAATTTGTGTTTAGAGTTTACTTTTACTTCATATCATGCTTGTTTTTTTTTTCCTGTCTTTCTAGAGTTTGAAACTTGCATTTGATGCCATACGCCGAAGTACTGGCACAATAGCATCGAGTTGTGGTGACCTAGTTTGCAACTCAAGTTTGTGCTTTCCAAGTTTGAGCTCAAACCCAAGCCATAGCTCAACCCAATTAAGTACTCAAGCGGCTTGAACTTGCGAATGATCGTGCTGATCTCGAATAATTTGTGAATCGAGCTCAACTGGCGGGGAATTTGGGGTTGTGCAGCCACCAAATGCTGAATGACTTATAAGCTCTTGCTGGAGAGACGTTTGCATAGGCAGGGATCAGTTCCTTGTGCTTTTCCAAAAGTGAGATGGTTCGCCCCGATCAATCAGAAAATGACCGACTCTAATTTGATCAAACAGCTGTCATATGAACCTTTCGGGAATAAACCTAGATATGTCAAGATAATTGCAATCCCAAGTGAAGTCGCACGTACCAGAAGAACAACCGAATCTATTCTAGGATTTTGTACTGAGTATCAACTGGCACTATAAATAGTAGATCCTGCTTGTGCAGTATGCACAGAGGATCCACAAAAAGACACATTTACTAGGAACTCAACAAATGGGAAATCGTCAATTCATAGCACGATCCAGGTTTAGTTAATAGGTTCCACATAAAAAGCTCTGAGCGAACTGCATAATCGCTCCAAAGATGCGATAATGAGTTTATCTGGGAGATCAATAATTAAAAGTTTCATAAAGAATTACTATGCCTGAGGACCAAACAGTTCTTCAGCTTCAACAGTACACAGGTTCCGACCTTACTAATAGGGCAGCAAGAGAGTTATACCATTAATCACATCAACAATCAAGACCAGGTATAATTTCACATCCAGAATGTCTCAGACTTGTTAAAGCCTGAGAGAAAGAACAGGAAGGATGATGCTCTAGACGCCGCAAACATAGTGTGGGGGTTTGCCAGAGAGATCATGCATCGCAAAATCACGAAATTGGTTTCTGTAATTCTTAGTCACTGCACAGAGCAAACAGCCTTGGCAATGGAAGCAAGAACTCTGTAACCCAGAAAGTCCTCACAGAGCCGAAGATGAAAATGCAAAACATGGTCATCTGAAGCTTCAGATCACATTAATCTCGAGTGTGGAAACTACGAGCTATTGACTGATGGTAAATAAGAAAAAATCAATTATGATATGCAACATTGTCAGTACTAAAAACGACCGGATGGAAACGTGCTACATTCCTGAGATCAAATTACACGATATAACATTGACAGCATTAAAGTTTCCTTTGTCTCACTTCCTCCAGAGAAAAATCAGGGGTTTGGGTTTCGGAATGACTAGTGATAAAACCTCAGAAGTGATTGCTGGACACTTATATAAATCCACCACCCATTAGTATCACTGTATCATGTCCTCTAATTCATGAGTTCCCAGCAAGTTCTACTGTAAATGATAACCCAAAACCTCCCTGAACAATTAATTCTACCTTTTATGGAACAATTAGTTCTGCCTGTTAGCAATGTAATCTGCCAAAGCAATCAATGGAGCTGCCTTTGCTATATCAAATCCAAATAGCTGTTCTCGAGCATCTTTGTTCAGTTTGTCGGCCAACTCCCTGGATTTTTCAATGCCCATTAGCTTTGGATACGTAACTTTGTCAGCCACCAAATCCTTGCCAGCCGTTTTACCCAGTTCTTGAGAAGACTGGGTCAGATCCAGAATATCATCCACCACTTGAAATAACAACCCAATACACCTTGCAAAACTCCGCAACTTCTCAACTTCTTCATTAGACCCGCCTCCCATAATTGCCCCAAGAACAACAGACGCTTCGAGCAACGCCGCAGTCTTGTGGAGATGAATAAACTCAAGGTGCTCCAATCCTACATTAGCAATTCCTTCGGAACTTATATCCACCACTTGGCCAGCAACGAGGCCTTCTGCTCCAATTGACCTCGCCAATTCAAAGATTCCTCTGACTATCCTTGTGGGTGAAACCCCCTTGGTTTCTACCGCAATGTGCTCAAATGCATATGCCAGTAGGGCATCTCCAGCCAAAACAGCAACATCTTCACCATAAACCTGCAAGAATAAGTTACATAAAAGTAAGCTTTGAAGTTTAAGTTTTAACAAAACTTGCATGTTACTCCAATAATGCATAGTAAGTTTAATAGCACTTTCATATTAGCAAACAAGCAGAAATTCAACTGGACTGATTCTCCAATCTCACTAACATTCATAAATCTAATTTTGCTGATGAAACCAACTTCATGAGCTTGTACTATATGAAATCCACATATCCAATGGGTATCACTACTACATGAATCAACCATCAAGAAAACTATGATCATGTTACTAATCTCAACATACACAAGTTGCAGAAAAGCGGCCAACATAAACCCCCACCTCCTGGGACAACACTTTGCAATAACGAAGCAAAGATCTACCTCGATTTCACCAAATATAAGCACAATTAACATCCCACCAAGCATCAAATCATTATAAACAAGCGAGCAAACTAGGCACAAGACCTTGTGGTTGGTGGGCTTTCCACGGCGCAAGTCGTCGTTGTCCATACAGGGAAGGTCATCGTGAATCAGAGACATGGTGTGGATCATCTCGACAGCGCAAGCCGACGGCATCGCCATCGACTCCTGCCCTCCCACGAGCTCGCACGCCGCTATGCACAGCACCGGGCGGACCCTCTTCCCGCCGGCGAGCAACGAATACCTCATGGCCTCATGAATCTTCAGCGGCGGCCGGAGCAAGACCGAGGAGTCGAGCGCCGCGTTCACGGAGCACCCCTTCTCGAGCATGTACTCCTTGAAATTGAACGGGGGCCGCCCTTCTTTGTCCTCGGTGGCGGCCTCCTCTTCCTTGGTGAGGATCGCGGAGACGGAGAAGCGCAATCTGGGGGAGGAATAAGAAATGGGTCTGGCGGGTCTCGGACAAATCCGCGGAAAGGTCGGAGCTTTCAGGGGATGGAGCAAATTGGATCTGCTCGCTTGGTTAAAGATCAAACAGGTGGTGCTCAAATTGACGCAGCTCATGTTTTCGATTTTTGAAAACGATGAATCCGATCTTGGGTCTCGAGAGCGAAAAGAAAGAGATGGGTGAGCAAGATTTGGAAAGGACTTCCGCGACGGGGCAGACGGTGCTTAAAGAGGACAACCCACCACGACCTCCACTACCAGAGTTTTGGGCAATTCCACTTGCCTCACGTCCACCATTGACGCAGAACAGTGACAAACAGCAAAAGAGCGACCTTTCTCGGCAAGATGGCTTGAACCCAACTACCGAGATGTGCCCGTTTTCTTGGTAATTTGCAAGCCAGATGAGATGGAACAAGGCCGGCCCGGAGAAGGGAAGGTCCGGCGACGTGAGTGGACGGGGGGAAGGGAGTGTCCGTGGGCGCTACAGGGCCAATCAACCAACCACCGGACGACACGGATAAGATTGCGAGATCTGGGTAGGCATTCAGATGATGGGAATCCACGGGAGCCTCTTAAGGCCGGTCGAGTATTTTAAGGAAAAAAAAAAAGGGAAAGAAATTTTTGGGGACAAATTAGGTGCCTAGGAACGTACGATGGAACTGATGTGTTCTGTGTAACGTCTTGTCGGACCACATGTTGCACGACATTCGGTAAGTCGATCCAGCGAGGGCGGCGTGATGAAGGAGGTTCCGGAATACGACAAGCGGGATCTCTGGAATTTGCATTTCTCGGCCGCCTGTTCGGGCTCGAATATTCGATTGCTACGCGAACACGTCGTCCCTCAATCCAAAGTCATTTTCGAACATTTATTAGAAACTGGTTCCTCCACACAAATTACGACACGACATGATCACCTTAGAGTATCAAAACTCGATTGGGTTTCTAATTCGTTTGAATTTTTTGTCGTTGCTTCCAAGTTTTGTTTCGATATTTTGACACCTTAATCAAAATTTGATTCGAGTGGGAGAAAATTGAGTCACTTGTACGAGTCCACCTCGATAGCATTTATGATGCATGCTTTGTCAGCGGATTCTGCTCCTATCAGTTGTCGCATTCCATAAATTTTGCGGCTGCGTAAGAATTTGAGTGTGGTGGACCTTTCCAGTCTATGCAAGCTCAAGTTGCAAATGAATCCATTAATTGGCTTTGCTAGGTGTTAAACATCGAGAGCGACTGAGTAGACTAGTGCATACTTTTGGTTGGGCAAGTGAAGGGACTGTTACTGTCCAAATTGCAAAAGGGAAAGTGACTTGTCATTGCATGCTCGAATTAGGTGGTTTCCTTGTTGCATCTGGGGAGCGAAGTTGGTGATACCAAATAGGCTTCTTCAACAATCGGTGGTTTTCTATTTCCTGTGTAAGAAAAATAGTAATTTCAGTGTCTATACCTGCCGAACATTTCATTGATTTTGAAAGGATTATTCACTAGTATAACACACCCCTCACCAAGCTAACAAAATCGAGTGAATGGTATTTTTCCATCTTCCGGTAGCTTTTCCTCTTTCGCTTGGGTGAATTTTCACAATCCAAGCCTTATCTTTTAGATTTGATTTCTTTTATTTCTTCTTTTAATTTTTTTAAGTGAAAGTATTTTTTGGTGAGGTGTTCATGACATCTGAGGTCGGCAGTGAGGTCTGAACAGAGACTTTGGCTTTTTGTAGTGTTACTCTTAGAAGCAACTATCTCCACCTCTGTTTTTGCTCCAGATACTCCTTACTATAGTGATTTTACCATACTACCCAATTTCCTTTCATTTTCTTTTTTTAGGGATCATTACATAAAAACTTCTAAAACTCATCATGAATGTACAATGAAATTCTAAAACTATCAAAAAATGCAATCAATTCCTAAAATTTATTACAAAAGTACAATCAAATTCTAAAATTTCTAAAAAGTGTAATTGAAATGTAAAACTTGTCAAATTCTTCCAAACAAGTCTTAAAATTTTAAAACTCAATTATACTTTGTAAAAAGTTTTAGAACTTAATTACATTTTTTAAAGTTTAAAGACTTAATTGCGCATTTATGATAATTTTTAAGACTTCCAATATACTTATCTTTTTTCTTTTTCCTTTCATTTCTTGCGAGTCTCACGTTCATTTTCTTTTCTACATAGGCCAAGGAAGCTCCAAGCAACACCTTGATGGACTCCGAAATCTCGCTGACGAGCTTCTTGTAGGAAAAGTATAGGGTAGTGTTGCTTGGATTCTCCGGCAAATTTGGTAGTGTCCTCCTTGGAGAGCTAGATATAGACACATTGAGGTATTAGAGGCCTTGGCAGCCGGAATTGATAAGGTCTAGCTATAGACAAGGACCTCTACAAAACCAGCAAACTTCTCCTCTGCTAAACCCTCCATCCATCTACCCCCCTCTCACTTCCCCTCGTCCTAGCCACCAAATAATAAGATGTCCTCGAACACCTCTGCATTTGATGCATGTCGCTTGTTAGGATTCATTGCACAATCACAAAAGAGGGAGAGAGGACCAAATAATAGGATGTCCTCGAACACCTCTGCATTTGATGCCTATCGCCTGTTAGGATTCATTGCACAATCACAAGATAGAGAGAGAGAGAGAGAGAGAGAGAGAGAGAGAGAGAGAGAGAGAGAGAGAGAGAGAGAGAGAGACCTGTTAGGATTCATTGCACAATCACAAGATAGAGAGAGAGAAAGAGAGAGAGAGAGAGAGAGAGAGAGAGAGTTCAAGATACGAAGTTTTATCTTAATTCACCCTTAAATTAAGACTACGTCTAATTGAGAATTCCACAACAATTAACGTATCAAACCTCTATGTTTCACCCCCTGCACACTCACCAAGAGTGGGAACCTCACGCCATCCTATCAATATTGAGTATGAATTATACCCCAACACTGCCGCTATTGTCGCCAAGAAGTCTCGGCCTCCCTTGCCTGTAAATAAGGTGTGTAAAGGAATTGAAAACCACATAGACCGCTCGGAACTAGACCAAACCAAACTGCCCATGGAATTAACGAGCAATTCTTGGCTCCAACTTTTTAGAATTGGTCATTAATTAGCAGTTCCGAAATCTAGGGTGGGAATCGCCCACCAGGACCATGTTCACCCCTACCTGTAGAAGCGTAAATCTTCCAATCCTGCCCCACCTATCTATGCCTTAAAGCTCAAATCAATTTTAGTCGAAGCTAAAGGCAATCCGTTGAAGACATTTGTAGGGGAGAACCAACTAATAGAAATCAAAGGCTTGTATGCGGAGAAATGCCCTGAGCAAAAAAGGGCAAAACAAAGTGGAGGAAAACGAGAAGATCGCAAAGAAAGCGAGTTTGTCAATTGAGAAAGTTGAAATAGCTAGTACGAGTACCTAGAGGGGGGGTGAATAGGTATACAAAAATTTTCTCGAAGCTTGCACGATATTTAAACGATTAGAGGATTTGCAACAGTTAAAAATTCAATCGCAACCGAGTAAGGGAAAGAGAGAATTGAACGCTCGGTTTATAGTGGTTCGGCTTGATTCAAGCCTACGTCCACTCTTCAAGACCGATGACCCGATTGGCTGGATTCCACTATGATCAAAGAGATGTTACGGTGTTGATCTTCCTTGGTTTCTAGGTGTAGATGATCTACCACACTCACTCAAGGCGTTACAAAGTATAAACACTCTCTCGTGTACAATTTTGCTCGCCTCGACTAACAATCAAGGATCTTCGGACTACGGAATTTTTCTATCGATCACACCCTTAAAACAGCTAGACGTCTTCCTTTTGTACTCCTTCATGCCATCATAGCCGTTGGCACTTACCAAAGAATTCCTCCAATCTACCCGTTGGACGGAATCAATCAAGAAGATCATCCGAGCTATTTAAGGAATCGATGATAGCCCATCAATCTCGTTCGCCCATACAATCGATCTCGGTTTCCATGAATAGAATATTTCCAAGATTGTTTCGTCAACCATCGGATCTTCAATCGATCTTAGATAAGAATTAAAGAATCCGAAATGATTATCCAACCAAGAAATCTATTTCGAGTATCGAATCCTTAACCATAAACCTCGGCTTAGGATTTCCTTCGACACTTTGAGTAGAAAGACGCTCGGTGAGAATAGACTTAAGTCTTGAGTCCCGAGTCTTAAGTCTTTGAGTCTTGAGTCTTGGGTCTTGAGTCTTGGGTCTTGAGTCTTGGGTCTTGAGAGAACAAAGTCTTCGGACTTTAAACCGACGGTCTCCGAACATCCGGACTTTAGATCGAAAGAAACGTTTTGTCGCCTTCAAAATATTCTCGAAAGATTTCTCCAACAATCTCCCCCTTTTTGATGGTGACAAAACTTTCTTGAAGATTTGAACAACTTTGACCGCAAAACATTTCTCAAGTAATATGGCTAACTCATAAAGATTAATAAAACAACCGGACTCGCATCCACGAGACAATTGGTTAGTCTTTCATGAGAAACACCATATAACAACACTTGAATAAATGCAACCGTCAAGTTCATAATCCGCAATCCACATCGATCAAATTCACACCCAAATTCAAGTTCTCAAGTAATACTCAAAAATAAATAAACATAACCACAAAGGTCAAAGATTAAAAAATGAAAGTTCAAATTGATTCTCCCCCTTTTGTCGATTGAAAAGGGTGAGAAAGGATTCATGTCCGCTTGGGAATGCGCACGATCCGGAAATCCCCAATGGACTGGACTACTCCTTCAAGCTTCTTCAGTCTTCTCGCGACGAGCTACCTCTTCTCCCTTGGCATTGGCTTGGAGTTGCTGAGCGAGGTCTTTGAATTTATCTTCCATAGAGACCGAAGATTCTTGTCCAAAGCATGCTTCAAAGCTTGGATTTCACAATCCCGGTAACATATATCTGGTTACGCATTTCCGAAGAATATTCATGATACTACGAAGATCCGCGAATCATCCGTCTCGTACCGGCATTGGCTTTCTCGGATGGTGTGTATGCGTACGATGGTGCTTCGTTCGGTCGGCGATTTGGAATCGATGTATCACCTTCTTCGTGCAATTGAGAGACTCGAACTTCTTCGGGTCTTCTCGAGATTGTCTTAGATCTTCAGCAACAAGAGGTGTAGACCTTTCTTGCAAGCTTACTCCCCCGTCTCTAGGACATCGAGAGGGGAAGAATGATGATCATCCTCGGGATTTCCTTCTCTCCGTTTATCAGTTGTTCTTTTTCTTCTTCTCCTTCTTCCTCAACTTCTTTTTCCTTCTTTCTCTGTTCTTCTTCTTCTCTCGCTCTGCTGAAGTTCTCGTCGAATGAGACACGAACGTCTTGTTCTTGTCGGTCTTTGGAATAGTGGGATCTTCATCATCTTCATCTTCATCCTCATCCTCCAGGATAAGAGTTCTTTTCCTCTTTTTCGAAGAGGCACCAATAGCCTCCTTTCCTTTCCTTTTTGAAGCGGTGACTTCGGAGATTTCACCTTGAATTTCTCCATTGCCTTAGAAAGTTCTTTCGACGCATCTTCATTAACATTTTCAACCCTACCACCATCTTGTCACACGGTCGAACACAAAAAGTATGTGGCGGTTCAATATTCGATGTCGAAGATCTTGGTCACCAGCACCGGGATAAGGCAATTGTCCTTTGTCTTTTGACACCGCTTTCTGTACATATGGAAAAGAATAGTGTGCGGGAGAGAAAATTTCCGTCCGAGTTGATCGCATACATCAACTTTGCTTGAGAAAAAAGACACGAAGTCTTTGACGTAGACTTTGGTCTAAGACAATTGATCACAATCTTATGAAGCACAATGTCGATGGCATTCATCCCGGAATAGATGATTTTCTTATCAACGTCCCTATCTTTGACAAGATCCGAGTAGTACGAGCAGGTGAGACTTTGATTGGGAGATAGCGTCCCCTTTCAACTCCAATTATGTCCGCCAACATATTTACATCTACCACATAGACTTGGTCTCGGACATCGAATGAAATTCTATTCGCATCCAAAAAGCTAAGATTTGAATAGAAGTAAGCGGTCGAGTTGATCATACCCGTCTCCACCAGAGTCGAGCAAAAAGTCTCAAGTTGAAGCAAACTCAACTTCTCCCTTAAGTTCAAGTTGATGGAATCCGAAGTCAAAGTCGACACTTCTAGGGTTGATTACCCCTCTTTTCAACAGCTGAAATACATTTTTTCTTGATCCTTGGATTTAAACAAATCCATCCGATTTCCTTTCACCTTTGCAGCCACACCCATTCTAGGTTTAAATTCAAGGAACATTTTGTCATCATCGTTCCCGTCAATTAGATTCTCGTCCCGGCATACGAGGATCACTAGGAATGTTCGCAAGAGCCTCCTCTCGCTCTTCCTTTCGGAGCAATTCCCAACTCTTCCATTTTCCGAGAAAAGATACTCATTCCCATAATTTTTGTCCTTAAGAAAGTCATCTATATACTTTAATGAAGAACCGGTGTTTTTCAACGCACGATAAAGCTTATAGATAACGAGAGGGTTTTTGGACTCTTCTTGGGTCGGCATCCTCGATAATGTCTTCTTCTAGATTTTGACTTGCACCTTGTGGGTCGAGATGCTGAATGACGTGGAGGAGAGCGAATCGGACTTTGTCGCTGACTTGGTGAGTCTTCTTCCTCGTAAGATCGAAGTGAGTCGGTCCCTTCTCCATTCTTTGTGGTCCCCCGTTTGCGATTCTTGATGATTTCCTCGAAGACGACATCTTTCTTTGTCTATTGGAGGATTTCTTCACTTGCTTTTCCCAAGAGAGATGACCACTTTCTCGACGATGAACGAGAGTAAAAACAAGTATCGGAAGAAGAGTGTCTTTTAGGGTTTTTAAAATTGGGGGTAGAATGACTGTGTATTTATATGTGCCTCGGATTTGAAAATAGAATTTTAAACGGTACAAGGAAAGTGTACGAACACTCCTTTTCAAAAATAACTGCCAAAAATAACTTCCTCTAAAAAAGACAAGTTTTCAAATTTCACACAAATTATATCTGAATAAAAGAACGTACCTTTTTCGAGATAAAATAAGCAAGAATTCATACCTTTTAGGTAAGATATCGACTTACGGTCTTAAGCGATGAATGATTGAGTCTCGGGATTTAAAGTCTAAGAGATCGAGTCTTTGAGTTGGTGAGTCTCTAGACTTTAACTTCTTCAAGCTTCAAAATGTTGAGTCTTGAGCGGATGAAGTCGAATTGATTCTTCTCCAAAGGCTTTGTGAATATGTCCGCTAGTTGACTTTTTGAATCAACAAATTGAATTGAGATTTCTCCATTTTGAATATGATCTCTAATGAAGTGATGACGAATCTCAATATGCTTTGCTCTAGAATGAAGGATTGGATTTTGGTGAGATTGATCGCGCTTGTGTTGTCACATCCGATTTCGTGCATGAGTCTTCAATGCCAAAGTCTTGTAGCTGTTGTTTTATCCATAGAATTTGCGAACAATGAGCTTCCAAGAGCTACATACTCGCTTCCGTTGTTGAGAGAGCTACGGTGCTTTGCTTCCTTGAAAACCAAGACACCGTCCTATTTCCAAGCAATTGACAAGTTCCGAAGTGCTCTTTCTATCGACTCGCAACCGGCCGCATCTCGCATCCGAGTATCCTAGAAGATTAAAGTCTCCCCTCTTTGGATACCAAAGACCGATGCTTGAAGATGAAGCAACGTATTTGATAATACGTTTCACGGCAATGAGATGTGATTCTCTAGGATCCGATTGAAACCTAGCACAGATACAAACACTAAACAAAATATCGTGTCTAGAAGCGGTAAGATAAAGAAGTGAACCGATCATGCTCCCGTCATGCTTTTGATCTACTTTCTTCCCTTCTTCATCCTTGTCTATCTTCGAGAACATGACATTGGTATGTCGGTCTTCTTGCATTTTTCCAATCCAAACCTTTTGACAAGATCATTCGCATATTTTTCTTGATGAATGAAAGTTCCTTCATTCATTTGTTTCACTTGAAGTCCAAGAAAGAATGTTAATTCTCCCATCATACTCATTTCAAATTCATCCCGCATAGACTTAGAAAATTTCTTGCAAAGACTTTCATTAGAGGATCCAAAAATAATGTCATCAACATATATTTGGACAAGTAAGAAGTTTTTGTTTTCCTTTTTAATAAATAAGGTAGTATCTACTTTACCTTTGACAAAACCATTTTGTAATAAAAACTTACTTAGTCCTGTCGTACCAAGCTCGAGGTGCTTGCTTAAGACCGTACGAGCCTTTTTCGCCTAAAGACCGAGTCCGGCTTCTTTGGGTCTTCAAATCCAGGCGGTTGTTCCACATAAACTTCCTCATGGATAAATCCATTTAGGAAAGCACTTTTGACATCCATTTGGAATAACCTGAAATTTTTGTAACAAGCAAAAGCAAGTAATAGTCGAATAGCTTCTAACCTTGCAACCGGTGCGTAGGTCTCGTCATAGTCTATTCCTTCTTCTTGCGTATAGCCTTTGGCCACGAGTCTTGCTTTGTTTCGTACGACTTTTCCTTTTTCGTCCATCTTGTTCCGAAAACCCATTTGGTTCCAATAACAGTTTTACCTTTTGGTTTAGATGTCAATTCCCGCACATCATTGATGTTGAATTGTCTCGAGCTCTTCTTGCATAGCTTCGATCCAGCTTTCATCGGATAAAGCTTCTTCTATGCTTTTTGGTTCAATTTCGTAGATGAGAGCCACAAGACTAGATTCTTCATGCCTTTTTGATCTCGTACGAATTCCTTCATTAAGTTCGCCAATAATAAGATCTTTGGGATGACCGGATTTGTGCTTCCGGTTACTAGTTGATTTGTCGTGTTGATGATCTCTTTCTTTACTTGATTCTCCATGAGCGTCTTGATGATGTATTTCCGGACTCGAGATGGTTTCGAGATGTAGACATTTGAAGGTCTAGAGCGGGTTCACTCTTCGTCGAGTCTTGCTGGATTCGTCTTGCACCGAGTCTTGGAATTTGACATTCATTGATTCTTCCACAGATCGGCTTTTCTTGTTGTAGACTCGTAGGCTTTGCTTGATGTAGAATATCCAAGGAAGATACCTTCATCTGATCTTTCTTCGAACTTACCCACTCGATCATTTGCATTTTTCAAAATAAAGCATTTGCAACCAAATACATGAAAGTATGAAACAATAGGCTTCTTACCTTTGAACAATTCATAGGGGTTTTCTCAAGAATAGGTCTTAGAAAGACTCTATTTATAATATAGCAAGCGGTTGAAACAAATTTTCAGCCAAAATCGAGGAGAAATTTTACTTTCAATTAAAAGTGTTCTAGCCATTTCTTGAAGAGATCTATTCTTTCTTTCCACAACTCCATTTTGCTCGGAGTATACGGAGAGGAAAACATGTGATTAACACCAGATTTATCACGAATCTCGTAAAATCTTGATTTTCAAATTCACTTCCATGATCGTTCTTATACTTGAGATAGCACATCCTTTTTCAATTTGAACCTTTTTAGCAAACTTTTCAAAGTACGAAAAGGTTTCAGATTTATTTGCAAGAAAATATACCCATGTAAAACGAGAGTAATCGTCTACAATTACTAGACAATATTTCTTACCTCCAATGCTCGGGTTCTTGTAGGTCCGAAGAGATCCATATGAAGCAAGCGCAATGCATGATTAGTTGATACATGATTTATTTGCTTAAAAGAATTTCTTACCTCCGCTTTCCCGAATGCATGGAGTGCATAAGTCGACTTTTGGTAAGGCAATTTAGGTAGACCTCGAACAAGCCGCTTTGAAGAGATTTTGACTAATTGCTTCTTGTTGATATGGCCAAGTTTTCTCGTGCCATAGAACTGCTTCATCTTGAATTGAGATTAAGCATTGTTCTTCATTTAGCTTTACATCAAGGAGGTAAATGTTTCCATGCCTTCGACCCATGAAAGACTGAGTCGAATCTTTGCTAATTCCAGAACATATGCCTTCTTGAAAAGAGATCTTATAACCAGTATCACACAGTTGGCTAATACTGAGTAGATTGTAGTTGAGTCCTTCCACTAGAGAGACATTGCTTATTGTGAGATTTCCAATTTTCACAGCTTCCGAATCCCACAATACTTCCTTTGCTATTTCCTCCGAATGAAACTTTTCCACCATTTACTTGAATAAGCTTTATGAAACAATTTGAGTCTCCCCGTCATGTGTCTTGAGCATCCACCGTCAAGATACCACTTTACCTTCTTTTGACAAACCCGCATTCAAAAGAGAGTCTCAAGCTTTCTTTGGTACCCAAATTTTCTTGGGTCCTTTGGTGTTAGTAGGATGAGCATTATTGGGCCATACTCTTTTAACAGCCTCCAAACCATAGGACACTCTTTTTCAAAATGATCCTGACAATTACACTTGGAACACCTTAAAGCATTTCGTCCTACAGGCTTTACAAAAATTCTTTTAAAATGATTTTTATAAGCCTCTCTCGATGGTCTTTTCTTAATTCTTTCTTTTACTTTCGGAAAATCAATCAAAGGAATTGTTTCAGCTGTCATACCTAGACCTGACTTATTGAAGTAAGGTCTTTGGATTGAAAGAACTTTTTCAAGTTTTTCGACCCTATTGAAAATTTCTTTGAAATATTTGATAAATCAGTTTTTAAGAAAGCATTTTCTTTCGAAAGATTGTCTTTACTCTCTTTAAGAGTAGAAACATTCAAGTCTAAATTTTTTACCTTTTCTTCTAAAATGTTTTCCTTTTGTTTTAAAACTGAGTTTTCCTTTTTAAGTTCGGAAATCTTTTTAAGAGAGGTCTTAAGACTGAAACATAACTCATCAATATATTTAGAGACTTTGACAGGGATTTTATAATCACTTACCTCAAATTCACTTTGTCCGAGTCTCGATCCAGTCGATCCAGTCCGAGTCGATGTGCCATCGGACACGGGTTGGCATATTCCTCATCACTCTCTTCACACTCGTATCGCTCCGAGGTCTCGGCTTTGAGAGCTTTTCGAGACTTCTCACTTTTTCCTCTTTTCTTTTTCGAAGAGGACAGTTGGGTCGATGTGTCCCTTCTTTTTACATTCGAAGCAAACTACATCTTTGTTTGGTTCCACATCATCAACAGAGACTTGGTCTCGTGTCTCGAAAACTCGTTTCTTTGGAATGAACCTTCCGCCTTTTCTATTCAGTTTTCTGAATCTTCTTATCATGAGGGCGAGCTCCTCATCATCCATATCATCTTCGAATCTGCATCATCGAATCATCATTTGATTTTAGTGCAATAGATTTCTTACCTCTTGGATCTTCGTCTTCATTAATTCGTTCCACTTCGTAAGATCGAAGAGTTCCAATCGGTTCGTCTACGAGATAATGGCATGATTCTTTGCGTCTCTCTTATTGAAGTCTTTATATGATTCCAATCCTTGGAGAGTCCACGCGAAGCTTGTTCACCTTCATAGGATCAGAAATTTTTTGTCCTTGGTTTTCAAGACCATTGACAATATCGTAAACGACTAAACATGTCGTTATAGATTCTCCCGATTTCATTTTGAAGGATTCATATTGACCAAGAAGAATATTAATTCTGGTCTCCTTCACTCGATCTGTCCCTTCATAAGTGATATGTAACTCCGTCCCAGACTTCTTTTGCTGTAACACAAGAAGATATTCTTATATTCAGTTGGTGATAAAGCACAATATAAAGAATAAATCGCTTTCGCATCGAGTGCTTGTCTCTTGTTTAATTCTTCTTGAGACATTCCGCTGGCTTCAACAGTTTCTTTCCCTCTTTCGTAGATTGATGCAGCGGCGGGAGTGATTCCTCTTTCCACAACGTCCCATTCCGGAGGATCCTTTGATCGTAGGAAAGCTTTCATCTTGTTTTTCCGATGTTGTAATCCTTTCCATCGAAGTAGGGAGGTCTGGTATTGCTTTGCCCCTCCATCGCCCCGGTGCTAGCATACTAGCCATGGATCTTTTACTCGAAGTAAGACACTTCAAAACAGTGAGAACACGAGCTCGATACCAATTGAAATAGCTAGTACGAGTACCTAGAGGGGGGTGAATAGGTATACAAAAATTTTCTCGAAGCTTGCACGATATTTAAACGATTAGAGGATTTGCAACAGTTAAAAATTCAATCGCAAGACCGAGTAAGGGAAAGAGAGAATTGAACGCTCGGTTTATAGTGGTTCGGCTTGATTCAAGCCTACGTCCACTCTTCAAGACCGATGCAGTTAGATCATGGCTGGATTCCACTATGATCAAAGAGATGTTACGGTGTTGATCTTCCTTGGTTTCTAGGTGTAGATGATCTACCACACTCACTCAAGGCGTTACAAAGTATAAACACTCTCTGTGTACAATTTTGCTCGGTCTCGACTAACAATCAAGGATCTTCGGACTCTAATTTTTCTATCGATCACACCCTTAAAACAGCTAGACGTCTTCCTTTTGTACTCCTTCATGCCATCATAGCCGTTGGCACTTACCAAAGGAATTCCTCCAATCTACCCGTTGGACGGAATCAATCAAGAAGATCATCCGAGCTATTTAAGGAATCGATGATAGCCCATCAATCTCGTTCGCCCATACAATCGATCTCGGTTTCCATGAATAGAATATTTCCAAGATTGTTTCGTCAACCATCGGATCTTCAATCGATCTTAGATAAGAATTAAAGAATCCGAAATGATTATCCAACCAAGAAATCTATTTCGAGTATCGAATCCTTAACCATAAACCTCGGCTTAGGATTTCCTTCGACACTTTGGAGTAGAAAGACTGTCGGTGAGAATAGACTTAAGTCTTGAGTCCCGAGTCTTAAGTCTTTGAGTCTTGAGTCTTGGGTCTTGAGTCTTGGGTCTTGAGTCTTGGGTCTTGAGAGAACAAAGTCTTCAGACTTTAAACTGACGGTCTCCGAACATCCAGACTTTAGACTGAAAGAAACGTTTTGTCAGCTTCAAAATATTCTGGAAAGATTTCTCCAACAAAAGTGAACGAATTTACAAGGCAAAATACATTTTGTTGAAGAAGAAGAAGGCGGATTCCTCCCCAAGCCCGTGGCTTGTGGGAGTAAGGGAGAGAGAGTTCTATGCACATTTTTACGCTTGGTGCTCAACCTAATATCGAATGAGACTAGGAGGATTGTCATCACAGACATAGCGTGTAATGTGTTGAGGACCATGATGAACACAACGCCTGATGATTTTGGTTGCCATTAGGTATCACCTGCTATCCGACCGAATTTGCTCCTGCTCACGAGGGGCTGGAGCTAAGAATCGGGGATGCATCAATAGTCAAGGCACTCGTTGAGGCATGTGGGGATGCATAGTAGTGCTAGTTCATCAGCACGGCGGGCTTCGGAATCTAGCCGGCGGCGAGCTCGTTGTAGGATAAGTTGAGGGTGGCGTTGATTTTGTTGTCCAAGATTCTAGGGAAAGAGAAAAAAAATGAGGAGAATGAATGAGGAACGTGGGACCCGCAAGAAAAGAAAATGAAATGACAAACCAAAACAAAAGAAAACCAACTAGAAGCGTAGGATATAAAAAGTATAGTACGGTAAAATCACTGCAATAAGGAGTTTCGAAACAAAAGCTAGGGTAGAAATAGCGCGGCCCACACTCTTATCACAAGAGACAAAAATACAAGTATATACGCTTGCGATTAGGCTGAAAAGTGGAGGCTAAAGCACATGCCACTAATTAGGTTGAGTTGAGAAGAGGACAACCAAATGGTATCTAGGGAAAAAGAAAGTGCCCACTTTGTCTTAAGAGTGCTTTCGTGGATGTGGCATCCACATCCACCGCGTTGGTTATTTGAAAAACGGAAGCCTTTTTTTTTCTTTCGGGACCAATTTAATTTCTGGAGTTGAATGATTTCAAATTCTTTATAAGTTCTACCTAGAAATTGGAACCTATCAACCGGTATAAATTTTTCATTTTTTGGAACCTAAAACCTGTAATGTCACAAGTTTCGAGCCAATTTTAAGGTCTAATAAGTTCATTTTTTTTTTTGTTTCATTTTCAGTTAAACAAAATGAAAATGAACAAAACAACAAAAATGAAAGCTTCTCATTTGTCAATAGCAACAATTCATAAAAGACAAATAGGTAAAATAAAATAAATAATAAAAATTTCAAAACACATAACATAAAACCTAAATTATAGAACTTCATTCCTCAATCATCCATGAAAAATTGTTCCAAATTCTAACCACTTAAAAAAAAAAACAACAATCATAGTTAACCACTTAATAATAGTTTTAAATTTAAAATTACTATTAATGAAACTAAAATAATTATTAGAAAGCCTCACCACATATATTCATTCCACTTCGACTAGTAAACTCTATTTACCAATGATCTACCCATATCTAAAGAAGAAAAGATTAAATAAAGCATTCACTCATTAAATATATAAAAGGAATTACAAAATATAAAGACTCATATGAGAAGTCGAAAGGAAATACAACATAGAAAACAAAATGAGTTGGGAAAGATAATTAAGGATTTTAGAGTTTCAAGTTCGATTCTCATAGGAACCAGGAACTGGCGGTTCCTAAAAGGATGGAATTGGAAATTCGACCATCTCTATTTAGAACTTGAAACCGGACTAGTTCACACTAGTCCTATTTCCGGTTCTATCCTAGAACCATGCTTATCCCTATTAATTCCATGACTTTTGTATAATGTTTTTGTATTAGACCTTAAAATGTTAATGTTCATTGACACCACCCCTAACCTCGCTATTTTATCATGCTATTCCATTCATGTCTACATATCAAATGCTTGAGTCAAGTTAGACATCTCCTTTCCATATTAGACCCTAGAATGTTAATGTTCGTTGACATATCAAACACTCGAGTTAGGTTCACCGTCATGTTTCCATATTAGACCCTAAAATGTTAATGTTTGTTGACACCACCCCTAACCTAGCTCTTTTATCATGCTATTCCATTCATGTATGTGTTTCAGGTTCGACATTAGGCTTGGGCAAAGCATTCCTCAAATCTATCACGACTCAAAAAATATAAATGTTAATGTTTGTTGACACCACTCCTAACCTCGTTTTTTTATCATGCTATTCTATTTATGTCTACATATCAAATGCCTGAGTCAAGTTCGACATCTCCTTTCCAAATTAGACCCTAGAATGTTAATATTCGTTGACACCATAACCTCTCTCTTTTATCATGCTATTCCATTCATGTCTACGTATTAAACATTTGAGTTAGGTTCACATCATGTTTCCATATTAGATCCTAAAATGTTAATGTTTATTGACACCATCCCTAACTTAGCTCTTTTATCACGCTATTCCATTCATGTATGCATATCAAACACCTAAGTTAGGTTCAACATCAGGCTTGGGCAAAGCATTCCTCAAACCTATTACGACTCAAAAAATGTAAATGTTAATGTTTGTTGACACCACCCCTAACCTCGTTTTTTTATCATGCTATTCCATTTATGTCTACATATCAAATGCCCGAGTCAAGTTCGACATCTCCTTTCCAAATTAGATCCTAGAATGTTAATGTTCGTTGACACCATAACCTCTCTCTTTTATCATGCTATTCCATTCATGTCTACGTATTAAACAATTGAGTTAGGTTCACCATCATGTTTCCATATTAGACCCTAAAATGTTAATGTTTGTTGACACCACCCCTAACCTAGCTCTTTTATCACGCTATTCCATTCATGTATGCATATCAAACACCTAAGTTAGGTTCAACATCAGGCTTGGGCAAAGCATTCCTCAAACCTATCACGACTCAAAAAATGTAAATGTTAATGTTTGTTGACACCACCCCTAACCTCGTTTTTTTATCATGCTATTCCATTTATGTCTACATATCAAATGCCCGAGTCAAGTTCGACATCTCCTTTCCAAATTAGACCTTAGAATGTTAATGTTCGTTGACACCATAACCTCTCTCTTTTATCATGTTATTCCATTCATGTCTACGTATTAAACACTTGAGTTAGGTTCACCATCATGTTTCCATATTAGACCATAAAATGTTAATGTTTGTTGACACCACCCCTAACCTAGCTCTTTTATCACGCTATTCCATTCATGTATGCATATCAAACACTTAAGTTAGGTTCAACATCAGGCTTGGGCAAAGCATTCCTCAAACCTATCACGACTCAAAAAATGTAAATGTTAATGTTTGTTGACACCACCCCTAACCTCGTTTTTTTATCATGCTATTCCATTTATGTCTACATATCAAATGCCTGAGTCAAGTTCGACATCTCCTTTCCAAATTAGACCATAGAATGTTAATGTTCGTTGACACCATAACCTCTCTATTTTATCATGCTATTCCATTCATGTCTACGTATTAAATACTTGAGTTAGGTTCACCATCATGTTTTCATATTAAACCCTAAAATGTTAATGTTTGTTGACACCACCCCTAACCTAGCTCTTTTATCACGCTATTCCATTCATGTATGCATATCAAACACCTAAGTTAGGTTCAACATCAGGCTTGGGCAAAGCATTCCTCAAACCTATCACGACTCAAAAAATGTAAATGTTAATGTTTGTTGACACCACCCCTAATCTCGTTTTTTTATCATGCTATTCCATTTATGTCTACATATCAAATGCCTGAGTCAAGTTCGACATCTCCTTTCCAAATTAGACCATAGAATGTTAATGTTCGTTGACACCATAACCTCTCTATTTTATCATGCTATTCCATTCATGTCTACGTATTAAATACTTGAGTTAGGTTCACCATCATGTTTTCATATTAAACCCTAAAATGTTAATGTTTGTGATATAGCTAGTATGCGGAATAAAATAAACTTCAAATAAAACAAAAGAGTTAGGGAAGAGAATAAGAACACAGAAATTATAGTGGTTCGGCTTAATCCAAGCCTACGTCCACTCTCCCACGATAACAGCCTTCTTGGCTGGATTCCACTATGCAATCAACAAGAGATTACAACTTCGAGTGCAAACACTTAGTAGTAGATCACACCAACTCACTAAGTCACTCTCTTGGTATTTCTCTCACGATTACAAACGTTTAAGCTCTCCAAAGACAAGTGTATAATCGAAGGTCGCTCAGACTTTGGAATTACAAATTCTACGCTCCGTCTCTTACTTGCTCATCGGTCCTTCATCTCCTTAAATACTCCTCCACTTCCAAACTAGCCGTTGGACAGCATCCCGGAGAATCGTCTTCCAATATACCCATTGGACAGCTCTGTATCTAGAAGATTTGGTAGCCGTTGAGTGACAAAGGTAGAATCCCAAATTGATTCCGATCGCCCATACAAACGAAATCTTGGTTTCCATAAGTAAAGCTTCTTCGTATATAAAGTTCTTGTCTTCAATCAAATCAGTCTTGATGTGGAATCCAAACCAGATCACTAGCCGTTGTATGATTGGGCTTGAGTTACGATTCATTGAATCTGGATGTAAAGTCTGAGTCTTTAGACTTTACAATATGAGTCTCTAGACTTTACAATCTGGGTCTCTAGACTTTACAATATGAGTCTTGAGTCGACGGTCTTCGAGACTTTGACACGCTTCGACTTTGAGTCTTGAGTCTTGAGTCTTGAGACTTTGACACGAAGTCTGGAAATCTTCAAAATATACTGGACATGTGTTACGTTCAGTCTTTTCCGGTCATCTTCGACTTTGATAAAATCCTTTAGATGTTTTATCATCTGCATGGTCTATTACTCAACCATCAAACATGTTAGTAGCCTTTGATTTATTTTGTCATCTTCAAAACATCATAAGGGATTTCCCTAACAATCTCCCCCTTTTTGATGATGACAAAACAATCTCTGAATATGCAGATTTGTAAACATACTTTTAAATCAAAGGATATCAGAAGATAACAAATAGATTGAGCATAAGAATATATAGAAAAATAATCACAGCTCAATATTATGCACATATGCATATTCATCTCTTCTCCCCCTTTTTGTCATAATCAAAAAGCGATAATAATGGATCCACGTAGAGAATGATAACAAATATTTTGCATGAATCACAATTTCCAAAAATCAGCTTTTATAAAGTAAGTCGAATATTAACGATATGCAATGTAGCTCACTTCGATTATATCAGCAAATATCCAATAAAAATCACGGATGCATCATGAAATTCACGTACACTTTTTGTCATAATAAAATGATAATATCAGTAAGAGATTTGTTAATGACAAAAGGTAATATAAGATGCACTAACCGGATTTTTTGAACAAATTCTGACACATTTACCTTTCCTTCCATTCATAATAAGATCACGATCAATCCAAAAAGATTTTTCCATAATTGATCAAAGCTCCCCCTCAATTTGTTGCCTTTTTGAAATGATCACGATTCTTTTCCTTTTCTTTTGGATTTGCTTTCTCCCCCTGTGATCATGATAATATTTGCGAATAGAAACAATTGTTGCAATTGTCGCAGGAGATATTTTCTGATTGCACCAAAATTTGCGTAGATTCGCAATCATCCTTCCCTTAAAGAATTTCCTGCAATCAACTCATTTCCCTTTTTGGTATCCATCAATTTGGATCCTTCCTTGACGTTAGAGCAAAATATATAATCTCCACAGATAAATAATATTCTTTCTTAATTCATCATAACAAAGTATTCAAAGAAAGAATATTATGCACATGATATTTTGAAAAATAAATTCTCTCTTAGTCATAGTACGATAAAATCAGGGAGAATGAAATCTTTGAATATCTCAGAAAAAAATATCTTGCATCATCACGTAATACAAATTTTCACTTTGCAAAATATGATTAAATTTGAGAGTATAAAATTAGACAAAAATAATCTGAATTATCTCAAATAATCACACGTACTAGATCAAATCTCAACTCACAAATCATAAAAACAAATCATACGATTCTTTCTTCCATAAAGCAAAATATGATCATTATAAAATCAAATCCTCTTTCTTCTTTCTTCTTTATATCCTGCAAAAATAACTTATCTTTTCTTTGGTACCCATTTTTTCTTGGGTCCATGAGAGTTAGCAGAATATGCTTCTTTTATCCAATTTTTCTTAATAGGTCTCCGACTTGAGAAAGATCTTGTTGCCTAAGTCGAGAATTCTCCTTTTTAATTTCGAAAATCCTTTTAAGAGAAGATTTGACATTTGAACAAAGCTCATTTATATACTTTGAAACTTTGAGAGGAATTTTTGAATTGCTTACCTCGATTTCCTCATCGGATTCTGAGTCTATGTCCAAGTCAGACTTTGATTCTGAGTCCGTGTCTGAATCAGACTTTGATTACGAGTCTCCGTCTAAATCAGACTTTGATTCGAGTCTCCCGTCGAATCGAGACTCAGATTTTGAATGTGCCATCAAGCATATATTTTCTTGATCATCATCTTCTTTCATGATTCTTTTATGACCATTATGCTTGTATTGACTTCTTCCATCGAATTTCCTTCCTTTTCTACTCAGCTTTTTAAATTTCTCGACCATAAAGGCAAGTTCTTCATCGTCCATGTCATTTTCTGAATCTGTTTCATCAAAAACAGCATTAGATATTAAAGCGATGGACTTCTTACCTTCGGGATCTTCATCATTGAGTTGTTCCACTTCATAGGATTGAAGAGTGCCAATCAATTCATCAACGGAGAGTGGCATAATCCTCTGAGTCTCCCGGATTGAGGTCTTGACATGATTCCAATCTTTTGAGAGACCTCGCAAGAGTTTGTTGACCTTCATTTGGGAAGAAATTTGATGACCTTGATATGCTAAACCATTTACAATTTCTGTAAAACGGCTAAACATATCTTCAATTGACTCTCCTTGCTTCATCTTGAAGGATTCATATTGGCCAAGCAAGAAGTTTACTTTTGTCTCTTTTACACGATCGGTCCCTTCATATGTAACACGAAGTTTATCCCAAACTTCTTTTGCTGTTTCACATGAAGAGATTCTGTTATATTCAGCAAGAGATAAAGCGCAATATAAAGAATAAATTGCTTTCGCATCAAAAGCTTCTCTTTTGGACATCTCCGTCCGAGACATAGGAGCGGGGGGTTTGCTTTCTTTGTCTTTATTTGATGTAGACGCAGCAATGGGGTTGATCCCTCTTTCCACAACATCCCATTGCAAGAGATCTCTGGATCTTAGGAATGCTTTCATTTTGTTCTTCCATACGTCGTATTCCTTTCCATCAAAATATGGTGGTCTTGTGTTGCTTTGCCCTTCCATAAGTCCTGGTGCCAACATACTAGCCATAAAGAATCTTTAGCTCAAAAGTAAAAACACTTTTATAACCTGAGCACTTGGCTCTGATACCAATTGATATAGCTAGTATGCGGAATAAAATAAACTTCAAATAAAACAAAAGAGTTAGGGAAGAGAATAAGAACACAGAAATTATAGTGGTTCGGCTTAATCCAAGCCTACGTCCACTCTCCCACGATAACAGCCTTCTTGGCTGGATTCCACTATGCAATCAACAAGAGATTACAACTTCGAGTGCAAACACTTAGTAGTAGATCACACCAACTCACTAAGTCACTCTCTTGGTATTTCTCTCACGATTACAAACGTTTAAGCTCTCCAAAGACAAGTGTATAATCGAAGGTCGCTCGTAGACTTTGGAATTACAAATTCTACGCTCCGTCTCTTACTTGCTCATCGGTCCTTCATCTCCTTAAATACTCCTCCACTTCCAAACTAGCCGTTGGACAGCATCCCGGAGAATCGTCTTCCAATATACCCATTGGACAGCTCTGTATCTAGAAGATTTGGTAGCCGTTGAGTGACAAAGGTAGAATCCCAAATTGATTCCGATCGCCCATACAAACGAAATCTTGGTTTCCATAAGTAAAGCTTCTTCGTATATAAAGTTCTTGTCTTCAATCAAATCGAGTCTTGATGTGGAATCCAAACCAGATCACTAGCCGTTGTATGATTGGGCTTGAGTTACGATTCATTGAATCTGGATGTAAAGTCGAGTCTTTAGACTTTACAATATGAGTCTCTAGACTTTACAATGCTGGTCTCTAGACTTTACAATATGAGTCTTGAGTCTGACAGTCTTCAGACTTTGACACAGTCTTCAGACTTTGAGTCTTGAGTCTTGAGTCTTGAGACTTTGACACAGAAGTCTGGAAATCTTCAAAATATACTCCGGACATGTGTTACGTTCAGTCTTCTCCGGTCATCTTCTGACTTTGATAAAATCCTTTAGATGTTTTATCATCTGCATGGTCTATTACTCAACCATCAAACATGTTAGTAGCCTTTGATTTATTTTGTCATCTTCAAAACATCATAAGGGATTTCCCTAACAGTTTGTTGACACCACCCCTAACCTAGCTCTTTTATCACGCTATTCCATTCATGTATGCATATCAAACACCTAAGTTAGGTTCAACATCAGGCTTGGGCAAAGCATTCCTCAAACCTATCACGACTCAAAAAATGTAAACGTTAATGTTTGTTGACACCACCCTTAACCTCGTTTTTTTATCATGCTATTCCATTTATGTCTACATATCAAATGCCCGAGTCAAGTTCGACATCTCCTTTCCAAATTAGACCCTAGAATGTTAATGTTCGTTGACACCATAACCTCTCTCTTTTATCATGTTATTCCATTCATGTCTACGTATTAAACACTTGAGTTAGGTTCACCATCATGTTTCCATATTAGACCCTAAAATGTTAATGTTTGTTGACACCACCCCTAACCTAGCTCTTTTATCACGCTATTCCATTCATGTATGCATATCAAACACCTAAGTTAGGTTCAACATCAGGCTTGGGCAAAGCATTCCTCAAACCTATCACGACTCAAAAAATGTAAATGTTAATGTTTGTTGACACCACCCCTAACCTCGTTTTTTATCATGCTATTCCATTTATGTCTACATATCAAATGCCCGAGTCAAGTTCGACATCTTCTTTCCAAATTAGACCCTAGAATGTTAATGTTCGTTGATACCATAACCTCTCTCTTTTATCATGTTATTCCATTCATGTCTACATATTAAACACTTGAGTTAGGTTCACCATCATGTTTCCATATTAGACCCTAAAATGTTAATGTTTGTTGACACCACCCCTAACCTAGCTCTTTTATCACGCTATTCCATTCATGTATGCATATCAAACACCTAAGTTAGGTTCAACATCAGGCTTGGGCAAAGCATTCCTCAAACCTATCACGACTCAAAAAATTTAAGAAACACTATCTTTGAAAAATGAAAAACATGAACTCCAATGCACTAGTATCACAATCAAGACTTTTCTAATTGAGGGCAAGCCTTTCTTATATTGGTCGTTCTTAAAGACAATATGGCAAATTGCATCCTCATGGCCAATCATATTATATCTAATTTAACTCAGCTAAGTAGTCCCTCAAGTGAGACATGCAAATCACTTCAATCCAATAATTGGTTTCGGTATCAATGCCCAAGCAATTTCTACATGGTAGGCCAAGTCCCTCTTTAGGGATCTTCCAATATGATAATCATCCTATGCTTAGATTCCTAACACAAACACCTTGGCCATACTCCCACGACCCAATTATATCAACATCTCTAGCATCTCTCACATTTCACCCGGATGTTGTGAAACCACTAATAACTCCATAAAATTAGAATTTTTTTACATATTTTAGGCAACAATAATGCAATATTTATAAGAAAATATGTGTATTCTCTTCTATTACTCAAATTTTTCTTATTTATTGCAAATGATGAGACATGGAGAAAATAAGAAAAAAATATCAAGAAGAAGGAAATGAATTTTGTGATTCAAGAATTTAAATTCATAAGTGTTGGAAGGTAGGGGCCAAATTACGGATTTTGTGATTTATTCCCTAATTTTAAAAAAAAAAAAAAAAAGAAGAAGAAGAAGCAATTGCCTATTAGGAATCTTGGATATTTCTTATAAATAGGATAACATTAAGAGCTTGGGGGATAATTAGGTTTTTATTTTTAGATCGTTTTTTCTTGTTCTAGGAGTTTTTAAAATGCTTTTTTTTTTTTTTTTGTTGGAAGTTTATAAAATACTTTGAAGAGAAGACAAAAAGAGATTACATAATTCTTGTTATTTGATTCAAAATGTTGGATTTTATTTATATTTCATTTCTTCTTCTATTATGTTCTAATTTTCTTTTGTTAGGGCTACGATTTAGCCTAATCATGATGCTATGAATTTCATGCCTTTTATATTTTATAAGTAATTTCATTTATGTGAGTTATATATTATTGTGTTTAATATTTTAAAGTGACTGGCCACCATTTGAATAATCTTATGTACATGTTTGAGATTGAGAAGCAATAATAGCAATTGCTCCTTATAATATATAACCATGAATTAAATGTGAATACACAAATGGTAATAAGGTGATAAAAAAAATTCATTGTAAATTAGAGGTGTTCACAAATTTTAATGCACTTATGTATATAGTAGATTGATAAACTGAATAGGTTTATTATACCTAAAAATACAATTGAAAATAAATTAGAGAATTCCATTATCACATGTTTGATATTATTTTTATATACATAATGATCTAAAATTCATATCTTGTGACTATGATGAAATAGGATACTCTAATATGTCTATTTGATTGATTTACATTTAGTTCTGAAACTTTGCTTTTAAGATTGTCAATTTTAATTTATTCTCAATTCAATTTTGATCTGGTAGATAAATTTCAGAATTAATCAAATTTTAATATTTGATTGGTTTATTAATCATCAATATATGGGAGATAATATCATTTCTCATGATTATATTACCTATTCGACACATTTATTTGTATTTAGAATTTTATGAACAATCACTCCTTTCAACTCACACGGGCATGAGAAAAATCAAACTATGACACTTCCTAACCCAATTCCGCAACATTTCATCGTAGACCATTATGTTACTTCATCACATTGTTCAGCCATCAGTGTCACTCCATGTGATATGGCAAAAACTCACCAAACAAATGAGTTGCTCTGCTCCAATGGTTGCTTTCTCCGATCAAAAGTGTTCTCGAATCTCTAGTCATCTGTGCTCTTGTTGATATCTATGGCAACTAGAATCAATTGTGCTTCCTAGGCAGCACTTTTACTTGCCCCCTAACTTCTGCTAACCTTAGCAAACCAATAGAGGATTTTTTTCCCCTAGTTGGAAACATGGCACTGCAACATCTTTTTACTTGTAAAGGATGATGGATTGCATCGACTTTTGCTACAAAAATAAAAATATCTATGACATATATCAAAACAGACAAGGGCTTTATTTCTATTTCTGCATAGCATGTATGAATTCATCAACCCACCCCCAAGTCGCATAAAGCTTCATTTACTCTTAGGTTGAGCCACTGCATGAAAATCTCGAAACATACTTCTACCATACGAACCCAACCTCTATTCTCATAACAAAATGAGTTTCAAAAGTATGTTAAAAGCTGCAAGGCTCGAGCACTTTCAATCCACCAGCATCACAAAATGATTTCCTAGTAAACTTTGTTTATTAACAATCTGTCCTTGATAACGGAAAAAAGGATCTAAAAGTTTAGAAGAATGGATAATGTGTTCTTCCAATTGGAAACCAATGCAACCATCTAGAGATGAATAGTGTCAACGTACAGAATTCCTACAATGGTGCAAATAGGAAAATCGCAAATTCATACCAAAGCATAGTACTATACAGTATTTTAAATTCAAAAATCGTATTTCATGTTAGCAGCAGAATGATACATAACATCTAACTCACAATTGCGAAGCCTATTAAAGCAAAGTAAGCACTGCAAAAAGTACACACAAAAGTCTCTAACAAAGATCTAGAGGTGACCTCGTGCCAGACAACAAATATCCTTAGCCTCACCATGACCTGCAATTACTTTGCCGCTTGCTTCCTCAAGAATGAGATCTTTTGGGTCGTGGAGGTGAATGGTCACGATATCAAGGCACATTCAGAAGTGAAAGAAAAAAAACAAACAAATAAGGTTGGAAGGGAAAAATTAATCAAGTTCTGCATTCAAGCAACTCGTAGAAGCTCTCATTTGCAGGGCTTTCAACTCTGTCATACATAGGACTCCTTCGGGGATCATCTCTGGAATTTAGAACAGCACCATGGCCACAATCAGGGTTACACTCATCCCAACGAAATGGACTTGGTGGTCACCCACGGCCCCTTCCATAAGAAGATGCTTCACGACCTCTATCAGGACTGTAACCATTCCCTTCCTCATCCTCATCCTTAATTGCATATTCCACAATGATAAATAGATCCATCAACATGCTACATTCGCAATGATGAAATCTTAACTAGTATAGACGAAAATCGAGTCATGTCCATAATGCCATCAATAAATGACACAACAATAATCATAGCTAGAACCCTTGGTTTGATTCATCACAGGCTCAACAAATGTGACGGCGCTCCAAATATTATATTGTCAATTTGTCCAGCAAAGTTTGGTAGAAAATTTAATGAGGAACTATGATGCCCAATACAACCAAACAGTAATTATGCTGCAACAGTTTACAAGTTTCCGATCCAGCTAAGAGGACATCATGAGAGGTATTTTGAACATTAATTTGCATTAATAAACAAGATTGAACATAACTTCATGGCTTAAACATCGCAAGACTTGTTAAAGCCAGAGAGAAGAACCAAAACGATGAAACTCTAGACACCCAAAAACATTAGCTCAAGAGTTTGGGAGAGATATCATGCCTTGCAAAATCGCCCAATTGGTTTCCGTAATTCTTGATCACTGCACAAGGTATACAAAAGAAACTGATTCCTAGGCAGTGGAAACAAGAACTATGTCATCTAGAAAGTCTTTGAGTAGCCAAAAAATAAAATGCAAAACAAGCTTTTGACAAGGATCAGCATGCTAGAAAAGTACATAAACAAATAGCGAATTTCTGGTTTTATATATTCAAACGTGAAATTGGCACTACTGACAAGATACAACAGAGCAACAATGTGCTCTCATCAAGAGATTCCCCACAAAGAACTTAGTAGTGATGCCAACTATCAACTGCAGTTCTCTTATTTGATCAAATAGTTTTATGCCCATAACCCAAATTGATGAAGTCCACATGCCAATCGAGAAGTAAGCCCTACTAAAATGCTGTTAGAAACAGTATCTATTCAATATTGTAATCATTGAAAGTCCAAAGTGAACGAGATTGATAAGTTGTTTTGGCATCTAAGCATTTGTGGATAACAAAACTTCCCGGAATGGAATTCAATCTTCATTCCGCCTCTATGGAAAATTGGCGCCAATGATGCCTCAACGCATGCTTACTTCTCAAGTTCAATGAGCCTAAGAAATCGACTACATGAAGAGAGGGCCTTGAGCAAAGTTTTCTTGAAATTCGTTTTGGAAGGTAGACATAAAGGTTCGCTTGAAACATTTCTGAATTTGTTTTTTCTTTTCTTTCTTTTTTTGCTTTTTTTTTTTGGGATGATTTTCACGAAATTGAATTTCATCACAAAAAAAAGAGTCATATGATTT
This sequence comes from Eucalyptus victrix, assembly GCA_016097545.1. Lineage (NCBI taxonomy): Eukaryota > Viridiplantae > Streptophyta > Magnoliopsida > Myrtales > Myrtaceae > Eucalyptus > Eucalyptus victrix. The sequence goes on along the minus strand of CM027842.1, from coordinate 18,751,034 downwards.
ACCAAAGCATCAATTGGATTTGCAATCAAAACCCAAAATGAAAAACAAGATTCTTAACAAGAACAAAAACAATGATAAAATGCAAGAAACTCTTGTATAGATAAGAGTAAAAATCAACTCTCGTTCTAGCCTTAGAATTCACTTCTCTATGTAGTCAAACATGAGAATGTCATCGAGCATCACGCGTAGCCTGCAAAAAGGCAAGAATGTCAGATAACCTATGAATGAGAAAATGATCTCTCAATGAGGTCGCTTCTTACAACAAAATCGAGGTGACGGTACATGCCCCATAGTCTTTATTACGGGGGTTTAGTATCTCACCAAGATTAGTCATAAGAGAAGGGGCATCATTAAAAGATCGATCGACGGTTATCAATCGAATATCCACTCTATTCCAAAAATTTCATATGCAAAAGTGTCATCGATTTTTGAAAGATTGATTTGTAATTTTACTCCTAAAAAAATGAAGTGATTTCTATTTTGAGGAATTTGTATACAAAATGATTTGCATTATAGTCCCAAAATGTGAGAATGAGAAAATTTGATAAAAAATGCAATTTCAATTTTTGTGCCCCAATATAAAATCACAACTTGAAAGTTTTTTTCTTTTTTTTTTTTTTCGAAATGATTTTGAGCCCATAACTAGAAATTTAAACAAAACCACGTGTTCAACAAGGCCAAATCAAAATGTTTAGAACTTGCATTCAAATGCTCACTTATTGCCAATTTTTTTTTTCAATCATAAGCCTACATCGACGAGGGCATTCGATTGATTTCCGTGAATTTCAAGATGAAAATGCAATACAAAGTGGGCAAATAAAAAGGAAAATGATACTTACAATGGGTGCCAACCTTTGTCGCTGTTTTTTTTTTTTCAATTACATAGACATACACATGGAATGTGGTTCGATTTCTACTCTATACGGCTCAAAATGAAGCTATAAGATCACCGGACTGAACCAACAAGGTCGTGGTTGGGTCGAGTTACCCATGACTCCGGCTTCGTCAAAGAATCGACTCGTGTCACTTGCTCACAGACCGGGGTGGGTACCTTCGACGTGAAGAAAAAAATTTCGGGGTAGAGGTGGGCAACTCGTACTACACAGTTGTAGTCGGAGTGGTATCCACCTTAACACCATCCTAAGTGATCCTATATGGCCCGGGTCCAGCGGCAGGTTGTGTGTGCTATGGTGTAGTGCAATGCAGGAAATGCAGGCATAACAATTTATAAGCAATCAACACTTCATACATAAAAAAATAATAATAATAACAAAAAAAAAAAAAAAAACCATATATTCCTACGCCTCAGTACAAGACAAAAGTGAGCAAATACTTCCCCTTATATCTCCCATTCTGCAAAAAACATTTAATACCTTTAATGTTAGAGACGTACCTAGAATCCTTGCTGCCAGACAAAAATATTTTTGAATAAGATTAATTTTGGCCTAAGTCCTCTATGGTCTAAAACCGAGTCCCCAACGGAGTTGCCAAGCTATCGCGACCTACTCTCGGGAGGAGGGAGTAGGTTTAGGGGTATTGCATAAAGGACGGGCCTAAGGCCCATGATTAGGCGCGAGCTCTCCTAAGCCCATACCGCACGTGACGTTTGGATATTCTTAAAATTTTTGCACAAAATGAGTTGCCATTAGCCTATTGGGTTCGACTAGAAATCAAGTGAGGCACGAGAGTATGCCATACTTTCTACACAACCAGAGAATCTAAGGTCGATGACTTAATTACACTAATTGACTAATTAGTACCCTTTCGGTACCTAATCTTGTTCATTTTTAAAAAAAGTTTTTGTCAGGCAGTTTGGATTGATTTTATGCTTATCCACTAACACATGAGAAGATCATACGGGTGCATAATTATTAAAATAACAATTAACAACCAAGGAAAGTGATTAAATAAATTGCATGAAAGAGCAAAAATTTAACATCAAAGAAAAGATAAATACTAATCCTAACTAGATTAAAGAGAAGCCAAAATCAACATATCAATATTGTGCATTCAAAAGGCATTTGTCCTTAAGGACAATTGAAACCTTAAGGTAAAGCCTCAAAGGCTTAGTCAATTTTTTAGCACAACTCTAGAGTTAAGAATTTCCATTTTTTTATAAAAAAAAAAAAAAGCTCATAAAATCTTTTTGCAAAATTTTTCAAAAGAAAATCTGAATTTCCTAAAATTTTCCAATTTTTTTTTTAATTTTTAATTAAAACAAACGAAATCAATTTTTTTAATTTTTTTGTTCTTTTTAATATAATTTCTTAATAGTTAATATTATTATAATAAAAAAAAAGGGTCCGGACCGGTAAACCCAATCCAGCCCGTGGACTCAACCCAAACCCGGATCCAACATTTTTGGGTTAAAAAAACTGTTTTTTTATTTTTCTTTTACAGCCTTTTTTAAGGATTCTTTTTGTTATTTTTTTTTTATCTTTTCCTCACATCATCTTTTCCCCTGTACGTTCTGCCCAACTGTCCTTCCCGAGGCCAGCTTTGCCGTTTTAGTTTTCTATTTTTTTTATTTATTTTGCTTTTCTTTTTTTTTCTTGGTTTTTCTTTTCCCTTTTTTTTTCTTTCCCTCCAGCGACTCCTCCTTCCCAAGACCAACTTTTCCTTTCTTTTTAATATTTTGTTGTACTTTTTTACTTTTTTCTATATTTTCTCTTTCTTTTATTCTTTTTTTTTTTTTTTTGATCTTCTTCTCCTTCGTGCTTGCCCCCTGCACGCCTTCAACTCAGCATCATCTTCATCCTCCCACCCCTCTTTCAACGAGACCGAAGGTTCCCGGAAGGCCAAAATACACCAAACCTACTTCTCTAATAACTAAAACAACATTTAACGATTCAAAGCATTTTTTTTATAAAAAAACTAAGCTTAATCGAAATAATTTAAGCTTTTTGCAAACTATGCCCATCTACCCCGCAATTACCATTCACGTTCATAAACACCTCTTTCAAGTCCACGGGTCAAGAAATGGTTATCTAGAGATATATTGCACATACAAAAGCAATGGAACAAGAACATACGAAACGGAGAGTATATATTTCGGTCAGACATTTCGTTGAACACACGAAGGGCATCGGCTAAACGGAAGCTTCGTATCCATTAGAGACACGAAATCATACCAAAACTAGCGAGCGAGGTTCAACTTTGGAACAGAAGCAACTAGTTATACTCGGTATGAACAAAATAATAGCGAGCATCGAAAAAGAAGACCAAATAGTAGCGTCTCGCCTAGGCATTTTATCAAACATGCACTAAAGAAACAAGAAATTTTTTTTTTTGGTTAAGACTCATACGCGAGCCTAGGTTCCTAACTGAACATGCCAGCACACACAGAAACAACCATGAAAGATCAGCAGGGCCGAAGCTCGCGCGAACTGGTCGTTCACGAGCTTTGACCTGAAACCACTCAAACGGGGCACCTACGGTTCGGAAGGCTTACCTAGTTCGGGCGGCGAGTAACGGGCAGACCTCGAGTGACGGCGAAACGCTCTCTCCCTGATCGTCTCAAGCACCTCTTTTTTCCTGATCTCCCTCTCAAGCTCGCTCTCGCTCCAGCTCTCACTCTCAAGCACCTCTTTTTTCCTCTGCTACGCCTGCTTTCTTTTCTCTCTATCTTCTGTTCTCGTTCTTTCTCCGTCTACTTCAGATCTAGGTTCCGGGGAAACGAGCGGCGGCTGGTGTGATCGGTGGCGGCACGGCTCAAGGGAGCGACACGGGCGAGGGGGGCTCAGAGCGGCGATGTCCGGCGGAGGAGGGCTCCGACTGCTGGCGCGATGGTCATCGCAGCTGCAGGTGCTGCAACGGCATCACGGCTTCGAGCTGCTAGTGGTCGCTGCGGCGTCAGCGACAAAGCTGGTTGCAGGAGCGATGGCGGCACGGCGAGGGGACTAGGAGCGGTGGCTCGGACGACCTCGGGTTGAGGCGATGAGGCCTCCCTTTTCGGATTCTTTCTTGACCTGATTTCTCTCTCTCTCCCCCCGGTTCCTCTCCCTTTCGGACTCTCCCCCCTGATTCTCTCTTTTTTCTTTTTCCTCGTGTGTCCATTCCCCCTTTTTTCTCTATTCACTGTCTTCCTTTTTCCTTTTTCCTTTGTTCACTGTCCTCCTGCCACTCCCCTGCTGCCCCTGTTTATGTTCTGTTTTGCAGGTCCGCATGCGAAGGAGGAAGATAGCCAAGCGTGGGCTGGAGGGGAAAAGAAGCCGGGCCAAGCCTAGGCCAGATTAGGCCCAACTCGACCCCCGCAAGCATTTATTTTTCTTTTATGGCAATTTTTTTGGATTTTTTTTTAGCGACTAATTCCTAGTTTTATATATGATGAAGTTTTAAGTAAAATGGCGAAATTTAGGTGTCAACAATATCAAAGCACATTCAAAAGTCAAAAAAACAAACAAATAAGGTTGGAAGGGAAAAATTAATCAAGTTTTGCATTCAAGCAACCCATAAAAGCTCTCATTTGTAGGGCTTTCGACTCTGTCATACATGGGACTCCTTCGAGGATCATCTCTGGAATTTGGAACAGCACTAGGGCCACAATCAGGGTTACACTTATCCCAACGAAATGGACTTGGTGGTCACCCACGGCCCCTTCCATAAGAAGATGCTTCACGACCTCTATCAGGACTATAACCATTCCCTTCCTCATCCTCATCCTTAATTGCATATTCCGCCATGATAAATAGATCCATCAACATGCTACATTTGCAATGACGAAATCTTGACTAGTATAGACAAAAATCGGGTCATGTCCATAATGCCATCAATAAATTACACAACAATAATCTTAGCTAGAACCTTTGGTTTGATTCATGATGGGCTCAACAAATGTGACGGCGCTCCAAATATTATATTGTCAATTTGTCCAGCAAAGTTTGGCAGAAAATTTCATGAGGAACTATGATGCCTAATACAACCAAACAGTAATTATGCTGCAACAGTTTACAAGTTTCCGATCTTGCTAAGAGGACATCATGAGAGGTATTTTGAACATTAATTTGCATTAATAAACAAGATTGAACATAACTTCATGGCTTGAACATCGCAAGACTTGTTAAAGCCAGAGAGAAGAACCAAAACGATGAAACTCTAGACACCTATAAACATTAGCTCAAGAGTTTGGGAGAGATATCATGCCTTGCAAAATCACCCAATTGGTTTCCGTAATTCTTGATCACTTCACAAGGTATACAAAAGAAACTGATTCCTAGGCAGTGGAAACAAGAACTATGTCATCCAGAAAGTCTTTGAGTAGCCAAAAAATAAAATGCAAAACAAGGCCATTTGAAGCTTCATATCATACATATATATATATATATATATATATATATATATATATATATATATATATATATATATATATATATATATATGATATCAGGTATGGAAACTACAAGCTTTTGACAAGGATCAACATGCTAGAAAAGTACATAAACAAATAGCGATATTATGGTTTTATATATTCAAACGTGAAATTGGCACTATTGACAAGATACAATAGAGCAACAATGTGCTCTCATCAAGAGATTCCCCAAAAAGAACTTAGTAGTGACGCCAACCATCAACTGCAGTTCTCTTATTTGATCAAATAGTTTTATGCCCATAACCCAAATTGATGAAGTCCACATGCCAATCGAGAAGTAAGCCCTACTAAAATGCTGTTAGAAACAGTATGTTCTATTCAACATTGTAATCATTGAAAGTCCAAAGTCACTGAGTAAATAAGCAACTGCAAAAGAGGATTTTCGAGATACGACATTGATAGTGTTGAGAGTTCACTTTGTATCACTTTCTCCAAAAAAAAATCAAGGGATTTGGTTTGTGAAAGACTAGCAATAAGCCCACAAGCAACATTGAGAAACCTTTACTGGACCCTTGAGATGAACTTACCACCCAGTATCTTTGTGTCCTCTAATTTATGAGTTCCCAGCAGGATCATCTGTAAATGATAACCCAAAACATCATTGAACAATTAATTCCACCTTTATGGAACAATTAGTTCTGCCTTTTAGCAATGTAATCCGCCAAAGCCGTCAATGGGGCTGCCTTTGCTATATCAAATCCAGATAGATATTCTCGAGCATCTTTGTTTAGTTTCTTAACAAACTCCCTGGATTTTTCAACCCCGATTAGCTTTGGGTAGGTAAGTTTGTTGTTCAGCAAATCCTTGCCAGCCGTTTTATCCAATTCTTTAGAAGACTTGGTCACATCTAAAATATCATCCACTACCTGAAATAACAACCCAATACACCTTGCGAAATTCCTCTACTTTTCAACTTCTTCATTCGACCCACCTCCCATAATTGTCCCAAGAACAGCAGATGCTTCAAGCAAGGCGGCAGTTTTGTGGAGGTGAATAAACTCAAGCTGCTCCAATCCTACATCAGCCATTCCTTCAGAACTTATATCCACCACCTGGCTAGCGACTACACCTTCTGGTCCAATCAATCTCGCCAATTCAAAGATCACTCTAACTATCCTTTTGGGTGGAACCCCCTTCGTTTCTACCGCAATGTGCTCAAATGCATATGCCAGTAGGGCGTCTCCAGCCAAAATAGCAACATCCTCACCAAAAACTTGAAAGATTAAGTTACACAACAGTAAGCTTCAAAGTGTAAGCTTTTATAAAACTTGCATGTTACTCCTAATAAAGCAGAGTAAGTTTGCAAGAACTTCAAATTAGCCAACTAGCAAAAATTCAACTGGGCTAATCTGTCAATCTCACTTATTTTCACCATTCTAATTTCACCTATGAAACTAACTTCATTGGATGCTGTACCATATTGGCTGTTGTACTATACGAAATGCATGTATCCAATGATCAATTATCAAGATACCAATGATTACATTAATCATATCTCAACATATACTTTTAACTAAAAGTTGCAGAAAAGCAGCCAACATAGACAAGAATAGTTAAGCCCTACCTCTAGGACAATACTTTGCAACAACGAAGCAAATCTCCACTTCAATTTCGTGAAATATTAGCACAAATAATATCCTACCTCGCATTTCAACCGAAAAAAAAAAATCCCACGTAGCATCATCATTACAAACAAGCGAGAAAATTAGCCATACAACCTTGTGGTTGGTGGGCTTCCCGCGGCGCAAGTCGTCATTGTCCATACAGGGAAGGTCATCATGAATCAAAGACATGGCATGGATCATCTCGACAGGCACAAGCCGAGGGCATGGCCATTGATTCCTGCCCTCCCACAAGCTCGCATGCCCCTATGCACATAATCGGGCACACCCGCTTTCCGCCAGAGAGCAACAAATATCTCATGGCCTCATGAATCTTCAGCGGCGGCCGGAGCAAGACCGAGGCATCGAGTGCTGTGTTCACCCAATTCACCTTCTCGAGCATGTAGGCCTTGAAATTGAAAGGATGTCTCTCCTCTTTATCCTTTGCAGTGGGCTCTTCTTCCTTGGTAAGGATTGCAGAGACCAAGAAGCGCGAGTTGGGAAAGGAATAAGAAATGGATTCGGTGGTTCTTGGAGAAATCAAGGGAAAGGCTGAATTTTTCAGGGGATGAAGCAAATTGGATATGCTTGCTTGGTTAAAGATCGAATAGATGGTGGTCAAATTGATGCAGTTCATGCTTTCGATGGTAAAGAACAAAGAATCTGATTTTGGGTGTTGAGCCTTCAGTCTTGAATCTTGAGTGGGGTCACCGTTGAACTTCTTCTGATGCTTTGGTTACAAGGTCATTGGAGTCTAGGTTTATGGATGGATTCAGTAGTGAAAGCCCCTCAAACTCGATCAAAACTAACAGGACCCATCCTCCTAATAAGTGGAATGGGGCAAGCCAAAACCTACTCCCAACAAGTTGCATCTCAAGTCAAGCCCTGGAAGAAAGGAAATGAGAAAACCGTCAATGCGCGAGAATTCCAGGTAAAAAGGAGAATTAGCCTTTCAAGACACCGACCCAGCATTCATCATGAGCCATGTCAGCTCAATCTCAATTCAAAGCTTTATCCCTCTCCTGCTTGTCTGGGGAACTACTCCTATTTCACGGGGTATTGGGAGAACGGAAAGGCCCTTTACCTTTGCTGACAATTGCCTTTTGTTTAGTAGCAGAGAGTACAGAGAAAAGCTTGCTGCACGGACGAGGAAGCACTCGGGGGAGCCTGACTCGGAGTTGGTCTCGTCCATTACCATTAGTAGCGACAAGAATGGTAAACAGAGAGAGGGCAAAGATGGAAATTAACAAGCAAGATTCAGGAGCACTCTGCAATGGGGTGGAGGATGGTGCAATCCCACTTTCCTTCCCTCCACCATTGATGGCGAAAAGTGATCAAAACAAGAACCAGTGAGCTTAAGCTCACTGGGCAAAGGAGCTCTGTTTATCTAGGTAGAGAGAAAGAGGGTACACTGCCGGACCGACCGACCGACCAACCACCGGACAACACCGATAAAACTGTGAGTTGGGTAGGCATTCAGACAATGGGAATCTATGTTGGAATATGAGGCCAGTGAATATTCTTAGGAAGAAATCGTTACTTGCCTTATGAGCACACGTGAACTGATCTGTTTTGACTCGAGATCTTGTCGGAGCATAGGTGCGGCGTTCTTGGGTCGATCCGGTGAGTGACGGGTGATGAACGAGGTTCTACGGTTCTTGGACGGCTGTCCTAATTGCGGTCGAGTTTTAAGTAAGTAAATCTCAGATGTCGGGTGAAAAACTCTAGTGTTCATACATCAAGGCTTTTTGGATACCAAATAAGAAAATAGCGTTTCAATAGTTAACTGCAAGGCTTGAGCACTTTCGACCAATTTATGAAAAAACGGCCGGCGGGGTTGCAGCCTCATGCGACATCGCTGACACGACCTCAAACAACGCGACCTTAGGTGACCACAAAAGGGCTTTTCAATAAGCTTAATTAACAATCTGTCCTCACGATTGGAAACGGGGTCTGGTAGCTTTAAAAATTAGACAATATTTTATTCCAACCGGCCACTAATTACGCAAATAGAAAAATCGCAAGTTCATATCAGAGTATAGTGGTATGGATGATTAAGGTTTGGGAATCGTATTGCATGTTAGCAGCAGCAATCATTCATGATTGCATCCTACACGTTACTGAACATCTAATCCTTGGTGTGCCTGTGCCGAGTCATTCATCTACTTGAACTCCTCACCGTGGCATTTGTGCAGGTTGCCGCCAATGCCATTCATGTTTCATGGGCCAATTTGTCCCCTAGTCTTTTGGGCCCTTAGTGGGTTACCGATTTGGGTTTGCTATTAGGCCCATTTGTTAGATGAAATGTGATAATGACATGTGGAAAAAAGCAAATCAATGAAAAAAAGTTTGAAAATTCGAATGTAAAAAGTCGATCGGAATGTATATCACATGCACGCTACAATTTGGTCAATCACATCACGTTAGCCATGTAAAAAATGTGTCAAATGCTTTTCCTTACATTCGACTATTGATTCGGCATGCAAACTTGATTAGTAATTAACGTCTCTTATTGGCATAAATATACAAAATACAACTTCTCCTTGACCAAGCATTTATTTTGCTCGAAATCCACATGAAAGACACATTGCTAGTCGAAGTCATTGGTATGGCCCATGACCAGGAATTATCCTAATTTGATCTTACAAAATGTTAGGCAGATTACCACCACCTTGATGGCCATTGGTATGATGACCAGGAATTATCTAAATCTTACAAAATTTCCCCACCACCTTGATGGTGAGAAGTTGAAATCTCCCCATGAAGATGAGAAGTTCAAATCCCCCCACGATCGCTTAGGGTCTTAAGTGGAACGTCGGGGGTGATGGGTTCTTAACGCTACGTGTCCCCTGTTTACTTTCACGGTTCACCAACCTATAAAAAAAAAAAAAAAAAATGACAGGCAAATTGAATTTTTTCAGAGCTATTATTAGGTGCACCGAGTGAACTCCTGTGAGGCAATTGTCAAAATCACTTGGGGCCCACTTGAAATCCTATTTAAATCAAGTATTATATCATATTGAGCCCATGTCAATTCAATACACCTTATAACTTCTTATTATACTTTTTAGATATATAAATATACATATAAAAAAGTCATAGATTACGAAGCCAAACTTAGATACTCTTAAAGTATTTGAACATTATACTAATCCAATACATCGCTTTCACTTTCAAAAACTCTTCAAAAAATGAACTAAACATCATTTACATTTGGTCAAATCCCTTTAGAACTCCAAAGACCATTTCAAATGCTGAATCAAATAGGATTAGAAGGAGCATGTGCAATTAAAATTCTCGAAATTCTTAAGGAATCGATGGCGAAATTAGAATCTTAAACTCCGCCGATCTAATGCACATCCTCGACCCCCACACCTGCTAATTAGCGTAGAGAGAAAGCTAGCTAGCAGGCGCGCGTGGTACGACAGGATCACGCTCGATGTCCGAAACCAAGAACGCCGAAACAGAAACCAGGAAGAGAGCGAAAAAGACAGCGCCTTTGAGCGAAAAATCCATCGCCCCAAAGCGGGTTCGTCGTCTTTCCTTTCGGCTTTTCACGTAGCGAGCGAACGAACGCGTGTGCGTCCCCGCCTAACCTTGTCTCTTCCGAAATGTCCCTTTTATTCTCCGCATAAAGCCGATCGGCTTCGGCTCGAAAGCCGTGCCTTTTGTGGATCGGAACCGACCCACGAGACCAAAGATCATTTTTTCTCGTTCTCATCTCGGTCCGGCTCTCCGCCAGCTCTGTTTCCTTTTCCAGCAGGTTCGGGCCATTTCTGTGCCCATTACGATTCTTGATTTCGTTTCTTCGTGCTATCGAGTTGATCCAGCTTTCCTTGTTGGGTTGTTCTGCGCTTGTTGTGATCGTCGCTCGTTTTTGGGCTTGACGTGTGCTTTTGCAAGTTCTCGAAATTGGGTGTGATTGGTTTTTTGCGATATGATCTTGGGTCGTGAGGTTTCGAGGTTTTTTGCTGAAACTGATCGAAGCAGATGCTTTGTCGGGTGGTTGCTTGTTGCTTCCTTTATCTGGCACTGAAAAAAAAAAGGGTTTTGGCTCTAAAAATGACTTGTTTGAGTATATTAATTCGCATACTGCTGATCAAGTGTTAAAGTTGTGGGCTTTATTCGCTTTTATTGAAGCATGTTACCTTGTTAGTTTTCATGCACATTGGTGTTCTCATTATCGTCAGAAATATAGGTAAATTTCGATCATTTTTACTGCTAAGGAGGGAGAAAGTTCAGGGAAAGTTTCTGCAACCCATAGATGGCACCGCTACTTTGGTGCTTTCTTTGGTTTATCATTATACAACTCTCATTGTGCGAAAGCTCAAAATGATGGGATAATTTTGACTTTCATGTATGTGGAGGCCTCCGTGGGCTTAATTATGTGATATCAACTCATCAATGGATTATTGCAATGCCTTTCTTTGTTATATATGGGTTTTCTTTAAGGATACTTACTTTTATATCAAGCCTGTCTTCATGAGATGATCTCCAATTTTGGCTGGTAAATGCTTGCTGGGTGAGGGGTGGGCATTAAGGAATATGAGGAGAGACTATAGAGCAAAAACCTAAAATTACTTACAGTATGTTAGGGAGTTGGGACTATTCAGATGGTTCAGTACTCTTTCTCAATCAAAATAGTGTGAGTCAGAATCAGGCCAGAGTTCCTATCAATTCAATACACTCATAAAATTGATGGGATAGCAGTTTGACAACAAGAGGGCTAAAGCTGTGACCAGTGGAACCAGAAACGTGTCTCTTATGTTTTAATTGCAAGGTTGTGAACATACTGGCAACATCATGGTTGTTTGTATGTCCTAGTTTTCTTGCCATACTCAATTTATATTATAAGATATGGTGATTAACATTTGTGGCTTTTCACATTTTAGGAACAATGATTAAGCTCTTCAAAGTAAAAGAAAAGCAGAGAGAAAATGCTGAAAATGCAAATGGAAGGGGACCTGTAAAGAAGCAAAGTGCTGGGGAGTTGCGCCTTCACAAAGGTTTCATCTATGTTAACTAAGTTGCATCAAATTATTTTTGTTGAAATTGCTTTTAGGAGCAACTTTTTATGGGTACAATGGAGTTGATATAATGCAAAAGGTATAAAGTGGGAAGAACATAAACTAGTTGTGAATTTGCTTTGTACTTTTTGTTCAAAAATTGTTTAGGTGCTCGAGAATACTGTGAAATTGCATGGCTGTTCAAACTATAGATTTGGCTGAAGGTTCGATATAGTTGTCCTGATATACACAGCCTCTCTCCTTCTTTATGCAGCATCAGTAGAATGATTTAACTTGCCTATGACACATATCATTAAAAGTATTTCATTTAGCTTATTGTAGAAGTTATTGGAGTACTATGCTAGTGGAAATATCATTGATGGGCTTTTTACTTTATCACTGTCAGAACAATATGTGAATAATGGATACCATGGCATTGGAGTATAATTTCCCTCAAAAGCTTAATTTGAAGTTGTGTTTGTATGGAGTTGTCTGTGATTTTCTGTGACTTAACTTTAGGGATGATACCTAAAGAGGGCATATTTTCATGGAGGATGAACAGTAGATGCTGATGGGCATAAGATGTTTTTTTTTTTTTTGGTAAAATGATGTGCATAAGATGTTCCTCTCCAATAAGAGCAGTATTCTTTATGACTTCGCTGTTGATAGTAGTCTATGCTGAATTGTTGTGCTTCGCTATCTTATTTCCTTTTTAAGTTGTGTGTCTTCCCTACTGATTGTGTCTGTGATGTGTGATTTCTTTTTGATTAAAGCGTCTTCTTTTATCCATGTGTAATTCATGATGGCCCAAAGTTGATATTTTACTTTCTGTTGATCTCGAGAAAAGGAACCGACTAATGTATAGATACATAATGCTCTGCTTTAACTTAAAATCGAAAAAGGCTAGCTTAGTTTTTCTGTGATCCTTTAAAAGCCATTTTATTTCATCCCACTTGTGTTGTTGGGGGTTTGGATATGGATTGGATAGTGTATGCTGAAAGAAGTTGTCTTTTTGTGCATGAGCATCTGAAATTCCTATAAGTGCATGAGTGTCTGAAATTCCTATAAGTGCATGGATTATGTTGTGTAAGCTGAACACATTACGGAGAGCGTCTTATCATTACTACATGAGCTGTCGTTTGACCGATAGGTTCAATATCTTATTGAAGCTGCCATTGGGCGAAAGTGGACCTTGGTCCATGGCCAAACTAGTTCCTATTTTTGCACAGGGAACATGTTTAACCAATTAGGTTGTATATCTGATCAGCGTAACCAATGGATCTGCTATTTTGGTTTTTGTTGGGTTGAGTGAACCTTGGTCCATGGCAGAACTAGTTCCTTATTGTGCACCCTGAACAGTGAATAAAGATTGGAAGCTCTTAGTACAAGCTAGTATAACAAAAGTCCTCCCATCTTGTTTCAGTCTACTTTGAAAAGAACAATTGGCATAGATAGATCTAGGAGTGGTGCTTCTTATGGAACTACTTGTGACATTTCTTTCTTTCCTATGATTTTTTCTTTGATTTCTCTATCAATTTATTGGCATTTTATTGATAAGCTCATTGATCAATATCATATGGTATATCAAGCTCTCATTTCCTTTTATCTGCTTCAGAAGTATCTTGTTGATTATGATTTGTTCTTGCAGATATTACTGAGCTGAACCTACCAAACTCATGTGCAATAACATTTCCAAATGGAAAGGATGACTTGATGAACTTTGAGGTCTCAATTCGGCCTGATGAAGGATATTATGCGTAAGATGACCACGCATTTTTCCTGGTCTTATGCTCACTAAACAAGTGCAGGATTTTTCTCATGGGGACGTTCTCTTCACTGGTTTCTGCAATTGCATCTTGAGGATCTTCTAATGAAGAACTATAAACTGTTCTTTTAACTTTCTTCTATTTGGTTTGTACAGAGGTGGCACCTTTGTGTTCACTTTTCAAGTTTCTCCAATCTACCCCCACGAGTCACCAAAAGTAAAGTGTAAAACCAAGGTAGTGCAGCTTGACATGTTATTTGCCACAAAATTTGTTCACATCAATGTTTGTATGGGATGTTTTATTAACTCGATCGATCCTTCCTTGCAAATCTAACTTTTAGGTCTACCATCCAAATATTGACTTGGAAGGAAATGTTTGTCTGAACATCTTGCGTGAAGACTGGAAGCCTGTACTGAATATAAACACCGTCATATATGGATTGTTTCACCTTTTCACGGTATTAATTCTTCTCGTGCACATGGAATCTGGGTTCCTGCCTCAAGATACTTGGTGTTTTTGTTTTCTTCACTGTTTCTGTTTTTTTCATTAAATGTAGGAACCAAATTATGAGGATCCCCTCAATCACGATGCTGCAGCCATGTTGAGGGACAACCCGAGGGTCTTCGAGACTAATGTGAAAAGGTCTATGGCGGGTGGCTACGTGTGTCAAACTTTTTTCCCCAGGTGTATATAGCTTTGGTCAGATATTCACCGGCATTAATTGTGAAACTATTGTATCAGAGTCTGAATGCCCGTCTTGCCGTATAAATCATATGTGAATCCACCTTGCTGAGAAGAATTGAGATGGAAATTTCTTGGAACAAAGAAGTGAATCTTAGTGGTTAGACATCTGTAGCTTGTGTGACCTGTGGTCGGAATATCAGTCATGCTGTTGGAATGATGCAGATAAACAGTATGCATTATGCTCTAAGGAAAATGTCGAACCTCCTCTCCTCTCTCTCTCTCTCTCTCTGGCCGTGTGTTACTTAGTGTTAAACGTACTTAGCGTGTGCTCTCTGCATTTAGGACCGACGTCTTCATTTGAGAATGTGTTGTCTCCTCGTGATTTTAATTTAAATCAGCAGGTTTACAAGTATCCTAACATTGTATGAACAAATGTACTTCCTAGTCAATTCGTGGATGTCCAAAAGCATAACTTGCACTTTTACGGAGCTGGACAACATTGCCTCTCCGCCGGCTTAAATGAACTTTCCGCAAGCAAGCAAGGAGGACCTTTATGAGCTGTTGAGCTGTCTCAATGCGGCAGCGGTAAAGCTCATGTTTTGTTTTTTCTCCTGAGATCATCACGAATAAAATGAAAAAAGAAAAAAAAAAGAGAGAGAAGGCAAATCATTTCTTACAGAAGCTTATTGTCTTCTGACATTTGCTAAGAGTTACTGGAAAGTTGCATAGGTGTAGCAAACGAAATATCCCAAAAGTTAAAGATGATGTTCAGCGCAGGATGAGGCTTCACTCAGAAGCAGTCAAGAAAACATCCTCAATTCATACATCTTCATCCTTCATTTCCGATGGGTTTACCTGTTAGCTTGATTTGATCACAAGCTCTAAGTTCTGGAAACTAATAGTAGCATATCAGGCAACTCATATACAAGCTCAAATCCTGAGAAGAATGGTCATTCTGAGACCGTGAAAAAGAAGATTTAAGAGACTTTCCGGAACAATCATGTACCGAACCCCTCTTTCTCCTGTGTTTCTCTGCAGGAAAAGCATCAAAGCGTAGTTTTCCAGTAAAAAATTTGCTGAAGGCCGAAAATGAATCATGAATCTTGTCTCGTGTTATGGTTCCATTGCTATGAGTTCCAGGCATCCGATGTGTCCGCCTGAGAACCTTACCTCAACCGATCGTACTAAAGGTCATGCCGTGCTAATTTCATGACTGCGTTTCACATCATCTCTTCCTCTTTTGAACTGGCAATCCTGGCATTGTCACGGTCGCGCCCAAAGGCCACATGTAAGGGAGTGTAGAGCAAGCAACAGAGACCAAATGGCACTGCCATCATCGACAGGAGCCCCTTGGACAAGGCAAAAGCCTCCCTCGTGGAACCCGCAATTGGATCGATGGACTTTGCATCATAGCCAAATATCTTCTCTGACAAAATCCCAACCAGTGGGGCAGCGAAGGAGGAGAAGGAAACTTCAAAGGCCCGGTCAAATGCGTAGATCATAGTTCGGTGTTTGGCAGGAACCACCTCTGCAAACATGGGGGCATTGGCCGCTGTGAGACACCAGCTGATGGTTAAACCCATCAGGAGCAAGGTGATGGCGTAGCTGAACCAGCTGTCCGTATTTTGTGGAATCACTCTGAGCAGGAACAGGGAGAAGGGGATTCCCATGAAGGAACTGAACTGCGCGCAAATGACACGACCTGAATTAGGGAATACTGATGATAACCGATCACCTATGACACCACCGAGTAGTGACCCCATGGCGCACCCCACCGCAAATAGACTAAGCAGAGCTGCTGTGCTATTGTGATCGAAACCTGCAAAGTAAAATGATCGAACTATTGAAGGACACCCAACATGAGACCTGAGAACAAACATTTAATACAGGTGGAAAATACTTGGTTGATTAGGAATATGCAGAAAACAACTGGATCATAATGCAGAGGACATGCGAATCAAAGTCTTTGTCCGCTTCACTATTGTCCTGAACTTCCGCTACATAGATTACTGGCAAGACTAATTTGTTGCAGGTCCTACACTAAAGATGGCACGACTCAAGCTGCATCAACTAACCTAAAATTTATTATTCTTTTCACTAAGCACTGATTTTCTCAAAGATGAGGATTCTCCACTTAAAGAAAGACTTCAATCCTCGATTCTAAAGAGAAATGGAGAATATGCTGAATCAAGAACTCACCAATCAGTTCGAACCACATGGTGAAGAAAACCATTGCTGTCCATGGTAGCATCCCAACGATGCCCTGCAATACAATTATCTGAAATGTCCGTACTTTTATAACAGATTTCATGGCAGCGCAGGACTCCATCCAAACCGATTTCACATCTGAACCCTTCCCTGTTAAGTCACCTCTGCAGAGAAAACATAATGCTGATTAAAAATAAGATATTACCATCGACAATCAATGTCGAATGGTGTAAATATGGTTTGCTATCCCAGGAAACAAAAATATGACCTCATAAGAGCTACTACAGAACAAATAGTACCCATATAGGCTCTTGCTAGAATCGGGGGCAAAGCTGCTCACTTTCTTTGGATCATCAACAAACAAGAAAACAAGCAACCCGATAAGAAAACTAAGGGTCGCCATTAAAATAAAGGCGCATCTCCATCCTGGTATGCCCCAGTAATTCTGACCAGCCATAATGGTTGCCAGAACTCCGCCTCCAATACCGCCAAATGAACCGATAAGACTCAGGAATCCGAAGCCTGCACCCCTCACACCATCTGTATAGCTATCTGCTATGAAAGACTGGAGAGCTGGTATCACGATTGCTAGCCCAAGCCCATTAACTGCCCTCCAGAACACGACTTGCATGAAATGCTCGCTCACACCTACTGCGGCAGTCGATAGTGCCCAACACAGAGTCCCGATTGTTAGAACTGTGGGCCGGTCATAATTGATTGCTAGTATACCTGCCAAAGGTGAAGCTATCCCTTGCACGAAGTTCCTTATGAATGTGAGGTAACCGAGATCGAACCGGCCCAATGTTGAAGGCTTCACTGACTTCTTTGTAGACTGATGGGAGCAGATTTTCATCAGCACGCTCCATTACTGAGGCCATGTTGATGAGAATGAGGGAAATGGAGAAGCCAAAGATCCTTCTTGTCCTGTTCCACAAGGATTGTAGCACAAACAAGATTGCAGATTAATATTGTAGGAAGATGTTGTATCACTGGGAAAATTCAAGTCAATAAAATGGGAAATAGTTTTGCAGGCATGGGATTAGCACGCTGGTTATGGTTCATATCAGGCTAACTGAACCAGTGTAATTGTAAAAAAACTGAGACATTTAAGCTGTGAAGTTGAACTCAGGAAGGCCTAAAAGAGGAACCACCAGGTTGATATGATCATTCAACATAATTAGGAAAGCAGCCTAGTTTCACTCAACCTAAATGAACGCATCATTATAAAAATCTGCATTAACAACCAAGTGTCAACCTTTAACATTCCATGATGACTGGCAGACACAAGCAAAGAAGTGTCCTTGATTGAATACGTAGAGGAACTACATTCCACACACGTAGCTTAAGTCATTCTATTGAGTGTAGCTATTTCTCAATGTGGAAAGTTTGCATTAGCTTCTGATATGTCTTCCATTGCAAGTTATGCATTACAGAAAGGAACTACACATTCTGCACCCCCACCAGGTGGTTCCTGGCACAACGGTAGACTGCGTCAGATGTAATCAACTTTGATCCATGTCTTTTCCTGATCAGACAGATGCCCCTGGGGCTACCAGTAATCAAACGTTCTCTTGACGGCAAAAATCAGTGACTTAAACTGGACCTAAGATACTGTTCCCTGAAGCAGGATCCAATTAATTAAGACAAGACAATGGCAATCTCCTCGTAATAAAGTGTCCTGCTACTTCACTTGAAAAGTCTTTGTTGAAAGAGCAATGGGGGAGAACCCCTGGGCTTCCGAGAGCACACTTTCATCGCCCATTCCTTGTTAATTTTTTCACTTTTTCTTCAGCTGCAAATCTTCCTAACTCTAACGCATCACGCTGAGCTAAAAATGCAAACCAACAAGGTCTCATTAAAAGCCAAAGTGCAGAACCTCAACCAGAACTCACGGGGTCCTTCTGGTCAAAGTCAACCTCCATGACCACCTCTCCTCAATTTATCCAATTACTTAATACGAACATAAACTTGAACCCAGAATTACTAAGGTCTTGAAGTTTACCGAGGCAAGATGGGATTTTCATTTGCCATTCATCTACGCCAAATGAAACAGTACTACTATGCAGGAAAAGAACGAAAGAACCCAATTGCAGCAGAACCTTTTCTTAGAAAGAAAAGAAAAGAGAGAAAAACAGGGAAGGCTCACCTCATATCTTGCAGGAATATAGGCAAGAGATGTCTGGATCTATGATCAGAGCGGAACATGTGATTCCTTCGTCGCATCAGAGAACCCAAATCCTGGAACCTGTCAACGACCCGAGAAATTCGCCAGCTTCTTCTATCATCATCCTGGGACTCTCGAAATGGATATTATCGACCAGGATGAATGTTTCAAACGGACATATCATTCGTGGGTTGAACTGGAATCGGGAGGCAACAAAATCAAGAAGCTTCCCATGAAACTGTGTAGAGATAATGAAGAGAATCGGGTCAAATGGAGGTTGGCTGTTTGGGATGTTGGGATTGGGACAAGTCGCAGTTTTTTCTTCTTCTTCTGGATGGCCACGAGGCTCTTCAGAAAAGTCAGTTTCTTTGGGGCTCTTTCTGAATCTCCGAAGTACAAGGAAAATCAGGACGTTGGTTTGACCTTACATAAGAAACTTTAGAATATTATAGGAATTTCAAAAAATCGTGAAGAACTTATATGTAAATCTACATGTCAAGTAAGATTAAAAATATTATTCAATTTAAGAATGCTGTGAACAAATCATACATAAATCTACATGTTAATTTTGGAAACTTATAAAGTTCTTTTGTTAAGCCTTGATCAATGAATCTATAAAATCCTTCAAATTGTATCTTGTGAATACTATGAAAGCTTTGGATAAAAAAAAAATTCGAAATGCTTGAATTGCAAATTTTTAATTAAGCAAAAAGTAAAAAGTAGAATAGGTCATGGAATCTCACCAAGATGTATCATGTTATTATCTATACTTTTATATAAAGTAAAGATGACATTTTACTTTTCAAGGATTTCCATTGTTTTTTCCTTCTCAAATATTCTTAGTTACGTGTTGCAATGTTAGAAGTCGGATGGGTTCTATGCTACAAAAACCTTCTTAAAGGGATTGTAAATAGTGAAGTATTATTCTTTTTCAATATTTATCACTACCATTTTCCCGTGATTTTGTATTATTATAAATAATTTATTTCCATTTTTAAATGATTCAAAATATTTTGTAACCAAATGTTTTTGCTTAATTTAACAAATGCCAAAGTTCGCACTCTTCCTAGTCCTGATTACCCTATGTTTTAAAGCAAGTTTTATTCCGGGTATGAAATTGGAAGTGCTGCGGATTTTGATTCATGCCCTTTATTTTAAGAACTTTGGATCTCTGAAATTGGGGTAGTTCGAGGATTCACATCAATGCCCGAAAACTGTAAAAATATCTTGAATCATATACGTATAGGAAATCGAAAAGTTGATGAAGGGGACCTCCAGGCCAATTTGCTTGAGGATAGGCAATATGAAAATAAAAATATCTAAAGGGGAATGAGCATAGAAAACGAAGATGGTGGAACGTAAAAATCTTAAAGTAGTAAAAAATTGTGAAGCGTCGCGGCAATAAAGCATGATCTGAGCTGTCCTCGAGAGACAGAACAAGAAGAACATGGACATCTTAGGCTATAATTTTCATTCTGCTTGCTTGTCCATCTCTAAGGTCCAAAAATAAATAAATAAAAACATAGGTTTCATATAGCAAGTAATAGTGAAATGGGCAAAACTCTCGATGAGCTGTTGATCGAGTGCAGGATTCTAAAGAAAAATGCCATCGGTGAATCGAATCTGTAAGCTGTATTTTCAAAGAGAATTAATTCAAAACGATTTGGTCCGACTAAACCTAACGCATAACTTATTCCATTTACGCCTCCCAAAAACAGTCTAACTTGCGACATGAGCTGGGCAAGAAAAGGGAGAAAAAGGATATTATCATGATTTTAGTCAACGTTGATGAGTACGGCGATTAATGATAAGATAACGTGGGTGACTGATAGAGCCAATCTTGGCAGTTGGGTAAAGTTGAATTTTTTTGTAGTATCCGTCCAGGGGGAGTGCATGCGTGATGTGATTTTAGAATGCTTAGAAAGATCTAGATATTTTCACTACTTCTTCACAAATATTCATAGTATCTTTTAATTAATAAATTAATGGTAAAAAATAATAATTTTATTGTGTAGGCCGGCTTATTGGCAAAGACTGTCATGCCCCCAGAATTATTCTGGGAAGAACAATATAAAATTTTATAAGAAAAAGCAAAATTGTACTGTTTCTGAACGTGGCTAAGTGTGGTTTCTCACGTTAGGTTTGTCCGCATAAGGACTAACTGCATATTTAATTCAATAATTAAATTCCCACTTGCTCAATTTTGTCAGGACGAAAGAATCTCGGTTTTAAAAATAAAGCGAAAATTTAAAAATAATATAATAAACTAAAACAAGAGATGGGACAAATGGGGTTTCTCGAGGACATAAAACAATTTTCAGCTAAGCACGTGTACAAAACAGAGAGAGAAAGAAAGAAAGAAAATTAGTGGAAGATGATCTTGGGCCACAATGTGGGCTCATTGCAATGGGCCTGTTAGGCCCAAGCCCATCTCTGGTGAACGCCATGAGAACTTTCTTGGGATTCATTTGGGTCTGAGACCGGAAGAGTTTTTGAGTTCTCGAGAGAAGTAGCAAAGGAACTGATTGAAAACCATGACCCTTTTGATGCTGGTTGATAACTTTTTTGGATATTAGCTGTGATGTGAAAAAATGCTGAATCGAACGAAAAATTGGTGGAAGGTTTGGATAGCACAAGAACATGTGGCTGATGAGAGAGTAGATTAAGAATAAATGACCAAGAAATTAGAAAGTTTTAGGAACCGCTAATCATTAAAAATGCGATGATTATGATTAGGATACCATTTGGACCAATTTGCCCAGTCTAATTCACGTATAATCTAAATAATTACATGGTGTGGTGATCCCACCCAACATATATGGGGTTTGAGATATCACAAATTTCCCCACTTAAAGAATTGACATCCTTGTTAATGTTTGGTCTACATCGGCTAACCCTATTCGTGTGTAGCATGGTTTGTTCATGCCTTCCCCACCATCTTAGAAGTATGCTAGGAGTTGTACCTTATCCGAGCTTTCATGCCCTCATGATCAATCACTGTCCTTATTGAATCCGATATGAGACTAGTTCATCCGTGAACCGCATAATCATTAGAAATAGTCTTGTTTTCACACAAGTTTTAACGATCTATTTGGATTCGTTCCACACTAGTTTAGCCTCCAAATGAAATACTATATGAAATATATAAGGCTATAACCATTTGGGAGTGGCCGTTCATTTATAAATCACTTAATATAGCCTTTTCAAACCAATGCGAATCTTGGAATGCTTCATTTTCGAATTTAGCAATAGTCACGAGACCCGAGCGCCACAGTGTACACACGACTTTTTCCTCAACACGCATCGAAAGCAAAAAACCCCGAAAACCCGAATTAAAAAAAAAAAATCACGATTAAAAAAAGAGGTACACACGAGCGCGAGAAAAAGAAACTGACTATAATCCCGCGAAAATCGTCACTGAACATGTCATTCGGACCTCGGATTGGATCTTCCCCCGTCGCCGCTCGTATAAAGTCGTGCCCACGTGAGGCGCAGGGCGACCGGTCCTTGTCGGATCATCAGCACGCGATGGCTTGCGAAGACAGCAACGTCCGATTGGCCCCTCTCCCCTCCCCTCCTTTTCAATGTGGACGCAGCATCCCCCACGGGAAAAGATTGCTGCGAGCTCGGAAAGCACGACAAAGACCACAAAATCGTACGAATTGGTCAATTTTTTAGGTTCGCAATAGTCTTCCCTGAGTGGTTCCCAAGCTAAATCAATTCAAATTCCCCAACTTGGGAAATTAAAATATTAGGAGATGGCCGAACTTATGAGGAGAACGCCTTCGTCGACCCAAGTGGGCAGGAAAGGCAAAGGGGAAAGTGACCAAGTTGGTCCATTTCCTTCTAGAGAGAATTGGGAATAGAATAAGGAAGCATTCAATAAGCGGTGCGCTAGGTAAATTTTAGACGCGTGGTTCATGAGACGTCGACCCCACCTATTAAAATAAAAAAAAAAATGTTTTGAGCCCGCGTGAAAAATAGAGAGGGAGAGTCACCTTCGGGGTCCTATTTGTCTCTCCGTTGCCGTCCTGCTCAGTGAATTGATGCGTTGGTGATGCAATGAATATAAAAGCGAGGTTTGAGAAGAGGACGTCGGGGACCATTTTGGGGATGAGAAAGGGATGGATGGAGGAATGAATAATTGAGCGATGTTCAGGATATCGAGATCCATGTATCGGATGGATTTAGGTAGGAATGATTATTTCGAATTATGAGATTCGTTTGAACACCAGATGGAAATCTATCGGGTTATTTAGTTGATTCTTTTTTAATGTTATGAATTTGTAGTATCGCTAATGTAATTATCTGGGATTAATCCCCCAACTCGGGATGAAGGCCCACGTGCTCTCTCCTACCCACGAAATCAATCCACACTAACAATAAATACTGCAAATACGTGCATCAAAATGCCCATCCCCTGGTCCCTAAACTAGAAAATAATACCACCTCTCTCTCTCTCTCTCTCTCTCTCTCTCTCTCTCTCTCTCTCTCTCTCTCTCTCTCTCTCTCTCTCTCTCTCTCTATGTGCACGAGCGCACGTGCGTGACAAGTCTCATGAAAAAATGAAAAAGATTTTCTAGGAAAATTTGTCCAAAAAATCCTAATATGGATAAGCAATTTCAAGTTTCATCTAGATTGTTCTTAGAACTTTACATTTACTTGTCGAAATAGATTCCTTAACTTGTGGAATTTGTAATCTATCCTACATACCTAAAAACTTGGAACCTACCATAATATAGGTTCTAGGGTTGGTTTTAGTAATACTCTTAATTAAATAATTGTAGTGAATCATCACCATTTGCTACAATTCACTTATCACAATTTATATTTAGACATACGAAAATTATGACAAAATAAAAGTATCACTATTGGATAATGCCAGTAATTGAAGCTTAGATTAGTAGTTTCATATTCCACATAGAATGCCACATGATCGCACGAAGACATAGAACAAGAAAAGCACAAAGACTTATTCCAAGTTCTAAGTTCCTATTTTCACATTGAATTTGGAATCTACCCGTCAAAATAAATTATCCAATTTTCGGAATTTGAAACCTATTTTGCATCTAGAATCGAACTAGTTCTACCAGTCCAGTTCTCAAGTTCTCGATACTACCTTGGAATCATGCTCACTCTTATTTTGAATTCAGTACAAAACTTTTTAATTTTGCTAATTCAATTTTAAACCTTTTGACAACTTGCCCATTCCAAACATTTTAAAGATTTGCCAAACTAGTCCTAGCCTAAACCTTAAAACAAATTACTAATTCAATCATTCTAGCTAATTTTAGCCGGATATTGCCAATATGGTAGTCTAATTAGTGCCGATCTTCCCACATGGTTGGTGGAGCGTAGGTCACCGAGCCTCGGCCAATGGCCAGTGGCCTCTTGAGCCCTATTTTTTTGGTGAAAAAGATGAAAAATAAAATAAAAATAATAAAAAATATAATAAAAATTAGTTTTAAAAAATAAAATCAAATTTCTCCTCACCCCAATTATGTCACATAAGATAGCCAATGCTAATTGGATCACCACGCCACTACTAGATGACTAAAGTTCGTTGGAAGGATTAAATTGGCAATTCCTCAAAATGTCTAGTTTGGTAAATTATTAAAGGGTTTATAATTGAATTGACAAATTATCCAAAGGTTTAGGATTGACATGGAAAAATTAAAAGATTGAGAATAGAATTGGCTTTCCTACAATAAGTTTAGGACTTTTTGAATAAATTTCCCGATTTTGTATGATTTATTAAAAATATGATATGCACGTAGTAACAACAGGACATTAAAGAACGGGGAAAGCCTCTAGTTCTACAGAAGGAGAACAAGCCATTGGATGGGACCTATATCTAAGTTTGGAAGATCTTTGTAGACAGAGAACAAACTGCAGAACAATGGTTCATTAAAACTTGGATGGAACAATAGAAGGTGGATGATCTTTAGATGATAAGAATGTCAATTTGCTTGGAGGAACCATTTTACAATAGGTGACAAGAGTGTAAAATGAGATGTCATGAGAGGTCTAGAAGTACTGTTTATTGCAAAAGCAATTCATGGTACAGACGAAGTGGACCGTGTTATATGCGAGCCTCTATGATCCTCGTGGCAAAAGACCCAGCTCTTGATCAATTTGAATTGGACTCGGACTGGTGTTTTACAATTGTTTTAACCGTTGGATTCTGGATTTGATCAAACTTGTTTTGTCGTTTTTTTATAAGCGTAAGAGATGACGTGCGTAATGCAAAAGCGAAGTGTTTTGTTTTGGAACGACGTTTCGATGGTCAAAGAAGGTCGTGTAAATGAGTCCTTGAGTGGACAAAGCTTCTGGCAGATATTTTGAACATTTGTAACACGAGAAAAAGGTTGACTGAGTATGATGAAAGGTGCTTGAGTCTATAGAAACATCTCTAGAAGGTTGAAGTAGACGCAAGACATTACGTATAAATTGTAATATATCAAGGATTACATAGCGAATCTTAGTCTTGATAGACCTGAAGTAAACTAAATGGAAAGATCAACCATCACAACGTGATTCAAATTTTTTTTCCCTTTCCCTTATAATCTCTCAATTTATATTTACTAAAGGTTTATGATTCCACACCAGCGCACACGCTTCTACAACGCCGATGCACCTTCTACACACCGTTCAGAACCTATTTGCGGAAAAACATTCAACTTTGCTAGAGCGACCTAGTCACCCCCCATTTAATTGCCGTGTCCAATCCGTTTCAAGATGGCCGGCACAAATTTTCTTTTCACGCATGTGATCGCGATGTGTAAATAACCATTCACACATCGAACAAATGTAGTTGTGAAAACTAAAGCCTACACGTGCATTGACATGTTATTCCTCTTCATGAAGCATTTTTATTTATTTAATTTTATCATCATGTCAAATGAATGGAAAAAAAAAAAAGAAAAAACCCTTTTGAAAATTAAGAAATCCAGCATTGCGGCTTGGCTTGGCCACTATGGCCAGGCTTTTTAAGTTTTTTATGGCGTCCCTTTCCGTCTTAGCTGGATGCATGGCGTGCGTGCGTCGAGCTCGATCATGGGGCATTGCAATAACACAAAAGGGACTGGTGGTGGCATTCCACATTCGCACATGCACTTGTCTTGTCGATGTTTTCTTCTCCCAACACGCCCAGCTAATCTCGCTAATTGCTGTCTTCTCATGATTAACAGTATCCAACAGCATGATCGTGTTTCGGTAGAAGCGCGATGCATCAGCGAATCAAAGGCTGGAAATCGGACAGCATGGCCGGGCGATTCGCTTGAGCTAGCTATATAACAAGACCGAGGTACCGACATTGAAATCGTGGGAGAGCGTAAGAAAGGAAGAGAGAGGAGAGAGGCGGAGTGTACCCTTTGCTAGATGGGAATAAAGCTATGATTGATCATGCCATTGGGCTCACCTTGTAGTCTTTTTTATACGGTACAATGTTGAGGGGAAACTATCTATTCCGTCCTAAAGTTTTTCAATTATTGTCAATTTAGTTCTAAAATTTTGTGCAAAGTTCCAATATAATCATTTTGGCTATTTTTCACTTAAAATTAGTTGAGTCATTGTTGATTATCTTATGTGATATACTGCCATATTAGCAATATTTATCAAACATTGATCAAAATCGGAAAATTTATGATTGAATTACATTTCATATAATAGGTTTAGAATTAATTGGACAATTTCACTAAGTTGTTGAGATATTCTAATGTACTTCAGGTTTTTAAGCAAGCAATCTTTATACTTTGGAAAATGATGAAACTAATCCATGCAATTGGGATGGAAGTGAAAATTAATCTCTTTT
This sequence comes from Eucalyptus victrix, assembly GCA_016097545.1. Taxonomy (NCBI): domain Eukaryota; kingdom Viridiplantae; phylum Streptophyta; class Magnoliopsida; order Myrtales; family Myrtaceae; genus Eucalyptus; species Eucalyptus victrix. The sequence goes on along the minus strand of CM027842.1, from coordinate 18,724,424 downwards.
TGCAGGTTTATTTCTAATCAAGTTAGGTGAGGATTTTCAACATCAGACGCCGCATACTTGCTTGCCATTGGAAACCCTAGCGAAAGTTTGGCAGAGGAACTGTTAACTTTTCATTTTCACACATTAACCAAGAACGTACCTATCAGTAAATAGTGTTTTCTTTACGTGATTTGTAAGCTTTCAAGAGGATAAGTGACTTTTTCCAATCCCGCGGGGATGAGCTCTTTCTATACAATGACACGTAGTCTATAATTTTCCGTACAGTTGTACTGATATGAAAAATGGCGATTCTAAATTACTCTTTCCCCTTAGTTCATAATATGCATCTCATTCATCCAAGGACGAAACCCTAGACCATCTTCCTTCTCTCTCTTCCCCCACCCTCCTTCACGTAGGTTTTGGTAGGGTGACCTACTCTCTCTCTCCCTCTCTCTCTCCCCCCAACCTTCGACACCGATGGCAATGCCCCTCGCCGCCGAGGACCCTCCCCCTCCGCTGCCTCTCACCAAAGGTCGCAGCTCGCAAGATGGGATTTCGACCATATGAGGCTTGTTTCATACGAGTTATGAGCTTGGCCTCACGCAACCTATTAAATAATCAATGACCAGCAACTCCCTCTCTTAGTAAGTAACTTCCTATGGTGGTCCGTAATTTTCCATACCAAATATCTGGAGTATGCACATGTGCATATACGCAATTAACCTTTAGCAACTCTTAACTGAATTCTAATCTTCGACATTTCAGAACTTGGCAATCCAGACAGGCCATAAAACTTACTTGTTAATCAAATGATAATAAGTTGGCTTGTTTTGGTTAGTTTGTCTAACTTTATGATGCACACAGATATGAAATGGCTCGAAATAGGACTCAATTGATTTTTACGCTTAGCCATAAGACTTATCACAAAAAAAGAAAATGATAATATTTTACATTTACTAGGCCATAAAATCATTAGAAATATTTTACATAATATGGGGTATTAGATATTTTTTCGGAATTAGGGTTTACCTAATAAAAGTAAAATCCAACTGTATGCCGTTCCATCAGAAAAAAAGCCACAAGAGACCGAGCGAGCGAATGCCGTGCAATTTTCCCTCAAAAAAGGCGCAGCCAGCAAAAAGCCAATCACCGCGCGAGCAGGGGAGGGGCCGCCGGTGGGGACCACGTTCACGTGCTGTGTCCCGGCTTCTCGACACGTTCTAAGGAATTAGTTCCTCAACCTACGTCTCGCTTGAAATAATAAATTATATATATACCTCAAAATGCGACTTAAATTAATTATCACTATCCCCAGCCAAAAAAAGAAAGAAAAGAAATTTGCCATTAGGGATTTGAATAGTCTCTATTTTACTCGAATTCCTAGGCGGGCACGGTCCGATGCGCGTTGTCCATTAGCCATTGTATTTTTCGTTGCCGTCGGCCGTGGCGACTTGATTTATGGAATAATAATTTCCTATGCCGTGATAGAAAAATTGAATTAGAAAATACTGGATAATGGTCCAAAGTGCAGGAGGAAAAAAAAAAGAAAAAGAAAATGGATAATGTCTTTTCTGGAAAAAGAATGGTCGCACGTGTGGAGCCGACTGGGACATGCGAGAGACGAAAGTACGGGCGGGGGTGGGGCCCGCCCTCCCGGTTTGGCCGTATCCTGACCGTTCAAACTGAACATCACGTCAGACTGAGTGAGCGGAAAAACCCCCAATTACCGGAGCGGGCAGAGCATCTTTCCTTTGCCCAAAAAGCATCCGCGCCTGGGAGGATCGCTCGGGTGCGTCGCGGATGCGGTGGGCGCGCGCGGGCCCACCCCGCCTCTCGCCCGTCCGATTCTGCGGTGGGCGTCTACGCGATCGAGGGCTGCGATCGTGTTTCCTGATCCCTCCCTGCACGAGAGAGAGAGAGAGAGAGAAAGAGACGAAATAAATCAATGTTTGCCTTAGGGCAAGGGCTCGCATGGGCTGATCTTTGTTAAGGATCTTGTGGATCCCACGTGAGATTCGCTCGATGAATTTGTTGGCGGGTACGAATTTAACCGAGAAATTTCCTACATTGGATTTTGTATGTGAACCCAATACGCGATTTTCTGCGCGTGCCCAGATCAAACAAATCACCATGTTTAAAATGTTGTCCGACATGGCCTTTTTACTCGGCGATTTCAACTCTAAGGAGAATTTCCAAAATTGTGAATTGCCAAGCTGCCCTCTTAGTTTTAGAGCGTTACAGATTGCAAACGCGTATTATTTGACTTGTAAGTTAATGCTGCATAATACGATCATAACGCGGTTACAATTTAACCGTAACTATACAAGGCGGCTTCTGAATAGATCAATAATATAAATAACATTAGGTGTGGATACAGAATGTGATAAAGACCCTTTCCAATTTATTAAATGAAATTCTCGTTTTTATTTTAGTCCTTTTTTTCTTCCTCTTAAGCTTTCGAATCATCCAAATTTGTTGTCAATAATGGAGGCGCCCATGCCTTGGAGGGGGGTCCCTCCATTGGAGCAAGAATTGTAGCGTTTGTTGGGGCATACATACAAGGGGCAGCCGCATCCGTTTGGAAGAGCTCTCTCCGCTTTGACCGGTCCGAACGCTTCGCGTGGCACTTGATCCACTTCGTATCATATGCTTGGATTTCTTCCATACTTTCCAACCCTATATTTTCTCATTTCATTTCTATTTATAATATCCCCCGCATGCAAATTTTCGTGCACCTTAGGATCTTGCTTCTTGGTCGTGGTCGAATTCCGACCATTCATAGAGATTGAGGATAGACTCATCAAACAAATGGGTCAAATTGGATTTTGACCCAAATAGACCCATTTAATAAGTTTTGATTCATTTCCATGCAATGCAAAAATAGTAATTCATTCCCGATCTGACATATATTGCCGAGGTAGTTCCGTATTTAACTCAATCTACAAAAATTTATAGCTAGATTGAAATGGGAGTGCGGAATGAATAAGCAAGAGATCAAGTAAAGATGAGACAGATTCAAAGAGAGAATCATAGAAATAGATTGAGTTTAAGTAAATTGCAAAGTTATTTATGACCATTTACTTAATATATTTAACTTATTTAACCCATATATTGGTTTTATTTTTTTGATCGAAACACATAGATGGGTTAAGAAGTAAATTTATTACCTATTTTGATAGGTCTAATTAATAAGTTTGTAAGAAATTACTCATGATTGAATCTTTTGAAAGTCGTGCTAATGGGATCGACCCAAAAGCCCCTTTCTCTTCAGACGCAAAATTTTGATCACCGATTTGATACTTGATTGGCTTTAGGGTTTCGCTCAATCATATTTGGAATTTGCATAAATGGGGGAACATCTTCTAATCCAATAGCGTACGGCCTATCCCAAAAGGGATTTGAGAACTCGGGAATAGGGAGTTGATAGTAACAACACGATTAAACATGATATAACATGGAGATTCCCATATAGGTTTTTACATTTCAAAAATCAGGTATCTAAATATTGTCGGTAGGTGTCGTGGCATAAGATTGATAATAGCCACTCCTTACTTTTCTAGTAATTTTGGAGTTGGTTCGAATCTATATTAACTATACAATCATGGAAAGGTTTGTCCATGCGCCACGGCTCCATTAGAGCAACTAATCTCTTCACACGAGATATGTCATAACCGAGCATCGCAGAATGAGCCGTTTTAAAATATGCTTGCAACTTGTATCAAACTCGTGATCTCTTTATCATTATACCAACTATCTTTATGAATATAAAACTAGTATGTGAAGCGACGTGATGGACTTATAAAAAAGTATTCAGCCGGAAGTATTGAATTTATAGCCGCCGTGTGGGTAAAAACATATTTTTACCATCTAATTCAAGCATATACTTGGAATTATTTTATTGATGATCAACTGGAAGTTCAATTCACAAGACTGGAGTCTCCCGGGGGGCACTGAAAGAAAGTCTATAAAGTGTGAACAGAGAGGAGAGAGAGAGAGAGAGAAGAATCTCAGGCCCCCTCCTCATCCTGCCGCATGAAAGACTAAAGAAAAGCAGAAAACCTGTCGAATAAATAAACAAAGAAAGCGTCGACCTCGTGAAAGAGGAACAGCAACCAGCCCACAGAGAGAGAGAAAGAGAGAGAGAGAGAGAGAGGCCAAGAGAGAGAAGACAGGCTTTCTAGAGAGAGAGAAGGCTTGGTAGAGAGAGAAGCGGAGGAGCAGGGAAGGGGGTTTTGCAGAGAGAGAGAGGTAGAGAATGGCCGGAGGGGCCTCCGGGAGGCTTCCGACGTGGAAGGAGAGGGAGAACAACAAGAGGAGGGAGAGGAGGAGGAGGGCCATAGCCGCGAAGATATACACAGGCCTCAGGGCTCAGGGAAACTACAAGCTCCCCAAGCACTGCGACAACAATGAGGTCTTGAAAGCCCTCTGCACCGAAGCCGGTTGGGTCGTTGAAGAAGATGGTACTACTTACCGAAAGGTAGTCCTTTTTTTTTTTTTTCTTTCCTTTGTTTCTTTCTTTCCCTTTTCTTGCATGATCTCCCCTGTTCTATTAGAATCGCTTCTTTTCAAGATCCATGGAAACCCTCTTGTCGCCGTCCTCCTCCCTTTTTTCCGGAATTTTTTTTTTTTTTAGTGGATGGTGGGTTTGGTGATTTTCAATCTGGAGATGGGTTGAGGCTCTTTGTCTGGTTTGCCTTTCTTGTTTAGGCGTTTGGATCTGGTGATGGGTTGGTTCCTTTTATGCCGTTCTGGTCGATTTCTGTCCGATGTGCAGCTAAATTTGTTTGTCATATATAGGAAGTTTCAGATTTCTCATGGTGGATGGTGAAATCTGAAGATTTGGTTTTTTAAGGACGAAATCAGCCTGTGGAATTTATTATGGACCAGAACTGTGAGCTTTTTCTTGTTGTTATGATCTGGGTAAATTGGGGGAGTTGAGTTAAGTTGTTCAGCTTGAGCTCTTCCCCTCTGTCCTCCTAAATTAAATGCTTTAGTCCCATTCTCATCAAGGGATCTCTTAAATTGATTCTCTTGTGTTGAGTTGACATCTTAATTGCGCGGTTGACCTTGTAATTGCTCTTTCTGTTTGTAGAATTACTGATTTCTTGTCCTTTAGTTGAAGAGATTTGAGTATTGGGTTCTCATTTTCGCTCTTTCTGGGACTGTGCCATATTGCCATTTCCCCGAAAAGAATATGTTTGGCAAGGACCATGATACTAGGCAATATTCTGCTCATTTTATTAGAATGGTTTGTGTCCTGTCTGATTTTATTAACGATACTACTCGCCCAGGGAAGCAAGCCACCTCCGGGCGAGATCATGGGTGCTTCAGCGAACATCAGTGCATGCTCCTCATATCAACCGAGTCCGCAGTCCTCGGCATTTCCGAGCCCTGTCCCGTCCTACCATGCCAGCCCCACATCGTCGTCCTTTCCTAGCCCTACCCGGTTCGATGCCAATCCGTCGTCATACCTCCTTCCGTTCCTCCGTAACATCGCTTCCATCCCTACAAATCTCCCTCCCTTGAGAATTTCCAGCAGTGCCCCTGTGACACCTCCTCTCTCTTCCCCGACTTCTCGGAACTCGAAGCGGAAACCTGACTGGGAATCCCTCTCCAATGTCTCAATACATAAGTCCTCCTTCCGCCACCCTCTGTTTGCCGCCTCTGCCCCCTCCAGCCCCACTCGCCGCCAAAACATGACGCCTCCAACAATCCCAGAGTGCGATGAGTCGGATGCCTCCACAGTGGACTCTGGCCGATGGGTGAGCTTCCACCAAAACGTGGCGGTGGCTGCAGCAGCTCCGCCTTCGCCTACGTTTAATCTGGTCAAATCTTCGAGTCAACAGGGTCCTCTCAAGGATGGAGTTGAACAAAACGGCAGTTTGGCGTGGGGAGCATCGTCTGACAGAGCTTGGGGCTCTGAATTTGAGTTTGAGAATGGAAGAGTTAAGCCTTGGGAAGGTGAGAGGATTCATGAGATTGCGGTGGATGATCTGGAGCTCACCCTAGGGAGCAGCAAGGCTCGTGCTTAAGCATTTCGCAAACTCTTGCCCATTGACAATCTCAATGATGTGGCTCATCTGATTCAGGACTCTAGGCATTCCGGCTGCTTACTATGTCTCTTGCAACTCTGTTGTGAGGTGCCGTTTTGAAGGGGAAACTCTAGCTCGATCTCATGTGTCCTGAACCTTTTTCCTTTAAAGATTATGTATAGTTAAATTTTTTCAGTTGGAGCATTGGCTGTGAAAGGTCCCTTTCCAATTCAATTATGAGAGAGCAAATGCTTGGTCTACCTCCTCGCAGGGACCTCTATTTACAATCATTCAAGTGATGGCAAGATTATGCAGAAGCTCAGTTCGAAGGTTACATTCTTTTTCTGTGCTTATATACAGCCGATCTATTCTTTACTTATCATGCATCTCTTTGAGCTTGAAATACGGGAATTGTCCTCTTAGAGTAAGGAACTACAATTTGTCCTTAACTTTGTGAAGAAACAGAGCTTACCCTTGTTTTGATGGTGAACCAAAACCACTTCTGCTCTTCTTTTGTTAGGTTTAACTAATTGGCGAACAGAATCGCTTACTCCTGTCTGTCTGATTGGCAAGTGAAAATTCATGTCATCTAATCTCTAGATTCGCGCATATCTGCCGTGCTAGTCTACAAAACCCAACAATGCCCGGACAAACTTTCTGGGAATTATTGAGCCGGTTGGACATGGGAGGCCCTCATTATCTGGTTTTCTATCGTCGCTAGCTTGGCTCGGACCCGTTCTCAAGCTTTCCCTTTCGATAGCACGCGTGAGGGCCAAAACCGCGACAAGAAAACTCAGCTCGAAAGGTCAGGGGAGAAGTTCAATGCGAGTCTGAAAACGATTTCGAACCGATCTTCTTTCTCTGTGGTAGGGACGTTTGCTTTGTGTGTGCCTGAAGGTTTGGTTTCTTGGTCGCATTTGTCAATCCTGCGTTGTCCCGCAAACTCTTCTTTTCTTCCGCTTTGGTGGGTCAAAATGGTTATCTTCCGAATAGTCCCGGGTGGGTCTCTTCCCCCATGTGATGTGCCTGATCTTGGGGTTTATATGGGGACCATATCTTGGTTTAATGTCGTGGTGTGTCTCGGCATCGACCAACTAAATTTATGAGAATCTCCCACGCTTGGGTTTTGTGCCGTGATTGAGCTCTTGCTGTTGTGATTGTTCGCTGGAATTGGATGAGGGTTAAAATCTGACTTTAGTCCCTCTAATTTGCATTGTTTCTTAGAGTCAATTTTGTTTTTAATTGACCCATAAAATTTGTTTGATTCTTTATGACATGACCTTTATTTTTGCTTTGTCATTTTCGTTTTTACCGAAATATTGGCGTGACATTAGTAAATTCCGGCATGTGTGGTGCTTGGCACCAAATCGACCATACAACCGTAAGAGGGGCCATGGGAACCACTGTTGAGCTACAGCGAGGGGCTACACGATCCTTTCTTGCCCTTTTTTCTCTATCGATTCATTATCGTGTGCTAAACATGCTCATAAAAAAAAATCAACCAAAAAAAGACGCGATTGTGGAAACCATGGTAGCGTCGTGTTGCTGGAAAGAATAGATCAGGGCCTTTCATGATGAATTTCTTTTTAAGTGGTTATGTATTGCGACATTTGTGATTATCAATTTGTATTGAAATTTCGATGAGAGTATATGCTATAGCAATGAGTTCATAGGAGGGTCACTGCGCGGACAAATTGAAAGAAGTGGACACCTTGAGTTATGCATGGCATGATCAAGTTGGACAACAACAAAGAAGTCATTTATCAACAGAGTTTGATGAGAGGGAGCACTTGCTTTCTGTGACACGACCTTGATGGTTTGGATAAGAGGAAGGTCTTCAAAAATACTCTAACTGGTCACCAACCCAGCAGAGTGCTAGGGATGGAAATGGGCCGAGGGGGATTTCTTTGGTCCAACTTGAGGCTTGGCCCTAACTGATAAGAAATCAGTCTGGACTGGATTCGATAGGTTTGATCTCCGAGGTTTAGTTCATTTTGTGGATCATGAATGATTTGAAAAATATTTTTTTAAAATTAATTATTTACATCATTTGTAAAAATTAGTCGATAATTTTTTTTTCAGTATTGGCAAAATTTTTTGATTAAATATTTCGTGAACGATGATGACATTCTTCATTTATTCATTTTTGTAAGGGATATAGGCGAATGGTTTTTCAGGAAAATGTTATTGGAATTATTAATTTTTTACGAGACAAATGCACCCTGAATATTTTCCTTTTTCTTTTTAATCTTGAAAATATTATCCATCAATTATCATTCTTTGAAACTCTTACTTTACGATTATGAAATACTTAACATGAAATTGCTTAAACTTACAGGGGCATATTAATACAATTTAGGACGCCCATTTAGAGTCAGATGAGGACTGTTTTTGAGGCTATTTTTAACCTCGGAAATCTACTTTTTGGCATGATTTTGGGCCATTCTTTTTTTTTTTTTCCCGAATTCGACCCTGAACATGAATCTGAGACACTGAAAATCAAAGTCCATGAATGTCTTTGGACCCACTGGATTAGGAATTTTAGGAGTGGTGTCTCCCAATTCTTAGTCCAAGTTGGTGGGCTTGAAGAAACATCTTTTTCTTACCATGTCATGGTTATCAACAACGTTTGGGTCCTCATTCATCATGACAAGCCACGAAACCAAATCTAATACCACCTCTTCTTTTAGGTACTCTTTCATGAGTAAAAGGGTGGAAAGAGATGATAAGGTTTGGCAACCATATTATCATAAAAGTTTTGCACACTATAAAATGTCTGATTTGAATTGATAACTATTTATAGAAGGATGAACTTGTCGTCGTAACCCCTCCACAGCTCAACCACGTACGAAGCCGGGGGATCACTGTATCACTGTGTACTCTTTCATCAGTAAAAGGGTGGAAAAAGATGATAAACTTTGGCAATCATGTTATCATAAAAGTTTCGCACACTCTATGAAATGTCTGATTTGAATTGATAACTATTGATAGAAGAACAAACTTGTCGTCATTATCCCTCCATGGCCTAACCACGTATGAAGCCGGGGGATCAGTGTGGCCTGAGCGTCACCCGTATATTAATCTACATATTGTAAGATTGATAATCAACTAGTATTAGATGGATGGATTGATTATAATACAATGACAGATTGTGTCTCCGCATGCGTAACTACAAGTCGATTCCTAGAGAATGCAGCTTTTCCTTAAAAAGATCTCCCATCCCAATAATCAAGAGACGACATTTGGGCCTTTCCATCATGCTATAGACGTGGAAAAGTCGCTGTAGCTTTTGAAGCATGTTTGATAAATTCTCCATACACATGATAGCAACATAGGTGTAGAAACTCACAACGCTCTAAGGAAGTTGCACCACCCAAATTTCGAGATGCTCTGGCTTTAAAAATTGCATCGCTAATGACGGGACACTTACACAGAATCGAATCTTGTCCGATTGAAATAGGATGAAAAGACTGCTATGGTCTGGTGGGATTATGAGACTCGTATAGTAATGGCTCATCATAAAGTAATAATCTGATCAAAGATAGTCTCTAATTAAAAGGTATGGTTTTGCTTGATTAATTTGAATATAATTAGCTTGCGCGGGAACCCTATTGCAATGTTCTTAAAAAGAGCCAAGTACGTATTTGCTATATTTTAATGACAGTGACGTGAGGATACACACATTATATTTAAGCGATATAAGTGTAGGTGGATATTGTATCACATGTTTCTTTTGTTATAGGTTAGGGAAAATATAAAGAGGCGAGAAAAAATTATCCGACACAGCAAGTAACAAGGTCAAATTATCTTCTCATGCTTTGGGATCAGGCAAGATTTATGTGCTCATTAGATTTCTTCGTTGATTGATCCAGGGGACAAATGCTTAAATCAGATTATTTAGAGGTCTATGGAATACCCTACAAGTTTTGTGAACCGATTAATTTTAAGTTTTCAAATTATATAGGCGACCCTAATCTAAAATATTTTGAACTCAATTGGTGGGATTTGGAAACTATAAATTGATTACGTGGTGTCTTCAAGCTCTTCAAACAGAAAAAGAACTTAATGTCCCTATTAAAGCTACACCTACAAAGAAGATTGGGGCAACATTGCGCAATCCATTGGACACATCTTCTTCAAAATATTTGCAGAAAAAGTTCTAAATTTATTATACAGATATTAATTCAGTCATAAATATCTCAATTTGACCAATTTAGTCATAAATCTTTTTATGATTAATCAATATAGTTCTTTTGGCCAAATTTGGCTAGAAATTGCTGATATGGATGCCAACAACTACGTGGCACCGCTTGCATTAATTGAATAACTTTTTGTGATTTCTTTTTTTTTTCCCTTCTTCCTTGGCTAGTTGTCAAGCCTTGGCAATGGCTAGCTAAGGTTGACCTTGCCAAATCTGGCAAGGTTGAAACTTAGGCAAGGTCGACCCTTGTCGACCATTGCTAAGGGTTGACAACCAGCCAAAGAAAAAGGAAAAAAAAAAGACAAAAGAAAAAAAGTTCAAAAAAATATCTATAAAGAACTGTTTATGTCAGTGCAGCTTGTGTCATGTAGGACAATTGATGTCCATGTTAGTGATTTTTCATAAATAGTCAGAAGGACTACATTGGTAAATTGTCAAAAAATTAAAGATTAAATTGGTCAAATTGAAAATTTTAGAACTGAATTGATATACACACACACACAATAGGCTTGTGAATTTTTTTTGTAATCTTGCCCATCTTCTTTGCCAATTCATTTGCAATCACACCAATCTTCCTAAAGAAAATTCCTTCGAAACAATCACTTGGATATCTGATGTCCCCAATAATCAAGTTCACGTACAAATCAAGCTTTTAGAATTGGTCGGTAAAAAGAACAGTTCTTAGATTGGAGACAAATGATCCATTACAATAAATATACATGAATACATACTAGCTAGGATACACAGTTCTAAGAAGCATGAAATCAGAAGTTAAGGTTAACTCATTTTTCCGGATGATTCACCAATGACTTAATATGAAAACAATAAGCTTCTCTTTTGCACGATGGAATAATATTAATCTCGATATTGCTGAAAGTCAAGCAATTAAGAGTTTTTCCCATCATGGATGTTAAGGTGCACATTTGAGCTTGTTAATGCCAAGAAAGTCCATATGTTGGTTCAAATTTCCCGCGCTTAACCTTTTAAGTGAATGATTTTCTCTGCCTCCCCTCTCTCTCATCTATGCGAGCGTTTCTCTACCGCCATGGTAGCACTTCCCTTCCCCAAACCCTAAGATCCACCTGCTTTTCCATAACCTTTTTTTTCCCTTTTCTTGCATCTCTCCTTTTAGTAACCCTACTAAAAAAAAAAAAAATCAAACTCTCTTCTAATGTTGCTGTGTCGAGCTCTGAGCCGCTAATCAAACAGTTGGGCTGCGCCGATCTAGCAATTGCAGTCTTGTATAGGTTGGATATCGTAGCTTTTCCTTCGAAATCACTCTGGGTATCTTTGGATATTAGTCGATTAGCTTGGATCTTCTGTCTCTGGATGATTTTCCTTGAGTCTCTGGTCTTGGTTGTGGTGGAGGAGTAGTTGATGCCTGGATCTGTTTTTGAGGAAGATGAGCATTCTCGATTCTTCAGTGCTGGCAGATCGGTAGATATTTCTTTGTTTTTCTAAGACATCATCCAGTTTTAGTTTTCTGATGAATCTCACAAAGGCGAAGTTCTAAGTATCGAAAAAGGAGACATACCTGGTTAGCCACTTCAGTAATCCGCCTTGTTCTCTGTCACAACTACAGATCTAGTAATGTCTTAAATCAGTATCCATGGAGAGTAAAGAAGAAAATGAAATGTGAGTGGCAGCACTATGTAAACGCCTAGGTCACCTTTGGTTTGAGGAGGATGTTGTTGAAGTCTCCACTGAAATCTCTCCGCAAACAAGGGAGGAATGTAAGCGTATACTCTTTGGTAAGCTCTATTCCAAACCCAATGTCAATTACCCAGCCTTTTTCTCCACAATGAAAAAGCATGGAAAACTGAAACTGTAACCTGTTCACAAAAAGAACTTGGGCTATTTACCTTTGTCTTTCAAACGGAGGAGGAAAAAGAGAGGGTCATGAAGACATCACCTTGGTCTTATTCTAGTAACTTGCTAGTTTTAAGACAATGTGAGTCGGAAGTTCCAGAGCACTGTTATGATTTTACTAAAGCTGCTTTCTAGGTGCGTATTGGAGGTATTCCCCTTGGCTGGAGAGTAGAGCAAGTCTTTAAAGATCTGGGAAGCAGACTCGGACAAGTTATGGAAGTTCACCTTGATACAATAGGTAACCATCAATAGAAAGGAGGAAGAGTGAGAATGGAAGTCGACCTGAATGTTCCACTGAAATCGGGGGCAATCCTAGATATTGGTTCCAAATGGCTTTGGGTTGAATTCAAGTATGAGCGTCTCCCACATTATTGCTATTCTTGTGGGAGAATAGGGCACTATGCTTCTGACTGTGCTGAAATTCCTTATGCGCAATCACCTTGGGCAAACAACAAAATAGGATCATACGGGCCCTGGCTGAAGGCAAAAGCATGTGAGCACAGCCCTTATTGGGAAACATTTTATGGTAAAATTGAAGAAGAAATTATTGTGGAAGAGACAATACCTGTTACACCGTCCCAATCTAGTGGCATGGATATCATAGCTCATGAGGCAGTTCCTGATATGCAACTAGGAGCCTACAACAAAAGAAGACTAGATAGCTCTCATGGCAAAGAGATAGCCCAAGCTAATGGAGTGTATGCTAATAAAGCTAGAGACTATGGCAAACAGGTGCAATGCTCTGAAAACCATAAACAAGTTCTATCAAAAGTCGGGAAACGCAGTAAGAAGAATATGAAGGTTCAGAAGGCTAAAAAATAGAAGTGTATACCTGAGAAAACCCCTCTCTTGATTGATGATACTGAACTCTTGGATACCCCTGTGAAATTGATTGCAGAAGGACAATAATGGGCTTTGGTGGCTAGCCCTAATAAGCTATCAGTGACGCCATGAAAATCGTTAGTTAGAATTGTCAGGGGCTGGGCAATTCCCTGACAATCCAAGAACTAAAAGCCTTAATAGCTCAAGAAAGGCCTAGTTTACTTTTTTTAATGGAGACTAAGAATAAAGAAGCAATAGTGGAAAAAGTTTGCAAAAAGTTATATTTCCAGAATGTTTTTCTAGTGAATCCACAGGCATAGCGGGGGGTTTAGCTCTTATGTGGCATGAGGAAGTATCTTTGAAGGTGAAAGCCAGCTCAAAGCACTATATCGATGTGGATTGTATTGATCCAGATAGTAGGCAACATATGCAAATTACTTTTGTTCATGCATCTACCAATTTTGGAGAGAGACTGACCTTATGGCAAATGTTTTTTTTTTTTTTTTTGATACCCAGGGAACCCCGTCAACCGTTCGTCGCCTTGCGGCGGTACATAGCCGCCAAGTAAACCCTGGAGCGACGCTAGCGGAGGACCCACCACCTTGACGTCACGCTTAAATCGCCGATGCTTCCCCTGGGGTTTGATCCCCTCACCTTTCCCCCAAGGTAAGGGGTTCTTATCCAGCAGAGCCACCAAGGCCGGTGGTACCTTATGGCAAATGTTGGGAAACATTAAACCCCATAATTCCCGCCCGTGGATCTGCAAGGGGAGATTTTAATGAGATTTTGTATGTATGGGAGAAAGTTGGGAAAAAAAGAAGTTGATAACAGTTGTATAGCAGCATTCAGAAACATGATCAATGAACTTTCTTTAATGGATATGGACAGTCATGGGTGTGCATATACATGGGCAAACAACAGAAATGGGGAGGATCTCGTTAAGAAACGACTAGATCGAGTATTATGCACCTTGGAGTGGAGAATTACCTTTCCTGAAGTTGAAGTCCAAGCCCTTCCAGCTATTGGCTCAGACCACAGCCCTCTGGTTCTTTGGCTCTATCTTGGGAAGAAGAAGACAAAAAGATCTTTCAAGCTTGAGGTTTTCTGGATAGAGCATGAGGAGTATTATGAAGTTATCCAATGAACATGGAAAACTAAATCTATCCAGCCACGCACTCTTTTAGAAAAATTACAGGAGACATCAAAAGTGTTGGCACAATGGAGCAAAGAGAAGTTTGCCAATGCAAGGTTACATATAAAAGAGCTAAATATGGCCCTAACGGAGCTTACTAATCAGCATGACCAGCACACCAGCAGAAAGAAAAAAACAGAGCATTATCTATCAGATAGATAAACTTCGAAGGCAGGAGGAACAATTCTGGGGTATGAGGTCACGCGTTAAGTGGTTGCAATGGGGTGATAAGAATACCAGATTTTTTCATGCATCAACTATACAGATGAGGCAAAGAAATAGAATCACTATGTTGCAATTAGAAGATAACAACTGGTGTAGAAATCCTATAATGATCCACAACCATATTTTGTCCTTTTACAGAGAGCTATATAAATCAGAGGGCCCAAGGTAGTACCAACTTGTCCTCATCCAATGTCCATCACCTATAGCACATCACATTAATGAAGATCTGATGGCTGTACCTTTGATAGAGGAAATTAAGGATGTTGTTTTTCAGATGGGAGCACTCAAGGCACTTGGCCCAGATGGCTTCAGTGGCATTTTTTATCAACAATTATGGGATATCGTGAAAACTGACCTGTTACAGTTAGCTCAAAATTTTTTCCAGACAGGTATTCTTGATCCCCTCCTCAACCAGACACATCTTTCCTTAATCCCTAAAGTGAAAAACCTTGATAATATTAGCCAATACAGACCTATCAGTTTATGCAATTTCAGTTATAAAGTAATTTCAAAACTTCTAGCAAACAGATTAAAGAAGTGGTTGCCATCTATTATTGAACCGGAGCAATGTGCATTTGTTCAAGGCAGACATATACAAGACAATATCTTCATTGTGCAGGAAGTATTGCACCAGCTGCGCATCACAAAAAAGAGGAAAAAACATCAGGCCATACTTAAATTAAATATGCAGAAAGCATACGACAAAATCGAATGGGATCTTTTGTAGGATTGTATGTTGCACATGGGGTTTTGTGAAAAGTGGGTAACACTCATAATGCAGTGTGTGTCTACAGTGCCTTTCAGTGTGAAGATAAATGGAGAACATACCTCTTTCTTCCACCCTTAGCGAGGAATCAAACAAGGCAATCCCCTGTCGCCTTATTTATTTATCTTGATTTCAAATGTTCTAACCTGGCTGATGAACAAAGTTATCATAGATGGCAGCATCAAAGGCATACAGATAAACAGGTTTTGTCCTAAACTCTCACATCTGCTATTTGTGGATGATGTTACCTTTTTTCTGGACGATACTATGATGGAATGTCAGAACCTGGCACTGATACTTAAACAATACTGTTATGCTTCAGGACAAGCAATCAACTTAAACAAATCAGGCGTGTATTTAGTGCAAATTGTCCCTTACCTTTGAAGAGAAATATGGCACAGAATTAAGAGTCCCTGTGTTTGAAAAAACAGGGAAGTATTTGGGCATCCCCATAGAATGGGGTCAATCTAAGAAAGAACTGTTTGCATGGATATTAGCCAGGGTCAATACAAAGCTAGAAGGGTGGAAAGAGAAACTACTTACTAAGGTTGAGAAGGAGGTGTTGATCAAAAGTGTTGTTTAGTCCATACCTATGCATGCTATGTCCATATTCAAGCTGCCAGTCTCTATCTACAGAGTAATAGAACAACGAATTGCATCATTCTGGTGGCAAAAAGGTGATCATAAGAGGGGCATTCATTGGAAAAATTGGGATGTTATGAAAACTCGAAAGGACGAAGGAGGAATGGGTTTCAAAGATTTGATTACCTTTAATTGTGCCATGTTGGGTAAGCAAGTCTAGAGGCTATCAAATTCTCCCTCTGCCTTGTGGAGTAGAGTGTTGAAAGGAGTCTACTTTCCAAAAGGGGATCTCTGGACAGCATGCACGGGCCAACGCCCCTCATGGGGATGGCGGAGTTTGTTAATTGGTCGAGATACAATCAAAGAAAACATCAAATGGTCAGTTGGGGATGGTCAATCTATTCGCATTTGAGAAGATAAGTGGTTAATGCAAGGGGTAATTGGAGGACAAATCAACCCAACAGAACCTCTGATGGTATCTGAGCTAATACATGCAGAGTCCCGAGAGTGGAATGTACAGAAGATTCAACAATTTTATAATGAAAGTATCGTAAATGAAAATTTAGCTATCTCACTGAGCCCACAACCGCAATCAGATTAGCTAGTCTGGACAGGTAATAATATAGGGAAATATTCTGTAAAGAGTGGCTACAACAGAGCATATTCAGAAACTACAAGCCAAAACCGCAATAGGGCCTCCTGTTCGTTCCAACCACCACATACCTTATGGACCAAGATCTGGACCCTCGTTGTGCCACCAAAAATCAAAAATTTCCTTTGGGCTCTCTGTCAAAACACCCTTGCCACGAGAGAAAACCTATATAAACGAAAATCGTTCATGACCCATTATGCCAAGTCTGTCACACGAAGGTAGAAACAATAGAGCATTTGTTCTTTTTATGTAAATGGACAAAAGGCATATGGGAAGATCCAACATTTAGAGGTCTTAGTCCCACAAGTACAATCAGAAGGACGGACCAGTGGATTATGGAAGCTTTCCGAGCAAACACGAACATACCTGAATGAGAATACACTGGCCTGGCTCTCTGGCACATATGGAAGGCAAGAAATGGATGGATTTTTCGAGCAAAAGCCCTGAACTCTACAGATCTCATGAGTATTGTACAAGATCAGCACTTCGATTTCACCCGAGGATAGAAGACCCAGAAATGATTAAACCCTAATCGAAACATACTTGGTAGATGGAAACCACCGGATCGACAAGATCTGAAGTTGAACGTTGATGCTTCTTGGACTTCGGGTGAGTTTCTTTGCTCTGTTGCTAGTGTCCTGCGTGATTCGTCAGGGCAGGTGCTTGAAGGCTTCGCCTGTACTTCTAGGGTTTCTTCATCACAAGAGGCCGAAGTCGAAGCGATTTTACATGGACTCTTTTATATTAAGGAACTTCAGATGAGGCACGTGGAAGGCTTCTGGAGTCAACCACTTCGATGGATTTGCGAAAATGACTGTTCCCTTTCCGTTGAACAGGTTTTGGGCTGGGCTGAAATTAAGTGGAATCTAAAAGAAACTATTCTATGGTGTAGATGCGAATTGGACCACTACGATAATGTTAAGGTAAGCTGTTGCACCTGAGAAGAGAACTGCGCCGCGGATTGGATAGCATGAACCCACCGAGCAAACAAGCTTCCTCTTAATTGGTGGAATACTCCTCCTTTGCCTTTATGGAATATATTATGTTTGGACATTAGTCCTTATTTGTCTTGTAAGACTCCTTTTAAGTAAGAATAGAATGTGCTATCTATTTCGACAAAAAAAAAAAAAAACCTTTTAAGTGAATGTAGAATTCAACAGTCTCTCTCTTGGTAATCTTTCAGGTGTCAAACTTTGCTCGTGATATCAACAAGTATACCAAATCATGATCTTTCGTCTCTTCAAGAATTTCTTTGTTTATCTCATTGGGCGGAACACTTAGAAAATCTGGTTTGGTTTCAATGAGCACGTTTCCCTTCTTTTGAGGAGCATGATCAACTACGTCCACCCCCTGGGGCCAACCAATCTTTGAAAAGAAGAAGAAGAAGAAAAGACAAAAAAGGAAAAGAAAAGAAAAAAGAGGGTGAGGGTTCTTGATAGTGAAGAGAGAAAAAGGAGCGTTTGCACAAAAAGAAAAAGAAAGGAGGGAGAGAGACAGCGGTTTAGAGGAAAAAAGACACTTCAGATTTGATGGAGAAATGTTGTCAAAATCAGTTGAAAATTTTAGCACGTTGCTCATGAGATTAAGATCCAGAAGTTGACTGGTCTTGTTTGTTGAAATCCTTCTTGAAATTGTATCCCAACTTCTTTAGTTGTGGTTAAAGTTTTCTTACTTTATTAATCCACCTTTGTGGTGATGATATATTTCTATATTGTTAATGTGTTGAGCCTCTAGCAGTTTGGCTGAAGATGAACTATTGTGCGTCCTACAATTCTTGATGATTAGTGAAAGGTTTGTATGGCCTTTGTGGCTTTTCGGTTTTCCACGTGAAAATTAAGGGTGCTGTTTTTATGCTTTGTCTCTAATTTTCCAAGTTTAGAGTTGATGTTGCTGGAATATTATAACCGATTGCTGCTGAGGGATATTAGTTGGTTGAGTTTTGGAGAATATATTGATCCTGGATTCCTAAATCTCGAGTTATCTCGTGCAAGCTCTCTGAGACTCGGACAGAGCTTTTGGAGAATGTTAGTTCATCGTGTGACTCATGTCCTCTCGACTCATGTCAGTTCATCACTGCGAAAAGATTAATCCCTGCAGCTTCTACTGCGACAACCTTTAACAAAACTCGGATCACACACCCGACTCGTTATTTCGGTGAAGGGGCCATGCGTGTATACTTTATAGGAGCTGACATCTATCATGCTCTATGCCTTTAGCCCACCATCGCAACGAGGCTTTTCGCTCGATAGTGTAGCTTGTTTGATTGGCTGGGCTCTAATGCTGGAATACAAGAACGGTGCCGCAGTTGTACTTCGTGCCTTAGCTCCAACTTGGTCAGCGACAGCATATTTCTCGCGAACCATCAAGTTCTTATGGTTCCCTCAAAGGAAATTGTAATGACCTTTGCCAGTGCTTACGACTGTTGCTAAGAGTAAAACAGATTGATGCATTCGCAAATTTCACTCACAAATGCAGCTGAAGAGAGATCTCACCGGCAAGTTTTTGGAAGTCTTTAGTGGCATTCACGATGATTGCCGGTGAGACTTTTCCCGACATGGCTTTCACCGTTTTTTTTCCTCTTTGGCTGGCAAGAATTCCACGAGCATTTAATGAGAAAAGTATGAAAAAAGTCATAAATTTATTATATTGATATCAATTCAGTTTCAAACTTTTTGATTTGACCACTTTAATTATAAATCTTTTCACATTAATACTAATTTGAGTCCATCTAATCGATTTATACCAAAAATTACTAACGGATGCAGGTCGTCCTACATAACACGACCGACATTGATGTTGACATTATTATATAATAATTAATTATTTTTTTCGACTTTTTTACAATTTTTTTCTCTTTTTTTCTCCTCTTATTTTCTTATTTTCCTTCTTTTTTTCCCCTTATGTTCCTCCACTAGCCTTCGTGATGGTTGGTGGAGATCGTCGGCTGCAAGTGAAGGCAAGGACTGGAACACCTTTATGGCCTTTGGCAAGGGCTAGGCAAGGTTACCCCTCACTAGATCTGAGAAGGGGACCCTTGCCCAGCCCTCACTTGGATTAGGCCCCATGCCAATGCCATAGGTGGGTGAGGGCTGACCTCACATCGATGAGGCCCTTTGCTATTTGGGTGAGGTTGCCCTTGTCACAGGGTCCCTTAACCGGCCTTTGGCATTAGTGAGGCTGATGAGGGCTTCCTAGTGCTCTCTACCTCCGGCAAGGGTTGGGCAAGGGTGGCCTCACCTGATCATGGTGTCTTAGCCCTCGTCCTTGTTGGCAAACACGACTTTCGCCAATCATCATGGAGGAAAATAAGGAAAAAGAAAAAAAGAAATGAAAAAAAGAAAAAAAGAAAAGAAAAAAAAAGAGAAGAAACAAAGAAAAAGGAAAAAATTAATAAAATTGG
This sequence comes from Eucalyptus victrix, assembly GCA_016097545.1. NCBI lineage: Eukaryota > Viridiplantae > Streptophyta > Magnoliopsida > Myrtales > Myrtaceae > Eucalyptus > Eucalyptus victrix. Next base: position 18,704,704 of record CM027842.1, on the reverse strand, counting down.
AAAAATAGGAAAAATATTATTACATATTATATAAAAATATCCATGTTAGCATTGATTGAGCCATGTAGGACGACTGCTGTTTATGTTAGCAATTTTCGGTATCAATTAGTTGAATGAACTCAATTGGCACAAATATGAAAATGTTTAGGATTAAATTGGACAAATTGGAATGTTTATGATTGAATTGATACCAATGCAATAGGTTTATAACTTTTTTGGTATCTTTCTTAGCATTTAACAAATGCCAGCAAATCACTTAGATAAGTGCTGGCAATAGATGTTTGGACAATTCATACCTATGTTCCTTGGGTTATTGCGATTACTCGAGCGAGAATTGTCATCACAGTTTAGTTTAAAGGAAGAGACCGTTAGTGAAGGCAGGCAATGTATCAGCTCATTCTGAGGCTCAATTAGTGTTCACAATCTAGAGTTAAATGTACACACACATATAATTTATACAACTTACTATAATATGGAATCTAAATGATCTCTTGTATTAGCAGACAATAGTTCTAATTAATACAGTGATACAGTGATACACTAGAGAGATTGTGAATAGCGCATGGAATTTAGGTACTCCTTGTTCATGAGTTTGGTTGCATTTAATTGGATTTTTGGGTCATGCGACTCTAGGCGCCCCCTCGCTGGGGTGGAGTGACCTAGGTTGCATAAACCCCTAATAGCATAGCCAGAGGTTGCACGAACCTAGGTGATGGTTACCTAAGTCGCACAACCTCGCTAGCCTCTTGTAGCCAAATTTGGCCTTGCTAGTGGCCCTCGCAAAGTGAAGATGAATAGTTCTAGTAAAGACGAAATCGGAAAATAAAAATATTTGATGAGGGTTTATGAAAAAAAAATTATTTAATTTTAGAAATGCCCTTTCACGAGTGTTGAAAATCATATTTGTCTTGAGTTTTCAGCTTTGTCTACGATAAGGAGCCCAAAAAATATTGGCCAAACGGAGCCTCTCGAGAAAGTGGCTCCCAAACGGAGCCAGAGTCTAATCCTTGTGATGCAAGGATGTTCGGTGCTGTACGGCTTAAAATGACTTGGAACCGCAGTTGAAGGACTCGGCACTCGATCGATAATAATAATAATCGAAGAAAAGAATCGCTAAAATTCAGGTTGAGATCTTTTGTACATCACTTCATCGACGAAAGATAATACGAGCACGATGCCTCCTGGAATCGTACAATCACCCGTGACTCTTCCCTCTGTCAAGTCACAGTCATCGGTTTGACCGTTCTCCCACATTTCAACGAAACATCGGTTTAGATAGTTACGTAAGCAAAATGATTCGCCTTAATCTATAAATATTAAAGCATCGAAGGTGCGCGGTGTCTAAGGGCGCCGCCAAATGGAAGCAAGATTAGGTTTTTGATGATGAATGATCCTATCTTTCCTTGAGCAATGTCGAGGAATTGACAGAGGGCGCCACCAAATCGTCTGCATGTCTATTTTTTCCCTCTCTTTAATCACTTTTCTTACCGCAGTCTTTTGAGTTCACGAACGAATATCATGAAAAAAGAACTCAACTCAAAGTGAATACTCCGATGTTTAGTCTAATTCATGCGCAATATGTGGTCATTTTAGTTCAATTTGACTTGACTTGATTCTGAATTATAAAATGAATCTAGAATTCAAGCTTAGATTTGATCTCAACAGGCTTGAATACTTTTCCCTACATCATATACTTAAATCTTATGAATTCTTCGTTTACACTTGTGATATTACATGCTTTAAAAAAAATTCATAGAAGCTCAATTAAGCTTTGCGCGCCTCTCGAGTTAGAGTACGAGGAGTCAGAGCTTGATCATAAATCACGTGCCAAGTTCTCAAATAATTATTGAGCGGACCCCAATGGCTTCATTTCAACCGCCCGAAGTTGGATACTTCTCACCAGTTATAACCCCTCCCACCTAACGATGTGTCGCCGGCAAAACATCCTCTTGATTCACACTCTCAGCTTCACTTCTTTTTACAGATTTCGACCTCTATTCCTCCGATTCATCAATGGAGAAGCCGAAAAAGCTCCGTGTGGCGCTCCTCTCGAGCCCCGGCCTGGGCCACCTCATCCCTGTCATCGAGCTCGCCAAGTACCTCGTTGCCGACCACGGCTTCGAGGCGACCGTCTTCGTCCTCCCCCTGCAGGCCTCCCGTGCTGAGGCCGAGATCATCAAGTCTGCCGTGACCCCCAAGCTCCTCGACATCGTGGAGCTCCCCCCCCCCGACCTGTCGGCTGCGGGCCTCAGCCCGGATGCAGCCATGACCATGAGGCTCGTGGTCATGATGCGTGAGGCCCGGCCGGCATTCAGGTCTGCGCTCGAGGCGATGGAGGTCCAGCCCGATGTCCTCATTGTGGACATGTTTGGGGCGGAGTATCTGTGCATTGGCGACGAGTTGGGGATCCCCAAGTATGTCTTCGTACCTTCCAATGCATGGTTTCTTGCGCTGGTCATATACTCGCCGGCGCTGGACAAGGAAGTGAAGGGAGAGTACGTGGACCGAACCGAACCGCTCGAGATCCCAGGTTGCAAGCCACTCCGACCAGAGGACCTGGTGGACCCGATGCTGGAGCGGTCTGACCAGCAGTACCATGAGTACGTGCAGCGGGCTGGCGAGATTTCGACGGGAGATGGAATCTTGTTGAATGTGTGGGAGGATTTGCAGGCCGAGACGCTCACTGCACTGAGGAATGAGGAGTTCTTGGGACGGGTCGTGAACGGTCCGGTATATACGGCTGGGCCGCTCACTAGACCGGTCAGACCGGCCGGTTTGGGGAAGGAGCTGCTGGAATGGCTGGATAAGCAGCCGAGCGAGTCGGTGATGTTCGTCTCATTTGGAAGTGGAGGGACTATGTCGGCTGAGCAACAGGTCGAGCTGGCTTGGGGATTGGAGCTAAGCCAACAAAGGTACGGTTTCAAGTATGTGTATAGCTAGAATAATAATTTTTCCTGGTTACTATGTTCATGGTATGGTGCACGGTTTTAAAAAACCATTAACATGATGTTCCCATTTGTAATTTATTAGTAAAACGGTTGTTGGTAATTCTCTTTCCTCTATTTAATATCTGATTAAAGATGAAAGAGAATATAGTCTTTTTCCGAATTAAAACAAAATCCATTAGCCAACATTAACTTACAAGGTAGTTTGCGTTCATATGTAGAAATCAATAGCCAAATAAATGATACATGTTATAATAAGAATATTTTAATTAGGATCATTGTCAATATAAAGAATGCATTGCACGTTGTTTATTACTGATTGACATATGGAAGATTATGCGTACATAATTAACTCGTCACACAAATGTCATTCAATCCAATGTTGAACAGGTAATTTTTTCATACAAGACCTACTAATAATCCAAGGAGGGACAAATTTGCAAATATAGATTAAGCTGTGTGTTAGTGTTATTTTGTTATATACTCAATAAATTCATTCATCTTACGAATGTTTTATTTCAATAGGTTTATATGGGTACTTCGACAACCAACTGCCAAATCTCTTGATGGATCATTTTTTGATGTGGGAAAGGGTGATGCTGGTGATGAGGTTTTGAGCTTTTTGCCAAGTGGATTCACAGCACATACTCGTGGCATCGGATTTATACTCCCATCATGGGCCTCACAAGTGGAAATCTTGAGCCATCCATCTGTGGGCGGCTTCCTATCTCATTGTGGATGGAACTCGACCCTAGAGAGCATAGTGAATGGAGTGCCCATGATTGCCTGGCCATTGTACGCCGAGCAAAGGCTAAACGCAACGCTCCTTACTGAGGAGATTGGTGTGGCGGTGAGGCCAAAGGTGCTGCCATCGAAGAAGATTGTGGGGAGAGAGGAAATAGAGAAGTTGGTGAGGACAATAATGGTGGAGAAAGAAGGGCATACATTAAGAGATAGAGTTAGAGATCTCAAGAGTAGCGCACAAAAGGCTATGGCAAGAGGTGGTAGTTCCTATGAGTCTCTTTGTAAGATGAAGGAAGATTGCCAAATGAGGATCCACCAGATTAAGAAGGCTCATTAAGTGGTTGCTAATATGCATGAAATTAATATTATAGATATAATAATGTTGATTCATAGTACAATACTTGAATTGGCAAATATCTTTATCTTGGTACGTGAATTAGTTGTATGTGTACCTAAGATATGTTGGTGATAGACGAGAGGACTCGTCATTTTTCAAGTTCTTTTCATGGACTTTGATGGAGATTTTGTGATTTACTAGGGTTGATGAACTCATTACCCGCGGAAACTAACAGTACCTTGTGATTTGACCTAGGTAAGGTATTGTTTGCATTGATTAGGAGACAAAGCTCTCTAAAACAAGAATGGCAAAGGTGGGCCAAAGGAAGGAGTTATGAAAAGTGGGGATTGAGCACTGAATAGAGAAAGGATCCAAACCAGACGCCACCTCTAATCAAATTCAAAAGGGAGACATGGTCCAAGTCCGATGAAGAAATGAGAACTTTAAAGGTTCTGCCTGTTCTTCGAAATTGACTGTCGACAGGATATGCTTACCTCTCTTTAGATAAGAAAAGTATTCGAATAAGAGTGCACATCCTCAAGCTAATTTTACAGAAATTTTCGGTCAAGCTTCTGATAAACTTTGATTTTTAGCTAGTCTCCAACCAATACTTTCATAAATTTCTTTCTGAACTTATCCCCAATCCCATTGATAATAAGTGGGACCAACCAAACGCATATCTGGAGGTTAAACAACTAAGTCAGCTATTTGCAAGAAGGAATTTTTGAAGGACAAATGGCGGCCACTTAATTCGATTGGTTCAATCTCTAAGGCTTTGTTTCTTTCATGAATTGTGAATGATTTAAAAAATATTTTCTTAAAAATAATTACTTGTAATATTTTAGTATCAGCAATAATTTATGGTTAAATATTTTCGTGAATGATGTCAACATTTTTTGTTCATTCATTTTTTAAGGGATATAAGTGATCGATATTTTAAGAAAATGTTATGGACATTTTATTACAATTTAGGAAGCCCATTCAGGGTCTGATGGGGACTGTGTTTGAGGCTATTTTTAACCTTGAAAATCTACTTTTTGGCATGATTTGCGGCTTTTTTTTTTTTTTTTTTTAATGAATTCGACCCTGGACATTAATCTGAGACGCTGAAAGTCAAAGTCTATGAATGTCTTTGGACCAGCTGGATTAGGAATTTAGGAGTGCTATGTCCAAGTTCTTTTTCTTGCCATGTCATGGTTGTCGACAAAGTTTGGGCCTCATTGATCATGACAAGCCACGACATCGAACCTAATACCGCCTCTTCTCTCAGGTTCTCTTTCATCAGTGAAAGGATGGAAAGAGACGATAAGCATTGGCAACCACATTATCATAAAATTTTTTCACACTTCATGAAATGTATGATTTGAGTTGATAACTGTTGATAGAAGGACGAACTTGTCATTGTAATTCCTCCACAGTTCAACCACGTATGAAGCTGGGGGATCACCATGGCCCAAGCGTCACCCGCAGATTGATCTACATATTGTAAGATTGTCGAGCAACTACAATTAGATGGAAGAATTGGTTATAATACATCGACAAATTCTGCCTCCAGAATCGCAACTACAAGTTGAATCCCTGAGAGTGCAACTTTTCCTTCAAAGATGTCCAACCCCAATAATCAGATAAACGACGTTTGGGCTTTTTCCATCATGTTATAAATGTAGAAAAAGCCGCTTTTGCTTTTAGAAAATGTTTGATAAATTCTCCATGGTCCATAAAGATAGAAACAACGCTCTAAGGAAGTTGCACCACCCAAATTTTAAGATGCTCCGGCTTTAAAAGATATGTTGCTAATGACGAGGCACTTATATACAATCGACCGTTGCCTGATTGAAGTAGGATGAAAAGACTACTATGATCTAGTGAGATTTAGAGACTCATATAGTAATGACTCATCATAAAGTAATAATATAATAAAAGAAAGTCTCTAATTAAATGGTATGGTTTTGCTTCTTTTTTGATTGATTTGAATATAATTAACATGCATGGGAACCCTATTGCAATGTTCTTAAAAAGAGCCAATCACATGTTTGCTATCTTAATGATAGTGAGGTGAGGATACAGACACATTAGATATAAGCTATATGAGTCTAGGTGGATACTGTGTCACTAGTTTCTTTTATTATAGGTTAGGGGATATATAAAGAGACAAGGGAAAAATTATCTAACACGACAAGTAACAAGGTCAAATTATCTTCTCATGCTTTGGAATGAGTCAAGATTTATTCCCTCATATAATTTTCTCGCTGATTGATCCGGGGGACATATGCTAAAACCTGGTTGTTTAGAGGTCTACGGAATGCCTTGTAAGTTTCATGAATTGGTTAGGTTCAGGTTTTTGAATTATATAGGCAATCCTCATCTAAAGCAGTTTGAACAGAATTGATGGGATTTGGAAACTAGAAATTGATTGTGTGGTGTCTTCACAATTTAATGTCCCTCAAACTACACCTACAAAGAAGATTGGGGGAACATTGCCCAATCCATTGGACACATCTTCTAAGTGCTTGTAGAAAAAAGTTTTAAATCTATTGGATGAATGCTAATTCAGTCTTAAACCCTTTCATGATTAGCCAATATAGTTATTTTAGCCAATTTTAGTAAAAAATTCGCTAATGTGGATGCTGGCATTGACATGAATAGTTTTTGTAATTCTTTTTTCTTTTTCCCCCCATTCCTAAGCCAAGGGTCGAGCCTTGGTGATGGTTGGTAAGAGTTGACCTCAATAGATTTGGCAAGGTTGAGCCTCAAGTGAGGTTGACTCTCGTTGGCCATTGTCAAGGCCTAGTGACTAGCCAAGAAGAAAATACCCAAAAAAAAGAAGATAAAAAAGATAAATTAAAAAATGTATAAAAAACACCAAAAAAAAGTCTACATTAGTGCCAACCATGTCTTATAGAACAATTGATGTCAATGTCAGCGATTTTTAACGAAAATTAGTTAAAAGGGTTACATTGGTAAATCATCAAAATATTTATGACTTAATTGGCTAAATTAAAAACTTTAGCATCTATACAATAAGGTCATGATTCTATTGGTAATCTTTCCTATCTTCTTTGCCAATTCATCCGCAATCACGCCGATCTTCCTAAAGAAAATTCATTCAAAACAATCACTTGAATATTTGATGTCTCCAACAATCGTTTCAACGTGTTGGTTGCACTTTTAGAATTGGTCGGTAAAAAGAATAGTTATCTAATTTTGCTCTTTTGTCAATTTAAGTCACAATCGAACTATTGAGGCCTCTGACAACCTTTGAGAAAACCCTAGTATTCGACTATGCAGTATATCACATAGGCTGCAACAAAGAACATGGAAGTGATAGATTGGAGACAAATGATCCATGACAATAAATAGACATTAATACATACTGACTAGGATACACGGTTCTAAGAAGCAAGAAATCAGTAGTTTTATCCATGCAAGTGAACGAGAGTAACACCTTATTTTTCAGGATTATTCATCAATGACTTTATATAAAAACAATATACTTCTCTTTTGCACAATAAAATTATAATAATCTCAATGATTGTTGAAAGTCAAGCAATTAAGAGCATTTTCCATCATGGATGTTAAGGTGCACGTTTGAGCTTGTTAACAACAAGAAATTCCATGTGTTAGTTTATATTTCCTTTGCTTAAACTTTAATGTGAATGTTGAATTCAATGGCCTCTCTCTTGATAATTGCTCGGGTGTCAAACTTTGCTGTGTGCTCACAACAAGTATAATAGATCATTATCTTTCGTCTCTTCTAGAATTTTTTTGTTTCTCATAGAGTGGAACACTTAGAATCTGATTTGGTTTCAATAAGCATGTATTTCCTTCTTTTGACGAGCATGATCGGTGTCGCGACCAAAATTTCGGATGTGAACCACCTAGGGTTTGGCTAATGGATTGTTAAGCCTAAACTTAACTCGGGCTCTCCCAAGCCCATACCAATTCGCGACTTTAGGTTTAAGTTCTTAATATACAATTGATTTTTAACTAGAAGTCGCCACTAATCTATTTTTAGTGAGTCGATTAGAAACCCAAGTAAAGTAATGCCCTTTCGGTACCATTACTTTACTCCTACGAACCAGAGATTTGGGTATGGGGACTTGGGGACTTGGTTATACTAGATTTCTCTAATGCCATTTCGGTACCATTTCTTTTATTTTGAAAAAAAAAGGTTTTGCAGGTAGCTTGAATTGATTTTAAACTATCTCCCTCACATGTGATGTTATCATGCGGGTGTGCAAACCACTAATTTAACACCCAAGAAAGCAATTAAATAATGCAAAATTTACCTCAAAGCAACGAAAGCATTTACATTGTTAGGTGAGAATTTATATCAACAATCCTAAATATGATTTCTAATTAATAAGCAATCATTCAATTTTCGCTTTCACTTTTTAACGAGACTATAATCCATATGTAATGCAATGCTTTTAATCTAATATGAAATAATACGGTATGGCAACATGTCCTAAACTATATGAATGAATAAATTTTTTTGTGATTTCTCAATGAACATACAATAATTAAATATGTAATCTAAATTAACTAGAATTACTTAATTCTAATGACGTGTGATGCAATGCGATGACGTACAAAGTTATTTTAACTAAAATGACATGCGACATACAATTTAATATGCGAGCTATATGTCACGCGACATTTATTAAATGACCTAATCTAATGACGGACAATTTCTAATTAAATGAACTTAATAACAACCTCTAAATGACGTGCATTTCATGAATCTAATCCTAATGACATGCATATGATATTTTATGTTAAAAGAATGCAATTCATCCTATAAAATAAGACTAATTTATTCTAAGACATTTTATTTTTTTTATGAAATGCAAAACATAACTATCTAGATTAAAATTCTATCTAGCTTATATTAAGGATCGGGTCAAACTAAATCCTAATTTAAACTAGGATATTGTCTTAACCTAGTAAGCTCTAACCTAAGATGCAAAAATCAATCTAAACTTAAAATGAAACATGCAATTTATTTTAATATGCCATGGCGTACAAAGAATGCTCTAATTCTAATTTTATCTTTTATGAAATTTGAAATTAAGATTAAACATGCAATTCAAATAAAAAACTAACATCTTAAATGAATGAACTTTTTTTTTTTATGATTCAAAATAAAATCCATATTTTAAATATGCAAGATAAAAAAAAAACCTAATCCTAATTCAGATTTTTTTTTTTTTGATTTCCTTTTCCTTTTACGAAAATAATACTGACTCAAACACCACAATATCAAATCAAGCAAGATAATGTTGATATCCAAAATTGGTGAACCATATCTCGCGCATGAGATCGGGTTGACTAATTTTAAAATTAAATCGTGAATCGAATCTCAGGCATGAAATTGGATTGTCGATTTTTGTAAGAGATTGCGAGTTGGATTTTGGGGGCAAAAATTGGACTGGCAATCCCGACTTTTTCATGTTGGAATATCAATCATATATTTAAGGAACAATTCTACTAAAAAACAAGCTATAATGGAAATAATAAAAATTCAAGAAACAGATAAATAAATAAACTACCTAATTTTCCTTTTTTTTTCCTCTTTTCTTTTTTTTTTCTTTTCCCTTTTTCAAAAACAGCTTGCTCGTGCGGCTGGTCTCCGGGCAGCGGGTCGTCGGTCCGGTGGCGGAAGTGTAGTCTCGAGCTGAGGCTGCAGTGGGCTTCGGCTTCGGGTGGCGTCGGTACTGGAGATGCCTGGTAGCAAAGACGTCACTTAGACGTGTGGGGGCTCGGATCTGGGCCTGGCGTCGTGGGTCAGCAGCAAGTCGAGGGCGAGATCGGCGCTCCGGTGTGGTAGATCGGGCTCCGAGCGGATGCCGGGCAGCAGCTCGGACCACCAGCGAAGGGCATCGCGGGCCGAGAAACTTCAGGTGCAGGCGTAGATCGGAAGCGGGGCCATCTGGTGTGGTGGCGCGGTGAGGCGGCGCCACGGGCGGTTTGAGATGCGGTTGCTGGACGCCGGGCGCGGCGGTGCTCACAGCTGCGGAGGCGCGACAGATTGGGCGGCAAGGGAGTCCGAGCGGCTTGCGGTTTGATGGCTTCAGCGCAGCGCGGGCGGGGGTGAAGAGAAGCCGGCGACCGGGGCAGCCGATGGGGGCAGCGAATGTGGGGAAGACGATGAACAGTAAATGTCCAATTACTTCCTCTTACTTTTAACTTTCCTTCACTTTTTTTTCTTTACAGTCAACCAAAAGAAACCCTAGAAACAACCCCCCCCCCCCCCAAAACACTTTCTCTCATCGTACACGCCTTTTTTCATAGGTAAATAAGATGTGATCTTCGTGAAATATTTCATCCATTTTTTGATATACACGAAGGTTTTTCTATAACCTCCTAATCATAAATATCTTTTTATTTTCCTTATCTCCTAAATATTTTTTACTGATTTTTAAAGATAAGATCATAACCCAATTTTTTTAAATTCTAAAAATCCTCATTTCAAATCTCAATTTCATAAAACGGGCTCACCAATTTGTACTTTTCACGCTTACCGACTCCCTAATTTAAAAAAACTCAAAATCACTAATTCGACCCATCCGCCACCGGTCCAGTAAACAAATGTAAAAAATGCAAATAAAAAAAAATGCACCTAAATCTATATACTATATAATTAATATTTTTTCAGGGATAAAATTAACCCCTAATTTTTTATGTGAAAAATAACTAAATGGGTCGCTAAAATTTATTTGTCAACAATCGGCTATGTCCAACTCATGGGGCCACCTATCTTTATAAAAAAGAAGAAAGGACATTTTACCAAAAGAAAGAAAAGAAGAAAGAACAAAAAAAAGCAAGAGGGGGTGGGGTGAAGAGGCTGGGTTCTTGACAGTGAAGAGAGCAAAAGGAACGCTTGCACAAAAAGAAAAGAGGGAGAGAGACAGCGATTTAGAGGAGAAGAGACACGTCAGATTTGATGGCGAAATCTTGTCAAAATCAGTTGAAATTTTAGTATGCTGTTCGTGAGATTCAGATCTAGAAGTTGACCGGTCTTGTTTGTTGAAATCCTTCTTCAAATCTTCTCTCAACTTCTCCGGTCATTGTTAAAGTTTTCTTGCTCCTCTATTAATTCACCTTTGTGGTGATGATATTTCACTGTATTGTCGATGTGTTGAGCCTCTAGTAGTGTGGCTAGAAATGAACTATTGTGTGTCCTGTAACTCTTGTGGATTAGTGGAAGTTTTGAACGGCCTTTGTGATTTTGGGTTTTCCACGTGAAAATTATGGGTGCTGATTTTATGATTTGTCTCCGACTTTCCAAGTTCGGTGTTGATATTGCTGGAATATTGTAACTGGTTGTTGAGGGATTTTAGTTGGTTGGGTTTTGGGAAAGATATTGATCCTGGACAAGTTTAAGTTCTGAGCGAATTGTCATCGTCTCTCCCCAACACGGCATGGTAATGGAAGTGGGGCTGGAGGGTGGCCAATTTATCCAATTTATCAGCTTAATATTTGTTAAATCTCGATTTATCTCGTGCAAGTTATCTGAGACTGAGACAAGCTTCTGGAGAATGTCAGTTCATCGTGTGACTTATGTCAGTTCATCACGTGACAGATTAATCCCTGCAGCTTCTACTGCGAAAACCTTTAACAAAACTCGGATCACCCACCGGACTCGTCATTTCGGTGAAGAGGCCATGCATGTATACTTTATAGGAGCTGACATCTATCCTGAGGAATCTATCATGCTTTATGCCTTTAGCCCACCATCGCAACGTGGCTTTTCGCTCGATAGTGTAGCTTGTTTGATTGGCTGGGCTCTAATACTGGAATACAAGAACGGTGCCGCAGTTGTACTTCGTGCCTTAGCTCCAACTTGCAGCGACAGCATATTTCTCGCGAACCATTAAGTTCTTATGGTTCCCTCGAAGGAAATTGTGATGACCTTTGCCAGCACTTACGACTGTTGCTATGAGTAAAACAAATTGATGCATTCGCAAATTTCACTCACAAATGCAGCTAAAGAGAGAAATCTCACCGGCAAGTTTTTGGATGTCTTTAGTGGCATTCACGGTGATTGCCGGTGAGACTTTTCCTGACATGGCTTTCACCGTTTTTTTTTCCTCTTTGGCCGGCAAGAATTCCATGAGCATTTAATGAGAAAAGTATGAAAAAGTCATATATTTATTACATGGGTACCAATTCAATTTCAAACCTTTTGATTTGGCCACTTTAATCCTAAATCTTTTTACATTAGTACTAATTTGATTCAATCCAATCGATTTATATCAAAAATTACTAATGGATGCTAATCGTCCTACATAACACGACCGACATTGATGTTGACATTATTATATGATAATTAATTATTTTTCAATTTTTTGAGTTTTTTCTTTATTTATTTCTCTTTTCTTTCTCTTCTTATTTTCTTCTTTTCCTTCTTTTTTTTTTTTTTTTCCAAATATTTTCCTCTGCCAGCCTTTGTGATGGTTGGTGGAGATCGTCGGTTGCCAGCGAAGGCAAGGGCTATAACACCTTTTTGGCCTTTGGCAATGGCTAGGCAAGGTTACCCCTCGCTAGATCCGAGAAGGGGACCCTCACCCAATCCTCACTTGGATGAGGCCCCATGCCAACACCATAGGTGGGTGAGGGCTGACCTCACATGGATGAAGCCCTTCGCTATCTGGGTGAGGTTGCCCTTGTCACAGGGTCCCTTCACCGGCCTTTGGCATTAGTGAGGCTGATGAGGGCTTCCTAGTGCTCTCTACCTCTGGCAAGGGTTGGACGAGGGTGGCCTTGCCTGATCTAGTGAGGGATAGCCTCGTCTAGTCCTCACCAAAGGCCGGCGAGGGTGTCTCAGCCCTCATCCTTGTCGGTAGCCGACGACTTTCGCCAATCATCATGGAGGAAAATAAGGAAAAAAGAAAAAAAAAAGAAATGAAAAGAAGAAAAGAAGAAAAGAAAAAGAAAAGAGAGAAGAAACAAAGAAAAAGGAAAAAAATTAATAAAATTTTTAAAATTTTTAAAATTTAAAAAATATAATTAAATATTATATAAAAATATCCATCTTAGCATCAATTGTGCCATGTAGGACGACTGGTGTTTATGTTAGCAATTCGGTATCAATTAGTTGAATGGACTCAATTGGCACAAATATGAAAATGTTTAGGACTAAGTTGGATAAATTGGAATGTTTATGATTGAATTGGTACCAATGCAATAGGTTTATAACTTTTTTGGTATTTTTCTCAGCATTTAACAAATGCCAACAAATCACTTAGATAAGTGTTGGCAATAGTTGTTTGGACAATCCGTACCTATGTTCCTTGGGTTATTGCGATTGCTCGAGCGAGAATTGTCATCACAGTTTAGTTTAAAGGAAGAGACCGTTAGTGAAGACAGGCAATATAGTAGCTCGTTTCGAGGCTCGATTAGTGTTCAAAATCTAGAGTTAAATGTACACACACGTAATTTACACAACTTACTATAATATGGAATCTAAATGATCTCTTGCATTAGCAGACAATAGTTCTAATTAATACAGTGATACAGTGATGCATTTGAGACATTGTGAATAGCGCACGGAATGTAGGTACTCCTTGTTCATGAGTTTGGTTGCATTTAGTTGGATTTTTGGTTCATGCGACTCCAGGTGCCCCCTCGCTGGGGTGGAGCGACCTAGGTTGCATGACCCCTAATAGCATAGCTTGAGGTCATGCGAACCTAGGCGATGGTTACTTAGGTCACACAACCTCGCTGGCCCTCGTAGCCAAATTTGGCCTTGCTAGCAACCTTCGCAAAGAGAAGATGAATAGTTCTAATAAAGACGACATTGAAAAATAAAAATATTTGATGACGGTTTGCGAAAAAAAAATATTTAATTTTAGAAATGCCCTTTCGGAAGTGCTGAAAATCATACTTGTCTTGGGTTTTCAGCTTTGTCTACGATAATATTAGGCCAAAGGAGCCCAAAAAATATTTGCCAAATGAAGCCTCTTGAGAAAGTGGCTCCCAAACGGAGCCACTCTAATCCTTGCAATGCAAGGATGTTCGGTGCTGTACGGCTTAAAATGACTTGGAACCGCAGTTGAAGGACTCGGCACTCGATCGGTAATAATAATAATCGAAGAAAAGAATCGCAAAAATTCAGGTTGAGATCTTTGTACATCACTTCATCGATGAAAGATAATACAAGCTAAGGGTAAGCGGTTCCCGATTCCAGCTTTGGTTCCGTCGAAACTTGGAACCTATCCTTGGGTACATGTTTATCATTTTTTGGAATCAGAACCTACCCAGTTGGAATCAAGAACCTGGAATCTATCATGTTACAAGTTTTAGAGTCGATTCCAGGTTCCAACATTTTTTTTTTTTCATTTTCAGATTTGCAAAGCTCTTTTCAAACAATTGACAGTTAGGCTCACAGGATTAGAACAACGCAACAACATGCATCATCAAGCACAAGCACTGTTCAGAAAAGTCTAGGTTGATACTCGCAAGGTTATGAATTAATTGAAGCTTCATTCATGAAGCAGCACATAAAGCAGGGAATATCATGCACAAAATCAATTATCAATTGTTTTTTCCTGTCTTTTTATCACTTATCTCTCTGGTACAACTTGGCATATTTGTCCATGAATATCTCCATATCATAACCAGAACTTTAGATCGATGCATAAAATCCCAGAAACATCAGTTCAAGCACTAGTCCAAGGAGGAGGTTGTCCAGATGTCATTGATAAACCTTGAAAAGATGGATCACCCTAGGATGCAGCAGAGTTTCCTACCTGAGAAGCATTTTTAGTGGATACGGATACCATTGGAAGTCACAAAGTAGTAATTATTTGAGCCTCCTCATTAAATATATGGAGCTAAAGAGTATAAACGAAAGAAAAAGGAAATCAAGATAATGTTCCCTTGTATTACCCTCAAACTACTTCAGTGACGCATGTCGCCTGAGGGCTCTAAGGTTTCCACCATTCCCTTGGAAGAAGCTGATATCCTGAGATTGAGATCAAGACCATGGTCACCATCTGCATCAATTGCATCAGAATACTTCATCAACCTTTTGTACTCGATCGGAAACCAATCAATCTTTAGCCGTGAGGGAAATAAATAGGGCTGCAGGCCGAAAGACTCTGAGAAAGAACCCAAGGTCTAAAATGGATATACACAACAATTCAAAAAGAGACAATATGAGGTTTACATTCACTGGCAACGTCAAACCATAGTATGAAAACAAATAACATGAACAGAAAAGATAAGTGCAACTCTCAGATGATAGCATTGGTTGCACTGGCAATTCTCGGCCACAGGTCTGCAAACTCTTTCCCGATCAAACCAGTAGTGGCAGAACCTAAAAATTATTAGAAGAGGATGAGATACGAGGATCATGGAGAAACACCGTCCACAATTGTGACTCTGATTTAAAAGTCGGGCCAAAAGCTTTCATCAATCAAATTCATCTTGCCTCTAAAAACCACACTATTTGTATCAGGAAGCCTAGTCCTGTGAAAGTATCACTGCTTTCCTTTCTATGGATATGTCAATACTGCTCAATAACTCTCCACTTCAGTTCATTGAATCAAAGCATGTAAATTCATGAAAACCTTTGTACGTTGTGAAGAGAACTATACCTTTCATTTCTCCTTTTGGATTCATAATGACCCCGACATTATTTGCAAATGTAATTACTTACTAAGTCAGAAAACAAAATATATAGCCAGCACACAAGAAATCTATAAATATGGTACACCTATTGATGCAACATAACAAATGCATCTAATGTGCAATCACTTAATAGAGTGGTCTAGAAAATGAAAATAAAATCAAGTGAAAAGATGTCGTTAGTAGAGTTTGTTGAGCCCAGATGGAGCATATGTCACAATAGGAGCAACGAGAGATCTATAACGAATGACACTCTCACTTTTCTAGACTCATAATTGTATCAACCACAGATGTATGGTGGATACTTGACTAATGTATGGCACGGATGGCGTGGCGAAGACGGCGGTGGTCACGGCTCAACCCTTGGCCAAGTGGGGAAGAGCTTAGTTCCGGCGGAGGCAGTGGCAGTTCGGAGCAATGACGGCCCGGACGGCCGAGCGAGCGGTGGCAAGAGGTGGTGATGGTGGCTTGGGGACGACGGCGCTGGCTCACGGTGGCGAGGAGTGGCGCGACAGCTTGTCGAGCTCAACGATGAGATGGCTCATTGGATGAGCGGTGGGTGGTGTTGGTTCGATGGCCAAGAGGTGGTGGTGAGTAGGGTGTGGGGGCAACGGTGTGGTGGTGGGTGAAGCAGCAGCTAGCAAGAGGAAGGAAGGAAGGAAGGAAGGAAGGAAGGAAGAAGAAGAAGAAGAGAAGGGGGTGTTATGAAATCGCACATCAATTCTAGAAAAATAACATTCACAAACAATTTATCAGGCATAATATAATAATAAAAGAACAGAATCAGAAGAATACGCCATAAAATTTGTTATCGAAATTCACTCAAATCTGGGTTAAGTCTATACACAAAGGTACTCTGTGAATCCACTAGACTTTGAAAAAAGTTGGAATACAACGATGATTTTCTTTTAAGATCAGGGCACAAAGAGATTAAGAATCCCCATAAAGAAAAAACTCACTTTTTTCTCTCTCTCTTTTTCTTGCTTCTCTATTTCCTTTTCAGCGTCTTGACGGCTAGCGTCTTGCCATCGCTAATATAAATGTATCACTTTTAATCTAAAAGCAAATCAGATTAAAAATACAAAAACCCCTAATAAATATTTGGCTTCATCTATAACAGGGGGTCAACCGAGAAAAGGGGAAAGAGAAGAAAAAGAGAGAGAGAGAGAGAGAGAGAGAGAGAGAGAGAGAGAGAGAGAGAAGAAAGGAAAAAAAGTTGGGGGGCAGGAAATGACGTGAGGAGGAAAAATGGGAGAAAAGAAAGAGAGAGAGAGAGAAAAAGAAAGGGGAAGGGGGAAGAATTGACATAAGGGGGGAAATCACGTGGGGGGGGGAATGGGAAGTGACGTGCTAGGTTTTTTCTTTTTAAACTCTGACCGGTTCTGGTTCCGGTTCCTAAAAAACGGAACTGGAACCGGTCTCTTTAGAACCGTGCTCACCCCTAATACAAGCACGATGCCTCCTGGAATCGTACAATCACCTGTGACTCTTCCCTCTGTCAAGTCACAGTCATCGGTTTGACCGTTCTCCCACGTTTCAATGAAACATCGGTTTAGACAGTTACGTAAGCAAAATTATTTGCCTTAAGTCTATAAATATTAAAGCATCGAAGGTGTGTGGTGTCTAAGGGCGCCGCCAAATGGAAGAGAGATTAGGTTTTTGATGATGAATGATCCTATCTTTTCTTGAGCAATGTCGCGGAATCGACAAAGGGCGCCACCAAATCGTCTGCTTGTCTATTTTTTCCCTCTCTTTAATCACTTTTCTTACTGGAGTCTTTTGAGTTCACGAACGAATATCATGAGAAAAGAACTCAACTCGAAGTGAATACTCCGATGTTTAGTCTAATTCATGCGCAATATGTGGTCATTTTAGTTCAATTTGACTTGAGTCGATTCTGCATTATAAAATGAATCTAGAATTCAAGCTTAGATTTGATCTCAACGGGCTTGAATACTTTTCCCTACATCATATACTTAAATCTTATGAATTCTTAGTTTACACTTGTGATATTACATGCTTTAAAAAAAATTCATAGAAGCTCAATTAAGCTTGCGAGCCTCTCGAGTTAGAGTACGACGAGTCAGAGCTTGATCATAAATCACGTGCCAAGTTCTCAAATAATTATTGAGCGGACCCGAGTGGCTTGATTTCAACCACACGAAGTTGGATACTTCTCACCAGTTATAACCCCTCCCACCTAACGATGTGTCGCCGGCAAAACATCCTCTTGATTCACACTCTCAGCTTCACTTCTTTTTACAGAGTTCGACCTCTATTCCTCCGATTCATTAATGGAGAAGCCGAAAAAGCTCCGTGTGGCGCTCCTCTCGAGCCCCGGCCTGGGCCACCTCATCCCTGTCATTGAGCTCAGTAAGCGCCTTGTCGCCGACCATGGCTTTGAGGTGACCGTCTTTGTCCTCCCCTCGCAGGCCTCCGGCACCGAGGCCGAGATCATCGAGTCCGCCGTGACCCCCAAACTCCTAGACGTTGTGGAGCTCCCGCCCCCCGACCTCTTGGCTGCAGGCCTCAGCCCAGATGCCGCCATGGTCACGAGGCTCGTGGTCATGATGCGCGAGGCCCGGCCAGCATTCGGGTCAGCGCTCGCGAAGATGGAGGCCCAGCCCGATGTTCTCATCGTGGACTTGTTCGGGACGGAGCATCTGTGCATTGGCGAAGAGTTGGGGATCCCCAAATACGTCTATGTCCCTTCCAATGCATGGTTTCTTGCGCTGTTCATATACTCACCGACGCTGGACAAAAAAGTGAAGGGAGAGTACGTGGACCAGACCGAACCGCTCGAGATCCCGGGTTGCAAGCCGATCCGACCAGAGGACGTGGTGGACCCGATGCTAGACCGGTCCGACCAGCAGTACTGCGAGTACGTGCGGCTGGCTGGCAATGTCCCGATGGGAGATGGAATCTTGTTGAATGTGTGGGAGGATTTGCAGGCGGAGACGCTCGCCGCACTGAGGAATGAGGAGTTCTTGGGCCGGGTCGCTAACGGTCCAGTATATACTGTTGGACCGCTCATTAGACCGGCTAGACCGGCCGGTTTGGGGAAGGAGCTGCTGGAATGGCTGGATAAGCAGCCGAGCGAGTCGGTGTTGTTCGTCTCGTTCGGAAGTGGAGGGACCATGTCGGCTGAGCAGCAGGTCGAGCTGGCTTGGGGATTGGAGCTAAGCCAACAAAGGTACGGTTTCAAGTATGTGTATAGCTAGAATAATAATTTTTCCTGGTTACTATGTTCATGGTATGGTGCACGGTTTTAAAAATCATTAACATGATGTTCCCATTTGTAATTTATTAGTAAAACGGTTGTTGGAAATTTTCTCTTTCCTCTAATTAATGTCTGATTAAAGATGAAAGAGTATATAGTCTTTTTTCGAATTAAAACAAAATCCATTATCCAACATTAACTTATGAGTTAGTTTGCGTTCATATGTAGAAATCAATAGCCAAATAAATGATACATGTTATAATAAGAATATTTTAATTAGGATCATTGTCAATATAAAGAATGCATTGCACGTTGTTTATTATTGATTGACATATGGAAGATTATGCGTACATAAGTAACTCGTCACACAAATGTCATTCAATCCAATGTTGAACAGGTAATTTTTTCACAGAAGACCTACCAATAATCCAAGGAGGGACAAATTTGCAAATATAGATTAAGATGTGTGTTAGTGTTATTTTGTTATATACTCAATAAATTCCTTCATCTTACGAATGTTTTATTTCAATAGGTTTATATGGGTACTTCGACAACCAACTGTCAAATCTCTTGATGGATCATTTTTGGATGTGGGAAAGGGTGATGTTAGCGATGAGGTTCTGAGCTTTTTGCCGAGTGGATTCATAGCACGTACCTGTGGTATCGGATTTATACTCCCATCATGGGCCTCACAAGTGGAAATCTTGAGCCATCCATCCGTGGGCGGCTTCCTATCTCATTGTGGATGGAACTCGACCCTAGAGAGCATAGTGAATGGAGTGTCCATGATTGCCTGGCCATTGTCCGCCAAGCAAAGGCTAAACGCAACGCTCCTTACTGAGGAGATTGGTGTGGCGGTGAGGCCAAAGGTGCTGCCATCGAAGAAGATTGTCGGGAGAGAGGAAATAGAGAAGTTGGTGAGGACAATAATGGTGGAGAAAGAAGGGCATACATTAAGAGATAGAGTTAGAGATCTCAAGAGTAGCGCACAAAAGGCTGTGGCAAGAGGTGGTAGTTCCTACAAGTCTCTTTGTAAGATGAAGGAAGATTGCCAAATGAGGATCCGCCAGATTAAGAAGGCTCATTAAGTGGTTGCTAATATGCATGAAATTAATATAATAGATATAACAATGTTGATTCATAGTACAATACTTGAATTGGCAAATATCTTTATCTTGGTAAGTGAATTAGTTGTACGTTGTACCTAAGATATGTTGGTGATAGACGAGAGGACTCGTCATTTTCAAGTTCTTTTCATGGACTTTGATGGAGATTTTGTGATTGACTAGGGTTGATGAACTCATTACCCGCGGAAACTAACGGTACCTTGTGATTTGACCTAGGTAAGGTATTGTTTGCATTGATTAGGAGACAAAGCTCTCTAAAACAAGAATGGCAAGGTGGGGCCAAAGGAGGGAGTTATAAAAAGTGGGGATATAGCAGTGAATAGAGAAAGGCTCCAAACCAGACGCCACCTCTAATCAAATTCAAAAGGGAGACATGGTCCAAGTCCGATGAAGAAATGAAAACTTTAAAGGTTCTGCTTGTTCCTTGAAATTGACTGTTGACAGGATATGCTTACCTCTCTTTAGATAAGAAAAGTATTCGAATAAGATTGCACATCCTCAAGCAAATTTTACAGAAATTTTAGATCAAGCTTCTGATAAACTTTGATTTTTAGCTACTCTCCAACCAATACTTTCATAAATTTCTTTCTGAACTTATCCCCAATCCCATTGATAATAAGTGGGACCAACCGAACGTATATTTGGAGGTTAAACAACTAAGTCAGCTATTTGCAAGAAGGAATTTTTGAAGGACAAATGGCGGCCACTTAATTCCATTGGTTCAATCTCTAAGGCTCTGCTTCTTTCATGGATTGTGAATGATTTTAAAAATATATTTTTAAAATAATTATTTGTAATATTTTAGTATCAGCAACAATTTGTGGTTAAATATTTTCATGAACGATGTCAACATATTTTGTTCATTCTTTTTTGAAGGGATATAAGTGATCAATATTTTAGGAAAATGTTACGGACATGTTAGTACAATTTAGGAAGCCCGTTCAGGGTCTGATGGGGACTGTGTTTGAGGCTATTTTTAACCTTGAAAATCTACTTTTTGGCATGATTTTGGGCCATTTTTGTTTATTATTGAATTCAACCCTAGACATGAATCTAGGGGTGAGCATGGTCCGGGTTGGTCCGGGCCACCCCCTAACCCTAGGACCAACCCATACAGTGTCGGTCCTCAATTTATAGGACCGAGGACCGACCCTATTGAGCCTAGGACCAAGGACCGGACAGACCCAATGGGTTTGGTCTGGTTCTAGGGTCAACCCGGGACCGATCGATAATTTTTTTTTTCTTATTTTTTATACTCCATAAAAAAACAAATCTACAAATTCAAATTACACATCCGTTAACAATGTGGCATTGTACAACTAAACTATAAATACTAATACATATTTAACAAATTTAAGATGACACAATAATAAAAATTTCGTACTTGCTAACCGCTCATCAAGATATAGGACAAGATGAAATATTCTTGTAATCATCTATCTTTAATATTCATAACATCATATGCAAAAGCGTTTTCCGCATTTGATCATATAGAGTCCACTTAACCAAAAAATGAGCTTCACACCACTTGACTAGCAAATCACCGTAGCAACCGCAAATACTACTCTACTCTTCAAAAACTTCTACCATTTGACACAAATTGAAAAGCAAAGCGCAGCTGAAATTCATTAGTAAAATACAATTAAACCATAAAAGTTCAAAACACTTAATATAAACCATGGACATATAACTTCACATCTTGTTAATTCACTTGAACTTCTAAACACCTGAAAACAAAACAAACGACACATAATTAATACGCAACAAAAGTTTTAAATTGAAATTACTATTAGTGCTATTGATAGAACATATCAATATAATATAATATAACATACATTTTACTTAGGTTTGAATATATAAAAGAATTATAAATAATATAATATAATATATAGGGTTGGTCCAGGGTTGGATCGACCCAAAACTCTTAGGACCGAGGACCAACCCGCACAGTGTTGGTCCTGGAATTTCAGGACCAAGGACCGACCCAGTCCCCTTGGGAACCGGACCAGGACCGGCAGGGTTGGGCCGGTCCAGGGTTGGTCCAGGGTCGACCCTAGACCGCTGCTCACCCCTACATGAATCTGAGGCGCTGAAAGTCAAAGTCCATGAATGTCTTTGGACCAGCTGGATTAGGAATTTAGGACTGCTACTTAGTCCATGTTCTTTTTCTTACCATGTCACGGTTGTCGACAAAGTTTGGGCCTCATTGATCATGACAAGCCACGACATCGAACCTAATACCGCCTCTTCTCTCAGGTTCTCTTTCATCAGTCAAAGGATGGAAAGAGACGATAAGCATTGGCAACCACATTATCATAAAAGTTTTGCACACTTCATGAAATGTATGATTTGAGTTGATAACTGTTGATAGAAGGACGAACTTGTCACTGTAATTCCTCCACAGTTCAACCACGTACGAAGCTGGGGGATCACCGTGGCCCAAGCGTCACCCGTATATTGATCTACATATTGTAAGATTGACGAGCAACTACAATTAGATGGAAGAATTGGTTATAATACATCGACAAATTCTGCCTCTAGAACCGCAACTACAAGTTGAATCCCGGAGAATGCAACTTTTCCTTGAAAAGATGTCCAACCCCAATAATCAGATAAACGACGTTTGGGCTTTTTCCATCATGTTACAAACGTAGAAAAAGCCGCTTTTGCTTCTAGAAAATGTTTGATAAATTCTCCATGGTCCATAAAGATAGAAACAACGCTCTAAGGAAGTTGCACCGCCCAAATTTTGAGATGCTCCGGCTTTAAAAGACGTGTTGCTAATGACGAGGCACTTATATACAATCGACCGTTGCCTGATTGAAGTAGGATGAAAAGACTACTATGATCTAGTGAGATTTAGAGACTCATATAGTAATGGCTCATCATAAAGTAATAATATAATAAAAGAAAGTCTCTAATTAAATGGTATGGTTTTGCTTCTTTTTTAATTGATTTGAATATAATTAACATGCATGGGGACCCTATTGCAATGTTCTAAAAAAGAGCCAATCACATGTTTGCTATATCTTAATGATAGCGAGGTGAGGATACAGACACATTATATATAAGCTATATGAGTCTAGGTGGATACTGTGTCACTTGTTTCTTTTATTATAGGTTAGGGGATACATAAAGAGACAGGGGGAAAATTATCTAACATGACAAGTAACAAGGTCAAATTATCTTCTCATGCTTTGGAATGAGTCAAGATTTATGTCCTCATATAATTTCCTCGCTGATTGATCCGGGGGACATATGCTAAAACCTGGTTGTTTAGAGGTCTATGGAATGCCTTCTAAGTTTCATGAATTGGTTAGGTTCAGGTTTTTGAACTATATAGGCAATCCTCATCTAAAACAGTTCGAATGGAATTGGTGGGATTTGGAAACTAGAAATTGATTGTGTGGTGTCTTCAAGCTTTTCAAACAGAAAAATAATTTAATGTCCCTGAAACTACACCTACAAAGAAGATTGGGGCAACATTGCCCAATCCATTGGACACATCTTCTAATTGCTTGTAGAAAAATTTTAAAATCTATTGTACGAATGCTAATTCAATCTTAAACCCTTTCATGATTAGCCAATATAGTTATTTTGGTCAATTTTGGTAAAAAATCGCTACTGTGGACGTTAGCATTGACATGAATAGTTGTTGTGATTCTTTTTTCTTTTTTCCCCCAATTCCTAAGCCAAGGGTCGAGCCTTGGCGATGGTTAGTAAGAGTTGACCTCAATAGATTTGGCAAGGTTGAGCCTCAAGTGAGGTTGACCCTTGTTGGCCATTGTTAAGGCCTAGTGACTAGCCAAGAAGAAGGTACTGAAAAAAAAAATTAAAAAAATGTATAAAAAAAACAACAAAAACTAGTCTACATTAGTGCCAACCATGTCATATAGAACAACCGATGTCAATGTCAGCGACTTTTAACAAAAATTAGTTAGAAGGGTTACATTGGTAAATCCTCAAAAGATTTAGGACTTAATTGGCTAAATTAAAAACTTTAGGACTAAATTAGCATCCATACAATAAGGTCATTACTCTGTTGGTAATCTTTCCTATCTTCTTTGCCAATTCATCTGCAATCACACTGATCTTCCTAAAGAAAATTCATTCAAATCAATCACTTGAATATTTGATGTCCCAAACAATTGTTTCGATGTGTTGGTCGCACTTTTAGAATTGGTCGGTAAAAAGAATAGTTATCTAATTTTGCTCTTTTGTCAATTTAAGTCCCAATCGAACTGTTGAGGCCTCTAACAACCTTTGAGAAAACCCTAGTATTCAACAATGCAGTATATCACATAGGCCGCAACAAAGAACATGGAAGTGATAGATTGGAGACAAATGATCCATGACAATAAATATACATTAATACATACTGACTTGGATACACAGTTCTAAGAAGCAAGAAATCGGTAGTTATATCCATGCAAGTGAACTAGAGGAACACCTTATTTTTCAGGATTATTCACCAATGACTTTATATAAAAACAATATACTTCTCTTTTGCACAATAAAATTATAATAATCTCGATGATTGTTGAAAGTCAAGCAATTAAGAGCATTTTCCATCATGAATGTTAAGGTGCACGTTTGAGCTTGTTAACAACAAGAAATTCCATGTGTTAGTTTATATTTCCTTTGCTTAAACTTTAATGTGAATGTAGAATTCAACAGCCTCTCTCTTGATAATTGCTCAGGTGTCAAACAGCAAGTATAACAGATCATTATCTTTCGTCTCTTCTAGAATTTTTCTGTTTTTCACAGAGCGGAACACTTAGAATCTGGTTTGGTTTCAATAAGCATGTATTTCCTTCTTTTGACGAGCATGATCGGCTATGTCCACCTCATGGGGCCAACCTATCTTTATAAAAAAGAAGAAAGGACAAAAAAAAGATGGGGGGGGGGGGGGGGGAGGAAGAGGCTGGGTTCTTGACAAGTGAAGAGAGAAAAAGGAGCGCTTGCACAAAAAGAAAAATAAAAGGAGAGAGACAGCGATTTAGAGGAGAAGAGACACTTCAGATTTGATGGCGAAATCTTGTCAAAATCAGTTGAAATTTTAGTATGCTGTTCGCGAGATTAAGATCTAGAAGTTGACCGGTCTTGTTTGTTGAAATCCTTCTTCAAATTGTCTCTCAACTTCTCCGGTCATTGTTAAAGTTTTCTTGCTCCTCTATTAATTCACCTTTGCGGTGATGATATTTCACTGTATTGTTGATGTGTTGAGCCTCTTGTAGTGTGGCTAGAAATGAACTATTGTGTGTCCTGTAACTCTTGAGGATTAGTGGAAGTTTTGAACAGCCTTTGTGATTTTGGGTTTTCCACGTGAAAATTATGGGTGCTGATTTTATGATTTGTCTCTGATTTTCCAAGTTTGGTGTTGATATTGCTGGAATATTGTAACTGGTTGCTATTGAGGGATTTTAGTCGGTTGGGTTTTGGGAAAGATATTGATCCTGGACAAGTTTAAGTTCTCAGCGAGTTGTCATCGTCTCTCCCCAACACAGCATGGTAATGGAAGTGGGGCTTGAGGGTGGCCAATTTATCCAGTTTATCAGCTTAATATTTGTTAAATCTCGAGTTATCTCGTGCAAGTTATCTGAGACTGAGACAAGCTTCTGGAGAATGTCAGTTCATCGCGTGACTTATGTCAGTTCATCACGTGACAGATTAATCCCAGCAATAGTTTCTACTGCAAAAACCTTTAACAGAACTCGTAATCGCACGCCCGACTAGTTCTTTTCGGTGGAATACAAGCATGGTGCCGCGGTTGTAGCTCGTGCCAAATCTCCTAATTTGGTCAGCTTGTATCTCACGCGCCAGCAAGTTCTCATGGTTCCCTACCAAGTTCAGATTGTTATAGTTAGGAAATTGTTCGTCCCTCGGCGGCATTTATAATGACCTTCGCTGTCGCTCACGGCTGTTGCTATGAGTAAAAGAGACCGCCCATTCTCAAATTTCACTCGCTAATGCCGCTGAAGGGAGAACTCTTGCCGGCAAGTTTTTGGATGTCTTTACCGGCATTCGCGATGATTGCCGGTGAGACTTTTCCCGACGCGGTTTTCATCGGTTTTTTTTTCTCCTTTGGATGGCAAGAATTCTTCTGGCATTGACATCACTGGCAAATCACTTAGATAAGTGCTGGCAAAAGTTGTTCCTCTTGTAGTGATAATCCTGTGCCGATGTTCCTTGGGTTATCGCGATTGCTCGGGCGAAAATTGTCATCATAGTTCAGTTTATAAAGGAAGAGATCGTCAGCGAAGGCGAGTGACATTGTAACTCGTTCTAAGGCTCAATTAGTGTTAATATATATATAATACTTGATTTTGCTATAAGATGGAATCTAAATAATAGTTCTATTGATACATTAATAGAGTGATACATTGGAGACATTGTGAATAGAGCACAGAATATAGGTATCTCGTGTTCATGAGTTTGACTCTGGATGGCTCTTTGTTGGGGTGGAGCGACTTCAAGTAGCATAGCCCGAGGTCGTGTGAACCCAGGCAACGGTTCCCTAGGTTGCACGACCTTGTCGGCCCCTTGTAGCGAGATCTGGCCCTACGGGCCACCCTTGTGAAGAGAAAATGTATAGTTATAATAAAGGCAAAACCGGAAAATGAAAATATTTGATGAGGGCATTTTCGTAAAATAAAATTATTTAATCTTAGGAGTCGCCTTCCACAAATGCTGAAAGTCATATTTGCCTCAGACTTGACAAAGACTTTGTCAAGGTCAATATTAGGCCAAAGGGGTAGGAAATTTTTTTGCCAAACACCCTATATTTATCCTCCCAAAGCCCTTCGAGAAAGTGGCTTCCAAACGGAACCTTTGCCTGCACGCTAACCAAAAGCTCCAAATCTGAATAGTCCATGTTGCAATGCAAGGATGTTTGGAACCGCAGTTGAACGACTCGCGGTTGGATCGATAATAATAATTGAAAAAAGAAATCGCAATAATTCAGGTTGAGATCTTTGTACATCACTTCGATAATGACGAAAGATAATAGGAAAACGATGCCTCTTGGAATCGCACAATCACCCACTCTTCCCTGTGTCAAAAACAAAGTATACAATAAAGCAGTCACGATCATCAATTTCGACATTCTCCCCCATTTCAATGAAACATCGCTTTAGATAGTTCCGTAAGCAAAATGATAAGTCTTAATCTATATATACTATATTAAAGCGTGAAAGGTGCCTGGTGTCTAAGGGCCCCGCCAAATGAAAGGAAGATTAGGTTTTTGATAATGAATGATCTATATCTTTTCTGGAGCAACGTCATAGAGTCAACTGAGGGCACAACCAAATCGCCTATTTGTCTTTTTATTCCCTCTCTTTAATCACTTTTCTTGCCGAAGTCTTTCAAGTTTACGAACGAATGTCGTGGGAAGAGAACTCAATTTGAAATGAATACTCCTGCGTTTAGTCTAATTCATGCACACCCATGGTCATTTTAGTTCAATTCAACTCGATTTGATTCCGATTGAATTATAAAATGCATATGGAATTCAAGCTTGGACTTGATCTCAACGGGCTTGGCTACTTTTCCCTACATCATATACTTAAGGGAAAAGTCTTTAAAAAGTCTAAACCTTTTTTTGTTTTTGATCCTAAACCTTTTTTTTTTGCGATTCATCCTAAATCTTTTTAAGTTGTGCTAATTCAGTCCTTTCCGGTAATTTTGGCTGGATTTTGCTGACGGACACCAGGAGCAGACGTGGCCTGATCGGGTGACGGCGTGGACGCGAAATTTTTAATAATATTTTAATATTTTTAAAATTTTTAAAATATTTTTTAAATACTTTTAATATTTTTTTCTTTTTTTCTTTTTCCTTCAGCCGGTTGCGAGGTCCGGCGACCGGCCGAGGCGACCGCCCGAGGGTGAGGCCGACCTTGCCGATCCGGCGAGGGCGAGCCTTGCCCATGGCCGCCTTGTCGGATCCAGCCATGGGCGATGGGCGAGGCTCGCCTCGCCGGATCTGGCGAGGTCAAGCCTCGCCGGCCCTCGCCCGACCTCGCCAGATTAGGCCATGGGTGAGGGCCGGTGAGGCTCGACCTCGCCAAATCTGGCGAGGCGGCCATGGGCAAGGCTCGCCCTCGCCGGCCCTCGCCCATGGCCGACGAGGCTCGACCTCGCCCGATCCGGCGAGGTCGGCCTCGCCTTGCCGGCGGTCGCTTCGGCGGTCGCCGGACCTCAACGACCGGCTGGAGGAAAATAAAAAAAATAAAAAAATATTAAAAATATTTTAAAATATTAAAAATATTTAAAAATATTTTAAAAATTAAAAAAATATTAAAATATTATTAAAAGTTGTCAACGTCGGCGTCGATCATGCCACGTCAGCCGGCCGGCGTCCAGTCAGCAAAATCCGGCTAAAATTGGCTGGAAAGGACTGAATTGGTACAACTTAAAAATGTTTAGGACTAAATCGGCACCAAAAAAAGGTTTAGGACTAAATTGGCACAAAGGCAAAAGGTTTAGGACTTTTTTGGCACTTTTCCCCATACTTAAGTCTTTATGAATTTTTCGTTTACTCTTGTGATATTATATGCTTTAAAAACAAGAAGCTCAACTAAGCTCGGGACCCTACTGTGTTGGGCACGACGAGTCAGAGCTTGATCATATATCACGTACCACGTCACGAATAATTATTGAGCGGACCCCAATGGCTTGATTTCAACCACACGAAGTTGGATACTTCTAGTTATAACCCCTCCCGCCAAACAAAGCGTCGTCGGCAAAACATCCTCTTCATTCACACTCCAAAGATTTCGACCTCATTTCCTTCAATTCATCGATGGAGAAGCCGAAAAAGCTCCGTGTGGTGCTCCTCTCGAGCCCCGGCCTGGGCCACCTCATCCCTGTCATCGAGCTTGGCAAGTGCCTCGTTGCCAACCACGGCTTCGAGGCGACTGTCTTCGTCCTCCCCCTGCAGGCCTCCCGTGCTGAGGCCGAGATCATCGAGTCTGCCATGACCCCCAAGCTCCTGGACATCGTGGAGCTCCCAACCCCTGACCTCTCGGCTGCAGGCCTCGGCCCGAATGCAGCCACGGCCACGAGGCTTGTGGTCATGATGCGAGAGGCCCGGGCGGCATTCAGGTCTTTGCTCGCAGCAATGGAGGCCCGGCCTGATATCCTCATCGTGGACTTGCTTGGGGCGGAGTATCTGTGCCTTGCCGACGAGTTGGGGATCCCCAAGTACGTTTTCGTCCCTTCCAATGCATGGTTTCTTGCGTTGTTGTTACACTCGCCCACACTAGACAAGGAAACGAAGGGGGAGTACGTGGACCGAACCGAACCGCTCGAGATCCCAGGTTGCAAGCCTCTCCGACCAGAGGACGTGGTGGACCCGATGCTGGACCGGTCTGACCAGCAGTACCACGAGTACGTGCAGGGAGCTGGCAAGATCCCAACGGGAGATGGAATCTTGTTGAATGTGTGGGAGGATTTGCAGGCCGGACGTTGGCTGCGCTGAGGAATGAGGAGTTCTTGGGACGGGTCGTGAACGGTCAGGTATATACGGTTGGGCCGATCACTAGACCGGTCAGACCGGCCAGTTTGGGGAAGGAGCTGCTGGAATGGCTAGATAAGCAGCCGAGCGAGTCGGTGATGTTCGTCTCGTTCGGAAGTGGAGGCACAGTGTCGGCTGAGCAGTTGGTCGAGCTGGCTTGGGGATTGGAGCTGAGCCAACAAAGGTACGGTTTGAAATTTGTGTATCTCTAGAATAATAATTTTTCCAGGTTCGTATGTTCATGGTATGATATATGGTTTTAAAAACCATTAACATGATGTTTCTATTTGTAATTTATTATTGGAACAGTTGTAGGAAATTTTCTCTTTCCTCTATTTAGACTCTGATTAAGGATGAAAGAGAATACAGTCTTTTTCCGAATCAAAACAAAATCTATTAGCCAACATTAGCTTAGAATGTTGAGGTAGTTTGCGTTCTACGTAGAAATCAGTAGCCAAATATATGCTACACGTTACAATAAGGATATTTTCATTAGGATCATCGTCAATATAAAGAATGCATTGCGCATTGTTTATTACTGATTGACAAATGGAAGATTACTTGTGCAGAATTAACTCATCACACAAATGTCATTCAATCCAATGTTAAACGGGTAATTTTTTCACAGAAGACCTACTAATAATCCAAGGAGGGACAAATTTGCAATTAGAGATTAAGCTGTGTGTTAGTGTTATTTTGTTAGATACTCAATAAATTCCTTCATCTTACGAATGTTTTATTTCAATAGGTTTATATGGGTACTTCGACAACCAATTGTCAAATCTCTTGACGGATCATTTTTTGATGTGGGAAAGGGTGATGCCAGCGATGAGGTTTTGAGCTTTTTGCCGAGTGGATTCATAGCACGTACCCATGGCATCGGATATATACTCCTATCATGGGCCTCACAAGTGGAAATCTTGAGTCATCCATCCGTAGGCGGCTTCCTATCTCATTGTGGATGGAACTCGACCCTAGAGAGCATAGTGAATGGAGTGCCCATGATTGCCTGGCCACTATACGCCGAGCAAAGGCTAAATGCAACGCTTCTCACTGAGGAGATTGGGGTGGCGGTGCGGCCAAAGGTGTTGCCATCGAAGAAGATTGTGGGAAGGGAGGAGATAGAGAAGTTGGTGAGGACAGTAATGGTGGAGAAAGAAGGGCATACGTTAAGAGTTAGAATCAGAGATCTCAAGAGTAGCGCACAAAAGGCTGTGGCAAGAGGTGGTAGTTCCTACGAGTCTCTTTGTAAGATGAAGGAAGATTGCCAAATGGGGATCCACCATATTAAGAAGTCTCATTAAGTGGTTGCTTATATGTGTGAAATTAGTATAATGGATGTAATAATGCAGATTCATAGTACAATACTTGAATTGGCAAATATCTTTATCTTAGTACGTGAATTAGTTGTATGTTGTACCTAAGATATCTTGGGGATAGAGGAGAGGGCTCATCATATTTCAATTTCTTTTCAAGGACTTCAATAGAGATTTTGTGATCGAGTAGGGTTGATGAACTCATCACCCGCGGAAACTAACAATCCTTGTGATTTGACCTACGCGAAAAGCTCTCTAAAACAAGAATGGCAAAGGAAGGGATCAAAGGAGGGAGTTATAATAAGTGGAGATAGAGAATTGAATAGAGAAGGGCGTCTCCAAATCGGATGCCACCTCTAATCAAATCTAAAAGAAATACGTGGCTCAAGACCGACAAAGAAATGAACATTTTAAAGATTCTGCTCGTTTTTCGAAATTAACTATCGACAGGAAATGCTTACCTCTATTTAGACAAGGAAAGTATTTGAACAAGAAGGCACATCCTTAAGCTAATTTTTCAGAGATTCTAGACTCAAGTTTATGATAAATTTAACTTTTAGCCCAAAAGGTGAGAACTGATACTTCGATTAATTTCTTACTTATCCTCGATCACATTGATAATAAGAGGGACCAACCGAACGTGAATTTAGAGGTTAAACAAATAACGCCCAGCTGGTCACTAGCCATGGTGGTGGCTAGCGACCTGCCAAAGAGAAAAAGAAAAAGGAAAAGGATAAAAGGAAAAAAATAAGAAAAATAATAAAAGAATTAAAAAATAAAAGAAATAAAAGAAAATCTAAGAACCCTACCAAACGTATTTCTATCTTGGGAGTAGAAGTTTTGGGGAGTTACTAAACGCGTTTTTTTTTTGCTCAGAAATTGTTCTCAAGAACAGAATAAGAAAAAATCATTTTTCATCAAAAATTGTTCTCCGGAATAGAATCGTTATCAAACGCACCCTAAGAGGCCCGTTTTACTATTGATTGAGAATAGTCTTTTTCCGAATCAAAACAAAATCCATTAGCCAACATTAGCTTATAATATTGAGGTAGTTTGCGTGCATTTGTAGAAATGAACAGCGGGCAGAAGTACAGCCCAAGTGCCATAACTTGGCACGGAGGGACACTTAAGTGCCAAAACTTTAAAATGGTACACTTGCGTGCCAGTTTTGAAGTTAAATGGGACACTTAAGTGCTACTCCGGCAAAAATCCGGCCAAATGGCTGACGTGGCGACTTTCCGGCGAGTTTGGTCCAAAACGGCGTCGTTTTGCACGTTGATATGACGGAGAAAATGCAAAAACGACGCCGTTTCATGTCTACGTGTAAATAATAATATAAAAATTAATTAAATTAGATTTAAAATTAATTTTATTTAAAATATTCAAAAAATTAAAAAAAAAGAAAATTTTTAAAATTTTTAAAAAATTAAGAAAAATTTTTAAAAAAAGGGGCGGGGTTGAATGGGGCAGCTGAGGGATGAGCCCTCGCCGTCGCCGCCGCCTCCCCATCGTCGCCGGGAAGGGCCGGCGATGGAGGGGGGAGGGTCAGCCGGGTCGCGCCGGCCCGGCCGACCGACGACGAGGGCTGTGAGCCCTCGCCGAATCGCGGCGAGGGCCGCGACCCTCGCCCCAGATTTAGGGGAGGGCTCGTGGGCCCTCGTCGTCGGTCAGCCGGCCGACCCTCCCCACTCCGTCGCCGGCCCTTCCGATGGCGGCGGGGGCCCTCGCCGCCTCCCCGCCGCCACTGGGAAGGGCCGGCGACGGAGTGGGGAGGGTCGGCCGGGGTCGCTGGCGGGGACGGCCTGTGAGCCCTCGCCCAGATCTGGGGTGAGGATTGCGGCGAGGGCTCGTAGCCCTCGCCGTTGGTCGGCTGGGGGCCGGCGACCCCGGCCAACCCTCCCCCCTTTGTCGCAGGCCCTTCCTGGCAACGGCTGGGAGGCGGCGAGGGCTCGGCCCTCGGCCACTCCGTTCGACCCCCTTTTTTTTTTTAAATTTTCTTAATTTTTAAAAAATTTTAAAATTTTCTTAATTTTTTAAAATTTTTAAAATTTTTAAATTTTTCTAAAATTTTTAAAATTTTCTTAATTTTTTTAATTTTTTTTGAATATTTTAAATAAAATTAATTTTAAATCTAATTTAATTAATTTTTATATTATTATTTACACGTAGACACGAAACAGCGTCGTTTTTGCATTTTCTCTGCCATGTCAGCGTGCAAAATGACGCCGTTTTGGACCCAACTCGCAGGAAAATGGCCACGTCAGCCATTTGGCCGGATTTTCGCTGGAGTGGCACTTAAGTGTCCCATTTTACTCCGATATTGACACTTAAGTGTACCATTTTAAAGTTATAGCACTTAAGTGTCTCTCCGTGCCAAGTTATGGCACTTTAGGTGTCCCAACCTCATGAACAACGAAATAATTGCTACACATTGTAATAATAATATTTTTATTAAGATCATTGTCAATATAAAGAATGCATTGCGTGTTGTTTATTATTGATTGGCTATGAAGATTACGCATACAGAATTAACTAGTCACACAAATGTCATTCAATCCAACGTTGAACGTGTAATTTTTTTCATGAAAGACCTAATAATAATCCAGGAAGGACAAATTTGCAATTATAGATTAAGCTCTATGTTAGTGTTGTTTTGTTATATACTCAAGAAATTCCTTCATCTTGCAAATGTATTAATTTCAATAAGTTTATATGGGTACTCCGGCAACCAACTATCAAATCTCTTGATGAATCGTTTTTTGATGCAGGAAAGGGTGGTGCCAGCAATGAAGTTTTGAGATTTTTGCTTGGTGGATTCACGGCACGTACTCGTGACATTGGAATCATACTCCCATCATGGGCCTCACAAGTGGAAATCTTGAGCCATCCATCTGTGGGTGCCTTCCTATCTCACTGCGGATGGAACTCGACTCTAGAGAGCATAGTGAATGGAGTGCCTATAATCACATGGCCACTATACGTTGAGCAAAGGCTAAATGCGACTCTCCTCACCGAGGAGATTAGAGTGGCGGTTCGGCCAAAGGAGTTGCCACCGAAGAAGATTGTGGGGAGGGAGGAGATAGAGAAGTTGGTGAGGACGGTAATGGTGGAGAAAGAAGGGCACGCGCTAAGAGCTCGAGTTTTAGATCTCAAGAGTAGCGCACAAAAAGTTGTGGCAAAAGGTGGTAGTTCCTACAAGTCTCTATGTAAGATGAAGGAAGATTTCCAAATTAGGATCCACACATTAAGAAGGCTCATCAAGTGGCTACTTGCGTTTGAATAATAATATACGAAGGGAGCTGAAAAGTCTCTCCTCTCTCCTCTCTCTTATCCCACTGTCTCCTTCAACCTTGAGCCATGGGGAGGGTATGAGCTAGTCTCACCCTCCTCTCTCTCTCTCTCTCTCTCTCTCTCTCTGTTGATTTTGTTTGTGTTTTATAATTTTTTTCTTGCTTTTTTTTTCCTCTTTCGATTTAGATTTAGGAGCTCTCATCTCATTGTCTAGTTTTCAATTAGAGTGTTTGAATTCTCCAGATCTAGTTCTAGATTTAGGTGCTATCCTTTCTCAATTTAGATCGAGCGGTTTAATAAATATACTTTTGGGAATCTGATACTCCTTTGCTCTATTTGTGTATAGATTATCTGCCTCCAACTTCAATGATGATTATAAGAGTTGTGGCATTTCATTGAATTATGAAGATTTGTTTCTCCACTTGTTAAATCTATGTTTATTTAACCTATTTTGGTTGTCTCCCTATAACGGTGGTATTAAGGAAACCAAACCTAGACGCGCACCGTCAACTAGCAACGTTGTAATTATTAGAGAAGGAATTTTTAGTGTGTGCTCATCACGACAAAGACACAGGATTCAGTGATCGGCTGTTGATTTTGTTTGATAGATTCGTTTTGTTAGAACAAGTTTGTGCTTAACTTTGTCGGGGCTTTGTTGATCCTCCTTACTTTCTCAATTTGGCTTGACTTTGTTTTTCAATATTATCGTTTTGTTTCGCTTTCCTTTTTGTTTCTTTTGAGTAATGAACACAATTTTCTTTCGACTAGAAAAAAGTGGCTACTTGTACTCATGACATTAGTATATTGGAGATAATAATGTAGGTTCATAGTACAATACTTGAATTGGCAAATATATCCTGTCTTAGTATGTGAATTAGTCGTATTTTGTACATAAGGTATGTTGAGATGGAGGAGAGGACTCGTCATGTACAAGTTCTTTTCATGGACATTGATGGAGATTCTGCGAGCGAGTGGGGTTCATGATCATTACTCGCGAATACTATTGAGTTCTTGTGATTTGAGCTGGGTACGGTGCTGTTTGCATTGTTCACGAGACAAAGCTCTCTAAAACAAAGAATGGCAAAGGTGGGGATCAAAGGAGGGAATTATAATAAGTAAGGATGGAGCATTAAAAAGAGAAGGGCTCCAAACCGGATACCACCTCTAATTAAAAAAAATAAAAAATGAAAGGGAGTCACAAGCCCGATGAAGAAATGAAAATTTCAAAGATTGTGTTAATTCTTGCTTACCTCTATTTAGACAAGGAAAGTATTTGAATAAGGATGCACATCCTTAAGCTAATATTTTAGAAAGTATATACCAAGTTTCTGATAAACGTTAATTTTTAGCTAGCCCAGAAAGCCAGAACCAATACTTCAATAAATTTCTTGCTGAACTTGGATCAACCGAATATGATTAAGAAATTACGATTAAGTTAGCTCTTTGCAAGAAGGGGTTTTTTAAGGACAAATGCCCACTTAGAGTCATAATTTCGCAATTTAAACTTTCTCAATTTTTGTTTGGTCGACTATGTAAATAAATCTCAATTATGGGCCAAGTAATAAATGCCCAAATTTCCTTTGGGTAGAATTGCCTACTTGATTAGCGGTCCAATAAAGGTAGCTGAATCCTGACCCATAGGTTTGGTTGGATGGACCAATCGATGGTAGTTGCCTTCTTTCCCCATTGTCAGCGACTTTCTTCACCTTTCCCACCTTTCCCTTTCGAATTTACAAAAGAAATTAAAAAAAAAATGGGAAAATCTCAAATAAGAACCTGAAGTAGGTTCATTTTCTCAAAAAAGGACCCAAAGTGGACACTCGTGTCAAATAAGGACCTAAAGTGGCTAATTGACCTAAAGTGGTTAATTTTGTCTCAAATAAGGACCCAAACTTTCGATCTTATTTATAGCTTCGGGTAGTTTTGTCCAAGAACATTTTTTTCTTCAATTTTTTTTTCTTTCTTCATCTTCCTCACACCTTCTCCTTCGGTCTACATTGCCTCCCCCTACCAGCGACCTCATGAGCTTCATGTCATCACGTAGTTGGTCCTCATGACAAGAAGTCAAATTGGAGTTATTTGCTACTGGCCACCTTCTCGGATGCTAAAATCCTCAGTTCCACAAGATGCATCAAATCACGGCTCGCTTGTGCTCAGCCTAAAGCTCAGATTGACCTCCATCTAACAACGATGATGTTGGATTTTCTATCAGGGGTAGCGGTCAATGAGGTCGAGAGCTCGAATAGGACTTGCCAATGGTGGCAATGGGGCAACAAAGTACAACAATTTCTACTGTTAATGATGTTAGATATGACTAATGATCAATCTCAAGATGGGGTATCAATTGAGGAGAAGAGCTCTGTCAATGAGAATGGCAAGAGTGTGAGTGGGTGATTAGGGATTATTGAAAGGAGCCATTGGCATTGCAAAGGGGAAGGGGGATCTTTGAAAGATTGAATTTACGCAAGAGAGGCAAACCCAAAATTGAAATTGATGAGGCAAACTCTTGCCGAGGTTGAAATAGTCACCAGTTGCAACAAGATTGTTCTTTGGCATGAAATTGTTGACCTCCAAGTGTTAATTGAATAGAGGCATAAGTTAGTCAAACAAGACGATCTGGTGATGCTTGGATATTGCTACTCTATTGTTGGCAAGCAGGACCGAAAATGGCACAAAAAATTGCAGTTGTTGGGTTAGCGGAAGGCCTGGAATAAGTGGAGTTTGATGCACTCTCGAGGCGAGAGAAATACGTTGCCAAAGGGATTAGTTGCATAGCTTGGGAGTTGGACAAGAAGTTGGGTCTCAACAAAAGCATATTCATATTATGGCTTTGAGATTAGAATTTGCGATAAATGTTGGAATAAAAAGAACTTATTTTTGAAAGCTCATTTCGACTTCGTGGAATTGTCTACAAACCATTTTGAGGAGCGAAATTTAAAATTTTCAACAAGTTAGACTACATTGTAATGGCTCATGTTAAAGAAAACCCAATCTTGGTCATACAACGAGATGACACAAAGAGCGATGGAGGGGCTAATAATGGAGGTAATGTAGAGAGTGAGAAAGACGAAGAAAGAAAAAAGAAGAAAGAGAGAGACAAAATATAAACAACAATGTTCTTGGACAAAAGTACCCCTAGCTGTGAATAAAATTAGAAGTTCATATCCTTAATTGAGAGTAAGTTAGCCACTTGGGTCCTTATTTGAGACGGCGTATACTTTAGGTCCCTTTTTGAGAAAATAGCTCCACTTCAAGTCCTTATTTGAGATTTTCCCAAAAAAAATGGAGTAATCCATAATAATAGGAGTCTTTTCCAAGTTCCAGATGCATCTCCGTTTATCTCAATTTAGGTCTCTCCGCACCATATTTTGATCAGCCTCTTCTTTGTCTCAACCAACCGCTACTTGCGAGCCCATATTCAAATTCGATCGGAGAAAGATAAAGTAAAAATAGGGGGCAGGTACGTTGTTTTTTTTTTTTTTGGTAAAAAAATAAAAATAAATTGAATCATCAGCCGTGGGACTTAAAGTAGTGGGATAGACTCCATATGAATCTATCTCTCTACATAGAATTTCTTTTTCATGTCCAGATGATAAGAATTACTAAATTACTAGCTTTCCTTTCACCTTAATAACTTTCTTGCAAGCCTCTAAGAGGGCCCATGCAACCAAGTGCTTGGTGTCAAGAGTTGCACACGTGAGACCCGCGCATGCCCTAGGAGCAAGAGGAACATAGGAAGAGGGATTAGATTGACTCGACAATAAACCCTCTCACCTTCCTAGTTGGGGCTGCCAGGTGTTGGAAAAAGAAACTGCTTTACCAACGGGAAATCAACCACTAGTTACAAAGCTGAAGGTATCAAGAGGTTTATTATAGTCAATGTAAAGTAATTAATCCCTATTTGTAAAGTACCCCTTCTCATATTTAGGGTTTGAGGGGAGAAATGGTTGATGAACCCTTACTTTCGCCATGCATTGGGTCCATTTGGACAGGTATTAAGGAGGTCTTCGGAAGTCCTCTTTCCAGCTTCGAGAAGATTAGGCACTTGTCCTATTTAAATATTCCTGCTATCTAGAATTTTCTTAAAAAAGACCCCTACCTACAGTTCTATTTATGATATTTTAAAGAAGGCGCAGATTTTAAATTGTCTAACCAAATGTGCAAGTTTTTTCCTACTGTACTTTCCCACTCTCGTCCTCTCTTTTCGCAATATATAATTTTTTTTTTGTTGTATTCATTTCTAACTATTTATATTGAGCAGTGTATTAAGTATTCCTTTTATCTATCCATCCGTAAGGTAGATTGGCTGGTTCTTCCCCAATACAAAAATTGTTATACATCATTCTTTTACTGACGGCAACTTCAAATATATTATATATTAATTCTCTTTTTTTGAAATTATAGAATAGAGCATAATGGATAAATAGCCATACAACTCAAATTTAACATAATTACTCTGATATAACGGGTTCTTTTAGGTACTAAAAATTTTTCCAACTGTCTTCGTCCATCTTTGGTTATTGCTTCTGTGGACATAATAGCTAAATTATCTCAGGATGTTACATAAAGTAGATACTGTATAATTGTTTGTTTTCCACAATTTTTTTGACTCCTCTGTGTATATGCCAAATAATTAGAACATGATGATTCTTGGAGACTTTAACATCACCCCTAACTCTCAAAGTCAGTATCAGAAGGTCGCAAATGAACAGATTGCTTATAATGTCCGGGAGGCATGTGCGTCTTGGACTTTTTATCATTGGATTGAAAAGAAAAATGAAAAAAATTACAGTAATTCAGACTGAGACTACTGTATTTCAATTCAACGGTAAAAGATTATAATGGCACAATACCTCTTGAGATGGTAGAATCACTCACAACTCTTCCCTATATCATAAGAAGAATATACAGAGGTACTCCAATTATCAGTTTCGACGCTCTTCGCATTTGACTGACTAAGAATCTTCAATATAGAAAAAGGGACGGGTATGGTGGTAAGCTCAAGCATAAATTTCATGAAAACATCTGTTTAGACAGTTCAGTAAGCGAAATGCTTAACCTTAATATGCATGTTAAACATGAAAGGTGCCTGGCGACTAAGGGCGCCACCAAGTGGAAGCAAAATTTGGTTGAGATATTAATTATCCTGTCCTTTCTGGACCAACGTTATTGAAAACGAAATTATGCCTGTCTGTGCTGTAGTTGTGTAAGGAGAGTCAGAGATAAGAAGCTACCCCGCCCGCGCGTGAGAGTCAGAGATAAGAAACTTTTCCTCTGGGTGCGCTCATCTCGATGCAAATGCAGCTGTTGTTGGATGGTAGTGAGTGGCCCGTTTCCAAGTCTCTTACCTAAGGGAGCAAAAGCCACAGCTCAGCAAAATCTGAAAAGTAAAGGAAGAGAGAAAAGGAAAGGACAGTACAACGAGGAAAGGTTAGAAGGAGAATACCCTTTTCAAGAAGTTTTGAGGCGTTCGTTCGGAAGGAAAGGGAAGGGAACGTGTTTGGTTGAGCGGGAGAGACCCACATTCAACTTTAGTCCATGATGTGAACTTGTTCGTTTCCATCACGCGAGAACCCCCCATTTCAAGCTTCTTTTGGGGTAAGAATAGTAGAAATGTTTTAATTTTCATACATGCTTATTTGAATATCAAAACTTTTTTTTTCTCCTCACTTTGACACAAATTTGAAAAACCAATCACTTAAGTGCTATTGGCAATTTACCTTGCTGGAAAATTTGATCTTGCATTAAAATAATATTAAACTAGTCAACATGTCCCATCGGGAAGTTGAGTTAGCAAATGAGATACTAAACGATGTCGTTCACCCATCTAGTCCTCACCTTCACTCCTAGAAGAAAACTCACTATCTCAATTGCTTTGCAAATTGCACCATGAAGTTTAATAAGCTCGCTCATGGAAGATTAGGTTATTTGTCATCTGATTATTTGACCTAGTCATGGAGCTGGTTGTGAGGTGTATTTCTAGATATCCACTGCGTCTTCTTTCAATTGGGCCTCATGATTACTTCATTACTTCATTACAATGGTTAGAACGTCCAATAAAAAAACATTAAACTATTTGATGAATAAATTTAATATTAAATTCTTCCAATACTTCTCATAGTAGATTTTTTTGTTTAATACTAAGCATATACATATTTAATTTGGGAGGTAAATAGAACATGAATATATTTGAACTTGAGACATTGTACTCTCATATTTTCTGAGATTTTATGAGACCATTTTAAAAATTTAAACAATTAAATGAGTGTGTGATTTAATATTTAATTATTTTAACTACGATTATTTAGAATGCCTAGTGACTAAGCGAAATGCTTCCGCGTCGGTTGTATGTCCTTTTCTCTCTCTTTTGTAACTTCTCTTTCCAGAATTTCTACAGTTTACGAGCAAATGATCCGGAGAAAATATTGGCTGCACTTGTGATTGACAACCCAGCAAAAAAATAGTCCACTTATCGATTGACATGTGTCCCATGGGCCCACTCTGTTAGATTTGCCATAAATCTCTCCCACTTGCCTTCCTCCCTCTTTCATCTTCCTCCGTCTCATCTTTGCTCCGTCTCTTCCCTTCAGAAAATATTGGCTGAGATCTTGATGTTTATGGAAGTTGGTCTTTCCTTCATCAAGATCTCGACCTCGGTTGACCGGCCGGCAATGGAGTTGTCGATGGAGGCCAAGATCTTGGTGCGGGGAGGAAGGCGGCAACCTAATGGAGGTCCAGCATTTCGCCGCAAAGCTTGTCGGGCTTGGTGTCGATGAGGCTCAGCTCGTCGGCGAGGTCCTGGGTGAGGATGGTCTCGGCGATGGCCATGCCGCGTTGCCGACCCCGACGATGGCGATCTTGGTGTGGTTCTTGGAGGGCAAGAGAGGGACAAGTGAGAGAGATTTATGACAAGTCAGACAGAATGGGGGCCACAGGTCACGTGTCAATCAATAAATGGACTATTATTTTGTTGACTTGTCAATCACAAGTGCAGCCAATATTTTCTCACCGAGGAAAAAAAAAAAAGAAAAAAGAACTCGACTCAAAGTGAATAGTCCCTCGTTTAGTGGAATCCACGCACGCGTACTGTTTAGAGTTAGCTTGATTTGACTCGTATTTTAAGAGGCCCAAAACTCAATTCCAACTCAATTCGATTACAATCAGCTTATAAATGATTATGGAATTAAAATTGGATAGCTTGAACTATGTAATTCATAGATTTCTTTGTTTTCTATGACGAAGTGATAGACTTTATAAAGAAATCGTAAAAGCTTTGATTAAGCTGGCGAGCTGATTGGGTTGAGTACCGACCGAGTTAGATGAAGATGTGAATTAACATGCCTTTATATTTAGCCCAAGTATGGAAATATCTTATGGAAAAAGGAAATAGAAGTTTGGAAATATTCGAATTCAAGATTTTCAGCTTTGATATTATATAATATTTCGTAGAATCATTATTAATTATTTTATAAATTAAATTGTTAAATAAAGACGTGATTTAATATTTAATTATTTTAATAGTTTCTAGAATTCTATAAATGCGAGGACTACGACCAACCAATATTTTCAACCGTAATAAATGGGATGCCCTACTATTTAAAGACCCCCCTCCCTCCCGCCAAGGTTGTAGCCAACGTATCTTCTTCATACACGCCGTCAGCTTTACTTCATTCCATGGATTTCGACCTCTTTTCCTCCAGTTCATCGATGGAGAAGCCGAAAAAGCTCCATGCGGCGCTCCTCTCGAGCCCTGGCATGGGCCACCTCATCCCCGTCATGGAGCTCGGCAAGTGCCTTGTCGCCGACCATGGCTTCGAGGTCACCGTCTTTGTCGTCCCCTCCCAGGCCTCCCGTGCCGAGGCAGAGATCATCGACTCCGCCATGAACCCCAAGCTCCTCGACATCGTGGAGCTCCCTGCCCCCGACCTCACGGCTGCGGACCTTGGCCCGAATGCCTCCATGGTCACGAGGCTTGCGGCCATGATGCGCGAGGCGCGGCCGGCGTTCAGGTCTGCGCTGGCAGCCATGGAGGCCACACCCGATGTCCTCATCGTGGACCTGTTCGGGACGGAGCATCTGTGCATGGGTGATGAATTGAGGATCCCCAAGTATGTGTACGTCCCTTCCAACGCATGGTTTCTTGCGCTGCTCCTACACTCACCGGCGCTGGACAAGGAAGTCAAAGGAGAGTATGTGGACCAGACTGAACCGCTCAAGATCCCGGGTTGCAAGCCGGTCCGACCAGAGGACGTGGTCGAACCAATGCTGGACCGATCCAACCAGCAGTACCGCGAGTGCATCCGGCAGGCTGGCGAGATCCCGATGGGAGATGGAATCTTGTTGAATGTGTGGGAGGAGTTGCAGGCCGAGACGCTCGCTGCATTGAGGAGTGAGGAGTTTTTGGGCCCGGTTGTAAACGGTCCGGTATATACCATTGGGCCGCTCATTAGACCGGTCAGACCGGCCGGATTGGCGAAGGAGCTGCTGGAATGGCTGGATAAGCAGCCGAACGAGTCGGTGATGTTCGTCTCATTTGGCAGTGGAGGGACTATGTCGGCTGAGCAGCTGGTCGAGCTGGCTTGGGGATTGGAGCTGAGCCGACAAAGGTACGGTTTGAGATTTGGACAACTTTGGGCACGGACACCGCCTAACAGAGCAAATTTTACGTGCAACATAAGAAATATAGCAATATAATTTGTGAAGGTCGAACTTTATTCGACTCTCGTGGAAAAAAAAGGGCCATTCTTTTCATAAATTCCATCGATAAGCCATTTTTGAATGATCCATTTAGTTTAAATCCTATCTTTATGATCATCTTCCGATTTTCTTTTTCCTCCTCTTAAGATCTTTTGCTTGGGATACCGACAGAGAAAAAAGAAAAATTTTGCTTAGGATAGTCACTTTTTCGGGTTACTATGTACATGCCATGTGGTTTTACTATTGAGAGGTCGGTTATAGGAATTTTTCCCCTTCCTCTAACCAATCTCTCGTTGAGGATGAAGGAAAATAGTCTTTTTCTCAATCAAAACAAATGCATTATTATTAGTAGGAATTAGCCAAACATTATGATAATATCATTTTTGTTAGGACCACTGTCAGTGTAAAGATCGCAGCACACATTCTTTATAGCTTTTGATATGTGGAAGAATTTGTTATTCCAAACTAGCCCGTGGTAGATATGTTATTCAATCCAATGATAATTTTTTTAACACTCGTGAAAGACCTAATAATAATCCTTTCATAAAAAGGTGTGGCATGTATAAATTAAGCTTCGTTTAGTGCTCTGTGGTTTCATATTCTATAATTTCCTTCATCTTACAAATGTATACTTTTGTAGGTTTATATGGGTACTCCGGAAACCAATTGCTAAATCTCTTGATGGATCATTCTTTGATGTGGGCAAGGGATGCAGTGGTGATGAGCTTTTGAGCTTTCTACCAGATGGATTCGTGGAATGTACTCGAGATGTCGGATTGATAGTCCCATCGTGGGCCCCACAAGTGGACATCCTGAGCCATCCATCCGTGGGCGGCTTTTTATCTCATTGCG
The DNA here is from genome assembly GCA_016097545.1 of Eucalyptus victrix. Classification (NCBI taxonomy): domain Eukaryota; kingdom Viridiplantae; phylum Streptophyta; class Magnoliopsida; order Myrtales; family Myrtaceae; genus Eucalyptus; species Eucalyptus victrix. Next base: position 18,661,027 of record CM027842.1, on the reverse strand, counting down.
GATGGAACTCAACCCTAGAGAGCATAGTGAACGGAGTGCCCATGATTGCTTGGCCACTGTATGCCGAGCAAAGGCTAAATGCGACACTCCTTGCAGAGGAGATTGGGGTGGTGATTCGGCCAAAGGAGTTGCCATCAAAGAAGATTGTGAGGAGAGAGGAGATAGAGAAGTTGGTGAGGACAATAATGGTGGAGAAAGAAGGGCACATGATAAGAGCTCGAGTCAAAGAGCTCAAGAGCAGTGCAGAAAAGGCTATGACCAAAGGGGGTACTTCTTATGAGTCCCTACATAAAATGAAGGAAGATTGTAAAATGAGAATCCACCTGATTAAGCAAGCTCCCTAGGTAGTTGCATTTATGCTTAACAGCAGTAGAATGGAAATGATAATGCAGATTCACAGTACAATGCTTGAATTGTCAAAGATTTGGTTGAAGTGTATTGATGATGTAGGACTCTTCCTTGTTCATGTATTCAATACTGAGGAGACATCGCTTTCATTACTCTCCCAAAACAGTTCTTGCTTAAATGAGCGACATGGTGTATTCACATATTCAACACAAAAACTCTATCTCCTAACCATTTTCTGTACCCACTACCAACTATTCACTGGTGCAAGCGTCATCTCGCTAGGACCATAAAATCGCCCCTTAGGACATAGTACGACCGTCGGGTTGAGATCTGTTGTGCGATTGAGATATGCTGCATTTTAATTTAATGGTGAAAGATTACAAGAGCACAATGCTTCCTTAGGACCATAGAATTGCCCCTTACACTTCGAGTGAGATATGGTCCCTAAGAGATACCATGTCTCTTGAGCTTTTCACCGTTGCATCGAAAAAGAAAATACCACCACCGTTTAGAGTGAGATATGTTGAATACCGAGATTTATTACATTTCATTCTTAATTTGAAAAAAAATATACGGGGAGGATGTCTCTTGAAGACTATAGAATCGCCTTTCGCTCTTTAGGCAAGTCTATAGTCCTGTGAGGCAGGTGCTTCTTAAACTTTCTACCACTGGACCTTGAACCAAAAAAAAAATTACACTATTTTAGGCTAAGATCTGTTGCATCTCAATCCAATAGCGAAAGATTATAGAGGCACGATATTTCTGGGGACTATAGAATCACGCATTAACTTTTTCACATATTATAAGCAGATTGCACAGAAGTAGTCCCATCATAAGTTGACATTCTTCACATTTCACTGATTAAGAATCTTTTATCTAAAAAAGGGATAGATATCTTGATAAGTTTAAACAAAAAACACATTGTCATAAATAGTTCCGTGGGAGTGATGTTTAACTTTAATATATCGACCCTGAAAAGTGCCTGGGGATTAAGGGCGCCACCAAATGGAGCAAAACATGATTAGGCGCGATGTCATGGAATCGACCAAGCCTTTCCACATCTAATGCTTGTTTTATTCCCTCGTCTGTAACTTCTCTCGCCGAAGTTTTTGTCAGTGTTAGGTGCGCAAATACGGCAAAATAGAGAATAAGGTGAGAAAAAAAAATTGAGACACAAGATTTATCTCGTTCACCTTTAAACTAAAGCTCCATCCAGCAGGGGATTTAACTATAATTAGCACCCCACCCTCATGTTACAACTCTCAATTATAAAAGAAAGAAATTATATATAGGCGGCACAAGTCAGTAGCTGTTCATAGACCCAAATCCAAACTATTAATAAAATATAGGCACAAACTATAAAAGCCATCCGGTGGCCCGAAGGCGTGACTTCTTATGACTCCCATGCCTTCTCGTCGATAAGGAGTATGAACCACACTCCAACATATTTTAAGGTTTACAAACAAATGACATGGGAAGTGAAATCTACTAAGAGCGAGTGTCCATGCATTGGTCTAGCAAACATTCATCTACCATCGGGAGTGCATCGAGTGTGTTCCAACGAGCAATCCGCTCGATGAAGGATGAGCGATTCCTCTTCCAAAGCAAAGAACACAGCGGCATACATGGCATTTGTGCACAATCTTTTGATGGTAATAAAAGTTGAACTTCTTTGCTGAAATGCCCCTTTTTATTAATATATGTTAGACGTAAAAATTCATATGTGGAAGCCAGGATCAATTGAAAACAAACCTCCAGCCATTGTTCTTGTTCGCGTTCGTTAGGAAAACCTGAAATCAAAGAAAATTGGGGACACTCTACTACCCCAATTCACTCTCGTACTGATGGTGTATTCTGAATGAGAGAGTTTGAGTTAGACCTTGTTATCACCCGTCAGAAATGAACGTACGTTCCTTTTTATATCCTGTCTCCCATCAAAACGGTTACCAAATGGACGGTTGTCACGAAAGGGTACGAAGCGTAGAAAAACTTTATGTCGAACAATCGCAACTTTAAGAGAAAATGTGGGTCTAAAATGTGGGATCACAAAAAAATAAATAACATTCTCCCACTTGATCCCATCATTTTCATCATACGGATTATCCAACTAATTCCACAAAAACTTTATGCTTAAAGAAAAGAAACAAAACACATGGATCATGGCGACATATCCTCTAAGAGTGAGTAATATCTTCCATGTATCACAATGCACCTTATTTCTTTAATGTCAGCCTATATGTGACAACAAATCTTAATGAATAAACCCTATGTTTATTCCAGAACCAAGGATAAATGTTATTCTCATAAACAACAAAATGTGTACACACAAATTGAGAATCAACATTACAACTGAATAAGAGTTTCATACAACAAAAATCGTTCATATGACGACAAATTACATGATGGGAGTTATTCCCATACTAGTTACATGATCCTTATACTTCATTGGTGGCATGCCTTTAGTTAAAGATCGGCTATCATCAATTTAGTGCTAACGTGTTCAATGACCACTTTATTATCCTTAACACGTTCCCTTATGGCTAAATTCTTAATGTCGATATGCTTACTTCGATTGCCACTTTTGGCATTTTTAGCCATAAAAACTGCAGCTGAATTGTCACAATATATTCTTAATGGCTTAGAAATAGAATCAACAATTCTAAGCCCAACAATGAAACTCTTCAACCATACACCATGCGAGGTAGCCTCAAAACAAGAAACGAACTCAGCCTCCATAGTGGAAGTAGCAGTCAAAGTCTGCTTGGCACTTCTCCATGACACGGCTCCACCAGCTAACATGAAAATGTATCAAGATGTTGATTTTCGTGAATCAACGCAACCCGCGAAATCCGCATCCGAATAACCGACCACTTCCAGGTTGTCAGTCCGTCTATACATAAGCATATAGTCTTTGGTACCTTGAAGGTATCTTAACACTTTCTTTGCAGCTCTCCAGTGGTCTAAACCTCGATTACTCTGATATCTTCCCAACATTCCCACAGCAAAAGTGATGTCAGGTCGAGTGCAAACCTAAGCATACATCAAGCTTCCAACAACAGAAACATATGTAATGTTGTACATTTGTTCCATTTCTAGATCATTCTTCGGGCATTGGTTCAAATTGAACCTGTCACCCTTCACAATGGGTGCTATATTTGGTGAACAATCTTTCATCCGAAATCTCTCTAGGACCTTATTGATATAGGTTTCTTGAGATAGTCCTAAAATTCCTCGAGGTCTATCTTTATGGATCTTAATGCTAATGACATAAGATGCCTCACCCATATCCTTCATGTCAAAACTCTTAGAGAGGAATTATTTCATCTCATGTAGCAACCCCTTATCATTGGTTGCAAGTAGTATATCATCCACATAAAGCACAAGGAAACAAATTTTGCTCCCACTGACTTTCTGGTATATACATTGATCCATGACATTCTCTATAAAACCAAATGAAGAGATGACATCATAAAATCTTAAGTACCATTGGCGGGATGTTTGTTTCAAGCCATATATAGATTTCTTAAGCTTGCACATCAAATGCTCACCTTTACTAGAGGAGAATCCTTCAGGTTGTTTCATGTAAACCTCCTCCTCTAGTTCTCCATTGAGGAATGCCGTTTTCACATCTATCTGATGTAATTCCATATCAAAATGGGCAACCGAAGCCAAAACAATACGAAGAGAATCTTTCTTAGATAAAGGAGAAAAAGTCTCTATGTAATCGATTCATTCCTTTTGAGTGAATCCTTTGGCAACAAGTCTAGCTTTATATCTTTCAATATTACCCAATGAATCCTTCTTAGTTTTGAAGACCCATTTACAACCAATGGCCTTCGCACCATTAGGTAATTGAACCAAATCCCAGACTTTGTTAGATGCCATAGAACTCATCTCTTCCTTCATGGCATTGTACCACAAATTGGATTTATCACTATCTATGGCTTGTGAAAACGTTTCGGGATTATTCTTAGCTCCAATATTGTAGTCAGACTCTTGTAAATACACAATATAATCACTAGGAATAGCCAATCTCCTTATTCTAGCAGATCTTCTTAATGTTGGATCAACATTCTCTTGAGGAGCATGTTGCTCAACTGGTTGTTCAACAGTTTCTGGTAATTAATGAATAACTGGATCCACTAGATCAATATCAGCAGGTTGTGAAACTTCAACGATTGGTTGTTCAATAGCAGACTGAACTGAAGGGGCATTATGAGCAACAACCAACCTTAAACTTGAGGTGGAAGGTTGAGTGTCTGAATGATCTTCCTTAGGAACAAGATCCCTCGGTCGATCGCTCCCACTAATCAAGTCATTTCCAAGAAATTTAGCATTTCTTGATTCCACAATCCTAGTGGTATGAGATGGACAATAAAACCTGTATCCCTTAGACCTTTCGGCATATCCAATGAAATACCCACTTATGGTCATTGGGTTCAACTTATTTTCTTGTGGATTATAAATTCTCACTTCAGACGGGCATCCCCAAATGCGCACATGATGTAAACTCGGTTTCCAACCCTTAAATAACTCAAAAGGTGTCTTTGGGACAGCCTTGGTCGGAACTTGGTTTAATATGTACACTGCCGTCTTAAGTGCTTCATTTCATAAGAATTTAGGAAGTTTGGAGCTGCTAAGCATACTACGCACCATGTCTAATAAGGTCTGATTTCTTCTTTCCGCCACGCCATTTTGGTCCGGAGAACCAGGCATATTATATTGGGCAACTATCCCATGCTCTTGAAGAAATCTTGCAAATGGACCAGGTGCTTGTCCATCTTCAGTGTATCTACTATAGAATTCTCCACCTCTATATGATCTCATGATCTTAATTTGCTTGTTGCCTTGTTTCTCTACTTCTGCCTTAAATACCTTAAAGGCATCTAATGCTTCATATTTATTATGAATCAAGTAGAGATACATATAACGTGAATAATCATCTATACAGGAGATGAAGTATTTCTGACAACATGAGTCCATATCCAAACTACAAATATCCGTGTGTATAATTTCTAATATTTCTGTACTCCTTTTGGCACCTTTCTTTGTTTTGTTAGTCTGCTTTCCCTTTATGCAGTCCACACAAGTATCATAATCAGTAAAATCTAAAGTATCGAGTACTCCATCATTTACTAATCGCTTAATTCTTTCTATGGAGATATGTCCCAATCTCCGGTGCCACAACATAGAGGAATGTTCTTTCACAATACATCATTTCATACCAGCTTTATCATGAACATGCATCGCATCATAATAGGCATTATCTTGTAAATTAATTCGAAAAAAACCATCAAACAAAGTACCACTCCCGACAATTTTAGATTTAAATGATAAACAGAAGTTTGAATCTGAAAAGTTAAAAGTGTATCCCAAGGGTACAAGTCTTGAAACTAAAATTAAGTTTCTAGAAAAACTAGGAACATAAAAGGTCTTTTCCAAATCTAAAACAAAACCACTATTGAGAACTAGTCTATATGTCCCAATAGCTTCCACATGCGAACGCATCTTGTTTCCTGAATAGATACTTTGTTCACTTCCCATTGGCTTCCTGTGATTTTGAAAACCCTGCAAGGAATTCGAAATATGGATTGTAGATCCAGAATCAATCTACCAAGTGTTGTGAGTTACATCAGTCATATTAGATTCATAACAAACACAAGAGATTGAATTACCTTTCTTCTCGAGCTAGGCTTTAAATTTGACACGATCCTTCCTTATATGCCTCTTCTGTTTACAGAAGAAACACTTGGATTCTTTCTTAATGTCAGCTTGGGGAGGTATTTTACCTTTTCCCTTATGCTTGCCATAGCCCTTATTCTTTCCTTGTGTTGCCAAATGAGCACTTTCTCCCAATTCCATAATCAGTCTTTTTTCCTCTTGAACACATATGGTCAAGAGTTCATTAATTGACCATTTATTCTTATGTGTGTTATAAGAGATCTTGAAAGGTGCATACTGTTGTGTGAGAGTATTCAGAATATAATATACAAGGAAGGATTAAGATATCTCAACCTCAAGGTTCTTAAGCTGAGCTGCAATGTTCCTCATTTGCATGATGTGCTCATGCACACCTCTAACACTAGTGAGATTCAATGATGAAAACTTCATAATCAGGGTCATGGCATGCGCCTTTTCAGAACTTTCAAAATGCGCATCTATGGCCTCCAATAAAGTCTTAGCATTGCTATGCTGAGCAACTGAACCACAAATACTAGGAGATATCTTAGCTCTTATAAACATGGCACAAACGCGGTTGGACCGCTCCCATTGGTTATAAAGAGCTATCTCAGATGGAGTGCTCGAATCAGTAGGAGCAGGTGGTTCGTCTTTCTTTATAGCATAGTCAATGCCCATCCACCCTAATTGAAGAAGAACTGACTTCTTCCAAACTTTATAGTTCTCACCATTCAGTATGGGAACATCAAACTTAAATTCAGAGAAATTCACAGGTTGCAAAACTGTATATCAAATAATCATGCTTATGTCACAAAATTTGAGGCAAATATAAATAAATCATGTTTTACCAATGTAAACATGTCACAATATGAATCACATAACATAAAAACCACCCGTGGGCTAAGTTTTTAATTTAAATAGATTCATAATTACTTCATGAAGAAACTACCATATTATATGCCTTTTCTTAATCCCTGTGGGTAAATTAAGAAAAATAATATGATATTTCATCATAATTAATCATATTAATATAATGACAATTCCTGTGGGATAAAATCCATCCTATTAATATAATTAATTACAATCAATGTCCATTTCTAAATATGATCTCGAAGGCTTTTAATATATAATTTAATTAATTAAAGATGTTGTGGCCACTCCCTAATTAATTAAATATATGGACCATTGGACATTTAATTTCATGCACAAAATATTCATAAAATACATGGAATGACAAAATAATAAATAAAAATATCGAAGGGCAGAACAGTAAATAAATCGGCCAAGGGCATGATTGCAAAAATTTAAAATGAATTGGGGCAAAAGGTAAAAGTAGCTGTGGGTGGGAGACGATGGGCGCGTGCCCCGCACGGGCGCCGTTCAGCGCGCAGGTGCGTGCAACGCACGCTCTTGGCAACTGCCCCGCACGTGGATCCCACGCGCGCAGCGGTTGAGCGCGCGTGAGAGCGCGTGGCGCATGGATTCCATGTGCCTACAACCGCAGTGCGCGCGTGGGCTCCACGCGCCTTATTCCTCGCGAACAGAAGCCTTTCCGTCGGTTCTTCCGCCATTTTCAGCCGCGATTTCACCACCGTTTCTTCTCCGGCAACCCATCTAAGACCAAAATAAATGATGGGTTTTAAAGAGTATGCCGGCGCGACCACATGGGTCCAAATTTCGGGGAAAATGGCGAAGAAATAAGCCCCAAATCATAAGAAAATTCCCAAAAATACAAATCCTCAAACACCGAGACTTTCGCCGCCCGATTAGCCTCCGGCGAACACCGATATGCCGAAATAACTCATGACTAATATTCCTCATGGCGGTGCGACCGTACGGGTCTGAAATCAAGGGGTGGGTCACGCGGATTTTGCTATGAATCGGTGAATTTCTCTTGGCCTCAAAACTTCAAGTTACTGTTCATGTTCTAAAAGCCCGAAAATACATCGAAAATACACCAAAATACAACAAAACAAGGCAGAGGCACTTAACACGCTCTGATACCAAATGTTAAACTTAAAAATTCATATGCGGAAGCCAGGATCAATTGAAAACAAACCTCTGGCCATTGTTCTTGTTCGCGTTCGTCAGAAAAACCTGAAATCAAAGAAAATTGGGGACACTCTACTACCCCAATTCACTCTCGTATTGATGGTGTATTCTGAATGAGAGAGTTTGAGTTAGACCTTGTCATTACCCGTCTGAAACGAACGTACGTTCCTTTTTATATCCCGTCTCCCATCAAAACAGTTACCAAATGGGCGGTTGTCACGAAAGGGTATGAAGCGTGGAAAAAATTTATGTCGAACAGTCGCAACTTTAAAAGAAAATGTGGGTCTAAAATGTGGGATCACAAAAAAATAAATAACAATATATACACAGACAAAAGAATTATTACCACATGCTTCTAGGACAATCCTTTCGGACCCGCTATACATGTGACGAAGGCGCTATATCCATAGAGGACCACAGACTCGTCCCAAGTCTCTCATTTGGGGATATTGTTGAGTCGATTTCATACATACGCTGTCAAGTTTGAGCTTGACTTGACTCATGTTTCAGGAGCTTCGAAACTCAACTCATCTCGAGCTCAATCGAGTATTGAGTTTCTTGCTTAATCTCGGCGCAAATGAGAAGTTCAGACACGTGACCTTGATTCACTCAACTCTATTATAATTATTAAAATATTTAAATCTTAATCTAACAACTTAAATTTTTGAAACGGTTGGAAGTTGTCTTACAGATTTTCATCTAAGAAGGTTTTGAGTTGAAACTTTCCCCACCCATCATTTGCCTCTCTTATGACATATTTTCTTGCTTAGTTGTAGGTTAAAATATTTAGACATTAAATTATTTATTCATTCAAAAACTTAAAATTTAGAACAATTGGTGGTTGTGCCTCAAATTTTCACAACTTATAAATGAATATCGAATTCAAGCTAGAGCTTGAGTTTGATAAGCTTGAATTTTTTTTCCCTACACTTACATGTTTGTCGGTATACCGTGTAAATTTAAGAATTCTTTATTTACTCATATAAAATCATATGCTTTTGAAAAAAATCCTCAAAGTTTGATTAGGCTCACGAGCCTGTCAAGTTTGATTCTCAACTACTTAAAAGACCCCCTCCCCCCGATTCTCAACTATTTCGACGGAGAAGCCGGAAAAGCTCCATGTGGCGCTCCTCTCGAGCCCAGACATGAGCCACGTCATCCCTGTCATCGAGCTCGGCAAATCGCCAACCATGGCTTCAAGGTGACCGTCTTCATCCTCCCCATGTAGGCCTCCTGAGCCGAGGCCAAGATCGAGTCTACCATGACCCCCAAGCTCCTCGACGTTGTGGATCTCCCCGCCCCCTGGCCTCTCAGCTGTGTGCCTCGGCTAGGATGCTGGCATGGTCATATGGCCAGCGGTCATGATGCGCGAGGCCTAGCCATCATACAGGTCCACGCTAGCGACGATGGAGGCCTGGCCTAATGTCCTCATCGTGGACTTGTTCACGACGGCGCATCCGTGCACTGGCGACGAGTTGGGGATCCCCAAGTACATCTACGTCCCTTCCAACGCATGGTTTCTCGCGTTGCTCCTACATTCGCCGACGCTGGACAGGGAAGTGAAGGGAGAATACGTGGACTGGACCGAATCCCTCGAGATCACGGGTTGGAAGCCAATCCAACCAGAGGACGTGGTGGACCCGATGCTCGATCTGAGCAATCTCAGGAAGAAAAGAAAAGAAAATTAAAAAAAGAAAAGAAAAGAAAGAAAAGACAAAGAAAATAAAAAAATATATAAAAAAAGATAATAAAACATTGTCTATATCGACGCTAGCTGTATCATAAAGGATGGCTGGTGTCCAATGAAATAATAATAATCTTGATGATTGTTGAAAGTCAAGCAATTAAAGGGATTTTCCATTATGGTTGTTAAGGTGCATGCTTGGACTTGTTAATGACAAGAAATTTCATGTGTCGGTCTATAATTTCTTGGCTTAAATTTGTAAGTGCACGCAAAATTCAACGGCCTCTCTCTTGGTAATCGTTTAGGTGTCAAATTTTGTTGTGTGCTTCCAAAATAAGTATCTCAGATTCTTATCTCTAGAGCTTCTCTGTTTATCTCATGGGGGGAACGCCTAGGCAATCCGGTGTGGTTTCAATGAGCATTTTCCTTCGCTTGACAAGCATGATTGGCTGGGTGCAACTCATGGGGCAACACATCTTTAAAGAAAAGAAAAAGAAGAGGCTGTACGTTCTCGATAGTGAAAAGACAAGAGAAGGAGCGTTTTTACAAAAAGAAAAAGAAAAGACAGAGAGGCAGCGGCCCAGAGGAAAATAAACGCTTTAGATTTGATGGTGATATCTTGTCCGAATCGGTTAAAGTCTCAGCATGTGATTCATGAGATTAAGATCTATGAGTTCATTGGTCTTGTTTGTTGAAATCTTTTTTCAAATTGTCTCTCACCTTCTAGAATTCTCTTGCTCATTTGTTTATTCACCTTTATGATGATAATATATTATTGTATCGTCAATGTGTTGAGCTTTAATAGTGTGCTTACAGATGAATTATCATATATCCTATTATTCTTGATGATTAGTGAAAGTTTTGAATAATCTTGTAATTTTTATCGCATTGAATTTTTCACTTAAAAATTATTAATGTTGTTTTTTGGCTTTATCCTTAATTATGGATTTTTCATGTAAAAATTACACGTCAATCACATCTTCCCTCTCTCATAACTAAAAGTCTTCAGATGCAGCCCAACCATCATTCTTCCACATTTCAATGATTGAGAATCTTAGATCTTAAAAACCAACAGGATATGGTGACAAGTTGCAGAAAAAAAGTTAATTAAAATATCAGTTTTGTTGGTTGCGTGAGCGAAATATCTATAAATATTGAAGCATGGGTGCCTGGTGACTAAGGACGCTATCAGATCGCCTGTCTGTCTTTTCTCCCTATATTATATGTTAAATCTTATGAATGCTTCGCCTACTCCGATCATATTATATGCTTTAAAAAAGATAACTTACAAGCTTAATTAAGCTCGCGACCATATCAAGTTGACTATGACAAGTCAGAGCTTATCTGTAAATTTTGCACGTCGAGTCTCAAATGATTGTCGAGCGGACCCCGGCTTAGTGACGTTCCCGATCGAAAGGCTTGATTACAATCACACGAAGTTGGGTGCCTGTAACTATTTAATACCCCTTCCGCCTAACCTGTGTCGTCGGCAAAACACCCTCTTCGTACAACAATATCGGCCTCGCTTCTTCACATAGATGTCGATCTCTTTTTCCTCCAACTCGTCCATGGAGACGCCGAAGAGGCTCCATGCGGCGCTCCTCTCGAGCCTCGGCATGGGCCACCTCGTCCCCATCATTGAGCTTGGCAAGCGCCTTGTCGCCGACCACGGCTTTGAGGTGACCGTCTTTGTCCTCCGCTCGCAGACCTCCCACGCCGAGGCCGAGATCATTGAGTCCGCCATGACCCCCAAGCTTCTCGACATTGTGGAGCTCCCACCCCCTGACCTCGCGGCCACGGGCCTCAGCCCCGACGAATCCGTGTTCGCGAGGCTCGCGGCCATGATGCGCGAGGCGCGGCACGTGTTCAGGTCTGCACTCCTGGCAATGGAGGCGCGGCCTGATGTCCTTATTGTGGACTTGTTCGGGACGGAGCATCTGTGCATTGGCGACGAACTGGGAATCCCCAAGTACGTCTACGTCGCTACCAGTGCATGGTTTCTTGCGTTGCTCCTACACTCGCCAACGCTGGACAAGGAAGTCAAGGGAGAGTACGCGGACCGGACCGGACCGCTCGAGATCCCGGGTTGCAAGCCGGTCCGACCAGAGGACGTGACGGACCCGATGCTGGACCGGTCCCAACTGCAGTACCGCGACTTCGTGCGGATTGCTGAAGAGATCCCGATGGGAGATGGAATCCTGTTGAATGTGTGGGAGGATTTGCAGGCCGGGACACTCGCCGCACTGAGGAATGAGGAGTTCTTGGGCCGGGTCGTGAACAGTCCGGTCTATACCGTTGGGCCGCTCATTAGACCGGTCAGACCGGCCGGTTTGGAGAAGGAGCTGCTGGAATGGCTGGTTAAGCAGCCGCGCGAGTCGGTGTTGTTCGTCTCGTTTGGGAGTGGAGGGACTTTGTCGGCTGAGCAGCTGGTCGAGCTGGCTTGGGGATTAGAGCTGAGCCGACAAAGGTACGGTCAGAAATTTTTCATGCAAAACGTGCTCCACTACACATTAGGTGTAGTGGAGCACGTTGCACGCTTTAAGAAAAAGAAAAACATATTTTGTTTGTTTTATGTTTTTTTTTTTTTAATCAAATGCGGTGCCCGTTCTTTATTAGCATTTGATACGTGAAAGAAACCGTTATACAGCACTAACTCGGGGTAGATATATAATTCAACGGCGAATGTGTAATTTTTTTTTTCACACTTGTAGAAAACCTAATAATAACCCAAAAAATTTATAAAAAAAGCGTGGCGTGTATAAATTAAGCTTCGTTTTAGTGTTCTTTGGCTCTATATTTTATAAATTTCTTTCATCTTACAAATGTATAATTTTGTAGGTTTATATGGATACTCCGAAAACCAATAGCCAAATCTCTTGATGGATCGTTTTTGATGTGGGAAAGGGAGGTGGTGATGATGAGCTTTTGAGCTTTTTGCCGGATGGATTCGTGGCACGTACTCGGGAAGCGGGATTAATACTCCCATTGTGGGGCCCACAGGTGGACATCCTGAGCCATCCATCTGTAGGCGGGTTCCTGTCTCATTGTGGATGGAACTCGACCCTAGAGAGTATACTAAACGGAGTGCCCATGATTGCCTGGCCATTGTACGCCGAGCAAAGGCAAAACGCGACACTCCTCACGGAGGAGATCGGGGTGGCGATCCGGCCAAAGGTGCTGCCATCGAAGAAGATTGTGGGGAGGGAGGAGATAGAGAAGTTGGTGAGGATGATAATGGTAGAGAAAGAAGGGCACAAGATGAGAGCCATAGTCAAAGAGCTCAAGAGCACGGCCGAAAAGGCTGTGACCAAAGGAGGTACTTCCTATGAGTCCCTACGGAGAATGAAGGAAGATTGCAAAATGAGAATTCATCACATTAATAAAGCTCATTAAGTCATTGCACATGTGTGTAACGTCAGATGGAATAATAATGCAGATTGACATGACGATTCTTGAACTAGCAACGATTTGCTTGAAGTGTATTGATGATGTAGGACTCCTACATGTTCATGTATTCAATATTGAGGAGACATTACATTCATTACTCTCCCAAAAACAGTTGTCATATTGACAAGCAATTAAGTGTATTCACAATATTCAACACAAAAAAACCCCCACCTCAATCATGGACAAATTGCTCATATAGAGAGGGGCATCAACGGAAAAGATGGTGATCAAAGGAGGAATTAGGTTGGGTTGACTTCTATGTGGAGAAAACCCAACAAGTTATAAGTTCAAAGGTTTAAGCCCATATGATAGTCCATATGGAGAAATAAGATTTCTCACTATCTTTATGCAATAGAAAAAAATGTTTGTTGAGACATAGTAGTAAGAGAAAAAAAATCCGAAAATCTGGGAAAGGGGCAGTATATGATTATCAACAAACTGATGTTGGAGGTCAAATTGTGGTTTGAATGAGCTCAAATTTTCTCAGCATGCTCATGACATATTCTTCTTGAATTTGATCGGTTTGATTTTCACTTGAAGCCCCCTACATTAGATTTTTTGTGGGATGAACCAAACTTGTGTTTTAGGTTAGATTTAACCTTGATCTCTTGTGAAATTCCTGTATATTGCCAAAAATAGTGACCTTGATGTTATTGTTGCTATGTACCTCTAGTTTAACTAGAGAAGAATTTTGCTCACCCAATTTTGTTAAAAGTGAAGATTTTGGATGGACTTGGATCCCGTGGTTTTTTTATCCCTTACACCAAGGAGGTTTTCCATGTAAAAAACAATCACCTTGTGTTTGTGGGTGTTTGATATTAATAATGCTCCATCTTATCACTTCATGTTAGATTTGCACAAGAGGAAAATTGTTTTGTTTTACTGCACTAATCTGTTATTGTTCATTTGTCACTATTCTCCCAACGGGAGGAAGACAAGTGCTTAGAGCGATTGGCTACACCTGATCCTATGTTGAGCAACCCCGAGCACCCCCATTAATGGGTGAGCAAGGGCTTGATGTTTGCAAAAAGGATCATTTTCTTGGCCTGACCCCAAAGTCAGAACAGTTGCTCAAGTTTTCCAGCTATAATTATGATGAAAATAATTCTTCCCTTTTAAAATTAAATTCCCAACTCTATCCTTTATAATGTACAATCTTGTGATATGCCCATCTTATTTTTTTTATTCCATTTCGTATAAGATTATCTTTTTCTGTCCCCTTTTTAGAGATAATTTTGATTTATTTACCCATTTTATGTCTTTTCCTCTAAAAATCGTTAAGAAATATAAAAAGCCGACATTGCCTAAGCAATTGGGCGAGCCTTGGCCATTTGACCTCGCCTGTAGATTTCAAGCCTCACCACGCTTGTGGGGGTAACGTATTTAACGTGCTTGAGGTGGTCAGGCCAACCTTGTTCGGGATGCGATGTCTATCGTCGTTTTAGTCGAGCACAAGTTGATGTACCTTAGGGTAGTTCAGTCTTTTCAAACGAAATTCCTTTTGATTCTTATCAAGGCGATGCCATATCAAGTTGCTCCACCGTTTTCTTGTGTTGAGAAAAAAAAATGTCCATAAGACTCACAATGATTTTTTGTGGCACAAACATCAAGTTCAAATCTTTTGAATGATTAAGATATGTTGCAATTCAATTGAACGTTGAAAGATTATAAGAGCACAATGCTTCCTTAGGATCATAGAATCGCCCCGTATTCTTTGAGTGAGTTATGGTCCTTAAGAGATACCGTGTCTCGTAAGCTTTTCACCATTAGAATGAAAAAGAAAAATATCACAACCAGTTGAATTGTGATCTATAAACAACCTAGATTTATTACGTTCAATCCCATGGTGAAAATTACACAGAGAAGATGACTCTTAAAGGCTAAAGAGTTGCCTTTAACTCTTCAGGCAAGCCCATGGTCTTGGGAGAAACGTGCCTCTTAAACTTTTCATCGTTGGATTTGGAAGCAAAAAAGAAATAACACTAGTTTAGGTTGAGATATGTCGTATTTCAATCCAACGACAAAAGATTATGGAGACATGATATTTCCTGGAAACATAGAACCACGTGTTATCATAAGTTTCGACGTTGTTCACGTTTTATTGATGAAGAATCTTTATCTTAGAAAGGGACGTATATCTTGATAAGTTCAAAAAAAAAAAAAAAAAGAACTGTCAAATATTTGTTTAGATAGTTCTGTGAGAGAAACGTTTAACTTTACTATGTTAATCATGAAAGGGGCCTGGCGAGTAAGGGTGCTATCAAATGGACCAAAACATGATTATGACATCAACGGTCCTCCCTTTTTCTTGAGCAATGTCATGGAATCGACCAAGCCTTTCCACATCTAATGCTTGTTTTGTTCCCTTTTCTGTAACTTTTCATGTTGAAGCGTTTGTCAAGATTAGATGCACAAATACAATGAAATAGAGGGTAATGTGAGAAAGGAAAGTTGAGACACAAGATTTACTTTGTTCACTTGTAAATTAAGACTACATATAGCAGATGATTTCACTATAATTAGCAACCCCCGCATCTCTATTTAATTTCAATTATAAGAGAAAATATTATATATAAGTGGCACAATTCAATAGATATTCACAGGTCTAAACCTAAACTACCAATAAAGTATGAGTCTAAATAATAAAAGCCTTTTGGCGACTTGGGGATATTGCCTCTACGACCCTCATGCCTTCTTTTCAAAGAGGGAGGATGAACCACACCCCCATAACTTTTAGAGTTCATGAACAAATGCCGTGGGAAGTGAAATTTACTAAGAGTGTCCGTGCATCGGTTTGTCGGACATTCATTTATCGTCGGGAGTGCACGATTTAATTGGCTTTAACACTAAACCTTCTTGGATGTAATTCACGACAAAGAAAATGACCAATTCTTCACGATCAACGGCGGAACACCAAGCACTCACGCGGCGCTTCAAGATAATTTGTGTTCCAACGAGGAATCCACTCAATGATGAAGTATGAGCGATTCCTCTTCGGAAGCAGAGAACCCGATGACACACATGGAGTTATGTGCATAAGCTTTTGGTGGTAATAAAATTTGGAACTTCTTTGCTGAATAGACCTCAGAAATGCCCCTTTCCACTCAGGTAGACACACATAAATGAATTATTTACACACTTGCGTCTAGTATAATTCTTTCGGACCTATTATAGATGCAACGACGGCGCTATATCCACAGAGGACCATAGACTTGCCCCGAGTCTCTCGTTACGGGATATTGTTGAGTAGAATTTACACATACAGTGTCAAATTTGAGGGGAAAATTATAAATAAAAAAATCATAAATTTATTGCACTTTAACCATCTTAGTCATAAATCGTTCAATTTTGCTAATTGAATCCTAAATCTTTTCATATTTTACCAATTTAGTATATTCGGCCAATTTTGGTCCAAAATTGATGACATAATCACCAAAAGTCCTATGTAGCGCGGTCATCAACTATCTATGCTAATATGGAAATTTTTCATATATTTTTTGGAAATTTTAATAATATTTTTGGTTTTTATTTTATTTTTTATTTGGCCTAAGCATCAGCGAGGGTTGGTGGCCAACCTCCGTTGGCCATAGGTGAGGGTTGAACGCCTCACCGACATTAGGTGAGGGCGTTGCGACCCTTGCCCAGGCTAGAGCAAAGGTGGATGGTCTCGCCTAAATTCGGTGAGGGCCACGACACCCTCATCGAATCTAGGCCAAATAAGGTGTTGCAGTCCTTGTGGGGTCTAGGCACGGGTCGTGACTCAAGGATTGCAACACTCACACCTGATCTAGATTAGTTCACAATGCCTAAAGCCTGCAATACCCGCGAAACCCTCGACTAGTGATGGCTAGAGCATCTTGGCCCCTTGCCTATGGTGGTCAACTCGCACTAGTCCTCAAGCTAAAGAAAAAAATGAAAAAAAGAAAGAAAGAAAATTATTAAAAATTATTAAAAATCTCTACATCACTACCAATTGTGTCACATAGGACTGCTCGGTAATGACTTTGTCAATTTTTGACTAAGGTGAGTCCGGTGGGCTTAATTAACAAAATGAAAAGATTTAGAACTCAATTGGTAAAACATGAAAATGTTTATGACTTAATTGAAAAGTCTAGGATTATATTGGCTAAAGTCCAATAAGTTTAGGACTTTCTAAAGAATTTTCCTCAAGTTTCAGCTAGACTTGACTCATGTTTTAGGGGTTCGAAACACAAGTCATCTCGAGCTCAATTGAGTATTGAATTTCTTGCTTAATCTTGGTGCAAATCAAAAATTAAGATACACAACCTTGATTCAACTCAATTCAACTATAATTGTCAAAATATTTAAATCTTGATTAAACAGTTTAAGGTTTTGAAATTATTAGGAGTAGCCTAACAAATTTTCATATAAGAAGGTCTTGAATTTAAATCTTTTCAGACCCTTATCTACCTTCCTTAATATATATTTTCCTACATAGTTTTAGGTTAAAGTCCAGCTTACGCCTTAGAGTAAGGGTCAAAATATTTAGAGAATAATTCACGCATTCATCAAAAAACTTAAACTTCAAAACAATTGATAATAGTATCAAAAATTTTCATAACTTGAAAATGAATTTCGAATTCAAGCTAGAGCTCAATTTTAGTAAGCTTGAATATTTTTGCCTACACTTACGTGATTATCGGTATACCAAGTAATTTTAAAAATTTCTTTATATACTCATAATATTATGTGCTTTGGAAAAAAAAAAAAAAAAAAAAAAAAAGATCGTAATTGTTTGACTAGGCTCATGAGCTTGTCAAGTTTGACTCTCAGCTTCTTTAAGACTCCCTCCCCGGTCCCCTGTGTTATAGCTTAGATATCTTCTCCATACACACTCTCAGCTTCATTTCATTCCATAGATTTCGACCTCTTTTCCTCCAACTTGTCGATGGAGAAGCCGATAAAACTCCATGCGGCACTCTTCTCGACCCCTGGCATGGGCCACCTCATCCATATCATTGAGCTCGGCAAGTGCCTCATCGCCGACTACGGCTTCATCCTCCCCATGTAGTCCTCTTATGCCAAGGTTGAGATTATCGAGTCCACCATGACCCCCAAGCTCCTCGACGTCATGGAGCTCCTATTAGAAATTTTCTATAATATGAGCTTACATTAATTAATTAATTTTTTTATTTTAAATAATCAGGTTAATGATATTTCAATATTTGTTGAACCCTACAGTGATCTGATTAAATTGGGTATTGGCATCTATTGATAACGGGTCTAAGTGAGCAGCAAAATGTAGGCAATTGTGTTTAACTAAAACCCGTAATGGAAAAGACCCAGTTGACACACTACTAATTAGGGTTTGCTAGGTGCCCTCTCTAGCATATAAAATGGTATGTTGTACCTATCAGTTGCTTTAATTCTATTAAAAGCTGCTATATCGAAATAGGCAATAGAAAGGAAGATTTGGTATTCCGATAGATTATTAATTATCAATTGATCTACTTTTCTTCAAGTGAAACAATGGCTCAAACATGTATGTTTTATTCCGATGTGCTTATCGATCTCGGTGTTTTACAGTCATTTATGGATATGATCTTTCTTGATTGATTAGTTGTTTATGTGAATAAATTTATACATGTGGTATCAAAACTAATCATATATGATTGTAGAACATAAATAATAATAATAATAATAATAATGATAATAATAATAATAATAATAATAATAATAATAATAATAATAATAATAATAATAATAATAATAATAATAATAATAATAATTCATGGAAAAATTCGAAATTTTCTTCTTTGAGCCGAATATGGATGTTGGATCTTTTGATTGATTGATTTTGAAACCTAGGGCTTTTGTTCTACATGTCAAGATCTTTCTAATCATATATAATTTGTATAATTTCGTTGAGAATTGAGTGAGAATTTTAAATTTGAAATTCTAGGTTTATACATAGAAAATGTTCTAGAATTTTAAGTTACATTCTAGTGTTACCTTCAATTTTTATTTGATGGTAGCAACGGTTGGTTTAGAGATTACTGTAGCCGATTGTTTGTTCCCCATTGGATGAGCGGTTAGGGTTTGCCTTCTCTTCCTCCCGCCTCGTGTTTCGGTGCGATTGTGCGTACATGGTTTCTATGTGTTTGCATTAGGTTCTTGCGCATCCTTCCTTTTCCTTGATTGCCGCTTTGCCGCTTTACTTAGTGGACCGAGATTACACGTCAATTGATCCGCGTACGCAATGGGAGACACTTATGGGGTGCTTTTCGAGGTTTTTGCTGTTATAGAGTCAAGATTTGTGCCCTATTTTTCGTTGATTCTAGTTATTCCTATATTAAGTAGTTAGTGAGCCGCTGAAGCTTTGGGTTTTGGTGCCCACTTGTAGAATTGAGTCCATCTCATTTCGATGCATACATGGAGGAGGCTCCGTAGGATGAATTGTAGACTTGTGAAGTTCATATATATAATTCAAGATTGGATTTTGGAGCTATTTTGAGATGGTAATTTTAGATCGTTGGTGATGATCTACTCTGCTTGTGATATGGTAGAGTAGGGCCATGATCTGTTCACTCAAATTGTCGTCTTTTATCAGAGTCTCCTCTGTTGAGCCGTCAAACACTAAAACTTTATGACATATATCAAGCAAGCAAAGTATTCGTATGTTTCGGGCAAAGAAGCATCAATCCTCATGACCTGGTTTTGACTCTTGATTTTGGTTCCTTGGACCCTCGATAGCAGCAATATTTTAACCTTCTCATGGATGAGGGGAAAAGTGCCAAAAAAGTTCTAAACCTTTTATCTTTGTGCCGATTTAGTCTTAAAACTTTTTTGGTGCCGATTTAGTCTTAAACCTTTTTAGGTTGTGTCGATTCAGTTCTTTCCGGCCAATTTTGGCTAGATTTTGCTAATTGGACGCCGACCGGACGTGGCCTGATTGGCGCCGACGTGGACATATTTTACTAATAATTTTTTAATTTTTGAATTTTTTATTATTTTTTTATTATTTTAATTTTTTTCTTCTCCTCTTCTTCCTCTAGCCGGTCGCTGGACCTTAGCGACCAGCTAGAACCTTGACCTCACTGGCCATCTTGCTAATGGCCACGAGGCCGCCCTCAAGGCCTGGGCGGTGAGGCTCGCCCTCGTAGGATTTGGCAAGGGTTAAGCCTCGCCCATGGCCAATGAGGGCGAGCCTCGCCAGCTCGCCAGATTTGGCGAGTGAGGGGGTTCAAGCAGGGGGAGAGAGTTGGAGGGGTAGACTGCCGGTCACCGCACTTGAGTTGCGGCCATCAGCCTACAGCCGTACTTGGTTTCAAGCATTGAAGCTCCGGTAGGCCTCGATCCTTTTTTGTGCATTGTGTTGGTTGGACCAGGCTGGAGCTCACGGTCATCCATCGCACAAGCTCCATCCCCGACCTTCCTTTGTTTGCTGTGCACGTCCTGGATTGTTCTTCAAGGATTTGGTTCGAGATCTGAGGACGTTCGATCTAGGCACAACTTGAGAGAGAGAGAGAGAGAGATAGTCCTCTCTTAGTCAAGCTGAAGAAACCCTAGCCACGCGAGACCACCGCCGCAACACTGCCGCCCAATGCCGTCCACTCCTGCTCGCCACTTCACCGACTCGTTGCCATGTTTGGTGAGCCGGCGAAGGTTGAGCCTCACAAATCCGGCGAGGGCGAGCCTTGCCGCCCCGCACGAGGTCACCCTCGCGGCCACTATTGAGGTGGCCGGCGAGGTCGAGGTCGACCTCGCCGGCCATTGCCTCTAGCCGATCGCCGAGGTTCGACGATCGGCTTGAGGAAGAAGAGGGGAAGAAAAAAAAGAAAAAAAAAAAAGAAAAAAAAAAAAATTCAAAATTATTAAAATATTATTAAAAGTTGTCCACATCAATGCAGATTAGGCCACGTCAGTCGGCCGGCGTCCGGTCGGCAAAATCTGGCCAAAATTGGCCGGAAAAGACTGAATCGGCATAACCTAAAAAGATTTAGGACTAAATCAGTGCACAAACAAAAGGTTTATGACGTTTTTTGGTACTTTTCCTCATGGATGAGCATTATTGCTCACAATCCCTTTTGTTGATCCAAGGCCACAAAATGACCCATATTAGACACCAAAAGGATGAACCAGTGTTAAACCTTATATAAATTTGTATGCTTTCAGATGAGAAGCATACAAATAAAAAAAAAATAGCATAAAACTCAGCCAATGAAAATTGATAGATCTTTGGGACTACATAGTTCTCATTAGCCTAAGTCTAGGCTAGGCTCATCGCTAATAGCAGACATAAATCCATAGTTCAAGTTTGCATAAGTAGAAACCTGATGCGAAAATCCTCCGTTGGGCTGCCTTTGGTCTATTTTAGATAGCATGGCAGAGTTATTGTAGATACTGCAGTAGCTACTGTTAATATATTGTTGCATTGACCTTTACATATGGAGATTAAACAATGCTTCGGTGTTACTACGTAAATGACTGATTTCTTCCGGACTAAGCTTCCTTTTCCTTTTGAATTTTGCTCAAGGAGGAAATCCTTGTTTGATGATGGCCTTTTTAAGTCCAGGTCGGTTAGGGTTCCTATTTAATGAAACACGACCATTTGTTAGTGCAAGGTTTTGTCAATTTTAGCTTTTAGCTCTTTTATTGCTTTTCTTATATTAAGGTTAGGTCCTGTTGCTTTTCTGATAGAGTCACGTTCCCTTATCAAATCGATGTTTTGGGATAACTTATATGACGTGATCATATTTCTTGATGGGTCAAAGAACAAATCTTGTAAAATTGCCCAGATTATGTTGACCTTCTCGAGTTGGTTGTCATTTGGGCATGAAGATTTTTAAGGACTCTTCTTTGCCTTCAAATGTACGTGAGTGTTTCTTCCCACCCTAAGTACAAATTAAAGTAGTGAGTTAAAAAAAATTTAGCAAGTATACACAAGGAAGAAGTCGATTCTAGAAAATTGCTTAAATTTTGACTGAACAATTTCATCATGGTCGGAAATTTGCTGGCTTGGATTTAGCACTCTTTCTTGGCCAATGGATGTAGTCTGGTGAGTGCAACTCATCGGATGTGCAAGACTCTAGAGAGCACTTGAAAATGCTAGGTAAATTAGTAGGATCTTAGTTTCTATCATTGTGGCGACCACGAAAACAAATGAAAGAAAATGCCATGCCGTTGTTAATCTTTATTGATAAATTTCTGAATCATCAAATTGCGCCGAATCTGAATAAGGATTAATTTCATGATCATTGTCATCTTGATCTTAGTTTTGTGCGAAAAGCTAGATATTTTGACTGGAAAATTGATAGCAACAATGTGGTGGCCGGTTGTTTTGCAACTAGGCATCCTTGCATGTTGTGTGTGTGAGTGCTTGGGTGGCTACTTTTTTCGAAGACACGTGTGCTTGTGTGTGTACACATGCTATGTGTCAGTGTGCTCACATGCTCGTTTTAGTATATCTATTCCTTTTACAAACTCAATTTGGATTTACATTTACATTAAAAAAAATTGTGGCAAAAATTGTTGCTTGATAAATGCAATATGATATTGGGAAGCACATGTTGTAAAGTGTTTCATATTGTTTGATGAGTTTTGGGCATAAATTTTTGGAGTTTTTTTATTGATAAAAATTAATATATACAATTACTCCCCCAAAGGGAGTTATTGTGTATATTAATTTGAAAAATAGCATGAAAATTAATTCCCAAATTTAAAAAGATGGGGATTTATAATTGAAAAATATTTATCTGCCCAAAGGGGATAAATGTTTTGAAAATTATATGTAATTCCCCTCTATATTGATATTATGGAGATATATGATTTAAAGAATTTATTTGCTCAAAGGGGATGGATCTTTGACAATTATATGTAATTTTCCTTGTTGTTACTTTATAAACTTCATACTGTGGAAAATAATGATGCATTATACACCCTGCCCAAATGGGAGTTTATAATGTACTAATTATTTTTGTTGAATTACTTATTGCTCATAATTGATCTTATTACATTATGTGTGACAAACAGTTACCTTTGTTGTAAACAATAATAATGCCACAATTGAAATATTAATTTGATAAAATATTATATTGTTAAGGACTTGGTCAAAAAAGAGACATTGTGATTGAGAATATTAGAATTGAGTCTATGTTGGCCGATCTTCTAACAAAAGGTTTACAACTCATTTTGTTTAAAGAACATGTAAAAAATATGGGTGTTTTAGATTCTTTAGATTTTTTTTTTTTGTTAGTGGGAGTTATATAATTTGTATTTTTTTGATATTATAGTTATATGCGAACTGATAATGCTTTCATGATAACTATTAAAGTATTTATTTTCAATGATCATTATTGTTGATTCTATTGTTATCATTTCTCTTATTGACTGAGAAATGTAATTATAAAACAATATTTTTAAACAAATTTTAGTTTAAAGACGATTGTATATCACTGATTATGAGATCTCATGTTGGATTGTGACATAGTTGTGTAATGTGTAATTTTATGTTGTTTAGAAATTGCGCTAATGTAATTTCATGTCATTGAGAATTTGTATTAAGGATTGATAAGAAATAGTGTATATTTTGATCACATGTTGGCACTATTTCTTACTACACTATTAGGCCCATGATCCATAAAAATATAATACTCATTATGTGATTATGGAAGGTCATGTGTAGTGGTATTTTTTGAACACATTGATATCCATAGTCCTATACTGAGATTATATAGGATTGGATTGGTTTTGAGATGCCGTTATTGGAATATTATTTTTTAAAGTTGTGGTCACACAAAACAAAATTTTCAGTTATTAACCCGATAGTGTCATTTTCAATATAAAATCATTTTCAAAATAAAATAAGTTAATTAAGGTAGCCCAAGTGGGAGAATGTTGGAAATTTTCTATAATATGGGCTTACATTAATTAATTAATTTTCTATTTTAAATAATTGAGTTAATAGATATTCCAATATTTGTTGAACCATACAATGATATGATTAAATTGGGTATTATCATCTATTGATAATGGACCAAGGTGAGTAGCAAAGTGTAGGCTATTGTATTTAACCGAAGCCCATAATGGGAAAGACCCAGTTGACACGCTATTGATTAGAGTTTGTTAGGTTCCCCCTCTAGCCTATAAAAATGCATGTTATACCTATTAGTTACTTTAATCCCATTGAAAACTGTTATATCGGAATATGTCATAAAGATGAAGATTTTGTATTCTAATAGATCACTGATTATCATATTGATCTATTTTTCTTCAAATAAAGTAATGGCTTAAACATGTATGTTTTATTCCGTTGTGCTTATCAATCTCGGTTTTATATAGTCATATATAGATCCGATCCTTCTTGATTGATTAGTTGTTTATGTGAATAAATTTATATGGCTCCTCCCCTAACCTCTTGGTCCCGTGCCTCACCTCAAAGCCTAGACTTTCGTTCAAACCCTCCCAACATATTTAAGACAAAAATACTCCTGCTTTTTGAAAGAAATGAATTTTCTAATCCTTTCCCAATGTGAAAATCTTGTCATTTGTTCATGGAATTTTCTATTCTTTTTCATATGAGAGTACTTTATTTTGTTTCTATTTTTAGCTAGATGCCTTTTAATTTTATATCTATTCTCCATTTTATGTCTTTTAAACTAAAACGTGTTTAAGAGATGTAAACCCACCTAGCCTACGTAATTGGGCTTGGCCTACTCATCCTTTCTCATTGGGCGAGCCTAGTGGGTCATGATTGATGAGGTGCTCGGGCCAAACCTAGTTTGGGACGGGGTGTCTCTGGCCGCTTTAGCTAAGCACGAGCCTATGTGTCTTAGGATAGTCCCCAGCATTTTCTGATTAAGTTTCCCTGATTTCCATGAGGAAGATGTCTTGAGAGGCCACCCTTCCAACATGGAAGGGGGAGGTGAGGAGTTCAAATCTCCACCTTCTCAGGGGGGATAGGGGTAGGGACGCGTAAGTTTGAGAGTGGGTTGCAACTCCCACGCCCTGCAAGAGGCAGGACACAAGTCTGCAAGTGAGTGTAGAGTAGGAATAGAGTAGGACTGACCAAAAAAAAAAAAAATTATGTGGGTAATAAATGAGTTACCTAATAACTTAATGGGCTTATATAGATCATAAATGGGTCACTTGATAAGCTTAAGTTAAGTGAATTAAATCATTTTTAATTATTTTTTAATTATAGCTTTCATTAATTTTCTGAATTTTTAAATATTTTTTCTTTTTTTTTTCTTTTTCTTTCTTTTTTCTATGAAATCCACAATCACCAACTAATCCTCGCAACATCGAGCAAGTGTCCGACCCTTGCCCATGACAAACTCTCACCCTGTGGTCAGCGTGGGTTGTTGGACCCTTGTTGGACTTTGAATAAAACAAAAAGGACAAGATAGAAAGAAATGGAATAAAAAAAGAAAATTTAAAAATTTAAATTTAATTTTTTAAATATAAAAATTGTTCACTGGATTTATATTGCATAGAATTTTTTAAGTAATATAAATTTTTTCAAGAAATAAGAATTTTTTTTTCTAGATTGGGTCATATATGGAAATGTTTTTGTAATATGGATTGTGTTAGGTATGGATTGAGTTGGGTTGGGTATAGGTTTTTATATTTGTATTAAATGGAAATAAGTCAAAATGGGTTAAATGAGTCAATTTGGATTGAATCATTTTTGACTCGACCAATCAACCCACCCGTTTGATAGGTCTAGACTTGTGCCATATCAAACTACTTCAACATTTCCATGTGCCGAGAGGAAAATTATCCATAGATCACTTTAAAGAGGTTACGACTTGAAATGGACTAAACTTAACAGCTAAGATGGGGTGAATTGGTTGTCGTGTGAATTTTAAAATTTTTTCATGCAAAACATGCCTAGACCTTGAAATAGTTTTTGCAAATGAACTATGAAATGCAGAGCAAATTATCTTATAAAAAAAAAAATTCAAAGAGCATTAGGGATAGAACAAATTGTCGACCAAGGTTCTAGAAATATGTGGTCTAATGTGATTTTGGAGAAAAAGTTGATGATAATTTGTGGTATTTCTTAAGAGCAAAGGTGTATAGATTTTAGGGATAATATTATGAAAAACCTTAAATTGGTACATGTGTGACAAATTTTATCAAAACTAATTTTTTTATTATCAAAAATCACAAACCAATACATATGTGATAAATTTACTTTGAACTAATTTTTTTTTACTATCAAAAACCTTAAATTGATATATTATTATAATTTCCATTAAATTGGATTAATATAATGAAAAACTATAAACCAACATATATGTAAGAAATGGAAGATAAAACCCCAAATTCGTACAATCGTTAATTACCATATGTTATCTAACTTAGCAATTTAACAGTAAAATTTAATAAAAAATAACAGATGGTAAATTTTTCACAAATATATAGTTTGAATTTTTTTTGGTTAAAAAATTAATTCAAATAAATTTATCATAAATGTACTAATTCAAAATTTTTCATCGTATTAACCTTAGATTTTATTCAGGGATGCGATTAAGAACATTGGCTCTTGGTAGCTAAATGGCTAATAAATCCAAATGCCAATAAGACTTGGCAATCAATGAGAGGAAAGTGTGTAGCATCGTCGAAGATAGCAATCTCGATAATGCAAGCGGCCCCATTTGTGCCTACATGCATTAACTATGCTCTCCAGCATTTTAATAGGGATGTTGCAAGTTGGAAATTGATCATATGGGACACCTTTTTAGGATTGACAAGAATTATTAGACATTTGAAATATCCCACTCAAGATGGTCTCTGATGGTTTTATATGAGATGGGCTTAAGGCCCGTCCGTCCAAGTTAAGCCCAAAAAGCCTGGCCCACGGGAATAGGGCCCGTGGATAGAGGGACGTATAAAAGGGAGGAGAGAGAGAGAGATGACGCCGGTTGGAAACAAACGTACGTATGTCTTCTCCCGTGCGCTCTCTCTCTCTTTCCAAAAAGAAAAGGAAAAACCGTAAGGCTCCGGCAACTTTTTTCTTCCCTTCAATGCGTCATCGGATCAAACAGGGCCAAGTTTCTCTTCCTCTATCGGAGTCGGTGTCTAATCTATGGCTAACAAGGTACGCTCGAATCCGTGGTGTGCTTTACGATTGGTGATACGTGATTTTCCCGGGCTTCGTCTTCTGCATTGCTTTAGGGGTTCAATTTAGTGTCGAATCCGGTTTTCGGGGATCCGTTATTCCCAACATTGGTATAAGAGCCCTAGTTCACGTTTTCCTGACCTGTTTTGATGTTTTTGATTGATTTTTTGCAAAAACAATTCAGCCATACGGATCGGGGCGAGAAATCCCGACACCCGAGCGCTGTTCGGCCATTTTTCCGAGTTTTTGTAAGTCGAAATCAAATTTTGATGGCATAGGGAGAAAGGGGTCGTCGAGATGAGTTCGGCGACATGTCGTGCGCCGCCGGGTCGACGCCGCACGTGCCCACACGCACGGCTAGAAGGCGCTACGCGTGGGTGCGCGACGCGCCTAGAAGTGCTGGCTCGCCCAGCGCGTGTGCGGCACACGCGCCGGTCGGAGAACCAGCACATGCACGCCGCCAGCGACGAATCGGCATGCGCCGGTCGGCAAACCGACGTGTTTTGGCGTCACGCGATAACGTCATTGTGACATCACCCAATGGTCAGTAACCGCTGGGATGACGTCACCGATGACGTCATCACCGACGACGGTTGGCCAGGCGGTCACCGGCCGGCGACCCGACTCGACCAGCGGACGCTTGGCACACGTGCGGCACATGCGGTCGGTTCGTCTGACCCGGCCTGACTGGTCCGACCGGCCCGTCCGGTTCGACCAATCCGACGACTGGGCGACTGGACCGTTGACCCGTTTACCAACGACCGTTGACCGTTGACCGAAAAAAAAAGGGGGAAAAGAATATGTTTCTTTTTCAATTAAGTCTATGTGGATTATATGTGATCTCTTATTTGTTTTGCATTTGTTGCAGGAACAATGTCTCCCTTGAGGTTGCGCACACCTATTCGTGCAATTACCGATGAACAAAAGGAAAGCCCGCTATCTAACCCCAAACGCAGGGGAAGGGTTCGAACCCGTGGAAGCGATGCTTCAATGCATAACGCGCGTCTTACCCGCGCTTGGGGGTCGGGCATCGATGGGAGAGTGGTGACTTGACTTAATTGATCACGTCCTTGAAGTCAACGAAAAAAATTCAAAAGGTTATATGGAATGGTCGTCCTATACCACAGTTAGAGATGGTGTGATTTTTCATAAACACTCTTTCACCTGAATGGCAAGATGTGTTGAATCGCATATGAGATGTCAACGAAGCTGCTTCATATAAGAAAATTGTAATGGATTTTGTGAATGAATATTACTGTATTGTTACAAGGGAAAAGATCAAGAAATTGAACAAAAGATGATCTTTCCCAGTTCGTGTGCTGATTTGGTGTTAGTTGTATTAGTTGAACTTAATTAAGTGTGCTTTATGGACATTTTAATGTAATGTTTACTACTTGATTGTTGATGATGTGGCAACCAATATGTTAGTTGTATTAATTGAAAGCATTATTGTTTTTATTGGATATCATTTATCTAGTTCTTTATGTTATTGCTGGTTGCTGTGGGTAATTAGTTGTGGGTAGTTTTAGAAGTTTTTGTAACTTCATAGAATTGATTTTACATATGACAATCATATTAATGATAGTTTTAAGTTAGGATTTTTGAAGGATAATTGGAAACGTAGTGACCTTTTGATGTTGAAGCCTTACTTGAAATTATTCATTAATATGATGGGTCTGTGCAAAAGGATGCATAAATGATAGGCATTAATAATTTATGCATATATGTCTGATGTGTTCAGATCAATGGCTTCAGCCACAAAGAGCATAGTTACCGAGCTAAACAAAGGTGAAAAGCTCAATGGTGACAACTATGATATATGGCACATGAAAATCCAATATGTGCTGAAAAAGTAAGAAGCATTAGAAGCTCTTGACCATATTATGGAAGATCTTAAGGATGCCATGTGCCACCTTGAGCTAGTAGAGGACCGCCTAACGGCATTTGAGTCGAAAATGGACAATTGCAATGTTGGTTCTAGCTCAGAAAGGGCTTTGAGCTCTAAACGCAAGCGTATTGATTCGTTCAATATGTGGGATTGCAAAGGATCAAGTCCTTGTTGCAAGAAATCAAGAGTTAACCAACACAAGAGAAGAAAACGTCCTAAAGTGAAGAAAATGTCAAGGGTGAGATGTTACAATTGTGACAAGAAAAGTCACTATGCTCGTGACTGCCGTGAGCCAAAGAATGTAAACACCCTTTGTACTAATCAGAACTTTACTTTTGTGTCGAGTTTTGTATTCTTGACTGAGTCTAATCCTTTGTGGACTGTAGATTGAGGAGCAACAGACCATGTAGCGAAGGATAGAGGATCCTTCGTGGAATTTTGACGAGTACTAATTGGAACTAAGTGGGTCTATATGGGAAACAACTTTAGAGCTGAAGTGAAAGGAATTGGCACATGCCAACTGAACATGCGTGGTGGACGCACTTTATTCCTACATGATGTATTATATGCTCCGGAGATTCGTCGGAATTTAGTGTCTGTTTTAGTGTTGGTTAAACTAGGTTTTAATATGGACTTCCATAATAGAGGTGTGGATTTGTATTTGAATGCAAACTACTATGGTTGTGGTTATTTTCTGGATGGTTTCATTGTATTAGATATTGATTATGTTAATACAAATGTTAGTTATTCCCTTATCACGTCTCCTAATACCTATGATAATGATGTGAATGTGTGGCTTGCTAGACTTGGTCACATTGGCCAACAAACATATGAATAGACTAGCCAAAGAGGGCTTGTTGGGCAACATTGAAAAAGTCGATTTGCCCATATGTAAGCATTGCCTAGAAGAGAAAACGACACGGAAACCATTTGGAAAAGGTAAAAGAGCTGAATTTCCTCTGTATTTAATCCATTTTGATGTTTGTGGTCCAATGAATGTGAGAGGAATGCATTGGGTTGTTTATTTAATCACTTTTATAGATGATTATACTCGATTCGGATATGTCTATTTGATTTCTCATAAATCCAAAACAATAAGTTGTTTTAGAAGGTTTATGAACCTGGTAGAAAATCAATTAGACAATAAAATAAAAATATTGAGATCTGATCGAGATCGAGAATATCTATCTGATGAGTTCAGAAAATTATGTGATGAAAAAGGAATAGAAAGATAGTTGTTTATTCCGCATACTCCTCAACAAAATGGTGTTGTAGAGAGAAGAAACATAACCTTACTGAAAATGGTTAGGTCCATGATGGCGCATGCTAACTTACCTATTACTTTTTGGAGTGATGCGTTGTTAACTGCTGCCTATATACTTAACCGGGTACCTTCCAGATCAGTTATTTCCACTCCATATGAGTTATGGACAGGTAGAAAATCGGACTTAAGTTTTCTTAAGCCATGGGATTGTGCTGCCTATACTCATGAATCCTCTCACAAGTTTGGGAAATTGGGTCCCAAATGAAAGAAGAGTATTTTAATGAGATACTCCGAACACTTGAAAGGGTATGTGTTCATAGGTGAGCAGGAAAGTGGGAGTATAACTGAATTTGAATCACGGGATGTCATATTCTTAGTGGATGAATTTCCTAAGAAGGGCAAAATAGGGGAAGATTACTCCCTATTTGAAAGATTGGATCAAAATAATGATATTAGTGGAGTTCGTCCAAGTGGGAGTGATATGAGAAGTGATGAATTGAATTCAACTCATTCTCAATTGCAACCACATGATGAGATGACATCATCATTATCTAATCCTAGTGGGAGCATAATGGGAAATGATATGCTAAGTGTACAATCTCCCATACAGTGAATGAGTCGCCAAAGTATTCCCCTTCGATGTTTTAACATTGAAGAGGAAAATTTTTATGATTGTTCCACAAGATAAGGATGAGCTAATAAATATTAATGAGGCTTTGAATTGCCCTAGTAAGGAAAAATGGATTTATGAAATGGAAGAGAAAATTGAGTCAATAAAATCAAACCAAGTCTGGGAACTGGTTGATCTTCCAAAAGGACGCAGAGCTATTGGGAACAAATGGGTTCTCAAAATAAAGTGAAAGGCCGATGACTCGATAGAAAGGCATAAGGCTCGCTTTGTGGCGAAATGGTATAATCAACAGGAAGGAATTGATTATGAAGATACATTTTCTCCTATAGTGAGATTTACCTCAATTCGCATTATTCCGACAATAGTGGCTAGTCTGGATCTTGAGTTGCATCAAATGGATGTAAAGACTGCTTTCCTCAATGGAGAATTAGATGAAGAAATATATATGGAACAACCTGCTGGTTTCATAGTGAAAGGCCAAGGCCTTAAGCAGTCGTCAAGACAATGGTATATACGTTTTCATAATGCTATAATGACATATGGTTTTACAATGATAGATGATGATCATTGTGTATATATCAAAAGATCCAATGATCAATTTGTGATCATATCATTATATGTTGATGATATACTAATTGTCGAAGCAATAGAGAGTTAGTTAATACTGTCAAGAGTTAGTTGTCTTCCAACTTTGAGATGAAGGATATGGGTGAGGTTGCATACATTATTGGAGTTAAGATTTCAAGAGATCGTTGTCTCTTTTGCAAGAAACATATGTAAATAAAGTTCTTGAATGATTTCGTATGCAAGACTGTAAACCCATAGACACTCCTATTGCAAAAGGTGAAGGATTGAGCCATAGACTGTGTCCAGGGACTCCACAAGAGAATGAACAAATGAAATATGTTCCTTATGTTAGTGCTGTTGGGAGTTTGATGTATGCTATGATGTGTACAAGACTCAACATATGTTTTGCAGTTGGAATGGTGAGTAGATATCAATCCAATCCAGGTCCAGCACATTGGAAGGTCGTTAAGAGAATACTAAGGTATCTAAAGGGAATTGCTGATTACAAGTTGAATTACCAAGGAAAGGATCTGCGACTTGAAGGCTATTCAGATGCTGATTGGGGAGGAGATTTAGATGAAAGAAAATCTACCTCTGGATTTGCTTTCTTACTGAACAATGGCGCCATATCATGGAGCAGTAAGAAGCAAACGTGTATAGCCTTGTCCACGATGGAAGCTGAGTTCGTGGCATTATCAGCAGCGGTACAAGAAGGAGTTTGGCTTAAGAGATTTTTGGATCATCTAGGTGTTAATGAGAAAGCTGCAAATCCATTATTGGTTAACTGTGATAGCCAAACAGCTATAGCATACACTAAAGATCCAAAGTATCATCGCAAGACCAAACGTATATATACCAAGTATAACTTTGTAAAAGATATGATTGCACGAAAGGATGTGAACTTACAGTACATATCCACGCATAGAATGTTAGCATATCCTATGACAAAGCCAATATCTAGAGATGTGTTTTGTGGTCATGTAAAATCTCTAGGATTGCGTAGAGTCTGATGTACTGAATTGTAATTTCCCTGAGTTGTTCACATTTATGAAATTTTGTTTTTCATTGATTAATGCCTATGAATCTATGTTTGATCTTTATGCATCTTAATGCTTAGTGCATTATTTTAAGTTAAGGAAGTATGTCGGACAGATAAAAGATTAGCCCACTCACACGAGTAATCGCTTCTATTTACTGCGTGATAAATAAAGATGAGACAATTTTAAGCTTATTATTTAGGTGATAATCAAGAGCTCAAGCTTAAATACTTATGTCGCCTTAACTAAGTGTTAAGATGAGGACATGATACTTATTATGTCCGAAAGTAAAATAACCCACATATTTTACTTTATCTGTCTAAGATGCCATTTGTGAGTTCTGATGAATTTTGTAAATGAGTAGATACGTGAACTCAAGTTAGACATTGGGTATGTCTGAACTATCATCTGTACGGTATTGAAAGGTGTAGACATACGCTCCATGGGAAATGAGTTAATACCGTAATACGTATTTTATACTACGTATGCATGAGACGACCAATAAGAGTGGCAAAAAATTTGATCTCAACTTTTATGATGTGTGAGACTCTTGAGGAAAAAAGTTCCTCAATTTTTAGTCCCATCATGACTCTTACTTATTCTCAAGATGTCTATTTAGTGTTTGTTATCTTAGGGTGTTGCCAATGGTCATGAGATAATTCGATCTAATGGGGCATTTCTAGAAAAGCAAGCTGAACTGAAATTGAGAGCTTGAAAGGAAGAGGAAGATCGATTTTGGAGAATCACATTGTAGTTTTGTATTCACTAGTCGACCAATTATGACTGTCTTTGTGATAATTATAATTGTGAATACAATATATATATCATGTTTAAAAGAGATCAAGAGAGATATAAAATGTGATCGATCGATCTAGGGTACTGCATACTAAATTTACTCGGAGTGTGATGCCTATTATGAGCTGCTATATATTCCTAGCAGATGTATAGCAACGAGTTCTCAAAGTATGCTGGTTGCACGGATTATTCACCGGTATGAATGTTGAAGAGGTAAAGAGAATTCTGTTCGGCCCACCATGTGCGAGTGGGAGATGATGGTTTTCTATGAGATGGGCTTAAGGCCCGTCGGCCCAAGTTGGGCCCAAAAAGCCTGGCCCACGGGAATAGGGCCCGTGGATGGAGGGACGTATAAAAGGAGAGAGAGAGAGAGAGAGAGAGAGAGAGAGAGAGAGAGAGAGAGAGAGAGAGAGAGAGAGAGAGAGAGATGACACCGGTTGGAAACAAACGTACGTACGTCTTCTCCCGTGCGTTCTCTCTCTCCAAAAAGAAAAGGAAAAACAGTAAGGCTCCGGCAACTTTTTCCTTCCCTTCAAGGCGTCATTGGATCGAACAGGGCCAAGTTTCTCTTCCTCTATCGGCGTCGGTGTCTAATCTGTGGTTAACAAGGTATGCTCGAATCCGTGGTGTGCTTTACGATCGGTGATACGTGATTTTCCTGGGCTTTGTCTTCCGCATTGCTTTAGGGGTTCGATTTAGTGTCGAATCCGGTTTTCGGGGATTCGTTATTCCCAATAGTCTGGAATCCACAGGTTTTTACATGCCAATTGCTCGTTCATCGGTTTAACGAATCATGTGATAGCGAATTGGCGTGATATTTTCTCCAAATTGGTTTGGCCAATAGTGATTAAGTTTCCTTGAAATCCCCTCAATTCCCCACCAAAAGCAGCAACCCTGGGGCCTTTGAGTTTCACCTTCGACTTCAATCCCATGTCGAAGGTGCGCGCATGAGGATGTGGATATGTATTTGTGTGCTGAGCCATTTTATTTTCGGCTGGCAATTATCTGAACGAAGGCTTCCATGAATTGATGCCAATGGAAGAATTTTCAAAAGAGCCTTAAGTTCGAGACAGTATTTTATATGGCCTCAATCAATGGAGTTGACCTTCAGGACTGAGGGAAACGGTCTCTTTGGGGAATCGGAACCTTCTGGCATGTTGCATGTTCAAGGCCATTGATCGCTTCATCCGTCTCCTTGATAGGACTGGAGGAAAATTGTCAAAAAAAAAATAAATTTTGTTGTACGAATATCGATTTAATACTAAACATATTAATTTAACCAATTTAGCTTTATTTTTTTTTTTTTTAAATTCACCAATATTGACCATACTACATAACATGCTTAATGCTGATGTAAATAATTTCTATAATTTGTTTAAAAGTTTCTAAATATATGCATTTTATTTTATGCACTTTTTTTTTTTATAGCTACAACCAACGATATTGGGTGAGAACTTGTAGGCCATTACCAATCTAGACAAGTGCTAACCCCCGCCCTTGTCCAAAGGTCAATGAGCACCAACTACAATGAAGTAAAAAAAATAATATATTAAAAATACAGAAAATTATCCACATCATATGTCAATTGTGCCACGTAAACTAATCACTGTTTATATTAGCAATTTTCAATCAAAATTAGATTGAAGAATTGTATTAATTTTCAAAAGATTTAAAAAATTTAAAATTGAATTCACATTCATATATTAGATTTAGAAGATTTATTTTTATTATCATCTCTGTCCATGGGAAGCCCAGCTTCCGACCTTGCAATTCACTTTAAATTCATTGAAAAGTGATGAACCCCCCCTGGTGAAAAAGGCCTTGATGGGAAGAGTCAAGTCGTGACCCGTTTTTTGTCCTTTTCCTAACAATTGCAAAACATTATGACATGTTCACGAAAAGGACCCAAACACAAGATTTTGGAGAAGTCTTCCTTCCTCATGAATTTGACTCACCGCACAGCAGGATAAAATTCGATACTACATGATATATACCCGGAGTTAATCGAAACCACAGAAAAAGAAGAACATCGTCTAGGAACGATGTGCTTGTGCTCTAATCTTCTATGATACGAATTAGCGTTTGTCTATTCAGTCCATATATAAATATATATCCTATTAGAAAGTGCCATAGGACACTTAGGCCCTGCATATAATGTTTCTATTCCTTTTCTGTTCCCGGGAACAGAAACAAAAAAAAGTGTTTCTGTTCCGGGGAACGGTTTTTTAACAAAAGAACGCGTTTAGTAACGTTTGTTCGGGGAATAAAAAATGAATAGAAACACATTTGGTAAATTTTATTCTTTTTTTGTTTCTTTTAATTTTTTAATATTTTTATTTTATTTTCCATATTTTCATTTCTTTTTTATTTTTTTCTTCTTTTACCCGGTCGCCGGCCTCCAGCGACCGGCCGACGGGCCGGCAGCCTCGCCCAGCCATGGTGAGGCTCGCCGGCCCCCGGCGAGGTCGAGCCTCGCCATGGTTGGGTGTGGCTCGGCCTTGCCTTGGCTGGGCGAGCTCGGGCTCGCCCAGATCCGGCGAGGCCGAGCCAAGGTGAGGCTTGGCGTTGCCGGCGCGGGCAAGGCCGAGCCTCACCGCCCTGCCATTGGAGCCGAGCACCTGCGCCCTCAAGCTCGCAGCTCGACACCGTCCCCATCTCACCACGCCATTCGCGACGCCGTCTGCTAGTCTTTGCCCGCGTCGCCTTGTGTCGATCCCAAAGCCTCTAGTGCCGCGCCGCCGTCGCACCATCCTTCAGAGCCCCTCGCCGGAACTCTAGCCGAAGATCTCCCCTCGAGCGAGGCCGAGCCTCGCCTTGGCTGGGCGAGCTCGGCCTCGCCGGCTCGGGCGAGGCTCGGCCTCATTGAGGGCTGGCGACGCTCCGGTGAGGTCGTCGACCCTCAATGGCGTTGCCGGCCCTCGACGGCGTCGCCGGCCCTCGACGGCCGGTCGCCGGCCATGGCCAAGGCTAGCGACCGGTCAAAGAAAAAAGAAGAAAAAAAGAAGAAGAAAAGAAGAAGAAAAGAGAAGAGAGAGAAGAAGAGAAGCGTTTCTTTTTGGCTTTGAAGAAGTGTTTCTTTTCTCCAGAAGCAACTTTTTTGTGTTTCTTTTTTTTGCTCCAATTTTGTTCCGAGAACAAAAAAAAAAAAAAAAAAGAAACACAACCAAACGCGTTTCTGTTCCTTTTTTGTTCCCGGGAACAAAAAAAGTACAAAAGTGTTCCAGATATATTTTTTTGGAACGTTTCCATGCAGGGCCTTATTAACAATTATTGCATTTGATAAATATGTATTCTAAACAATTGAGTGAATTTGACTTATCATAGTGGAGATAAATGCACAAAAACAATACTATTTAAACAATGTTTTGAAAATTTTGGTTGAGATAATTGCTCTATATATGTATGAAGAGCGTATATATAGAGCATATTACTAACTATTTTGATCACGGATAGCAATTTCCCTCTATATGGTGCTACGTGTCAATTTAAAATACTTTAATTTAGGGGTAAGCATAGTTCTAGGGTAGTACCATAAATTGCACAATTTGACCAGCACTCCAGATGGGTAAGTTTCAAGAACAAGTTTTTTTATTCTTCTTGTTCCATGTCTTCACACAATCCTTTAGTATTTCATGGCGTTCGATGATGAGTATGTAATTAGGAACCACTAATATCATATTTCATTTTATGACAATATTCATGATTGAGAGTTTTACTTTGTTAATATTTCATACTCTTTGTTTGTCTAGATATGAATTATGGTCAGTGAATTATAACAGTAAATGGTAATCGTTAAAGGTGATGATTCATTATAACATGTAACGGGTAAGTTTAGATTATAAGGTATGCAAAGCAGGTTGTAAGTTCCAAAATTTAAGAACCAATTCTAATGAGTAGATTCTAAATTGTAAGTGGAATCTAGACCAACCTAGAACTACCCAACTTTACTTTAATTGACGCATGAGTAAATACTGTTGTCGAGTCATTATCATGCTTGTGCATATGCTTAGCATTTTCTTTTTTAATCTTTTCTCCAAAAGGAGCTTCCTTGACCAAGTAATTCAATGTTTGACTTGATTAAAGTAAAAGCCAATGAGATTATTTAACTTTTTGGCTCCAAAAATTTCCATGTCAACGGGCACATTGCTCATCCTCCAACAACCCACCTCGATGGAGTAAAAGATGAATCCAGACAGAACTTCAGGACTGCCATTATCTATTGGGCAGCACATCTGAAGCTCCGCACCGTGGCTTGAAACATGCAACTTGGCTGGGACTCGGACAGCCACTCGAACCCCAACTTGTCTCGTTTGTGCTTCGGTTTGACATCATCAGATGGCGGTGACGAGGCCAATGGATTCAAGGCCCCATTTGAACCGTTAAGCAGATCTCTGTACGTACTGAAAACTCTCACAGAAGTTGGTCAAACGGGGCTCAAGCTTGCACTGAGCTTTCTCACTTGTGCGAGACTTTCCCTTCTCGACAAGCCCACATGCATCGCAAAAGGGTTTCCGTATGTGGAGATCTCTTCCAACATTAGTGAATTCTAAAAGGCAGAAATAGTTTTGGGAGAAACCGATCGACTCATTTAGTCATAGATTATGTCTTGTGGATTGCCACAAAGGAGTCGATACCAATGGAGGTTTCTCTCAGTTAATGGTTTTAATTCTTCTTCTTCTTCTTGTTTTCCCGCTATTCCACGAAGACACGTCTTTAACACTGTATTATCCTTTTAATGCCGTCATGTTATCGACAGGAGAATTGTGCAAAAATTCTAAATTTATTGTACGGCCATCAATTTAGTTCTAAATTTGCTAGTTTGATCATTGCAATTTTAAGACTTTTGATGATTTTCCAATTTATTTTTTCAAGCTTATCCACGTGGACTAATCAATGTCATTTGTCCCATATGACACAGTTGACAATCTAAATATGTCCAACAGAGCTCAAAATGAAGTCATTTTGAGAAAAAAAATTCAACTTTTTCAATTTTTCATTTCTTTTTATTATTTTCCTCAATCTTCTTGGATTCCAGTAGTTAGAGCCTTGGTGATGGCCACCAACCCTTGCTTGCCCCAAGTGAGGTCGCACAACCCTTGCCAGATCTAGGCGAGGACTACAACCCTCGCCTTTGACCGATGAGGATTGTGCTGCCCTTGCATGTTGCTCAAGATCAATTGGGAAGAAGATGAACCGAATAAAAAGAAAAAAATTATAAAATTGATAAGAAACTACAAAACAATGTTGTTTAATTTAAAATCATCAACGTCAGTTGCCAGTTGAGATACCCAGGCTAACCAAACTACCATATTGGCAATTTGCAATTTAAATAAGTTGAATGGACTACATTAAGGGAGTGCATGACAAAATTTCTGTCTCTCTATTTCTCTGTTTTTATGTTTCCCGGAATAGTTTGGAATAGAAATCCGTTTGGTAACTCAATTTCATTTTTTTTTTGGAATAAATTTCTATTTCAGAAATAGATTTTGAGTAGAAATCAGAAGTTAAAATTTTTACCTTTTTCAATTTCTAAAACAAAAATGAGAAATCAAAATTTTTATTATCGTTCACTCTCGTCATCTCCCGTCACCTACTTGCTGCCCGTGAGATGTCGGACACCTACCATCAATTGTTGGCCAGCCACCACCGCCCCGATCGCCGCACTCCGGCTGCCCGTCGCCAACCGCTTGTTGCCAAATGCCGGACGCCCACCGGTTGTT
Source organism: Eucalyptus victrix (assembly GCA_016097545.1). NCBI lineage: Eukaryota > Viridiplantae > Streptophyta > Magnoliopsida > Myrtales > Myrtaceae > Eucalyptus > Eucalyptus victrix. Next base: position 18,621,829 of record CM027842.1, on the reverse strand, counting down.
GGTTGCTCATCGTCAATCATGGGATGCCGAAGACTCATCACCAACCATTGGATGTTCACTAACAACTGTCCGTCACTCGCCACCGGCCGCCGGATGTCATCTCCTTGTGACCCACCATTGGCCACCCGCCGCCGGCCTCCTGTCGCCGAACTTCGGATGTTAGACGCCAATTGCTAATCACCGGACTTTGATGTCGGACTTCGAACTTTGGCTGGCCGCCGCCGATCACTAGACTTGGCACCGAGCATCAAACGTTGGATTTTAGACTTCAATTGCCCCCCACTGGTTGCCAAATGCCGAATGCTGGTCGCCAAATGTTGGACTTTAGACTTCGGCCGTTGGTCACTAGATGCTGAACGCCGGTTGCCGAACGTCAAACTTGGGCCATTGGACACTGGTTGTTGCCGCTCCTAGAAATAGAAGTTTTATTTTGTTATCAAATGAATTTTTATTTTAGAAGTAGAAATTTTAAATTAGTATCAAACGCGTTTCATTACTTAGAAACTCATTAATGGAATATAAATTATTTTTATTTTAGAAATTTTATCATGCATGCTCTAAAAAAATCACTAAAAAATATTTAGGATTACGTTAATTGATATAATATCAAAAATAAAAATATAAATTGTTTTTAGAAATTGATTTTCATTTAAGTTTAGATAAAATCGGTGACCGGCCAGTAGCTTCAAATCCTTTTGGACAATTTCCCTCGGTATCAATGCCTACGTCAATCTCGCCGCACGAGATACTTTAATTATCATCATCGTCCATCATGAAACTTAAATGCGAACGTTGACGAACGCAGCTTCTTGCGGCGTAGGCAACAGTCACGTGGACGAAGACTTTGGCGACAGCAATAGCAATAACTTCAGCCAACGGGATCGATCGCAAGCAACGGACTTTTCAATACGTCGTGCGAGCTTTACGGCGATCGGGACCGGGACATGTTTCTCCGTATTGGACCGATTTCTAGCGGTCAGCCAACTTGTAGACTTGGGCGAGCCGTTGGCACCGCAATCCCAGCCAAATTGGAAGATAAGATCAGGAGCTTTTGGAGCTTTTAGGATGGTCACCCTTCACGCATGGTGGAAGTGTAGATGCTATGATTTTCACGTCTTTGGAGCACGTGGGCACATGATAATGTAGTTAAAATACTAACTTGATTCACGGCAAATGCGTTAATATAGATCGCAATTTCTCACTGCCGAGCTTGCCCATGATTGATTTGATGGTTAATGAAAAGTGGGTGGTGACCATTGAGGTGTCAAATTTTGCTACGTGCTCCCAACAAATATGCCAAATCGTTGTTTTCAAATCAGCTTCAAAGAATAGAATGGCCGGGAATCGTCTTCCTAAAAAGAAGAGTCTTCGTTTGAAAAAATATAGTTTCAATTGGCTCGGCTTCGAACGCCAACCCGGCTTCCTTAGATAATCAAATCAAGTTTCAAGCCGGTCAATCGTTTCAAAGGAAGAAAAGAAAGGCCGAAATCAAGATGAATGTCGACCCGGTAAATCACCTAACTTTGTATAGCGACAGTTCTTCAAACTCAAGGCGATTCTCGTCACGAGTCAAAGTTGTCTTGCTGTCGATATAACGAGCGAAGCGAGCAAAGAAAAGAAGATAGTTAGACTGTCGGAGGTAGGGGCGGAACTTGATGTTGCTTTCTTACTCAGACTATCTCTAGAACTTCTATGTTTGTCTCATTGGGAGAAGACTTACAAAATCTGGTTTGGTTTCAATGAGCATTTTCCTTCTTTCAACAAGCATGATCGGTTGGGTCCACCTCATGGGGCCAACATATCTTATCAAAAAAGAAAAAGAAAAAAAAAAAGAAGGAAGAGGCTGAACGTTCTTGATGGTGAAGAGATAAAAGAAAAAAGGGAGCGTTTGCACAAAGAGAAAAAGAAAACAAAGAGATAGCGGCTCAGAGGAAGCGAGACTTTAGATTTCATGTTGAAATCTTGTCAGAATCTATTGAAATTTTATTACGTTGTTCATAAGATCTAGATCTACTTGTTGGTTGGTCTTGTTTGTTGAAATCCTTCTTCAAATTTCCTCTCAACTTCTTCAATTGTGGTTAGAGTTTTCTTACTCTTTTGTTTATTCACCTTTGTGATGATAATGTATTATTATATTGTCAATGTGTTGAGCCTCTAGCAGTGTGACTAAAGATGAACTATTGTGTATCTTACTATTCTTAAGTGATTAGTGATTAGTGGAAATTTTGAACGGCCTTGTAGTTTTAATTGTATTGGGTTTTCTGCGTAAAGATTATGAAGGTTGCTTTTCTGCTTGGTCTTTAATTATTGGTGTCCTTACAATATATCCATGATTCCAACAATATCAACACCAAACTAGTTTTTTAACCAAAGTATATGAAAGCAACCCAATCAGATGTAGAAATGATGCGTGTTGCTTTTCTGTTTCTTCTTTAATTATAGGTTTTGTGATGACCTTCCCAGAGGTGGATCACCAAGAGGAAAGCTTGTGGATTACTAAACAAGAACGAAGATTCTTCTTACGAGGCGATCATTTGCATTTAGCATAGACTCTCCCAAGTCCTACCAATCGCAACTTGATAACCAATTCGACATGTGTTTAAACTTACCTATAGAGCCACCACTAATTAGTTTGGGTCGATTAGACATCCGAGTAAAATGTGGAAATATATTTTACTTTTATGAACTAGAGATTTATAGGTACAAGAACTTGATTATGCTAAATTAATCTAACTCACTTTTGATACATTTTCTCTTTATTTTAAAAATATTTTAAATGAAATCTTTGCCGGTCTTTGTACAATGCCACTAATATGTAAGATATGACCACACGAGCATGCAAATAATGGAACAACATCCGATAATCAAAATCATGAATGGATTATATCAAAGATAATTGTATTCATCATAAAAAAGTTACTACATTCATGATTTAGAAAAATATGCAAACGAAATGCATGCATGCTATGCATGATTTGGCACGAAATTCTGACTAATTAACATGCGGTCTACACCGTTTCTTTTCATTTTATTACCACGCCTAATTTGACAAAACGAGGATAATCCTAGAAGCTTATATTAAAAGGAAATTGACTTATATGCACTAATTACCACAGGACAAGCAAGAATGAGACGCATGCTATGAGACTAAACAACTTTAATTAACACGATTCTAATGACATTTTATTTGATTAATTTTTTTAATGAAAAAATATGGATTTACCCTATATTTATACGTATTCTAATTAACATGTGTTGGCCTTGTTGGAGAAGTCCTCTTGAAGTATTTTGAAGCTGACAAAACGTTTCCATCGCCTAGTCTCGAAGGTTTGCGACTTTGCTATTTAAAGTCTGAAGACCTCCGGACAGCCAGACTCAAAACTCAAAGTCTATCCTCATTGACAGTCTCTAATCCGTTGAAGAAAGGTTACCCAGAATTGGATGTTTTGTTAAGGGCTTGACCTTATCAACTGGAGAAGATCTCGTGGCTAGAATAGACACAACGGAATCCTTTGATTGATCGAGATTGACTCGAAGACTAAGGAATCGATGATTGCCAAAATATTCTTGGAAGGTTCTATTTATGGAAACCGAGATCTTGATTGTATGGGCGAACATGATTGATGGGCTATCGACACGTTCTTTTAATAGCCCGAATGATCTTCCTAATTGATTCCGTCCAACAGGTAGATTTGAGGAATTCCTTTGGTAAGTGCCAATGGGTATGATGGCATAAAGGAGTATATAAGGAAGACGTTCTAAGTTGTTGAGGTGTGCGCGATAGAAGAATTCCAAAGTCTGAAGCTCCCTGTTGTTTAGACAATTCCTTTGAGCAAATACTTGTATACAAAAGAGAGTCTATATTTGTGAGAAACCTTGAGGAGGTGTGATAGAACATCTACACTGTGGAATCAAGGAAAAGCTGAACTGTAACTTCTCTTTTGTTCATAGTGAAATCCAACCGGTAGGCTGTCAGTGTGGAAGAGTGGACGTAGGCTTGGAATAAGCCAAAACACTATAAACCCTGTGTTCAATCTTCTCTTCCTTACTCTCTTTACTTTGATAGTAAATCATTTTGTGAACTCTTTTCTATCGATTGCCTATAATCGCTTCCGTATCTCGATAAATTGTTTGTGCACCTATTCACCCCCTCAAGGTGCTTATACTAGCTATCTCAAGCCTAACTATTAAAAGAAAAAAACTTTAAATCATCAATGCACTCTAATTTACTGTGAATCTCGTTAATTTACTTTCAAATTAGCGCATCAAATTTTTTAGTTTCCTTATTAGTTTCTACTTATATTCCCATGAATGCGTCCAAATCCATTCACCATTGGCGAGCTCATTCCATGAGTATTAATCTCTTGTCAATCGTGTGGGAAGCTAGGACACTATGCGACAACTTGTAAAGAATATCCTTATGAGGAAGATCAACACTATGGTTTATCGAAAATGGCCTACGGTCACTGGTTGCGAGTGGAGGTTTGACAACATAGCCCGTATTGGGACACGTTATATAATCCACAGGAACCTAGCCCTACCTCCCATTGTTCCTGATTCAGCAGCTCCAGTTATGACCCCTGTCATCCCCCCAAGGTCCTCCTCTATGATGGAAATAGTCAATCCAGCTCCAAGGACTACTGACCTGGTACCTGCAAGGGCAAAATTGAAGAGTGTTCAAACTCTTTCCTTGGAGATTCCTAAGCAAAAGAAGCCAAAAATTCTGAGAACGATCACTGCTATGGGATCAGGCAAGAAACAAAAGAGATATTCCCTGTATGAGACTAGAGCTGGCTACTCATCAGATTTGGATGAGACTCAACTCATGGACACCCCTGTTTATGCTGCAAATGAGACAAAACATTGGGCATTGGCGGCTGGCTCAAACAGCCACCGCATCTCAAATGAAACTCCTTAGTTGGAATTGTCAGGGGTTGGGCTACCCCCTGACAGTTGAAGCCCTAAAGGTCGTTTTGGCCAAAGAAAAGCCTGAAATAGTTTTCTTAATGGAAACTAAGAATGCAACGTCAGTTTTAAATAGATTACAGCATTGGTTTCATTTTCCTCACTCCTTGATAAGGGATCTAGTGGGCCTGGCTGGTGGTCTTGCTGTATTTTGGACTGAGCTTTATGATTTAACAATCTTGAAGTTGGAGGAGAATTATTTTGATCTGCTTTGCTATATATCTACAGCTACTTCTATGCACATCATTTGTCTGCATGCTCCTTCTACTTACCAGGCTAGACAAGAGCTTTGGGATAGCATCAAGGATATCAGTGTTGCAAATACCTTTCCTTGGTTGTGTGTGGGGGATTTTAATGAGATCCTCTAACCTTGGGAAAAAGTGGGCAAGAGACCAGCTATATACTCTTGCCTAGCATCCTTTTGAGTAGTGATTAGTGCTTGCTCTTTACTAGAATTGGAAAGCAAAGGGTGCGAATTTACCTGGTCTAATAACAGAACAAGGGATGACTTGGTAAATGAGAGATTGGATCGAGTCTTTTGCTCTTTGGAATGGCAATTGTAGTATCCTACTGCAAAAGTGCTAGCCCTTCCTGCTTTAGGTTCGGACCACTGTCCTATTTTGCTAAACACATCTTCAAGGCCTGTCAAGCGAAAGAAGACTTTTACTTATGAAGCTTTTTGGAATCAAGATCAACAGTGCAAAGAAGTAATTCAAAATTTGTGGAATATATCTAGTGCAGACAAAGGCACTATTGTATCAAAATTGCAGGTAGTTTCTCATGAATTAGCAAGATGGAGTAAATCAAAGTTCAGTAACGGCCATCTTCGTATACTTCATTTATAACACCAGCTACAAGCTATCATGAACATAAAATACTATCAAAGTAATGATAAAGAGCTGGCCCATTCAATCCGAGAAGAAATTCAAAAAATCTCGCATCAAGAGGAGCAAGCTTCCGGCTATGTGTTCTCGCATCAACCGGGCCGAGGTGGGAGGATAAAAATTCCAAATTTTTCCATGCCAGTACCGTACAAAGAAGACAAAGAAACATAATATGTATGTTAAAAGATGAACTCCAGAACTGGATAAGGGAGCTAGAACAACTAAAGGAGCTAACGTTGGTTTTCTTTTCCAATTTATATCAGTTAGTGGGATATCGTGACTTTGGCCCCTTTTTACAACAATGCCCTAAAGTTGTAACTACAGACATAAATGATCATCTGCTGAGAACAGTAACAGAAGAGAAGGTATACCAGGCTACTTTCCAGCTGGGTGCTTCCAAGGCTCCAGGGCCAAATGGTCTTAATGGCCTCTTCTTTCAGCATCACTGGGAAATTATCAAAGCAGATGTCATCAAAACAGTTCGAGACTTCTTCACTTTAGGTATACTGTCTTGTTGTCTGAACAGAATGATAATTGCATTGGTTCCTAAGGTTCATCTTCCAAAAAGCATTGATCAGTATAGACTAATAAGTCTTTGTAATTTCGCTTATAAAATCATTTCCAAAGTTATGGTCAACCACCTTGGCTTCCTAACTTGATATCCAAAGAACAGGTAGCATTTGTTAGGGATAGGCAGATACAAGATAATATAAGGGTGGTCCAAGAAGTGCTTCACCGGTTTAAAGTGCGAAAGAGCAAGAAAAAGTTCAATCTTCTTTTAAAAACTGATATGCAAAAAGCGTATGATAAGGTCGAATGGGATTTCCTCCAAACCTACATGCTATAGCTAGGTTTCAATGACAGATGGGTAAAGTTGGTAATGGCTTGCATTACAACGACCTCACTAAGTGTTCGTTTCAATGGGGAATAGCTTGCTTATTTCCAACCATCTCGAGGACTTAGACAAGGTGACCCCCTATCCCCATATATTTTTATTTTACTAGCAAATGTGCTCTCAATTCTCATTACTCAAGCTATGGATATGGGTCATTTACAAGGAATTAAGTTCAATAGAGCCTGCCCCACTTTGTCCCATCTATTCTTCGCTGATGACTCTGTTTTCTTCCTAAAAGCAACAGTCTCTGAATGCCAAAATCTTGCAAATATTATAAACCGGTATTGTTTAGCTATGGGTCAGCTTATAAATAGGAATAAGTCTGGTTTGTATTTCAGCAAAAACTGCCCGTTGTCTCTACAACAAAATTTAGCAAGTGAATTCAAAATACCTGTGATGAATTGTTATGGGAAATACCTAGGAATCCCCTCAGACTGGGGGCGATCGAAATGGGAGATGTTTTACTAGATTTTGGCCAAAGTAAAAGCCAAATTAGATGGCTGGAAGGAACGACTAATATCGAAGCGTGGAAATGAAATCCTTTTGAAATTAGTTATACATGCATTACCTCAGTATGCCATGTCGATCTTCAAGCTCCCCCTGTCATTATGCAGATTAATAGACAATAAGATATCAGTGTTTTGGTGGAGCAATAATAATGGCAATACATGCATCCGTTGGCGAAATTGGACATATTTAAAACTCTCAAAAGACTTTGGAGGAATGGGATTCAGAGACCTTGTCAGTTTCAACAAAGCAATGCTTGGTAAGCAAGCATGGCGTCTGTTTCAACAACCAAATGCTCTATGGAGTCAGCTTTTCAAGGGCTTGTGTTTTAGGAATTCATCCTTTCAGTGTGCGCAAGCAAGAAATCATCCTTCATGGGGTTGGCAACGTATTTTAAAAGGAAGAGAAGCCATTCTTCCAAGACTTCGCTAGTTAGTTGGGGATGGCTCCCAGATTAATTTAAGAGAAGACAATTGGCTACCTATGGGTAAATTAGGAGGAACAGCTTGCTCATGGCGAACCGGTTTTAGTGGCTGATCTCATTGATCACTCTCATAACGCGTGGAATTCAACTTTTATCTCCAATCTATTTGATTCTCAGGTCATTGAAGAGATTTTAAAAATTCCTATTAACCCTTTACTTCTTATTGACCAATTGGTATGGACTGCTAATTCCTTTGGTGTTTCTTCAGTGAAAAGCAATTACCATCTTCTGTCTTCAAACCTAAATACCCAACTTAGAGTGGCTTCAACTTCTTATCAAAACCCCATTAAGTTATGGTGTAAGATTTGGCATATGAAAACCGCTCCTAAAATTTGAGTGTTTATGTGGTTAGCTTGTCAGAACGCCCTTGCTACTAAAGCGAACCTTTTTCATAGACATATCTCACCCATTCCTGTCTGTAGCCTATGCACTCAAAACATGCTAGAGACTGTAGAACATCTATTTTTCTTTTGCACGTGGACTAGAGAGATATGGACTCATCCTCACATCAGGGTTCAAATCTTACCTACCTCGGTGTAGCGTTTGATGCTTGGGTAGTAGCTAGAGCCACTGATTCGAAGGCCTTCCCTAAATTTGAGGTGCTTGCCAATTTGTTGTGGCAGATCTGGCGACAGCAAAACAACTTCATCTTCAGAAACCAGAGTCTAGACCCCATCCAAGCAGTGGAGGATGCCCTTGCACAGAGCCGGATCTATATGGTTGTCGACCCAACTCCTCGTCGCACTCCAATCTCAGGCCTCAGCCTAGATCAACGATGGAAACCTCCTGAAAAAGGCAGTTTAAAATGCAATATCGATGGTGCTTTTCAGTCAGAGGGTTTGGAAGGATCAATGGCTTGTATTTGCAGAAATCACAAAGGAATTCTCACTGATGTTTTTACCCGAAGCTTTCCAGCTCAATCGGCTTTCCAGGTGGAGATTTATGCTCTCATTCTGTTGATTCAACATCTGATCCAGCAAGGGCTTCACCAAGAACGACCGATAGTGGAATCAGACTGCCTACAGTTGGTTGAGATTGTCGTTGAGAAGAAGACGCCGCCATGGATGGAAGGAAAACTTTTTGCTGAAGTCGAAGAGCTGCTATCCCGGTGCCCTAATCTCTCTCTCAAGCACTGTCGCAGACAAGCTAATGCAGCTGCAGATTGGGCCACAAAAGCCCACCGGAATCAAAGCCCGGTCCACAATTGGAACATTTACCCTCCTTTTATGTTGCAAGATATAGTGTACGGTGATGCTTTAGCATCTGGATGTTTATCTTCTCTAATATAATATTTCAACAGTTTCGACCAAAAAAAAAAAAATCTCTTGTCAATACTCCAACGATTCCTCCCAATCAGATTCATATTCTTTCCCTCTCTTTTTATTCTTTCCTCCGAGAATTGTTTGCTTTGAGATCTTGGAGATGTCATCATGGAGGAATCAGTGGAAAGTATATATCAAGAGAGTCAATAACATAGTCTTGATTTCCCTCCATCATATTTGTTTCCTTTCAACCCGTGGATATTCTCGCTTTGCCAATTATAGTCGCCTTTCTTTCCTTCTGAATTATTGATCGATATCTGTAAGAGACGATCCTACGCAAGCTTGTCCATGGAGGCGTTGTGTGACAAAGAGTGATCTTGTGTGCATCAATCCATGGATCATAAAGAATAAGTGCGATGATCCATGCAAGTGATATTTTTGTTTAGGGATTGAATTCAATCCCTAAATTTTTCAGGTGATAAATCACTAAAAAAACTCAAAATTTAGTTGCCAATAAATTTTTCGTGAATCACGACATAACTCTTCATCTGTGATAACCAAAGTCAACAAATGCAGGCCGACTGTAGTTATCCCACATTTCAATGATTGAGAGTCTCAGGACTTGCAAGGCGACCAACGTGGTGATAAGTTCCGGAAAAAAGTTTATTAAAACATCCATTTAGCTGGTTGTATAGACGAAATAGTTAGCCTTAATGTATGTATATTAGCGCATGGAAGGTGCCGGGCGACTAAGGGCGCCACTATATGGAAGCAAGATTAGGTCATGATTACATGAACTATCCTGTCTTTTTTTGAGCAGCGTCGTAGAATTGTCTTAGGGCGCCACCAAATGCCTGTTTGTATTTTTTTTTTTTTTTTCTATACATTATATTTTTAAACAAGTTAATTCTTCGTTCATTCTTGTGATATTATATAATATATGCGTTAAAAAATATTATCTTAGAAGCTTAATTTAATCTCGCATGGAAGGGGCCAGGCGAGAAGCAAGATTAGGTCATGATTATATGAACTATCCTGTCTTTTCTTGGGCAGCGTCGTAGAATTGTCTAAGAGCGCCACCAAACGCCTGTTTGTCTTTTTTTCTTTTTTCTCTATACATTATATTGTTAAACAAGTTAATTCTCCGTTCACTCTTGTGATATTATATAATATATGCATTAAGAAATATTATCTTAGAAGCTTAATTAATCTCGTTAGCCTGTCTGAGCTTATCTGTAAATCAGGCACGTTGAATCTCAAGCGATTCTTGAGCGGACACTTGCAACTATTTAAAATCCCGTTAGCCTGTCGACAAGTACCCACCAAACCTGTGTTTCCAGCAAAACATCCTCTTCGTACAAACTCTCCGCTTCGCTTCTTTTCATGGATTTTCATCTCTTTTCCTCCAATTCATCGATGGACAAGCCGAAAAGGCTCCGTGCGGCGCTCCTCTCAAGCCCCGGCCTGGGTCACCTCATCCCCGTCATCGAGCTCAGTAAGCGCCTTGTCGCCGACCACGGCTTTGAGGTGACTGTCTTTGTCCTCCCCTCGCAGGCCTCCGGCCTCGAGGCCGAGATCATTGAGTCCGCCGTGACCCCCAAACTCCTAGACGTCGTGGAGCTCCCACCCCCCAACCTCTTGGCTGCAGGCCTCAGCCCAGATGCCGCCGTGGTCACGAGGCTCTTGGTCATGATGCGGGAGGCCCGACCGGCATTCAGGTCAGCGCTCACGGCGATGGAGGCCCAGCCTGATGTCCTCATCGTGGACTTGTTCGGGACGGAGCATCTGTGCATTGGCGAAGAGTTGGGGATCCCCTAGTACGTCTATGTCCCTTCCAATGCATGGTTTCTTGCGCTGTTCATATACTCACCGACGCTGGACAAAAAAGTGAAGGGAGAGTACGTGGACCAGACCGAACCGCTCGAGATCCCGGGTTGCAAGCCTGTCCGACCAGAGGACGTGGTGGACCCGATGCTAGACCGGTCCAACCAGCAGTACTGCGAGTACGTGCAGCAGGCTGTCAAGATCCCCATGGGAGATGGAATCTTGTTGAATGTGTGGGAGGATTTGCAGGCCGAGACGCTCGCCGCGCTGAGAAATGAGGAGTTCTTGGGCCGGGTCGCGGACGGTCCAGTATATACTGTTGGGCCGCTCATTAGACCGGTTAAACCGGCCGGTCTGGGGAAGGAGCTGCTGGAATGGCTGGATAAGCAGCCGAGCGAGTCGGTGTTGTTCGTCTCGTTCGGAAGTGGAGGGACTATGTCGGCTGAGCAGCTGGTCGAGCTGGCTTGGGGATTGGAGCTAAGCCGACAAAGGTACTGTTTACAATTTTTCGTGCAGTACGGGGTGGGGTGGGGCGCGGCGGGGCGGGTAAAAGGAAAGCATATTTTATTTGTTCTAAAATATTTTTATCAAATGCTGTGCATGTTCCTTATTAGCGTTGATATGCGAAAGAATTAGTTATACAGAACTAATTCGTGGTACAGATATAATTCAATCCGATGATGAACGTGTAATTTTCTTTTTTCACACTTGCGGAAAACCTGATAACAATCCAAAAAGGATAAATAGAAAAGTGTGGCATGTATAAATTAAAATTCATTTTAGTGTTCATTGGTTATATACTTGATAATTTCCTTCATCTTACAAATATATAATTCCATAGGTTTGTATGGGTACTCCGGAAACCAACCACCAAATCTTTGGATGGATCATTCTTTGATGCGGGGAAGGTGGGTGGTGGTGAAGAGCTTTTGACCTTTTTGCCGGAGGAATTCACAATACGTACTCAGGAAGTCGGATTAATACTCCCATCGTGGGGCCCACAAGTGGATATTCTGAGCCATCCATCCGTGGGTGGCTTCCTATCTCATTGCGGATGGAACTCGACCCTAGAAAGCATAGTGAATGGAGTGCCCATGATTGCCTGGCCACTATATGCTGAGCAAAGGCTTAATGCGACACTCCTCACAGAGGAGATTGGGGTGGCAATCCGGCCAAAGGAATTGCCGTCAAAGAAGATTGTGGGGAGGGAGGAGATAGAGAAGTTGGTGAGGACGATAATGGTGGAGAAAGAAGGGCACATGATGAGAGCTAGGGTCAAAGAGCTCAAGAGCAGTGCGGAAAAGGCTGTGATTAAAGAAGGTACTTCCTATGAGTCCCTAAGTAAAATGAAGGAAGATTGCAAAATGAGGATCCACCAAATTGGGAAAGCTCATTGAGCCGTTGCATAAATGCATAAACATCACTTGAATGGAAATAATAACGTAGACCAACAATACAATACTTAAACTGGCAAATATTTGGTTGAAGTATATTGATGGTGAATGACTCTTACCTATTCGTGTATTTAGTATTGAGGAGACATTGCTTTCATGTTTTTTTTTTTTTGTCAAATAAAATTTCCATTCATTCTCAAATGATAACTAAAATGATTCCTAGAAAATTTCATATGTCACCATAACAGAGCAAGTCCGTAAAACTCCAAAACAAACCAAAAACCAGAAATCGAGATATATCATTAAAGTATGGTTAGTAGAGATACTTATAAGCTCGTCCTTAAAAATAAGATCTGTGACTATATCTAAACGAAAGGATAAGCGGCTGATCATTTAATCAAACGTCATCATTAGTGATGCGGATATATTGAGATCTCCATCGGTAATTATGCCCGATCATTTAATCCAACATCATCATTAGTGATGAGCATATATCAGGATCTCCATCAATAGTGATAGCTTTGTTTATCAATGGTGCGCGCCTAGATTCGGCGTCCCCAATACCATCACTATATGGAGGGGACATAATTATGTCAAACAAGCTTAGTTCTAACACTTCTATAAGTGAATTCTTTAGCAAGTGTGAGATTTTAACAAAAACACGTTGAACGAGCACCAATTTGACACCAAAACTGTTATAAATACTATTGAAACTGAAGGCGGAGTACTTATTCATGAAAACTATTAAGTCGAAAGTTAGATCAGAGAAAATAGCACCCAATTCTAAGATCGGGAGAGAAAAACTCCCATATTTACATCTAGATGAGGAGAGTAAGGGAAGAAATTAAAGGTAAAAATTTTACCCTCCCAAAAACAGTTGTCGCACTGACGGGCAATTAAGTGTATTCGCAGATATTCAACACAAAAAACCCTTCCTACTAAGCATTCTCTAAACATTCTCTGTACCCACCACCAATTGCTCAGAGAGACGGAGAGAGAGAGAGAGAGAGAGAGAGATTGGAAAGAGGCGTCGTGGAAAAGAAGGATATCGAAGGAAGGGCTTAGTGGCGGGCGAGCGAAAAGGATCATTTTCTTAGGCCTGACCCCAAAGCCGGAATAGTTGCTCAAGTCCTGCCACTATAATTATGACGAAAATAATTCTCCCCTTTCAAGAATACAATTTCTAATCCTTTCCATTGTAATATAAAATCTCGTGACGTCTGCCATCTCATTTTTTAATTGAGAAATGATTGGATGATGATCTTAATCTATTGTGAGAATAATAATATGTTTATGATCATACAAAAAATTAAATAACAAATAATCATAAATTATTGTGGAATCCACTTCTTTCACTTCTTTCAAAATTTGTGTCTCACAACAAGTTATATCTTTTCAACTTAAACTAGTTTAGAAATATTCAAAAACCCACGTTGCCTATGCAGTTGGGCGAGCCTTGGGCATTTGACCTCGCTTGCAGATTCAAGCCTCGTCTCACCTGGTGTTGTAATGTTTTGACGTGCTTGAGGTGCTCAGGTCAACCTTGTCCAGGATGCGTTGTCTATGGTCGTTTTTTCGTTGAGCACAAGTTGATGTACCTTAGGGTAGTTTTTGAGTCTTTCCAAATGAATTTCCGTTTGATTCTTATCAAGGCGATGCCATTCAAATTGCTCTAGCATTTTCATGTGTCGAGAGAAAAAAAATGTCCATGGGACTCACGCCAGTTCCTCTTTAGCACAACCATCGAGTCGAATTCTATTGAGCAATTGAGATATGTTACGTTTCAATTTAACGGTAAAAAAATTATAAGAACACAGTGCTTCCTTAGGACCATAGAATCACCCCTTGCTTTTCGAGTGAGTTTATGGTCCCTAAGAGACACCATGTCTCCTACACTTTTCACCATTAGATTGAAAAAGAAAAGTATTACAACCAGCAGACTAAGATTTTTTTTTTTTTAATCAAGTGAATGAGATCTGTTGAATGATCAAGATTTATTAAATTTCAATCTCACAGAGAAAATTATATGGAGAAGATGTCCTTTGAAGACTATAGAATCGCCTCTAACTCTTCGGGCGAATGTATGGTCCCGGGAGGCATGTTCCTCTTGAACTTACTGTTGGATCTAGAACCAAAAAGGAAATTATACTAGTTTAGGCTGGAATCTGTTGTGTTTTAATCCGACAACGAAATATTTTAAAGGCTTGATATTTCTCGGGACCATTGAATCACATTAACTTTTCCATATTTTATAAGCAAATTATACAGAAGTAGTCTCATCGTAAGTTTCGACATTCTTCACATTTATTTGATTAAGAATCTTTATTTTAAAAAGGGACGGATATCTTGATTAGTTTAAACAAAAAAGCGAACAGTCAAACATCTGTTTAGATAGATATGTGAAGGAAACAATTAGCTTTAATGCATTAACCATGAATGATGCCTGGCGATTCAGTGCGCCATCAAATGAAGCAAAACATGATTATGACATTAGTGGTCCTATCGCCTAAACTACACCGTAAATGTCAAAACTTGACACAAGTAGACACTTAAGTATCAAAACTTTTAAAATGTACACTTAAATGCCAATAGGATATGACTTATTTGTAGTAATATGAATGGTCTATGTGACTTGCTGGAATGCTTACTTAGCGACATTATTTTGCCCCAAATTTATTAATTTAAAATTTATTAAAAATAAATTGAAAAAATAAATTATTTAAAAAGGTGGGGAGGTAACAACGTTTGGCAAGGGCCTCCATACTCTCACCAATGCCACCCCACCATTGTCAGAAAGGGTCAGTGAGGGTCAGCCAAGGTCGCCAAGCCCTAGGTAGTGGCCAATAACCTCGTCCGACCCTTGCCCATAGCCCTCACCATAGCTGTGGCTTCTTCCTCTTTTTTTTTTTTTAATATATTTTTTAATTAATATTTATATTAAAAAATAATTTTGGGGGCTTATAACATCACGTGGACAGTTTTTTTTTTTTTAAATTGCTATGTGGAATTTTTTTTAAAAAATAATTGCCATTTCGATATTTTTTTTAAATGCCAAAAAAATCACATGAAAATGCCATGTTAGCAATTTGGCTAGAATTTCTTACTATTGGCACTTAAGTATTTTATTTTTCTTTGATTTTGATACTTAAGTGTACCTTTTGAAACTTTTGGCACTTTAGTATCCACCAATGTCAAGTTTTGGCATTTGCGGTGTTTGGTACTCGGTCCTATCTTTTTCTTGAGCAACATCATGGAATCGACCAAGCCTTTCCACATCTAATGCTTGTTTCATTTCCTCTTTTGTGACTTTTCTTGCCAAAATTTTTATTATAGTTAGTCGCACAAACACAACAAAATAAAGAGTAAAGTGAGAAAGAGAAATCGAGACACAATATTTATCTTGATTTACCCTTAAATTAGGGCTACACTATCTGCACCTCCACTTTTCTGTTACAGCCCTCTCAATTATAAGAGAAAATTATATGTAGGTGGCACAAATCAATAGCTATTCATGAGCTTAAGTCCAAACTACTAATAAAATACAAGTCCAAGCTATAAAAACCCTCCAACAGGGCTGTCCCTTGCGACCCCTTTGCTTTCCTATTGATAAGAAGTAAAAATCACAGTTCAACAGTTTTAAGGTTATACGAACAAATGACATGAGAAATGAAATCTATTGAGAACGAGTGTTCGTGCATCGGTCAATCGAACATTCATTTTCCATTGGAAGTGCATCGATAGAATTCCAACGAGTAATCCACTCAACGATGAAGTCAAGCGATTCCTCTTTGAAAGCAGAGAACATAGTGACACGTATGGAGTTTGCGCAGAAGTTTTTGGCAGTAATAAAAGCCGAATTTCTTTGCTAGGAGTTGCCCATTTTCACTTAGTTGTACACGCACAAAAGAATTATTCACAGACACACACGTCTAGGACAATCCTTTTGAACCTACTATGCACGTGATGAAGGTGCTATATCCATTGAGAACCACATGCTCGCGCCAAGTCACATACCTTCATCTAGAGAAATCGCTAACAGAAAGTCTAAATCCGAGTCATTAATATATCCAATTGGACCCATCTTCACTAAAAAACTTAAGCCAATGAGTTATAGTTCAAGTAGGATATATTAACTGCTTTACACCACATCAATTCTCTAATATGGAATTTCTTAAACACAACACACATGCATTGTAACAATCTATCCTCAGGTGCAAGCTCAATGTTGGGTTCACTCCCTCTTAATTCAAGTGTCCTTCTACATGAACTTCCTACGGGCCCACATTGCTACACCACAACATCTACTTGTCCAGAAATCGCAACCATAGGCTCTGATACTATTTGTTGGAAGTGCGCAATAGAAGTCTAATAACTTCACTTGGAGAGATCGCCAAGAGAGAGCCCAAATCCAAGCCCATCAATATATTAGTTGGATTCATTTTCACTTAAAAGTTTAAGTTAATGAATAATTGATCAACTATGATATATGCTCTACACCTCATCAATTCTCCGATATGGGATTTCCCTAATATAGTTCACTCACATGCATCCTAACAATATAGGGTGTCAAGTTGAAGCTTGACTTGACTCACATTTTAGGGTTCGAAACTCAATCATCTTGAGCTCGATCGAGTATTTAATATCTTGCTTAATCTCGATACAAATAAAAGATTAAGATATGCAACCTTAATTCAACTCGACTAGATAATAATTGTTAAAATATCTTAATCTAATAGCTTAAAATTTTGAAACGGTTAGAAGTAGTCCCACAAATTTTTGTATAAGGAGATTCCGAGTTCAAACCGTTTTAAACCCCTTATTATATATTTTTCTGTTTAGTTTTAGGCTAAAGTCCAGCCTACACCTTAAAAGAAATGTCAAAATTTTTAGATATTAAATTACCTATTTATTTCGCAGCTTGATCAAGTGGTGTCACAAATTTTCATAACTTAAAAATGAATATTGAATTCAAGTTAAAGCTCGAGTTTAATAAGCTTAAATAAATTTTCCTACACTTAAATGTTTATTGGTACACCGTAATCTTAAGAATTTTTTTATTTACTCATATAATATCTTATGCTTTAAAAAAAATCTTAAATATTAATTGGGCTCCCGAGCCTGTCAAGTTAGATTTAAAACTGCTTAATGACACCCACCAAACCAAACCCCACCCCCCAAGCTCCTTGACGTCGTGGAGGTCCCACCCCCTGACCTCTCGGCCGCGGGCCTCGGCCAGGGTGCCGCCGTGGTCAGGAGGCTGGCGGTCATGATGCGCAAGGCCAGGTCTGCGTTCAGGTCCACGCAAATCCCTTCCCATGCATGGTTTCTCGCTTTGTTCATGTACTCGCCAACGCTGGACGAGCAAGTTAAGGGAGAGAATGTGGACCGGACCGGACCGGTCGAGATCCCTGGTTGCAAGCCCGTCCAACCAGAGGACGTGGTGGACCCGATGCTGGACCGATCCGACCAGCTCTACCGCGAGCACGTGCGGCTTGCTGAAGAGATCCCGAAGGGAGATGGAATCTTGTTGAATGCGTGGGAGCATTTGCAGGCCGAGACGCTCGCCGCGCTGGGGAATGAGGATTTTTTGGGCTGGGTCGCTGACGGTCCTGTATATACAGTTGGGCCGCTCATTAGACCGGTCGGACCAGCCGGTTTGGGGAAGGAGCTGCTGGAATGGCTGGATAAGCAGCCGAGCGAGTCGGGGATGTTCGTCTCGTTTGGAAGTGGACGGATTTTGTCGACTGAGCAGCCGGTCAAGCTGGCTTGGGGGTTGGAACTGAGCCAACAAAGGTACTGTCTGAAATTCGCGTACCTTGATGAACCGGGGTCAAGAAAAAAAACTTTTGCCTTTATTCCGTCTATTTCAAGACAAAATAATGATTTAAATAAATTTTCTTAAACATGATTACTTCTATCACTTGAATAATTGATCGTGGAAATTTTTTTTTAATGTCATCAATAATTTATATCTAAACATTTTTATAGATGATGAAAATAATTTTTATCCATTCATCTCTATGAGAGATAGGGGCAATCATTTTTAAGAAAATAAATTCTAAATTATTCATTTTTCACGAAATAAACAAAACCATAGAAATAATGATTTAACCAAGTTACTATGTTCATGGTCAATGGTTCAAAAATCATTTGAATGATGTTCCTATATGTAATTTATTATTAAGAGGCTTGGTTGTAGGAAATTTTTCTCATTCCTCTAACCATTTATGATTAAGAAAGCAAAAAAAAAAAAAAATGAAGTCATTTTTCTGAATCAAAACAAAATCCATTAGCCAATATTAGCTAAAGCATTGAGGTAGTTTGCGTTTTCCCGTAAGAATTACTTGCCAAATAAATACTCCATGTTATAATAAAAAATATTTTTTATTTGGACTATTGTCAGTGTAAAGAATGCATTGCACGCTATTTACTACGAATTGCTATAAGGAAAATTTCGTTCATAGAAATAACTCATTGCAAACATTTCATTCAATCCAATGATGAATGTATAATTTTTTTTCACATTGCAAATGACCTAATAATAATCCAAAAATAATATACTAAGAAGCATAGCAATTATAGATTAAGCTTTGTATCGGTGTTATTTGATTATATACTCCATAACTTTCTTCATCTTACAAATGCATAATTTCATAGGTTCAAATGGGTGTTCTAGAAACCAACCATCGAGTCTTTTGATGGATTGCAATCTGATGCAGGGAAGGCTAGGATTGTTGATGAGGTATTGAGCTTTTTGCCAGATGGATTAGTGTCACATACCCGTGAGGTCGGATTAATACTCCCATAGTGGGCCCCACAAGTGGACATCTTTAGGCATATATTAGTAGGCGGCTTCCTATCTCACTGTGGATGGAGCTTGACCCTAGGGAGCATTGTGAGCAAAGTGCCCATGATTGTCTGGCCACTATATTCTGAGCAAAGACTAAATGCGACACTCCTAATAGAGGTGATTGGGGCGGCGGCCTGGCCGAAGGAGCCACCGTCGAAGAAGATTGTGGGGAGGGAGGAGATAGCGAAGTTGGTGAGGGCAATAATGGTGGAGAAAGAAGGGCACAGGATAAGAGTTAAGAGTAAAAGAACTTAAGAATAGGCAGTATAGACTGTGATAAAAGATGGTAGCTCTTACGAGTCCCTTCATAAAATGAAGGAAGATTGCCAAATGAGGACCCACCAGCTTAAGAAAGCTCATTAAGGCATTGCATGCCAAAAGTCTTTATCTTGGCACATGAAAAATAGTTGTACCTAGATGCATTGGGAATAAAGGCCGTAACTCTTTAAGTTTCAAGTTCATTTCATGGAATTCGAAGTGGGCAGATGAAGTTGTTATGCTTTAAGCTAATGGTATCTTTGTGATTTGACAATGGTGGCCGCCATTTGCATTAGATTTGGCAAAAGTGCGTTGATGATTTAGGACTCCTACACTTTTGTGCATTTAAGTATGGTGCGGAGTTGACATTGCTTTCATTACTCTACCACAAACATTGTCATAGAAATGAGCGATCAAGGGTATTCATATATATTCAATATGGAAAACCCTAAATTTAGGTCTAGCCTCGATTCTACCTTAAAAAGTTTTTTGTCCCTATTAACCAAATATGGGCTATCAGATTTGGAAGTTTTAGAATCTTATCTTTAGAAGTTTGAAAATTTTATATTTTATATATTTCTTTTCTTGCAAGTAAATCTTCTAGAATGTACTCTTAGGTATATAAATATTCATCTAAGTTAAATAGAAGTACACAATGATTTTTGTCTCAACATGGTATCAAAAATCATCTAAGGCTAATGCCCCTTTCAACCCCAATTTTCTTCTTCTCATTTTTTTGTTCCCCACAAAGGTGGTCAGTGTTGCCCTCGGCACCACCACTGTAACTCTCATGACAAGCCCCTCTTCTACACTTCCTCCATTTGAATCTGCTTGCCACTTTCTTTCTTTATGTCTCACAACATCCAATTATCTGCTATGAAAAGTATAGTTTATCTTGTTTCTCAAGGGACAAAACCTCTATGGCTATGTGATGGAACTACAACTTGTCTCTTTGATGCAGCCCAAGTAGTCTATAAAACCCCTTCAACTTTCGATCCTATCCCAATTTCACCATAAACTTCTTCTTTTTATCCTATAAAAAACCCCCCAACTTTAGGTCTTATCTCAATTTTAACATCTAGTCCCAATTTTATATTACAAAAATTTTTAGTCTCATAAAAAATCACAAACTTTTACTTGGGTCACAAATATTCCATCATTCACCCTCTATTCAAAATTTCTCATTGTCAATTGAGAGATAGAAAAGTCCTAATCATGAGTTGTTCGAGCATCCCAAGTGCAAGCTCTCCAACCGAAAGAGATGGAACATACAAGTGAATGAAGACCAAGTGCAACAATAGAGGGATTGTGTTAATGAAGACAAATTTGAAACTCAAGTAAAAGTTAACAATCTTTTATAATACAATATTAGAGTAAAATTGAAATTAGAATTAAAGCTATGAATTTTTTAAGAGACAAAAAACATTTATGGTAGAATTAGTAATAGACCTAAAGTTGAGGGTTTTTTACACTACAAAAACAAAATTTATGATAGAAGTGAGACTAGATATAAAGTTGTAAATTTTTTTATAAGACAAAAGGTATAATTGAGATAAGAGATTAGTTAGAGGTTTTTTTTAAGGTATTGGGCCTATTTTCTTAGGCCCGACCTCAAAACCTGGACTTTCACTCAAACCCTCCCAACATATTTAAGACAAAAATACTCCTGCTTTTTAAAAGAAATGAATTTTCTAATCCTTTCCCAATGTGAAAATCTTGTCATTTGTTCATGGTATTTTCTATTCTTTTTCTTATGAGATTACTTTATTTTGTTTCTTTTTTTAGCCATATGCCTTTTAATTTTATATTTATTCTCCATTTTATGTCTTTTAAACTAAAACGTGTTTAAGAGATGTAAACCCACCTTGCTTATGTAATCGGGCTTGGCCTGCTCATCCTTTCTCATTGGGGGAGCCTGGTGGGCCGTGATTGACGAGGTGCTTGGGCCAAACCTGGTCTGCAACGGGGTGTCTCTGGCCGCCTTAGCTAAGCATGAGCCTATGTGTCTTAGGGTAGTCCCAACCTTTTCCGATTAAGTTTCCTTGATTTCCATGAGGAAGATGTCTTGAGATGACAAGATGAGTTTAGAACCCATATTTTTTCTCATATTCAATTATGTGGGTAATAAATGAGTTACCTAATAACTTAATGGGCTTATATAGATCATAAATGGGTCACTTGATAAGCTTAAGGGTCCGTTCGTTTCATGAAAAATGACCTCAGGGAAAACGTTTTCCGGATTTTCCGGCGTTCATTTAACGGAAAATGAACTAGTCAAGAAAAATGTTTTCCATCATTGGAGAAAACAACCTTTAAAAGAGAGGAAAACGTTTTTCACTTTTGAGAAGTGGAAAACGTATTCCATAACTTCTTCCATCTTGCTTCTTTTTACCAATACATTTTCATTTTATTTTTATGCTTTCTTTTTCTTTTTTCTTTTTTTAAAATAGAGCTTTTAATTTTTTTTTCCTTTTTTTTTCTTTCTTTCCTTTTCATCTTCTTCTTTGGTGGCGGCCGGCGACCGACCATGGCCGCATCTGGCGACCGGCCACAAGCCAACTCGAGCCTCACCCTAGGCCGGCAAGGCTCCGCCTAGCCCAATTTGGCGAAGCCGAGATCGAGCCTCGCTAGATCGGGCGAGGCGGAGCTCTCGCCGGCCTGGGGCGGAGCTCACGGCTCGCCAGATCCGACAAGCTGGGTGGGGCTTGGGCTCACCCAAGCTCACCAGAGGTTCGCGGATCTAGTGGTGGAGCTCGAGCTCCCGATCCGGCAAGCTCGAGCGAGATCGGCCAAGCCTCGAGCTCGCCGATTTGGCCACCGAGTCTTGGTCAGCCGCCGGGCAGCCGGCCATTGTCAGGTAGGAAGGAGGAAAGGAGGAGGAAGAAGGAGGAGGAAGGAGGAAGGAAAAGAAAAAAAAAAAAGAAAAAAAAAAAAATAATAAAATAATAAAATTTTTGATTTTTTGAAAATACAAATAATTAAAAATTCATTTTAAAAAAATATAAAAAGTAAAACTAATTTTTTGGTCAATTAAAAATATTGAAATTCAATTTTTGATAATTTTTCCTAAACAATTAAATTAGTTAATGAACAATGGAAAATATTTTCCATTCAAAATTTAGGTTTTGGGCCGAACATTGGAAAATAGTCATTTTCCCGGAAAACAACTTTCGGAAAAATGTTTTCCGGAAACATGATATTTTCCGCGAAAAAAAAAACGGACCCTAAGTTAAGTGAATCGGATCATTTTTAATTATTTTTTAATTATAGCTTTCATTAATTTTCTGAATTTTTTAATATTTTTTTTATTTTTTTTTTTTTCTTTCTTTCTTTTTTCCTATGAAATCCACAATCCACACAAGGGTCACCAACTTATCCTCGCAACACCAATCAAGGGTCCGACCCTCGCTCGTGGCCAGCTCTCACCCTATGGCCAATGTGGGTTAATGGACCTATGTTGGACTTTGAATAAAACAAAAAGGAAAAGATAGAAAGAAATGGAATAAGAAAAGAAAATTTAAAAAATTAAATTTATTATTATTTTTTCAAATATAAAAATTGTCCACTAGATTTATTGCACAAAAGTTTTTAAGTAATATAATTTTTTTCAAGAAATAAGAATTTTTTTTTCTAGATTGAGTCATATATGGAAATGTTTTTGTAATATGGATTGCATCAGGTATGGATTGAGTTGGGTTGGGTATGGGTTTTTATATTTGTATCGAATGGAATGAGTCAAAATATGTTAAATGAGTCAATTTGGATCAAATCATTTTCGACTCGACCAATCAACCCACCCGTTTGATAGGTCTAGACTTATGCCATATCAAACTACTTCAACATTTCCATGTGTCCAGAGGAAAATTATCCATAGATCACTTTAAAGAGGGTATGACTTAAAATGGACTAAACTTAACAGCTAAGATGGGGTGAATCGGTTGTTGTGTGAATTTTAAAACTTTTTCATGCAAAACGATGCCTAGACCTTGAAACAGTTTTTGCAGAAAAAATCTGAAATGCAAAACAAATATCTTATAAAAAAAATTCAAAGAGCATTAGGGATAGAAAAATTGTCAAGCAAGGTTCTAGAAATACATGGTCTAATGTGATTTTGGAGAAAAAGTTGATGATAATTCATGGTATTTCTTAAAAATAAAATTGTATAGATTTTAGGGATAATATCATGAAAAACCTAAAACTGGTGCATATGTGATAAATTTTGCCCAAATCAATTTTTTGATTATCAAAAATCACAAACCAATACATATGTGATAAATTTACTTTAAACTAATTTTTTTACTACCAAAAACCTTAAACTAATATATTATATTAATTTCCATTAAATTGGATTAATAAAACAAAAAACTATAAACCGACATATATGTAAGAAATGGAAGATAAAACCCCAAATTGGTACAATCGTTAATTACTATATGTTATCTAACTTAGCAATTTAACAATAAAATTTAATTGAAATTAACGGATGATAAATTTGTTATAAATATATAGTTTGAATTTTTTTATTAAAAAATTAATTCGAATAAATTTATCATAAATGTACTAATTCAAAATTTTTTATCGTATTAACCTTAGATTTTATTCATGGATGCGATTAAGAACATTAGCTCTTGGTAGCTAAATGGCTAATAAATCCAAATGCCAATAAGACTTGGCAATCAATGAGAGGAAAGTGTGCACATCGTTGAAGATAGCAATCTCAATAATGCAAGCAGCCCCATTCGCGCCTACATGCATTGACTCCAGCATTTTAATAGGGATGTTGCAAGTTGGAAATCAATCATATGGGACACCTTTTCAGAATTGACAAGAATGATTAGCCATTTGAAATATCCCACTCAAGATGGTCTGGAACCCATGGGTTTTTACATGCCAATTGCTCGTTCATCGGTTTAACGAATCATGTGATAGCGAATTGGCGCGATATTTTTTCCAAATTGGTTCGGCCAATAGTGATTAAGTTTCCTTGAAATCCCCTCAATTCCCCCACCAAAAGCAGCAACCCTGGGGCCTTTGAGTTTCGCCAATCCCATGTCGAAGGTGCGCGCATGAGGAAGTGGATATGTATTTGTGTGCTGAGCCATTTTTTTTTTCGGCCGGCAATTATCTGAACGAAGGCTTCCATGAATTGATGGCAATGGAAGAATTTTCAAAAGAGCTTTAAGTTCGAGACAGTGTTTTGCTTGGCCAAAATGGCTGATGTTGCCCTCAATCAATGGAGTTGACGTTCTGGACTCAGGGAAACGGTCTCTTTGGGGAGTCGGAATCTTCTGGCAAGTTGCATGTTCAAGGCCATTGATTGGGAATCGGAATCTTCTGGCAAGTTGCATGCTCAAGGCCATTGATTGCTCCATCCGTCTCTTGACAGTTGACAGGACGGGAGGAAAATTGTCAAAAAATAAAATAAAATAATTTGTTATATGAATATCAATTTACTTCTAAACATATTAATTTAACCAATTTAATTTTATGATTTTAAAAATTCACCAATACTGTCCATACGACATAGCATGCTTTGTGCCAATGTAAATAATTTTTATAATATGTTTAAAAATTTTCTAAATATATGTATTTTTATTTTATGTACTTTTTTTTCAACTATAATCATCGCTATTTGATGAGAGCCTGTGGGCCATTACCAATCTAGACAAGTGCAGCCTCGCTTGAGGCCAACCCAGCCCTCATTCAGTGGTCAATGAGCGCTAGCTACAATGAAATAAGAAATAATATATTAAAAAATACGAAAAATTATATACATCAGATGTTAATTGTGCCACGTAAACTAATTAACGTATATATCAGCAATTTTCAATCAAAATTGGATTGAAGAATTGTATTAATTTTCAAAAGGTTTAAAAGATTTAAAATTGAATTTACATTCATATATTAGATTTAGAAGATTTATTTTTATTATTATCAGCTTCCGAACTTGCAATCATTTCAAATTCATTGAAAAGTGATGAACCCCCGGTCAAAAAGGCCTCGATGGGAAGAGTCAAGTTGTGATCCGTTTTTGTCCTTTTCCTTCTTCTTTTCCTAACAATTGCAAAACATTATGACATGTTCACGAAAAGGACCCAAACACAAGATTTTGGAGAAGTCTTCCTCATGAATTTGACTGACCGCACAGCAGGATAAAATTCGATACTACATGATATATACCCGGAGTTAATCGAAACCACTGAAAAAGAATAACATCGTCCCAATTACAAACGATGTGCTTGTGCTCTAATCTTCTATGATACGAATTAACATTTGTCTATTAAGTACTTATATAAATATAAATCCTATCAGAAAGTGCCACAAGACACTTATTAACAATTATTGCATTTGATAAGTATGTATTCTAAACAATTAAGTGAATTTGACTTATCATGGTGGAGATAAATGCACAAAAGCGATACTATTTAAACAATGTTTTGAAAATTTTGGTTGAGATAATCACTCTATATATGTATGAAGAGCGTATATATAGAGCATATTACTAACTATTTTGGCCACGGATAGCAATTTCCCTCTATATGGTGCTACATGTCGATTTAAAATACTTTAATTTAGGGGTAAGTATGGTTCTAGGGTAGTAGCATAAATTGCAGAATTTGACCAACAATCTAGATGGGTAAGTTTCAAGAACAAGTTTTTGTATTCTTCTTGTTCTATGTCTTCACACAATCCTACAGTATTTTATGGTGTTCGATAATGAGTATGTAACCAGGAACCACTAATCTAAGCTTTCATTTTTTGGCAATATTCATGATTGAAATTTTTACTTTGTTAATATTTCATACTCTTTGTTTGTTTAGATATGAGTTGTGATTAGTGAATTATAACAGTAAATGATAGTCGTTAAAGGTGATGATTCATTACAGCACATAACGGGGTAAGTTTAGATTATAAGGTATGCAAAGCAAGTTGTAAGTTCCAAAATTTAAGAACTAGTTCTAATGGGTAGATTCTAAATTGGAAGTGGAATCTAGACCAACCTAGAACTACTCAAGCTTACTTTAATTGACGCATGAGTAAATACTGTTGTCGAGTCATTATCATGCTTGTGCGTATGCTTAGCATTTTATTCCTTAATCTTTTCTCCAAAAGGAGCTTCCTTGACCAAGTAATTCCATGTTTAACTTGATTAAAGTGAAAGCCAATGAGAATTTTTAACTTTTTGGCTCCAAAAATTTCCATGTCAACGGGCACATTGCTCATCCTACAACAACCCACCTCGATGGAGTAAAAGATGAATCCGGACAGAACTTCAGGACTGCCATTATCTATTGGGCAGCACTCTGAAGCTCCGAACCGTGGCTTCAAACATGCAACTTGGCAAGCACTTGGACAGCCACTCGAACCCCAACTTGTCTCGTTTGTGCTTCGATTCGACATCATCAGATGGCGGTGACGAGGCCAATGGATTCAAGGCCCCATTTGAACCGTTAAGCAGATCTCTGTAGGTACTGAAAACTCTCACAGAAGTTGGTCAAACGGGGCTCAAGCTTGCACTGAGCTTTCTAACTTGTGCGAGACTTTCCCTTCTCGACAAGCCCACATTCATCGCAAAAGGGTTTCCGTAGGTGGAGATCTCTTCCAATATTAGTGAATTCTAAAAATGGCAGAATTAGTTTTGGGAGAAACCAATCGACTCATTTAGTCATAGATTATGTCTTGTGGATTGCCACAAAGGAGTCGGTACCAATGGAGGTTTCTCTCAGTTAACGGTTTTAATTCTTCTTCTTCTTCTTCTTCTTGTTTTCCCGCTATTCCACGAAGACACGTCTTTAACACTGTATAAACCTTTTAATGTTGTCATGTTATTGACAGGAGAATTGTTCAAAAATTCTATATTTATTGTATGGCCATCAATTTAGTTCTAAATTTTCTAGTTTGATCATTGCAATTTTAAGACTTTTGATGATTTTCCAATTTATTTTTTCGAGCTTATCCATGTGGACTAATCAATGCCATTTGTCCTATATGACATGATAGACAATCTAATATGTCCAACAGAGCTCAAAATGAAGTCGTTTTGAGAAAAAAAAAATTCAATTTTTCATATTTTCATTTCTTTTTATTATTTTCCTCCATCTTCCTGGATTCTAGTGGTCAGAGCCTTGGCGATGGCCGCCAACCCTTGCTTGCGACAAGCGAGGTCGCACAACCCTTGCCTGATCTAGGCGAGGGTTGCAACCCTTGCCTTCGATCGATGAGGGTTGTGTTGCTGGCTCAAGATCAGTGGGGAAGAAGATGAACCATATAAAAGAAAAAATGAAAAAAAAATTATAAAATTTATAAGAAACTACAAAACTGTGTTGTTTAGTTTAAAATCATCCACGTCAATTGCTAGTTGAGATACCCAAGCTAACCAAACTACCACATTGGCAATTTGCGATTTAAATAAGTTGCAAATGGAATACGTTAAATGTTCGCATGACAAAATTTCTGCCTCTCTTTTTCTTTGTTTTTATGTTCCCCAAAACAAATTTGGAATATAAATCCTTTTGGTAACGTAATTTTTATTTATTTATTTTTGGAACAGATTTCTTTTCCATAAACAGATTTGGAACAAAAATTAGAAATTAAAATTATTAGTTTTTCTATTTCTGGAACAGAAATGAGAAATCAAAATTTTTCTCATCATTCACTCTCGTCACCGCCTATCACCTACTTGCCACTCGTGGGATTCCAGACGCCCGCCATCGGTTACCGACCGACCACCACCGGCCTTGGCCATTAGTCGCTGACTGTTGGCCACCGCACTCCAGCCGCTCATTGCCAACTGCTGGTCGATGGATGTTCATCAACGGGCACTCCAGCCGCTTGCCACCCGCCACCGGACTCCGGCCATTGGCCGCCTACTATGGCTTCCTATCGCCGAACTCTAGATGTCAAATGTTTTACGTCAAACTCCAGATGTTGGACGCCAGTTGCTGGTCGCTAGAATCCGGTGTCGACTGGACTTTGGCCACTTGCCACCGGTCACCAGACTTGGCGCTGGACATCAAACGTTAGACTTTGGCCGCCCACCACCAATCGCCAAATGCCGAACACTGGTCACCGAACGTCAGACTTCGAACTTCGACCGTCCATTACTAGTCACCGGATGCCGAAAGCCAGTCACCGAACATCGGACTTTGGCCAATAGACGTCAGTTGTGAATTAGAAATTTTATTCTATTAGCAAATGCATTTTTATTTTAGAAATAGAAATTTTGAATTGTTATTAAACGCATTTCTTTACTTAGAAACTCGTCCATGGAATATAAATTAAGAAATCAATTTCTGGTCATAAATTAATTTATATTTTAGAAATTTTGTCATGCGCACCTTAGAAGAATTACTATAAAATGTTTAGGATTATCTCGATCAATACAAAAAGTTTAGAATAAAATCCGTGACTGGCAAGTAGGTTCAAATCCTTTTGGACAATTTCCCTCGGTATCAATGCCCACGTCAATCTCGCCGCACGAGATACTTTAATTATCATCATCGCCCATCATGGAACTTAAATGCGAACGTTGACGAACGCAGCTTCTTGCGGCGTAGGCAACAGTCACTTGGACGAAGACTTTGGCGGTAGCAATAGCATAACTTCAGCCGACGGGATCGATCGCAAGCAACGGACTTTTCAATACCTCGTGCGAGCTTTACGGGGATCGGGACCGGGACATGTTTCGCCGTATTGGACTGATTTCTACCGGTCAGCCAACTTGAAGACTTGGGCGAGCCGTTGGCACAGCAATCGCAGCCAAATTGGAAGATAAGAACAGGAGCTTTTGGAGCTTTTGGGTGGTCACCCTTCACGCATGGTGGAAGTGTAGAAGCTATTTCACGTCTTTGGAGCACGTGGGCACATGATGATGTAGTTAAAATACTAACTTGATTCACGGCAAATGCATTAATATAGGTCGCAATTTCTCACTGCCGGGCTTGCCCGTGATTGATTTGATGGTTAATGAGAAAGTGGGTGGTAATCATTGAGGTGTCAAATTTTACTTTGTGCTCCCAACAAGTATGCCAAATCGTGATCTCTTGAACTTCTATGTTTGTCTGATTGGGAGAAGACTTACAAAAAAGGAGGTGGCTAAGGGCTTCTATGTTTGTCTGATTGGGAGAAGACTTACACAAAAAAGGAGGCGGCTGAGGGCTTCTATATTTGTCGGATTGGGAGAAGACTTACAAAAAAGGAGGTGGCTAAGGGCTTCTATGTTTGTCTGATTGGGAGATGTTTGTCGGATTGGGAGAAGACTTACAAAAAAGGAGATGTTTGTCTTTGGGAGAAGACACAAAAAAGGTGGCTAAGGGCTTCTATGTTTGTCTGATTGGGAAGACTTCTAAAAAAGGAGGCGGCTATTTGTTGGATTGGGAGAAGACTTACAAAAAAGGAGGTGGCTAAGGGCTTCTATGTTTGTCTGATTGGGAGAAGACTTACAAAAAAGGAGGCGGCCAAGGGCTTCTATGTTTGTCTGATTGGGAGAAGACTTACAAAAAAGGAGGTGGCTAAGGGCTTCTATGTTTGTCTGATTGGGAGAAGACTTACAAAAAAGGAGGTGGCCGCCTGCCCCCCTTTTTTAATTTTTTTTTTTTTTAGTAACATCGTAGAATTGTCTAAAGGTGCGCATGACAAAATTTCTGAAACAAAAATTGATTTATAGCCAGAAATTGATTTCTCAATTTCTATTTCAGAAACTGAGAAGCTAAAAATTTTAGCTTCTGATTTTTTCTTCAAATCTATTTTTGGAATAGAAATTTGTTTTAGAAATAGAGAAATCAAATTGTGTTACCAAATGGATTTCTGTTCCAAACCTGTTCCGAGGAACAGAGAAATAGAGAAATCAAGAAATAGAAATTTTCTCATGCGCAGCCTAAGGGCGCCACCAAATGCCTGTTCCTTTTTTTTTTTTTTTTTTTTTTATCTCTATACATTATATTGTTAAACAACTTAATTCTTCGTTCACTCTTGTGATATTATATAATATACGTGTTAAAAAATATTGTCTTAGAAGCTTAATATAATCTCGCATGGAAGGGGCCAGGCGAGAAGCAAGATTAGGTCATGATTATATGAACCATCCTGCCTTTTCTTGAATAGCATCGTAGAATTGTCTTACGGCGCCACCAAATGCCTGTTTGTCTTTTTTTTTTTTTCTTTTTATCTCTATACTTTATATTGTTAAACAAGTTAATTCTTCGTTCACTCTTGTAATATTATATAATATATGTGTTAAAAAATATTATCTTAGAAGCTTAATTAATCTCGTTAGACTGTCAAGTCGACTCTGCGAGTCTGAGCTTATCTGTAAATCAGGCACGTTGAATCTCAAGCGATTCTTGAGCGGATACTTGCAACTATATAAAATCCCGTTAGCCTGTCGACAAGTACCCACCAAACCTGTGTTTCCGATAAAACATCCTCTTCGTACAAACTCTCCGCTTCGCTTCTTTTCATGGATTTTCATCTCTTTTCCTCCAATTCATCGATGGACAAGCCCAAAAGGCTCCGTGTGGCGCTCCTCTCAAGCCCCGGCTTGGGCCACCTCATCCCCGTCATCGAGCTCAGTAAGCGCCTTGTCGCCGACCACGGCTTTGAGGTGACTGTCTTTGTCCTATCCTCACAGGCCTCCGGTGCCGAGGCCGAGATCATCGAGTCCGCCGTGACCCCCAAACTCCTAGACGTTGTGGAGCTCCCGCCCCCCGACCTCTTGGCTGCAGGCCTCAGCCCAGATGCCGCCGTGGTCACGAGGCTCGTGGTCATGATGCGCGAGGCCCGGCCAGCATTCAGGTCAGCGCTCGCGAAGATGGAGGCCCAGCCCGATGTTCTCATCGTGGACTTGTTCGGGGCGGAGCATCTGTGCATTGGCGAAGAGTTGGGGATCCCCAAATACGTCTATGTCCCTTCCAATGCATGGTTTCTTGCGCTGTTCATATACTCACCGACGCTGGACAAAAAAGTGAAGGGAGAGTACGTGGACCAGACCGAACCGCTCGAGATCCCAGGTTGCAAGCCGGTCCGACCAGAGGACGTGGTGGACCCGATGCTAGACCGGTCCGACCAGCAGTACTGCGAGTACGTGCGGCTGGCTGGCAATGTCCCGATGGGAGATGGAATCTTGTTGAATGTGTGGGAGGATTTGGAGGCCGATACGCTCGCCGCATTGAGGAATGAGCAGTTCTTGGGCCGGGTCGCTAACGGTCCAGTATATACTGTTGGGCCGCTCAGTAGACCGGTTAGACCAGCCGGTTTGGGGAAGGAGCTGCAGGAATGGCTGGATAAGCAGCCGAGCGAGTCGGTGTTGTTCGTCTCGTTCGGAAGTGGAGGGACTATGTCGGCTGAGCAGCTGGTCGAGCTGGCTTGGGGATTGGAGCTAAGCCGACAAAGGTACTGTTTACAATTTTTCGTGCGGTACGGAGCGGGTAAAAGGAAAACATCTTTCATTTGTTTTAATTTATTTTTATCAAATGCTGTGCATGTTCCTTAGTAGCGTTGATATGCGAAAGAATTCGTTATACAGATATAATTCAATCCGATGATGAACGTGTAATTTTTTTTCACACTTGTGAAAGACCTGATAACAATCCAAAAAGGATAAATAGAAAAGTGTGGCATGTATAAATTAAGATTCATTTTAGTGTCCGTTGGTTATATACTTGATCATTTCCTTCATCTTACAAATATATAATTCCATAGGTTTGTATGGGTACTCCGGAAACCAACCACCAAATCTCTGGATGGATCATTCTTTGATGCGGGGAAGGTGGGCAGTGGCGAAGAGCTTTTGACCTTTCTGCCGGAGGAATTCGCAGTACGTACTCAGGAAGTCGGATTAATACTCCCATTGTGGGCCCCACAGGTGGATATTCTAAGCCATCCATCCGTGGGTGGCTTCCTATCTCATTGCGGATGGAACTCGACCCTAGAAAGCATAGTGAATGGAGTGCCCATGATCGCTTGGCCACTATATGCCGAGCAAAGGCTTAACGCGACACTCCTCACGGAGAAGATTGGGGTGGCAATCCGGCCAAAGGAGCTGCCGTCGAAGAAGATTGTGGGGAGGGAGGAGATAGAGAAGTTGGTGAGGACGATAATGGTGGAGAAAGAAGGGCACATGATGAGAGCTAGAGTCAAAGAGCTCAAGAGCAGTGCAGAAAAAGCTGTGATTAAAGAAGGCACTTCCTATGAGTCCCTACGTAAAATGAAGGAAGATTGCAAAATGAGGATCCACCAGATTGGGAAAGCTCATTGAGTTGTTGCATATATGCATAAACATTAGTTGAATGGAAATAATAATGCAGACCGACGGTCCAAATATTTGGTTGAAGTATATTGATAGTGAATGACTCCTACCTATTCGTGTATTCAGGATTGACGAGACATTGCTTTCATTTTTTTTTCTATCAAATGAAATTTCCATTCATTGTCAAATGATAACTAAAAGGATTCCTAGAAAATTTCATATGTCACCATAACAAAGCAAGTCCATAAAATTCCAAAATAAACCAAAAACCAAAAATCAAGGTGTATCATCAAAGTATGGTTAGTAGAGATACTCATAAGCTCGTCCTAAAAAATAAGATCTATGACTATATGTAAGCGAAAGGATAAGTGGCCGATCATTTAATCAAATATCATCATCAGTGATGAGCATATATTGGGATCTCCATAAGTAATTATGGCCGATCATTTAATCCAATATCATCATCAGTGATGAGCATATATCAGAATCTCCATCAGGTAGTTATAGCTTTGTTTTTCAACGGTGCGTGCCTAGATTTGGCGTCCAAAAGGATCATTTTCTTAGGCCTAACCCCAAAGCCGGAATAGTTGCTCAAGTCCGGCCACTATAATTATGACGAAAATAATTCTCCCCTTTCAAGAATACAATTTCTAATCCTTTCCTTTATAATATAAAAATCTCGTGACATGCGCCATCTTATTTTTTAATTGAGAAATGATTGAGTAATGATCTTAATCTACTGTGAGAATAATAATATATTTTGGATCATAAAAAAATTAAATAATAAATAATTATATATTATTATGAAATCCACTTCTTTCACTTCTTTCAGAATTTGTAACTCATAACAAGTTATGTCTATTCAACTTAAACTAGTTTAGAAATATTCAAAAACCCACGTTGCCTATGCAATTGGGCGAGCCTTGGGCATTTGACCTCGCTTACAAATTCAAGCCTCGTCATGCCTAGTGTTGTAACATTTTGACGTGTTTGAGGTGCTCAGGCCAACCTTGTCTAGGATGCGTTGTCTATGGTTGTTTTAGTTGAGCACAAGTTGATGTACCTTAGGGTAGTTTTTGAGTCTTTCCAAATGAATTTCCGTTTGATTCCTATCAAGGTGATGCCATATCAAGTTGCTCTAGTATTTTCATATGTCGAGAAAAAATGTCCATAAGACTCACGCCAGTTCTTTTTTAGCACAATCATCAAGTCGAATT
Organism: Eucalyptus victrix; assembly: GCA_016097545.1. Lineage (NCBI taxonomy): Eukaryota > Viridiplantae > Streptophyta > Magnoliopsida > Myrtales > Myrtaceae > Eucalyptus > Eucalyptus victrix. The sequence goes on along the minus strand of CM027842.1, from coordinate 18,588,043 downwards.
CTGTTGAGCAATTGAGATATCTTACATTTCAATTTAATGGTAAAAAAATTATAAGAACACTGTACTTCCTTAGGACCATAGAATCACCCCTTACTTTTCGGGTGAGTTTATGGTCCCTAAGAGACACCATGTCTCCTGAACTTTTCAGTCAGATTGAAAAGGAAAAATATTACAACCGATCAGACTAAGATCTTTTTTTTTTTTTTTTTTAAATCAAGTGAATGAGATCTGTTGAACGATCAAGATTTATTAAATTGCAATCTCACAGTGAAAATTATATGGAGAAGATGTCCTTTGAAGACTATAGAATCGCCTCTAACTCTGCGGGCGAATCTATGGTCCCGGGAGGCATGTTCCTCTTGAACTTACTGTTGGATCTAGAAGCAACAAGGAAATTATACTAATTTAGGCTGGAATCTGTTGTATTTTAATCCGACAACGAAATATTTCCTTTTTGCGGGACCATTGAATCACGCATTAACTTTTCCATATTTTATAAGCAAATTATATAGAAGTAGTCTCATCGTAAGTTTCGACATTCTTCATGTTTATTTGATTAAGAATCTTTATTTTAAAAAGGGACGGATATCTTGATTAGTTTAAACAAAAAAGCGAATAGTCAAACATCTGTTTAGATAATTCTGTGAAGGAAACAATTAACTTTAATTTATTAACCATGAACAGTGCCTGGCGATTCAGTGCGCCATCAAATGAAGCAAAACATGATTATAACATTAGTGGTCTTATCAGCTAAAGTACACCATAAGTGTTATAAAACTTGGCATAAGTAAACACTTAAGTATCAAAACTTTTAAAAAGCACACTTAAGTGCCAACACCAGTAAGGGTAGTTGGAAATCCGATATGGCTTATTTGTAGTAATATAAATAGTCTACGTGACTCGCTGGAATGCTTACTTAGCAATGAACGTGCAAAGTGATGTTATTTTGCCACCAATTTTATTAATTTAATATTTATTAAAAATAAATTATTTAAAAAGGTGGGGAGGTAGCAACGTTCGGCAAGGGCCTCCATAGCCCTCACCGTTGCACTCCACCATTGCCGGAAATCAACCAAGGTCGCCAAGCCCTAGGTAGTGGCCGACAACCCCATCCGATCCTCGCCTCCCTGTTGTAAGCCCTTTCCAGTGATGGTGGAGCGGTGGCGGCGAGGGCTATGGAGGCCCTCACCCATAGCCCTTGCCCATAGCCCTTGCCATAGCTGTGGCTTCTTCCTCTTTTTTTTTTTTTTAATTTCTTTTAATTAATATTTATATTAAAAATTAATTTTGGGGGCTTATAGCATCACGTGGACATTTTTTTAAAAAGAAAATTGCCATGTGAAAATTTTTTTAAAATGGCCACGTCAATATTTTTTTTTTAAAATGCTACATTAGTAAAAAAAAGTTGCCAGAAAATACTATATTAGCAGTTTGGTCGGAATTTATAACTATTGGCACTTAAGTATTTTATTTTTATTTGATTTTGGCACTTAAGTGTACCTTTTGAAACTTTTTGTACTTTAATATCCACCATTGTCAAGTTTTGATACTTGCAGTGTTTGGCACTCTATCCTATCTTTTTCTTGAGCAACGTTATGGAATCGACCAAGCCTTTCCACATCTAATGCTTGTTTTTTTTTTTTTTTGTAAATGGTAAGAAATATTAACTAAAGCCAAAGCGAAGCAAGAAGCTATACAACAAGAACTCGGCACCAAAAACTTATGTGATTTTTCTTTGTGATTTTTCTTGCCAAAATTTTTATTATGGTTAGTCCCACAAACACAACAAAATAAAGAGTAAAGCAAGAAAGAGAATCAAGACACAAAATTTATCTTAATTGACTCTTAAATGAGGGCCACATTCTCTGCATCTCCACTTTTCTGTTGCAGCCCTCTCAATTATAATAGAAAAAAAGATTATCTATAGGTGGCACAAATCAGTAGCTATTCATGGGCTTAAGTCCAAACTATTAATGAAATACAAGTCATAGCTATAAAAACCCTCTGACAGGGCTGTCCCTTGCGACCCTTTTGCTTTCCTATTGATGGGAAGTATAAATCACAGTCCAATAGTTTTAAGGTTATACGAACAAATGACATGAGAAACGAAACCCATTGAGAGCGAGTGTTCGTGCATCGGTAAGTCGAACATTCACTTTCCATCGGAAGTGCATTGAGAGAATTCCAACGAGTAATCCACTCAATGATGAAGTCAAGCGATTCCTCTTCGAAAGCAGAGAACACAGGGACACGTATGGAGTTTGCACATAAGTTTTTGGCAGTAATAAAAGCTGAATTTCTTTGCTGAATAGTCCTAGGAGTCGCCCATTTTCACTTAGTTGTACACGCACAAAAGAATTATTCACAGACGCACATGTCTAGGACAATCCTTTCGTACCTACTATGCACGTGATGAAGGTGCTATATCCATTGAGAACCACAGGCTCACGCCAAGTCTCATTCAATACCTTCATTTAGAGAAATCGATAACAGGAGGTCCAAATCCAAGCTTGTTATTATATCCAGTTCAACCCATCTTTATCATAAACTTAAGCCAATGAGCTATAGGTTAATCAGGATATATTAACTGCTTTATACTATATCAATTCTTTGATGTGGAAGTTCTTGAACACAACTCACTCACGCATATATCCTAACAATCTATTCTCACGTGTGAGCTCAATGTTGGGTTCACTCCCTCCTAATTCAAGCATCCTTCTACATGAACTTCCCACAAGCCCTCGTTGCTACATCACAACGTTTACTTGTTCAGAAATTGCAACCATAGGCTCTGATACTATTTGTTGGAAGCACGCAGTAGAAGTCCAATAACTTCACTTGGGGAGATTGTCAAGAGAAAGCCCAAATCCAAGCCTATCAATATATTAGTTGGACCCACTTTCACTTAAATTTTTTTTTAATGAGTAATGGGTAAAATATGATATATGCTCTACACCACATCAATTCTCCAATGTGGGATTTCCCTAATACAATTCACTCACATGCATCCTAACAATATAGGGTGTCAAGTTCAAGCTCGACTTGACTCACATTTTAGGGTTCGAAACTCAATCATCTTGAGCTCGATCGAGTATTGAATATCTTGCTTAATCTTGATACATTTATAAGATTAAGATGTGCAACCTTAATTCAACTCAACTAGATGATAATTGTTAAAATATCTTAATCTAATAGCTTAAGTTTTTGAAATAGTTAGAAGTAGTCCCATAAATTTTCGTATAAGAAGGTCCCAGTTTAAATTTTTCTAAACCCCTTATTATATATTTTTCAGTTTAGTTTTAGGCTAAAGTCCAGCCTACACCTTAAAAGAAGTGTCAAAATTTTTAGATATTAAATTACATATTTATTTCATAGCTTGAATATTTGATAGTGGTGTCACAAATTTTCACAACTTATAAATTAATATTGAATTCAAGTTAAAGCTCGAGTTTAATAAGCTTAAATATATTTTCCTACACTTAAATGTTTATTGGTATTACCGTAATCTTAAGAATTTCTTTATTTACTCAAATAATATCTTATGATTTAAAAAAAAAATCGTGTAAAAGTTAATTAGGCTCGCGAGCCCGCCAAGTCGGATTAAAAACGGCTTAAAGACACCCACCAAACCAAACCCCAACCCCCAAGCTTCTTGACGTCGTGGAGGTCCCACCCCCTGACCTCTCGGCCGCGGGCCTCGGCCAGGGTGCCGCCGTGGTCAGGAGGCTGGCGGTCATGATGCGCAAGGCCCGGCCTGCGTTCAGGTCCACGCAAGTGGCGATGGAGGCCCAGCCTGATGTCCTCATCGTAGACTTATCTGGGACGGATGGTTTACAAACAGAGACATCCCAATTACGTCTATGTCCCTTCCCACGCATGGTTTCTTGCTTTGTTCATATACTCGCCAACGCTGGACGAGCAAGTTAAGGGAGAGTATGTGGACTGGACCGAACCGCTCGAGATCCCTGGTCGCAAGCCCGTCCAACCAGAGGACGTGGTGGACCCGATGCCGGACCGATCCGACCAGCTGTACCGTGAGCACGTGCGGCTTGCTGAAGAGATCCCGAAGGGAGATGGAATCTTGTTGAATGCGTGGGAGCATCTGCAGGCTGAGACGCTCGCCGCGCTGAGGAATGAGGATTTTTTGGGCTGGGTCACTGACGGTCCTGTATATACAGTTGGGCCGCTCATTAGACCGGTCAGACCAGCCGGTTTGGGGAAGGAGCTGCTGGAATGGCTGGATAAGCAGCCGAGCGAGTCGGGGATGTTCGTCTCGTTTGGAAGTGGACGGATTTTGTCGACTGAGCAGCTGGTCCAGCTGGCTTGGGGGTTGGAGCTGAGCCAACAAAGGTACGGTCTGAAATTCGCGCACCTTGATGAACCGGGGTCAAGAAAAGAACCTTTTGCCTTTATTCCGTCTATTTCAAGAAAAAATAATGATTTAAATAAATTTTCTAAAATATGATTACTTCTATCACTTGAATAATTGATTGTAGAAAATATTTTCAATATCATCAATAATTTATATCCAAATATTTTCATAGACTATAAAAATAATTTTTATTTGTTCATCTCTATAAGAGATATGAGCAATCTTTTTTAAGAAAATAAATTCTAAATTATTTGTTTTTCATGAAATAAATGGAATCATAGAAATAATGATTTGACCAGGTTACTATGTTCATGGTCGATGGTTCAAAATCATTTGAATGATGTTCCTATATGTAATTTATTATTAAGAGGCTTGGTTGTAGGAATTTTTTCTGATTCCTCTAACCATTTCTGATTAAGAAAGAAACAAAAATGAAGTCATTTTTATGAATCAAAACAAAATCCATTAGCCAATATTAGCTAAAGCATCGAGGTAGTTTCCCGTAAGAATTACTTGCCAAATAAATACTCCATGTTATAATAAAAAATATTTTTTATTTGGACTATTGTCAGTGTAAAGAATGCATTGCACGTTATTTACTACGAATTGCTATATGGAAGATTTCGTTCATAGAACTAACTCATTGCAAACATTTCATTCAATCCAATGATGAATGCATAATTTTTCTTCACACTTGCAAATGACCTAATAATAATACAAAAATAATATACTAGAAAGCATAGCAATTATAGATTAAGCTTTGTATTAGTGTTATTTGATTGTATACTCCATAACTTTCTTCATCTTACAAATGTATAATTTCATAGGTTCATATGGGTGTTTCGAAAACCAACCATCAAGTCTTTTGATGGATCACAATCTCATGTGGGGAAGGCTGGGATTGGTGACGAGGTATTGAGCTTTCTACCAGATGGATTCTTGTCACGTACCCGTAAGGTCGGATTACTACTCCCATCATGGGCCCCACAATATGACATCTTTAGGCATCCATTAGTGGGTGGCTTCCTATCTCACTGTGGATGGAGCTCGACCCAAGGGAGCATTGTGAGCGAAGTGCCCATGATTGCCTGTCCACCATATGTTGAGCAAAGACTAAACGTGACACTCCTAACTAAGGAGATTGGGGCCACAGTCCAGTCGAAGGAGCCACCGTTGAAGAAGATCATGGGGAGGGAGGAGATAGCAAAGTCGGTAAGGATAATAATGGTGGAGAAAGAAGGGCACAGGATAAGAGTTAAGAGTAAAAGAACTTAAGAATAGGCAGTATATGCCGTGACAAAAGATGGTAGGTCTTACGAGTCCCTTCGTAAAATGAAGGAAAATTGCCAAATGAGGACCCACCAACTTAAGAAAGCTCATTAAGGCATTGCATGCCAAAAGTCTTTATCTTGGCACATGAAAAATAGTTGTACCTAGATGCATTGGGAATAAAGGCCATAACTCTTTAAGTTTCAAGTTCATTTCATGGACTTCGAAGCGGGCAGATGAGTTGTTACGCTCGAAACTAATGGTATCTTTGTGATTTGACAATTGTGGGCGCCATTTGCATTAGATTTGGCAGAAGTGCATTGATGATTTAGGACTCCTACACTTTTGTGCATTTAAGTATGGTGTAGAGTTGACATTGCTTTCATTACTCTACCACAAATAGTTGTCATAGAAATGAGCGATCGAGGGTATTTGTATATATTCAACATGGAAAACCCTAAATTTAGGTCCAGCCTCGACTCTACCTTAAATTTTTTTTGTCCTTATTAACCAAATATGGGCTATCAGATTTTGAAGTTATAGAATCTTATCTTTGGAAGTTTGAAAATTTTATATTTTATATATTTCTTTTCTTACAAGTAAATTTTCTAGAATGTACTCTTAGGTATATAAATATTCATCTAAGTTTAATGGAAGTACACAACGATTTTTGTCTCAACATGGTATCAAGAGTCATCTCAGGCTAACGCCCCTTTCAACCCTAATTTTCTTCTTCTCTTTTTTCCCCCTACAAAGGTGGTTGGTGATGCCCCCCGCCGCCACCACTGTAACTCTCATTACAAGTCCCTCTTCTATGCTTCCTCCATTTGAATCTGCTCCCCACTTTCTTTCTCTATGTCTCATAACATCCAATTATCTGCTATGAAAAGCACAGTTTATCTTGTTTCTCAAGGGACAAAACCTCTATGGCTATGTGATGGAACTACAACTTGTCTCTTTGATGCAGCCCAAGCAGTCTACAAAACACCTTCAACTTTCAATCCCCACTTTCACCATAAACTTCTTTTTTTGTCCTATAAAAAACCCCCCAACTTTAGGTCGTATCTCAATTTTAATGTCAAGTCCCAATTTTATATTACAAAAATTTTCAATCTCATAAAAAAATCACAAAATTTTACTTGGGTCATAAATATTCCATCATTAATCCTCTATCCAAAATTTCTCATTGACAATTGAGAGATAGAAAAGTCCTAAGCATAAGCCGTTCGAGCATCCCAAGTGCAAGCTCTCCAACCGAAAGAGATGGAACATGCAAGTGAATGAAGACCGAGTGCAAAATCGGGGGATTGTGTTAATGAAGACATATTTGAAAGTCAAGTAAAAGTTAACAATATTTTATAATACAAAATTAGAGTAAAATTGAAGTTAGAATTAAAGCTGAGGGTTTTTTACGTTACAAAAATAAAGTTTATGATAGAATTGAGACCAGATATAAAGTTGTAAATTTTTTATAAGACGAAAGGTATAATTGAGATAAGAGATTAGTTAGAGGTTTTTTAAAGGTATTGGGCCCGTTTTCTTAGGCCTGACCTCAAAACCTGGACTTTCACTTAAACCCTCCCAACATATTTAAGACAAAAATACTCCTGCTTTTTAAAAGAAATGAATTTTCTAATACTTTCCCAATGTGAAAATCTTGTCATTTGTTTATGGTATTTTCTATTCTTTTTCGTATGACATTACTTTGTTTTGTTTCTTTTTTTAGTTATATGCCTTTTTATTTTATATCTATTCTCCATTTTATGTCTTTTAAACTAAAATGTGTTTAAGAGATGTAAACCCATCTTGCCTGTGTAATCGGGCTTGGCCTGCTCATCCTTTCTCATTGGGCAAGCCTGGTGGGTCGTGATTGACGAGGTGCTCGGGCCAAACCTGGTTTGGGACGGGGTGCCTCTGGCCGCTTTAGCTAAGCACGAGCCTATGTGCCTTAGGGTATTTCTTAAAAGCAAAGGTGTATAAACTTTAGGGATAATATCATGAAAAACCTAAAACTAGTATATATGTAACAAATTTACTCAAATTAATTTTTTAATTATCAAAAACCACAAACCAATATGCCTGTGATAAATTTACTTTAAACTAATTTTTTTACTATCAAAAATCTTAAATTGATACATTATATTAATTTTTGTTAAATTGGATTAATATAACGAAAAAGTACAAACCAACATATATGTAAGAAATGGAAGGTAAAATCCTAAATGAGTACAATCATTAACTATCATATGTTATTTAACTTAGCAATTTAACCATAAAATTCAATAGAAATTAATGGATGGTAAATTTATCACAAATATATGGTTTGAATTTTTTATTAAAAAATTAATTTGGATAAATTTATCATAAATGTACTAATTCAAAATTTTTCATCGTATTAACCTTAGATTTTATTCAGGGATGCGATTAGGAACGTTGGCTCTTGGTAGCAAAACGGCTAATAAATTCAAATGCCAATAGGACTTAGCAATCAATGAGAGGAAAGTGTGCAGCATAGTCAAGACAGCAATCTCAATAATGCAAGCAGCCCCATTTGCGCCTGCAAGCATTTAATAGGGATGTTGCAAGTTGGAAATCGATCTTACGGGACACTTTTTCAGGATTGACAAGAATGATTAGACATTTGAAATATCCTGCTCAATATGGTGTGGGATCCATGGGTTTTTACATGCCAGTTCCTCGTTCATCAGTTTAACGAATCATGTGATAGCGAATTGGCGCGATATTTTCTCCAAGATGGTTCGGCTAATAGTGATTAAGTTTCCTTGAAATCCCCTCAATTCCCCACCAAAAGCAGCAACCCTGGGGCCTTTGAGTTTCGCCCTCGACTTCAATCCCATGTCGAAGGTGCGCGCAGGAGGATGTGGATATGTATCTGTGTGCTGAGCCTTTTTTTTTTCGGCCGGCAATTATGTGAACGAAGGCTTTCATGAATTGATGGCAATGGAAGAATTTTCAGAAGAGCTTTAAGTTCGAGACAGTGTTTTACTTGGCCAAATGGGCTGATGATGTTGCCCTCAATCAATGGAGTTGACCGTCTGGACTGAGGAAACCGTCTCTTTGGGGAATCGGAATCTTCTGGCAAGTTGCATGTTCAAGGCATTGAGTGCTCCATCCGTCTCTTTGACAGGACGGGAGGAAAATTGTCAAAAAATAAATAAATTATTATATAAATATCGATTTAATTCTAAATATATTAATTTAACCTATTTAACTTAATATTTTTTAAAAATTCACCAATACTGACCGTACTACATAACATGCTTAGTATTGATGTGAATAATTTTTATAATTCGTTTAAAAAAGTTTCTAAATGTATGCATTTTTATTTATGTACTTATTTTTTCCAACTATAACCAAGGATACTGGGTGAGAGCTTGTAGGCCATTGCCCATATAGACAAGTGCATCCTCCCTTGAGGCCGACCTTGCACTTGCCCAGTGATCAATGAGTGCTGGCTACAATGAAATAAAAAATAATATATTAAAAAATACAAAAAATTGTCCACATCGTCAATTATGCCACATAAATTAATCAACATCTATATCAACAATTTTCAATCAAAATTGGATTGAAGAATTGTATTAATTTTCAAATGGTTAAAAAATTTTAAAATTGAATTCACATTCATATATTAGATTTAGAAGATTTATTTTTATTATTATCTCCGTCCATGGGAAGCCCAGCTTCTGACCTCGCAATTCACTTTAAATTCATTGAAAAGTGATGAACACCCCCTGGTCAAAAAGGCGTTGATGGGAAGAGTCAAGTCGTGATCCGTTTTTTGTCCTTTTCCTTCTTCTTTTCCTAACAATCGCAAAACATTATGACATGTTCACGAAAAGGACCCGAACGCAAGACTTTGGAGAAGTCTTCCTCATGAATTTGACCTACCGCACAGCAAAATAAAATTCGATACTACATGATATATACCCGGAGTTAATCGAAACCACCGAAAAAGAAGAACATCGTCCTAATTACAAACGATGTGCTTGTGCTCTAATCTTCTATGATATGAATTAGCGTTTGTACAAATATAAAAATAAATCTTATCAGAAAGTGCCACAGGACACTTATTAACAATTAATGCATTTGATAAATATGTATTCTAAACAATTAAGTGAATTTGACTTCTCGTGGTGGAGATAAATGCACACAAGCGATACTATTTAAACAATGTTTTGAAAATTTTGGTTGAGATAATTGCTCTATATATGTATGAAGAGCATATATAGAGAGAATATTACTAACTATTTTGGTCACGGATAGCAATTTCCCTCTATATGATGCTACGTGTCGATATAAAATATTTTAATTTAGGAGTGAGCATAGCTCTAGGGTAGTACCATAAATTGCAGAATTTGACTAGCAGTTTTTGTATTCTTCTTATTCTATGTCTTCATACAATCCTACAATGTTTCATGGTGTTCGATAATGAGTATGTAACCAGGAACCACTAATATAAGCTTTCATTTTCTAACAATATTCATGATTGAGAGCTTTACTTTGTTAATATTTCATACTCTGTGTTTGTTTAGATATGAGCTGTGGTTAGTGAATTATAACAGTAAATGGTAGTCATTAAAGGTGATGATTCATTACAATATGCAACAAGGTAAGTTTAGATTATAAGGCATGCAAAGCAGGTTGTAAGTTCTAAAATTTAAGAACCAGTTCTAATAGGTAGATTCTAAATTGTAAATGGAATCTAGACCAACTTAGAACTACCCAACCTTACTTTAATTGACCCATGACTAAATACTGTTGTCGAGTCATTATCATGCTTGTGTGTATGCTTAGCATTTTCTTTCTTAATCTTTTCTCCAAAAGTAACTTCCTTGACCAAGTAATTCAATGTTTGACTTGATTAAAGCAAAAGCCAATGAGATTATTTAACTTTTTTGCTCCAAAAATTTCCATGTCAACGGGCACATTGCTCACCCTACAACAACCCACCTCGTTGGAGTAAAAGATGAATCCAGACAGAACTTCAGGACTGCCATTATCTATTGGGCAGCACATCTGAGGCTCCGAACCGTGGCTTGAAACATGCAACTTGGCAGGGACTCGGACAGCCACTTGAACCCCAACTTGTCTCGTTTATGCTTCGGTTGACAACATCAGATGCGCACACGAGACTAATCTTCAACTCGGTACAGCGAGAAAATTGAAATTTCTGATGGCGATGACGAGGCCAATGGATCCAATGCCCCATTTGAACCGTTAAGCGGATCTCTGTACGTACTGAAAACTCTCGCAGAAGTTGGTCAAACGGGGCTCAAGCTTGCACTGAGCTTTCTCACTTGTGCGAGACTTTCCCTTCTCGACAAGTGCACATGCATCGCAAAAGGGTTTCCGTATGTGGAGATCTCTTCCAATAGTTTTGGGAGAAACCAATCGACTCATTTAGTCATAGATTATGTCTTGTGGATTGCCACAAAGGAGTCGGTACCAATGGAGGTCTATCTCTGTTAATAATTTTAATTCTTTAATTCTTAATAATTCTTTAATTCTTCTTCAACACTGTATTATCCTTTTAATGTCGTCATGTTACCGACAGGAGATTTATTCAAAAATTCTAAACTTTTGTATGCCGTCAAATTAGCTCTAAATTTTCCAATTTGATCATTGCAATCTTAAGACTTTTGATGATTTTCCAATTTATTTTTTTGAGCTTATCCACGTGGACTAATCAATGTCATTTGTCCTATATGACACATTCGACAATCTAATATGTCCAATAGAGCTCAAAATGAAGTTGTTTTGAGAAAAAAATTTCAATTTTTTCAATTTTTCATTTCTTTTTATTATTTTCCTTCATCTTGCTGGATTCAAATGGTCGGGGCCTTGGTGATGGCCGCCAACCCTTGCTTGCCACAAGCGAGGGTCGCATAGCCCTTGCCAAATCTAGCCGAGGGCTGCAACCCTTGCCTTTGACCAATGAGAGTCGTGCCACCCTTGCATGTGGCTTAGGATCAATTGGGAAGAAGATGAACCATGCAAAAAGAAAAAATGAAAATAAAAAAATAATAAAATTTATAAGAAACTACAAAACGGTGTTGTTTAATTTAAAATCATCCACGTCGATCGCCAGTTGTGCGATATCCAGTGCTAACTGGATTACCATATTAGCAATTTGCAATTTAAATTAGCCGAATGGACTACATTAAAAGAATCTAAAAGAATCACTATAAAATGTTTAGGACTACGTCGGAAAACCTTTTGGACAATTTCCGTCGGTATCAACGCCCACGTCAATCTCGCCGCACGAGATACTTTTATTATTATCATCGCCCATCATGAAACTTAAATGCGAACGTTGAGAACGCAGCTTCTTGCGGCGTAGGCAACAGTCACGTGGACGAAGACTTCGGCGATAGCAATAACTTCAGCTAACCGGATCGATCGCAAATAACGGACTTTTCAATACCTCGGGCAAGCTTTACGGCAATCGGGACAGGGACATGTTTCGCCGTATTGGACCGATTTCTACCGGTCAGCCAACTTGTAGACTTGGGCGAGCCGTTGGCACCGCAATCCCAGCCAAATTGGCAGATAAGATCAGGAGCTTTTGGAGCTTTTGGGTGGTCATCCTCCACGCATGGTGGAAGTGTAGAAGCTATGATTTTCACGCCTTTGACGAACGCGCACACATGATAATGTAGTTAAAATACTAACTTGATTCGCAGCAAATGCATTAATATAGGTTGCGATTTCCCACAATTGGGCTTGCCCGTGATTGATTCGATGGTTAATGAGAAAATGAGTGGTGAAAACCTTCAGATCAAGGATAAATTGAATTGCTTGCATAAAATTTTCCTTATGCAAAGTGACATGTTATGCATGCGGAATTATTATGTCAAAGGAAGCAAATACTACGAAAGAAAGAATAATTCCTCTTCCGAAAATCCAAAGTCTATTTGGTTTTGCATTTAGCTTTTATTTTTTTACTCCTCTTCCTTTTCTTTGTTTACCATTTGATTTTAAACCAACTGTTGAAAGCTCAAAATATCTTTTATGTACATAGATGTCGATGTGCATGAATGGAGTCATGCGAAAGTTGTCAAACCTTTTAAAACGTAAAGAGTACGGCGGTCCTAAAGTTCATAGATAAACTCTGGAAAAGTCAGCATGGCAGTTTGAAAGTTTCAAAAAAGTGCTGAAGCTGACAGATGGGCCATGGCAATACGGACAGACCCACTGTAAATTGGTTGGGTCACTCCTCTGTCTGTCTGTCTGAACAAGTGCACGTCGCGTCTCCGAGACTCCCAGCGATGACCCCCACTTGATGGGGCTGATAATAGAGGACAATGAATAGGCACATAGCAACTTGCAAAAAGCGGGTCCTATTGTTTCTGTAGAAATTTCTCATGCCCCATGGTTGAATTCTCCATTATAATATTCACTAGTCCGGGAAGATGCATATGTAATTGTACCCTTGTCCAGCTCTATCGTGTTAGATACTTCTTGATTATCGTACTCGTCTTCGCTATAAATACCGCTCGCACAAACCCATTCATGCAACACAACCCAACACAAACCCTCTTGCTAAGTCCTCTCTCTCGCTTGTCCTAGAAAAGTTAGCCATGCGAACCCTAAAGCCTCATGCAGCTCTGCTCGCCAGCCCCGGCATGGGCCACCTAATCCCTGTCGTGGAGCTTGGGAAGCGCCTCGCCGCCCACCACGGCTTCGATGTCACCATCTTCGTTGTGGCACCCGACTCGTCGATCGGGGAATCCCCTGTTTTCAGCACGGCGTCGGCTCTGAACCACCTGAAGCTCGTCTTGCTCCCCCCAGTGGACATCTCTGGGCTCACCGACTCGACCTCCTCGGTCGTGACCCAGCTTGTGATGATGATGCGGGAGGCCTTGCCTTCGTTGAGGACCGCAATCTCCGCCATGAGGGCACGTCCGGCGGCTCTCGTGGTCGATTTGTTCGGAACTGAAGCTCTGGCTGTGGCTGAGGAGTTCGACATGCTCAAGTACGTTTTCATCACTTCAACGGTGCGGTTTCTCGCGGCCACCATTCACTTGCCCACCATAGATGGGAAAGTAGAACATGAGCATCGTATCATGAAAAGGCCTTTGGAAATTCCAGGCCTTGAACCGGTCCGATTCGAGGACACCTTAGACCTGTTTTTGGACCAGACCGATAAGAGTCTTTATGCCGAGTATACTCGAATTGGGAGGGAGATACCGACGGCCGATGGAATTCTAGTGAACACTTGGCAAGATCTAGAGCCTTCAACGTTGCATGCGCTGGAAGATGACAAGTTCTTGGGCCGCGTCACTAAGGCACCGGTTTACCCGATCGGTCCATTGGTTAGACCGGTTGGACCGAATTCAAAGAGTGAGGTGATGAACTGGTTGGGCATGCAGCCAGTCGAATCGGTCATTTACGTTTCTTTCGGGAGCGGCGGGACCCTGTCGGCTGAGCAAACCACCGAGCTGGCATGGGGGCTGGAGCTGAGCCAGCAGAGGTTCGTTTGGGTGGTGCGCCCTCCCATGGACGACGACGCGTCTGGGAATTTCTTCAACGGGTCCAACGGCCAGGATGGGACTCCGAATTACCTCCCCGAGGGTTTCTACACCCGGACCCACGATAGGGGAATGGTGGTGCCCATGTGGGCGCCGCAAACCGAGATCCTAGCCCACGAGTCCGTGGGAGGGTTCGTGTCGCACTGCGGCTGGAACTCGACCTTGGAAAGCATAGTGAACGGAGTTCCCATGGTGGCATGGCCGCTCTACGCGGAGCAAGGGATGAATGCCGCCATGCTGGTGGATAAGCTCGGCACAGCAGTCCGGTCGAGGATGAGGCCAGCCGGCGGGCCGATCGGAAGGGAGGAGATAGCAGACATGGTGAGAAGCGTCATTAATTCGAAAGGGAATGGGATGAGGACTAGGGCCAAGGAACTGCAGCGTGGTGCCGCGGGAGCCGTACTCGAGGGCGGCTCCTCTCACAATTCACTGACCCGAGTGGCCAAGGAATGCGAAGTCAAGCTGCACAGCCTAAGTGCCAGGGCTCTTGGCGCTTAGAAATTGCATGGATTTAGCTTCCTTTTTTCTGTTTGTCCGATGCTTTTCGTGATCATCTTTTCGTTCTCCTTCTTTCGGTTTCGAAACGTGTGGAACGGTGGCAGTGGATTTATCTATATGCATAGAATCATCTCTAGTTTTGTCGTCCCGGTTTTTCTTAATATATAAGCCATGGTGACAGGAAAATCTACATATAGACCGACGCCGCAAGAGGACAAGGCACACCGGATCTCAGACAACTCCACACGCACGTCGTATTGAGTTTGTGATTACGTTTGCTAGAGAGTTCATATCGGGTTTCGATGTCTAGATCAGTGGGTCGGCGACATTCACGTTGTGACCCGGCCAGAAAAAGGGTATTGGACCATCGCGCTCCGTCCCTAATTCCAGGGCCCTTGTTCCTTGGGCGATGACTAAGATGAAAGAGGGAATGAATGTCAACGCAAATGAATGAGCATGGATCTTCTTTGTCCCTAATGCCCTGTGCCCATATTAGATGAGCCGCCCTCACGGGTTCTAGGCCTAGACCTTTTGTCTCAAACATCGATCCATGATAAAGATCCATAATTGAAAATGATTGTCGTACCTATGTAAAGAATATGTAATCGAGTTGATCGATTTTTGTAATAGATGTGAAAGGGAAAATTTGTCAAAAAAAATCTAAACTCATTATACGATGGTTAATTCAGTTTTAAACTTTTTAATTTGGTTAATTTAGTCATAAACATTTCAATTATTTGCCAATGTAGTCATTCTAGTCAAATTTGACCGAAAATAGCTAACATGGATGCTTGCTGTCTTACATAGTTTTGGACTAAATTGGCTGCTGTATAATAGGTTTATGATTTTTCGGATAATTATCCCAATGTGAAAGATTATTCTTGTCTTTATTAATATTAGTATGTTATATGCCACGTCAGCATTTTGCCCAAAATTGGTTATATAACGATTATGAAAATTTTGTTATTAGGTGATTAAATCAAAACTTTTTTGACCAAAAAAATAAATTAAATCAAAATTCGGAGCTTGATTGCAAAATCCACCTATAGCCTAGAGAACATCGATTGAATTCACTTGTATCATAAAATGCACCGCTGCTCGAGATTCATTCAAGTAATCTAAAAGTTTAATAAAGACATGATTTCACATCCGAAGACAGCAACAACAAGCTAGAAGTACCTTTCCGTGATATCAAAGTACATCTTTAGCTTAATCAAACCTAGAGTTTCAAGATTCTCATGGCGTGGTCATTGGAGTAAGCCGTTTGGACAACAAAAAAGTCAATAGTTAAGCCGAGGAGGTCGCGTGCACACACTCTTTCCTCTTGGATTTTCACCATCCATCTTCCAAGCTCTTTCCTCTATAAAAAGAAAAAAAAAAAAAAAAAATCTTTTTCACCCGTTCAAAACTTTCTCCCTCTGGACGGATAGATGGTAATCTAATAAATATATAAATTAATCGGAAACGACAATGCACGAGAATGAAACAAAAATAAAACGAATCGAATTGGAGGATTACGGGGAAATTTCGTAATTTATATATGTTACTGGACACGCGCATGTGGCCGACACCACTCTCGTCAACGGAACCCAACAACGGATGTTCGAGTATTAGTGAAAAGGTCTGGCCAAGCCCAAAGATTTGTATACATAAATTTTGGGATTGTGGACTTGTAGAAAAAATTAGGCTGACATTCAAGCCTGATCAATGCGGGCCCGGCCTATCATCACAGAGAGAGAGAGAGGTGGAAGAAAGAGAGAGAGAGAGAGAGAGAGAGAGAGAGAGAGAGAGAGAGAGAGAGAGAGAGAATGAAATTGAACGCAATTAAAGGTTGAACCAAGATTTTGGTCGGCAACTTTCTATGGTCTGTGCACACATGAAGTTGTCTTTTGGTTCCAAGGAGAGAGAGAGAGAGAGAGAGAGAGAGAGAGAGAGAGAGAGAAATTGAACGCAATTATAGGTTGAACCAAGATTTTGGTCGGCAACTTTCTAAGGTCTGTGCACACATGAAGTTGTCTTTTGGTTCCAAAGCTCCAAGTCTATTTCATCTAGAAGTGCCGGTTCCAAGGCCACATGATCATTGATTCCATGATGATCACCCCATAGGATCAAAAATGAGGTACTAGTGAAGTCTAATTAGGAGTACACTAAACTTGATATAATAGTTATAATACCATGTTGCGTAGTGTTAATTACAAAATATAAACTACAAAGAAAATGAACCCACATTGTATTTTCCTTTTTAATTTTTATCAATATATTGTTGTAGAAGACCTTGTCTCATAGCTCACATTTGATTCTTTGCTAAGCGAGAATAGTCGGTCTTGCACGCAATAGTGACACTAGAAGCAAAATGTAGAATGAACAAAGAGTGACACTAAGAAAATTACCAAAAAAGTTATAAACTTATTTGTCAGAAATCACTACACATGGATGCTGGCTGTCTTATATAGTACAATTTATGCAAATACAAACAAAATTTATAATTCTTTAATTATTTTTTTCTATTTTTCCATTTTTTTTTTTGGTGGTTGGCTACCTCGCCAACATTGAGGAAGGGCTCGCTATGGTCGGTGAGGGCCTAGGCAAGGGCCATAATGCCCTAGCTAGATTTGGGCTAGGCAAGGGCATCATGTCAACCAAATCCAATAAGGGCATCTTGGTCCCCGCTTGTGGCTGGTAAACTCCACCAACTCCTATTGAGGCCGTGAACTAGCAAAAGGAAATAAGAAAAAAGGAATAAAGACAAATGAAATAAAATAAAAGGAGAAAAAAGAAACAATTCAAAAAAATTATTAACAATTTGCTAAAAAAACTATCTAAGTTAGCTTTAGCTATGTCATATATGATGGCTATCATCCACGTCATTTTTTTTTTCAAAATTGGCTAGAAGAATTACATTAATAAATTGTTAAAAAGTTTATGTCTAAATTGGCCAAATTGAAAGATTTGGAATTGAATATCCCGAGTTACACCCCTTACGAATTAAGTGTGAAGTGCTGAGTGAAAACCAATAAAAAAGAAATTATCAAATTAAGTTAGTTTGGTTGCAAATTTTGGATAATGAGGCCTTCCCACGAGATCACTCCAATCCATCAAGATAGACATCACGGTAAGTTGGAAATAAGAACACCACAAGTGTCATAATTTTTATACAACACTCACTTGAATGTCATAATTTTTCTTTTGACCACCTAGTTGTCATAATATCTAAAAAGACATTTACTTGAGTGTCATAACTTTCAATCAATTACTTGAATATTAAAAATTTCTAAAAATGTTCGCTCAAGTGCCAAAAATCCGACATTGCATAACATTAATGATAAACATTTTGAGAAAGTTATGACATTTAAGTGATCGATTGAAAAATTATATAGCACTCAAACGACTTCATATATAAGTTTAGAACTCAAGTCATCTAAAAAAAAAAATTATAGTACTCAAGTGAGTACCGTACAAAAGTTATGATACTTGTAGTATTTTTTTTTTTTTTTGTGCGATTTATTTCTATTCTGTCTTCAACACAAAACGGCAATCTTCACCTATTCAAACTCTAGTATGTGAATGGAAATGGAGGTTACAGAAGAAACCAGAAAACATGTGCAAAAAGGAAGGGGTATAATATGAATGGAAATGGAGGCTACAGAGAAATTTCGCTGTTATTATGGACGGCTACGTGCTTAAAAGCGAAATCTCCATTAACAAACTAAGACGACAGCACATGCGTAGGTTACAGAAGAATTTCGCTGTCTATTGAGGCCTCGAACAGCTATCAACCCCCCTTTAAATCTTTGATACCATTTGAGAGAATGAAATTGAACGCTATTGAAGTTTAAACCAAGATTTTGCTTTGTCAATTTTCAGAAAAATTATTTAAAAATCATAAATTTATTATATGGTGACCAATTCAGTTCTAAGCTTTTTAATTTTCCAATCCAAACATAAACCTTTTTACAACTGTTTAATTAAATCCTAAACATTTTAATTGTGCTAATTTATTCCTAAACTTTTTAATCATTTGCCAAACAAGTCTTAAAAACTTTTTAATCATTTCCCAAACTAGTCTTAAATCTTTTAGTGAATTACCAATTTAATCATTTTCATCAATTTTGGCTGGACATTGTTGATGTGGTGGCCTAGTCAGCGTCGACCATCTTACTTGAAGCGGTTGATACTAACCTGAATAATTTTTAATTTTTAAAAGAATTCCAAAATTTTCTATTATTTTTATTGAATTTTTTATATTTTCTTTTTCTTTCTATTTTCTTTTTTCCTTTTGCAAAGGGCCAATGGGGCAGTCGGCCACTAGCTAATAGTTGATGGAAGGGCCTACAACCCTGCTGGCCCTTTGGCAAGGGTCACGACCTTTGCTGGGTCTAGCAATTTGTTAAAGAGTTTAAAATTAAATTGGCATAATTAAAATGTTTAAGATTAAATTAGTAAATTAAAAAGTTTAGTAAACCACACCAAACATCGATACATATTGTAAGTGGGCCAGCAATCAACCATTGGCTATTATATCAATTGTTAGGAGTGCAAGTGGAAACCCAATACATTTGTTTGGAAAGATTGCCAAAAAAGAATCCAATGTCAAACCTGTCAACATATGCATCTGAATTTACATTCACTTAAAAGTTTAAATCAATAAGTTATGAGTCTATTAAAAAATAAATCTCAAATATGAGATTTTATTAACAAAACTCACACTTACATTTCAACAATTTTAACAAATAATGGATATTTATCACACAATTTCGAGAATTTTCCTGCCGTTCCTGATAAAATTAATTACAATAACTGTTCCGCACTAAGCCAAATTCATGAGTCTCTCCAACATCGGGTGTTTCGGTCCTTTTCACAGAAAATAAAGAAAAAGATTAAAACGGACAAAAACTGATTCGTTATAGACCATGATTACATGTAATTAGCAGTACGTATGCAGGGCCAAGTATCCTTAAATAGGCCCGATTTGACGCTACCCACCAGCACCTTTCTGACCTGGAGGTTCACCACATTTCCAATTAAATACCAAAGAATTAATTGAGTTCATAATCATTTTCAATCCGTGGATATTAAATTGGAATTGAGGGTCAGAAAGAGGTAACTTGATCCTGAAATGAAGACATTATCGTAAAAATAAACGGAAAGAATCACACACAGAAAATGCAGAATCCATCTTCTTCAACCACCAAGAGCCATAGCACTCAGGCGATGCAGCCTGAGTTCACACTCCTTTGACACTCTTGCTAGTGAATTGTAAGAGGAACCACCTTGCATTAGCACTCGCTTGGCACTTGCTTGTAGCTCCTTAACTTTACCTCTCATCTCATTGCCCTTCAACTCCATGACCCTTCTCACCATCCCCGCTATCTCCTTTCTCTCAATCACGGTGGCGTTCGGCTGTGTCTTTGGCCGGACCGCCACCCCGAGCTCTTCCACTAACATCGCCGCGTTCATCTGTTGCTCAGCGTAAAGCGGCCACGCCACCATTGGCACCCCGTTGACCATACTCTCAAGGGTCGAATTCCAACCGCAGTGCGAGAAGAACCCACCAATCGATTTATGCGCCAAGATCTCGGTCTGCGGCGCCCACATAGGGGACCACCATGCCCCTCTTCCCGATTCTAGTGTAGAAGCCGTTAGGGAGATAGCTCGGGGTTCCGTCGTGGCTGTTCGTCACGTTGAAGAAGTTGGCGGACGCATCGCCATCCACAGGAGGGCGGACCACCCAGATGAATTTATGTTGGCTCAGCTCCAGCCCCCAAGCGAGCTCAGACGTTTGCTTCGGCGACAAGGTTCCGCCGCTTCCGAACGAGACATAGATCACCGACTCCGTTGGTTGCATGTCTAGCCAATCCATCAACTCACTTTTGGAACTTTGCCCGATTGGTCTGGTGAGCGGACCCACTGGGTAAACCGGTGCCTTGGCGACCCGACCCAGGGATTTCTCATCTTTGAGAGCACACAAGGTCAACGGCTCGAGATCCTGCCACGTGTTCACTAGGATCCCGTCGGCGTTCGATATCTCCATCCCAACGCGAGCGAAGCCCGAAAAGAGATTCTCATCGGTTTGGTCAAGGAATAGGTCCAAGGTATCCTCATGTCGAATAGACCGGCAGCCCGGGATGTCAAGCGGCCTTTTCATAATGCGGTGCTTGTGTTCTGCTTCTTCATCTATGTAAGGAAAATGAACGGTGACCGCGAGAAACCATGCTGTCGATGTGATGAATACGTACTTAAGCATGTCGAACTCCTCTGCTATCGCTAAAGCTTCAGTTCCAAACATGTCGACAATGAGAGCGGTGGGGCGAGACTTCATGGCAGAGATGGCAGCCCGAAGTGACGGCAGAGCCTCACGCATCATGATCATGAGTTGGGTCACGACAGAGGGGGTCGAATCAACTAAGGCCGAAATGTCCACCGGAGGAAGCAATTCGAGATTCAGTGGACTCGACTGTGATGGCTTGAACAGTGAAGATTTTGTTATGGAGGCATCGGCCGCGACCACGAAGACGGTCGCGTCAAAGCCATGGTGGGTGGCGAGGCGCTTGCCGAGCTCCACCACAGGAATGAGGTGGCCCATGCCAGGGCTGGCGAGGAGGACTGCATGAGGGTTTGGGTTTTGCATGGCTGAATACTTGAGAGAGGACTATAAGCAGTACTTGATATGGGCCTCGCTGTGATGAATTTGGATGAGTTCGATTGAATGACATTTATAGCAGAATGAAGCATCCATTTCAGATTTTCGTTCGTTTATTCTTTTGTATATTAATCGTGCCACACGAGTTTATGTGTATACATGATAACTAGTCAAACCGGGCGGTCGACTAACGAACACCTGCTTGGCAATTTCTGAGGACAAACTACATCACATGGTCGACTCGATACTTTTTGTGTAATAAACTCTTCGTCTAATCCTCGTTGAAGTGGGGTCGATAGCGGTTCGAGGCCTCCATAAACAGCGGAACTTCTCCGTAACCTACGGATGCATGCACTGTCGCGCTTGTTTGGTAATGCAGATTTCTTCTGTCGGCGCATGACAGTCCAAATGACAGCGAAATTTCTCTGTAACCTCCATTTCCATTGTTCCTTTTCCTATTTGCGCTTATTTTCTGGTCGGTTTTCGTGCATACGTTTCAATTTTTCTTTTTTTCTTTTTTTGGTGAAGCATCTGTGAGAATTTGAACAGATGAGAGGTGTAACAGTACAAAAACAAAGTAATAAGGTTTCCTTTCTTTTGTAGAAAATTAATGATTTGAAAAATATTTTTCTTAAAAAAATAGATTGTATCGATTGAAATAATTAATCAATGAGAAATGTTTTCATTACCGACTACAATTTATGTCTCAATATTTTATGTACGAAAATATTTTCTGTTGATTTATTTTTGTATGTAATACAAGTAATTAATTTTTGAGAAATATTTTCTAAATCATTCATTTTCTGTGAAATAAGTAAAGCCTAAGATGACAATGATGATGATAGACTTGGACCCTTGGAACCCAAAAGACAAATTCATGTGCGCACAGACCATAGAGGGTTTTGAGCAAAATTAAAAGACCGTACCAAACAATTGCTTGTATCAATTGACACCTATGTGGCACAGATGACATTGACATGGACGATCTTTGCAAATTAATCAATCATTACCCATTATCCTTCTAACAAGGGGAAAGGCGTTGCGGGGATCTAGGCTAACCTCCCTTCCCCCCGAAGGGGGGAGTGGAACGGATAGTCCAATGGAGTAGTAATCTTTTTTCGAGGCACTACCCAACCTCTAGCCAGTCTTTCCTGGTTGTTAGAGCCTTTTTAGGACTTGATCAGGTCCAAAATTACCCTTCTAAGTTTTGAGTCGCTGATTTGGTAGTATAACTATTAGCTGTGGCTGTGATGCTTTTGTCATGATTGTTTTGGAGAACATGGTCTTCATAAAGCCGCTTCCACGTTTGAGACTCCACAACTGGACAGCTATTATTGAATAAAGCATCTCCTCCCTTATTTGCGTTCAAGGTGGAAACGATGTGCGAATATAGAAAATTGGTTGCGAGTGCGCCATGTTCGCATTTTGCTAGAAAATGGTTAGATTACGATTATGAACGTTTAGTTTGTCAGGTGATTGAATTAAAATAGGGCACTTGATTGCCAAGTTGTAATTATAGTCTAATGAAATCAACAGGCGAACGTATTATTGTATAGAGAATACTATCAACTAATCTAAACATTAAAAAAAGACACTTTTTTTAATATTTATTGACCGTAACAACTAACTAGAATACTGCTAGAGACACATTGCACGACGTGATTTATGGATCTACCCTAAATTTCCGAACACGTACATAATTTCCCAAGTCACTAATGACGTTGAAAAGTACATGTGCAGCTTGAGCAAACCTAGGATTTCAAGATTCCCACGCCGTGATCAATGGAGTAGCTGTCTGGGCAACGAAGATTTCAAACATATAATCCGAGGAGGTCGCCGTGTTCAATGCAGACACACTGGTATTCTCTTGGGCATGAAGAGCAATTTACCACCTGTTCAAACTCTCTTACTCATGACTGACAGACGATAATCTGACAAATAATTTAATCAATAGGAAACGATAACGCACCAGAATAAAACAGAAATAAGATAAGTTGAAATGTAGAGTCGATGTTCTAACATGGAGGATTACGGGGAAATTTCTTAATCTGTATGCCAAAACCTTTAATTACAACGGAACCCAATCGCGGATGTTAGGTTAGTTAGGGTATGATAATTCGGTCTTTCTTATCTACGTGGAGGTTTTTTACTTTTTATATTTGTCTTTCATCATTTAAGAGTTGACTAGGACAAAAAATAAAAGATAATGTTTTAAACGATGAGAGAGAAATATATTTGTCTATTTAGGTGTGGTTTGTCCATGCTTGCATTAGATTTAAAATGCTTTGTGCAAATTCGAGAATATTCAAGACTTATCAACCAATATAACAAAATAGATGCGGGATGTGTTGGATTGGAATGTACCCGACACACAATGCCCCCACCCTAGCTTTGACATCATTAACTGCAACCTTAATACTGTTTGCTCTAGCTAGGGCTCACGTGTGCTCCCAAGACACTGAAATGTGTGATGCTAATGTGAGATCACACAAGACTTATAAGTGGTAGGACTGATCGGTTCCCAATTCTCAAATTCCGAGATCAGGAACTAGACTGACCGGTCCTTGAACCAGGAATCGAACCTACTAGTTTGGTCCGGTTGGTGGAATCGGTAAATTTATTGTTTCGGGCCAAAAATAAAATAAAAAATGAGAAAAATTTTGAGGAATTAGAATTTTTTCTTAAGAAATTTAAAAATATATATTATATATATAATTAATTGGTCAAGTCCAATCGGTCCGATTCCCACCTTGGAACCAAGAACCAAACCGACTTGCCACCAGTTCCAAAAGTGGGAATTGGGAACCGGACCACCCTCTTTGGGAATTGCCCAAAATTGGCCGATCCAGTCCGGTTCGAGTGGTTCCCGATTTAGGTAGCTCCTGGTGCATACCCCTATCAATAGGTACAATAAACTAAGAATAGGTACAATAAACTAAGTGTGAGCATGTGTTTGCTCAAGACTTATGGTTGTCCTGGCTAGCTAGACCTGATCATAGGCCCGAAAACTCATAGGGTCTATTTAGGCCTAACTTGAGCAATAACGGCCCAAAACAATTTGTAGTGGGTTTGCTCAGGATTTTAGTGCAAAAGTCCATCCAAGTCTCGAGATTTGTATATATAAATTTTGTGATAGCCAAATTTGGAAAAGAGGTTAGGTCAACATTAAGCTCGATGACATGTGGGCCCATTCTTTTATCACCTATTATTTTGTGATTGTCGTGCCGATCTTTAATTTTTTTTTTTAAAGAATTATTTATTGCATAAAAGTATGTTACATGAGTTCTCATAAACTCCACACCGCCTCATGGTCGGGTTGCAGTGGAGTTTCCCAAAATTTGAAAGAAAATGTTAAAGAAAGATTAACAAAAACTAAAATTCATGTGTCTGGCAATTGACTCATCAAGAAGAATCAAATCCATTGAAGGTGGAGTAGAACTACAATTCTAGATACTTCGTCCATAAGTGCCATGAATGTTGTTACTTGGGCAAAGAACCCCGCAGAAGAAAGCCCAGACACTAACCTGTGCCTGACCTTGTTCCAGCGGCCGCGGTTGCCTCCCTATGATGTAGAAGCCACGATGACAACGTCGCATGTCCGTGCCCAGCTGTCGGGCTTCGCTGGCGGGAAGGCTATTGACCCAAGGCCGACGACCCAACTCCCGTCCAACCGCCACCATCTCCAACCCTCCTTACTGGTCGTTGAATCTCCGATCTCGCTAGGTTCGTCCTTCTCTCTCTTTGGTTCGCATGCCTCACTGCAATGGGGACTGAGGCAAGTAACGCCTTGGTGCGACTGAGGTGTGCCTTGGCATTACTTTAGGGCGCATTTGGTAACGATTCTGTTCCCGAGAGCTGATTCGATCGAACCGATTCTTTTTGATTCGTTCCCAAGAACCGATCCTAAGCATTTTAAGCCGTTTGGTAACCGTTCAAAATTTCTGATTCGGAATAGAATTGCGTTTGGTACCGTATTCATTAATTCTGTTCCAAATCAATTTCTTTTAATTTTTAAATAATTTTTTTTACTTTTTTCCTTTGTTTTATTTTCTTTTTTTCTTTTTCATTTTTTTCTTTTCATTTTCTTTTTTTTTTTTTTCATTTTTTCATTTTTTTCATTTTTTTCTTTTCATTTTCCTTTTTTTCTTTTCTTTTTCTTTTTTTCCTTTTTTCTTTTCTTTTTCTCACCTTCTCCTTCTTCTTCGGCCGGCCGCCGGCCGACCGGCGACCGGCCGACGAGGGCCGGTGACCACACCAAACCGTCGCCGGCCCTCGGCGAGGCCGGCCCTCGTCGACCGAGCCTCGCCAGCAACCCTCGCGGCCGACGGGCGAGGCTCGCCTAGCCCCGCCGAGGCTCGGGCCGAGCCGATCCGGCGAGGCCGAGCCCCGCCGAAGGGCCGAGCCGACCTCGTCGGGTTGGGCGAGGCCTCGCTGTGCCACCGACGGGCCGGGGGCCTCGCCGGTGGCCGGCGAGCCTCGCCCGGCCATCGGTGGGCCGGGCGTCTCGAGGCTCGCCCGGCCCTCGCCAGTCCGGCGAGGCGCGGCCTCGCCAGATCTGGGCGAGGCCGAGCCTCGCCGGTGGCGGGCAAGCCTCCGGCGAGCTCGCCGGACCGGCGGCGGACGACGGCCGGCGGCGGCAGTGGACGGCAGTGGCGGATGGCGGTGGACGGCGGTCGTGAGATGGCCGAAGGGAAGAAGAAAATTTATTGATTTTGATTCTCAAATTGATTCTCGAAACAAGAATCAACTTTTTTTTTATTCTTGATTCTGTTCCCAATCTGTTCCCGGGAACAAAAATTTTACCAAAAGCGATTCTAGGCCGAAACTGATTCCGGGAACAAAGAATCAGAATTTGGCACTGTTTGGATGGTTACCAAGCAGGCCCTTAGCAGCCTCAAGCCTAAGGCTCGACCTCTGCCTCACGGCCGCCACCGCCCATAGGCCCGACCAACAATGAGACTAGTGGCTTCCAAGGAACCCTACAACAACAGTCAAGGTGTAGCTTTAAAACAAGGCAAGGGCATCGCGGGGCTTACCTATTTGGCTCAAAGGTGTTGTCAGTGGTGACTGAGCGACGATGATGGTGTCAAGGGGGTCAGCGGTAGGCAACGTTGGTGGTTGAACGGTAGCGGTGATCCAGCTTGGTGATGCGGCAAGTGATGATGACTCCCATATGTGATCCAGCACGATTAGATCTAGCCCCTTTGTCGACCCTCACCCTCGGAACTTCAAATTTGGACCTCGAATCTCAACTCCACCCATGAGCTCCTTTGGTCTTCCTCCTCTTTCCGGCTTGCTCGCTTAGACCCGAACCTTTCTCTTGGACTTCAACATTCCTCCGACCAAATCTAGATCCTAGGGTTGGCCCGCTCTCGGACCTCCTTTGATGTCTCTCGGAGGAAGTGATCGGAGCTAGCTACCTCAGATCCTTATTTGGCCGTCCTCGAATCTTGGCTTGCTCGTCCTTGGGCCTCCCCTTAAGTCTCTCAAGGGGAAGTCGTTGAAGCTAGCAACCAATGTTCCTTCTCGGCGTGCCCTCTGTCGTCGTCGGGAGAGGCCTATTTATATGCGAGGGGGCGGCCAGTCGACGGAGCTTCAACCGCCAGTCCTCGCATGCTGAATGGCCTCCGGCCTAATCGGCGTCCCATCCATCAAGGTGGCTCTAGCTAGGTTGCCTCACATTGAAGACGCATCCCTTCCGCCTGTAGCGTTGTACGTCACCATCCTCTCCCACCTTCCAACATCGTGCGCGTCCGGCCTCGGCACGTGTTGTTTATCCGATCAGGGAAGAAGACAAGTAGGGGAGTCGGGCTTTTGGGGGGGGGGAAGGCCAGGCTCTGGCCCTAGAGGGGCCATGCGAGGAAGAAGGGAAGAGGAAAAGGGGAAGGGATTGGGCTCGAAGGCCCAGCCCCCCTTCGGCTGCTTCCTTTTTGTTTTCTTTTGTTTTTGTTTATTTTATTTTTGTTTTCTCTTATTATTATTATCTATTATTTATTATCCGAAAAAAAAAGGAAAAATACATAAATAGAGAAACTAAGGCCTAATTAAAAACCTAATCAAGATTTAGGTGTCAACAGCTGCCCCTCTTTAAAGGTGAGCTCGCAGATATTGCATTCAATGACAAATTGATACCTAAATGTTATCCATGCTTATGCAATAGATTATACCTTATTTGGGACCTAGTGTCCTAGGCGGAAAAATAGCAATATATTACATATACTGAGATAAAGAAGAAGATACCTATAGTTACTTACTAGGAATGAGTGAGATAGGGCGCGAATCCCGAGTTTGACAAGTATCAAGGCATCATTTTACCTAGTGACGTAGGGAAGTGCTTTTCCAAGACCCAAACCTTTTCTTCGGTTCCCTTGATGGGAAATTGCTTTTCCAAGACTTGAACCATTCTTTGGTCGCCTATTAGAGTAATAAGGTTATTTGTCTAGGACCCGAACCTTTCTTCGGTTGCCTTGACGGGAATTGCTTTTCTAGAACCTAAACCATTCTTCGGTCGCCTGTTAGAGTAATAAGTGGTTTGTCTAGGACCCAAACCTTTCTTCGATCGCCTTGACGGGGAATTGCTTTTCCAAGACTAGAATCATTCTCTGGTCTCTTGTTAAAGCAATAAGTTATTTGTCTAGAACCCGAATCATTTTTCGGTTGCCTTGATAGGGAATTGCCTTTCCAAGGACCCGAACCATTCTTCGATTGCCTATTGGAATAATAAGTGGTTTGTTTAGGATTCGAACCTTTTTCGATCACCTTGACAAAAATTTGTTTTTCCAGGACCCGAACCATTCATCGGTTGCTTGTTTGAGCAATAAGTGGTTTTTCTAAGACTTGAACCTTTCTTTGGTCACATGTTAGAGCAATAAGTTGTACCCAAACTTTCTTGAGGAATGCACCGACCTTTCTCAGTGTATCTATTTGTTGGGTGCCTGATCCTTTGTTAAGGACACCGATATTGGGGTGCTTGATGCTTTGTCAGGGACACTGATTGTGGGGTGCCTGATCCTCTGTCAAGGACACCGGTTGGTTACCCGATCTTTCTCAAGGGATACACCGACCTTTCTCAGGACATCTATTTGTAGGGTGTCTGATCCTCTATCATGGACACCGGTTGTGGGGTGCCTAATCATTTGTCAATGACATCGGTTGGTTACCCGACTTTTCTCGAGGGATGCGCCAACCTTTCTTAAGGCATCTGTTTGTGGAAGATACATGGACATTCACGAGTATTGAAAGAGTACCTGGACATTCACAAGTACTAACCTGGAGAATACCTAGTTGTTTGTAGGTGTCGGAAGAGTACTTGAATGATCACAAGTACGGAATTCTAAAGGGTGCCTAGACGTTCGCAAACATCGAAAGGGTACTTGGATGATCACAAGTACGAACTCTTGGATGATACCTGGACATTCGCAGGTATCAAAGGGGTACTTGGATGATCGCAAGTACAAACTCTTGGAGGGTACCTAGTCGTTTTGGAAGGTCTCCTAGTAGATGAAATATTGAGGATGCGCCTTGCATATTCGTGAAGGTCTCCCACCTCCTAGTATGTGAAATATCGAAGACGTACCTTGGACATTTGTGAAGGTCTCTCAATTCTTGGTAAATGAAATATCGAGAACGTACCCGAGATATTCATGAAGGTCTCTCACCTCCTGGTAAATAGAATATCGAGGATGTACCTATGATATTCGTGAAGGTCTCTCACCTCGTGGTAAATGGGAGTATCGAGGATGCGCCTCGCATATTCGTGAAGGTCTCTCACCTCTTGGTAATGGGAATATCGAGGGCATATCTTGCATATTCATAAAGATCTCTCACCTCTTGATAGTGTAACTTCAAATGCAGTGCG
Organism: Eucalyptus victrix; assembly: GCA_016097545.1. Classification (NCBI taxonomy): domain Eukaryota; kingdom Viridiplantae; phylum Streptophyta; class Magnoliopsida; order Myrtales; family Myrtaceae; genus Eucalyptus; species Eucalyptus victrix. The sequence goes on along the minus strand of CM027842.1, from coordinate 18,558,851 downwards.
AGACTTACCTATAGGGCTGCAAGCACTCAAAAGGGCTGGAACACCCTGGTAGCCACAGGTGTACAAAACACTGGAATACTTGGATGAACACAAGTATTTAATGATACAATTTGGGACCACTCAGGCAGGTCCAAATGTCATGATGATAAAACATACTTGGGTAACCGCAGGCACAAAGTAATGGAATGCTTGAACATCTACTAATATTATTTTGGGATAACTCGGGCAGGTCAAATGTCATGAAAAGGGAGTACTTGAATGATGGTAGGTACTTAAAGGCAAGGGAGTATCTGGACAATCGCCAGTGTTCATACTATGGGGACAACTCAAACAAGTCAAGTGTCAATAAGAGAGAGTACCCAAATGGTGATACATACTTAAAGGCAAAGGGATAGGGATATGCTTACTCGGTGATATCTATGATTTCTGAAGTATGTCTACTATTTGCACAATATGCACACATGATTGTATATGCTCTAAATTCATGAGTTCAAATGCAATTCATGCATGGTAATTTTGTCAGTTTTGTATCATCTAAGTTCCATTGGGGAAAATTTTGACGGACAACTTTCATTTAGAATGTAGATGTCTTGAACATACTAAATGAGGGACTTTCGATCTGAAAGGACTTTCCGCTCACTCTCATGGAAAAAGCTATCCTGACCATTGATGCAGGATTTAGAAGGACTACACTATCTTACTGTCATCATGTCAGCAGGGGTCTGAGTATTCTCGCAAGCGGTATGAATTTACCAATATGAGAGGTCTTTGTTGAGACCATAATGTAGGCTTGGTCAACGGCTTATCAATAGGGACCATCATGGTCAAGGCTTATGAATGGGATGCTGCACAATCATCTCCGGGTCTATAAGTTAGGAACCTTGCGAAAAGAGATTAAATAGTCTTGCTCGTACTTCTTCAAGTGATGCTTATAAACTTATAAAATCCTACGTTAATTGAAGTGCCCCTAGTCTAAAGAGACTTTTACAATGGTACACAATGTAAGCTTGACTCATGTGTAAAAGGGTGAGAACTGGCGATTGCCTTAGCATTTGTTACTGGTCTTTTTTCTCACTGTCAGATGGAGGCTCTATCAATCGAACCACAACAGCAACTTTTCTTAGGGATACAATTGACTGTATTTTTTTGGCTGGGGGACATTGGCCTTACTTTTACCAGGCACACTACTTTTTCATGCCCCTTAGCTTTTATTCCAATTTTCATTTATGGGCATTGACCTTACTTTGACCACGTACACTACTTTTTCATACTCCTAGTTTTTCATTTTTGTTGTCTGAGGAACTGATCTAGGCAGGTTCAAGCACGACACTATTGTTAGGCTCTTAAGTCTTTATCTTTTGCCGGCGCTCCTAATTATGCTACTTGAATAGTAGTAACTTCGATTTTGCCTCAATGTGAAGGTGAAATTACATACTCAATTGGGCTGTACAATGAATATAAATGCGTAGAGAAAGAATTACTCTTCATCATTCTAGGGCACTTAAATCATTGTGAGTGTTCATATGCAATAAAGACACCCAAAAATTGATGCAAGTGCAAACAAGAAAATTTATATCCCTCTTTTCACCCTGTGATGTCGCCTCGTCTTCGACCTTGCCCCAGTGTGGGGTGATTCTTGATAGAGATATGAGAGAAGCTTCACCAGTGTATGGGGTTCAAAGACGGGTAAGTAATGAAATGCCTCTCACTGTTTTGGTTATCGTACCATTCGTGAGAGAACTCTTTACCCTGCACTCATGGAATCTTTTGCACTCATCTCACAAGTGTATAGATGTGGAGACTGTGTGTAGAATATGGCTTGCCTTTCATCGTCCTGACACTCCTCATCCAGCATGTTCGATTAATCTTGTATTTTTCACTTAACTATCTATTATAATAATCCTCAGTAGAATCAATAATCTAGACAGACAAAATCATCATGCAAAATCCATTTGGAAAAGACATGCAACATTTTTAAGTGTGATGGAGGTTTTGTACAAATGATTGATTTTACTCAAAATATTCTATTAACAAGGTTGTATTTACAAATACGTTAATTTTGAACATCAAAGGAATTATTCACAAATGGGTGTCGATGGATTGTCCCTATTAAGTAGGGAGATGACATAAGAAGGATCAGCCGGGGTCGGGAATCTAATCCTTGATTTGATGGGCATTTATGCTTTTACCCTTGTAGGAGAGAAGATGAAAATGGATCAATTAATGGGGCCAAAATTAAGTATGAATTGAGGCCAAAAGGGTTTCTGTCATCTACTATGGCGATATTCAGGACGCCATTTTGCTTAGGAGAGTTTGTCATGTCTCCTACTGATTTGTTGTCTGTATTTTTGGCAGTCAGGTGATCCTGTAATAGACAAGAAGGAGCATGTTAGTTACGAACTCTTCCAGGAGTTGAATTATTGGAAACGATACAAGCTTACCATTCACTGGTTTGCAGATGATTGAGTAGACCTGGAGTACGAGGAGGACACGAAGTCCTACGTCTCTCATTTCGTTAGGTCGATTATTCTCTGAACTGACTCCTGGATGATGGATGACGTGTCCTTTTACACGAAGCAAGGTGAATTTGATATGGGTCACTCCCACGAACTTGCTTGGCTAATATTAATTAACCATTGAGTTTGGTTCTTGAATCCCAATGCTTCCTGTCAATAGGGGGAATATGTCAAAAAAAATTGGACGGGGGGAGTATTGGAAATGATACCAAATTACCCTTTCTCCAAAATTTGTATTTGATATCAACTAGGGATATTCGAATGTCGATGATAGCCTTTTGTCTTGACACAGTTCAACATCTCTTTTGATTGGCCCTCCTTATTTATGGCCATGTGTGGTTGTTGATTCATCTTCAACATCTTCCTTTTGTAGAATTTTTCTTCTGTCTTTGACCATATGACCATTAGAAGTATTGGGCAAAGTCATGTACCTCAAGTTTCCATGGAATCCTACGCTTCTTGACTCGTCAAAGCTGGCGGTCCCATCAATGAACCCGCGACGTCCTGCCTTGAGTTATCATGTTATGCATGCTTTAAGTTCGCTAGTTTGCCTGTGCCTATTACATCACATCCTTCGTCTCCTACAAATAGAAGAGAGAGGACGTCATTTCCGACATTACGTCAAGGGAATAAGACTTACCCTTTTGAAACAGGATTTTTTTGTTTGCCCTTGCTTTCTTGAGAAAGTGTCTTGGAATCTGACATAACATGCCATTTTCAAATGGCCCTTATCATACTAAGTCAAAGGGGATGGTATTCTGAGACACGAAGTGACTAAATTAGAAAAACAAACAGGATTAAATTTAATATCCTGTTTTGACAAAAACTTTTGGTAATGAAATATTTTTGTTTTCGAAAGTATATATCTTTGGGGAGGAGGAAGCATGAGGAAACCTTACTCTCAGTATTCTCCTTGGATGATATTTTCTTTTCATGGTTAAATAGCATCACCAAGTTGGTTTGGTGTGTCTCTTTATGCCCTCAAAATATTTTCAACTTTATTTAATAGGTGGATTTACATTTTGGAAGAGTGATTTCAAAAGTTAGTTCCTCAAACAAAACTGATGTTGAAAATATAACAAGCCAAACTTAAGAAAGATGTACAAGTTCCCACATAGGGGAGTACGCAAGGAAATTAAAAAGGGTTCCACTTGAGCGGACCTGCACCCATTTTCCCTGACGGTCCTTCATTGATGGCGCCCATGAGAAGGTCTCCAAACATGGTGGTCATGTCATCTAGCTTTTCATTCTTTGTTGCTAAGGGTGGTACTTCATTGGAATAATAACCGGCCTCTACCAGCCCTTGATAAATATCAATGGTATGTGCTTTGGCATTTATGATCCAACTGACTTCAGAACTGAATATCGCGTTTACTTTGTCGGTGTGATCAGGGAATGAATTGCTCTGGAATGAGAGCTTTAGTGTCTAACAAGTTCTGGATTTGATTCTTGAGGGCGAAGCACTCATCAGTTGAGTGCCCCACTTCTCCCATGTGATAGTCACATTTTTTGGACGGGTCATAGCTAGAGAAGTTTTCGGTGTTTGGTCACTTGGGCTCAATCAAGAGGAGGTTCTTATTCTTGAGGATTGTCAAAACCTATGATGGAGATCCGGGAAGTGAAGTGAACTGTCTCTTATTGTTGTAGCGCTAGGGTGGTTGACGGCTGGTGGTCTGTTGTTGTCCTACACTTGTCTAAATTGTTGGAGAATGATATAGACAAACTGATCCAACCTGGGTCGTTTACTGATATATTCTTCTAGCTTTTATTAAAACAATATGAAATTTGGCAAGCCAGCCATGAGGCATTCCCTTTTTCCTACTGTGGCGTAAAGTCACCATATAAAGAGGACTTTTCCTTGTTCTTGATAGAAACAGAGCAAACATGAGTAGGTTTCCCAAAATGTGCACTGTCCCTCTTTCTTTAACCTACCTAGAAATACCAATGGGAAGGTAGGCAATGCCAAACTAGGGACCAACTAGCAAGGCTGTTATCGATAGTTTACAAACATAGATATCGTATACATTTAACATTAGTTAAATTTACATGTGGGTGATATTTATAAGTTGTAACCCTCCCGATCAAAGATTTCCAACCAGAAATGGAAAAAAAAAAATGGACCTTTCTAATATAATACAATGGTTGCATGGAAACAATGTGAAATACAAAAAATCAGTTACTCGCTGACCCTCACTGACCAAATGGCAAGGGCTTCAACCCTGACCTAGACCTAGGCAAGAGTTGACGCCCTTGTAGGCAAGGGCATCGAGGGAGCAGAGGCCCTTCCCTATGGCCAATGAGGGATGGCTGGCAACCTCGCCCATACCATGCAAGGGTTGCCAGCCTAGGGTTTAGGGGAAAAAAGAAAAGAGAAAAGGAAATAATGATAATAATAATAATATTATTGGATTAAAAAATATTTATATATTTAAAAAAATTATTTATGTCAACATCGGTTGAGCCACATAATATGATCAATATTTATGTCAGCAATTTTCAGTTAAAATTAATCGAATAAATTCAATTGACAAAATATAAAATGGTTTATAAAAGTTTCGGACAATTTTTATCGTGTCCTTCCTACTGCGGTTTTGAAGTTTCGAATTGTGCTCAAGCTGACACATGGGCATGGCGATACGGACTACCCTTTTTAATTATTTCCTATATATTTTTATCTTTTTTTGGTCGGTAATTATTTCATAGATTCATCGGGCAAAACGTCAGGACCCTTCGCTGGTACGGGTGGCCGCAGCGACAGTAGTATGCAAGGCGCAACAGTGAGGCATAGTAATTGCAAAGAAGAACCCGCTTCTTTCTATTTCCCATTTCTCTTCTTCGACCTTCCTCCCCTTCTTCGTGAGATACTCACCGCCTTCTACACTAATTGTATACGTCTCCATGTATGGTCAGAACCTCTCCTCCTCGATTCCCGAGATTTGAAATGCCTTCCTTGTGTATACTTGTTTCCTTTCGGATTTCATTCAGTGGAATATTTCGATCAATTCTCGGCCTTCTCTTTATTTGCTTGCTCAAATCGCTCCTCTTGGCATGGCCGAAATTGCTGAATTGATTCGTTTCTTTCCTTCTTTCCCAATCTTTTCCTTTTCCGCTTCACTTACATTGCCATGAACGTGTCCAGATTCACTCATTATCATTTATGATTTCACGGGCAGCATTATCTCCTTATTCCTTCCTTTAATTTCCTCTCCGCTCAATCTTTCCAATCGGCTTTTCTTTGTTGTATTGCCTTGCGCATGAACGTCCAATATTCAGCCGAGTGAGTGTCAGTTTTTTCCATATTGCTTGACAAGTCTGATTGATTCCTCTCTCACTATCTTCACGATTTCATTACAGCAGCGCGGACCTTCCATGAACGCTTTGATTTCTTTCCTTTATTTTGTCCATCTTCACCGATTTGTCTCTTAATTGCTACACTTACTTTTCCTTTCAGCCCTGAATCTCACTGATTGTGATTGCTTATTCAGAATTTGCTCATTTCTTCTTGGCTGAGAATATCTCCCCCCTTTCGTGTCCACATATGTAATCTGGCTCGATTAGGGAAGGAAATTTCTTTTCACATCGATGAATACGACCAACTTTTCTTCACCAAGTTCGTGCACTACTGAGATTTTCAACCCCTCATTGCATAGCCACGTTGGTTTACGAAATGCAAATACTCCGAGATATTAATATTTTTGTTTAGGAATTGAAATCGATCCCTAATTTTTCATGTGATAAATGACTAAGAAAAAAATCAAAATTTGTGCGTCAACAACTACAAAAAATTAAATAATAAATTATTATAAATTATTATGAAACTCACTTTTTCAAAAACTAAGATAAGTTATTCTCATAATAGTGCAAAGACTATTATACTAACAACACCCTTTAATATAATACTCGCCATCCCTATATATACCACTTGCACGAACCCAACCATTCATGCAACACAAACGCAAATCCAAACCCAAAATCCTCTAAGTCCTCTATCTTGCTTGTCCTAGAAAAGGTAGCCATGCAAACCCTAAAGCCTCATGCAGCTCTCCTCACCAGCCCCGGCATAGGCCACCTCATCCCCGCCATGGAGCTCGGGAAGCGCCTCGCTGCCCACCATGGCCTCAACGTCACTGTCTTCGTGGTGGCATCCGACTTGTCGATCAAGGAATCGCCCATTTTCAGTTCGGCATCGGCTCTGAACCGCCTGGAGCTCATCTTGCTCCCCCCGGTGGACGTCTCTGGGCTCATCAACTCAACCACCTCGGTCGTGACCCAGCTAGCGAGGATAATGCGTGCGGCCTTGCCTTCTTTGAGGGCCGCAATCTCCGCCATGAGGGCACGTCCGTCGGCTCTCATAGTCGATATCTTTGGCACCGAAGCTCTCGCTGTGGCTGAGGAGTACGGCATGCTCAAGTACGTGTTCGTTACTACGACGGCGCGGTTTCTCGCGGCCTTCATTCACTTGCCCAACATAGACAGGAAGACAGAACCGGAGCATCGTATTTTGAAAAAACCTCTGCAAATTCCGGGTCTTGAACCGGTGCGGTTCGAGGACACCTTGGACCTGTTCCTGGACAACATCGATCAGTGTCTCTACGCAGAGTGAACCCGCATCGGGAGGGAAATCCCGACGGCCGATGGAATCCTGGTCAACACGTGGCAAGATCTGGAGCCTTCAGCATTGCATGCGCTGGAAGATGAAAAGTTCTTGGGCCGGGTCGCTAGGGCGCCGGTTTACCCGGTCGTCCATTGGTTAGGCCGGTTGAACCGGATTCAAAGAGTGAGGTGATGAACTGGTTGAACATGCAACCGGTCAAATCGGTCATTTACGTTTCTTTTGGGAGCGGTGGGACGCTATCAATGGAGCAAACCGCCGAGCTAGCGTGGGGGCTCGAGCTAAGCCAGCAGAGATTCCTTTGGGTGGCGCGCCGCCCGTGGACGACGACGCGTCCGGGAATTTCTTCAGTGTGTCCAACAGCCAGGACGGGATGCCGAATTATCTCCCCGACGGGTTCCACACCCGGACCCACGATAGGGGGATGGTGGCACCCATGTGGGCCCCACAGGCCGAGATCCTAGCCCACAAGTCCGTGGGAGGGTTCGTGTCGCATTGTGGCTGGAACTCAACGTTAGAGAGTATAGTGAACGGAGTGCCCATGGTGGCGTGGCCGCTCTATGCGGAGCAGAGAACGAATGCCGCCATGCTGGTGGAGCAGCTTGGCACAGCGGTCCGGTCGAGGATGAGGTCGGCCCACGGGACGATCGGAAGGGAGGAGATAGCGAAATGGTTAGAAGCATCATGAGCTTGAAAGGGTATGGAATGAGGACCAAGGCCAAGGAACTGCAGTGTGCTGCAGCGGAAGCCATACGCAAGGGTGGTTCTTCTCACAATTCACTGACCCAAGTGGCCAAGAAATGTGAAATTAAGCTGCACGGCCAGGCTCTTGGTGATTAGAAATTGCATAGATTCAACTTCCTTTCTTGTTTACCTGATACTTTTTGTGATGGCCTTTGCGTGATGGCCTTTGCTAGTATGATGGTATTTGGATTATTGTAAGACATCTATAATTTTTGTGAAGGGCTTTGCGTGATGGGCTTTGCGTGATGGCCTTTGCTTGTGTGATGGCCTTTGAATTACAGTGGAAATAACAGCTTAGTATGAACTACAAATATTTGAAAAAATGGATCCCATAATAACAGTTTCTGGGCTATTGTTAGAATAACAATATATTGTAAGTAATAAATTCTTAAAGAATGAATCTCACAACGATTTCTAATTATTTATTATTTATTTTTTAACTTAAAAAGATATTATTCTTACAGTTGATTAAAAATAGTCGTATAAGCATTTCACTTATAATTATTTTTTATTTGATTTTTTGTGGGCATGAACAAGTTATTATTCTCACGGTAAATTAAAGAACGTCACTCAATCATTTTTCTTTTGTGATTATCTTTCCTTCTCCTTCTTCCAATTTCAAAATGTGTGGAAATGCAGTAATGGATCCATGTGTTTTGTCATAATAATATTTATTAATATTGGAGACTATGGGATAGGAAAGTCCTCATAGACGGATCATGCGACATCCCGATTTTCTAATTCTATTTTCAGGTGAAGCCGTTAAGAGATTCCAATGCATCAGACTCAAGAATTTGACTAGGAAGTGACCTTTCGATCGAGCTAATCTGCAAGGGTCATTATGACACAATTAAAAATAGATTAGGAATTGGAGATAGGTCAACTCGACAGAGGCATGTGATCAAGTGTGAGTGATTCCACTAGATTTGCACAATTTTTGTCGATCGGCACTAGACTGGCTTTTCTGTCGTTGGGTACCTTGTGTCCGTATTTGAAACCTTCGCTAATGTGTCAAAGATGTATATTGTGGCTTGAAAATGATCAATCACAGGTCAAATGCATGAAAATTTTTAAAAGCTATCCAGTAGATTAGAACGCGCTAGTATCGTGCTAGAGTGAAATTAACCGTGAAATTAAGACTGAATTCAGAAATTGAAAGTCCCGGTGTATCACAAATCATTTTGGGAACATTGACTCATCTTCGGAGGATTTTTCATTCGAATTGAGTCTTTCAGCAAAATAATTAAAGGATAGTTAATTTGATTCGGGAAATTGATAGGTCCGCTTTTGGTCGTACTTTTGGGACTCAAGATGTTTCTACAGTCAAGTGGATATGTGAATTAAAGTGTGGTGACATTAGATAAATTTTATGGACTTCAATTTGGCTCAATTGGAAGTGGATTGAATGAAATGTATTGTACAAGATTTTTATGCCACGGCGGAAAAAGAAATTGAACCTTTTGGAAGATGTTGTGGAAGATTGAGTTAGTGGAAGATGACCTCATGTGATTTCATGGTGGTTAGGGCCAAAGTGAAGGAGATCTTGACAAGTGGAGTGTGTGGATTTGCTCGAAAAAAGGTGGGCCTTCACATCAACCAATCAACTCCATCTTCAACCTTGGTTTTTGGCTTTTTAAATTGGAGGAGAGAGAGAGAGGAGTTTCGACCGGTTGCAGCAGCCCGCATGCCCCCTTCGCGCACCTCCTTCGCCGCTAGCCGTTCGTCGCCGTCGCCGTCACCATTCATCCGCGCGCGCACCTCATCGGCCAACCGTCGTGCCGCCTCACCCGAGCCTCCTGCACCATCGCCTACGTCGCCCAACCGTTACTCGCTGTTCGCCAGCCACCGTCGAGCCAGCTAGCTTCACCGGAGTCGCCGCCATTGCCGCACAAATAGCCGCCGCCCCTCTCCGCCAGTTTCGCCGTTCACTAGCCACTAGATCCGCTCCTTCTCAACCCCAAACAACAACTGGTTTTGTGGGTATCGCAACGGAGTTTTGGCCCGTTTTGGCCAGCTTCCCGACCCCGAATGCTTGGCCCGCCTTGAGGAAAGTCGATCCCCACTATGTCCTCGTCATTTTGGTTTGATCGGTTTGTTAATTGGGTGAGTTTAACTCATTAAACCTCGATTAGAGGGTTAATTATGTTTTAGGTGTGCTTAGTTTATATTAAGTGTTATTAGCTGGTTAGTTTAATTTATTTAAGAGTAGATTAGATTAAGGTGGTGTTTAGTTTAAAGTGTGTTTAATTAAGGCTAAGTGGAGATTATATTAGAATAAGCCTTGATTGGACATAAATGATTTATATAAAAAATATTTCGAAATTATTAAAATTTAATAATATATTATTATTCGAAATTATTAAAATATTATTATTTAAATAATTTTGCAATAAAATTAATTATTTAATAAATTATGAAAATTATTTTAGGACCTTAAGCTTCTCAGAATTTTGCGCTGATCACTGCTGTATATTCAAAATTTTGAATTTGATGAATGGATAATGTAAATTGAATATTAATTATGAAAAAGAAGGATTTTATTCATAAAATCCCAAGTGTTGGGTTTTGATACACAAATTGGATTTTAAGAATTATATTAAATGGTGGGGCTTGAAAAAGTAGGGTATGAGTTTTCTGGTTTGAAAATTAACGTGCCCTCACAAATATGAATAATTTTTAGAACATTTTTAATATGAAGAGAAGATGCCAAGATTACTATTTCAATGGGAGCCTTAAGTGAAATGCAAAGTGTCCTAGGCCGATTATGAATTTATTGTATGATGGTTAAGAAGAAATGGTTCTGAGTTGTTGAGTCGGACTTGCCCCTATATGGGATGCAATCACTCAACGGATGCGGATTGCAGTAGATTCTGGGCCTATTCTCCTTCGGGAACAATGTCAACATAGTGAGGAAGCCGCGCTCCAAGGTGGGGAAGCGATGCCTGGCATTAATGTCAGTAGATAGCCGAACTACAAGTAGGCTATGCCCTTGTGTGACAGTGAATAACAATTGGAACGCATGCTGTATGATTTGATATGTCGATTATGGGGCGGAATTGTGTGGCATGGTATGAGGACGTGTCATAATGATTTAGTCTTATAATCAGGACTCCGATGTTGGTTATGTGAAAATATTTGCGTTCCGATTGTTTAAGTTCGTATTACTGAACATGATTGAATGATTTGAATTGTGCTAACCTATAAGAAGGAACTGAGGTGAGGTAAGTCCTCTGTGTGATGTGGTTAGGCCACCTGGAGTATATTTTCTTTCTAATATGGGTTTAGGGGGTGAACTTACTGAGACAATGTCTCACCCCGATTGTGGGCTTACATTTTCAGGTCCCTAGTGGATGGAGCGGTCAAATCCTTTTGGTTGGCCTTGAGGAATTGCAGAGGTGAAATCATAAGAATTGGAGAACGTGTCCGACTTGTAGGTCGTAGGACAATTCATTTTTATAAGCCGGTCTTTTGTAGACTTTTAGCCATAGACCTCCGTTTGTAACTCTATTGATTTATGAAAGTGTTATGTTGTTGAATTGCTTCCTATTTTTCTATCCCGTATTTTATTGCTAGGGGTTTTATTATACGTTTCAAATGCGCATATAAAATGAACGGGGTTGGCGACACACGTGGGATGTCGCATCTGATCGACCATAGTGGGATGTGCGCGTGCTCGGATTCGGGGCATGACAGATCCCATGTGATGATAGGGCACATTATATCTTCTTCAGAGGTGGACTCCTTGTCTCTTCTTCAAAGGGTATGATAAGGCGTACTGTATCTTCTTTAGAGGTGGACACCCCTCTCTTCTTCAGAGGTGGCTACAGATGAGCCGATAGGCATGATAGTCTCTCATGCCTAGGGTGAGGTGGTGGAAGTCGCAAGACTTTCTGCTGGGTTGACCTGTGCTTATAAGTGACTTATCGCCCAGCACCTCTAGTTACAGGACACTATGCACGCATTTTCGCGGTCAGTGTGAAGACATTGAAAACTTCAAAGACAACAATTCATGCCGGGTTCCAAGTTCCAGGTCCCTTTGTTACTTGGTCAATGACTGAATGGAAGAAGGAATGGAAGTCTGCATGAACGAATCGGCAGAGATGCGGTTTGCTCCAATGCTCTCTCCTCTGCATATTACAAGAGGTCCACTTCACGGGTTCCTGTCGATCATATAATATATGACTTACTAAGTATACCCAGCGGAAAATATTGCAATGTTAAATATGCCATAGTATGAAGAAAATAATGTATCACAAATTACAAAACATTTACATGACCGATGCATCAAAACACTAGTGAATGAAAGTAGAATGGCCAACATCCCATGGTCCATCTAGTATGATCCCATTTAGATATTTCAAAAACTTTACAGCCCTCTTCTCTTGATGAATTGATTTTATTAATCATTACCTAACATTATCCTTCTAATTTTGAGTCGCTAATTTTTTTCAATTGAAAGAAAATTGTATCCATTACTCAAGAGGATATAGAAGTACATAGTTTTTATGACAAAACAAATAGAAACAAAGTCAAAGCCAAATCTAGAAAAAAAAAATGAGGAGCATCAACAAAGTGAAGTAGACACTCGTTCCACAAGAATGGATTTGTCAAGCAAAATTGGCAGCCAATCACTAAATCTCGCGTTCTAGTTAGTGATGAGCATGTGCCAACAATTTCTTCTCCAATCACTACGATGTTGCCAATTGGTGGTGTGTGTCTAGGTTTGACTTCCTTCATACCATCTGTTGCGATGGGGCGAGCGATCGAACAAAATATAGACAGAAAAAGAAAATAAATCGGACACCAGATTTACGTGGTTCAGTCGTAAAGACCTACGTCCACGGGGAGAGTAACAGCGAATTTCACTATAGATCAAGCGATACAAGGAGATTACACACTCAAGTCATTCAAACACTCTCTCGGTGTTTCCCAAGCCCCAATTACACCCAATAACACACACAAAGTGTTTAGCCCCGAAATTCCTCAAGAAATAATCTCTCAATCTCACGAAGGAATTACACGCAAATCTTACCACAAGATTTAATTGGCTTTAACACTAAACCTTCTTGGATGTAATTCACGACAAAGAAAATCCCTCCCAAGCACTCGACAACGAGACGGCGCTTCAAGATCAATTCTTCACGATCAACGGCGGAACACCAAGCACTCAAGCGGCGCTTCAAGACAATTTGTGATCCACGTCTATCACCCACGGCCTCGAGTCTATATATAAGTAAAACCCTTGCTCTTTTGCCAACTTCTCATAGGATTTTGTTTCTTATCCAAAACATATCTATATTTTAAACAAAATCCAAGTCCTAGTCAAAGTTGGACTTTCCTATTTTAACGGCCGAGACTCTCCAACGCAGATTCAAATTTGGGAAGTTGATCTTCGGATCTTCTTTGCTTGATTTCGAACATCCGCAACATATCCAATTCGGAATATTCGTAATTTTGCATTGGGCTTAAACTCGAGACATATTTTAACAATCTCCACCTTGGCTCGACGTTTAAGCTAAGTCGCAATCGCTTCGTAAAAAATTCAAACTCTGCTGCTACTTTCCCCTAGCCCCTGATGGGCTCAACCGCCACAGATATTGTCCAAGTCCAAGCCTCGCTTGAACTTCGCCATAACCGAGTACCTCATCAGAATACCAACTCTACATGCACCTTTAACTGCTCCGTATGGATTTTCTGACACAACCTCCTCAACCGCAGATAAAGCAAAACCTTTATTGCATCCATATCTGTCAGGAGATCGAAGACATACCTTGTTAATTTCAGCAATTACAGCAACCGTTGGCTCTATAAGCTCCACCTCGCTATGAGCACCATCTGTATCGATTACTTTGCTAGTACTTGTACTCGCTACCTCAGGAGTTTCTGGTCGCAACTCCACCTCAAGCTGAACACCGTTCAGATCCGTATTAACACTGCTATAATCACTCCTAGCCAGAAGTACTGGAGACTCGTCAAAAGTAACTTCTCTGCTGTTAACAGGTGAATTTATATCTGGGCACCACAACTGATCACCTCGCTCACCTTGTGCATAGCCATGAAATATGCACCTTGCCCTCCCATCGAGCTTACCATCACTCACTCGAAAATAATACGGGCAACGTAACATTCTAATGATAGAATAACCAGCAACGTTACCTAACCACACTTCTTTAGGAGTCCGCCATTCAATAGCAGTTGATGGGGATCTATTCACCAGGCAGCTTATTGTACTTAACATATCAACTAGGATTCTCCTAGCAATACCAGCACTAGAGATTATTTTACGGGCCATCTCTAGTAATGTTCTGCTCATCAATTCTGCAAATTGTTGTGATTTACTAGCACTAGTGCGGTGTTTCACTATGCTCTCTTTCATGCAGAATTTATTTTTCAGCTCCGAGCAGAACTCCATGCTATTGTCAGTCCGCACATGCTTGATCAACTTACCAGTCTCCGTCTCGATCAAAGCTCTTGACTGCGAGATCCTGACACCAGCATCAAACTTATGCCTTGGCACAAACACCCAAGTCTTCCTCGAGCAGTCAATAGACTCTCGAACAGATGCATCCGACGCGTCTCGCAGCGAAATTTATCACCGTCTCACCTTGAAGTTTATACAGGCCATCGTGCTTGATTCCTTTCATTATCACTAGGGCACCTCGAACAACCTTCAGAACTCCACCTTCTGAAGAATACCTGCAACCAGCTGAATCTAGGGCACCCAAGGAAATTAAGTTCTTTTTCAATTCCGGAACATGCCTCACTCCAGTCAATGTCCTCACGATACCATCATGCATTCTGATTTTAACATCACCAACACCCACAACATCGCACTCAGCGCTGTTCCCTAACTGGACTTTATCACTATTCGTGCACTGATAAGTGATAAACCAGTTTCTATTTGGTGTGACATGAAAAGAACAACCAGAATCCATAATCCATCCATCAAACGATGAATCATTAGTAATAGACAAGACATAATCGGCATTATCTGCTACAGCTGCAACATTATCTGTAGAATCAATTATAATTCCCTTACCCTTCTCATTCTTCAGCTTAAGGCAATCCCTTCTAAGATGCCCCCTCTTGCCACAGCTCCAACAGACAACATTAGCAGTCCTAGACTGACTACGTCTGTTCATATTAGTACTACCATTACCCACACGTGTTACGATCTTCCTCTATTTTCACCTACTAGAGCAAGTAGATACAGATTCGCCATTCTCTTCTACGAATATCCTCGCCGAATTAAATCTCGAACCCCATCAAACGTCAAACTTGTTGACCCAGAGGAATTACTAACAGCAGTAATGGTAGTATTCCAACTATCAGGCAATGAGGATAATAGAATCAAAGCACGTACCTCATCTTCAAAATCAATCTCAACTGAACTCAATTGACTAACAATCACATTGAATTCATTGATATGATCTGCAACTGACGCACCTTCTTTCATCTTCAAGTTAAACAGACGTCGCATCAAACAGACCTTGTTAATCGCAGAGGGCTTCTCATACATATCCGACAGGGCTTGCATCAAATCAGCAGTGGTCTTCTCCTTCAGGGATGTTAAACGCGACGTTACGAGCCAACGTCGGCCGAATAACACCCATAGCTCGTCTATCCAGCAAATCCCAATCAGCTTGCTTCATCGTCACTGGTTTCTCCCCAGACAAGGGCAAGTGCGGTTTCATCTGATAAAGATAATCTTCAATCTGCATCTTCCAGAAACTAAAATCCTTCCCATCAAATCTGTTGATTTTCACTTTTAATTCTTCTGTCGCCATCGATTCGCTTCAACTTAGCCAAACCTGGCTCTGATACCACTTGTTGCGATGGGGCGAGCGATCGAACAAAATATAGACAGAAAAAGAAAATAAATCGGACACCAGATTTACGTGGTTCAGTCGTAAAGACCTACGTCCACGGGGAGAGTAACAGCGAATTTCACTATAGATCAAGCGATACAAGGAGATTACACACTCAAGTCATTCAAACACTCTCTCGGTGTTTCCCAAGCCCCAATTACACCCAATAACACACACAAAGTGTTTAGCCCCGAAATTCCTCAAGAAATAATCTCTCAATCTCACGAAGGAATTACACGCAAATCTTACCACAAGATTTAATTGGCTTTAACACTAAACCTTCTTGGATGTAATTCACGACAAAGAAAATCCCTCCCAAGCACTCGACAACGAGACGGCGCTTCAAGATCAATTCTTCACGATCAACGGCGGAACACCAAGCACTCAAGCGGCGCTTCAAGACAATTTGTGATCCACGTCTATCACCCACGGCCTCGAGTCTATATATAAGTAAAACCCTTGCTCTTTTGCCAACTTCTCATAGGATTTTGTTTCTTATCCAAAACATATCTATATTTTAAACAAAATCCAAGTCCTAGTCAAAGTTGGACTTTCCTATTTTAACGGCCAGACTCTCCAACGCAGATTCAAATTTGGGAAGTTGATCTTCGGATCTTCTTTGCTTGATTTCGAACATCCGCAACATATCCAATTCGGAATATTCGTAATTTTGCATTGGGCTTAAACTCGAGACATATTTTAACACCATCGTCATACAAAGATAACCAAAATAGATTAAATAAACACAAATTTAACATGTCATGGAGTAAATTTTCGTAATTTAACAAAAGGAAAAAACTCCTACGATCAGCATTAAAACCAAAGGCAAAAATACTTGTACACAAACAAAGTAGAGTGACGTCGAATCCCCAAAAGAATATATATTAAAGCTTCCAAATTTAGATTGGGAGAAAATAGCACCTAAATCTAGAATTAACTCCAGGCAATTCAAACCCTCAAATTGAGAACTAAATTGGGACAAAAGAGCTCCCAAATTAAAATTGGGAGAGAATAAAAAGCATGAAAAAAATAAAACGTAAACAAAATTAACAAAAGAGAGAGGGATCCTGTCCATGGCTGAAGGTCGGAAAGAAAAGAAAGAGAGGAAAGTGAAGAGACTTTAAAGATTGCTAAGTCGCTGATTTGATGGTATAGCAATTAGCTATGGCTGTGATGCTTTCGCCATTTGGAAAACATCTTCGTCATAAAGTCCCTCCCACGTTCGAGACTTTCCAATTGGACAGCTATTACTGAACAAAGCATCTCTTCCCTTATTTGCGCAAGCTTCCGTCCCAGTTAGCACTTAGACGATCATCAATTAAGGACAAAAACAAAGACACCGTGTAATAAAGTCTGGCCTACATATTGTCTTCCATCTTTCCCGATTTCCTACCATGGCGTAAAGTCACCGCAGAAAGGACCTTTGCTTATTCTTGATAGTTCATTCCAAAAACAGAGCAAACATGAGCAGGAATCCCAAAATGGTGCACTCTCCCTCTTTCTTTAACCTACCAAGAAATACCAATCGAAAGGCAGGCAATGCCAAACTAGAGACCAGCTAGCAGGGTTTGCTGCTCACGTCTGATTTTTGCCCGATTGATCCACATCCCTCCCATGCAAAGAAACGAATTGTCTTATCTATGATGCCTACAGTCGATGGTTTACATGTACGTGGTATCCATAACTTGTGACCCTCCGATTGGAGATATCCAATTAGGAATGGAAGACAATGTGGACCTTTCCAATGTAATGCAATGGTCACGTGGCAACGATGTGGAATACAAAAAATAGGTAGTCGTGAGTGTGCCATGTGGGCATTTCGCTAAACAATGTTTAGATTACGGTTGTGAAAGTTTAGTGTATCGTGTGATTAAATCAAAATCCAGTAGTTCAATTGCAAGATATTAACTTTAGTCTAATGAACATCGACGGAATTTACTTGTCTAATGAAACGTATTATCGTACCAGGTTACTATAGACTATCTAAAAGTTTGGTAAAGACACAATTTAATATCTGTAGGCCATAACAACAAGCTAGAAGTACTGTCAGAGGCATATTGCAAGACGTGATTTACGGAGCTCCGCAAATTTCCAAGCACACATGATTTCTCAACTCATCAATGACGTTGGAAACTACCTGTTCAACTTAATCAAACAAGATTCTCATGCCGTGGTAATTGGAACAAGCCATCCGGGTAACAAAAACTTAAATAAATAATCCAAGGAGGTCGCGTGTTCAGTTCAGACGCGCGTCTTCTCTTGGGTTTCAAAAGCAATTTTCATCTGTTCAAACTCTCTATATCATGACTGAGAGATGTTAATCTGAAAAATAATTTGATTAATAGGATAGGACAATGCATGAGAATAAAACAGAAATAAAATGAGTCGAAATAGAGGATTACGGGGGAATTTCGTAATTTGTAAATTGGACCGAAACCTTTGTTATTAAGGGAACCAACGGCAGATGCTGGGCTAGCTAGGGTATGACAATTCGGGCTTTCCTTTGCAATATTTTTTCCATTTTATATCTGTCTCTCATCGTTTAGGAGATGACAGAGACAAAGAAGAGGACAATGTTTTGAAAAGGTAGGTATTTGAGCCAAACGTGTGACACGATTTGTCGAAAGCAGCTGCACTCGGGCGCATTGCTAGCGCGATATTATCCATTCTGGTTCTTGTCGGTCCATATGCCCGCATAGCTTCAAAACGGGTTCTGCAAGTTTGAGGTTACACGATACTTATTTACCAGCGAAACAACTCAGACGGTGTTGGATCAGAGATATACCCAGCACCCAACAAACCCACCCTGGCTTTGACATCACTGACTACAATCTTATCCGACCGAACCACCAACGCAACAATATACGCTCTAGTTGTAGTTCATATGTGCTCGCAAGATTCTGAAATATGTCGTGAAATTGCACAAGACTTCTCTACCAGCACAATAATCCAAGCGCGAGCATAAGTTTGCTCAAGACTTATGGTTGCCCCAACCACGTTAGACCTGATCACAAGCCCGGAAACCCGTAGGGCCCACCCACGCCTAGCCTGACCAAAAAGGGCAAAAGAACAATTTGCAGTGGGGTTTGTTCAGGGATTTAGTCCAAAAGTCTAGTCAAGCCCCAAGATTTGTATATCCATATATTGTGATGGCCAAGTTTGGAAAAAAGGTTAGGGCGACATTCCCGCTCTGATCAGATGTGGGCCCGGCCTATTATCACCTCTAATTTTGAGACAGTTGTATCGATCGTTCATTTTCTCATAATTATGTTTTACATAAAAAGTAAGGTACATGAGTTATGAGAATTCCACACCACCTCATAATCGAGTTGTTGTAGGGAAGCCAAAGGTCAAAAAACTAACGAAAACTAGAATTTATGTGTCTGGTCATAGACTCATCTAGAAGAACCGAATCCATTGGAGGAAGACTAGAACTCCAATTCTAGATGATGCTCTAAGTCCACCCCAACCTTGTTTCTTGGGCAAAGACCGAGATGGGAGGAAGACTAGATTGGACTATACTATAGAGTGGACAATACTAGAGAGAGAGAGAGAGAGAGAGAGAGAGAGAGAGAGAGAGATAATGACGTTGAATTCCACTAAGGGTTTAACACGAACAGGTCTTTTGGGTTCCAAGGGTCCAAGTCCGTTTCATCTAGAAATGCGTGATGATCACCCCCATAAGGATTTGAAAATGAGGTGCCGATAAAGTCCGACTACAGCCCCATTTGGTTAGGCTTTCCCAAGGAGCTTTGAGCCTTCAAAACCCCCTGGGGAAAATTTTTGTATTTGGCAAGTGTTTTTGAATGCTCATTTGCCAAATGTGGGCATTCTCAATGCTGAAAGTTGAATGCTTGGAATGGGGTGCTTTGAGCATTGGGCATTTTGGAAATGTAATGCGTCACTGTTCATCATCTCTCCCCCTTCGTCTTCTTCTCTTCCCCGCCCATCTTCTTCACTGTTCATCTTCTTCTTCCCATCCCATCGAGCTTCTCCGGCAGCCGCCACCGCCGCCTGAAGGTTGTGCATCCCCGGTGACCACCGCCTAGGGGTGGCGTGACCCACGACTTAGGTGGCATTGCTTGGGTCGCATGGACCTCAGGCAGCGTCGCCCGGCGCTCGCAAACCTCAAGTGGAGTCACCTGGCGCGTGCGAACCCCAAGTGACGCCACCTAGGTTCACGGGACCTCAGGCCACTAGATCCGGCGGTCCGAAGGCTAGATCTAGCCGCCGGATGGCTAGATCTAGCCTCTGCGACCTCAAGCGCTGAGGTCGCGCCTAGCTAAATCTAGCCGCCACTCCGCCTATCGCCTGAGGGCGTGACCTCAAGTGGCCAGATCTGGCCGTCCAGCAGTATCGCCGGCCATCGGATTTGATTTTCATAATTTTAAAAAATAAAAATAAAAGAAATAAAAAAGCAAAAGCCCATTACAAATATTAATTTTGCCAAATGGTATTTTCGTTAAAGTTGCATTTCAATGCTACTTGAGATTACAATTTACCAAATGGTACAATATTTTGGAAAATCCTTTTACCTCAAAGGTATTTGCATTCTCCTAAAGGCATTATCCTAAAGCCAAACCAAATGGGCAAGCACGCTAGATATGATGAAAATAAGATTTAATACCATGTCACAGAGCTAAAGTCCAAAAACTAAGCTATTAAGAAGATGGATCCACGTTGTAAATTGATAAAGAAAGGCCTCCTCTCAAAGCTCTCGTGCGTTTCAAGCTCTACCGTGTATTATCGTATTTGTAAATCCTTAAACGTCCCACACTTTTATCTAATAATCGATCTCATTTTTCATCACACGCGTTAGTCATAAACCTCAATCACGAAAAAGGTTCAAAGAGCATATTATGACGATATGCTACTAGCTAAGGGTGACATCCGAAGAACAAATTCCATGATGTCACTCATGTATCCAGTCAAACTTTACTAATTATTATATTAAGAATAAGGCATGTCTCTTTTATTTAATCTTATTTAATCATAGTAAAAGCCTAATAGACTTTCTGAACACGGATTCCACAAATCTCGTACCGTGGACGTT
Organism: Eucalyptus victrix; assembly: GCA_016097545.1. Classification (NCBI taxonomy): domain Eukaryota; kingdom Viridiplantae; phylum Streptophyta; class Magnoliopsida; order Myrtales; family Myrtaceae; genus Eucalyptus; species Eucalyptus victrix. The sequence goes on along the minus strand of CM027842.1, from coordinate 18,538,058 downwards.
GGGTCAAAACTTTTCAGCTTACTAATAATTACCAAGAAAATTCCAGGGGGCTGCGTCTTTCTTATCATCATCACCATTATCGTCATGGTGCCTTGCATCATTGTTATGAGATTGTCAGACGACTGCGAAATATTCTAAAAACTTAAACTATTAAATGAATATATTTATTTTATTATTTAAATATTCTAATACTTTTTCATACTTAATCTGATTTTTTGATCAGATATAAAACGTGAAAATATTTAATTATGAAGATTAATAGAGCTTGAAAAAATTTAAACTCAAGATTCTACTTTGATATTATGCGAGATTTTGTGAACTCATCATTCCTGTTCTTTGTCACTAACACACGAGAATCACAAGCGCATGTCTATATTCTGTATCCTTGTAAGGTTTTGAGCTTTATCTCCTTTTTCATTGTTTATTGAGGCCTCGGACCGCTGTGAATCCCACTGCAAAAGTGGATCATGTGTGATTCACGAAAAAGTGTCAGACAAGAGGATCGTACGGACATGGAAAGGCCAGTGTGGAGTCGACCCTGCGAGGGAATTTGGCCGCAGAAAATGCCAAAACAGGTGTCTTTAGTTTTCGATGTGAACACGACCGTGTGTCTCGATTACTATACAAAAGTCACCAAAGAAAATCTGAATTAGAAGCCTAATTCTGCCTATAAGTATCATTCAATCGATCTAATGCAAACTCATCACAACGAGTCCCCCATCAAGCACTGCTTATAGTCCTCTGTCAACTATTCAGCCATGCAAAACCCAAACCCTCATGCAGTCCTCCTCGCCAGCCCTGGCATGGGCCACTTCATCCCCGCGGTGGAGCTCGGAAAACACCTCGCCACCCATCATGGCTTCGATGTGACCATCTTCGTGGTCGCCGCCGATGCCTCCATAACAGAATCTCCTCTCTTTAAGCCACCACAGACTCCGAATCTGCTGAACCTTGTGTTGCTCCCTCCGGTTGACGTTTCCGCCCTCGTCAATTCGACCGCCTCAGTCGTGACCCGACTGGTGATCATGATGCGCGAGGCTCTGCCATTGCTTCAGGCCGCCATCTCCTCCATGAAGTCTCGCCCTACTGCTCTCATAGTCGACATGTTTGGAACTGAAGCTTTAGCGATAGCAGAGGAGTTTGACATGCTTACGTACGTCTTCATCACATCGACAGCATGGTTTCTCGCGGTCGCCGTTCACTTTCCATATATAGATGAAGAAGCAGAACACAAGCATCGCGTTATGAAAAGGCCGCTCGATGTCCCGGGCTGCCGGTCCATTCGACACGAGGATACCTTAGACCTATTCCTTGATCAAACCGATAGGAATCTCTTTTCGGGCTTCGCTCGCATTGGGATGGAGATATCGAATGCAGATGGGATCTTGGTGAACACATGGCAGGATCTCGAGCCGTTGACTTTGCGTGCACTAGAAAATGAGAAGTTCCTGGGTCGAGTCGTCAAGGCGTCGGTTTTTCCGGTTGGTCCGCTGGTTAGACCTATGGGCAAAGTTCAAAGGGTGAAGTGATGGATTGGCTAGACATGCAACCGATGGAGTCGGTGATCTACGTCTCTTTCGGGAGCGGTGGAACCTTGTCGGCAAAGCAAACGACCGAGCTCGCCTGGGGGTTGGAGCTGAGCCAACAAAGATTCGTCTGGGTGGTGCGCCCGCCAGTCGACGGCGATGCGTCCGCAAACTTCTTCAACGTGACAAACAGCCACGATGGCACCCCGAGCTATCTCCCCAGTGGCTTCTTCACTAGAATCCGGAACAAGGGCATGGTGGTACTGATGTGGGCTTCGCAGACCGAGATCTTGGCGCATAAATCTATCGGCGGGTTCCTCTCGCACTGCGGTTGGAATTCAACCCTAGAGAGCATGGTCAACGGGGTGCCTATGGTGGTGTGGCCGCTCTATGCCGAGCAACAGATGAACGCGGCAATGTTAGCAGAAGAGCTCAAGGTGGCGGTCCGGCCAAAGACACAGCCGAATGCCGGCGTGATCGAGAGGGAGGAGATAGCGGGGATGGTGAGAAGGGTCATGGAATTGAAGGGCAATGAGATGAGAGATAAAGTTAAGGAGCTACAGAGAAGTGCCCACCAGGCACTGATGCAAGGTGGTTCCTCCTACAATTCACTGGAAAGAGTATCAAAGGATTGTGAACTCAAGCTGCATCGTCTGAGCGCTACGGCTCTTGGCGCTTGAAGAAGACGGATTTTGTATCTTGTGTGTTTTCGGAGATTCTCGACAACGTCTTCACTTCGTTATTCATCTACTATAATATTGTAGACATGAGAGCTCTTGATTATGGCTGATGATGATATGGATGATAGAATGGTAAGCAAATAATAAATCGAGATGCGTATTTGAATCCAATTCCCAAGTCTTAATCATTCGATAGCACTGGAAATATTGAAAGAAATTCACTATTTGGTCAAAAAAACGAGATAAGCGTATTAGAATAGTATCCCTGTGATTTGATACACATGATATGTACAGAAAATCTGAACAATCATGTATTAAAAGTTTACAATTGCCCGATTGCCATCACAATAATATCATGCCAACTTCGCCTGCCCTAGGAACCTTAATGAGTCCCCCACTAGCAAGACTCATAGAAGCATGAAATTAATTCTAAAACATATGTTAGTTTTCACATCTAATCTAAGATTAAATCATTTGAAACATTTCGAGGTTTTCATGTCTAATCTAAGATTAAATTCTCTGAAACGTCTTGAGTGTTTCACACTGAAAAGGCCAAGAGCCGAATGCATGACAAACTTTCAAAGGAAGAAAAGAGTAAAAATAGTGAGTATATTCTCCAAAAGCATGCCCTCGGTGTAAATTTTTAATTTTGCAAATGCTTATGCGTGGTTATCGCCGTTAAAGTTCAGTTTGTCGAATGGCAAGTTGAATGGCCCAACATGGTGTAGGGAGACGCATGGTATAACTCGCTGACCAGCTTGACCTCAATGATCGCAACAACATACGAAAGTCCAAAATCGATTCTAGCCTTTTGGATTTGCCTTTTGCATTTGGCTTTTTTACTTTTCATGTTAAGTGCGTCACCTCTCTCTATACTAAAGGCCCAAAAGCCTTTGAACCATACATATTGGCATTTAAAGTCACTCTAAATTCTTTCTAAATCTTTTCATAAATTGTAATATAATTACATTTTGATGGAAAATTCAAACTCAACATATCGCATGTCTTAAAACCATAAAAGGGTCCACCCAAACGCCCTCAAAAGTACTTTGTTTGGAGTGAATCTTACAGGAGCTACTGACTCTTCCATTAGCAACTTTTAACAATAGAATCCGACCTACCACCCAGAGCCTGGGTATGCAGCCGAATGACTTTCAGCTCCAGTTTAGGCCAAGCTTCATATTCACAGAAATTGGCAACGTTGAAGGGCTTACTCTAAGTTGAGGCAGAAAAGTATAGATCTTTAGTCAATCAATGGAAGAGCACTTTGCAAGTATGAAACATATGTTATGCTCGGGAGAGAGAGAGAGAGCTATTAGCTCCCAGATGAAACCATGGAGACAGATCAACTTTCAAATCCAGTCTCCACTGTCTTCTAACTAATTAACCACCCCGTAAAAAAGGCAGAAAATAATTTTTCTTTTTTTTCCTTCTACTCCCGTTTAGTCTATTCATGTGCTTTTTCTGTACGCATACACAGATCAGGAAGAACAGAACCTCGGCTGCCCGCTCAATTCAATTATGCGGAAGATGGTCTTAATGAAATTGACAGCCCGGACTCATTTCTAATTTTCCCTTTTATAGAGATGACTGTACCTTCGGCACCGTGACTCATTTTTTGCACAATCTGTCTCACCTAGCTCGAGTTCTGCTCCAATTAAACGCTAACCCGGCCCATTCGCAAAATTATCCCCAAAAAGACTGCTAAAATGTCAGATGATGTAACCATAAGAACTGAAGTACAAATTTGTAAAGGGCAATTGACATTCAGGATGAAAATAGAATCAACAGTTTCTCTAACAAAGAAGTCTCTCCGAAACATCTAAAAACACATTTTCCAAGTGTCACATCATATGATCAACATATGGCAAGATCAGGGTCTAAAGAAACATACAAATATGCAGATCATAGTTAACCATGATCCTTCTGCACCAACAGTGGGGTTCTTATATGCTTCAAAGCCCCAGAAGGTTTTCAAAGAGTAGGATGGAAAAAGTGTTGCTGCTTCTTCAGTGATTTTTGCAATCTGCAGGTCAAGCACATCATGTCATATAGATGTTTCGAAATCAAGCCACTGTCAGTACTACAAAACAAGGGAATGCCCATAGACAGAACTACACATAAGCAAATGCAAGAGAACAAACAGAAGAGCATGTGAGACAACTGCAACAAAAGAGAGCGAAATGAAGTCATGCACCACAGGAGATCAATCACTGTCCATAAGGAACATGACCAACCAGAAGCATCTCCACCATCTTAATTATGATTTAATTTCTCTAATCATTGTAACTGCTAGTTGTCAAAATTTACTTTTCAGCCCCAGGCACTAGGAAACCGACTTGTCGACCACCTCCTTCTCTCCCTTCCTGCTCAGTCCTCAGTATACTTCATTAGTTTAGAGAAATGCTCAGAAGCAAGAAAAAGAAACACCTCATATAAACTAAAAATTCAAGCTCTAGCAGTTCTCAAATGTCAACATAAAAGGCTAAAATCCTTTAAAATAGCCAAAGAACAGTACGATATCTCTTGACTTCCAATTATGACTCAGAATCTGGGTTTCCCTCATGAAGTTCAAAAAAGTAATGTACTGGGAAGAAGATTTGGGGGACAGAGTTTGAAACAACTTGACATTCATCCTCATTAATCTTCATCAAAGTGCAGACTTCAAATCTCTCTGGAAACATCTCTTTAGAATTTTTAAGATACAAACCAATACAAGTCATCCATGACTAATAATTGTACAACCAGGTAGTAATCATGCATCACAGATTGGTTGGACTGTTTAGTTGAACATGTGGAGAGAGCATGGATCATATTGGCAATGATGGATTGAAGAGGGATCAGAGTTCACGTTTTTCAACCGCGTTAGACCTGATCACAAGCCCGGAAACCCGTAGGGCCCATCCAGGCCCAGCCTGACCAATAAGGGCGAAAGATCAATTTGCAGTGGGGTTTGTTCAGGGATTTAGTCCAAAAGTCTAGTCAAGCCCCAAGATTTGTATATGCATATGTTGTGATGGCCAAGTTTGGAAAAAAGGTTAGGGCGACATTCCCGCTCTGATCAGATGTGGGCCCGGCCTATTATCACCTCTAATTTTGGGACGGTTGTGTCGATCGCTCATTTTCTCATAATTATGTATCACATAAAAGTAAGATACATGAGCTATGAGAATTCCACATCACCTCATAGTCGAGTCATTGTAGAGAAGCCAAAGGTCAAAAAACTAACGAAAACTGGAATTTATGTGTCTGTTCATGGACTAATCTAGAGGAACCGAATCCATTGGAGGAAACTAGAACTCCAATTTTAGATGATGCTCTAAGTCCTCCCTACCCGTGTTTCTCGGGCAAAGACCTACCCGTGTTTCTCGGGCAAAGACCGAGATGGAAGGAAGACTAGATTGGACTATACTATAGAGAAAGTGAGAGAGAGAATGACGTTGAACCCCATTAAGGGTTTAACACGAACGGGTCTTCTGGGTTCCGAGTGTCCAGGTCTGTTTCATCCAGAAGGATTTGAAAATGAGGTACTGATAAAGTCCGCCAGTAAGCATGCTAGGTGTGATGAAAATAAGATCACCATGTTGTGGAGCTGAAGTCCAAAAACCGAGCTATAAAGAAAATGAATCCACATTATATATCGATATGGCCTCATCTCAGAACTCTTATGCATTTCAAGCTCTACCATGTATTATTGTATTTGTGAATCCTTAAACGTCCCATACCTTCATCTATGACGGTATGCTACTAGCTGAGGGTGACATCCGAAGAAGAAATTCCATGAAGTCACTCATGAATCCAATCAAACTTTACTAATTATTATATTAAGAATAAGGCATGTCTCGTTTCACTTATTTAATTGTAGTAAAAGCCAACTAGACTTCGTGGACACGGGTTCCATGAGTCTCGTGCCGTGGTCGTCGAGGTAAAACTTTTCGGCTTAACAATAATCATCAAGAAAATTCGAGGAGGCCGTGTCTTTCTTATCGTCATGGTACCTTGCATCTTTCTTGTGAGATTGTGAAACCATTACCAAATGTTTTAAAAATTTAAATTCTTAAATGAACACTCTATTTTATTATTTGAATATTTTAACACTCCTTCAAATTTAATCTAATCTTTCTACCTAATACTAAGTGTGAAAATACTTAATTGATAAGGCAAATAGAGCTTGAAAAAAAATTGAATTCAGAATTTCCCGCTCCGATATCATGTGAAATTTTGTAGAACTCTTATCATTTTTGTTCTTGGTCATTAACACACGAGAATCGCACGGGCATGTCTATGTTTTGTATCCTTTTAAGGTTAGGAGCTTTATCTCCTTTTTCATTGTTTATTGAGGCCTGGGACCGCTATGAACCCCACTGCAAAAGTTGATCACACGTGAGTCATGATAAAGCGTCAGACGAGACCGTATGGACTTGGAAAGGCTAGTGTGGAGTCGATCCTGCGAAGGAATTTGGCCGCAGAAAATGCCGTAACAGGTCTCTGATTGTTGACCACCTGGTCTTATTCCAATTTTCGATGTGAACGCGAACGCGTGTCTCGATTACTATACAAAAAGTCAAGAAAAAAATCTGAATCAGAAGCCTAATTCTGCCTATAAGTATCATTCAATCGAGCTCATGCAAACTCATCACAACGAATCCCTTATCAAGCACTGCTTATAGTCCTCTCTCAAGTATTCAGCCATGCAAAACCCAAACCCTCATGCAGTCCTCCTCGCCAGCCCTGGCATGGGCCACTTCATCCCCGCGCTGGAGCTCGGAAAACACCTCGCCACCCATCATGGCTTCGATGTGACCATCTTCGTGGTCGCCGCCGATGCCTCCATAACAAAATCTCCTCTCTTTAAGCCGCCACAGACTCCGAATCTGCTGAACCTTGTGTTGCTCCCACCGGTCGACGTTTCTGCCCTCGTCAATTCGACCGCCTCGGTCGTAACCCGACTGGTGATCATGATGCGTGAGGCTGTGCCATTGCTTCAGGCCGCCATCTCTTCCATGAAGTCTCGCCTCACTGCTCTCATAGTCGACATGTTCGGAACTGAAGCTTTAGCGATAGCAGAGGAGTTTGACATGCTTAAGTATGTCTTCATCACATCGACAGCATGGTTTCTCGCGGTCGCCGTTCACTTTCCATATATAGATGAAGAAGCAGAACACAAGCATCGCGTTATGAAAAGGCCGCTCGATGTCCCGGGCTGCCGGTCCATTCGACACGAGGATACCTTAGACCTATTCCTTGATCAAACCGATAGGAATCTCTTTTCGGGCTTCGCTCGCATTGGGATGGAGATATCGAATGCAGATGGGATCTTGGTGAACACATGGCAGGATCTCGAGCCGTCGACTTTGCGTGCACTAGAAAATGAGAAGTTCCTGGGTCGGGTCGTCAAGGCGTCGGTTTTTCCGGTTGGTCCGCTGGTTAGACCTATCGGGCAAAGTTCAAAGAGTGAGGTGATGGATTGGCTAGACATGCAACCGATGGAGTCGGTGATCTACGTCTCTTTCGGGAGCGGTGGAACCTTGTCGGCAAAGCAAACGACCGAGCTCGCCTGGGGGTTGGAGCTAAGCCAACAAAGATTCGTCTGGGTGGTGCGCCCGCCAGTGGACGGCGATGCGTCCGCAAACTTCTTCAACGCGACAAACACCCACGATGGCACCCCGAGCTATCTCCCGACTGGCTTCTTCACTAGAATCCGGAACAAGGGCATGGTGGTACTGATGTGGGCTTCGCAGACCGAGATCTTGGCGCATAAATCTATCGGCGGGTTCCTCTCGCACTGCGGTTGGAATTCAACCCTAGAGAGCATGGTCAACGGGGTGCCTATGGTGGTGTGGCCGCTCTATGCCGAGCAACAGATGAACGCGGCAATGTTAGCAGAAGAGCTCAAGGTGGCAGTCCGGCCAAAGATACAGCCGAATGCCGGCGTGATCGAGAGGGAGGAGATAGCGGGGATGGTGAGAAGGGTCATGGAATTGAAGGGCAATGAGATGAGAGATAAAGTTAAGAAGCTACAAAGAAGTGCCCACCAGGCACTGATGCAAGGTGGTTCCTCCTACAATTCACTGGAAAGAGTATCAAAGGATTGTGAACTCAAGCTGCATCGTCTGAGCGCTACGGCTCTTGGCGCTTGAAGAAGATAGATTTTGTCTCTTGTAGTTTTTCGGAGATTCTCGACAACGTCTTCATTTCGTTATTAATCTACTATAATATTGTAGACATGAGAGCTGTTGATTATGGCTGATGATGAGCAAATCATAAGTCGAGATGCGTATTTGAATCCGATTCCCAAGTCTTAGTCATTCGATAGCACTGGAAACGTTGAAAGAAAATTCACTCTTCGGTCGAAGAAAAAGGAGATAAACGTATTAGAATAGTATCTATGTGATTCGATTAATACAAGATACTGGATATGTACGGAAAATCTGAACAATCATGTGTTAAAAGTTTACAATTGCCCGATTGCCATCACAATGATACCATGCCAACTCCACCTGCTCTGGGGACCTCAGTGACGCCCACACTAGCAAGACTCATAGAAGCATGAAATTAATTCTAAAACATATGTTAGTTTTGACATCTAATCTAAGATAAACTCCTTTGAAACATTTCGAGGTCTTCACATCTAATATAAGATTAAATTCTCTGAAACGTTTTGAGCGTTTCACACTGAAAAAGGTCGAGCCGAACACCGCAAACTTCCAAAGGAAAAAAAGAGTAAAAGTAGCAATTATATTCTTCAAAAGCATGCCCTCGGTATAAATTTTAAATTTTACAAATGCTTGTGCGTGGGTATCACCGTGAAAGTTCAATTTGTCAAATGGCAAGTTGAATGGTCCAACATGGAATAGGGAGACGCACGGTATAACTCGCTGACCAGCTTGACCTCAATGATCGTAACAACATACGAAAGTCCGAAATCGATTCTAGGATTTGCCTTCTGCATTTTGGCTTTCTTACTTTTCATGTTAAATGCGTCACCTCTCTCTACACTAAATGCCCAAAAGCCTTTGAAGTTTGAATCATACATATTGGCATTTAAAGTCACTCTAAATTCTTCCTAAATCTTTTCCTGAATCGTAATATAATTACATTTTGATGCAAATTTCAGACTCGACGTACTGCATGGCTTAAAACCATTTAAGGGTCCACCCAAACGCCCTCAAAAGTACTTTGTTTGGAGCGAATCTTACATGACCTACTGACTCTTCCATTAGCAACTTTTAACAATAGAATCCGACCTACTACCCAAAGCCTGAGTATCCAGCCGAATAACTTTCAGCTCCAATTTAGGCCAAGCTTCATATTCACAGAAATTGGCAATTTCTAAGGGCTTACTCTAAGTTGAGGAGGAAAAGTATAGATCTTTAGCCAATCAATGGAAAAGCACTTTGCAAGTATGAAACATATATGATGCTCGAGAGAGAGAGAGATGGATAGCTAGTAGCTCCCAGATGAAACCATGGAGACAGATCAACTTTCAAATCCAGGCTCCACTGTCTTCTAACTAATTAACCACCACGAAAAAAAGGCAGAAAATAATTCTTCCTTTCTTTCCTTCTGTTAGTCTATTCGTGTGCATTTTATGTTCACATACACAGATCAGGAAGAACAGAACCTCAGCTGCCTGCAAAATTCAATTGTGTGGAAGATGGTCTCAACAAAATTGATGGCCCGGACTCATTTCTAATTTTCCCTTTTATAGAGATGACTGTACCTTCGGCACCGTGACTCATTTTCTGCACAATCTGTCTCACCTAGCTCGAGTTCTGCTCCAATTAAAGGCTAACCTGACCCATTCACAAAATTATCCCCAAAAAGACTGCTAAAAGGTCAGATGATGTAACCATAAGAACTGAAGCACAAATTTGTAAAGGGTAATTGACATTCAGGATGAAAATAGAATCAACAGTTTCTCTAACAAAGAAGAGTCTCTCCGAAACATCTAAAAACACATTTTCCAAGTGTCACAACACATGATTAACATATGGCAAGATCAGGGTCTAAAGAAACATCCAAATATGCAGATCAAAGTTCACCATGATCCTTCTGCACCAACAGTGGGGTTCTTATATGCTTCAAAGCCCCAGAAGGTTTTCAAAGAGTACGGTGGAAAAAGCGTTGCCCCTTCTTCAGTGATTTTTGCAATCTGCAGGTCAAGTGCACCATGTCATTTAGATGTTTCAAAATCAAGCTACCATCAGTACTATGGAGAAAGAAAGTAAAAAAAAAAAAAAGGGGAATGCCCATAGACATAACTACATATAAGCAAATGCAAGAGAACAAACAGAAGAGCATGTGATACAACTGCAACAAAAGAGAGTGAAATGAAGTCATGCACCACAGGAGATCAATCACTGTCCATAAGGAACATGACCAACCAGAAGCTTCACCATCTTAATTATGATTTAATTTCTCTAATCATTGTAACCCCTAGTTGTCAAAATTTACTTTTCAGCCCCAGGCACCAGGAAACCGACTTGTCAGCCACCTCCTTCTCTCCCTTCCTGCTCAGTCCTCAGTATACTTCATTAGTTTAGAGTAATTGCTCAGAAGCAAGAAAAAGAAACACCTCAAATAAACTACAAATTCAAGCTCTAGCAGTTCTCAAATGTCAAGATAAAAGGCTAAAATCCTTTAAAATAGCCAAAGAACAGTACGATATCTCTTGGCTTCCAATTATGACTTAGAATCCGAGTTTCCCTCATGAAGTTCAAAAAGTAATATACTGGGAAGAAGATTTGGGGGACAAAGAGTTTGAAACAACTTGACATTAATCTTCAAATCTCTCTGGAAACATCTCCTCAGAATTTTTAAAATACAAACCAATACAAGTCATCCATGACTAATAATTGTACAACCAGGTAATAATCATGCATCACAGATTGGTTGGACTGCTTAGGTGAACATGTGGAGAGAGCATGGATCATATTGGCAATGATGGATCTAAGAGGGATCGGAGTGCAGGTTTTTCTAATGCAGGGGCTGGATGTGCAATTACATAATCCACAAAAGAGTAATCTGTAATTCTCCCTCTTAGCCCCAGATGGGACATCCTTTCCTTAACAAAAGGAGGAAGCATAAGTGTGCGTCAGTTCACCAAAATCACACAGTTATACGAGGAAGAGAAAGAACATACCAACAACTGATATGATACAATCACGTCCCAACCTTACACTATGCTGTTATATGCAACCATGGAGAAATAAAGACAGCCATAAACAGAGAAGACTAAAACCTGAAGCTTGTTAACTGCAGATCTGTCACGATACAGAAGCACACGCATGCACTTCTCCAATAGCTTAACACCATCTTCAAAACTCAAGTCCTCATTCCACTCATCACGAAGAATTGGCCGCGCAAGGTGATTGCCAAACCCAGTTGCAACATGGTTATCTTCAAAATTCACACCTATCATGCTAACCTGTTTTAATTTGCACGACAAGTGAATGCGTATCCAACAACATTCTGAAAAGTCAAATGAATCTAACCAAGGGTTGAGACCTACCATGCCAAGATATTTTTGTCCATTCTTAACTCCACCTAGAACCAGTGAGTTCCACAATGGGTTGAACTTGTTCCGCCTATTGTACATAACTCGAGTAAGGTAATTATGCACCTCTTTGGGCCCCAAGGAATTCCCATCATCCCACATGTTGTCATAAAGACTGCAAAAAGGGACCCCAGAATCAACAGTCTTGGTCAAAAGCAGCCTCAAAGTTTAAAAAGCAGGGTAACTAATATTCGGCAATTAAAAAGGAACCAGTGGTAGTAATCTTGATCAATTGATACATACATCAGTTCATCCAGATATCGTAATATCTCCTGAAAATCACTTATCTCTCCACTTGCCCCCAGGAGAGAATGTTTTCCAATAGGCTTTATTCTCTCGACAGTTTTGTATCTCAAGGTGGATCCATAAGATCCTATAAAATATTCATCATTATCAGAACACAGAAATGAGCAGAACACTAAAATAGTCACAATTAAGGAGAATGGAGGACTCAATAAACATGTTACTAGAAGCAAACAACAAAGGAAACCATATCAATCACTACACTATCTAAAGTTAAAGAGCTTTGAAGATAATGTAGTTATTATAACTTAACTAGGTAGAAATAGTTGAAACAGAATAATATACATAAGCAGTAGAATGCTTCCTTCTAGCATGGCTAGTCAAGGCTAATGTACATAATGAGCAGATAAATAGCATGCCAGAACAAAAGGAGCTGTGAAGCTTCAAATATCTTTAGATTATCAGGGTCCCTTTCAGATTTAAGCTTCACGAGAGCAGGTTCCTCTATTGTCTTTGCCTTATAAATTTGGCTCTACACGGCTGCAGGACTACTACTGTTTGACGAAATGGTGGCGGTGGCAGCGATGGTGGCGGCATGGCAAAATCTGCAAACGGGACGCAGAGAAAGCATATTCTGGGATTCTCTTCACATGGAAATATACCCACCAAGCGAACTCAACAAACCAAGCACAAACTCCAGCCACCAGCAACGTTGGCTGCCCATAAATTAAACCCAAAAACACAAGAACCCAAATCCCCCCCACACACAAAGTCCAGCGCAATCACCCGACAACATAAAAAATGCCTCCTTTCCAAGACTTCCCGTGAGCCCAATGCCGAATAACATATAACCCCGAGCAGCAGTATGCTTTTCTCTTATCTCACACCAAAAAGAATTCAAGAAATCAGCTACTGCTGCTGCTGCTGCTGCTGCTAGAAGAACGTCCTCAATGCCAGACAAAAAGAGACAGAACAGAACAACCATTCATCGTCCGAAACCGATTGAGAAACTGGGTTTTCTCGGGCTCGACATTGAGAACGCACGACGACCCAAGAGAAGCGAATCGGCAACGGGAAAAAGGTATCGGGAAATCACCGCGTAGCACGGCGGATCTGGGAGCGGCCCAAATTGCTCAAATCAAATATGTTTTCAAATATGTTATCCCCACAGCGAAATTCCCCAAATTGCTCAAATCAAAGCGCAGCACCAGCAGCAGAAGCAGCATAAGCGAATCGCAAAAACCCGATCGAGCTAAGAAGCTAACCTCCCATGTCGGCCGCCATCAGAATCCCATCCCGGTACTTGAAAGCCACCACGGACGTGCCCGTCACGTACGGATACCTGCACAGATCGCGGCCGCAAGCGAGCCATCGACGAAATCGCGGTCAACGACAAGCCATCCGGAAAGCGCGCATCGCCCGGAACCCTAGATGCGCGACGAGCAATCGAAGGCCAGGGGGGAGGGGTCACTTACAGGGTTCTTTCGGAGTCCAGCGAGAGAGACGAGGCGTCCGGGGTTTGGTTCGCTTCCACCAGCGGCATCTTGGAGAAAGACATGCTTCGATCGGCGGCGGCGACGGCGGCGGCGGAGGGAGACGGTGGAGGGGGTAGAGGCTCCGCGAACTGTCTAAATAGCAGAAAGGAGTTTGCCCCCCTGCTCAAGCCAGCAAGCGGTAAAAAAAAAGCCTCGCTCATTTCAGCAATATATATATTTTTTTTTTTTTTGAGATCAAAATAATGTCTTTCTAATATATATTAAAGAGAGGGGAAATTAGTAAATGCGTAATCATTTCCAATTTTTTATTGGGCAAAATGTTTTGTAATTTGCAACAACTTGTAATTAAAACTTTACCCAAAAAAAAAAAACAAATTTTAATTAAAACATTACGTGCTTTTTTCTTTTTATCTTTGTTAGCGAGATAAATGGATATAGATTGAGTTAATGTTTTGTTTTTATAATATTTTTTAATGGAAATGTGCAATTTCGTGAGACGTGGAAAGGAAGTGTAAGATCATAAATAAATCACCAACTTTTTATATAAACAAAATCAGCTAGGTCTAATAGTCAAATTAATTGTATTTTACATATATTTACTTATGACATGATTAGCATGGATCTATAAAAAATGTTTGATATGGATTGTAGCTATTTCACATTAATTGAAATATGAAGATTCAAGATAAATGAGTGGGTTACCGTAAGGCAACATAAGCAAGCAATTTTTCTATAAATTATGTGGCAACTAGACAATATGATATGAGTCATTAAGAGTAAGGGTGTCAAAAAACCCGACCCGATCCAAACACAACTGAACACGAAACAAGTTTGGTACATGTTTCGGATCTTGGCAATGCTCGGATAACAAATATAAAACAAGCAGAATATGTGTTTCAGGTCGGTTCAGGATCGAAACATTGTTCGACCCGAAACGCATTAACACCCCTCCAAACAAGCCAACAAACACAAACTTGTTTCGTGTTAAGGTGTTTTGGAAACCCCCCCCCCTTCGGCTTCTTCCCTTCTCGTGGATTCCGCTGCCGCCCTCAACTCAACGCCGGAACCCTAGCCGTCGCCGAATCAGTCGATCGTCGCCGTCCAGGTCCCCATCTCTCGTCTCAACGCCGGAACCCTAGCCGCTGCCGATTCCTATTGTTTTAGTGGGAAAACGCTGGAGCTGTGGCTTTCGGTTTTTCCTCGGAGTCGGGAGAAATTCTGCCGCGACTTCTCGTGCGCGCGTTTACATGACGGCTTGACGATCCAGGGTCTTTAAATTCGTCGGCAGTCGTCGGTTAAATCGTGAAGCTCGCGACAGAGACGGGTGGAGTTTAGACGCCCAGGAAAAAAGAAGCAAGAAAGGAAAGCTCTGTTCACGAACCCGGAAGAAACAGAGGGTTGGACTTGGAGCTCTTCTCCTTCTTGGTAAGGTTTCGTTCTTCAGACGCCATATCTGCTCTTTTTTTTTTCTTGGATGCATATCTTCAATTGGTGTTTCTTTCTTTCTTTTGGGTATGTCGTGGTTTTGCGGTGTCTCGTCTGGTGCTCTGGTTCTTGGTTCTTTCCCGTTGTTCTTGAAGTTCATGAACAGGGAGGGTCAGCGTTCCGGAGGGGGTGATTGGGTCGGTTTTATTGGGAATTTCTCTGTATGCTAAACTATTGGCAGGGAAGAGTATTCCTTTTCCGGACTCGCTTGCTACAAGCAGAATCTGGGACTTCTTTTGCGTCTCGGAACTGTCATGCTTTTGCATAAAGTTCGTTAATTTGTTGCGAGAAAACTTGACCTAAGCATGTGTTGCAGAAACCCACATTTTTTGTTTTAAATGTTCTCTGCTCTGGCCAGTCAAGCTGATGTACGTTCCACTTTTAATGGAGTTTGAGGTTATATATCTCTGGCTTTATTTACTCAATCCATGTTTCCTTTTTTGCAGGTTATGAAGCACCAAAACTGAGGTAAGCTGTCGTCAAATCCCATCCCACCGGCTGGAATTAGAGAGCAATCCCTCTCCATAACTCCAGTTGGTCAGCTTAGTCTTGAGTCTTGACCAGTATGTCTGTTCTTGTCCATGATCGCATTTATGCGCGCTTGTGTAACATATCTAGCTACGTTTACTGAAAGCGACTTTGCTCATATTGGGTTTCGTTGTCTTTCTGAGCAGAGACCAGCGACACACTTAAACTCCATCTTAAGGACATTGGGTTAGAATTTTCTTGGCTTATTGGTAGAATTAAAGAAGCACTTTCAGAATTAAATGGTTTAACGCTATACTTCATCTAAAAAGATTGAGAAGCTTCGTGATGAAGAACTGCACCCTCAAATTCTCGAGCTTTTAAAAGGGTTTAACCAACCCTTGAAAAAAAAAAAGAAAAAAAAGAGGAAACCCAGCGACCCGACCCGACCCGACCCGACCCGAAACATATTAGACCATCTAATGTGTTTCAGGTTGGCTAGGGTCGGGTCACAATGTGTGACCATTGTGTTTCGGGTCGGGTTGGGTCACAACAAAACCCGATCCAACCCATTGACACCCCTAATTAAGAGCTTTACCAACGATATGAATCGAACTTATGATCTTGTGAAAAACACATAACATCATTAACACAAGGCCAACCATTTTGTTGGTATATCCATTTCATGATTACTATAAGAAGAAATTGTTCCCTTTTTGATAGATTATGAATATGTAGATCACTATGAGGATTACTGAACATTTATTACATATAATATAATATAATTATGTAAGGAATTTAGGCTTTTAGGAAAGCATGTTTGATTTGGACTAAAAAAGAAATGAAGAACCAATTTTCATATTCTCTGTGACGAATTCAATTTCAGTTGATACACCTAAATTTTGTCAAACTACCTTTATTTAAATATTTTTGGGTAAAATATTGCATCTCCATCCAATTTCGTTAATATGCATAAAATTCTTCGAGGATGCTTTTATCTGTGTGAAAACGAAATATGTGAGGTCGTGGTTTTGGAAGGTTGGCTTGGGCTTTTGGACTTGGATCCTACATATGGGCTACAACTACAGTTTTAGTGGGTGGGCTTGACATGGGCCTTCATAGTCCATAGATTGCTGAGAGAAGCACAAGCTGCTCATGATGAGCCTAGGCTTTTTTTTTTTTTTAATATATATATATATGTAGGTATATATTTTTCAGCCTAGTTGGGTGATGGAGAACTTGCTAATGAGTAGATCATTGGTAATTTAGGGAGTTTTCTAATGTGCTCTCAATGTGATATTCAGGTTAACTTACGCATCGGACTAGATCCACCTCCTCAAATGGTTGCAAAGGCAAGCCATCCATATTGAGATTGCAGATTCATAATAAATTACTTCTTCATGACCCAACCCTAACATGTTGTGTTGAGTAAGAATTAATAAATCAAAACCTCACATTTTTTGAAATGCTAGATTCTCTTAGATTTTATGCTTAATCGACCCTTGATCGAGCATTTAATGTTATTGTGGCCATGTTTATTTGATAATTAGTGCTAGCTTTACAATTTGATATTCGAATGTATCTAAAACAATTTAAGATTTTGAATATAGAATAAAAATGATTATCCATCAATCCTTTTGGGTAAGCACGATTGGCATACTAAATTTTGCGCTCACAACAAATGGGAATTGCGATTATCTCAATTTTTTTTCTACTAAAGACCTTGAATGGAATGATCTTGAGTTAAAACCCATTAAGGTGTTGGTTTAGATGGCACCGGAATTGGCTCCTCTCTTTGTAGTCTTGAATTCAAGTCTTGCTAGGAGAGTTATACAAGATTAAATCTGAATGCACAATGCCAACATGAGAAATTATGCTCTTAAGATCATCAAAGGAGGTGGATTAGTCGAATATGTGAGAGTTGATCCAAATATCACCCGATTGTCAAAAAAAAAAAAAAAAAAAGAAACCCACCGCAACATGTTATGTCCTATATTATCCTTCCCTTTCTTTTTTTCATACCCCTTTGAAGAATAATATATTGGCCATTTTGGTGTTCATATTTCAATCCTCGCATTACCTCGCCATCTAACCTTTTAAATTAAGAATAGAACGAAAGTGAATGTCAACAAGCATGCTCAAAGTTACATTTGATAATGGCAAAGCAAAGTGAGCATTTCTTAAACATAGCGAGAGTGGCGACAAATTACATTTTATAGACTCAAGAATAAGAAAATTAGTAGGCAAAATCAGAGGCATTGACATCCCTTTGACAAAAGGAAGAAAAATCCTACCACTCAACCGATTTAAAAAAAAAAGTTCGATTCCTTCTTACCAAACACAAATCATCCAAGACATAAGACATGAAAAAGAGCCAAGAAATGCCACAGGACCACTCTGCAAAACCTTTCTTTAGACTTTCCATCGCAATAATGTAAAGAAAGTGCAGCCTAAAAAGACTCTCGTCACATGTACAAATCTGTAAAGGGCAATTGACATTCAAGAGGAAAACAGCACCAGCAGCTTCTCTACCGAAGAAGCCTCTCCGAAACATCTGCAGGCACATTTCCTAAGTGTTACATCACATGATTCACATAACAAGATAAGGGTCTAAACAAACAGAAGAATATGCAGATCAAAGTCCAACATGAATGTTCTGCACCAACACAACATTTGTTGCTCCTTCTTCAATGTTTTTGCAATTTGCAAGTCAACTGTGCCGTGTCATTTAGATGGTTCGAAATCAAGCTACTGTTAGGAAGAAAAGAAGATGCCCGATGCCCGTAGACCGAACATATAAGCAGAGACAAGGGAACAAACAGAAAAACACGTGAGACAATTACGACAAAAGAGAGCAAAGTGAATTCATGCACCTGAGGAGATCAATTGCTTTCTATAAGGAACATGAACGCTTGGAAGCTTCTCCACCGTCTTAAGTACAATTTAATTTCTCTACTCATTGCAATTACTATTTGTCCATTATTTATGAAGCAACTTGTCAGCCCCCGTACACTCCATTAGTTTATAACATGCTTTTTGTAGTAGCTCAGATAGATATGAGACTCTCAAATTACCTGCAAATTCAAGCCCTAGCAGTTCTCAAATGTCAAGATAAAAGGCTAAAATCCTCTGAAATGGCCAAAGAACAGTATGATAAATGTTGTTTTTCCCAGTTGTGACTTAGAATCTGGAGTTTCCCCATGCAATTCAAAAAATAACATGCTGGGTAGAAAATTTGGGGGACAGAGCTTGAAGAAACTTGAGATTTACTCTCATTAATCTTCATCAAAATGTAGACTTCAAATCTCTCTGTGGGTCGGACTGCTTAGCATGAAAATGTAGAGAGGACACGGATCGTATTGGCAATGGTGGATCCAAGAGGGGGTCAGAATGCAGGTTTTCTAATGCGGTGGCGGAATGTGCAATTACGTAATCCACAAAAGGGGACGCTGCAATATTTTACCGTGAAGAGGAAGAGAAATTAACTGGCCAACAACTGACAGCAACACAGTCCCTCCTAGTCTCATCCTATGTTGCCATATGCAAACATTGAGCAGTAAAAAGAACCGTAAACCGTAACACAGAGAAGACTAGAACCTGAGGCTTTGTTGACTGCAGATCCGTCACGATACAGAAGCACACGCATGCACTTCTCCAATAGCTTAACACCATATTCATCAAAACTCAAGTTCTCAGTCCACTCGTCACGAAGAATTGGCAGTGCAGGGTGATTGCCAAACCCAGTAGCCACATGGTTATCTTCGCAATTCACACCTATCATGCTAAACTGGATAAAACTGCACAACAATTATTTGGCAATAAAAGAGGAAATTGCTGCTTGTAATTGCATCAGTTCATCAGAGCAGTGCAATATCTCCTGAAAATCACTAATTTTTCCACTCGCACCCAGGAGAGAATGTTTTCCAATAGGCTTCATTCCCTCGGCAGTTTCATAACTCAAGGTGGATCCATAAGAACCTGTAAAACATTTGTCACTATCAAACACCGAGATGAGTAGAACACTAACATAGTCGCAATTGAGGTGGATCCATGAATTGTATCTCGAATAGAGATGTATTTGTTGGCAATACTATATTAGAAATTCTTAAGATTTTCTATAGAATATTATCCTATATTAGAGACAATTATATTGATGGAGAACTCTAGTAAGGCCAAGAAGAAGAGAACTCAGCGAGCAGACTGCGATGAGTACATAACTTCATATTGCACTGATATGCAAATTTGTGAAATCGATTTTGCACACGCCAGGCAAAGATGTTCCTGTGGTCTTACGTCGAAACAATACTCAAGGACCGATCAATGTACCCAGTAGGACCGACCAGCAATGATACCATCACATTAAGGAACTAAAACCACCAAAAAGCGTGGCGATTCCAAACTGACGAGGATGTATCGAGATGGGGCGACGGACGCGGGCCGTAGCGCATGCAATGAATGGCAGCGAAAGTACACATGAACAAGGGCAGCCGGGAGGGAGGGAGAGAGAGAGAGAGAGAGAAATGTGATGTTTCATCTACCTTTATCTCATTCTTTTCTTATGAACTAATTGCAAATGCATCCTCACTCAATTTCTTTTGTGTGGAAACGAGGTAGGATGATGTCTGATAAAGTAAGGGCGCGTTTGGTAACGATTCTCGTTCCCTTAACCGATTCGACTAGAAATGATTATTTTTGATTCTCGTTCTTAAACCGATTTTGAGTAAAAAGCGCGTTTGGTAATTGTTCAAAATTTTTGATTCTAGAATAGAATTGCGTTTGGTACCGTATTAATTTATTCTGTTCCAAAATAATTTATTTTGATTTTTAAATAAAATTTAAATAATTTCTTTATTTTTTTCTTTTATTTTTTCCTTTTTTCTTTTTTTTTTTTTTTTTTCCCCTTTCTTCCTATTCTTCTTCTTCTTCATTTGGCCGGTCGCCGGACCGACGACCGGCCAGACGAGGGCCGGTGACGCTCACCAGAGTGTCGACGGCCCTCGGCGAGGTCGGCCTTCGTCGGTCGAGCCTCGCTGGCAACTGGGCGAGGCTCGCCCAGCCCCGCCGAGGCTTGGCCTCGCCAAATCTGGCCAGGCGAGCCTCATCGGCGGGGCTCGCCCAGCCCTGCCGGTGACTAGGTCGGCCTCGCCAGTGCTAGGCGAAGCCGGCCTAGCCACTGACGAGGCCGGGCCTCGCCGGTAGCTGGGCTTGCCTCCGGCGAGCTCGCCGGACCGGCGACCGGCAGCGGCGGCGGGCAGCGGCGACGGCGGCAGGCGATGGCGAACGACAACCGAGATGTTGAAAGAGAAGAACAAGGGTTTTACCGTTTTGATTCTTTTTCTGATTCTCAGACATAGAATCAAATTTTTTTTATTCTCAAATCTTGTCCAAAATCATTCCCGGGAATAAATTTGTTCCCGGGAACAAAAAGTTTACCAAACACGATTCTCGTCCCAAGCTGATTCTGGGAACAAAAAATCAGAATCTAGCACTATTTGGCAAGTTGCCAAATAGGCCCTAAGTAAATTTGACGTGGAATATGAACTTCACTGACTTGCAAATCTTTGAAACTCAATTCTGCATCCGGGTAGGCAGGAAAAATGGTTGCGCTTGGATCAAGAGTCCCTTCAACTCGGGTCATCCGTTAAAAGGAGGTTCTGGTGTTGGACGGTGGGCTCGGGCTTCGGACTCGGGTTGGGTGTGGGCTGCAGGTTTGGTGGGTGAATATCATATTATTGAAAATAATGCGGACGTTAAACAGATCTTACCATCTATAAAGCTTAAAAGAAGAAAATACCAAGGAAATCAACAAGAAACGATCGGACATCGAAAATTTATGAGGGTTCCATAAGAGTGTCAATACCATAACCCATCATATATTATCTTTTAACCTAAGTAGGAAACCTATTTAATTTAGGATACCATTCAAACTAGGAAACTTACTCGAACAAGGAGTCCAACTCCAATATGAAAGGTGTTTCCACAACTTTTCACTTTCTCATTTGGGAATGGATTTTTTAGGAATAATGACACAAATAATCCCTAAGTTTTAGTTTAGTGTGCAATGTGATCCATGAATTTTTCATTTATTTAATATGGTACATGAATTTTAATCCAATGTGCAATATGGTCCTTGGACTTTTAATTTATTTAATATAGTTCTTAATTTTTTTATGCATATTAAATATAGTCCATAAACTATATAAAAATGTTCAATGCCATTCTTTCATTTTTTTTTTTCAAAATAAAAAATAACAGTGAACGTTATCATATTATTCACAAAGTAAATTGAATATGTATTAAAAATTCAACAACCACATTAAATAACTTAAAAGTCCATAAATTACATTGGACATTGGGTTAAGATTTGGGGATCAAGTGTATTGTTTTTTCAATTTATTACTTGCATCGGATATGACTATCCTATTTGGATTAAAAATTTTCACTTTCATCGAAACTTGCGCGCATACATATATATAATGTCCCTGTCGTCGTTTGCTTAGGAGTTACTCCACCTTCGACCAACGCATGGCATGGCAAGATTACAAATCCCGAGGGCGAGCCTTGCAATCGTCGCCTTATCTCGACTCCATCCATCCCCACTAAGCAGGCGAAGTCGGACGCATGGGCATCCCTTTCAACAAGAGGAAGCAAAATCCTATTGCTCCACCAAATAGAAAACAGTTTGATTCCTTCCGAGCAAACACAAAACATCCGAGACCACAAGCCCTTAAGTAGAATATCCAAGTGATGCCACAGGACCACCCTGGGAAACTTCCTTTACACTTTCCATCGCACAATGCAAAGAAACTGAAAGGCATCGCATGTGGGTCACACGTTAGTTGCACATCGGTTGCTCTTAGGTTGGCCCTTGTGTGGATCACAGCCCTTCATTGGACGTCTTGGACCATACTTGTCCTTTGGGCTGTCTCAGTAGCACGCATTAGAGCTTGGGCCATCGGCCGACACTGATGACGCAAGATAGGTTGGCCTGCCGTATGACTAGGTCGGCCATGACCCATTAAAAATGTCGATGCCCCCAGCATCATAGGTTGGTCCGAGAGTTGACACAGCCTAAATTCAAAACTTTCGGAGAGTATGAGAAACTCACATACAAAAATATGAAATGGAATGGAATGGCAGGAAAATCCATTGAACATGCGGTAACCTTTTGGAAGAGCTACTTCCATTGAACACGTGGATAGAAAAATCCTGAATATGACATAACATGGAACTCTTGAAATTTTATTACAAGATGATCATGCGCACAAGGAATCGCCGAAATGAGAACCTGCCCATTTTGTTAATATGGCCAAAGAGAGCTCGGCGTCGTGCTCTCATCTAAGTGAGCTGAACCTATCGCCAAAACAAAATATTTCGACCAAAAAGCCCTTCATATCTTTCTAAGATCGATCACTAGACAGAAGTTGAGTGCGTGAAGAATATGTTGCAAAAAAAAAAAAAAAAAAAAAAAAAAAGAAGGCGGGAACTCTACAAATACACCTCACTTTTGACCTAATGACCACCTAATATTACTGTTTTTCAAGTGTCGTTCTCTTGCCTCTAAATAAAACCCCACATTCGACAAAAAAATAAAAATAAACCCCACATTGAAAGGATCAAATTGCCTTGCAACCTCATTTTGGCAACTCATTTGTAGCCTGGGCAATTTGTTTTTTAATTGGCTTGAGTGTTTCTGAGAACGTAAGACTTGGAAAATGATATATTTAGAAAAAAAAATTACATTTTTTGTAAATAAGAACATAAGGATAATTGGTGTGAATGTGCAAAGCAGTGTCTAGAGATAGAATTAGGTATGCATTTGGTACTTTAAAAAAAAAATTAAAGCTATATATCGATATGGTTATTTGGTGAAAAGCAAAGTGCGTTTTTAGTAATTTTGTTTCATCCAAGACAAAACTTTTATTTTGCTATTGATCTGTCATTGACTAATCTTGGACAAGTTATATGGTTGTTGATAGGCGAGATATCCTCCTACCTGAAAATTAATGGGTTTTACTTATTAAGTCCATGAATCACCTCGTTGTTTTTTCAGAATTGTAGGCATTGAGGTCTCTCACTAGTACTAGAGTTGCAGTCTTGCTAAAGGAGATAAGGTTTACCCGATCTTTGAAGCATAGAAAATGTGATGGTTGTAAATATAATGGCTCGTGACAATGGGGCCGGTAAATGTTGATATAATTGCATATTTGCAAGTGGTTGTTTTCCTGGCTGTTTATTGTTGTTTGGGTGTTATTTGTAACGCTTTCACATGTGCTTAATGAAAAGATAAAAAGAATGGGACGGCGATGTGCCTAGGACGTCGCTAATAACCCCCGTCACTCATGACCCTAGAGATGGAGTTGGGGTCGTGACAGAATTTGATCATTTTGACATAGTTATCTCGATGAACCATTGCATGTTTGTTCTACTTCGTTCTGCTGGAATTCTACCAATCATAATCTATTTGTTTTACTTGTTTCTGCTAGAATTTCCTAAGACAAAATCTGTCCATTTGTGAGTTTACTCAAATATGTTCATTGGTGAGTCTGTTCACATGTTGAATCTATCAACTTGTGAATCCGTTCGTTAAATAGTCTTTTCATTGGTTTAAACAAACTTTACTGAATATGAATCTATTTTTCATTGAATCATTGATTCTATCCATTACTAAATATGTCAATTTGTAAGAATGTTTATTGTTGGATTTTTCTTTTATTTTATTTACTTTTATTAAGCCGAAATTTACCCTTTTGATAGTTTAGACCTTCCATTTAAGAGTGTACTTATTCACTCAAATTCATAATATACCCATTTGATTTACTAGATCTTAATGTCCAGAACCTACTTGATGTCCAAATTCAAAATGTAGTCATTTGAATGTCCAGATTTTTATAACCAAAATATGTTTGTGTTTTATTTCGCATGTGGTTATTTGATAAATGCATTAAATTGAGTTAAGATACGTGTGTTATGCTTGAGAATATGCATATATCATGGCTTGAATGAGATTAATAGGATTTTGTCACTCATATATGTTAAAGAAAACTTCATTGAGTGTTTTGAGTTGACAAAACGTTTCCATCAGTCTAGTCTGAAAACTTACAGACTCTTCCATCAAAGTCTGAAGACCTCCGGACTGCTAGACTCAAGACCCAAAGTCTATCCTCATTGACAGTTTCTAGACCGTCGAAGAAGGCTTGTCCAGAACTGAATGTTTCGTTAAGGATGTGATTCTATCGACTGAAGAAGATCTCTTGGCTGGATACAGCATGTCGGAATTCATTATTCAAATTAAGATTAATTCAGGGATTTTGGATCCGTTGATTGGCGAAGTATACTTGAAAAGTTCTACTTATTAAACCTGGATCCTAATTATATGGGTGAGCAAGATTGTTGGACTATCATCATATTCCTTAAATAGCTCGAAATCTTCCTAATTGATTCTGTCCAACGAGTAGATTGGAAAAATTCATTTGGTAAGTGCCAACGGGTGTGATGGCATGAAGGAGTATATAAGGAAAACGTTCAAATTGTTTGAGTGTGTGCGCGATAGAAGAATTCCAAAGTTTGAAACTCCTTGTTCTTAGTCAATTAAATTGTTAAGGGAAATCTTATACTCAAAAGAGAGTATATATTTTTGTGAGACCTTGAGGAAGTGTAGCAGAGTCTCTACACTGTGGAATCAAGGAAGAGCTTTACTGTAACAACTCTTTTGATTCATAGTGAAATCCAGCCAGTAGGCTGTTAGTGCGGAAGAGTGGACGTAGGCTTGGATTAAGCCGAACTACTATAATCTCTATATTCTTATTCCCTTCTTTACGCTCTTTTACTTTGATCATAATTCATTTTATCTACAAGAGCCTAACTTTCTTTTCATCATCTATTATTGATTAGAGTTGAACACTTATTTTGGAAATTTATTTTTACATCTATTCACCTCCCCTTTAGGTGCTGGTACTAGCTTTCACAATATAGTGGTGAGTGACGATACCCCGTATGTCGGGATGTCGCGGGGAGTGTTTCGAGATGCCTTGGTAGTCGAGATGTCCCGTAAGTCGAGATGTCCTATGGTGGAAGTCTACAGGATACCTCAAAGTTGAGATACCCCATGGGTTAGGATACCCTGTGTATCGGGATAATGAAGCATTATTGAATAAAATGTATTATTATGAGTAAAACCAAATCATTGTGTGAAATATGATGTGCACATGCATAAATCTTGATGGACGGTCCATTGGTTAACAATTTCTGTGGTAGATTAGGATGATGGAGTATTAATGAATAAAATGCATTATTATGAGTAGAACCAAATCATTATGTGAAGCATGGTGTGCATATGCATAAGTCTTGATGGACAGTCTGTTAGTTAACAATTTTTGTAGTAAATGAACATAAAATGTAAAGTCTGTTTATATTTGTATCATACTTATAGGATGATTATGCCTTCATTTTGTGCATATCAGGTGAAGTGGTAAGATGATTTTTCTAACTTAAAACTAGAAATTTCATTTACTAAGTTTCAGTTCATCCCTTTTATTTTTAGAAGTGTAGGATGAACACCCTTCAACCCTTGCATTATGAATTCCCGATGTATAATGAATTTTTTTTTAAAGTGTGCTTGAACCAGAGTCTGGAATAATATATACCAAGTGTAGTTCTATGATATAGGTTGATAAAGGAGACTTCGCGAAGTGGGTTCCTTTCCGGTTCGTTCATTGCTTGGTACCAAAATCTTAATGGAGAGTTAGTTGGTTCGTTAAGTATCTTCAATTTGGACGTTGAAGACGCAGTAGAAGAAGAAGTTATCAACTCATGACTCAGTCTTAACCGTTTATATAGGTAGACTTTTGAAAGTATAGTATATTTTAGAGATAGGTCTCCCTAACTCTACTCAAACTTTTGTTTTTTGCTCAAAATATAATGAAGTTGTAAACTCACATGTCATATAAATAAAATAAGTAGAAGTTTGTTTGTCATAATTGTAAGATCTTAATCATTAAAAGAATCTTCATTAATGTTTGTTTTTGCTTTTGCACATTAAAAGAAAGTAATAGTATGAGAAACATGTGTTGGGTGACGTTTTGGGACGTCACAATATAGATGATCATTCCCCTCTTCAAAGATCTTATAAATCATTCAAACAAAGATACGATGAGAGAGATCTTGCCATAGATACATGGGAGCAACCTAGTGGAAAGTTCGACTACCATATAAGTTATATACTCTCTCTCTCTCTCCTACTCCCATAAGGTCATTCCTTATGGTTGGGGAGATGAATTTCATGATGACATTGGGACTATCATCGTACTGTAGCATATTCATATTGTCAACGGACTTTGAAGGTGTCTCATGACCCACTGGAGGGTGAGTCGTACGAGTCATAGGAGGTCCAAAGCAGTATTATGACCCGAACCTAAAAAAGAAGAGTCCAAAGGAAAAGGAGAATGCGTCAATTGCAGCAACAAGTCAATCAAATCCATATCACCCAAGTTAAGCCAACTCTAATTATGACAAATAGACCAAAGCCCTATAAAATCAAAAACCTGGTTTGGAAAAAAAAAGCTAGACATAAATGGAGCAACAACAAAATCAGGAAAAGACAAAATAACCGTACAAGCTAGGAATAAGGGTGAAGAATGTATGCTTAGGTAGTTGTCCAGGCCAGTCTTTCCTTTAAGTTCATATATGGTCCAAGTCGAGTTACTTAATGAATTCCGAATGGACCAGACTACCCCTAGAGTCATTGAGGTGGACCAGACTACTCATGAAAAGGAAGGAGCACAGTTTTCCTTCAACAATGAAGAAGTAATGGAGTTTGAGAAACCTCATGAGAGCCTTTCTAACTACTTGAGGGCTTTGAATATTAGTGCTAAATGAATGACCGTCCGGTTACTAGAGTATTGATGGAGGATCAACTTTGAACTTTATTCCATATAGGTTTTTTAGGAAACTAGGTAGAAAAGATGAAGAAATCATTTCATCAAATATCCAATTCTCGGACTTCACTGGAGAGGTTA
Organism: Eucalyptus victrix; assembly: GCA_016097545.1. Taxonomy (NCBI): domain Eukaryota; kingdom Viridiplantae; phylum Streptophyta; class Magnoliopsida; order Myrtales; family Myrtaceae; genus Eucalyptus; species Eucalyptus victrix. The sequence continues at coordinate 18,510,587 of CM027842.1, read as the reverse complement.
CTGAAGTCAAAGAAATATACATGGCTAGCTTAAAGGTAGGGTCTAAGACTTCAAGAATTTCTTTTGATGTTGTTGATGCTAATAGGTCATACAACCTCTTACTAGGAAGAGATTGGATTCATGAAAATTAATGTGTGCCATTGACATTACACTAAATGTTGGTCTTCTAGAATGGGGATAAAGTCGAGTATGTCAAGGCCAATACCAGGTCAAATGTTACATTGGCATAAGCATAAAGGTTTGCTAGGGGCATTGGATGATAGCGCATGCATTTACAAGCCCCCAGAAATTGATCCTAGTAGTATTGCGTTATATTGTTTTAATAAGAGAAGTGATGGATGAGTCTCAAAAAAGAAATTGACAAGGCTTCTTAATAAGATTAGTCATGGAAAACCTTTTATTTATTAGAAGATCTCATTAAGAGGTACACGACCTATCGAATCAAACAAGCCAAATAGCCAATAAACGTTGATGACGGCATTTTAGACTTTGATGAATCACCAATTAAAGAAAATGACAATGTGCTTCAATCTTAAGACTCATTAGAGGAAATCAACCTTAGAGATGAGTTCTACTCTCATCCCATCTATGTAATTAAGTTGCTTGATGATGAGTTTAAAGCCCAACTAATAAATCTATTACGAAAATACAAAGCTTATTTTGTTTGGGACTATCATGAAATGCTAAGTCTAGGAAGGGAGGTAGTGGAACATCAATTGTCAACTTAAGAAAGGATTTAGGCCGTATAAGTAGGCCCCAAGACGTTTCATTCCAAAGGTTATACAAAAAATAAATGAAGAAATCGAGCCCATGGGCTTTATAAGGATTGCATGGTATGTCAAATGGCTTTCGAATGTGGTTCTAGTAAAGAAGAAAAATGGAAAGTTAGAGTATGTATTAATTTTCGCGACTTAAATGCTGTAACACCAAAAGATAAGTATCAAATGCCAATGGCCGACATGTTAGTTGATTTTGCATCTTACAGTGAAATTATGTCCTTAATGGACAGCTATTCTAGATACAATCAAATATTCATAGCAAAAGAATATGTTCATAAGACAGTATATAGATGTCCATGAGCTATTGATACATTCGAATGGTTAATGATGCCCTTCAGCTTGAAGAAAGCCTAAGCAACATAAGGGCCATGAATTTGATCTTCCATGACATGATTGGCAGCTTCATGAAGGTCTATATAGACAATTTCATCGGCAAATCTAATAAGGTACATCATCTAGATTACTTGGAACATGCCTTTATTAGGATGCGGAAATTTAAGTTAAAAAATGAATCTTTTAAAATGTGCTTTCAGTATAAAAGTTGGTAATTTTCTAAGCTTTTCAGTTCACCAAAGAGGAATAGAAATAAATATAAATAAAGTGAAAGCCATCCTAGAATTGTTGCCACCTACTAATAAAAGCAACTCCAAATGATACTTGAAAAAATAAATTTCTTGAGTTGTTTTATAGCTAACTTGTCAAAGAAGATCGAAATTTTTTCCCCATTGCTCGGCTAAAAAAATCAAGAGGAATTCATCTAGGAAGATAAGTATCAACATGCTTTCAATAAAATAAAGGAGTATTTTACTAAGCCACCATTTTGATGCCACCTAAGATAGGTAGGCTGTTGAAATTGTACCCACCGGTGATCGATACCACAATTGGAAACATGTTGGCACAAGAACATGATGAGAGAAAAGAACAAGTAATTTATCATCTAAGCAAAATGTTAAATGATGCTAAGACAAGATATGCTCCCATGAAGTTGTGCTTGTCATTATACTACGGATGTAGAAAATTACATCATTATATGTTAATGACAACAGTACATGTAATTTGTAAGATTGATGTGATTAAGTATATGCTAACTAAACCAATTATAAAAGGCCGGATAGCTAAATGGGCGTTTGCTTTATCTGAGATCAATCTAATATACGTGCTGCTTAAAGCCATAAAAGGGCAGACAAAAGCAGATTTCATTACAAAAAACTCACCCACTTTAAAGATTGAAGAAGATGAGAATTACATTTGAGTACTACCATGGGTTGTATTTCCATGGATGAAGCATGTCTAGACCATTAGGAGCTGGGATTGTGATCGTGCTTCCACAAGGTCAAAAACCTAAACTAATATTCAAACTTAGACTTCCTATGCTCATTGGTGACAAATTGTATCGAATGATAGTGGATGGGCTGCTGCTAAGATATCTAGGAAGGTAGGAATTGATACTCGTATTGACCAAAGTACATGAAGGAATTTGTGGCACAAACCAAGCCGGGATAAAAATGAAATGGTTGCTGCGTCGACATGGTTACTTCTAGCCAACTATTACAAAAGATTGCATTGATTATGCTAAAGGATGTGAGTCCCATCAAAAGCATAGTCCGCTCCAACATATGCCAATTGTAATAATGAAACCCATTATTCAACTCTGGTCATTTCGAGATATCATAGGTAAAATTTACCCTCTTCAAGGAACAAACATAATTTTATCTCGGTGGCAACTAATCACTTTACAAAGTGGGTAGAATGAGCTTCTTATAAGAACATAGCACAAAAGGTTGTTAGGGAGTTTATCGGGGAATGGATTATCCATCGATTTGGGATTACTGAGTCAATAATGGCGGACCAATAGACAATGTTCACAAGAAAAAAGGTGTTAGGATTTTTGAAAACCAAAGACATCAAAATGGTTCATTCGACACCTTGTTATCCTTAGGCTAATGGTCAAGCCAAAGTTTTGAACAAGATCATCATTAATTTTATTAAGAAGCACTTGGAAGAAAACCCACAAGAATGGGACTCCTTATTATCAATAATGTTATGGGCCTACCGAACATTGAAAAAGATCGAGTATTGGGATTAGCCCATATATGCTAACATATGGACAAGAAGCGGTCCTCCCATTTGAAATTACAGTATAGTCATTTAGGGTGAAATTACAAGACAATCTGTCAAAGGAAGAGTATGACGAGTTAATGTATGCGCATATTGATGATCTTGGTGAAAATAAAGCTTCAGCATTGGAAAAGTTGGTTAACCAAAAACGAAGGGTTGCCGGAGCGTACAATAGCATGTGAAGCCTAAGTATTTTGACATTGGTGATTGGTTTGGAAGACTATTTTACTCACAAGGGCTGATAATGAAAGATTTGGTAAATGGTCATCAAACTAGGAAGGCTCATACCTAGTTAGTGATGTTCTTATTGGAAATACATATCGATTAATAGAGTTAGATAGAAAAGAGCTTTAGCAATCGATTAATGGCAAGTTTCTGAATAAATACTATCCAACTATGAGGGAAATGCAAGAGATGGAAGGAAAATAAAAGGCCAAAATTTTCTTTAAAAAAACTTCCTTTTTATTTATTTTCATTTTTACATCTCTCCCCCTCTCTCTTTCTTCCTTCCTTCTTTCTTCTTTCCTTCCTACTCTTGCACTTCTGGCCTTGCCCCAAGTGTAACCCGCTTAACCTAAGGTGTTGCCGAAAGGCAACTAAGAAGTGGCGTAGCTATGTCTTCAGGTGGTTGTTGGCATTTTCGATGCATTCCTTGGGCTTCTGCAGCTCATCCATCTCTATCTCGAGAGCGTCTCTCTCCTATGCCATGCGCTAGAAAAGAAGTAATTGTTCCCCAATCAATTCTTCGACATTCTCAAGCAATGCCTAGATGTCTTTGATGTTGGTGTTAAATTATGACTCGAGTTTGAGCGTTTGCTAAAACGTGAAATTCGGTGGATTCGCTTGAAATATTAAATAAATTAAAAAAGGAGGAAAGTGCTTTGCTGTGAAGGCTGCGGAATCCCAATCAAAGAAAAGAAGAATGAAGCCACGTGAAGCCCTTGCATGTGAAGAGAAAGGTGGTGGGCCCAAGGTCAAAAGTTAGACCTTGGGCACACATGCACGTGGAAGAATTCCCTTTTTCTACCGTGAGAAGTCGCTGAGTTCTTTGCATGCGTAGGAAAGGTGGGGCCCAACACACATATAAAAGCAAAATCTAATCTCCTTTTTTGGGTGCTTGCTTGAAGTCACTAAAAAACCCTATGTAGAAGAAGCATCGTGCATCTGTCGAAGTCTATGAAGCCGCACGTCCACGAAGCCATAAGTGCTCCACATGAAGCTTTGAAGGGATACGCAAAGCCGTACTTAGAGCGTATTGTTTTGAGCTTGAACGCACGATAACTTTGTGCAATGGGTTTATACCAAGTGAGTTATTTATTTATAAACACTTTGGATTTTTGGTTAAATTGGGGTTTGGGAAACATCGAGAGAATGTTTGAGCGACTTGAGTGTGTAATCTCATTGTATCACTTGATCTATAGTGAAATTCGCTGCTACTCTCCCCATGGACATAGGTCTTTACAACTGAACCACATAAATCTGATGTCCGATTTATTTTCTTTTCTGTCTATATTATTGTTCGATCACTCGCCCTATCACAACAAGTGGTATTAGAGCCAGGCTTGGATAAGTTGATCTATAGTGAAATTCGCTACTACTCTCCCCATGGACGTAGGTCTTTACGACTGAACCACGTAAATCTGGTGTCCGATTTATTTTCTTCTATGTCTATATTATTGTTCGATCGCTCGCCCTATCACAACAAGTGGTATTAGAGCCAAGCTTGGATAAGTTAAAGCGAATCGATGGCAACAAAAGAAGTAAAAGTGAAAATCGACAAATTTGATGGGAATGATTTTAGTTTCTGAAAGATGCAAATTGAAGATTATCTTTACCAGATGAATTTGCACTTGCCTTTATCTGGGGAGAAACCAAAGACGATGAAGCAAGCTGATTGGGATTTACTGGATAGACGAGCTATGAGTGTTATTCAGCTGACGTTGGCTCGTAATGTCGCGTTTAACATCTTGAAGGAGAAGACCATTACTGATTTGATGCAAGCCCTGTCGGATATGTACAAGAAGCCCTCTACGATCAATAAGGTCTATTTGATGCGACATCTATTTAATTTGAAGATGAGCGAAGGTGCGTTAGTTGCAAATCATATCAATGAATTCAATGTGATTGTTAGTCAATTGAGTTCAGTTGAGATTGACTTTGAAGATGAGATACGTGCTTTGATTATGTTATCTTCATTGCCTAATAATTGGAATACTGTTACTACGCTGTTAGTAATTCCTTTGGGTCAACAAGTTTAACATTTGATGGGGTTCGAGATTTAATTTTGAATGAGGACATCCGTAGAAGAGAATTTGGTGAACCTGTATCTGCTGCTTTAGTAGGTTAAAATAGAGGAAGATCTAGAATGCGTGAGGGTAATAATAGTACTAATATGAACAGGCATAGTCAATCTAAGACTGTTAATGTTGTCTGTTGAAGCTATGGCAAGAGGAGGCATATTAGAAAGAATTGCCTTAAGTTGAAGAATGAGAAGGGTAAAGGAATTATAGTTGATTCTACAAATAATGTTGCAACTGTAGCAAATAATGCCAATCATGTCTTATATGTCACTAATGATTCATCGTTTGATGGATGGATTATGGATTCTGATTGTTCTTTTCATGTCACATCAAATAGAAACCGGTTTATCACTTATCAGTGCACGGGTAGTGGTAAAGTCCCGTTAGGGAACAACGCTAAGTGCGATGTTGCGGGTGTTGGTGATGTTAAAATCAAAATGCATGATGGTATTGTGAGGACATTGACCGAAGTAAGGCATGTTCCAGAATTGAAGAAGAACTTAATTTCCTTGGGCGCCCTAGATTCAATTGGTTGTAGGTATTCTTTAGAAGGTGGAGTTCTGAAGGTTGTTCAAGGTGCCTTGGTGATAATGAAAGAAATCAAACACGGAGGCTTGTATAAACTTCAAGTGAGATAGTGATAGGTTTCGGCCAAGAGACATCAAATGCATCTGTTCGAGAGTCTATTGACTGCTCGAGAAAGACTTGGGTGTTTGTGCCAATGCACAAGTTTGATGCTGGTGTCAAGATCATGCGATTGAAAGCTTTGATTGAGACGGAGATTGGTAAGTCGATCAAGCATGTGCAGACTGACAATATCATGGAGTTCAACTTGGAGCTAACAAATAAATTCTACATGAAAGATGGCATAATGAAGCATCGCACCAGTGCCAATACATCACAACAATTTGCAGACTTAATGAGCAGAACATTACAAAGATGGCTCGATAATAATCTCTAATGCTGGTATTGCTAGGAGAATTTTAGCTGATGTGCTTAGTACAATGAGCTACCTGGTGAATAGATCCTCATCAACTACTATTGAATGATGGACTTCTGAAGAAGTGTGATTAGGTAACATTGCTGGTTATTCTATTATTAAAATGTTTGGTTGCCCATGTTATTTTCGAGTGAGTGATGGTAAGCTCGATTAGAGGGCAAGGTGCATATTCCATGGCTATGCACAAGGTGAGCGGGTCGATCGGTTGTGGTGCCCAGATATAAATACATCTGTTAACAGCAGAGAAGTCACCATTGATGAGTCTCCAGTACTTCTGGCTAAGAGTGTTTGTGGCAATGTTAATACGGATCTGGACGATGTTCAGCTTGAGGTGGAGTTGTGACCAGAAACTCTTAAGGTAGCGACTACGAATACTAGCAAAGTAATCAACACATATGGTGCTTGTAATAAGGTGGAGAGTATAGAGTCAATGGTTGCTATAATTACTGATATTGACAAGGTACGTATTCGATCTCCTAATATATATGGATGCAATAATAGTTTTGCTTTATCTGCGGTTAAGGAGGTTGTGTTGGAAAATCCTTGCGGAGTAGTTAAAGGTGCATGTGGAATTGATATTCTAATAAGGTCATCAGTTATGGCGAAGTTCAAGCGAGACTTAGACTTGGATAATATCTGTGGTGGTTGAGCCCATTAGGAGCTATGGAAAAGTAGCGACATAGTTTGAATTTTTGCGAAGCGATTGCAACTTGGCTCAAATGTCGAGCTAAGGTGGAGATTGTTAAAATATGTCTCGAGTTTGAATCCAATGTGAAATTTCAAATATTCCGAATTCGATATGTTGTGGACGTTAGAAATTAAGCAAACAAGATTCGAAGATCAACTTCCCAAAGTTTGAATCTGCGTTGGAGAAATTGGCCGCTAAAATAGGAAAGTTTAACTTTGACTTGGATTTGGATTTTGTTTAAAATCGTTTTAGATAGGAAATAGAATCCTATGAGAAGTTGGCAAAAGAATAAGGGTTTCACTTATATATAGACTTGTGGCCGTGGGTTGTAGAGGTGGATCACAAATTGTCTTGAAGCACCGCGTGAGTGCTTGGTGTTCCGCCGTTGATCATGAAGAGTTGGTCTTGAAGCGCCATCTAGTTGTCGAGTGCTTGTGAGGGATTTTTCTTTGTCATTCTTGTCCATGAATTACATCCACGAAGATTTAGTGTTCAAGCCGATTAAATTTTGTGGTAAGATTTGCGTGTAATTTCTTCGTGAGATTGAGAGATTATTTCTTGAGGAATTTCGGGGCTAAACACTGCGTGTGTTATTGGGTGTAATTGGGGCTTGTGAAATACCAAGAGAGTGTTTGAGTGACTTGAGTGTGTAATCTCCTGTATTGTTTGATCTATAGTGAAATTCGCTGCTATTTTCCCCGTGGATGTAAGTCTTTACAATCGAGCCATGTAAATCCTATGTCCGATATATTTTCTTCTTCTATCAATATTATTATTCGATCGCTCGCCTTTCACAATAGTTAGAGTCCTTAAAGAACATGGATATCGCCAGCATGGCCTCATCAATCCCATGCTCCTGCTGCTCCATAGGGGCCAGTCCTTTATTTAGTCGCTTCTTCAGTGTTTTTGGCATTCTGCAAGTTTAAGTGTGCCATGTCATTTAGATGGTTCGAAACCTACTGCCACGTAAAATATAAAAACATGTCTGATGCCCAGATAGAATTACATATAAGCAGGTGCAAGGGAACAAACAGAAGAACGCGTGCGACAATTGCGACAAAAGAGTGCGAAGTGAAGTCATGCACCAAAAGAGATCAGTTGCTGTCTATAAGGAACATGATCAGTGAGAAGCTCCTCTGCGGTCTTCGATAATGTAATAATTTCTCTAGGCATTGTAATTACTATTTGTCAAATATTTGTAAGGCAATTTGTCAGCCCCAGTACAGAAGAAGGATGAATTAATGTGCATCAGTTCCCCAAAATCACAGGAGTTATATGAGGAAGAGGAATTAACTTGCCAACAACTGATAACAACACAGCCCATCCTAGCCTCATCCTATGCTGCCGTATGCAAATATTGAGCAGTAAAGAAAACCATAAACCATATCACGGAGACAACTAGAACCTGAAGCTTTGTTGACTGCAGATCCATCACGATACAGAAGCACACGCATGCACTTCTCCAATAGCTTGACACTATCTTCATCAAACTCAAGTTCTTGTTCCACTCATCGCGAGGAATTGGCAGGGCAAGGTGATTGTTGAACCCAGTAGCCACATGGTTATCTTCGAAATTCACACCTATCATGCTCACCTGGATAAAACTGCATGACAAGTATTCAGAAATAAAAGAAGAAATTGCTGCTTATAATTACATCAGTTCATCAAGGCAGTGCGATATCTCCTGAAAATCACTAATCTTTCCACTCACACCCAGGAGAGAATGTTTTCCAATAGGCTTCATTCCCTCGGCAGTTTCATAACTCAAGGCGGATCCATAAGAATTGGTAAAACATTTGTCACTGTCAGAACATCGAAATGAGCTGAACTCTTACATAGTTGCAATTAATGTGGCTCCGTGAATTGTATCTTGGATACAGATGATTTTTTAGCAATAATAAATTAGAGATTCTTAAGATTTTCTATACAATATTATCCTATGTTAGAGACAATTACATTGATTGAGAACTCTGGAGACCAAGAAGAAGAGAACTCTGCGAGCATATTGCGATAAGTAAATAACTTCATGTTGCACTGATATGTAAATCTTTGAAATCGACTTGGCACACCTCAGGCAAAGAGGTCCCTGTGTTCTTACTTCGAAACAATACTCAAGATCCCCTCGGCTCCAAAACACACGCAGGATCACCAAATACCTCCAAAAGGGTCTTCAAACCGACAACGAAAGCTATACAGCTCGATCTGTAAGTAGATGGCGAGACAACTATAGGAACAGAACAAGGCCGAAACCCTGCAGATTGATCAATGTACCCATTAGGACTGACCAGCAATGATACCAGCTCATCGAGGAACTAAAGCCAGCAAAAAGTGCGGCGAATCCAAGCCGACAAGGATGTATTGAGATGAGGCGAAGGACGCAGGCCTCTAGTGCATGCATTGAATGGCAACGAAAACACACATGAACAAGCGCAGCCGGACAGCTGAGACAGAGAGAGTAATGTGATGTTTCAGCTACCTTTATTTCATTCCTTTCTTGTGCATTTGTACTAATTGCAGATTTTGCATCCTCACTCAATTTCATTTGTGTGGAAACGAGATACGATGATGTTTGATAAAGCAAGTGAATGTGATGTGGAATAAGAACGTCGATGACATGCAAATCTTTGAAATCCGATTCTGCATCCTGGTAGGTAGGCGGGAAAAACGGTTGGGCTTGGATCAAGAGTCCCTTCGACTCGGGTCATCCGTTAAAAGGAGTTTGTGGTGTTGGAAGGTCGGCTCGGGCTTCGGACTCGGGTTGGGTGTGGGCTGCAAGTTTGGTGGGTGAATATTACATTATTGAAAATAATGCGGATGTTAAACGGATCTTACAATCTATAAAGCTTAAAAGAAAAAATTACCAAGGGAACCAACAAGAAACGATCAGGACACCGAAAATTTATGGGGGTTCTGTAAGAGTGTCAGTACCATAACCCATTGCATACATTATTTTTTAACCTAAGTAGGAAACCTATTTAATTTAGGGTAGCACTCAAACTAGGAAACTTACTCGAACAAAGAGTCCAACTCCAATACGAAAGGTGTTTTGAAAACTTTTCACTTTCTCATTTTGAAATGAATTTTTTAGGAATAATGGCATAAATGTTTCTAAATTTTAGTTCAATGTATAATGTGATTTATTAACTTTTCATTTATTCAGTATGGTCCTTAAACTTTAACCCAATGTGTAATGTGATTCTTGAACTTTTAATTTATTTAATATAATCCTTAAACTTGTGGTACATGTTCAATACAGTCCATAAACCATATAAAAATATTCAATGCCGTCCTTTAAATTTTTTTTTTAAAAAAATCAAGAATAACATTGAACATTATCATATGATTCATAAACTTAATTAAATATGTATAAAAAATTCAATGACCACATTAAATAAATTAAAAGTTCATAAACTACATTATACACCAAATCAAGGTTTGGGGATCAAGTGTGTCGTTTTCCTAATTTGTTACTTGCATCGGATTTTACTTTTCTAATTGGATGAGAACTTCTACTTTCATCGGGTCTTGAAACTTGTGCGCATACATATATATATATCATGTCCTTGTCACCTTTTGCTTAGGAGTTAATCCACCTTCGACCAACGCATGGCATGGCGTGATTACCAATCCCGAGGGCGAGCCTTGCAATTGTCGCATTATCCCGGCCAATGCATGCGAGTGGAATAAAGTGACGTGGGCGGGTACCAAGTAATTTAGTGCCCGTTCACCTTGGGTTAAGAGCCCCATAATACGACACTCGACTCCATCCATCCCCACTAACATATTTATAGTCAAATCGCCCCTAAATCAAGGCATAATTCAGGGATTGTTCATGTCCGACTTAGAAAAGGAGGGGTTTTCTTCGGGTTACGTTGCCGAGAGGCCCTTTGCCTTTGCACGCGCGACGGCAGAAATTGATCCGGGTGCGCCTAAGAGGAGAAGAAGACAATAGTCCGTATTATTACAATCCCATCACATCACATGATAACATTGTCACTAAGCATCGATTTGCCAATGTTAATCGCGGAACATAAGTCACTGTGGTGCAAGAGTAATGCTTAATTGATTGGTGACATCACGTCAATGTGTCACGTGTCATCATCGTTTGATTCTGGATTTTTCTTTCCTTTTAATGAGAGAGAGATCGCGAATGGAAAGGATGCATGGCAAAACCGGTCCATGCTTATGGCATTCACGTTCAAAAGAAACAACTTGATCAATCTGCTGGGGTTAGTCAAGAGACGCGCACCTGGATCTTCTTAGTTTATACATTGGAGATAGAGGCGTAGATGACCAAATCCCGATTATAATTATGCTGACGAAACTCAAGAGCATGGAAGGTTCACCTACAAGAGCTGCTTAGCTCGCCGGCGGAAAACTAGCTACTGAGTGAATTAGTGGCAATGTAGAGAGTTTTCTAATGTATCCTAAAGGTGATATCTCGCCTCACTCTCGCTTAGCGGACTAGATCTACCTTCCCCGTTTAGTTGCAAAGACATGCTATCCCCACAAGATTTAGGGATGCACAAGGGATTACTTTCTTGTGGTCCGACACCACGAGGTTGGGATGAGCAAGGACTGATCGATCTACAACCTCGCTTTTTGAAATGCAAGATTCCTGGTTATACTCCTCGATCAACCCCTTGAATATAGAAAAAAACTCAACTATGATTGGCGCCACTAATGATCGATAGCAGGTTGCTAGCTTTTATGATTAGGAATTGAATGTGTCTAAAAAAAAATTATGATTGTGATTATTGAACACAAATGATTATGCACTCTTTCTGACCGATTAAGATCCTCTCAATTAATTATGATTGATGCACTAAGGAGGAAGTTTCCTTTCTCTTCCTATGTCATGCTAAATCTCATGGACATGACAAATTGATATAGTGATCATCTCAATTAATTCACGAAAGTCCTCGATGGAAATTGCAAGAGCAAAATCCCAAATACACTAGACCAACATGAGGAAGTGGGGTTTTAAGATCGTCCGAGGTGGATTGGTCGACGTGTGTGAAAACCGTCACAAATGCCAGCTGACTGCTAAAACAAAAAACAAATAAAAACCACCCTAGAGCAACCTTCCCTTTCTCTTCTTCATACTTATTTTAGGAATATATTGGCCATTTTGGCGTTCGTTTTCCAATCCTCGCATCCCTCCCCTAACTAACCCGAAACTTAGGGACAGTATGAAAATAGGTGTTGACAAGCATGCTAGGTTATGAAGAACCTAAGCAGGCGAAATCGGACGCATCGGCATCCCTTTTAACAGGAGGAAGCAAAACCCTATTGCTCCACCAAATAGAAAACAGTTTGATTCCTTCCGAATAAACAAAAAACATCCGAGACCACAAGCCCCTAAATAGAATATCCAAGTAATGCCACAGGACCACCCTGGAAAACCTCCTTTACACTTTCCATCGCACAATGCAAAGAAACCGAAAGGCGTAGCCTAAACAAATCGGCGCCACACGTTAAAGAAGATGGCCAGTGACGAGCCATTGGCACTTGGGGATTTGTTAATTTTCGCCCCTTGAACTGCCTGGAAAGAGAGCATGATTAGCCCATTAAACAATGCAATTGGGAATCTGATCACCCCCATTATCGTGCCGATACGGGAGGGTTGGAAGATGGGGAAACCACGTCTCCATGTGTCGGGGGGGAGCACGACACGCCAATGCGCGACGTTTTTAAATTCGATCACTTAGTACGAAATAATGCGGACCCGAACTCGTAGAACAACTCGAAAGCATGTGAGGGGAATCAATCCCACGCCATGCGCATCTTCTTCAAACTCTTTCTTTAATGACAACACTCTCTCCCCTCGTTTCATCCTTATCCTTCCTTACTTACCTTGAATATCGCTGTTCGTACTATCTTACTTTAACCATAAGCAGTAAATTACCTCGAAAGTCTTCTAGGGTTATCTATCTTCTGCTTAATATATAGCATTCGACCCTAGCTGGAATTTACCAAACCTAGGAAGGAAGACCCTTATTTCGCGTTGGTAACAAGGAAAGTTGATGACGTGACAGACCCGCTTTGCTATGAAAAGTCGAGTTGAAGAGATAGAGGGAACAAAAGAATAGGGTTTTGAAGCAACAAACAGAAGCAACGAGCCAAACATATCGTATAATTGCATTGTGGTGGCGACATATTTCGCCCTCCAATATCATGCGAATAAGATCCGTATCTTGACTTGAAGCTGCATGGAGATATATGAGCATGACACAATATCTAGTTAACTGTTAAAGGGTCTAATGCTTGAGGGATGCAGGACACGCCCACATGAGACGGGCAACAGGCACAAGCATGGTAGCGTACATTAGAGCTTGGGCCATCGACCAACACCAATGACGCAAGATAGGTCGGCCTGCCATATAACTAGGTCGGGCATGACCCATTAAAAGTGTCAATGCCCCCTGCATCATAGGTTGGTCCGAGATTTGACATGGCTCAAATGCAAGACTTTCGGAGAGTACGAGTAACACAAAGCAGAATACAAGATGGAATGGCAGGAAAATCCATTGAATGCGGTAACCTTTTGCAAGAGCTAAATCCATTGAACATGTGGGTAGAAAAATCCTGAATATGACATATCATGGAACTCTTGAAATTTTACTACAAGATGATCATGGGCACAAGGAATCCCCGAAATAAGAACCTGCCCATTTTGTTAATATGACCAAAGAGAGGTTGGTGCCGTGTTCTCATCTAAGTGAGCTGAACCTCTCGCCAAAACAAAATATTTCGACCAAAAAGCTGTAAAGCAGCCTGTGTTTCCACCACCACGGCACTGTACCTAGACAACGTTGTCTCTTACTCTTGGTGGTTAATAATGGCTTTTGCAGAAGCCCTTTTATATCTTTCTAGGATCGATCACAAGATAGAAGTTGAGTGCGTGAGGATTACGTTGCAAAAAAAAAAAAAGAAATGAAAAAGGAAAAGGAGAGAATACTACAAATACAGCTCACTTTTGACCTAATGACCACTTAATATTACTGTTTTTCAAATGTCATTCTCATACCTCTAAGTAAAACCCCCACCACGTTGAAAAGATCAAATTGCCCCTCCCTACAACCTCATTTTGGCAACTCACTCACTCAGAGTTTGGACAATTTGTTTGTTAATTTGCTTGAGTATTTCCGAGAATTTAAGACTTGGAAAATGGCATATTTAGAAAGAAAAATACATTTTCGTAAATAAGAACATAAGGATAATTGGTGTGAATGTGCAAAGCGATGACTAGAAATAGAAGCGGGTTTTCATTTGGTACTTTAAAAAATAAAAAATAAAGCTATATATCGATATGGTTATTGGGTGAAAAGTAAAGTGCGTTTTTAGCTTCTTCTTCTTCTTCTTCTCCTTCTTCTTCTTGCTTTTTTAAAAATGTTCATATGCATGTTTTGCATGTGAGTGTTTGCCATGACCATATTCACTTCCACGATTCATGTCCTTGAACCACGTGACCAACGCACGATAGTAACTCGGCAAAAACGCTTTGGGGTACCATTTATATACACTATATACACAAGCGTAGGTTGGTCAACAACGATGGCTGATATAGTTCGATTCACTGCAGGGCATTGGACTACGTAAGTGAACGTTAAAGATAAACTAAAACGGCCATGTCGTTACAGCAACACGTGGACGATCAGCAGGTGTGGACGCGTTGAAGCTCGTGTCAGTCGACACTTAGCCTATTTCGGCTGCACCAAACGTGGTCTTCCTTGGTTTCTCTCTCTCTCTCTCTCTCTCTCTCTCTCTCTCTCTCGTCACTCCAAAAGGAAGTTTCCGTCTCGCCTTGCTCCATGTCTAAGGCGAATCAGCTCGTGTGTCGATTCTTTACATGGGGATTTGCGCTTCAACGTACGACTTCTCAGTGTCATCTTTGATTTCAATAAGGTTAGGCACGTAACGTGGAAAAGGACGGCACGGACGCAATGCCGATGGAGTTAGGTGGCGATTTTATATTGGTGATAGAATATTTGAATTATCTGCAATTGAATGGTTAATAAAGTTAAAGTTGCTAATCTTTGTTTGACCTTTGATGTTGGTTAGAGTAAGTAATGTTAGTACTTAGTTCCATACAACCAACCAAAGTTGCGGGAATCGTGGGATAGTCTAATGCCTCGATGAAAAAGGTCCGGCGTTGACTTTTGCTAGTAAACTTGTGGATTTCCACGGCGATACTACAGGCGTGATGAGATGTTGCACATATTCATACTTGGCGACAACTTACTAGCGAAACGTGATTATAGCTCGTAAATGAGAGAGTGAGAGAGATATGGAGAGACCGTCATTAGTCACCACTAGTGAAGGTCACCCAAGTGCAATGGGGGTCGACAGATGGATCCTCGTGTACAAATGGCGTTGAAATATATGCTGCTTATTCCCTCTTTCTCAAGTTAACTTACAAAAATAACTTACAAAATGACAAGGTGAACATGCATATTGAGCAAGGCGGCGCAAATGATGTTTAAATTGGTACTAGAAATGTCAAAAAGTAATAACAGAGTTATGAAAAGTAGTAATATCTCTGGGAATAGGGTGTATTTCGATTTCAAAAAGATGATCATGGGCCTTCTCTAGTACTATCAGGTGCACAAAAAGGAGAATTTTTGCCATTTTCCCACTAGAGTAAGATATAAGATAAGATGAGTAGTCCCTTATCCAAAGTTGACGTGAATTAGACGTAAGATCAAATTACCCGAATTAGCTACCATGTTATAAGCATGCTGGTCTCAATCCAATGATGAGTCGGATGATCAAACCAACCTCCTTCTCTTGCGCCCTTTTCCCTTTCTCTATTGTCTTATTCTTTTCTTTTCTTTTCTTTTCTGTTTTTTCATTTCGTTGATAGCTATAGAAATTGACAGAATCCAGGTAGCATGTTCCCCAACCACAAATAAAGCAGCAACTCCTTTTCCTAATTGCAAAAAAAAAAAAACATTTCCGACACCGGAAAGACAAAAAAAAAAAAACTCAAAAGACACGACTGTTTACCCTATCTATTTATGGACGCATGTATGAGAATATTAATGAAATGAAATCTCATATAAGATGAAAAACAATATTGTAAGAAAAGGATTAATGCATGTAGTTAATCCATAGTTTTTTGCTCTAGTTTGGACTTTCTCTTGAGTCTCAAATGACGTTTTTACAAACTAGACTTGTCCCTTGTTTTCCTAAAAGCTAATGGGGATAATTACCCAATCAAACTTAGATCAGTTGTACATATGTCAACTTTAGACCAATTGTACACATGAAATTTAGTTTTAAATTTTAAAATTTTCAAATTTAATCCTAAATCTGACCATTTTTCAGAAGTGAATTCAGTATTCACTCCCTCTCAAAGGGAAAACCCACTTGTGGCGGTCTGCTGGCTCCGTTTCCCAATGGGCGCGTACGATCGTGGAACTTTTGGGTCACTTTGCGTGTACAACTCGAGCAACGCCATGTGGGAATTTGTTAAATAATTTGCAAACCCTAAAGCCAAAAGATGCGCTTAAGGACACGAGCAACCCCAATTAACCACCAAAAAGATTAACCCTTTTATTTAATTAGTTTACCAATACCGAGATGGTCGGTTTGGGGGATCTTAGCCATCCACGAAGCCCCTTATTCACACATTAGGGTGTGCTACACGATGTCGAACGATAGTATCATCGATTAATCAATTTTTTCTATTCTTTCATTTGATTAAGTGGATAAATCGAATTGGCACATGGAATAACAATGAATCAAGTACGTTCTAATACAGTATTTGCGTGTTACATAAGGACTTGAAATTTAAAAATCAAGAATCACCTATTGTAATTGTATCTTTTGCTTGACTTATCTATGATTTTATTATCATCATTTTGTGTCATGAATATCCAATTTTGAGCTTGACCCTAGATTGTTCATCTATTTGATGAAATCGAGTTCCGAGAATGAGCACCAGTCATGACGTGTTCTTGCATGCACAAGCAAACCAGCATACACCACGTTTTTTTTTTTTTTTAATCGATCATATCTAGAAAAGTGACGTATTTATAAATTGAGCTATATTTGAAATTCGTAAATCTGCTGCTCTCGATGCAGATGGAATGATATCCGTAAACGGTCCACAATTTTTCTTTTTAATTTCGAAACGCGATGTTCCATGTTCTTCCAATCAATCATCGCTTGTCTGTGATTGATTTGTGTTTTTTTCTTTTTTCTTTTTTCCGGCCGAAGTCTAAGTGATTGATTGACTTGGCTGACATCAACACATGACATGGTCCCCAAGTCCTGAGCTACTGTAGGTTTTATTTTTCCTCCACCAGTGGCAAACTCGAGATTTCGATGCCCAGCGGGGGTACTTTCAAACTTGAGCTCTATAAAGTCCTCTCCATGATCGATCCAGCTCCTCAGTCAGATGGGACCAGAGCCTTTTCCCTGCCAGGCAAAACAGCAACTTCGTCTCTGATCATTCGGAAGAAAGAGAGAGGATCGCCATGAACGACCTGAGCGAAGATGACATGGCGCTCATCTCTGAGCTTTACCCTGGAGTGTACATGCGACCATCTCCTCCTCCACAAGGTTTTTTTCATACGGATTTCCACATCCTCAAGCACCATCACGCTTAGCGTTGACTTGCCTAACTTCTTGGCTTTGACGCAGAGGCAAAGCCGCCGCGGCGGAGGCGGAAGAAGAGCAGAGGACTCAAGAACCCGGGGGAAGAAGGAGGAGGTACAGGAGGCGAGGGACGGGGGAAGCGGAAGCTGACCGCGGAGCAGGTGGAGCTCCTGGAGCAGAACTTCGGGGACGAGCACAAGCTTGAGTCGGAGCGGAAGGACCGGCTAGCGGCGGAGCTCGGGCTCGACCCGCGGCAGGTGGCGGTGTGGTTCCAGAACCGGCGGGCCCGGTGGAAGAGCAAGAAGCTGGAGGTGGAGTACGCCAAGCTGAAGTCCATCCACGAGACCGTCGTGGTGGAGAAATGCCGTTTCGAGTCCGAGGTCTCATCATCCCCTCTCTCTCCATTTTCTTTTCTTTTGTAACTTTGAAAAAAAATGAGTAATATTTTTAGTTTTAACAGCAAGATAATTACATACTTTTTCTTGACTTTAAGTGCAAACAATCAGGCCCAAAATATTTCCTTTTTTTTTTTTTCATAAAACGCATGATTTATAAATTAATTATTTAACAGTAAAGCACAAATATTTCTTTCTCCTTTTTTATCTTTTCATTTCTCCTTTTGATTCGGCTCCGTCCAATACCAAACTAAAGCATCCTCGTCTCAAGCGACACCTCAAGAACTGAGTGAAGTGGGAGTTAAACGTTAATTAGAATGTCAGAGTATAGAAAGGAAATTTTGGACAATAAAAAAAGAAGAAAAAAAATGATTAACAACTACTTACAAAATGGAATTTTGTATATTACCTTTTTTCCCTAAAGTTTAAGATGATAAGTTTCCGAAACGAAATGGAATTTTGTGGATAATGGGATATGATAATTTCTCTTTTATGTGGAGATTTTTTTTTAAAAATATTGGATATACAACTTTGGTTAGGTCATGATTAATCCTTTTTGGGCAGATATCCGGGTTTTCCGGCAACTGCGCCAATCACCTGCTATTTTTAAATCTGTAGTTAATCTCGGGGTTTGACAATTTTTTTTTTCATTTTTTTATTTCTTCGGACTACACTCCAAAATCTTGAATGTTTAAATATGAGCGATATGTCTGCATTTGAACTAGCCAAGATTGAGCTCTTGCCTTGGAAGAAATTAGGCAATTCGTTTGCGTGGCCATTGATCTGCCGAAGTTAAAACTTCGAAGGGGGATGTCAGGTCTAAATTTCGTCACGGTTTATGTCAAAGTCCCCTTTCATCTCATGTTTCGTCATGGATCGAGCATGCTCTTGACTCAACCTGTCCCATGAGACCGTCCGACCGCACTTCGATTAGGCTCGTGTCAGGCATCTTGGAAGGCCACCCGGGGTTGCACGTGAATGCCAATTCTTTTTTTTTGTTTTCGGGCTCACGGCTTAAATCAAAACCAAGTATGATCTTTATATGTTATTTATTGCACTTATCGGTAGTCTTGTTTGCAGGTGCTGAAGCTCAAGGAGCGGCTTTCGGCGGCAGAGATGGAGATCAAGAGGCTGTCGGAGAAAGCTGATCTCGGGCTCTCCGGCAACAGCCCATGCTCCTCCGTCACGGCCGACGCTGCTACAGACGATCCCTTGTGGGGAGATTTTGGAGTTGCTGGAGAATGTGATGACCAAGATGTGCTGTACTACATGCCCCAGAATGCTTATTTACAGGGCTTGGAGTGGTACAATCAATATGTGTAGTTAGAGGGTTAATTTTCTAGCAAATGATTGCTCTTAGGATATGTGTAGATACTGACCCCGTGTGCTGTAAAATTCATCTTCTAATATATGACTTTTAGCTATTGTTAAATATGCGTAATCAATGGAGATGATAATTGTACTCGAGCCATCGAAAAGAACTACTATTGATGGTCGAATTATATAGAATTTTGCACATCTCAACTTCATGGTAAAGTCAATTTGGGATGATGAGCCTATTAGATTGACGTTATTGATATTCAGTTTATGTTGAGCATTTTTAATTTAAGTCAAAACTTTTGACCTGAAATCGGTTTGTCACTCGTGCCTTTCTATTCCTAAGAAAAAAGGGTCTTGTTGAGACCCAATTGTCAAATGAATCTCATGCGTCGTGGACCACAGCTCAGGCATGTGCCATTTGAATTTGTCATCGAGATGTTCCGCACGAAACACCTCATACATATCCTGTTTGAGGAAGCATTCAAAATCGAAGTCCACGTTTCCCGATGATTTCTTGCTTGTCATTTCATTTCTTGGGTGCAAATCCCACGCTTCCCGATGATTTTTCATCTCTGTATACAAATCCTACCCGCGGAGTTGCAGTCCCCGATTCATAAGTGTAGAACATTTCTTAAATAAACAATCTGTTGAAGATATTTAAATATTTTTATAAGAAATTTTTCTATATTCAAAATAATTAAAATATTTATATTGATTATCCATATCTCTTGATATATATATATATATATATATATATATATATATATATATATATATAATGCATGTTGCATGCATTTTTTCTTTAATTATGCATATCTTGATTGAAATATTATTTGAAAATACTTATATCTCTTTAATTATGCATATCTTGGTCGAAATATTATCCATAACTCTTAAGATTACACATATGTTTCTATTTTCTTTTCTTTCGTTTGATTAAGTGGATAATTTGAATTCACACATGGGATAGCAATAAATTAAGCACGTCTTAACAAATTGTTTGCGTGTTACATAAAGATTTGAAAATCAAAAATCAAAAATTACCTATTGTAATTGCATTTTTTGTTAACTAATCTATGATCTCGTTATCATCATCTTGGGTCGTGAATGTCCAATTTTGAGCTCGACCCTGGATTGTTCGTCTATTTGGTGAATTTTTTTTTTTGAACGAGAAGAAACATTATATTTAGATAAACGTAGTTTTATAGCCAGCTGCAAGGGCATTAGCATACACTAAATCTATGAAAAGATAGGGAGGGAAGACATTCCAGTTTTGGGCCAAAGGCTGTACACGCTGGGCCTTAGCAGCCCAGTCAACAATGGCATCTGCTTGTCTTCGACATAGTTCTACCATCAAGTTAGGGAAAAGGGGCAATGAAGCGTCAATTTCCGCGAGCAAGGAGCGGATCTCCCATGGTGGCAATCTACCGTCTATGACGGCGTCGACGACGGTACTGCAGTCGGATTCAATCACGAGACACACCCGATTTAGCCCTTGCCGCAGCAGATGCTTGATCGTTAGAGAGAAAGCTTGGAACTCCGCAACCAAAGCTAAGCGGCCGGAAATTTGCTGGTGTAGATTTCAGTAAGCCTACCTTGATAATCTCTTAATATTGCAGCCATTGCTCCTTTTGTACTCCCTGGTTGATAGGCTGCATCGATATTACATTTTAAGGTACCTAGCTCGGGTGGTCGCAAAAGATGTGTCGGGATCGGGGTTGTAATGGTGCGCCTCAAAGAGGAAGGAGATGAAAACTGGGAAAGTCGCGTCTCTGTCAAAGCTATTGTTACTGCGAAGAGTGGATCAAGCCGTTGATTGCGGAAGATGAAGCCATTCTGTATCTTCCAAATCTGCCAATAGACATTGGCTACTGGTTCCAGAGAAGGTGAGTTTTTAGTTGATGTAACTTTTGTAGCCAACCATGTTTTAAATTGGTGGATAGATTGGCTACGTTTGTTTTCGTTTCTTTTTTCTGTTTTTAAACAACTTTTTTGTTTTTTTGTTCCTGGAAACAAAAAGGAACGAAACGTGTTTGTTTGCGTTTTTGTTCCAAAACTATTTTTTTGTTCCTAGAAACACATTTGGAACAGAAACAAGAAACAAAAAAAAGTTATTTTTTGTTTCTGAAACAAAATTTAGAAACACTTCTCTCTTTTTTCTTCTTCTTTTCTTCTTCTTTTTTCTTTCTTTTTTCTTTGGCCAGTCACCAGCCTTGGCCATGGCTAGCGACCGGCCGTCGAGGGTCAGTGATGCTGTCGAGGGCCGGCGACCTCGCCAGAGCGTCGACGGCCCCCGGTGAGGCTCGGCCTTGCCTTGGCCTCGCCGGGGGCAGGCGAGCCTCGCCGTGGCTAGGCAAGGCCACCGACCCTCGTCGACCGGTCGCTGACCATGGCCGGGCGGCCAAAGAAAAAAAAGAAGAAAAAAGAAAAAGGAAAAATAAATAAGAAAAATAAGAAAGAAAATAGAAAAGATAAAATAAAAATATTAAAAAATTATAAGAAATAAAAAAAAAAAATTATACAAATTTACCAAACGTGTTTCTGTTCATTTTTTATTCCCGAAACAAATTTACCAAACGCGTTTTTTTTTTAAAAAATTGTTCCCGAACGAAACACTTTTTTCTATTTCTGTTTCCTAGAACAATTTTTAAACGAAATGTTACCAAATGCGCCCATTTTGGCTATATGTCAATGGTAAGCTATGGGTGTGCCCAGATTGGTCGCATCCAGGAACACAGTAGGAATATATGCCCTAAAGTTTCAAGTGTTCTCTGGTTACAGAGCTGACAATAGGGATTATCAATAATTTTCCTGCGAAACAAATTCTCCCTTGTAGCTACTGCATTTTGACAGATTGACCAAAGAAAGGTTCTTAATTTTGGTGCCGTTCGCATAGACTAGATTTTTTTCCATAGTAATGTAGGAACCTGATAAGAAGATGATGGCACATGATTGTTGTTGTTGCTAGAGATTGCTGTTAATAAATGATAATTACTCTTCACCGAGTGTTGGCCATCCTTTGTTGCTGGCCAAAGTAGTTTGTCTTTAGTAAATTGAGGTCTAACTGGGATGTTTAGAATCTCCTGTATAATCTGCTCATCCAGAAAAGTTTGGAGCAAAGATGTATTCCAATTGTAGTGGATTGGGTCTATTAGATCAGCCACTAGCTAGGGTTCTTCTTGAGTCGCCGTTCCACCAAGAATTCCTCTTGGTAGCCATGGATCCTCTCGGATTCTAATTTTAGTCCCATTACCAACAGACCATCTAAATGTGGGAGAATAGCATCTCTACCAGTGAGAATACTCTGCCAAACCCAAGACGAACGAGTTCCTTTTTGTGCTGACTGAAAATTTGTTGAATGATAATGCAAACCCTTTACTAGCTGACTCCATAAAGCTTGAGGATGTTGTAATAAATGCCATGCTTGCTTTCCAAGCATGGCCCTATTGAATTCAATAAGATCACAAAATCTAAGCCCGCCTTTCTCCTTACTGCACTTGATAATATCCCATTTCTTCCAATGTATGCCTGCTCTATTTAGATTATTTTTCCACCAAAATCTTGCAATACTCTTTTCTATATTTCGACAAAGCGACAAAGGGAGCTTGAAGACCAACATTACATAATGTGGAATCGCCTAAATAACAGACTTGATTAGAATTTCCTTTCCCTCTTTTGAGATAAACTTTTCTTTCCAACCTTCTAATTTAGAGTGAACTCATGCCAGAATCCAAGAAAACATGTCCCATTTAGATCGCCCCCAGTCCAATGGGATTCCTAGATAATTTCCATACCACTAAATCACAGGTATTCTAAGCTCTAAAGACATATTTTCCTGAAGTCTAATAGGGCAGTTTTTACTGAAAATAAGTCATGATTTGTTCCTATCAAAGCTTGCCCCGTAGCTAGACAATACTGAATGAAGATATCAGCAATATTCTGACTTTCCCGAATGATGCCTTCTAGGAAAAAAATTGCATCATCGGCGAAAAAGAGGTGTGAAAGAGTGGGACACCATCTATTCAATCTAATACCCTTTAAATGTCCTATAGCAACCGCCTGGCTGATCAAAGTTGATAGTACATTCGCTAAAAGAATAAATATATAAGGGGATAGAGGGTCACCTTGTCTGAGGCCACGCGTTGGATAGATAAATGGAAGCAGTTCTCCATTAAAATGGATGCTACAAGATGTAGTGGTAATGCATTGCATAACCCATTGTACCCACAACTGATGAAAGCCTAATTTGAGTAGATAGTCCCTAAGAAAATCCCATTCAACTCTGTCATAGACTTTTTTTATGTCAGTCTTGAGAATCGCATTGAATTTGGTGGTCCGCTTTCGAGTTTTAAAATGGTGGAGAACTTCTTGAAAGATTACAATATTGTCTTGGATCTATCTTCCACTAACAAAAGCAGTTTGTTCCATAGAAATTAAATCAGGTAACCAAGGTTTTAAGCGATTGGCAAGTATCTTGGAAATGACTTTATAAGCAAAGTTACAGAGGTTGATTGGTCTGTATTGGTCCAGTCGCTCTGGTTGAGGAGTTTTGGGAATCAAGGCGATTATAGTGCAATTCAGATTGGCTGGCATCCATCCTGTCTGAAAAAAAGTCTACACAAAAAGAAGAAGATAATCTTTTATAATATCCCAGTGAGAGTGATAAAAAAATCCCATTGAAACCATCAAGGCCAGGAGCCTTTGTAGATCCCAACTAAAAGGTAGCCCGGCGAACCTCCTCTAAAGTAACCACTTCCAGCAGATGGTTGTTTATTTCATTGGTAACCACATGTGGGCATTGTTGAATTATAGGAGTGTAATCCCGATGGCCAACCGTTGTATATAAATCTGAAAAAAAAAAAAAAAAATTGCAAGCCATAACCTGTAAAGCATGAGGGCCACGAATCCATTCATTTTGCTCGTTTTGAAGCATGCTGATTCTATTTATTTGCCGTCTTTGAAGGGTGGTTGCATGAAAGAATTTCATGTTTTTATCACCCCATTTTAACCATTGGATTCTAGACTGCATAGCCCAAAATTGCTCTTCACGTTGCCAAGTGCGTTTTAATTCCTCTCGGATTTGAAGAACTTCTTCTCTATTATAGGAGCCATGCTGCTAGTTTGTTATCTGTTGGAGCAGTTGTTGTAAAGAAGCTGCTTTAAGATCACCTCTAGAGAATTTAGATTGGCTCCACTTCGTTAGGGCGTCAGAAACATGTTGCAACTTGGTGGTGAGTCTAGCTCTTCGACCACTTACTGAGTTCCATGCTGCTGATATAATGTCAGAGCATTCTTCATCTTCATTCCAGAAAGCCTCAAAAGTGAAAGATTTCCTTCGTGCCTTATGAGATGTTGAAGAGTTGAAAATTAATGGATTGTGATCCAACCTAACAGCCGGTAGCACAAAGACCTTAGCTGCAGGGAATAATAAACGCCAATTCATTGTGCACATCACCCGATCAAGACGTTCCTTCACCAGCTCATCTCCCTCACAGTTGTTCATCCAAATAAACTTACATCTTTTACTCGGTAATTCCATAAGGGAACAGTCATTGAGAACAGCTCGAAATGATAACATTCTATAGTGTTCTGCTTGGCGCTTGCCTATTTTTTACCATGGGTATAGTATTTTATTGAAATCCCCAAGGCATAGCCATGGAAATGTGTTAGCCATGCTGATCTCTCGAAGTTCATTCCACAGGTTTTGTCAATTGTGGTACGTGAAGGGAGCATGAATGCAAGTAAGACACATAGTCTAATCATCCTAGTATTCTTTGTAGAGCATATCAAAGTACGCCTGAGTTGAGGTAAGTATAGTTAAATCTACCTGATTGTTCCAAAATATCGCCATTCCCCCCACCAGACCAGTAGGATTGATCATATAGGAATTAGTGAAATGCAGGCTGCGCTGTAGACTTCAAAGTTTCTCTTCAGAATTTTTTGTTTCCATCAAAAAAACCATGTTGGGCTTTTCCTTGGCCGTCATGGCCTTTAGAGCTTGAAGTGTCAGGGAGTTGCCTAGTCCCTAACAGTTCCAGCAAATCAGCTTCATTGGTGAGGAAGTGGCTATTGAGGGCCAGCCACCGAAGCCCATTTTCCTACTTCACCCGCTGTTAACACAGGTGTCTCGGTAAGGTTAGAGTCGTCCAAGTTCTCTAGGATTAAGCATGCATTGTTGTATGGAGTATGTCTTTTCTGTTTTTGGTGACACCAACTTTCGGCGTCAATCTGGAATGTCGCTACTTCTTATTTAGTTGTATATCTGTTGGTAGAGTCTGGATACCCCTCAAATTTGCTTACGTTGGAATGAGAGTAGTATGAAGGGAAGCGTCATGCATAATTGTCTTTGATTCTTGTCGCTAGTCAGGGACCAGTACTGAGAGAGCAGCCATTGGTGCTGGATCTGTAGTTGTCACTGCTGTAGTGTGGCTTGGAGGGGGCAGAAGAGGTATGTTCTACAGTTGCGATGGAGGCATTTCAAGTACGCTGTCTACAGACTGTTCTAATGAGTGTTCGGGTGAGTAAAAAGCATACCAGTAAGACTATATTCCTTTACTTCTGCCCTGAGTCATGGACCATATGTCATTTTGTCCCGTCCCTCGAACTTAGCCTCATCATATGGAATGTCTTTGCAATACAGAGTGTAGTGTCCCAGTTTGCCACAAGAGTAGCAAAAGCGGGGTAGACATTCATAGCGGAAGTCAATCCAAATAAGTTTTCCTCCCAGACTAATC
Source organism: Eucalyptus victrix (assembly GCA_016097545.1). Lineage (NCBI taxonomy): Eukaryota > Viridiplantae > Streptophyta > Magnoliopsida > Myrtales > Myrtaceae > Eucalyptus > Eucalyptus victrix. Next base: position 18,484,648 of record CM027842.1, on the reverse strand, counting down.
AACTTCCCTGTTTTTAAAGGTTCTTACAGGTTTAACTCCACTCTAGCTCGACCAGTCCGTAAGGTAGTTCCTTCTTTACTGTCAATGCGAACATCTATTACCTGCCCCATGTCTTGCACTGCTTTTGTAATCATTTTTTCTGTAATCCATTCTAAAGGCAGGCCAATTATCTGAACCCAGAAGGCACATGTTGAGAAGTCATAACAGTGTAAAGGGGTATTGGGTTGCCACGACTTAAAAATCACAATGTGGTTTGAAAACAACCAAGGACCTCCTTCTTGGACCCTCTTTTTATTGGTAAGGGAGTTAAATTTTGCCACATATATGCCTGTTTCTCGCTGTGATATGTCAACTTGTTCAGTTTGCCAAGCCTTCTTCAAGGTACTTTGAAATGCAGGAAAATTTATAGATGGGTTGGACAGGATCTTCCCTACTAATGTTAGTCTACACTCTTCCAATTTTTCAGGGGAAGGATCATCAATCCAGACTTCAACATGTTGCTCAGTATTAAGGCGACCCAGTCTAGCACATAGAGCAGCCAAACGAGCAGATTCATCATGCTCACTGAATTCCATCCCAGAATAGGAGCACCAGCCCACAGTATAAAGCAAGGAAAGACCAGAAAAAGAATAGGAACAATCCACTTGCACCACAAAATAGACTGAATACGAGATAACCTCACCGAGAAACAGATTCACTAAGTAAAGGGGACATGCAAAAGAACGAACCAGCCGGAGGAAGTCTTCCGCCTGAAATCTGGCCCCGCCATCGAGATTCAGAGCTGACGAAGGTAGACAATCACTTAATCGAGGGAATTAGAGAGGAAATTGTCAACAACATGGGTTGGGACGAGTAATTGAGAAAGGGAAGGAAGGCATTGGTGTAATGGCGAAAAGGGTTTTGGTGAAACTACACTACCCAGAGGTAGAGAAGTACTCTACATAGCGAGAGATAAGAACTCTACATAGCGAGAGAAGTTAGTGGATCTGATGGCGGTCATTTAAATGCGTCTTTGTCCAAGTATCTGGCTTACTTGGTTTCTTTTGCTCAATCACTACTACCATATCACTCTTTATTTGCAGAGTATAAGTTCAATCAGGCGATCATCAAAGCTAGGAACTTCTTTGGGAGAAGGAAGAGAATGGAGGACCTGGTAAAGGAGATGGTGGACAGTGGTGGAAGAGAATTGAGTGCTGAGAATGAGCACCAATTGCGATGTGTTCTTGCATGCGCGAGTAAATCGGCATGCACCGTGTTTTCCTTTTTTTCTTTATTTTTTAATCGGTCATGACTAGGGAAAGGAGGCGCCTCCAAATTGAGCAGTATTTGAAATTCGTAAATCTGCCACTCGGCAATTCATTCGGCGAATCCTCTATCCGCTCAGACGGGACGATGTCCGTGAATGTTCCACGATTTTTCTTATTGATTTCGAAGCGCAATGTTCTATAACCATCCAAATCAATCATTGCTTGTCTAAGTGACTAACTAACCTAACTAACATCAACACCTGACATGGCCCTGAATCTTGAGGGACTGTCGGTATTATCTGTCCTCCATGAGTAGCAAAACTAAGATTTCGATGCACATTGGGTGTACTTTCAAACTCAAGCTCTATAAAACTCATTTCCAAGATTGATCCAGCCAGTCCAGCCAGCTCTTCAGTTGGACGGGACCAAAGCCTCTTCCCTGCCAAGCAAGACATTGATCATTAGAGAGAGAGAGAGAGAGAGAGAGAGAGAGAGAGAGAGTCGCCATGAACAACACGTATGTTGCTCGAATATATCCTTTTAATTGTGCATAATTTGATTAAAATATTATTTTTAAATAGTTATTTAATAAAGCTTATAAATAGACTATTGTATTCTTCATTAATAAATATACCAAATCATACAAAATTCCACAATTCCATTTTTCGCAATTTTCATCTCAAATATCAGAAGGAAATTCACGTTTATTCATGGAAAGAGTACATTTATCAAAATAAAATAAAATAAAATAACTATATATACTAGCAAATTATTGCAGGTGCTGAAGCTCAAGGAGCAGCTTTCAGAGGCAAAGATGGAGATCAAGAGGTTGTCGGAGAGAGCTGATCACAAGCTCTTTGGCAATAGCCGATGCTCCTTGGATGTTGCTATGGACGATCCCTTGTGGGGAGATTCTAGAGTTGCTAGAGAATGTAATGACCAAGATGTGTCATACTACATGCCCCAGAACGCTTACTTATAGGGCTTGGAGTGGTACAATCAATATGTGTAGTTAGCGGGTTAGTTTTCTAGCAAATTATTGCTCTTAGGATTTGTGTGGATACTGGCCCCGTCCGTTGTATAATTTGTCTTCTAATAATTGACTTTTTGCTGTTGTTAAAAATGCATAACCGGCGGAAATTGTAACAGTACTCGAGCTAGCGAAAAGAACTATTGTCCATGGTCCAATTTTATAGAATTTTGCATGTCTCGACTTTGTGGTAAAGTCAATTTGGGATGATGAGCCCGTTAGATTGACATTATTGATATTTAGTTTATGTTGAGCATTTTTAACTTAAGTCAAAACTTTTGACCCAAAATGGTGTTGTCACTCATGCCTTTCTATTCCTAATGTTGAGACCCAATTGTCAAATGAATCTCATGCATCGCGGACCATGGCTCAATCAGGTATGTGCCATTCGAATTGGTTATCCAGACATTTTGCACAAAACACGTCGTACGTATCAGGTTTGCGGAAGCATCCCAAATCGAAGTCCGTCAAACCTTTGGGCCCACACCCGCCACCACTTGCCTCACACAACCTACACTTATACTATCATATATTATACATATGATCTTAAAAAAAAAATGAAATCGAGTGTGTATTTCTAAGCACCGATGCTGATGAGAACGATGAGGCTTAACGCAAAGGCAAAGCCATAGGGGAGGGGAAGAAGAGCAAAGGACCTGAGAGATGGGACGAAGGGCCAAGACAGGGGAAATGGAAGCTGAGCGTGGAGCAGGAGGAGCTCCTCGAGCAGAACTTCGGGACAAGCACAAACTCGAGTCTAAGAGGAAGGACTAGCTAGCGGCAAATCGCCGCATGGTTCCAAAACAGAAGGGCTCTATGGACGAGCAAGAAGTTGCAGGTAGAGATGAGCATGGTTCCAAAATAGATTTTGGAACTTGAGAACCGTACTGGTGGGAACCTGTAGGTTCTAGGTTCCAAGGAATGCACAATAGGTTCCAAGTTTATTTTGACGAGTAGGTTCCAGGTTCTTAGTTAAAGGAACTTGGAAACTGAAACCGATAACATAAAACCTGAAACAAATTTTAATATTTTTCTTAGTTTATATTTTCACGTGATTTTGTTATATCTATAACATTCAATGATTAGTGTATAATCTAAAATTACTAATCTGAGCTTTCATTTTATGACTAAGACTTTTATTTTATTAATATTTATATTTTTCTCATTAATACTTGATAAACTTTTCTTCATACAAGTTGGATTTTCCTCTTTTAGAAATTTTATTTTTTCATAGCACCCGGTCATGATAAATCCTTATTGACATTTTTTTCTTTTTTTTTCTTTTGGACGGATCTGAATGCTATTTTTTTCTACTCTGCTTGATAATTTCACCTAAGTGTAATCTTTATGTCTCATAATCCTCCAGTAGCTCAAACTATTAATGTTTGTGTTTTATTTATTAATTTTGTTTTCAGAGGCAAAATTAATACATAATCTTTATTGTTTCTCACCACAAAATATTTGAGAGAGAACAATGACATTGAGTTGTTTCTCACCAAAATTAATAAGTTAATGATCTCTTGCCAAAATTGGCAGGATTCAATTAGCAAAGTACATAAAGGTTTTAGACTAAATCGGTAAGAAAATTGAAAAGTCTATAACCGAATTGACAAAAACACAATAGATTTAGAACTTAATGGACAATTTTCAACAGCTAGAGTCGGTTATTAGGAGATACATTTACAATAGACGGTCGGGATCTACACACATCCTAGGGCAATAATTGCTAGTAATTTTGTCGCATGTAATGCAAACACATCTTGGTACCGCACTCTTCAGCAAACATGGACAGGGGCTGGTGCTAGAGAAGCCCAAAATCAACTCTCTTGGGGGCCTCTTGTTGGAGGGAGAACAACGACATAAAGTTGTTTCCAATCACAAAATTTATGAGCAATAGAGTATTTATTGGTCATTGCCCATGAAATTTTACCTTCACAATTAAGGGTGGGCTTGGTTTGGATAGGGACAGTCCAATACCTAACTTAGGGACTAATCTACATAGTGTTAGTCCCTAATTTTTGGAACCGATAACCGATCCTATTGAGCTTGGGACAGAGAATTGGACCGGATCACATAGTGTTGGTCCCTAATTTTTTCGACCAAGGACCGACTCTATTGAACTTGGGATTGAGAACCAGACCAACGCTATGATTCGATCCAAATCCACGATCAACCCAAGACCAACCAATTATTTTTTTTTTGTTTCATTTTTTTAATTCCTTAAAAGGATAAACATACTATTTCAAATTACATATTCATCAATGATGCGATATTGAACAACCGAACTATGAATACCAATACACATCAAATATAAGTATAAGATAAAGTAATAACAGAAATTTACACTTGCTAAAAGCAACAAACCATAAAAAGAAAAAAAAAACACGGAAGATAAGGAAATAGAGGCAAGCGGTGATACGAGCAACAAAACAAGCTAGGCAAGCAGTGAGCAAGGCAAGTGAGCAAGCGAGGCCACATTGAGCAAGTGAGGCCAAGGTGAGTGAATAGAGCTTTTTTTTTTTTTTTGTCAAATTAGAGGGAGAAGTACAATAGAAGTGCCTTAACTTGTGTATGGCGCTCACTTTAGTGTCACAATTTTTTGGCGGCTCACTTAAGCGCCACTTTTTTTAAATAAAAAAACAATCATTTAAGTGTCAACTTCAATCTGAATCACTGAAAATCTGACAAGGCAACAATTAATTAATTTCTTAATCCTATGTGGCTTGCCGGCATGCCCAGTCAATATATAATCTCTAAATGACTTCATATAATAAGTTAAAAAGTGATAACTTCAGTGTCAGTTATTGTAAAAAAAAAATGATCACTTCAATGTCAATCATTGTTAAAAAGTAATCACTTTAATGCCAATCTTAATGAAAAAGTGATTACTTCAGTGCCAAAAAAAAAAAACCCCTAAACAACATCGTATAGCAAGTTAAGAAGTAATCACTTTAATGTCAGTCATTATAAAAAAAATGATTATTTCAATGCCAATTGTTGTTAAAAAATGATTACTTTAGTGTCAATCTTAATGAAAAAAGTGATCACTTTAGTACAAAAAAATGCCACCTCAGATAAATTTTTAATTATAAAAGCCACGTAATTTTTTAGCCGGAAGTTTTCACTGGAGGCACTTAAGTGATCGTTTTTTCTTTCCAATTTTAGTACTTAAGTGAGCCGGCGAAAAGTTGTGACGCTAAAGTGAGCGCCATACACAAATTAAAAATTGATCACTTCAGTGTCAATTATTGTAAAAAAGAAAAAATGATCACTTCAATGTCAAGCATTGTTAAAAAGTGATTACTTCGGTACCAATCTTAATGAAAAAAATGACCACTTCAGTACTAAAAAAAGCCCCAAACAATGTTGTGTAACGAGTTAAGAAGTGATTACTTCAATGTCAATCATTATAAAAAAAAAATAAGAAAATGATTACTTCGGCGCCAATTGTTGGTAGAAAGTGATCACTTTAGTGCCAAAATATGCCACCTCAAATAAATTTTTAATTATAAAAGCCACATGATTTCTCTAGCCAAATTTTTTCGCTAGAGGCACCTAAGTGATCATTTTTTTTTTCCAATTTTGGCACTTAAGTGAACCGGCAAAAAGTCGTGACACTAAAATGAGCGCCATACACAAGTAAAGATACTTCTTGTGTACTTTTCCCTCAAATTAGGCTTGTCTTTCTTTGTACTTTCTAATTTGCACAAGAAACTAAGCTTTGAAAATAATAGAGGAGGAGACACTATAATTTAGAGTAGATAAAAGCATATAATAAATAATATATAATATGTATAAGGTTGGTCTAGGTTGAACCAACCTTAAATTCTCAAGATCGAGGGTCAGCCTACATAGTGTAGGGTCCAGGGATCCCAGAACCAGGGACTAACCTAGTCCCCATGGGAACCAGACTAGTATTGACTGGGTTGAGTTGGTCTAAGGTTGACCTTAGACCAATGCTCATCCATATTCAATGCTCATCCATATTCACAATTGTCTAAAAAAATCTTGAACTTATTGCACTATTATGAATTTAGTTTTAAGCCAATTGAGTTTCAAAGCTTTACATATTTTGCCAATTGCCAATTTTGATTAGAAATCACTAATGTGAATATTGGTTGTCCTATATGACATGACTAGTGCTTGATATAGATAATTTTTAATAATATGTTAATATTTTTTGATTTTTTACTTTTATTTTCCTTTTTGTCTTTGTAGTTTTTTTGTATTTTTTTCTTTGCTAGCAAAGTCACAAGCAATCCTTGCTTGTGGCCGATGGGGTCACGAATGCCCTTCTGCAAATTTGGCAAGGCCTTAGGGCTCTCACTCACGGTTGGCGAGGCTCTAGTGGCACTAGAAGAGGGCTTCATTACCCCCATTGGCCACAGGCGAGGCATGCAGATCGGCCAGGGTCTATGTTAGCGATTTCTAGTCAAAATTGGTCAGATAGACTTAATTGGAAAAATGTGTAAAGGCTTAGGACTCAATTGGCAAGGAAATTAAAAGATCGATGACTGAATTGGCAAAAGTGTAATTAATTTAAGATTTTTTGGGAAGTTTTTCTCAATTTTCAGGCTGGCCGGAGGACTAAGAGTTCACAGCTCTGATGACTCTTTGCTAGCTTAAAGGGGCTTTGGCTTACCCTCCACTTATCTCTGGCTCCCACATCCAACGGTTAATGCTTTTGGAGGCTCGTTTCAAGCAGAATTTTCTTCTTCAATCCAGTAGAGAAAAGGGCAGCAAGCGTATTGTTTTATTTGTATTTTTGAGCTCCTTTTAACGGGCCACTGATGAGAGCTTGTGGACAACTTCGTTGACTTCGAAGTCTTTGAGTAAGCTCCGTGGTGCTTTTCCTCTTCCTCCTCTCGCTCTAGACTTTATAGTTTCTGTGAGTTGTTTTTACATCTTCTGATGCAGTTTAAGATTCGAATATTCCTTGGCTTTGATGGTTGTGTAGACAAGCATTAGGTGGTGTCCAAGTCTTTCAGCTCCTAACACGTCTTACAGATGATTTTGCCCTTCTAATTTCTTATGCTTCTTTGAAAAGAATGAGGCCTAGTGTTGCTCTGAGTCAGCGAACCACCACGCGGCTCCTCGTCCCAAGCGCAACCTCGCATAAGAGGCAATGGTATGTGCAGAATTAATTAGTCAAGACCGACGCTCAAATCTTTTTATTTTATTTCACCCGCAATGATTAACTAATTATTTTTCACCCTGCCATAATGTTCTCTGATATTTAGGACAATAATGACATGTACATAACTAATTACTTAAGATATCGGATCAACACGAAAATCAATAGCAGACTAGGGCAGTGATCCGTGGGGCTACTGTTGTCCCCGCCACACCTCTGACTTTTTCTAGAAAGTAATTAACCATATTTAATCTTCGAAAAATACTTCAGTAATGCCTATATGCACACGATTTTTATTTTTCTCTCGCAAAATAAGAGAATAAGGATGGCAAAATTTGTATGAAAACTTTTTATGCTACACAAACTATTCATTATTAACTAAGTTTTTAAAACATTGCACTTAGATATCCAAATAATGTATGTTATTTTTAATACCTAATCTGGCAACATAATTTGTCGCACCAAGTAAATGCTCTAGTAAAAAGAAATTGTCAAATGTATCCACTAGATGTGAGAGACATTAAGGGCATGTTTGGTGAAACTGAACCGAAAGGATCAAGGAAATAAGATTGAAAAGAAATGGAATGGGATGATGGTTTAAATAAAAAAGGAATATAATGAAAATTCTCTCGTTCGACTGTAGATTAAGAAAAATATGTGAGAATGGAATGGATGTTTTTACAAATTTAAGTTTGGATTTACTGATACAGCTGTAAAAATTTATCAAAACGATGAATAAGAATTTGCCAAACATAATTCTAAAGAGCGGCAAATTAATTAAAAATGATTAGGAAACACAATTTATTTAACTAAATTGTTAAATTGTACCATGTGATATACTTTTCAAAATAGATTATTGTTAAAGCACATAAAGAGATGATCAAATGCTACCGACGACTATAAAGCAAGCTCATAATCATTAGCAACAACCCTCCATAAGAAAGGGAAAGGACCGTGAAATCAGCTTGAAAACTAACGGTAACTGTAGGAAACATAAAAGATCGAAGAACCAGTCAACCAAAGTCAAAGGGACAATAGTCAAACTTCAGCAGCTGTATCTTAAGGATCGAAACCATTCGGCTAATTCTAACCCATCAGCAAGAACTTAAAAAGAGATGTCTTCTCTAGGTGTGCGAGATTAACCGTAGGAAACATAATCATATCTTATGTTTAGGATCGAAATCTCTGCGGAGTGCAAAGGCAAAGCACTCACTTAGCCGCCTTATCCGTGCAGGCACAGAAGCAGCCGCGAACTTTCGGCAAGAAGCTGCTTTTCTTACGCTTGGGGCCCTCCTTGGGCGGAGCCACATTCATCGCCAGCTCAATATCCTCCGGTTCCTCCTCGTCAGCTTCCTCGGCCAGTTCCACCTCTGCTTCGCTAGCCAGTTTGCTGAGGACACCCGAGAGAAGACCCGTTATTTGTACGAACTCAGGGCGGCGACTCGGGTCCTGCGCCCAGCAGGACTCCAGGAGAGGGATGATTTCCTGGGGAATGGACTCCACGCTGGGCCTAATGTTCTGAAACCAAAATCGAAACATTTTAGAAATGACGAGCGCTTTTTAGAGAAATTTACTACTGCGGGCTCAAAGAATTTTCGCCGAAACCAGGGCAGAGAGTTCCTCAAGTGCGCGTTAAAAGCGTGATACGTACTCGGCATGCATCGTAGGTCGCGAGTATGGGTTCCCCCCCAATGGAACGGGGTCTTGTTGGTGAGCAACTCCCACAGGATCAGCGAGAAGCTGTAGACATCCACCTTGTGATTGTAGTACCTCTTTGTTCCCTTTGGGCATGGTTGACTGCTGCACACCTGAACTCCATGCAGACCCCAAATAAAAAATAAAAAAGAGAAGAAAAACACATGAAAGACTGAATTAGATAGCATTATTCTAATTAAAAGAGCTGGCATTAATCAACAAATTGGCATTGAAAAACAATTTAATGCATACCTCGGGGGCCATCCACCTATAGGTGCCTAATTCACCGGTCATTTCAGTGGATACCTCTTCTCTAGCAAGCCCAAAATCTGCCAGTTTGAGATGCTGCTTGTCCTCCGTCAGGAGCAGATTGCCTAGGCAGCATCAGTTTTTTGGCAAGGGCATACGACGTAAGTCCTCAAAATCCACTCGTATCTAGCAGATATAATCCTCATCTGAAGTAAAACCCTAACGACAGGGGATATAAATCATGGCATGTATCCCAACCCTAAACAGAGCCGGCGACATCCCAGTTCAGTCTTAGAAAGATTGGCAAGGTCTCACAGAAGTTCGAAACATATGGACTCAAAAGAACACCAGATGGAAACTAGCAGCTAAAAGAATGAAATGATCACGTACTTGGCTTGAGGTCTCAGTGGATGATGTCGTTAGCATGCAGATACTCCATGGCTCTGGCGATGTTGAGCGCAAAGCCGATCGAGAGCTTCAGATCCAGAAGGTGGGGTCGGATGCTCCTCAGACGCTTGCGGAGATCGCCGTCTCTCATCAGCTCAGTCACAATCGCCATCACTGGTTCCACGGTAGCCCCCAGGAACTTGTTTTCATAAACAAAATATAATAATAATAATAATATTAAAAAGTTAAATCTCTAGCATTCTTAATATTGTGGTTTAATTAGAAACTCAAAAGAATGTAGATTACATTGAAAATCAAAGTTATCCCAAGTAGAGAAGTGTTGATAGACAAATGAATTGGCAATCGTTACAAACTCGCCTACATTTGCACTATGATCAAAGTCTTATTTATATATACATGAAGGCAGCTGCTAGATTTAGATTTCATTCATGCATACCTTCGATACCAAAGTTAGCACGATTAATACTATCAGCCCAAGTATTAATCACACGACCTTGACTATATTTTTAACTATAGGGAAAAAAATATCCCGTTAATTTAAAATAAACCCAAATTTTCACAGCATTGCAAGAAAAGAAACCTAATCCTAGGAATTTTTACTTATTTCACTGTACTTTTACATAGCCATTAGCATTACTGTTTCCAGATATATGCAAGTTAGTTCATCCAATTCTTGTAAGGCAACATGGAGAGCTTGTCAACAAAAAAAGAAATTATTGGGATCTAGTCCAAGCTATAATTTTTAAATAAAAAAGACGTTACGTTCTCTTTCATATAGATATGAAAGTTTAATACACTTTCCATTCACATTTATGGGAGATTAAGTTTCCTCATAATGCAATGGTCAAGCGTCAACGTTTAGCTCTTTCATAAGCTGCTCAATCTGCGACTTTTGTTTGAACATCATATCATCTTTTTAGTTTTCCTAAAAAGGTCGGAATGATTAAAAAGGCATAATGTCTTAATGATGAGAAAGGATATAAAAGAATACAGTTTATCCTTAGAAAAAAAAAGGGTTAGAGCCACGCCGTGCTATCTTAAGTAATGTCAAACACACTAAAAATAAGAGTAATATACCTCCACGATGTTTTGGTGCGTGGCCGTGGAGAGAAGCATGACCTCCCTTCTGAATCTCTCTTTGTAATCTTGATTAGTCAGTGATTCTCCATAAGGCCGCATGATTTTCACTGCGACTGACCTGGAACCGTACCTGAAATGAGGGAACCAAAACATTATACTTATATTAATAATTTTTTTGCGACATTTTATTTTATATTTATCTCTAAAAATAATTAGGATTAAAAAAAATTAACGGATAGCCTAATGAATCTTTTTACATCATATGCCATGTTGTCTCGTTTGGGGTTCAAAGACCACATATCAATCAATCATGGCCAATCCAATTCAATTCCCGTTATCCGAAGGTGTCATATTCACAAGTTCAATTAACATGCCAATTCTTTTCGATGGAAAAGGCTTCGAAGTCACTGAAAAAGTCCACAAGTTCCATTAAAATCCTCTTTCTGGTAGGCACCCTGTAGGCACCCTGGGAGGGCGCTGCTAAGCATATAGTATGCTGAGAATCATGTTAGTAGTGGTAGTCCAATAATATGCTTCTCAGATTTGCTAGTGAAATAAGTACACTTCTAGGATTCCTTAGAAGGACCCTAGTAGGGTGCTAATGATGGTCCAATCTTTCTTTCCGGTGCGTTTCTGCAATAATGCCCTCTTCATATGAAAGAAAGATTGAACCCTACCCTCTTTTATATGAAAGAGGGTTTCAATTAGACCCTTCTTTCATGTGAAAGATGATCATCATCTTTTTTCCCATTATGCAGCCACCTTTCTTATGAAAACAAAGATTTAACGCCAGAATCTCAGTCGTGGATATAAGCAAAATAAGTTCCACACAAAATGATTTCTTTCTGACCAGATAGGATCGATGAATTCTCAAAAGAGAGATGGGAAAAATCAATAGTAAGCAAAAATCCAAACGATGACACAAAACGAATTTACAAACCAATTTAATTTAGAGGAGCAAGAAAAAGAGGAACCTACCGCCCTTCATAGACAATGAAGTGACGACCTTCTCCGATCACTTCATCAATCCACACCTCGCTCGGATCGATAAGCAAGCTGTCATCGATCTCGACCAAATCATCAGGAACTTCACCATCGCCACTGTCACTCCTGAACCCAAAGAGAGCTTCGCGAATGTTATCGAGGGAATGGTGAAGGACCTTTTCTTGAGACGACCCACGCTGCAGCGCTGATGATGGAGCCATTTCACCACTCTGTTGCTCCATAATAATGATGCTGTGGAGACAAGAAGGTCAAATGGAGCACGAGGATGCTTATGCTTTTATTAGGTTAAGAGTGAATCAACATGGAAGTCTAGACTTCTAATAAATCCACGTTGGAGCCACAGTGAATAGACTTCTAGTGAATCCATGGTGGGGCCACGGGGGAGGAAGGAGGCACTATGATTACAAGGTTGACTCACTTTCAACCACCACAGTCGTGATTCGCTCTCCCCCCACCGTCTTTTTGGTTTGTCTAGCCCGAGTCTCCTCCGAGTCTCCCCGAGCCTTTGGCTTGTCTCCCCCGAGCCTTCCCCCAAGGCTCCTCCAGCCTCCCCCACGCCCCGCCCCCGAGCCTTTGCTTTGTCTCCCCGGAGCTTCCCCAAGAGATGTCTCCCCCGAGCCTCCCCCGAGCCTTTGGCCTGTCTTCCCCGAGCCTCCCCCAAGCCAAGCCCCTTTTGGTTTGTCCTCCGACTGTCCCCCGAGCCCTTCTTGGTTGTCTCCACCGAATATCTCGGGCAACGTGCGTGATCATTCCATTCTTTTTCTGCTACCTTCCATCTAGTGTCCTTTCCAGGTCATATGTTTCGAATTTTACGTTCTGGGACCGAACTGGGATGCCGCGGTTTAGGGTTTGAATGCATGCTGCGATTTATATCTACTGTCGTAAGTGTTTTACTTCAGATGGATTATTATTGTTAGATATGAATGGATTTTGAGGACTTATGTCATACACCCTTGCCAAAAACTGATGCTGCCTCGGCAATCTGCTCCTGACAGAGGACAAGCAGCGTCCTAAACTAGCAGATTTTGGGCTTTGCTAGAGAAGTAACACTTAGAGCACGCATAATAAAATTTTTATTTTGTTATTTTTCTGTTTTCCTGTTTTCTGAAACAGGTTTAGAAATCCGTTTAATAACGCAATTTAATTTTTTTAATTTTTGGAACAAATTTCTATTTCATAAATAAATTTGAATCAAAAATCAGAAGTTAAAATCTTCATAATCTCAATTTTTGAAATTGAAATTGAAAATCAATTTGAGAAATCAATTTCTTGTTAGAAATCAATTTTTATTTCAGAAATTTTATCATGCGCATCCTTAATAAACCGATGGGCACTTCTAGGTGGATGGCTGCATTGTGTTCAATACTAATTTATTGATTATTACCAGCCCTTTTCATTTGACCTGTATCATCGGATTCAGTCTTGTATTTTCTTCTTTTCGTTATCTTTTTCTGTGGGTCCGTATGGAGTTGAGCTGCACAGCACTGAACCTGAACCCCTTGCCCGACGGGAGAAAAGAGGCGCTGTGATCACAAGGTTGAATCTGCGGTGCGGATCATGGCTCAATCATGCATGTTTTGTCATCAAAACTTTCCAAAGAAACGCATCATACATATCATGTCTGTGAAAGCATCCTCGAACCTTTAGGCCCACACCACACCTGCCACCACTTACCTCACACAATCTACACTAATACTAGCGTATATATACATATAATCTTAAAGTTTTTCTTTCGGGAAATCAATCGCGTATTTCTACACACCGGTGTTGACGAGAACAGCGGGGCTTAAGGCGGAGACAAAGCCGCGTCAGAGGCGGAACAAGAGCAAAGGACCCGAGAGAAGGGATGGAGGGCCGGGACAGGGGAAGCGGACGCTGAGCACGGAGCAGGTGGAACTCCTTGAGCAGAACTTGGGGGACGAGCACAAGCTCGAGTCGGAGAGGAAGGACAGGCCGACGGCAAGTCGCCGTATGATTCCAGAGCTAAAGCTCGCTTGCAAGAGCGTAGTCGTAGTGAAATGCCGTCTTGAGTCTGAAGTCTCATCTCACTTTCTCTCTATTTTCTTCAATTACCCACTCTTTTGTTTTTTTCTTAATTTAAATTTTGTGGCGCACCTACATAATTTAGAAGGGGAAAAAAAAACTGAAATGCTCATATATATAAATTCGAATGTATATTTTTTCATAATTTTTTAAATATGGATAATATTCCAGAATTTGAGAAGAAAATAGTAAGCTATTGTCATACCCATTTCTTTTCCATGTTTTTTATATCACATGCATTCAATTTTATCTGACTTGGTTGCCCTTTTCGGAAACAAGAAAAACAGATAATTCATAAATTAATAAATTCTTTAACAATAAAGGACGAGTGCTTTTTTTATTTGTTATTTTTTATTTTTCCTTCTTCTTCTTGTTTTCGTTTTTCCTTTTGATTTGGTTCCTCTCCAGCAACAAACCAAAAGGATCCTCATCTCTGGAGTGGAAACACCAGACGAGCGAACTGAAGTGGAAGTTCAAACAATTATCAGTATATATCCAAGTAGAAAAGAATTTTGGACAACAAATAAAAGGAAAAATTACCAAAATCAACTTACGAAATCGCCATAGAATGGACTCTATTATGTGTGCTTTGGAATAAAACATCTGGACGGCAATCACGAAAAATGCTTTCCACACTAAACTTGAGAAAATCCCGAGAGGAAGTGAAAGTTTTTGGGATAATGAAGGAAATATCTTTTTGTGAATAATCTAAGGTCTCTCGCCAACCATCACATTAAAGGGCGGATAAAGTTAATATTCAATAAATTCATCTTCATAGGAGATGGATTTTTCCTCTTTTGGAAATTATAATTAGTTCATACTAACCCCCCCTCCCCCCAAATCATGCTTCATCCTTATCGACAGTTTCTTATTTTTCTAAATGACACTACACGCAAGCATGATCTTTATGCCTCATAAATTCTCCGGTAGCTCAAAGGTATTGATGTTTGTGTTTTATTTTACTAATTTTGTTTGCAGGTGACTGGAGCTGAAGGAGCAGCTTTGAGAGGCAAAGTTAAGAGTCAAAGATGGAGATGAAAAGGCTGATCATGGGCTCTCCAGCACAAGCCCATGTTCCCGTCTGCTGAAGAATGTGATTATCTAGATGTGTTGTGTTATAGCCTCTTTGATAACACTCCTAAGAACAATTGATTATATTCTTTTATTGCCCCAAAAAAAATTTAAAAAAATTTTTAAAAAACTGTTTGGTAAATTTTAACACTCCTAAGAACAATTGATTATGTTCTTTTATTCCTCGAAAAAAAATAAAATAAAAAATAAAAAATAAATACGTTTGGTAAATTTTTTGTTCCCGGGAACAAAATCCATTTTTTGTTCCTTGTTCCTAGAATAAATTTGAAATAGAATCAAAAAGTAAAAAAAAAAAAAAGCTTTTGTCTCGAGAACAATTTCAAAAATCAAGCCCAACTTTTTTCTATTTTCTTTTCTTCTTTTCTCCTTTTGTCTTCTTTTTCTTCCTCCTACTGGTCACCAGTCACTACCAGCAGCCACCGCCGTCGCCGTCGCCACCGATGGCCTGTGACTGGCTAAGCGACATCTAACAAGTCCACCGGAGTCTCACCAAGCCAGGGTGAGGTTCGGTGAGCTCGCAAGAGGCTCACCTAGCCACGGGGAGCCTTGGCCTCGTCTAGGTAGAGCAAGGTCGACCTCCCCCTGGCTGGGCGAGGCTCGCCTAGCCACCGACAAGGTTGAGCCTTACCCAAATCCAGCAAGGTCGAGGATCGCCATGGCCAAGCAAGCCTCTAGCAAACTCACTGGACCTCACCCACCCGTTGTCGGCCACGGACTGGCCATAAAGAAGAATGAAGAAGAAGAGAAAAGGAAAAAGAAAAAAGAAAAAAATATAACAAAGGTATTAAAAAATTCAAAGAATTTTTTTAGAAAAATAAAAATTCTACCAAACACATTTCTATCTCGAGAGCAAAAAATTTAGATAGTTACCAAGCGTCTTCAAAAACTCAAAATTTATTCTTGGGAACAAAATAAATTTTAAAAAAAAATCATTTATAAGCAAAAGTTGTTCATAGGAATAGAATGATTATCAAATGTACTCTTACATACCACAAAATTATTAGCAATTATTGCCCTAGGATGTGTGTAGGCCCTAACGATCTATTGTAAATTTATCTTCTAATAATTGACTTCAACTAGGGGTGTGCATGGTCCGGACCGGCGGTTCCCAACTTAGAACCATGAATCGCTCGCTAAGAACCGGTTCCAAAAATTGGAACTGGGAACTGCCCGCTAGTTGCATGGATCCACTCGAGAACCCGATCGCCGGTCCGGTCCGATTCCCGAGTTGATCCATAGAACCAATCCAGCCTCCACGCCTTCCCCTTTTCGCCTTCAACCGGTTGCGACCCTCGTTCCGCTTCCATCTTGGCCACCACCACCATCTTGGCCATTGCCTCTGTCGTCTCCCACTCCTCCCTCGAGACCGACAATGAGGAGGACAACAGGGATGATGAGCCATTCTTAGACGTAGAGTTCGCCCATCCCCGAAGATGAGGATGATGGGTTGAAGCTTGAGGAGGGGGATGAGGAAGAGGGGAGGTAGAAGAGGGACGAGCCCAACAACGAAGAGGAATATAGTGACAGTGAATGTGGAGGTGGCGACGACAAGAGAGAGTTCAAGTTCGAGGGAGGAAAAGAGTATTAAATCATTTTTTTGCCAAGTTTGAACTAGGACTTAAAAGGAGATGAGTAGATCCGGAGATGAATTGGAAAGGAAAAGGGAGCTCGAGGAGATTTTGAACTAAGAGAGACGAGATGGACTAGGAGAGTAGTGAATTGAAATAAGATGATGATTGGAGCCCTAAATTTTAGATTTGCTAATTTCATTTTTTAATATTAAAAATTAATATATTATTATAATATAACCGGTCCGATCTAAGTGGGCAAGTGGGTGGATTCGGCTATGAGACCGAGAACCGGATTGGTACCCACCGGTTCCCTTAAGAACCACTAGTTCCGGGTGGTTCCCGTCCGATTCCGAGCGGTCCAGGTAGGGTCCCGGTTCTTTTTCACACCCCTAACTTCAACTATTGCGAAAAATACACAATAAAAAAAAATAATTCAAAGGCATAATGAGACAGAGTCCATGACCTTTGGCCCAATATTTAATATGGTTCATGAACTTTTGATTTGATCAATGTGATCCCTAAACTTTTTATTTGTGTAATATGATTCCTAAATTTTTTATATATGTTCACCTTAGTCCATGAACTATATGAAAATATTCAATGTTATTCTTTCATTAAATTAAGTTTGGAGACAATATTAAACATTTTCATGTAGTTAAAGGACTAAGTTGAACATATATCAAAAGTTTAGAAACAATATTAAACCAATTAAAAGATTAGGGTCTACATTGTACATTGGGCTAAGTTCAAAGACTACATTGAATAAATTAAAAGTATATGGACTACATTATATATTAAGCCAAAGTTTAGGGATCGTTTGTGTCATTTTCTCTAGTTAAAACAAAAAATAAATTTGATGTCGAGTTGATGAAGTTGGGTCGGCCAATTCTTTGCTGGTTGGCAAGTCCACGCACCGTAATGAGGTGCACGGGCTGGTCGATCATGGAAATTTGGTTGATGGATGAGTGCGGGGCTTATTTAAGACTTTCTGTTTTTTGGATGAAATCTTAGTTAAGACTTAAGCTGGCCATTTGGGGACATTATTTAAGAAAAGATCCAGCCTTTTACTTGGGTGGAGAAAATGGCATCACTTCTTATCCTTATTCGAAATTATCCATATAATTAATTGAGCTTTAATGATTTCCTAATTGCGCATGATGCAAAACGAGATGCCTTAACTTTGCATTCTCTGGCTTCCCTCCCAATCCCATTTACGACCTTTCCAAATTCGACCCTTATTCCAAACCTATTCGTCTTAATATGGCAAAACAGATCCTTAAGTTTAAGCCCATTCTATAGAGTAATGACAATAGCAATGACATTGCCCGTCCGATTATTTTCGGGAAAGTTTTTGTAGAGCTTACACGGAGTAACAAATCCCAATTATAACTATAATTAAAATGATATTAACACTACTGTGCTTTGGAAGTCATGTTAACAAATCCCAATTAAAGCCCTTGTTCCCTCAATTCAATCTCTATACTATATAAGTCGCTCTCATTTCCAAAACAGCCACCATTTTTACCTTTTTTTCTCTCCAAAGCAAGGTAATTATGGAGCAACTCCCCAGTGAACTGGTTCCCTTATCAATGCTGCAACATGGGTCGTCTCAACAGGAGCTTTTTAACCTCTCCCTTGATAACATCCGCCGAGCTCTCTTCGGATTCAAGAACGATGACGCCGGCGATGGTAGTGACGCCAGCGACAGCCACGGCAACGGCAATGATGAAGTTGGTGACGACGTGGTTGAGATCGATGAGAGCTTGCTCATCGATTCGAGCGAGGTTTGGGTTGGTAGAATGATTGGAGAAGGTCGTCACTCCTTTGTCTATGAAGGACTGTAGGTTCCTCTTCCTCTTGCTCCCTCTAAAATTAAAATTTGTTTATAAAAATTTCATTTTTTGGCATCGTTTGGATAAATTTTGTTTTGCTTGCTCTTGATTTTTCGCACTCTCTTTTGAGAATGCATCAACCCTATCTGGCTAAAAAAAAAAAGGAAACCATCTTGCTAGAAACTTGTTTTTTTAGACATGTGACAGGCATTCTAGTGTTAAATCTTTGTTTTTTTGCCGTCGGGTGTGCGTGATCAGTTGATTGGATTGGTGCGGGAAAACCACACATGGATGAGCAGTTATAATTAAAAAAACAGACCATGTCCACCCGGATCAAGATAACCGAACCGACGGATCAAATAACGGGCTTTTATATACGAAAGATCTAACTGCATTAACGGTCTGTTAATCAGTCACTCGTGAATCTCATTCATATCTACCAAGTAACATGTGATTATAATATCATCATAGATATTGCCTAAAAAAACATTCCGTAACGGTTGATCCAGGTGTTCGGATAACAAGAATTAGATTGGATTGGCCAATGATTGGTGTGAGTTATTTTAACCCAAAACAAGACAGCACAACATATGATGTAAAAAGATTTATTGAGCCATCTGTTAATTTTTTTTATCATAATTTTTGTAGGGATAAATTTTTAATAAAATGTCTATATTAAATAATCAATAAAAGTCTAATGTTTCGAATACCACATTTCAGGTACGATTCCAAGTCGGTCGCAGTGAAAATCATTCGGCCGTATGGAGAATCCATGACTTATCAGGATTACAAGGAGAGATTCAAAAGGGAGGTCATGCTTCTCTCCAGGGCCACCCACCAAAACATTGTGAAGGTATATTCTTAATTTTATGGCGTTTGACGTTATTTTAGATAGCACAGTGTGTCTGGAAACTTTTTTTTGTGTCTGGAAACTTTTTTTTCTTATAATAAATTGTAATTTAAAAAAAATTAGTGTTCTTGACAATAATTTAGATAGCACATTGTGTCTGAAACCTTTTTTTTTTAAAGAAAAATTTGTATTTTTCCCCACCCTTCTCATCATAAAGAAATTATGCCTCTTTAATCATTCCGGGATTTTTTTTTTAGGAAAACTATACAGCTAAAATGGTGTTTGAGCAAAAGTCACGACGAACTCGGTGACTTAGGCTGTGTTTGTTTTTATTTCTTTTTTCTATTTCTAAACACTTTTTTTGTTTTTTTGTTCTTTGGGAACAAAAAAGGAAAAAAACTTCGTTTGTTTGCATTTTTGTTCCAAAATTATTTTTTTGTTCCTAAAAACACATCCTGGAACAAAACAAGAAACAAAAAAAAAAGTTATTTCTTGTTTTTGGAACAAAATTTAGAAACACTTTCCATTTTCTTCTCTTTTTTCTTCTTCTTTTTTATTTCTTTTTTCTTTGGCCGATCGGCCTCCTCGGCCGAGGCCGAGTGTCGTCGGCCTCGCCAGATCTAGGCAAGCTCGTCGACCTAGCGGTGGCCTGGCGAGGCCGAGCTTCGCCGGCCGCTGGGCAAGCTCAGCCTCGCCGAATCTGGGCAAGATCGAGCTCGCCCAGCCAAGGCGAGGCTGAGCCTCGCCGTGGTTGGGCGAGGCCGCCGGCCCTCGTCAACCGGTCGCCAGCCATGGCCGAGGCCGGCGGCCGGCCAAAAGAAGAAAAAATAAAAAAGGAAAAATAAATAAGAAAATAAATAAAATAAAATAAAAATATTAAAAAATAAAAGAAATAAAAAAATTTATACAAATTTACCAAACGTGTTTCTGTTCATTTTTTATTCCGGGAACAAGTTTACCAAACGCGTTTTTTGTTCAAAAATTGTTCCCGGAACAGAAATACTTTTTTCTATTTTTGTTTCCTTGAACAATTTTTAAATAGAAATGTTACCAAATGCACTCTTATTATGGAAACTTAAGCTACCATAAAACATAACTTGTCTTTCATATCTGTATGAAGTAGAACGTCTTTTTAACCTGAAAGTTATACCTCAAATTATATCCCGATAATTTTTTTTTTTTTTTTACTGTCTCTCCATGTTGGCTTACTAGAATGATATGGACCTAGCTTGCACACATCTGGAAACAGCAATGCTAATGGTTATGTAAAAGCATGGTGAAATAAGCAAAAGTTCCTAGGTTAGGTTTTTTTTTCTTGTAATGCCGTAGTAAATTGGGTTTAGTTTAATTTGATGGAAAATTTCATGTAGATTTTTGGAAGAATATTCAACACTATAGATACACAATGCCTATCGTCATTGGCCATAGTTAGATAGAAAATGATGTGCATTTTATCATCATTCTTCGAATGGCAAGCCGTAGGCTCGAAACTTATGCACCTAAATATCTTCAGTACAACCAATCCTTAATTGATGGTTAAGGTTGTGGGATTAATACCTTGGCTGATATTAATAATCATGCTAACTTTGATATGAAATGTTTATATGAATGTAGTCTAAATCTAGCTGCTATCGAAGCTCCATCTATAAATGGATAAGACTTTGGTCTTAGTGTTAGTGTAGGCGAGTTTGTAACGATGGCCAAATCAGTTGTCTGTTATGAATTCTCTGCTCCGTATAACTTCGAGTTTCAATGTAATCTCCATTCTTGTGAGTTTCTAAACATAATGTTAAGAATGGTAGTGATGGAACTTCTTTTTCTTTGATTTGTCTTTGTTTATTGAAAAACAAGTTCGTGGGAGCTAGCGTGCAACCATTGATGATGATTGTGACTGAGCTGATGAGAGATGGCAATCTCCACAAGCATCTGAACAGCATTCGACCCCAGGTTCTGGATCTGAAGCTCTCAATTGGCTTCGCGCTGGACATCGCCGGAGCCATGGAGTACCTGCACGCCAACAACATCATCCACCGTGACCTCAAGCCGAGTAAATTTCATTCTTTTTCTGCTACTTGGCTGTGCATGACAATGTTTCTTGGCTAGGGTAGAGTTTTTTTTTTTTTTTTCAGAAATAGTTCTTTTTTATTTCTATTCCGAGAAATAATTTATGAGTAAAATAAGATATTTGATAACTACACAAAATTTCTACTTCATAAATAGAAAAAAGAATAGAAATGTGTTTGATATGAAACAGTTTCTTTTTTGTATTTGTTTATTTTTTACTCTTGCTCACGAATCGCCGACTGTCGACCGCCGGCTTTCGGCGCCGGGGTCGTCTGGCGCGGCGGCCAGCGATCGGTGGCGGAGGCCAGCGTCAGCCGCGGTGACTCCGAGTGGGAGGTGGCCGCAGAAGAGAGAGGAACAAAAGAAAAATAAAAAAGAAAATTGGGTTATTTCTAAAAATTGTTCCCGGGAACAAAATTGTACTTTTTTAAAAAAATTTCTTGTTTCTATTCCAAAATTGTTCTCGAGAACAAAAAAATAGAAAAATTATTCCCAAAAACAAAAGTTTTACCAAATGAATTTCTACTTGTTTTTTTGTTCCAGAAAACAAAAAGAACAGAAATGTTACCATTCAAACCCTTAATATCTGTTGTTCTTTCTGAGTTCACGTTTCGAAACCTCCGGCGAGACCATCGCAAAATCTCTCTAGGACCGAACCGGGATGTGGCCAACACGGCTTAGGGTTTTCAATACACGGGGCGATTTATATCTACTGTCGTTAGGGTTTTGCCTCGAACGGATTATATTCGGTAGATATAGATGGATTCTAAGGATTTATATCGTATGCCCTTGCCAAAAACTGATGCTGCCCAGGCAATCTGCTCCTGACGGAGGACAAGAAGCATCTCAAACTGGCAGATTTTGGGCTGGCAAGAGAAGAAGTAACCGCTGAAATGACCGGTGAAATGGGCACCTACAGGTGGATGGCCCCTGAGGTACACTTCAAATCATTTCCAGAACCAACTTATTGATTCATGCCAGCTCTTTTGGTTAGAACAATGTCATCTGATTCAGTCTTCTTTTCTTTCTGTTCTCCTTTTGTCTTCTGGGTCTGTATGGAGTTCAGCTGTACAGCATCGAACCGTGCCCGAGGGGAACGAGGAGGCACTACGATCACAAGGCGGATGTCTTCAGCTTCTCCCTGATCCTGTGGGAGCTGCTCACCAACGAGACCCCGTTCCACGGGAGGACCACCATACTTGCGGCCTATGACACATGCCGGGTATGTAATCCTGCTTTTTAATGGGCGCTTGAAGAACTGCCCGCCCCCGATTCAGGCTCGAAATTCTTCGAGCCCGCGATAGTAAATTTCCTTAAACGTGAGCCTGTCGCTACTAAAATTGTCGACGACTTTGGTTTCAGAACATCAGGCCCAGTTTGGAGTCCATTCCCCAGGAAATCGCCCCTCTCCTGGAGTCCTGCTGGGCGCAGGACCCGAGGCTCCGCCCGGAGTTCACAGAAGTGACGCGCTTCCTCTTGGGTGTCCTTGACAAACTGGCCTCCAAGGCCGAGGCCGAGGCGGAGGCTGACGCGGAGGCAGAGGCGGAGGCGGAGGCAGAGGCGGAACTGGCCAAGGAAGCTGCCGAGGATAAGGGGCCGGAGGACAACGAGCAGGCGATGATCGTGGCCAAGCCGAAGGAGGGCCACAAGCGTAAGAAGGGCAGCTTCTTGCCGAGCGTTCGCGGCTGCTTCTTCTATGCCTGCACTTGTAAAGCGGCCAAGTGAGTGCTTCGCCTCTGCACTGCGCAGGGATTTATGTAGAAAAAATCTCCGAAACGCGGAGAGAGAGAGAGAGAGAGAGAGAGAGAGAGAGAGAGAGACATCTTTTATAAGTTCTTGCTAATGGGTTGAATCAGCCTCATGATTTCGATCCTAAAGATACAATTGCTGAAGTTTGACCATCGTGCGTTTGATCTTCTATATTTCCGACAGTTATCTCGACCGTATTCATGTTAATACAACGGTCCTTTGCCATTTCTTCTTAAGGGTGTGCTTGCTAATGATTTTGTGCTTGCTTTTATAATCGTCGGTAGTATTTGATTATCTCTTTATTGTGCTTTAACGATAGTCTTTTTTAAAAAGTATATAAATGGTATATTTTGATAATTTGGTTATATAAATTGTGTTTTCTAATCATTTTTAATTAACTTGCCGTGCTTTTAGAACTATGTTTGGCAAATTCTTATTCGGCGTTTTGATAAAATCTTACGGTTGTTTTAGTGAATCCGAAACTAAATTTGTCGAAATGTCCATTCCGTTCTCAAATATTTTTTTCTAATCCTACAACCACGTTCCATTTCTTTTCAATTTTATTCCACAATCCTTTCCGTTCAGCTACACCGAGCATTGACATTCACATGTAAGGATGGATGTAGAACGTTTGCTCGGTGCGACGAATTATATCACCAATTAGATACGGAAAATAAGGTATATTATTTAGATATCTAAGTACAATATCTTAGAAAATCAGTTTACAATGAAATGTTTTTGTGGCAAAAAAAAACTAGTTTTCATACAAATTTTAATATACTTATTCTGTTATTTTGTGAGAGCAAAATAAGAAGGAATACTAAGTTTTGACTAATCAATCCTTGTTGTTAAAATTCAGTATAGGCTTCACTGAAGAATATTTCAAAGTTCAAATATTATTAAATACTCTCTAGAAAATTTCGAGATGTCGGAAATGGGTAATAGTAGCCCGGCGAATCACTGCCCTAGTCTGCTCTCGGTTGTTGTGTGTTAGAGATTCAAGGAGTGTTTGGTAACACTCCCCGAAACACATGTTTTGGTTCTTTTGTTCCTCATAAATAGATTTAGAACAAAAACAAAAGAAAAAAGAAGTGAGTTTTTCCTTTCTTTTTTTTCTTCCTCTTCCTCTCTTCTTCCCCCAGCCGATCACCCGCCTTAGCACGGCCAGCCAAACTAGGTCTAGTGACCTCGCTAGAGCCTCACCAGCCCTCGACGAGGTCGTCCCCAAGCTTGCTAGCCACTAGTGAGGCTCAAGAGAGCCTCATTGTGGCTAGGCGAAGGCCCCCCAAGCCCCATTGTAGCAAGGCAAGGCCGCCTTGTGCAACCAAGGTGAGGCTTCCCCAAGGCTAGCAACCTCATCGACCCTTGTCTAGTCGGTCACCAACTAGCCATGGCCAAGGTTGGCGATAGACTAAGAGGGAGGAGAAGAAAAAAAAAGAAAAAAATGCAATAAAATTATTAATAAATCAAAATAAATTCTAAATCACAAAATTATTTGGGGTCGTATTGAATGTATTTCTGTTCCGGGAACATAAATTTTATATAATTACCTAATACTTTAAAATACTCAGAAACTATTCTCGAAAACAAAAATGGAAAAAAATGTTTCTAAAAAAAAAATTCTCGGGAATAGAAACATTACCAAACGTGTCATGTATCTTAAGTAATTAATTATGTACATATCATTGTTGTCTTAAATATCAGAAAACACGATGGCAAGGGGGAAAATTTAATCAACCATAGTGGATGAAATTATAATAATGGTTAATTATAATTCTTAGTTTTCTAAATTTCAGTGTTAGTGCGATTTGACCGTCGGTCTTTACTTATGTGCGATCAAGTTTTATATTTCTTTCCTTTCGCAAGATCATGTCCTTTAATAGGTCGCCGTCCCTAGCACTATGGAATTGAAGATCCAACACAGAAGCAACGTGTAACGTCGATGTGACCTTAAGTCAGCGCTGCATCAATGAATGGCGAGCAAAAATAACTAAAGAAGAGAAAAACAGTAGAGGGAGGGAGGGAGGGAGGGAGGGACCGCGTACTTCTAACAACAACTAGTAAGGGTCCCACGATCCTCCTCCGAGTAAGGCGATGATACTAAGGATTTATTTGATAACGCTTCCGTTTCGGAAAATAATTTATTTTTAGAAATAGTTTTTTCTATTTTTATTACTATGAATAATTTCTCAATAAAAAAACACGTTTGTAACTATATAAAATTTATATTCTTGGAATGAAATAAGAATAAAAATGTCTTTGGTATGATTTACAATGTATAATTTTTTTAAAATTTTTTCTTATTATTCTTTATCGCCACCATTGCCGATCGTCGCCGCTTGTCGCCGACCGCCGCCACCACCGCCGCCTACCACAAATGATCACTGAAGACAAACTGTCGCCCACCGCCACCGACCGCCTCTGCCGTCGCCACCGACGATAACAACAGTGGCCGTTGATCGGTGGCCTCAATGGTCATCGGCGGTGGGCCATGGCGGGCCGCAACAGCGGCGACGGCAACCAGCCAACCCAGTCGATGATCGGTCGATGGGCGGGCGATGGGAGGCGATTGGTGGGCGGCAATGGGAGGTAGGTGATGGTGGTTGGTGACGGTGGTCGACTAGCCGACGACAACGGCTGGCCAATGGCAATGGCCAAACAACAGGGGCAACAACAAAGGGAAGGGGTAGTAAGGAAGAAGAAAAGAAAAAATAGAAAAAATAACTTAATTCTAGAAATTATTTCCAAGAATAAAAAGCTACTTTTTTTTTATTTCTTATTTTTGTTCCAAATCTATTCCCCGGTCCACTTTTCTATTCCAATGAATAAAAAAATCAATCGACGTTATTAAATGGATTTCTATTTTTTTTTTTATTCTGATGAACAAAAGAATAAAAATTAGGAGGAATAGAAACGTTACCAAACAGAGCCTAAGTACTCTCGTAAAACGATAATTGTGAGGTTGAACTATTGTTATTAGGATGTCAATCTAATCCTCACCTCAACCATTTCTAGGGACGGTTGCCGGAATTTTCTTCGGCCTCTCTCCGTTTTCTCCTGTGTCTCTTGAATGTAGGAGTCTTTTTGTCCTTGTCTGTAGCACCCCATATACGTGCCACATCACCAATGTCGCATTAGTCACTTTAATAGTGTCAGTAATGGAGCCATCGACAAAGGCAAACCACTGCACATACCGAAAAGAAACGGAGGCGTTGATTGCCTAAAATAAAAGTTGAGCATCACAAAGAATAAAATAGTATAATTCAGAGGACAAAAACTATTATATATATATATATATAAAACTATTAAAATGGTATTATTCTTGTTACTTTTCTTAAGTAAAGTAAAAAAGAAAGGGAGGAGAGGCATGACTCACACAAACGCATAGTTTATGCTAAAAATATGCTACACAGCATTAATGTAATCGGTCAATCAATAGTGAGAAGTATACAAGCATAAACTAAGTAAAATGAGATTCATTTCACGCATTTTGGTATAAAGATGAATGATTGCTGATATCACATCATTGCAATCAAAAAACTACCCATTTCATAAAATGCCTTCTAGGAAGTTACACGTATGCATGTATAGTTATTTTAGTTTTCATAGGATAAATGTCACCAAAAATCTTAAGCTACATATCAATTCAAAACTAATTTTCATGTCATAAGAAATCCAAAACCATCACATACTCATACTACATTTATCTTGAAATTGTGGGAAACTTGAGATTTTTCCATAATAAATATGATACAATTATTGACATGATATAAAATTAGTTTAGAGGAAACACGACATTGATATAAATACAATGGGGTCGGATCTATTATCATTTCAAAATTAGTTTAGAACAGAAGTGACACAGGAGTACGGGACATTTTAGATGGCAATGGCATTAACCCATTTTCATGTCATTGTCAAAGCTCTACCTAATCCTATATTTTTTTCCCTTTCTCTATTTGATCCCTCCCGGATAATTTCCCTCGGCCGGTCCCACGCGCGACAGGGGTCCTTGACTTTGACCGAGGGCGATCCTAGCTGACGTGGCGGGCACGCGTGCCGCGTGGGGAACACGACGAGAACGGAAAGAAGGTGGGCCGACCAGGGACGCGAATTTTCCTCCCACCGGGCACCCGCACCGGCGGGTGATAATAACACGACCGATTATTTATAAATTAACCGAGCAGATAATACAAAATTAAAAAAAGAAAAAGAAAAAAGGGTGGACAAAATGTGAATTTCGCCCCCGGGGGGGGGTGGCCCGGGGGGGCGGAATATTAAAGATTATCCAGTCGGCGGGGCCCGCCTGATGAGTCGGAGCTCTCGGGTGGGAGTGGGCCCCCGCCGCGACCCTATGAGACGTTGACAGCTGGATCCCATTCCCTCCGCACGTGTCGTCCCGGAAAACCCTAAGCCAGTCACCGCCCTATCGGGGTCGGCCACCACACCATATCTCGCCTCGCCCAAACACCCATCGCACGCTCTCTCTCCTCTTTCTTTCTCTCTCCTCCGCTCGCTCCGACACGCTTCTCCGTGTAGGCGCGCTGCAACTGCAGACCGGACGCCGCCACTCTCTCTCTCTCTCTCTCGCTCGCCGCCGCGGCGCCGCCGGCGATTCGCGTCTCGTCCTGGTCCCTCGGCCCGGCCGGCCGGCGGGCGGCGATTGGTCGGAGGGTCCGCCCCAGCCCTAATTGTCGAGCGCTTCGGATCCGACTCGAAGAGGAGGAAGAAGAAGAAGAAGCAGAGGAAGAGGAAGTTTCCAGTAGCTTCCGTGGAATTCCAGCTGGATTTCCTCCCCCGTCTCTCTCTCCCCAGGTCTGTCTGTCTGTCTCTCTCTCTCTCTCTCTCTCTCTCTCTCTCTCTCTCTCTCTCTCTCTCTCTCTCTCTGTGCCTGTATGCGTGCGCGCGTGTATGTGTGGATGAGTTTCTCTTCCGGAGCGAATTGTGCGGGGCGTGACAGCGGCGATGCTCGACCGCGACCGAATTCGTCGTCGTGGTTCTTCGCCGGTCGAGCGTTCGGTAGGAATTCGTGTGGTGCGATGGAGACTTGAGCTTCCGTTTTGGGACTTTTTTAACGTGGACGTGTTCTGGTGCTTCGGTATTTTGCCGGTGCCGCGTCGGCTTTTGCTTTTTTTCGCATTGCGATGCCCGTTTGGGGAAGTTAGCTGGAGATTCGTCAGTTGTACGGCCAGCAACTGCCTAGTGAAGCTTGTGTCGGGGCTACCATCCACCGAATTTTTTGGAATAGTAGAGGGAGCTTTGGCATGGATGTTGCAACTGTTGAGAAAGTTGCGCGCTTTGTGGTGATTCTCTCTCGAGAGAATTAGATTGGCGCTGGAAAAAAATTAGAGGGGTCGGACCGCTGCCTCTTTTCGTAGCCTTGCTCTTGTAGTTGTCAAATCGAAATAAGGATGGCAAACGTAATGCCTCGAATTTACAGGTCTGTATGAAATATACTGTGGAATAAGAATTTTTAAAGTGAGATTTCTCGGTTACAACTTCAGAGTAGATGGTGCAATCTGGAGTAGGTGCAGCGGCACATCGTCAGATGTCACGTTTAAACATACGGACAAATTGTTCATGTGCAAAGCTTAGTTTATGGTGTTTAAGTATCAGAATCTAATGTTGCATCATTTGAATTGGTTAAATATGATATGTAATGATAAACCCGCAGATTCAGATCAAATCAGCAGATTCGCTCATGATTCAAAAACTTAAGTATTAATGTATCGGGTGAACCTTGAATTGAATTGAATCACAATATACTGATTATGGCTGGCTGAAATTAATGACCATTCTCACTGTCATAAAAAAGAAAGCAGAGTTTTCAGCTCGGGATTCCTTGTCAGTCAAAAAGATGGAACAAAATAGAAGCACGGCCTATTCTGTACTTTGAAAATGACTTCACTCCTGATTTTGTCTAGGGGATGGAATTATTTTATCTTGTAGAATGCCCATTATAATCTGTGGAATAAGCTGCTGTAGCATCATTTGCCTGTCCTGTCTGTTGATTGTTGTGGATCTTAAAGGTAGAAGTGCCCATTAATGTATTGCAGACTGGCCGTTTAGCTGATTGGTCTTGTAACTCTGATGCTGTTTGATCATATTGTTTGGATATGCAGTAGTACTGTTGTTCTTTGGACCCTCAAGTTGATGCACAATTATCTGGAGTTGTCAAATAATATATTTGGTCTTTAACATGTTAATGCAATCATGGAGAGGCGCACACGCTCACACACAGACAAATACCCATATTTATTCTTTTTTTCTTTTTTTCTTGTTTTTTTTTTTTTTTTTGGGGGGGGGTGTGTGGGGTTGGGTGTGGGTGTGGGTGTGTGGAGAGATGCAGTCAGTTGGTCTCTTCTTTTGGGCATGCATAATTGATGGTCTGTCCTGGATCTTTTGTTCGTTGAAATGCATGCATTAGGAAAGGAGCTGTTGATGTGGTGGAGTGGATTTTCTGTTTGTTATTGAATAAAAAGAGCTGCAGATATTCCATGGCAGAGTTATTTGTGTGTGATTAATTCTACTCAATAATGCCTGCAAGTGTCTCATAGATATTACAAACTTTCAGTGTAATTAGCTAGGGACAATTAACCTTGGAAAGGTTTTGGGAACTCTCCTGAATGGGGACCGGGGAAGAAACCACAGCTTCTAAACCTTCCAAACCTACTTCTTCAATTCAGGTATGATTTCAGGATTATGTTTTGCTAAGCAATGTACATTAATTCCCTTTGAAATAAGATATTTATGTTATTGTCTCCTACGCAGGAAGTTCCAACTACACCCTCATATCCTGATTGGTCAAGTCCTGTGCAGGTCCTTAGCAGAAACTTTTTGGGTTTCTTTCGATAAGCAAACCTAGTTATCTGAAGCATATGCAGGTGATGTCCTGATGATTTATTTATTAACTTCCTTGTTAGGCTTACTATGCCCCCGGAGCAACACCACCTCCTTTTTTTGCTTCTACTGTTGCTTCTCCAAGTCCTCATCCTTATATGTGGGGAAGCCAGGTGAATTTCCTTGTTATTTGGAAACAATGTGCCTGTAATATTTTTACTTACATATAAATGTGCTGTTAGTTTGGACAGATGAGACGAGCTTATACATTTTTTTTTTTTAAATGCGTGCAGCATCCTTTGATGCCACCGTATGGCACGCCAGTGCCATACTCAGCCATATATCCTCCTTATGCTCATCCTAATATGGCTCCGGTAATTTATTTTCTCTTGACTAGTTTGGAATATGCTCCCTGAACACAAATGGTTCTCTGTCTTATGCAGACCAGGAAAAGAAAACCTGGGAAGTTAAGAATGAACAGAGAGTAGGAGGAGTCTCTCCATCTGATTAGAGGAAAGCGTTGATATCATTAGATTAATCTGTCATTTCTACTTATGTAGACTCCAGTTGCAGCACAAACGAATGTAGAACCAGATGGGAAAGGTGCTGATGGAAGAGATGGAGCTTCAGCTAAAAAATCCAAAGTAACTTCTGGAAACAGTACTTTGGCTGGTGGGAAGGCTGCAGATGGTGTTAAGGCTACTTCAGGCTCAGGAAATGATGGAGCATCCCAAAGGTTGGTATAATTGCTCTCCTTTCTCGAATCTGGGATAGAAGAGCTAGTTTAATTTATTGGGTCATATAATTTCTTTGCTTGTTAGCAGTGGCGATAGCGGTAGTGAGGGTTCATCTGATGGAAATGAGGACAATAGCCAACAGGTGTGTTTTCAATGTCATTCTTTTGTTGCACACTGGAACACTGTTGTGTTGCATTCTTATACTGGTTAACTACTTCTGATGCATTTGTAATCTACGTTGAATTATGCTTATTCTGGGAGCGCAGGTTTTTGATTCATTCATAGGTTGAGATGGCTTTTTACCTTCTCTGATTATTCTGCTCCAATTATTCTTCAGGAATTCACTGCAGGTAAGAAGGGGAGCTTTGATCAGATGCTTGCAGATGGTATATATCTCACTTTTCTTCCAAAGCGAAAGACTTAGAATGTTCTTACTACACATTGAATTCTCTAACTCTGGTGGCTTTTTGCAGGAGCTAATGCACAAAATAATGCGGCAATAATGCAAGTTTCTGTAACAGGGAAGCCTGGAGTGCCCACTCCTGCAACTAATTTGAATATTGGAATGGATTTGTGGAATGCATCCCCTGCTGGTGGAGCTGCAAAGATCAGGCCAAATCCTGGTGCTGCTTCATCAACTCTTGTCCCAACAGGAATGATGCCTGATCAATGGATGCAAGTACGATACTGGAACTAGGATCATCTTAATTGTGCGGACATTTTCCCGTCATTGATAAATAATAGAGAGCAAACCGACAACAAAGCAAGAAAAACTCCTTTTTTTCTTCTATTCATACAGTGGGAAAAGTATTATATGTCAGTCGCTTAAATGACGTGGTGGGACTGACCAATTATATTGCCCACATTATATGCTTGTGATCATGCATGGCGCTTAAATTTTGCAACCACCCATTTGTGATTGGCTTGTTACACCATGTGTCACTGCTACGCCATGTAATCGTTACATGAAGTACCTTCTCCCACACTAGGCCTTTTTATGTTCATGTGTTGTGATGAGCCACTTTGATGTTCGTGTGCTCAAAGCTCTTAATATCAGAGATTCCAGTGATAACGTGTGCTTAGGAAGAAAAAAAATTTCACCAACATTCTCTCTCCTAAGTAAATAATACCGCAAAAAACAGAAAAAGTAGTTTCATGAAGTAATGGGCATGAACAGAGAATACTTTCATGAAGTAATGAACCCAGACTGAATTGGGCTCAATAGATGTTTGATCCTCTCATGTGGCACCTGCCTATCTAGCGATTTGTTTATTATCTGTTTTTACAGGATTTTGCTATCCTACTGGTACTGATAAACTTTTCCTTAATTTTGTTTTAACTTGACAGGATGAACGTGAATTAAAAAGGCAGAGGAGGAAGCAATCTAACAGGGAGTCAGCTAGAAGGTCAAGATTACGAAAGCAGGTATAACACACATTTGAGTTCTATTGTATTTGCTATGTTCCTTGTGTTTCCCAGCTAAACTTCTTCAAGGAAGCTAGTTGTATATCAATAGACACATTTACAGTGCTTAAACATCCAGTTTATTGTTTGTCCCAAAAAAAAAAAAAAAAAAAAAAATCTAATTTATTTTTTAATTTTTAATTTTTTTTTTGGTTGGAACTTAGACATCCAGTTTGCATTTTATTAATTATTATTGTACTTGTATTTGGAAATTATCCGAATTATTGCATGGATCAACTATCAGTCTTTTCCAATACTAACAATGATAAAATCAAAGTATGCCACTTTTCAATTTTTTTTTTTAACTACTATTGATTGTGGTCTGAAGTCATTGATTTTTGGTGCCCCTTATTTACCTTTTTCATGATGTCGATACTTGCATTCTGTGATTATGTTTTTTCATCATATTTAGCTGCATTTCTGATTCATGCATAACTTTATTTCTCTTTGTAAGGCGGAGTGTGAAGAACTACAAGCACGGGTGGAGACACTAAGCAATGAGAATCACACTCTGAGAGATGAGCTTCATAGGCTTTCAGAGGAATGCGAGAAACTTACATCTGAGAATAGTGCTATCAAGGTTTTGGATAGAACAGACTGTTGCAATCAGTTCTCTCGTTCTTTCTATACCTGCACTAATAAATTACCCTTGCTATCTTAGTGCTGGCAGATCGTGCAGAGCTGGCAAATGGACACATTTTATTATTCACTTCTGTTTCTGTGCATCTTTTATATCTCTGCTTTGATGCTTGCTTAACAGGAGGAATTGACGCGAGTCTGTGGACCGGAGGCAGTCGCTAACCTTGAACACGACTCCAATTCAGCCCTTCAATCGCACGGAAGTGAGGAGAACAGTTGAAGGAGAGATTTCTCTTGATAATAATGAAACACAGTATGCAGCGGAAATAACATTGACCTTGTCAAACTATTTGATTGACAGTGGCAACTTGACACGGATCTCCTTTGTCTCACTAATCTTATACCCTCGACACCTTTTCTTTTTTGTAACTGTAACTCTAGTTATACATAGTTTCTTCTCAAGTTTGAGCCATAGTAGACAACATGCACATTGCTTGTAACACTAATTGGCCAGAGCAGATGAGGACTGATCTGGAGGTTACAACATTATTGCACTTTCTTTTTTCTTGTGAAGTGCTGTCATCCATAATTCTTTGTATCATGAAGCAGAGTGATCTCTTGGTCAATTCATTGTATTTCTATGACTACCTGTCTTTCTATTTCAATCCGAACTTTGTTTGGTCATTCTATGGTCGTTAGGAGGGATGGCAAACCTTAAAGAAAAGATGACTAGATTACGTGCAGTCAAATCGGCGTTGGAGTTAACCAACTTGGGCATGGGAGTTTGCTGCTTCTCGAGGCTGTGTTGAGTTTGATCATATGCCTTTGTTTTCCTTCTGATTTAGCAATGTTTGACACATAATCGGCCACATCTAGAGTTTCAGTTGTGTATGTACAGGCAGGAGGAGATGAAGCTTCCTCAGCATACGAGAGCTTGGCAACTCATAAGAAGAAAATCGCATTGTTGAAGTGGGCGGTTGTTTTTCGACTGTCATCCAAAATCCACCGTCGAGCTTTCAAGTCTTGCCCCGCCCTCCTCGCCCTCTTGCTGCAAATTCTTGATCTCGTGATTCGGTCTCCTCGTAGTCGCCGTATGCAGACTCCAGAGTATCCATGTCAACCGATGGCGATGGGTTAAAAATCAATCGGCATCGGATACGAATCCGCAGCGAGCTAGAACTCAAAATCCGTAGCACTTTTTAAAAACCTCTTGTCAGATGTTCGATTCGATGCGTTTCCTAGTTATCCCGTCGGACTGATCAGTCACATGTCCGCGCGCAACAGTGAAAAGCAGGATGTCCAATCAACTCAAGTTCGCTCAAATCACATGACCGACAGAAAGAGGACACCCACCCAAAGTTGGGAACGATAGATTCAGACAATTCCTCGTTTTTCTCCCATCACACATATTGGTTTCTTTACCAATTTCATCGTGCATTGTCGATTTGCTCGGTCGGTATTTTATCATGTCAGGTTTCATACCCTCTTCGCAGAGCATCGATACAAGAAAAGTCCAAAAATAAAAAATTAAAATATGGAAAAGGGGGAAAGGGGGGGGGGGGGGGGAGTGATGAAAACACAAAGGTCGACGAGAAGAAGAGGACAGAAATCTATGATGTATACCCCAATAATAATAAGGTTTCTTACCCTCCAAACACGTTTGTGTTCGGAATTATATATGCAAGTAGAGAGAGCTTAAACTAGGAAGAGATGAGAGAGAGCGACGCCCAATCACACCTCAATAAGACACCATCATCACCCCATAAAGAAACAAAAAAAGAAAAGAAAGAAGACGAAAAAAAAGAGTCAAAAAAATTGGGTCAACGGGGACTATTCTGCAATTAACGGAACCCTCGAGGACCCGCGTGTATCTTCCTCTCCCTCCCGCCCCTCGTAGCGAAAACTAAAACTTCCACGCTGACGTGGCGACGAGGGCCCTGTCGTGCCAGCACAGCACCAGCTCGGCCTGCCGCCTCGCCACGTGGAATCCCCGCACCTGCACCTTCCCCAGCAGGAACTCCGCCTGGTAGTCCGCGAACTGGCTCAGCCTCACCGGTCGCATCCCGGCTCCGTGGAACGCCTCCCTCCACGACGGCGGCGCCGCCCTCTTCGCGGCCGCCTCCACGGCGGCCGTTATCCTCGGCCGCAGCAGGTACGACTCGATCTTCCTCGCCCAGTCCCCGCCGCCGGTCGCCACGTCCACCGACTCGAACACCGTCGCGTAGTGCTCGAAGCAGCCAAGGAAGCTCCGCTTGAACGACGCCGGGGCGGCGGCGTCCGCCCACGGCTCGGTGTCGGCGAACACGACGATGCTGGGGTTCAGCCGCCGGACGTCGACGAGGAACCTCGCGACGTTGCTCGCCGGCCCGAGGCGGTGGAGGATCGCCGGCGACAGGTGGACCGCCAGGCTCTCCCCGTCGACGAAGCTGATGGACTTGAAGGAGAGCATCTCGAAGGCGCGGACGAGGACGAACTCGACGTTGACCCGGAGCTTGAGCTCGTGCGCGTACTGCGATAGGTTGTCCCTGATGAGCTTCGTCTCGATCGCGAACTCCTCCGGCACGACGGCGGTGATCCTCACGATCGGCGGCTGGAGCTTGCACGAGTCGGCTCGGTCCGCGATCTCCTTCATGAAGGAGGCGTACTGGCCTCCGAAGCCGATGTCGAAGTCGACGACGTGGAAGATCATCGAGCCGTCGAGCGACTCCAGGAGGGCCTGGATCGCCGTGAAGTGAGTGAACATGGAGATCGGCGAGTTGCCGGAGAAGGCCTTGTAGGCTCGGATCGTCTGCACGATGTCAGGCCAAGAGGAGAGCCGAGCCGGAGGCCGGTTCGAGCCGGACTGGAGGAGCAGCGACTGGAACGCCTCCTTGAAGTAAAAAGCGGCTCGCTGGACGGGCTTGCCAGCCGGAGTACGGAGCCGTTGATTGAGCCGCGCCAATATCATGTGCGCCAGCTGGAGCTCGCTCGAGTCGAAGCATTCGGCGGCCTGGATCAGCTCGTCGAAGAAGTCGGGCCCGAGGCCGTTCCATCCGGCGGGGGAGTCAGCGCAAGAGTCGAGCGGGTTCGAGTACCCGTCGGAAAGGGCGAATTCGTGGGGCAGGAAGTGGCCCGGCGGCTCCAGCTGCTGGTGGTGGTGGTGGTGCTGCTGCTGCTGCTGCTGCTGGGGAGGAGGAGGCGGCGGAGGCGGGAAGACGTCGGCGGGGCAGACGTGGGGGTTGGCCCTGAAGGGAGGCGCGGAGTCGTCGTGGAGGCCCAAGTCCCTCATGATGGAGTCCCAGTCCAGGGTCTGCATCGCGTGCTCGTCCCACTGGAGCGCGGCGGAGCCATCGTCGCCGTCGCCTCCCGCGCCGCCGCCCCCGCCCCCGCCGCCCCCGCCACCGCCCCCGCCCCCGCCGGGGAGCGGGGCGACCTCGGGGTGCTTGTCGGGCGCGGGGCTGCGGAGGTCGAGGACCGAGGTGGGCTCGTAGCAGAGGGGCGGCGGGGCGGCGGCGGCGGCGGACACGTGCTTGAGCGGCTGGGCGGCTCCTGCGGCGGGGGCGGCGGGGGTTGCTGGTGGTTGGGAAGTGACGGGAACTCTCATAGCTCGGACGAGACGCACCCCTTTTCGGCCCTGTCCTCCTGTCGATGGATGGATTCTGGTCTTTGGTTTTGGTTTTGGTTTGGAGGTTTTTTTTCGAGTTCTTTGAGGTTTTTTAGGTTCTCGGGAAGTCGGGAACGGAGGAGGAGGAGTTTGGTGGAGAAGGAAGGGGCGGGGTTATATGGTGGCGTGCGGGGCGGGGGATGGGGATGGGATGGGGGCGACGGAATGACATGGTCGACAAGTGTCGGAGATGACAATGGGCATTATCTCTTTGCGGCTTCTTCCTCAAGCCTCTTCCTCCTCCTCTCCCTTTCCTTTTCTCATGTCAATTTCCGATTGGACCCTGGCCCACCCTCTCCCCCTCCCCCCTCCTCCTTTTTCCGTGAGCATGAAAAGCGGGCGCAGAGAGAGAGAGAGAGAGAGAGAGAGAGAGAGGGACCCGACCGGCGCTAATTCGAATCCTCCTCCACCGTTCACCCCTCTGAACACGACGGTAGCGGGCTAGGGAATGCGGCGCGAGCTGTTCGGAGGTTCAAGCCTGCAACGCGGGTCGAATTCATGATTGGTCTCATGGGAGGCGCGTGATTTTCTAAAGTAGGAATATTATTTGATGATGATCAGAAACGGTCTTGTACTAATCATTTAGGCTTCCAGACATGTATTTCAAAGGCAAAGCCACCACTTGTCCTTCCTATTTGTTAGTGTGTTCCGATGTGAGGAGGCATTTAGGGACATTGATTTCATGCGATTGGGAGTATTTCAATCTCTTGTTATTCGATAAGTTTTAACTTCAATCATTACTCTTGTTCACGTTGCATATGGCTTTCTTCGTGTGTGCATGTGTAAAAAATTTTACAAAGTGGAATATTTGCATTTGAAGTCATTGAGAATGATTAGTCATCTCTCAATTGTCATATTAAAGATCATAAGTTTAAGGCCCCAAGCATACCTCATCAGTGTAAAAGAGAACTTTACATATATATCCATCATATATTTGAAGGTTTTCACCATTCACTCTTTTCCTATCTAATCAAGGGTAAATGAGATTAACCACTAGAGATTGCCCCAATAACCATCTTTCCTACGTGGAAAGTTGATTCCCCACTTTATCAGAGCGTGAGGTGGGGACACATGAATGATGGAATAGGTAGGCACATAAAATGGCTTGTAAAATAGATATACGATAGAATAGGATCAAAAAAGCAAAAACCAAGGGTAAATAAGATCGCTAATTAAAAAAAAAAAAAAAGATTAGTGTTGGCGTGTATGTTACAATTGCTCAAAAAATATAAACTAAATTACGATTTATCTTTGTGACGAGAAAAGGTTCCTTTCTTTTTTTGTTAGCAAAATTTCCTCGACGAGTAACACGAGATACTTGCCAACAAGAAAATTCTTGTTACCCCCTTTTGCCAAAGTCGATGAGAGAATCAAGGGCAATCTTTCAAACTAATCATGTCCGTCTAACATGGTAAAACAAACATATACTAAAGCTTCGTTTATTTCAAGGGAAATAATTAATTAATAAAATATAATTCTAAAATTAATTACTTATATCGTATTAATTTATTAGTCAATGAAAAAAATTTCCGTTATCAACCACAACGCATACTTAAATATTTTCATGGACAACAAAAGCATTTTTTGTTCATTCATTTTTATAAATGATACAAATGATTATTAACACTTTCCGCAAAAAAAAAAATTATATAAACGGTTTATGACATAGCTCAAAGACCTAGAAATGGTCAATGCATGATTGCCCCAGAGTTTACTCGATCTGAGCCTTGAAAGGAGTTGGCAAAGTACATCATAATTTCTCCATCATGACTTCATGAGTGACTAATCTCATTATTATGGCAAAGATTGCTTCCTCCCTTCCTTCCTCCCTTCCTCGCTTGCTTGCTTTTGACTGCGGCAAAGCGAGGAAGGAGAGGCTCGAGGAGGAGGGACGGCAGGACCTTATCATGATGAGATGAGAGACTTCCAAAAGGGCAAAAGCACCATTCATAACTCGGGAAAAGCAAAAACTTCCCGAAGCAAAGCCAAGTCTCTCGCCAACCGCAAAACGACAAAGGGGGTCAAATTGCGGGCGGTAAAGCTCCCAAAAAAAGCTTGGAGTTCCGCATCCCCCACTTCCAAACCAACTCCCCCCCAAAGTTCAAAGCAGAGGAAGGGAAAAACAAAGCGAGAAAAGGTGAAACCCTCCTCCTCCTCCCCCACCCAGAAAAAGGAAGAGAGAAGAAGAGAGAAGAAGGGAAAAAGGAAGGGTTAAAACAGGAGCCAACACAAAGCCCACCTCCCACTCAAAGTCGCACTCGTGAAAGGAGGGGAGAGGAAAAGGAGATGGGAGAAAAGCGGTCTTCCACCCTTTACAAAGTTTATGCAAAGTCGTGGTTTTTACGACTTGGCCCACAGGAGAGCTCGGTTCGGTATGACTACCGAGACTCTTATCGAGTATTCAATGTATTGAGATACACGTGTAAGTGTTCAATGTATCGAGATACACGTGTAAGTTGGTGTTAGAGAAAGTCTCATGTAAGAAGATTAGTGTGACATAAAGTAGTTAATGTATTTCAATTGACCCATAATTTACCGGCTTTAGTTTTTGAGTGAATGTTGGTCCAATTGTATATGTTAACAAGCTCAAATTTGTGATCTTTTTTGACAATCTCTTGAGTGAAGCTATGAGGCTTATGTAGGTATCAAAGCCAATAATTAATTGGTGCTCCACCCCTTAATCTATTATCTATACCCCCTCTACCCCCGCATTCATATCCCAATGTCTGGTGTGAATATCTCAAGGAATGAATATTGTGGCCAATGCGGTTCTTGGGTTAAGCTTTTGAGTTAATATATTCTATTTAACTCAGAATTCATTAGATTAAACTTTTGAGTGAAAACAAGTTCAACCGAATATGTGGATGGGCTTGAACTTGACTCCTTCTTAGTGATCTCCTTGAGTGAAGGTATCGGATTTCTACTGCACGCTTTCACCACAAAACACGACCCTGCTTGGTTAATTATTGACCCACGGTTGAGCAATCGTTATTATATTTGACATTGGATATGGGCTAGGTGCAATGCTCTGGTCAAGGAGCGTGAAAAATAAGCTGGCCGGTGATCGTTCTCTCGATGTGAACGGAACTTGCGAAAAAGGGTTTGCGTTTTATTTACACAATGATGAGGGAGAAGGCCGTCGCTGACATTTCAGTCAGATATCGGTTCTTGCTTCCATCGGTATCTTTGAAGGTAGATGGAAATTATTGACAACGAACCTCCCACCTTTCTTTAAATAGTAACGTTCACTTTTCCCTTTGCTTTCTTTCCATGCTTCGTGCCTTTATCTTTGATATGAAAAGGAAAATCAAATTATAAAATAAAATAAAATAAAAGCGCCTCTCTATATCTCAATAGCCAATTTCGACCGTTAATGAGGGCTAAAAGGGGTATCTTTCTCTCTTTCTAGCTAGTTCAGTGAAAAATCTTTCTCAGATATTTGGACTTTCAAGGGCTCGTTGAGTAATTCCAGAGTAAATACAAGGAAAGTGCTCGAAAAAAAAAAACAATAAATTGAAAAATGTTAACTTGTGAGATTAAGACTTTTATTTTGTAATAAATCAACGTTCAAAGTAACAGACATCGCTTTTCTTGTGTTTACTTTGTTCTAATAGCTGTAAAATTATTGCGCTCGAGGATATGTGCATAAAGAGGGGGCAAAGACTGTTATTAAGTTGTTCGTGATTGATGATGGAGTTAATGCCATAAAATAATTCAAAAACTATACTCATCATGACACAACAAAAATTCTAAACTATCCCCATTAGGCAAGCAATATCCCAAACTTTTTATGTATCGCCAAAATCTCCAAACTTACATAGCGCGACCAAATAAAACCCTAAATCATTGCCATATAGGTACAAGTTTCTGAAATTAGTCGCACAAAAAATTAGTTTAAGGTATCAATATCACAATTGGGATAAGCTCGCATCGTGGTTCAAATGGCTTGTTCTCCAATTCATGGCAGATGGATGGTCTTTTTTTGTCAAACTAGTATAAGTTCGAGGGTTCTTGTAACACAAAAGGAGTTTGGGCTATTGGTGTTACAGTGGGTATAACTTACTTCTCTAGATTAATGTACTTGAAAATCGTAAAAGGGGCTCAAATAAGTGTTAAAAATTTAAATATTGAATTACAAGTATTGACAATTTTAAATGCTGAAAACAGAAATAGGAAATTATTTGACAATAATGGAAAATTGATTACCGAACATGATTAAGATAATTGAAAATTGATTACTGAACATAATTAACTTCATATCGTCCATGAAATCATAACCATTATTGGTGGGTTTTAGCCACTCACTTAACAAGATTCTGGCCGCCACCAATCACTTTTTCTATCCGGACTAACTTCATTGAGTAATTTTTTTTTTTTTTAAGAAGTTGAACCTTTTAGGTCAATATTGGTTGTAGTCTTCAAACAACTTCTTCTCATCAAAGTTCCATTTAATTCGCAAAAAATAGATGATTCAGAAAATATTTTCTTAAAAACGATAAATTTCATCATTCATAGAAATGAATAAACAAAAAATATTTTCATTGACTAATTATTTCAACCATTCATTCTTAGGAAAATATTTTTTAAATCATTAGTTTTTCATAAAACAAAGATGATTAGCGTTTTAAAATTTTAAAATTTTAAAACTTAATAGGGGCTATCAATCACGCCTGGCCATTGGCGTGGATAGATCAAAAGGAAAAAGGAAGATATTAAAAAAAAGAAAGGAGCCAAAGCAAATCTAGATTTCTTTCCTTTTTAACTCAGGGCAGGGGCCCAACTGTAGACGTGCTCCTTAAGCATGTGCCATGCAACGCTTTCACACTATAAAAAAGGTAAAAAAAGTGATACCAAGGATACCGAGAAAAATCGAATCGCAAAAGTAATTCATTACAATGATGCACAAGTATTACTTAGGATACCACAAAAAGATCGGATTGCAAAACTAATATATTAAAATACTTAGGCATTTAAATTTGTGGCCCGTATATAATCACCAATCACCGAAAGAGAAGGATGGAAGAAGGGATTGGCAATGGCCACTATATCTTCATACCATTGCGTGTCTAATGTAATTTTTAGATGAAACTGCCTATTTAGCCTATAAATTTGCATATAAATGGATGTATATTGTAATGCAATCCTTGAACTTGCACTTCATGCAAACAATTTTTTGTACTTACAGAATTTTTCAAATTCAGCTTCTTCTTCATACAACTCAATAGACCAAAGTTGACGTGTCAATCAATGCCGATTAAAAGTTTCATGTTTAAATAATAAAACCCACCAAAAGTTGACAAAAGCACATCTTAAAAAAAATTACTTGTATCGAAGTTTTGTGCCTATACTTTGATTGGTACAAATTATCATCCTTAGATCTTGAAATTTTCTCAAATAACGCTGTTGATTGGCAATGATATACACTTCACTTATTAATACTTTGAATACTAGACCAATGCCCTTGAAAAACCCAATCTAATTCAAGAATTTGGCAGTGTAAATTACAATTTTAAGGACCAAAACATTAGTTGAAAAAAACGCAAATTCCGGATCAATATATATAAATATATATATTGCCCCTTCTTTTCCATATTATTTGAATTATACTACGCATCAGCTCAAAAATTGGGTAAAATCCATGCACGCTCCCCTGCCACGTCACTAAACCGAAATCAATCTCGTGAACGGTGCGCGTCCCTCTCATTTATTCTAGAGAGAGAGAGAGAGAAGTAAAAAACAGAAATTCCCGCTGACGTGACTTGACGAGAGAGACACACTTTCTCAGCGGGACCCACGACTTGACAAGGCGAGCGCAGCACGATTGGCCCCCGGGGGGGTGGGGGGCCCCACCGCCGGGCGGCTTTTTGTCGGTTATGCATGGCATGGAATGGCGTGCATCGCAGCGGATCATCCCCCCACGCCTTTTGCACACGCATCCAGGTCAGCGCGTAGAAAGCACGCCCACGTAGGAGGAAAGATGGAGAGGTGGGACGGAGGCGAGCGCGGAGGGGAATATATTCGCGTGTGCGTGCGTCGCATTATCATCGCCGATCGGATCAAATCCGTCCGTCCATTTCTACGTACGCAAAAGAGGGCGGAAACATTATCTACACGCCCCCCACCTCTTTTTTTCTTTTTTTTTTTTAATTATTATTATCATTATTATTTTTGCCGTTAAGACTTTATGATAAAGTCTGACAACCTACAAAAGGAAAAAAAGATGTTTTTAGGCCCTCTTATATATTATATATGTATATGTATGCATATGTGTTCATTTCTTTAATAATAATTATAAGAAATTTGCATGGAGCACTCCTGTCTTAATCAAGCTCGCTTTGTTTGATTAAACTAAACCAAGGCCCAACAAGAAAACAGGTCTAGTGTGAACACCCCGATCGCCTAGATCAGATTTTGGTTTATTTAAAATAAAGTGAGTTGAATTGTCACCGTCGGAATCATGAGCCAATTCAATCGACCCGTAAAATATGAGAAGAATCGGCATCAAATTTGGTATATGACGGTTTAGTTTTTCTAGATATACTCGTCAGAGCTTCACTTATGTTTGAGAAAAATGAATGGTTTTAGAATGTGTTTTTTTTTCCTAAAAGTGATCGGTCATATTATTTGAAATAATTAGTCCATGTATAGTTTTTCAAAGTACTCATTTCGAGATCAATCAAAATAAGTAATTCTTTGTGGGGGCTAAAATGCCAAATTCAAATGAGTCGCGTTATTACAAGATGAGAGAATAGGCTCACGCTCGATGTGACAAGGATGACAAGACCAAGAGTGGATTGATGGACCATAAATTTAGGAGGGGTATCTAGAGTCCGTCCTACAAGTGTTTGAAAATCTATAAGGTCCCAAAGTTCCACATTAGATAGGAGAAGTCATACCCCCAATCGATCAATTGTCTCGTGATTACTTAAAATATACCATTTGGAAGTTGACCCACATGATGAAATTATAAAATTACTTATCATGAATATCCAAAATAGAATTCTTAATGTCTTAAACACATAAATTTTGGAAGAGTAAAGGAGATTGGTGCAAAGGATGGATCTAGCAATTTAAACACAAAATCTCTCATTAGGCTATCAAGTCAAATCCAGTCAAAATGGGGAACTTATCAGTTCATGTCAGCTTTTGAGTTAGTTAGATGAAAAGACTGCTTCATTGTCTATTATTCCAATAAGAGAAAATTATAATTTAGTAAGATCACTCTAGGAACGCAGCCAAAAGCATATTCTGTTTTTTTTTTTTTTTTCTTTGGCTTTCCCTTGGGCTAGAATTTTCTTGGCATTTAAGCATAGATTTA
Source organism: Eucalyptus victrix (assembly GCA_016097545.1). Lineage (NCBI taxonomy): Eukaryota > Viridiplantae > Streptophyta > Magnoliopsida > Myrtales > Myrtaceae > Eucalyptus > Eucalyptus victrix. The sequence continues at coordinate 18,441,018 of CM027842.1, read as the reverse complement.
CATTACTATATTGTAAGGTATCTCATTTTTTATTAGTTGAAATAAATCTTAGGACGTTCCGAATCTCATTTTAATTTTAGTTCAATGAATCTAAGGACATAATATTCACATAGGTCCAAATAATAATATGTATTGTCAAAACTTAAACTATAAGAAACACACTCACCTTATCTACCGTCCCGGGTTTATTCCTCGATATGTAATTTCATGAGTAAAACCGCTCTTAGAAATAAATGAATGGTGTATACCACAACTTACTCAAATAGATAATCGAAAAACAAGAAGAGGAATAATAGGCAGAATTAGCAAGAATAGGAAATGTCAAAATCAAGGCGATCTCAAGTTTAAACATATGTTCACACACTCGCCCATATCAACCGGTTTATTTCAAAATATAAATTGTTGAAAAGAATAATTTCAACCATAGAAAGATATCGTTCTTCCTTTTTGCTTCGTGAAACATCAATTTATGAATAAATTAATTGAATCATGTCGCACGGCGAACGGTAATTTCAAGTCGGACGTCACATTTTTCATCTCTAATCGATGCGACGCTTTCGAATATGATTTTATCGTCTTCATGTGATTCTCCTCGTGCAAGAAAGCGTTTCCAGAAAAAAAGGAGAGAGAGGGAGAGATAAATAAAATATCGAAGAAAATCAAAGTGACGTCACGTTTGCCGATAATATTCTTCGCAATTATATGCATTGAAAAGGATCTCGTTGCGATAAAAATTAAAGTATTTCAAATCGAACCCCAACACTACTATCGACAATTTGACATCCACCCATCTTTCAATCACCCAGTATTATTCCCTTTTAATTTCTTTTTCGTTTCTCCTCCTTTTTCTCCCCTTTTATTTTCCCATTGAAAAGCCAATTCTCCTTTTTGCATGTTAAAGATGAAAAGACCACTTACATATAATATTATATATATACTCACAAATTATATCGATTGTTGGATCACAAACAAACCCACCTCCCCGTTCAAAAGATTTATAAAAATCCAATTTTTCTTATAGCACGAGTGTTCAAATCTTGCATCTCAATTAAGGTGAACACTAGTTCGATTTTGTTATAAAAAAAATCGCAAAGATTTTACTTGAATTTAATTGTCGACATGTGTATGCGGAGCTTAATTAAAGTGTAAGTCATTCCAAGTACATGGAATCGACGGTGTAATTTAATGAAGCGAGCCACAGTTTAGGTCGGCCTTTCGAATTGTCGGAATCACGAATCGAACGTGGTTTAAAAATATGACTAAGATGGTCAATTTTGTCTCCACTCGTGCTAAGGGAGTATTCCAAGGGAATATTAGGGTGGTGTCACACAATACTTAGGTACTAAGGTTTCTATTAAGTAAGCACACGGGGCACACGCGGTAGGAGAGATAATAGAAGGAAGCTTGTAGAGCACAAAAGAAGTTTTGAAGATTTTTGAGAGGAGGGTTTGAGATTCCGCTTAGAAAAAAAAGATTTTAATGATTAATTTGATAAAAAGAAGGCTTTTTTGTATATATATATATATATAAAAGGGGGGTTTTAGGGCATGATGCAATTGGGAGGATCTTCAATCTTCAATGTTACAAGTAACCTTATGTCGTAGTGTCTTTTTCACTAAATTAAGAGGATCCTAAGGATATGTTTGTTGGGTTTGAGCTTTGGGGGGGAGAAAACGAAAAATAAGAGAAAAAAATGCTCAATTGATTCAAATTTGTTTTCTTTATGGCCACACACGTTCGTCAATTTGTTGAGTTTGATTCCTTGACATTTTCTACGTGGCCTCTCTCTCTCTACACTAGATAAGTCGATTTTTCTTCAAATGTGAATTACTTTAAGACTCAATCAGGTCAAGCTCATGCTTGAAATACTCGAGTAATGAGCAAGTAAGCATAATTGAGTAGTTTATTCTCGTGTGTTTTACTAACATAAAACAATATAAATAAATGGAAATGACTTTTGAAATTTTAGGGTTGATCTCAGAATATGAGCTCGAGCTTGAGTTTAAGATTAATTTGAGCATAAACTTAAATTTGCCAACTAATTGATTGAGTTGAGTCAAGCCCAAGCTATTCTAAAACATGATTAAGACAGCCGCAAGCTTGAGAAGTTAAGCTCGTTTGAAATAAAGCCGTGTCAATCCAACTCGAATCAATTATATCTGTATTTATCATGTAGAGGCAATATAGCATTACATTTATTTTCAACTTTGACACATGATAAATTTAGGGAACATAATCTGGAGACTTGAATCCCAGAATCAGGAAAGTTCTAAGTAATGTGTAAATAATTGAAAGAATAGTAAATTAAGAGGCTGGTGATTTATTCTCTTAACATACACGAGCCGCATGCCGAGCGAACCTTAAAAGAAATTGCTTCCGTCCAATTGACGCGCCTCTTTGCTTACTAATCAAGAAGTTAATCTAGCTTGTTTAAGCAAAGCAAAATCTTTGCGTCTGATGATTAGATTGAGGATGAGCCTTTTGACCTAAATCATTCGGCTTAAAAGCTACATCCAAACACCTTTTTGAGGCATCATGGACTTGTGAACAAGAAGCGATGCTGCTAATGACAAATCTATTAGGATGGACCACCTTGCCTCCTTTTCTTTTTTTGGGGGTTTTGTTTTGCTTTTCCCAGATTTTAGCCTTTCATTATTGGACCATATTGTAAGATCAGATGTCCTATGGTTTACAGTCACCTAAAAATCTCCTTGTTTTTTTGCCCACTTGTACTGTTGACACTGACCAGATCGTAATGTCCACTTGATTGAGGAATTTTCTTTTGAGGTCACCATCAGAAAAACCTACAAGTTGCGAAATAATGGTGGTGAAGCCAAGACAGCAGATAAAGCCAGCCCCCTTCAACCGAAGTCAATTTGGCCGAGCCAATAAATAAATAAAAAAAAAAGAAGTATTTTTCCCTAATTAAATCAAATTAAACTATAATGACCAGCTCAACCCCCAAACAAAACAAAAAAAAAAAATCGGAAAAATGTTTAAATATTAGATGGTGCAGCATTAGAGTGTGAGATTGACTTGGAGGTGCCCTCTATTGGCTCTGATCTCTTTCTTATATTGCTTTGCTCAAAACAAACAAAGACTTAAGCACGGTTTCTAAAATAATTCTTTTTTAAGACGACCTCATGTCTACATAATTTATCGTTATCGTCTACAGGGAATTATGCAAACCCGCTTTTCAGTACAAGTAGTTATGAGATTTGCTAGTAATGTGAGTCACCTCCTTTGTGAGAATTGAAGGATGACTTGACAAGATTTCGGGATTTATCGTTACAGAGTCGATTGATTACAAAAAGACTAACTTAAGCGCATGCGTGTCCGTAGTAGGTCAAGAAAGTGACGTACCACGTGTCGTTTCCCGTCGCGATCAGCTTCAGACTTAGGCTTAGCAAACTAAAAAGAAAGACGAAATAAAGCTGTGTATTAATCAGTAATTCATCATGAAGAATTATATGTTTTGGACCAAAGAAAGACATAAGAGTTCAGACAACGTGGGGACGAGAGTAACGAGAGAGGATGAATGTTTAAAGGCTTATGATTTGGACATCGATGGCATATGAAGGGAATCTTCGGTTTGACTTTGGTTTGGCTTGCCTAAATGGATTCTGGCAGAATTCTTCACGCAAGATTCATCTCGCACAATTCCTTTTTGCTCTCAAATAAACATAAACATATATATGTTTAAAGAACATATATCTTTATATCTAACTATAAACAACATATATCAGAATAACATCATTGAACGCCATGACTGAACTATATATATTCGCAGCATACGTTACACAATTAATTGAATTATTAAAATTAGGACCGCCAATAGTGAATAACTAAGTTCACATGCTTATCGCACATCATATTCTGTACATATCGCTTCACGTACAACTGTACCATTAAAAACCGAGTCGAAGAGAGGCAGTTAGTCGTGTCGGGTCCGACATAGGCGAGTTCGAGCCGCGCCACATCCCCGGGAGGTTCGGCGCTCGCGAGCCTTTACCAACTGGTTGGGCCTCATGATGGACTTTAAGGGGTTTTGGGCCGGGCCCAGGAAGCCCGGCCCACGATCAGGTTCCTAATGCCTCCGGCGGCCCCCCAGCCCTCCCCCCATCTTCTTCTTCTTCTTCCTCGGCCCAAGCCCACCGGAGGATTCGGGCTTCGACTACATCGGAATGCTCGCTCTCCCTCTGCAACTCCTCCGTGCGCGGGAATGGATCGACGAGGATCTCGACAGCTGCATCGCGTACCGAGGTTTAAGCGCCCGCTACGTGTTGCGCTGTCCCTTACGTGTCCCTCTTGCATGCCCAGTTGTCCACGTTACGTGTCCCTCTTGCATGCCCAGTTGTCCGCGTACTCCCCCCTACTATATATCATACCAGCATCCTCTTCTTCCTCCTCCCAAGCCCTGAACTCTCTCTCTCTCTCTCTCTCTCTCAAGCTGCGTCAAGTTTTGCGAAGATGGGGAGCAAGCCCTTGGCCGTGCCCTTCTCCGTGCTCTTGCTCATCGCCTTCGCCGTCCCTGCTCTGCGCGCCGGAGGCGGTGGAGCGAGGGACCGCGACGACGGCGTTCTCCGGGGTGGTGGTGATCCTGGTGAGGGAGGCGAGGACGTTGGCACGGTGGTGAGGAAGGAGGAGAGGACGCCGATCGCGGCGACGGAGTACGGAGAGATCACGGCGGCCCGAGTGGCCGACGGAGCCGGCGGGGTTTACCACCTCCGGTTCGTCACGCTCGAGCCCAACGCTCTATTCCTCCCCGTGCTCCTCCGCTCGGACATGGTCCTCTACGTCCACACTGGTAATATAGTATTTCATCACTGGCGGAAGGGAACTCATTTCTTCGTGTGATTTTTATGCCATTGTCGAGTGGTTTCCTGTGTGTCGAGTGGTTTCCCGTGTATCGAGTAAGCCCGCAGGCCGGAAAAGAAGAGATGAAGATCCTTCATTCTGCATGACACGACGCTCTCATTGGCGTCTCCGACCGACAGTAGTACGGGATAAAGGATCGGATTCGTCGGCACCGGCTCCACGGGTCGCCTCAACCGGCACACTGGATGAAATGAGAGCGGCGCCGTGGCCTGGACCGACAAGGCCTTCTGCCAAAGGTTGGTAGGCGGGCCGACATATCATGACACTAGGAGAAAGTCTAGGCGGTAGGCATATGACTCGCCGTCCGTCGCATTACTTCACCTACTCATTTTCGGTGAGCTTATCTTGGTATACTCAGCTGGCTGGCGATGCTCTACTGCTAAAATTGGTGTTTTAAGTAGTAATTTTAAGAGGACATGACTTCACGCTGGTCGACGTGGGTTCAATTTCGGACTAGTTTACAAATTTCCATAGCATTAAGAAATATGCTGGCGTTACCATTGTAGTGCATGTTCTGATGTTTTCAGTTAGGATGATCTTTACGCGTTCGAGCTTGTTGCAGTTAGTACGGTGATGATTTAGATACATTTGAGATAATTATGAGTTGAGAAGCTCAACAAAATCAAATTAGCAAACTAGTTTTTGATAAATTTGAAGCAAGAAAATTCCAAGTGCCTTTTCCCTCTATGGTGATAACAGGGCGTGGAAGGCTGAACTGGGCTGATGAGAATGATGTGAAGAGGATCGACTTGAGGAGGGGCGACATTTATGGGCTCCGGCCAGGCACCATTTTCTATGTCCAGAGCAGCTTAGAGCCCGAGCGCGAGAAGCTCCGGATCAATGCCATTTTCACGAATACTGAAGAAGACATATATGTATGTACGATTCTTCTTATTAGTAAAATTAACTTTGGTCTGTGCAATTTGATCTGTGCAATTGACCTCGGCTATGAACCGAGCACATGTGAACAACATCCATTTATTTTAGGAGCCATCAATTGGGGCATACTCTAGCATTGGCGATCTGCTTCGCGGGTTTGACAGCAAGGTGCTCCAAGGAGCTTTCAAGGTACGTTTAGTTCATGTTTTCCTAATTGTCGTGGGTCCTTGATTAGTGCTCTGAATGGTTTTTTGGAAATGAAACTTATGGCTGTGGCGATATATGTTTGCCACATTGAAGTTACAAAGTTCAACTTTGAAGATGTCTACTGAAATGGAGCGATGAGATCCTATTACATTCAAATTTCTTCAATTTTCTTTGCGAATGAATGATGTAATAGAAATTGGACTGAGAGGTTTAAATTTCTTGCTAGTCTTGCCAGGGGTTTAATTTCAAAGGAGAATTTATTGCTAGAACCACTTTGATTGATTGAGTTAAGCATGCTTGCTTCCGGAAAGGTATAATTCATGCTGCATCGCATATAAAGCATGGTTTCGTTAATTATATCATTTGCCCTATTGAATAGACAGGTCGACTATCCCAGCATAAAATGTGGCTGTGCTGTAATGTCTTAATTCAAAACAGGAGACTCGAACATGAGATTAGAAGAGAGAATTACCTTAATTTATGGCCTAACTAAAAGCCAGAGAGTCAAGATGCCCAGATTTGATTGTTGTCTTGATGCATCCCTCTGAGTAAATTTGTCCGCTGAAGCTCCGGCAACAATGATTTATCATAAAGTTTCCATCCCCACATCAACCAATTAAATTCTTATGTATCCTCCAGTACTTATGGTGATTGATCTTTCTAGGTTCCTGAGGAAGTGGTCGAAGAAGTGATAAGTGCAACAAGGCCCCCGCCTATAGTCCATGCTGCAGCTTCAGAGAAAAGGACTAAGTACTGGGACTGGGAAGCACGATTCTTGAAGACCTACCTGAGCAGCACTGGTTACCTCACGGAAGGTTCCAGCAGCAACGAGAAGATGAAGACGAAGACGTTTAATGTATTCGACGCAGACCACGATTTTGAGAATCGTAACGGATGGAGCCTGATGGTGACCGGGAAAGACATGCACACGTTGAAGGACTCGAACATCGGGGTTTTCATGGTCAATCTCACAAAGGTCAGTTTGAGACTGGTTTGAATTACGGGAGCCAATAAATGAGTATACTTGCGTCGGGGACATACATACGTCACCAAAGGTTTGTTTGGCCTAAGGATTAGGCTTTCAATGAAATGGATGGTGCTAAAATGTTGCCATGTCTCTTGTTCGAGTCATCCACAAATCCTAACTTCTATATTGAAACTTATGGAAGTGAAGTGAGGATTATAGATGAAGGACGGGGACATAAATTTATGATCACTCTGACGAAATTAATTGATCTTTTCTTGTTTTCTTGTCTTTGTTTTATTTCCTGAACTCATGCTTCCAACAGGTTGAATGATGATGGACATGTCTACAGGTCATACTTAAGCTTAAGTGAATGATGAGTTCTTGCTTACTTAATGCTCGCTATAGTACTGACACCAAGAATTTTGGTGGTTTTATGGATAGTGTTCTGAAATTTGAGAGCAGCTTGTGAATTTGGACGAACTTCTACTCACTAAGAACATGTATGTTCTTATCTTCTGACCTGATCAATTCTGTTCTTTTTCACTTTCTTGCTTCTTGGTCCTAAGGGCTCGATGATGGGGCCGCATTGGAACCCAAGAGCGACAGAAATAGCCGTAGTTTTACAAGGGCAAGGGATGATCCGAGTGGTTTGCTCGAGCACTGCCAAGGAATCGGAATGCAAGAACACAAGGTTCAAGGTGAGTGAAGGGGACGTGTTTGTCGTGCCGAGGTTCCACCCCATGGCTCAAATGTCCTTCAACAATGAGTCCTTAGTCTTCATGGGCTTCAGCACTTCGACAAAGAGAAACTACCCTCAGTTCCTTGGGGGGAAGAGCTCGATCCTCCGAGCATTGGACAGAGAAATCCTGGCGGCAGCTTTTAACGTCACCAACACCACGATCCACCATATCCTGGCACCGCAGACGGATTCCATCATATTGGATTGCACCCCATGCGCTGAGGAGGAGGAGAGGCTAATGGAGGAGGAGATCGAGAAGGAAAGAAGAGAGGAGGAAGAGGAGGCTAAAAGAAGAGAAGAGGAGGAAGAGGCCAAAAGAAGAGAAGAGGAGGAGAGAGAGAGGCAGGAGGAGGAAGAAAGGGAACGAGAGAGGGAAGAAGAGGAGGAAAGAGAGAGGGAGGAAGAGGAAGAAAGGGAAAGAGAGCGACAGGAAGAAGAGGAAAGAGAGAGAGAGAGACAGGAAGAAGAGGAAAGAGAGAGGAAGAGACAAGAAGAAGAACAAAGAAGACGAGAAGAAGAACAGGAACGAGAGAGGGAAGAGGAAGAGGAGGAGAGAGAAAGAGAAGAAGAACAAAGGAGGGAACGAGGAAGGGGAGGGGGAGGGGAGAGAGAGCAAGAAGAGGCGAGGAGAAGGGAGGAAGCAAGCGAGAGATGGGAGAGACAGAGACAACAAGAAAGGCAGCGTCTGCAGGAGGCAGCAGAGAGAGAGCAAGAGGAGGCAAGAAGGCAAGAAGAGGAGATGCAGAGGCGGCACGAGGAAGAGTGGGGTGGATATGAGGGAAGGAGAGCTGTGGAGGAAGTGGGGATCAAGGGCTGAACCTCGGACAGATTTGGCATGGCAAACCAGTAGATGAAACTGAACAAGAACCCTGTCTCTCAGTTTGTTTGGTCTTGTTAATAAACTTTATTTTACCCTGCTTTATTTAGAATGTTTTGAGGCAAATGAACCTTGGTATGGACGAATGTAAATGTTGTTCAGTGCATCTAATCAAAGCTTTCTGGCAAACTGTAGATTCCTGCTGGAGAAATACCCATTTTGAAGTTGACAACGTGCAGATTGGATAACCAAGTTCATTAAGCATCTCGAATTTATGTGGACTGATGATCAATGTCGATGGTTGTCCCTATAATCAACACAAATGGTGCAAGGGAACTAAACAACCATACTGGCCATTTGGCAGTTAGGATCCGGTGATGATGTAAACCTTTGAGCATGCATGCAGCTTCATTCTTTACTTTCTATCTCAGTGCTGCAGGCGTGAATACAGCGATCATGTCCGGTTGTGAAATACTTATGATGAAGGATATTGATATACTAAGCTAGTCAAAATCAACTGGAGAAGCTAGAGAGAAGCCTATGCTGATGACTGTTGAGGCTCTCTCGATCTATCATCGGAACAGCTTGAGTTGTTTGTCTAGTAAGTTGATATCATCACTGCAGCCGTGCATTAGGCTGTTGCAAATGGCCAAAGTAGCGCCAAAAGTCTAAGAAGGAAGAGCGCAAGAAGAAAGCTGACCTTGTGAAAACAATTTCCAATAAAGCAAAATGTGGTACAAAGAGTGCAATTAAAAAGACTCGCTGGAATTGGATTGATCCAATTGAACAAAGCATTTGTATAGGGAAAAGGGCTCGCGCAATGAAAAGGACCCCACTCACAAGATGCCGGATCTAGTTATGAAAGACACGACGACGGTGATGTCATCTAATTTGCCCCCGTGATACCGATATCCAGCTTCTTGAGCAGAGTCAGCAAATGGGGTCTGCCGGTATCTATCCAGTGCCCGTTGACGTGCAGCAGCAGCTAGTTTTCGAGCCGTCGCTTGAGGATCCAAGCCAGATTTCACTGCCTCAGCAACAACGGCACTAACCTCATCATCATACAAGTTGTCGAATAAACCGTCTGTTCCAGCAACAATTCCCTCTCCATCAGAAACAGGAATTCTGAAGACCTGCACGTATTTATTTGAGGTCAGAGAAATTAACCATCCCAGGCTGCCCAGAACACTACTGGACAGTCCAAACAGTTTCTCTTTATATAAATGATGAAGCATATAATGAGCAAAAATGACCTCCAGCGCTAAGAACATAGACTTTGAGCCTGTTCTCTTGCATAATGGAACAAGACTGTATGTAATAGCTATTATGCTATAATATACTAAAAATGTAAGAGTTATCACACAGTTTTGTTTCATGAATGATTACAAAAGGAGAAAGCATCAGAATTCCTAAAAATATCTTTAATTCAGAACTAGGGGAATAAAATAATGATCACTTACTAGTCAATCATGATCATTTACGAGTTTTAACACTCCACAGATATTAAAAGATATATAATTTTATTTATTATTAAATGCAATTTATATTAATTTCAATACTGATTAACAATTTGATGTTGATAGAGTGAGTGTGGAAAAGAATTTTGGGAATATCTGTGGCCATAATGGCTATTACAGCTTTTGGTGATATGGATTATGCCGTACGAATTATTGCTATAAGCAAACGCTGCCATAGGTAGTTAATACATCTGTGATGTAATAGCTACTATTGCAAGCAAACGTGCTATTAGGGGTAAGGATTTGAAATTAAAAAGAAATCCAAGAGTTTCTATAGTAAAGCACATGGGGTCACTTTCCAAGTCGTCCTAGATCTCAAAAGTCAAATTCAACAGAAAACACCTTAAAACTGTAATCTGGTTAGCAATTAATTTAGAAAAATAACATCCCCAGATAAAGCACAGTTGAAAGCAGAACTAGCAACAGAAGCTAAGAGAAGCTTTCTCGCAACTGTCAGAATATTAGAACAGTAACAGAATTGCAACCCCACCGTTGTAGATAAAAACTGTTCTGCTTATGGTTATCATGAATATACAGACCTGACCAGAACTGGGTAGGTCGCCATTGCGACCATTTTCCAGTTGATATGTAAAGTTGAAACCATGCTGCTGCACTGGGGATCTGAAAATAGTCTTCCCATCTCTAACCACTATGAATCCACTGTCGCCCAAATTGATAGCATGTATACCCTGAAGGATGAACAAGAACTGCATGAGATTAGTTCTTTTCTATTGTTGCTGTTTCTGGGGGCCATAGAAGGAAAAAGATTCAGCTGAACGGAAGTTTCTTTCATCTATGAGAAAATCTATACAGAAAAGGAGGACATTTTATAGGGACCAAAAAACTTTGCCCGCTTACAGCTGACCTAGATGTAAAATTTTGCTTCAGTAGGCATGGATGATAACTGAACGAGGTAAAAAATGATTGAATGCAATCACTTTTGGTTTGACCTTCAAAAGTTCTCCTTACGGTTTCAATGCTTTATTATTCGGAGACATATGATCTGTCACGTTCTCAGAATTTATTGACCTAAAGGGATTCCAGCTCAAGACACAAATAAGTATTTGTTCTGAAATAAGGTACTGACAGTTATTTTGGCTAATAAAGCTAATTCTTTAACTTATGTCATCAAAGTTAAGAAACCCTCTGACATGCCTACATCTATGCAACCTTTATAAAAATCTAAGATTTCAAGAAACAAACCTCTCCCTTGAGGGCAATTATGCAGGCAGTCGAGGAACCTTTGGCTTTGGTATTTGCATGAGCCTTCTCTAATACGATTGCTGGATCAACAGAACCCTCAGTCTCCTCTTTTATTGCACTAACTGAATTAAACATAAGTTCCCGAGAATACAGCCCTGCATCAACACCAACATCTGCCCAACCACCTACTCCATCTGCTACACCAATCACTTGCTCGTCTTCACATATAAAGTGAGCATCCTCTCCACCTTTGGCTTCCTTATCCGGATGTGGCAGGCAACATGATCCAGATAGCAGCTTCAAAGTTCTGTCACCTGGAAGAGCTCTGAAAATCAACACAAACCAAAGCATGTAAGGTAAGAAAAATCTACAAGCCCCTCTTCCAAAGGAAGTATTATAACAGAAAATTACAACTATCGGATCAATTCCCTAACGTGTTGGCAGGCATTTTTTTTCTCTCAAACATATCATATTGATCTTTCTCTCAGGTAAGAACAATTATAAATATTAGTTTGTCCTGTAAATAAGCAAAGTTCTACAGACCTGTCTATTAATCACTTAAAGATTATTCAGAATGAAATATACCTCATGAAGGAGGATACTTATTTTGACAATGCTTAAAGGAAGTATAAAATTAGAAAATATATAACAAGAGAGAACCTACTGGCCAACAGAAGTCGTGGAAGTCGCAAGATCACTGCTTGGATTGCCCTCGAACGAGATATCCTGAGCGGCCCCATCATTGCGACGAGCAAACAGAGAAGTTTGGAAAGCTCTATATTGGGGACCAACAGACGGGGTGGAGATGCAATTTGTCCATGCTTCGTGATATCTTGAATATTCACATACCAAGTGACCATTACAAGGTTCTCGCCTTCTCAAGCTCACACTAGCTCTCTGGAAACTCTTTTGGCTCCGCTCAAAGAAAAAGACGCCAGAGGGTTTAGTAAAGTCAACCGTGTTCCCACCGCTGGAAAGTAAGCCATCCATGTAAACATCTCCAGAGACAGCTTTGGAACCAGAAGCAGCCATGGAAATTCTCCTCTGCACACGGCTTGGAGAATGAACCACTCCAGTCGACAAAACAGTAGAACGCGGACACTGGAGCGACAGACTTCCAAAGTTGTGCACCTGCTGCTCTGCTAATGCTCTTCGGAAACCGCAAAACGCAGTAGTATTGAGCCTCGACAGAGCTGAAGATGGCATCCTAGCCCCTTCTTATACAGGACACCCCCAAATTAATTTCCCTCCAAGACAAAACCATGCTCGGATTGCGAACCCAAGATCAGATATCGTCACTGCAGGCGCTTGAATCCCAACCGGAGCCTCTCGGCGGCACCAAGAGCCCGCAGCCTCTGAAATTCATCGAAAACAGCAAACACATTTCAAATCGCAAAATTCGAGCAATACGGCCAAACCCAGGATTCCTCCATTCATCCCCACATGCAGATTCTTCAGGCAACAGTTTTAACCCAACGCACACAAAAATTCACCCTTCAATCTTCAATCGAAACCAAACGAACATATCGAATCATGCAGCAGAACCCATCATGCCGCCTAGAACTAGGAAAATTCCCAGAAACTTCTCCAAAAATTTCCCTCCGCTCTATCCATATTGTCCGAAACAGACACCCTAAAAGCTAAAACACATCCAAAGAATACATGCACAGCAACCGCGGAAGCAAACCCAGAAACCAAGAAAGCCCGTGCCACCTTCTGCACGAAATCACCCCGAAAAAAAAAAAAAGAAATGGAAACGCAAGGGCGAGACCGGAAATGGGTACCTCGTCAAACTTCAATCGGAAGCTCCGAATCTCTGTGTCTCCCTCGTACACTGCCGCCAGTGCGTTGGCCTCGAGCTTATCCCCGCCGGCTCTTCTTCAAGAAGAGGAGGAGAGAGAAAACCCGAAGCGCGCCCGCACGTGAGATCCAAAGCTAAAGCCAAATTTGTCGTTCGAAAAACTTCCAAAATCCTACCCTTCCGATCGGGGACCGTCGATCTTTTTCGGACCCAAATGCCCTCCTGCGCAGGGGCTTCGGGCGCGCGGGTCGAGGGCAGCGTCGGGATTTCGCCGCCCGCTGTTTGGAATTAGGTGGGAAATGAGGATTGATTGTGTAAGGCACGAAGTTCCGGTGGGAAGCTCTCTGTCATGCGGCTATAAAAATAGGATTTTCTTTTAAAAAAAATTAATTCGCTTTTGAGACTCCTGTGGTTTGGGGGACCCCACATTGGATTAGGGTTTTGAACGTACGAAGTTGTTAAGCCAGATTTAGGTAGACAACCATAAAATTTGTTTGGACCAAACACTCTTTGACTGCTTTTAGTAGTCCATATTTGAGTCCAAATAAGATAAACAAATTACACTATTTGATGGACTTAATGAACTTGGATATATCTGAATAGATGTCAAAATGAGTTATTTGACCTAAAGATGGGATAAATCTGGATCAAATTTAAAATTTTAAAAGATAATATGCTTAAATCACACATTGCACAAGAACACCACTAAAAATGCCTATGGTCATCACTTCTGACTAGTGCATGATCATTGTTGCCTCCAACTACGCCAGTTGTCACCACTAGGCGGCAACCATGTTTCAATGAGTGAGAGTGAAAAGGGGTCTAAAGACAATATCATGTTAGGTTTGTATGGATTATCTTTTCCACTCCAATTGCATATGTCCTTCAAATCGAGCTTAACCCGGCTGTGTTCACCTGTTGGTTGACAAAGAACAACCAACACACCACTGGCTTCTTGAGGAACTCACTCTTGATGTGCATCAAAAATACCACAACAGCATCGTGGTGCGGAACCTCCTCTCGTAGGCCCATCCCATGGCACCCAGCTTCTTCGTTGTCACATCCCTTAGTTCCTTCGTAATTGAGGAGCCCCTTTTTTCGGTGATAAAGTTCTGATTGTATGACCCACAAGAAGCATTCTTGCTGTTCACAAAGTTGAAAGGTGAACTCGTATTGGTTGAGACTCATCATGCTCCGAGCTCAACTTTCCAAATCCGTGATCGGAAGGAGCCCATAGGAGATCGGAATTTCAAAGATTTTTAAAGATTTTCAAACGTAAAGAATTTTCAAAGATATTAAATTCTATATTAAATTGCAGATTTTCAAAGATTTTTGAAGTTTTTTTTTTTTTTTTTTAAATATTTCAAATCCTATCTTAAATTACATCAAACATACACGTTGCATTTGGTAGTTCGGATTTGAGTTTGGATAGGATAATTTGTTATCCTATCCGATATTTGGGAATGTCTACCGGATTTGACAAACTTGGATACATCGGGATAAAAAATCCAAGGGAGGGGATGGGATAAGTCCAAATTGGATAATTTTTTTTTTTTAAGGAAAGAAAGAACTTAACAAAAAGAGAAAATATCATAAGCATCTACGTCAAATGGATGCCTCCACCTCTCCGATTCATTTGTTAGCCCTCTTCTTCCACTTCTTCTCCCTTCTTTGCTTCTTGTACGCTAGCAATTGGGTGCCCTTTCCTTTGGATCATGGACTTGCTGAATCTAATGACTAAGTACATTGGACATCTCAAAGGAAGAGGGGAAGATGGCAATGGTGATGAAGCAGCTGTAAATCTTTAGCATCGTCGACAATTTGGGATCTCGATCGATTTGAGGCAATGCAAAGACTACTTCGGTGGTCGCCTAAAATTCCCCCACCCTCCTCTCTGTCGTAGTCTAAGATTTACGGATTTGCGTACAATTCCTAGATCTAGGGCTTTTCCATGGCCTTTAATTAATTGAACTCTCTATTTTTTAATTTTATAATTTAATTGAATATCATATTTATATTTTTATCTTATCCTGAAGTGCGCCAAACACTTAATAGGATTAGATATGTCCACCTTTATTATCCATGGGATTTAATACCCTAGTTTATTCTATCATATCTTGATTATTATCCCGACGACCAAGCCACAATGTGATATCTTTACGATTCACGGATATTTGGAGGATTTGAAATCCCCCTTCATTCAATTCGAATCCGAACAACCAAAACACATCCTAGCAATACCCTGCTAGAGGGTTCGGTTTCAAGGACAAAACAAATAATGATTTGATACAGAATGGAGATGTTGTCAAGACATGGGAGCCGATAAAGATTCGATCTCAAAACATCCGCATGTGTTGTCTGTGAACTTTACCGTACACATGGCCCAACAAAACAGACAAAGATTGCAAAATGTAAACCTAAAGATGTCCGCCGAGGCTGTAGTGTTGTGACTTATGTCCCAACGTGATCCTTGATTAGTCAACAACTCGTGTTAGCCCTTTTTTGACACGAGCCCTTCCTCCCTTCCATAGGAAGCAACTCCCTTAAAAAAAACTCTAAATTCGAGGTCCAATCCCAATTTTATCTCAATCCCTTTTTTTTTTGTCCAAAGAAAAATCCCTAACTTTTTCTCAAGTCTCAAATTTGCTCACGCATCCAGAAATCGTTATTGATAATTTCAAGATTATAAACATCAGGAGGCTGCCGTTGTTCCGAACGAAGGTAGGGGTACTGATGAAAACGCCAATTCTGATAATAGATCTCTCAAAAAAATCAGTGGCGATTTTCGGAAATGATAGGCAGATTCGGGACTAAATTAAAAATTGGAGATATTTGTCGAGGCAGAACCAGCAATAGACCTACAGTCAAAGATTTTTCTTTCTAAGGAGTTAAGCCCATCCTAGAAAATGGGCCAATTTCAGCTTGACATGGGGCCCTGAGACGGGCTTTCCGGGCCCACCTATGCAACGCAAACGCCGCGAAATCTCAAGAGGATCACCAAAATCCCAGTTAAACCCCTCTGCTTCTTCCTCTCTTTCTCTCTCCACCACGCCCGAAGAGAACCGCCGAGTCGCGCGCAGGGAGGGAGGGAGGGAAGGCAAGGCACGGGAGGAGATGGACTTCGACGATCTCGACGACCTCGGAAATCACGCGCCCGCCCCGGCTCGAGCCATCAAGTTCGCCCCCAGGTTCGCTCCCAAGTCCGCCAAGGCTTCGCTGAAACCCAAGTCGGAGCCGGAGCCGTCCCTGAAGCCGAAGCTCGAGGAGCCAGCGCCGGTGCCGGTGCCGCCGTCGGAGCGGGTCGATGCTCCGGTCCCGAGCAAGGAGGAGGAGGAGGAGGAGGAGGGAGGAGGGGGAGGAGAGGGCGATGGAGAAGGGAAGGATTTGAAGCCGCCGGTGGGGATTGCGGCGGCGGCGGTGAAGGCGAAGGAGCCGGAGATGGAGACGGAGACGGAGACGGAGCGGAAGCCGTCCTCGTCGAATGGGGCGGCGCCGATGGAAGTGGAGCGCAAGGCGGAGGAGGAAGCGGTGCCGATGGAGGAGGACGGCGTCGCGGAGGACGAGGTCGTGCGCGAGATCGACGTCTACTTCAATCCTTCCGTCGGTGCCAATCCCAACGCTCAGGTTGGTTCTCGTTTTCCTCGCGCTGATTCGAGGTTTCTTTCTGGGAAATTTCCTTTTCCTGGATTGGGATGGATTCATTTTACCTGGTAATTCTCTTTGCTTGATTCCGCGAGGCTTGCGGAGAAGATCTGAGAAGTGATTCTCGTGTCGTTTCAGTTATACGTGATGCAGTATCCACTGAGATCGGCGTGGCGGCCGTACGAAATGGACGAGCGGTGTGAGGAGGTGAGTGGCTTGATTTGCAATCGACTCTCTTAAACATTTTTGGAAGAAAAAAGGAAGGTTTTTGTGTAATAGAATCCGCCTTTTGTTACCTAGGTCAGGGTGAAAGCTGGCAGTTCGGAAATCGAAGTCGATTTGTCCATTGATGTTGATTCCAAGAATTTTGACGGGGAATGCAATAGCAGATTAATGATGACAAAGCAGGTTTGATTTTTATTTCAGGTTCCAGTGTCTGAATAGCGAATCTTGGTTTTTGTTTTTTTCTGCCATAAGATAATGCAATATGGGTGTTTGAATTTTCGCATTTTGGCGTATAAGTTTGGCCATATATTATTTAATTTGCAAGGGAAATATCAGTATGGCCGCTTAAAAGGCTCGTAGATGCAGAACATGGGTTTCTTAAGAGAGTTGTCAAAAGATGCAGAGCATAGGTTTCTTAAGGCTCTAATCTTTTGGCCTTCTATTTATGGGATACGTGCACAAATTTTCACTCTGCCTTTTCCTTTTCCTTTTGCTTGCATCGTATCCCTTCATTTGTGCTCTGCTTCTGCCTTTCAAAGGATACATGCTTTGGATGTGCCCATCTGTATCTGTTTGGAAAAGCTTCAATGATACTCTAATGATTCTGTATCTAATGGCTCTCTTTAGACTTTGTCATCTTCTTGGACGCCACCCCGTGCAAGTGGCTATGCTGTTGGTGTTTTGATGGGCAACAAGGTATTCACATATCCTGACTTCCACTCTGGTGCTTTTTGAACAAATATTTTCATCAGCTACTGAAAATTCTGTTGTCATATGAGTTGCTATAGTGGAGTGGTAAATAACTACTATGCTCACTGGAGGAGAAACTTTGTGTCATGGCATGGTTTTGTCTGAAATGGAAGTTTAGCCGTAAGCTCTAATCCTTTTGCAGAGCTTTCATATGGCAATAGATATATGGGGATGGCGTCGAGTAGAATCATGTTAGATGGAGTCGGTTCATTGAAAAGCTAAAACGCTTTTCATTGCACCAGACCTATGGAGGAGAATCTGTGTTACTGGTTTCTTAATTAGACATATTGCAGATTCTATTTAATGGTAATGTGGGAGGCTTAACCATGAAAATATCTCATTCAGCAAAAGTGAGATTGGCAAAGTGTTGCTTGTGTTGTTGACTTAGATTGGAGGAATCGGTGTTCAAGGTTCTAGTTCTAACATCATTTCAACTGCCCCTTTTTCTCTTAATGTCCAGCGCTTAGATATATCAAGTAAATGGGTAATTTGGTGCTTTTCATTTGTTTGTACGATTTAAGAATAATCCTGTGACATATTCTTGAACTTTGTTTAATGTATAACCTTGAATGACTTGAAGTGTTTAAAGATACAATGTGTCAGTCATCTCTCCTGTTTAAGATGGAGATATGAGAGGAGTTTAAAATGGATTTTCCTAGAAACTGTGGACTGATTATTTGTTCCCTTGCTGATGATTAAACTAAAGCCACGTTTTGACCGTAAAAGGGCCATCTGTTTGCACATGCCATGAATGCTGTTACTTCAAATTTCCCGCCTTTTAGGTGGAAATGATCTCGAATTCAGGGTTGAATTAGCAAGAACTGACATGACGGCCATTTAATGCTTTTTTACTCTATTATTCTTACAGCTTGGTTATTTGCTTTTTAGTAGTTATTTTAGGCCATGTCTTCCTTTTCATCTTGCAGCTATACTTGAACCCTGTACATGCAGTGGTACAGCTCCGACCGTCGATGGAACATCTTAATCCTGGTGCCTCAAAGAAGAACTATGTCAAGGGCGAAAATGAAGTCAATATTAAAGCAGAAGAATCGACCGAAGAAAAATCTGCTGGTTCATCTAAGAAGCAGGTTACGTTTCCATTTCATTGTCTTCCTTTTTCCCCTTTAGTGTAGTTTTTCTCTTTGGGACTAGGCATTTTAACCTTAATGCATCCCAAACCTGGTGCAACATTTCGACGTATTCTATGCATTAGAAAAACCTGCACTAAAGGAGAAAGCAATATTTTTTGTTCCAGGGAGGCTCAGTATATTTCCTAATTACGGTGGTAATAATGTTGTAGAAATTTAGTGAGCGACCATAATAAAGAAAATAAAATAAAATTGAGTTTTGCACTTTTCTGTCAATTAGTAGGCACCTCACAGTGGAGTTCCATTTGAATGTTGATGCATAACTGTGCTGAAATGTGTGCTTATGCGTGTGTAGTAAATCATAGATATAGAGATGCATACATACATTGTCGCTTGTGTCTGTGATTTGCAGACACTTTGTTCTTCCCCTTTTTGTGATTTCATCTATTTTACAGTTCATTATGTATCTGTCTACCTGGTTGTGGTTGCTGATTGTGTAGCTCTAAACCGAGGAGCAGTAATTGGTGTTATAATTCCTCATTGTGTAAATCTCCATGGCAGGCCAAAAAAGTGGCATCTTCTGCTGAACAAGAGACAGATAATAATGAGGTATGAGACCCTTAATCGTACATGCCAGATTGCTGATTATGCAGTATTTATCGGCTTGAAGCAGATAATCACATTTCCTTTAATATATTACCTTTTGTCAGGAAGAAAATTCTGAATGTTGTCTTGTTTCCCTTTATGACTTTGTCTCTGATGCTTCATCTCTGTATATTATTTTATGTTTCCTTTAAACTTATATGAACACTGAATGGGGCACCAAGTGAAATGGCATAGGCCATACAGAGAAACTCTACAATCCCTCTTATATTGTATTCTCCTAGATATATTCCTACTGTGCATAATATGATGCATAGCTAGATTAATTTGTTCTGGAGACACCAGCGACTTACATTATGAATTTTGGCAACTGTAGTGGGATCAGAAGAAATTTTACATCCTTTATTTAGGGATATGTGAATAATATATTAAGATGGAAAAAGTATTTTTGAATCCAAGACTAGTTCTGGGCTTGACATTCTGTCCACTTATATTCCATAAACATGTTTTCTATAGATTTAAGCTGTTTTTACTTACGTTTGCACACATTCTCACTAAAAAGGTCTATTATTGACGGACAGATGCTCCTTTAGAATAATCAAATGTAAAACCACCATGCACTACTCTTGATTTTCTTATCATGAATTTAATTTTGAACATAAGGGATCTTTAGTTATTTATTTGATTATGAGGTGTCAGTGGAGTTGACTGTTTTTTTCTTTATAAATGTTGGATCTTTTCAGCACTGGATTCAATTGGAGTACAATAGCTCAAAGAGTGATCTATCGACCCATTATCTACAAGGAATGACGGCAGAAGAAAATTCTCCTATTCTTTTCTCAATGAATCCGTGTGTACCATAATCTGAAACCAGAATATGTTTTCTCTCGCTACTTAGATGTAGAACAGCGAGTTGTTTCAAATTTCAGTGTCTGATTATATTTTACCTCATGTACTCCCAAGTCCTGAATCATTGTATTTCTTTGCAGGTGTGATTATGTTGATTTATTATGTCCAGGAGTGCACAAGCAGAAGCCTAAAATAGATAGTGCTTCGAGAAGGTAGGGTTGTTATTTAATCCTCCAGGGTTATTGTGATCGGGATTCTACAGGATTTTTGGGGGTCTGTGGGGATTGTTTCATAAGATCGGATTAAGGATTGTAAAATCCTAAAAATTTTCATCCAATTGAGGTGTAAAATCTGACATTTGGACGTTGTTTTGTGCAATTACATACTTGTTAATACTAAATAAGAGGGAGTAAAGCTAAAAAATTAGATCTCTAACTTGTGAGGAGGTGAAAGTATGAAGTTTTGCATCATTATGCATTATTAATATCCAACTTACGCAAGATGGCATTCTGGTGCATTTTTTTGAAACAAGCATGTCATTTAGAAATTCAAGTGACTAGCCTGCCTTATTTTCTTCAAATTAACTTGTCAAAGCTTCTGGTTTTACTAGAAGTGTTCTTCCTTTCTCGCTATCTTCTAACTAGACATTTTGCATTATTAATGTTCAACTTAAGCCTGGCATATATATTGAAAGCAAGTATGTCATTTAGAGATTTAAATGACTATTCTTCCTTATTTTCTTTAAAATTAATTAAGCTCCAATGCCAAAGCTTCTGGTTCTATTATTAGAAATGTTCTTCCTTTCCTTGTTAAGTTGCAATTCTAACTAGTCATTTTGGGCCTTCTTTATAGGCTTTTGCTTTTTGCTTAATCTAAATCATGCAATGGATGCACTATGACTTTTTATTAACTCGTAATATCTGAAACTTAAACAATATACAAATTTTGGCACTTATCCTTTTTTTCTTTTCTGCCTAAGGAGTTTATTTAATGGATTCAAGTATTCCTTTTTGTTTTTGAACTTTTTTTGAATGTCAATAAGACTTGTAATGTCATAACTGATTGTTTTGTGAACCAAGGTCGAGTGTTTGTCTTAATTGTTGTTGAACGTCCCATGTGCTGATCTATGGGGTTTCAATGGGCATTATATTCAGGTAGTCTTCATCTACTAGCTGGCTTAAGTTTTTTGGTTACACTTTCTAACACCATATCAAAGAGCCAAGTTCCGACTTAGTTTATGTCCATTTGAGCTCACAATTTGTCAATTCCGCAAGTCTTTCTTGTTTGGTTTGCAAGTGAGAGGGGCGTTAAGTATCCCATATTGTGGGGTTTCACTTGGCCTTAAATTCAGTAGTCCCCTCCACATATCTGCTTAAACTTTTTTGGGATTGACTTTCTCAGAATCGTGTAAAATTCTTGTACTTTTTCTGCATAGATCGAGAAGGTTGCAACTGTTTGATCCATGATTAGCTTGTAATTTGTTCACATGACCTTCAAATTCATAATTATCCTTTTCAGGATCCTATTGTCAACTCCACCGGATGAGAGAATTAGGATGATGCTTTGTAAGGTATGTTGCCCTCCACTCTTTTTATCTTTACATACTTCAGAAAATTGATGTGATAATGGCAGCAGGTAGTTAAAGGTCTCAGAAATCTTTGTATAAATGGCTATATTTTCCTTCATCCTATTTGGAGGAAGTTTTCTGCAACCGGGTCTTTGATTGGTGATTTATAAGTGATGGACATTCTCTTAATAAAAACTTGACTACATATAAATATAGGCGATATCCCTGTTTGTGACTCACCAATCAAATTATAGGTTGGATCGGGGATTAAGGAATAATGGCCCTCCTCTATATGCTTTCTATTTGTTATGGGGTTTCTTGGGGCAAGGACTAAAGGGATGTCATTTCATATGATGTATTGAGATTTTTCTTTCATATGTCAAATTGAAATTTGCTTTTCTTCTAGGAACCTGAAGTGCATCGTTACAGTGCTCTAAAGTACAACGTTCCTGATGTTTCTGATGATGTCTTTCTGAGCGAATTACAGCGTAATGCTCTGTTGGTGCAAGGATGCTGGGTTCCCAAGACTGCATTGATATTACAAAAACCTTCTACTGAATCTCTGGTTAAAGGTTATCGCCTTGATGTGTGGGCTAGAGATTACACCCTTCTCATGTTCAGCAAGAAGCGTGTGGTTCACAACTCAGAGCTACCTGTTAAGAAAATACTTTCTGAGGCCATAAAAAAGTTCCTGATTGTCTTTGCCACTGAAAGGTCTTCCTTAGGCGATTGGAAATTTAAGCAGGAAACTGACGTTTCATTTATGAAAAATTATCCAGATATTGTAAGCAAGCAAAAGCGAATCTGGGAGGGCATTGAGACAGAAATAATGAAATCCTTGATGAAACCTGAGCAAGGCGACAAAATTGGAAGAGGCCAGGATGATTCAAAGAATGCTCAAGCCAAAGTTGCCATGGCTAGTAGGGCTGACAAACCTCCAAGTTCAGACAAAACATCCATAAAAGCTACAAGCAGAGTTGCCCCTGGCAGGAGAACCATGTCAAATGAAACACTTGAAGCTTTGCCAAAGGCTTTGCTGAAAATCTTTCAGAGTCACAAGGTTTGCGAGTATGGATGAATAATTTCCATCTCTTTCCTCATTTTCCTTTCTGTTTTAGCTATCACATGGCATTTATTCTGAATCCAATGAGGACAATTGAAAAGAAAGCAAGGTGCTTTTACTGCTTAGCAATTTTGAGTTCGTCCATATTCTATGTGCCCACATTTGCTTTTTTCTTTTTCTTGACTTTATGTGGTTTTAATTTGAAAAGGCAGTAATTCTTTTCCGATCTTCCTTTCTTTCTTCTTTCAGTTTGGGAGGACTGTGGATAAGGGTGGGTTGCATCGAAATGAATTCTATTCTTTTTTCACATTTCAATTGGGTCATTGGTCTGATGACCAAGGGTGATGCGTTAAGCAACAAATACTGATATGAAGTCCATACATCGGCCCCCACCGGCCATTCTTCTGTCTTTGGTCCTTTTTCCTTCTATTTTTGTCCCCTAGCTTGTGATAACATCATCAAGACTTTTGGACTGGACCTCTTCTGGGGAAACGATTGGAAACAACATAATTGGCTGCCTTCAGTGGTTTCTGTTTTGGTTCTCTCCCCTACTTTAGGATCTGAAAAGGTTGTCAGGCCTTTTAGTATGCTAAATCACTGTTGAGTTTTACCTATCTCGTCATCTGGCTAACCCAGTTTGAGCCAAGCCTTTGTTTTGAAGATGTACCCATATGATTTAGAAATTATGTCCTTTCTCTTAACATGGCTGGACTAGTCACTTCTGAGTAGAGTTGTTAGATGAATCTTATTTGGCAATTTATCTGCAGTTGTTCTAAGTTTGCCCTAGAGATTCATTGACCATGGGGGGATCATCTTATTTGCAGCTTTCAGTTTATTTGTCAACGTTTGCGGGGTTTGGCACTTTCTCAGTCCACTCTTCCCAAAGCGGACCCTAGAATGGAAAAAGCTGCAGCACTTGGGGTTGATGCCCCTCCAGATGAACTTAAGAAAGTTATTGCACAAGTTGCAGTAAACATTCACGAGCTTTATGTTTTGAAGTCATCCCCAGAGCACCCAGAACTTGATCCATTGAGGTAATTAATGCAATAGTCATGTTTTTTTATATCCTTCTTCTGCAATAATATTAATGAATTGTCGCTTTGAGGTATGATTTTTTGGGATTTCTACTTTATCTATGTCTTTATATTTTTGGTGAGATACTTTATCTATGTCACTGGCCTGATTTTCCAACAGTTTAGTCTTTTTGGGACCAAGGGCTGCCTATGATCATCTTTTAACCTGCTGTTTGTAGTCTTGTTTCTGAAATTTTCCTGTCATCCATGCAGGGAAGTTGTTATTAACCTTCTAATTGGTAAAGGACCCAATGCAACACTTAAGAGGGCCGAAATATTTCAAGCTGCCAAGATGGCTCTGAAGAGAGACATTTCAAATGCTGAATATACAAAGGTCAGCTTTACAGATATAGCTTACAGAGGCTTCTCTTTTTCTGACAAAAATCTATTTACCTTGAAAATGGGACTTTTTTTTAATGAGAAGTTTCAAGGTCCTTGGTTCTTAAAAACTTGAGATATAGTTCTCCATTGGGCATAGACAACACCACAGCATAAAAAACAACCTATAATCAAACAAAAAACAAATTCAATTGTGCTCAATTTATCCTTAAAAAAGAAAGAATTTCTATTATGACACTTGGAAGTACATTTAGCTGATGTGTATATCTGTGGCTCTAGCATCTGTGAATGCATACAACTGTAGTACTTTACATAGAAGCCTCTGGGGTAATTCGGAGGCAACAGAGGAAACTGGTGGAGGAAGGTGTAGATGAGTTTCAGGTTCTGTCTGGGTTGTGTTGTGATTTTTCTCGGTTTGAATACTTTTTAAACATTTTTTTTACTATAATGACATTAGTAAGGCAAACGGTTTTTTAAATATTGCTTTAATATAGAGTATTGGCTAATCATGCGATTGGCACGGAAGAGGCGAGAAAGCAGATTGATTTGAGCGAACTCTGGTATTTTCTTTGCTTAACGGAAAATAAACTGTTTACAGGTCATGAACGATCTGTGCGAATCCAAGGGTTCTTTCTGGTTTCTGAAAAGCAGCAACGTATAATTCACACGATCAGAACAATTGAGTGGCGCAAGGCATGCTTCAGCACCCGGGAGAGACCACGTGGTATATCATAAGTTACTGACAAGAGAAGGTGTTACTTGGGGCCGAACCATCAAATTTTGTGGAGGCAAGATGAATACGACGACTCTCCGATGCAAACCGGGTAACATCAGCATTTTTCATAGTGCTCTGTTTGGTGTCCTATGAGTGTCTGCTTCTGTTTCCTCCTGCTTGGGCAGCATTTTGAAGCTCTCATGAGGTATTTTCATTTTCATGCAACACCTGTGATTGCTTGGTGTCAGCCTTGAGGCGCTTATGGGCTGCACGAGACCAGAAGGACAAGCGAAGACGAGGGCAAAGGCTTGGTTCGTCTCTTCAGCTTAGAGATGTTCTCTTTTCATTGTGATACATGAAGTAATGATAAACTACGTGCCAAAACCATTGGTAGATTCAATAGTGAATTGATTGATGAATACATCCTGAGTTCGATTCTAATCGATTCCAAGATATGAATCATAATCCGAAAAAAGAAATACAGATAACTGAAGAGCCTAAATTCATGAGGAGTTGAGGATGCATGTTTTAGTCACTTTAAAAGATGGAGATTGTTTCCTTGTCGATAATCAATCTTTGCCGTAGAAAAAAGGAAAAGGAAAAGGCAAAAATTTCGAACATACTCATTCAAATTGTGCAAACTCCAGGCCTTACTAGAAATTTAAGAGAGTGGCATGGCCGCCCATAAGCCCAGAAGCTATGCAAGTTCACTGTATCCAAAAAGGGGTGTCAAAGAAACCCGACCCGACCCGAACCGACCTGACCCAAACACGACCCGAACACAAAACAAGTTGAGTATGTGTTTCGGGTCTTAAAATTGTTCGGGTCACAGATACAGAACAAGTAAAGAAATATGTTTCGGTTCGGGTCAGGGCCGAACAATGTTTCGACCCGAAACACGTTAATTCCAAATTCCAAACAAGCTGAGAAACACAAACACGTTCCGATCTTTTACCGCTAAGAAACACAAACACGTAAAGAAATCCCTCGTAGTCTTCGGCTCCGCCTTCTTCTCCGACGACTGCGCCTTCTCGTGGATTCCGCCGCCGCCCTCCGATCGACGCGCCGCCGCCTCGCCGTCGCCGTCGCCTCGCAGTCGCAGTCGCCGTCGCCGTCACCGTCGCCACCCCTCGTCTCAATGCCGGAACCCTAGCCGCCGCCGAATCAATCGATTGTCGCCGTCCGTCGCCGAAAACCCTTCCCCTTCCCCTTCCCATGTTAAGGGTCGAGCTGAAATTTTGACGTTTAGGGTTCGAGTTACGTAGGAGCTGTTGTTCCTGGAGATTGGACAAGTCTTTGGCCGTGGAGGTACGCCATTCATGCTTCGTCTCTGCGCATAGCTTTTGCTTCTTGAATTCGCCACCGTTTCTTGCTTTTTTTCACCAATGGCTCCGCCTCTTGGGTCGAGTCCACTCGATCCGGACAGCAGCACCGGCTCTGTACCCATCTGCGCGCGCCGGGTTCCCCTCTCGTTACGTCCTCGGTTCGGGTTCTTGGGTGCGTCGTAGATCGGTTCCTCTGTTCGAAACGCGATTCTCTCGCGATTGCCATCGAGCGGACGATAGTCATGCAAATGTTCAATTAGATTGCATTGTTGAGTTTAGAGATTTTATTTGAGATCAAGATCGTCTATTATCTGTATTTCAGTATAAATAAGTCCAAGTCTCTAACTCATTAGCTTTCTTCATTCAATAAACATGATTGGTTCTTCATAAACCATAAATATCTTTTTTCTGTTCCAGCTTCAACTCAACTCTATTTTAGCCCTGTTTTTGTTCTTTATGCGATCTGTCGCTTCTCCAACTAAGTCAACGGTATAGGAGTTCTTGTTAGAGTTATTCCTACATCATGTCAGGAGCTTAATATTTGTACTGGGGCTCAATCCATGTGTATCAAGAGTGATTACTAAGAGATTCCACCGTGTGAAATAGCTTGCAAAAATCAGCAACATTTACTGACTTTGATCTTGCTGATAATAGGGCGGGCAAGCTAATTGAAACATCCTGCTAGATCATGCATCAAAATAGCACGAAATGCACTGAGAAGAGAGCCGCCTATAGGAAATAATGGAACTTTAAGAATACCGCCATGCACGCTAGTCAAGAATACCACTTCCCCTCTGCTTAATGTACGATTAATGTGCTTCCACAATGAAAGAAACGAGATAAAAGACATTCTACATACACGGTAGCGGTAGGAGAATATAGTCGAACGCTTTTTAGATATAAAATGCAAGAGAAATCAATAGAACCATTGGGGAGACAGGGGTGAGTAGGTTAAGTTCTATTATGCATTCATCTGTAAAGTTTAAGAGAAATTTACAGATGTAAGTGTGGGTTTATAGTGTCTACAGATTTTAAGTTTTGGGTTGAGACAGGGTGAGTACTGAATCTTTCCCCAATCTGGTTGACCTTGCTGTGTTTGAACTGGTGCATGAAGCTTGTAATTGAGGGCATGCTTTGCACCATAATGTGCGCTTCCCTTATATGCTATAATGATGCAATACAATGTGTTTTATACATTGGAATTTTGTTCTATCACTAGATCTTTTATTGGCTTTGGTCATGACATAATATTGTCTTTACGAGCGAGACCGGCGACACACTTAAACTCCATCTCAAGGACATTGGGTTAGAATTTTCTTGGCAAAAATTGCACTTGCATCTGGAGTTTTAGCTTTCCTCTAGCTCTACACCCGTATCCAAGGGTATGTCTCTTTTAATCAGGTTCAGTAATGGCATTTCCAGGTCTTGGTTGAAAGCAATTCTTTGCTGTCCATCCTTCCCTGGATTTATAGAAGATTGGTGTACAGCCATTTATCAAACTTTCGATGTCTTGTCTCTTCTATTTGTCTCAGCAAATATCTCTTCCTTTAGGAAAGAGTGAAAAAGATTATAGTTACATAATTATTTTCTTGTAATTTTTGAAGGCTAATGATAATTTGCACCCAGAATTGGAGGAAGATGTTCGAGAGGAATGTGTGAAACTTGGCCTGTGGATTCCGTAAAGGGAAAATTTAGAGCTCTATCACCGTTTTGCCAAGAGTCAAGCACCTCCAGTAGAGGTAACCAGAACCAATGCTGCCGTTCCTGATGCAACATCTGAAGTTTTGAGTGATGAACAGCTCGCTTTGTTAGTCCACACGTTATGGGTATTGGGTGGGCTGATGGAACTCCTATGAGATATCAATATGAAGATTTGTGTGAAAAAGATTGAGGGCTTGTGGTTTTGTTGCTGCAGTGTATGGTAGTAATTCAATTCGCAATTAGGGGGTAGTTGATGACTATGGAAACATGACTGTTGCATTTACTGTGAGGCCAAACTCAAAGCTTGCATGTTCTTCTCGATTGTGGGTCGGGGTCTGGGATACGATCTTGATTGCTGGTTCATGGAATAAATTCTCTGTTAAATCGAGTTTAGAACATTTAAAATTAGTCCAGTTGGAGTGTGCTTATCTGGTGTGGGTCTCTTTTTTCGTGGATTGGACCGCGGGACATATTGCATAGCAGTCGGCTAGTTCAGGTCTTTAAAAGGGAGAAAAATTTGCAAGATAGCATTTTAAATGGAACAAATAGAAAAAAGAGAAAAAGAAAATCCAAGACTGGATGGGTTAGGTACCCATTATAAAAATAATTACATTTTAAATGAAAAAAAAAAAGAGGAAAACACATAAACCCGGCCCGACCCGACCCGAACCGATCCGAATTTCCTATGCGAGTCTAATGTGTTTCGGGTCGGGTCGGGTCACAGTATGGACCCTTATGTTTCGGGTCGGGTAACATCAAACCCGACCCGACCCGTTTACACCCCTAATCCAAATGACTATCGATTATAACTTTTATTGCAAAATAATAGTCACCGGAAATACTGGATTATCACGAATATTCAAAAGGTTAGAAATCTTAACCAAAAATAATTTCCACGTTCCTAACATTGCCCTAAATAAACTAACAAAAAAATTATATCTTCGAGCCGATCCCTCATACTCTTGTTTGCAATGTAACAAACGCTGATCCTTAGCTTTGGACCAGAAAAAGGTAAAATAGGGGGATTGAGCAAAACCATAGGATTTCAAATCTTAAGATATTGCATATGAGGTTTAAAAAAAAAATCCAAATAATAAAGTAAAACAGCAAAGCACAAACTGCTTTAATAAGTATACTCTCATTGCACAAGAATTGATCTAATTTAGTATCAAAATGGAACGGACGTTGGCTGATTATCAAATTTCACATTATAATCGGTGATTAGCACACGCCGTAATCTCCTTTTACAATAGTTGCGACTTGCCTAGTGGATGGTGTGCGCCTAAATTTAGTGTTCTCAATATAATCACCATACGAGACACCAAAAACAAGTTGAACAAGCTCCTAGATCTAGATATAGGTCGGGAAGAGTGCCAAAAAAGTCATAAACCTTTTGGCTTTGTGCCAATTTAGTCCTAAATATTTTTACGTTGTGCCAATTTAGTCATTTCCGGTCAATTTTAACCGGATTTTGCTGGACGCCGGCCTTGGCCGACGTGTGTGCTTTGATCGGCGCCGATGTGTACAATTTTAATAATATTTTAATATTTTTGAATATTTTTATTTTATTTTTATTATTTTCTTTATTCTTTTATTCTTTTTCTTTTTTCTTCTCATCTTCTTCCTCCAGCCGGTCGCCGGAGCTCGGTGACCGGCCAGAGGCGACGGCCGGCAAGGTCGACCTCGTCAGCTGCCTCGCCAGTGGCCGCGAGGGCAGCCTCGCGCTGGGCGGGCGAGGCTCACCCTCGCGGCCTGGGTGGCGAGGCTCGCCCTCGTCGGATCTGGTGAGGGTCGAGCCTCGCCCATGGCCGGCGAGGGTGAGCCCCGCCAACTCAGCGCGAGGCCAGCTAGACTTCTCCCTGGCTCCGTTCTCCGATCCCAATCTCGCCCTAGAAATTTCCTCCCTCCTCCGCTCGTTGTCGTCATCGTCTCTAGGGTTTATGGGAGCTCGGGGTGTCTTCGGTCGTGCGGCTCCGGCCCCGGATTTTCGCCTGTTTCTCCCGCGACGGCGATTCGTTGGAGGTGGGGGTTTTGTGATTCCTGGGGTTCTCTGAGGCAGCTGGCCTCACGCCAAGCTGGCTGGGCTCGCCCTCGCCGGCCATGGGCGAGGCTCGACCTCGCCAGATCCGACGAGGGCGAGCCTCGCCTCCCAGGCCGTGAGGGTGGCCTCGCGTCGGGCGGGCGAGGCTCGCCCTCGCCGAATCTGGCGAGGTCGAGCCTCGCCGATCCCTCGCACCTGGGTGGCGAGGTGGCCGGCGAGGTCGACCTCGCTGGTCGTTGCCTACGGCCGGTCGCCGAGCTCCGGCGACTAGTTGGAGGAAGAAGATAAGAAGAAAAATAAAAATAAAAATTCAAAAATTTAAAAATATTAAAATATTATTAAAAATTGTACACGTCCGCGCCGATCGTGCCACGTCGGTCGACCGCGTCCGGTCAAGCACAATCCGGCCAAATTTTGCTGGAAATGACTGAATTGACATAATATAAAAAGGTTTAGGACTAAATCGACACCAAAAAAAGGTTTAGGACTAAATTGACAAAGCCAAAATGTTTAAGACTTTTTTGGCACTTTTCCTGATATAGGTCAGAAGAGGTTAGACAAACACAAAAATGTCTATAAGGAACTCCCAAATTTTGATCTAGATCAATGAGAAAAGCTTCTAAATCTCTATATAGATTGGGAGATGAGCTCCAAAGCTTGGAAGAGTTGTGTAACTGCCTTCAGTGTAGTGGAAGCTCACTCTATTTCTCATCAATTTGTCAAACTTTTTGATCTTAATGATCTGAAGTAGTGGGTTGATTCCTAATGATGAAAATAGAATATATCGAGCGAAGAAAAACATTACCAATGAGTAAAAAATAAAGAAAAAAACTAAGAATTAAATATGAAAAATAAAATACTCTCCAATCAGATCATGAGAGATAAAGAGATAAACTCGACTTGAGTTAGGGAGATAGAGCCTCCCTCGATAGATGTTAGTCGAGGGGTTTGGAGTGGAAGAGAAAAAGAGGAACCAAACAAAGGAGCGTGAGTAAGAAAGTAAAACCACAGGATGAAAAGTAGCTATGAATAACGCATTCTCAATAAAGATGCATTCACATCAAACAATTAGTCCAAAACAGAATCGGTCTATGCCGACGTTGGTATCTCATCACATCCTTTAATCTTTTGACCCTTTGGCTGAAAAGGAGCATAAATCAAATGGAGCACAATTCCCGAGTCTGCTGCCACATAAATATCATCGTGATGAATCACCTCATAAAGGACTTTCTTTCCTCTCTTTCGGGAAAAAAAAAAAACATTTATCTCGTCGGTCGTTGATTTGTTTTATGTGCGAACGTCAATAATTGACGGCTCGAAAAGCTGGCAACAAAGGGATACGAATCTGGCCAAACTGTAGTCAAGTGTAGATGTGGTCACTAGTCCTTTTTGAGTCAACGAGGACTTGCGTGTACTATTTTATTTTAGAGTTATTACAATAATCAAATCGTATCTAACCGGGAACCAGTAAAGAGGTTGACTTCCTTCTTTTTCTGGGCCAGAACAAGAGGTAGAATCGAAGATCTGTCTTTCAACTACGTAAACACCAAAAAGACGGAAATGCTTTTTGAATATTTAAATATGAGAAGATGGAAGAATCAAAATTCACTTCTCTTCGGACTCGTGGGTCGTTCTCAGTCACGTAAGTGCCGACCTCGTTTAGATGAAAAGAGGATAGAAAGTAGTAACATTGCACGTGTAAATCGTCTATCACAGGGATTCATACATGAATTCTAGAATCATAGTGTGAAAACAAGAATTCGCATTTACACAAAGTCAAAGCAAACCACTTACAATTTAACACTTGTCTATACCTTTAGGTAGGCAATAAAGAATGAAAAAGTGTGGTGATCAACACGCTCATCACTTGAGCAACCCCTTGAGATTGATCTTTATAGAAAGTAGAGCACTGAAAGAAATAACTAAACTAAAGAATTGTAGGCAACCCCCTTCATCCTTGAATATTCTTACTTTACCTTTCTTTCCGACAATTGATCTCAAAAGGGTTGATTATGTACGCGTTATCTCGACACGTTCTTTCCTTTCCACAACATTTGTTCGTCGCGCCCAATCGAGAAATCTAAGTGCTTGTTGAAATGCCACCTCAATGCAACGTACGCCTCTTTTCTAAGCCAAAACATATTATTTGCTAGGAGATAATTGAAGAAAAAGCTCGTCTACGCTCAGTTTACGATGTACACATATCAATACTAGATTCAATATCTGTTCATAGCCACCACCACCACCACCACCATGCACCAGGACTCCAACGCCTGCCTTTGGAAGACAACATATCCGGAAGTCTATATCATCGAGGCAGGCCACTTAGCTTTCGTTTTCCACATAATTGATGTAAAATTTATCATTACTAGACAGGAAAATCAATCCATCGGTATGAGCCTCAGATATACCCATCAGCGCACTTAGGATTCGGTTCGAAGACCTGCCATTGGATAATAAAATATCACACGATTCGGCATCATCAAGCAGGCCCCTCATTCTTTTTTTTTCCAATATAATTCACCTAGGCTCGTCATTTTACGAGGGATTTAGGTCAATGGTCGAGACGTTTGGACCACTCACGGATCCCGAAATTGGCCATGCTCTTATGGGTCCTTCGTTTGATGGAGCTTGCCATCTTCTCTTGTTGAGCCACCACGTTGCCCACTTGAAGCATGTGTTATTGTAACGTTAGGCCACCTTTTGACTCTTCTCCAGTACATTGAAATGGACTAACAACAACAAGAGTGACCAATTGTTTTTTGCTGGAATGGAATTGATAAGCAAAATACCTTTCAACATATCCAAAAGGATATTTCATAGGAATAGAATCGACAAAGAAATATCTTTCGAATAAAGATATGAATCAATGTGTGAATCGACAGAGGATATGAAGCATCTTTTGTTGATTTTGGACATATAAATGACAAAGAATCTAAAGGTATGGAAACTAGAGGCATTTGCAGTCGGCCATTTAATTTGCCAAAAAGTAAAGATAAAGATAAAGATAAATTTACAAAGAACGTTGAATTCTATGATTGATTGCTAGGAATAGGATGTAGCTATTTAAAGCCTACGATGGATGGTTACAAATGATTATTGAATTAAAAAAGATATTTTCCTAATCCTATCTTCAAAACAAGTAACTTCCCATCCTGTCTGTGATTGCAAGAAGTTACATCATTATTTATCCACAGAAAGTTACAAAAATCCTAAAATAGTGGCACTAAACGTAACCACTCTACGCTTACCTATTATCTAGTAACATTTATCTAAAAGAAGTTACTTATCCGAAATATTGCTACTCGAAGGTTACATATCAATGTCGATTACTTCATCCAGGTGATGGTTCTTGTCAAAAACTGATGTTTACTGTTGATAACTTAGCGAGTTGTTGATGTTTTTCAAGTTGTTGAGTGCTATTTTCATTGATGACTACCATCAACAAAATCTATCACTTGTCAATTATAATCGAAAGTTGGTCATTTTGTAGTGTGAACATATATCCTTTCAAAAAGAATCGATGATTATTCAATTCTTTTATGTTAGATAATCAGGGGTCAGTGTATGCCCCTTGTTATTGATAAATTTAATATTTCCCTACTGAATTGGCTCTTGAATTGTTTACTTGAAAACAACACAATTGATTGTGTTATGGCTCTATGAGTAGTGTCACTAGCAATATTTTTGTTTATTAAATCTTCTTCACTCGAGATAATTTGGCCTAATGTTAATTTTATAAGGCCATCTTTCAAGTGCAAAAATCAAAGATTTCATCCAACTTATTAATATTGAACTAGTAAACTTGTTTGTCTTTAGCCCTAGCCATTCTTTTTTCTTTTATTGTGACAAGCTTTAAGAATTGACAAATGTAGGCTTGTCGAGCATCATATTGCCATATTAATTCCAATGTTTTCATTTGAATTATACTTTGACTCATAATTTTCTATTAAAGCCACATCTTATACAAAGTTTTCAAGTGACCCTGTATATTTGTCTGTGAGAAGTTCTTCATATTTTGCACACTATCATTGCTAATTGAAATAATTCAACAAAATCTTGACCTTTGAATTTTTCTCATTGATTGAATATCAATCCATCAAGAGCCAAACCCGTGAACTCTTTTCCTAAGAATGAAGTAAGGCCTCCATTCCTAGTCTTTTTAGATCGAGCAACAAATTGATTGATCGACTCAATATTGCATTGATAGAGTCTGACAAAATCGGTAATTGATACCTCACGTATCATTCTATAAAATTAAGAATGG
Source organism: Eucalyptus victrix (assembly GCA_016097545.1). Taxonomy (NCBI): domain Eukaryota; kingdom Viridiplantae; phylum Streptophyta; class Magnoliopsida; order Myrtales; family Myrtaceae; genus Eucalyptus; species Eucalyptus victrix. The sequence goes on along the minus strand of CM027842.1, from coordinate 18,406,762 downwards.
AATTATCTTTCCATTTCCACTTAGGCATAATTGGTCACATTTGAACATGTAACCTTTAGGTTCTCAGTCAGAAATCTCTCGATGCTCAGAGCTAATTGCACCGACATAAGTTGCTACCTATTTTGCCTTGAATAAGATCAAATTGTAGTTGCCAAAGCTAGCTAGCAGGATTTAGCTAATTGACATGGGATAATTCTTACTAAACGGGTTGATATATTTTCATTGCGAGGCCGTTTGCGTAGAAAAGGACAATTTGTACACTAACAAAGTATTTAAAACCCTTAGTCAATTTGCCGTCGGCATAGAAGTAGTATTGTCCCGCAAGTTGCCCTTAAAGCAAGATTTTCCAGCTAAACAAAAGTCATTATACAATTCGCATCTACTCGAATTTGGTAATCATATTTTAATCCTAACCTTAATCATCCGGATTACGTTTGTCGGGATATTTTTGTCCTGTAATTTATAGCACCTCCATTTGGTCGGCAACCCCCTTTTTCTCCCCTAAATATGCCCCTGATCAATTGCTTAGTTGTCCATAAATTAGAGGGGGAGAGGGCGTTCTAGTAATTACACAGTCGGGTCAGAGGCGCCACGTCAGCGGGGGAGGAGACATCGGGGCGAGGAATGCTTCCCTCTCCGTCGGGTCGGGTAGGTCAAGTTGTCTACCCCCGTCCCGTCCCCGTGCCTGTTCTTATCCGAGCATAGCCGACGATGACGTTACAAATCGCGAGATCCAGCCCGTGTGGATAAGGACCTCTCTACAACTCAAGCTAGTTTCCTTCGGTCGCGGCAGGCGGGTCTGTGTTGGGGCCAGTTTGGCAGGAATAGACGCCGTTCTTGAAGGGCGTCCGGCGTCTCCAGAATCTTGGAAAGCGACCACCGTTCAGTGGGCGACTCTGGTGACGGCTATAAAAAGGGCAAGTTGGGACAGGGATAGGTTAAGGAGCTTTTCTTGTATTGCTAGAGAGAGAGAGAGAGAGAGAGAGAGAGAGAGAGAGAGAGAGATTGTGACGAGCATGACGAGCATGACGAGCATGGAGAAGTTTGGTGGCGGTGATGGTGGTGGTGAGGCTGAGAAGCTTTCTGGGTTCAACAGATATGCCGGTGCTTGTTGCATCGTTGCGTCCATGATCTCCATCATCTTTGGCTATGGTAATCTCTCTCTCTTTCTCTCTCTCTCTCCATCTGGTTTGCCTTGTCAAGATCTTACGTTCGTCGCTGTTCGCTTTGTGGATGACGAAACGTGCTGTTCTACTGGTTTAACTGGAACGAGAAATCTTCGTGCGATATACAGGCCATAGCACTCTTCAGTTTCTCGTACTGATCACATTCGTGAAAGCAAACCTTCGAATCATCCAAGGTTTCTTTTTTACATAAAATCATTTGATCGGAATAGCCGTTGTCTGGAAAGTTCATCCAGATTCAAGATATTATTTTTTGAAAAATTGTTTAATAAGTATCAACACTTGCTATCGTGCAGACTAATTAATCTTTTATATATGTAGAAAGCCTCTTATAATTGATCAATGACAAATCGGTGTCTTTTTAACTAAATGAGATATTGTTGATTAATTTTATAGTAAAGTTGTGATGATGAATTATGTTAAACATGTAGCATGAAATAACTATTTTGATTATTGTTCTTCAGTGTGTTTGTGCCGATAGTTATATTTTCGTGAAATTATTTTGTTTAAATGATATTCATGACGTAATCATGCTGCAATTTCACTTATGGATTTCATAAGATTTTTAGTCTTAATTAATTTTGAAAAATCCCATGAAAGGGACCTGTTTTGTCTGAATGAGGACACCCTGCTGGATTGTGTACGACCGTGCTATCCTTGGAATGAACTTTTGTTGTCCTTTTCTTCCACTGATTTCAACTTTTGATTTTGTAACTTTACTCCAGACACTGGGGTTATGAGTGGGGCCATGATCTTCATAAAAGAGGACCTCAAGATAAACGACACGCAGGTCGAAGTCCTCGCCGGAATCCTCAACTTTTGTGCCCTTTTTGGCTCTCTCATCGCCGGAAGAACGTCTGACTACATCGGTCGCCGTTACACCATTGTTCTTGCCTCCGTCATCTTCTTACTCGGTTCAGTCCTGATGGGCTATGGGCCGAACTACGCGATCTTGATGACCGGGCGGTGCACCGCCGGCGTCGGGGTGGGCTTCGCCCTGATGATCGCACCCGTGTACTCTGCAGAAATCTCCTCTGCCACACACCGAGGATTCTTAAGCTCTTTGCCGGAGATATGCATAAGCATAGGGATCTTGCTCGGCTATGTATCAAATTACTTTTTTGCGAAATTGACCCTAAAGCTAGGGTGGAGGATGATGCTAGGTGTCGCGGCCATCCCTTCCCTCGCCTTGGCATTCGGGATCCTCAAGATGCCTGAATCGCCGAGGTGGTTGGTATTACAAGGCCGGCTGGCCGAGGCGAAAAGGGTCTTGCTCCAAGTTTGTAATTCGGAGCAAGAAGCGGAAACCCGATTCCATGACATAAAAATAGCAGCTGGGATCGACGCGAATTGCACGGAGGATGTGGTCAAGCTCCCGAAGAAGACTCGTGGCGAAGATGTATGGAAGGAGCTCTTGCTGAGGCCCTCACCCACGGTCCGGTGGATCTTGTTGGCCGCGGTTGGGATCCATTTCTTCGAGCACGCGACAGGGATCGAAGCAGTCATCCTTTACAGCCCGCGGATTTTCAAGAAAGCCGGAGTGACCAGCAAGAAAAAGCTCTTGCTTGCCACGGTTGGCGTCGGCCTTACGAAGGCCACATTCATAATAACAGCCACGTTTTTGCTCGACAGAGTTGGTAGGAGGCGATTGCTCCAAGTGAGCTCAGTAGGGATCATCGTCGCCCTAACCGGATTAGGGTTTTGCTTGACGGTGGTGGAGCATGCCAAGGAACGGCTCTTGTGGGCTCTCGTCTCGAGCATCATCGCCACGTACACGTACGTGGCCTTCTTCTCGATCGGGATCGCCCCAGTCACCTGGGTCTATAGCTCCGAGATATTCCCGCTGAAGCTGAGGGCTCAGGGGATGGGCATCGGCGTTGCGGTGAACCGGCTCATGAATGCGATCATTTCGATGACTTTCCTCTCGATGACGGAGGCCATGACCATCGGCGGGACCTTCTTCATGTTTGCTGGCATGGCCGTGCTGGCTCTGGGGTTTTTCTATTTCTTATTGCCCGAGACGAAAGGCAAGCCCTTGGAAGAGATTGAGATGCTCTTCACCAGGAAGAACAGTAAGGCCAGGACCAGGGGGATAGAGATCCAGCCTAACAGTGTCTAGTGGAGTCTGTAGACGTTTGAAGGAGTGTGGTATATTTCGTATATTTCGTAGCATATACGTTTTTGACAAGTTTCCAAAACTTGGAACATATAAAAGCGCTGAAGCTGTGAGTTATATCAGAGACCTCGTAATCTACATCAAATTATGGAGAAAAAAGGGGACATCGATCTCGAGCTCTTCTGATCAATGTCACCGCTGCATTTTCTCATTCCCATCTTTGAAGTGCTCCCGATCTCCAAAGCTTCGACTCACTATCCCATTTCAAGAACCTTTTACCATAGTTGATTTCTTGTACATGCGAATGTGGCGACTTAGCATGATGGTTTAAAGTCGACCCAAATTGATCGTAAAACAAAGATGGTATTGTGCGGTTCGGGATGTGATTTTCTAGGGGTCGTTCTGATCTTTCGGCTAAAGCTTTCCGGACCCCACGCTGTTATGTTGCGTTTCGGAAATATCTAGTCCAAATCGAACCCCGTCGAAACCCTATTAACGTTGTGGCGCATCCTTGATGACCTGATCTGATATCATATACTTGCCCATCTCTGTATAAGCCACCAACACCTGTGACCCAATATGCGTGGCTTTGTTGCCGTGACATGAGGCCATCTTAACTCTTGTCTCCGGTTATCTAGACATTCCTGGCGTACTTTTTGGCCCTTGAGGATCGTAAGCTTTTGAATTTGGATCATTTGATCACGCATGTTACCGAATTTCGGAGGGCATCATTTATGACTTGGTTTCGGACCATGTCGTGTGTTGGTTATGTGTGATCATCATGTGCAGGGGTTGTGACAAATGATCCATGGAAAGATGGTTCAGACATCAAGCAGAGTAGAAAAATGAAAGTTTTAAGGACTAAGACTCCAGTTTCTTAAAAACCAGAGACTCGCAAATGCGAAAATCATTGAGCTCCAAGGGTCCAGAATGCAATTGGGTCGGTCCGTATATTTGATAAATTTTCGGAGCATGTATTCTATCGTTGTGCATTGTTTTGGCCCGCAAAAGGAAATGAAAAGGAGCAGAACCACACTAATCTTTCAATTTAGATTATTGTCTATACAAACCTTTTCAATTGTAGCCGATATCTTATTACGAATAAATTTCTTGGTTTATCAACTTTTGTTTTGTTAGAATTTCTCCCACAACGAATTAACTTTCACTAGAAATTATAGAGTCATTTCAAAGGAATGGAATACAAGCAAAATATGCTAGAATTTAATCAATGACAAAGCTTGAGAATGTAAAGATGCTATGTTGGAATTTCATTGATGATGAGACACCCACGATAAAGATACATGCTGGGATTTAATCGATGATGCAAGTTTAGAAATTAAAAGTATAGTGTAGAAAAGTAAAGATGATTGAAAATTTTGTTTGTTTGTTTATGAAGGCGCTCTTTAATAGTCGATTGGTGGAGTTTAAAGTGGTCATGCCATAATTGCTCCTAAGCGGTTCACGGAGGTTGTATCCATGTTCCTCCACCTCCAGAAATTTTGTGCCCATTCTTCCACAAGGCCATGACCTCATTTCCGAATGGTTGTTCCTTTAAAAACATGTGCTTATTGCTCCACGACCTCAGTGGCTTTGTTCTCTAACAACTTCAAACTTGTTAATCAGTTTTTGATACTTTCTATGTGTTCAACTCTATATTGATACCTTAACAATATACCAATCTTATTAATCGATACCTTTGTCAACTATTTTTAACCAAATGATCTTGTACATTGACATTCGATCAGCAATAATCATTAATATGGACAAATATTGATGTCGATCCTTGCGATCGTCAATAATGTGTTGCCTGCTTGATGACATTCACGCTTTAATCACATGCCTATCCATATTGACAACTCGGTCCATTTTTGGTGCAAACAACTTTCTCATAATCCTTCAAACGCGTAAAGAGCACGTGCTGTTTATGGACCTCAAAAAGTACATTTGGTTTGGGCAGATATTTGGTTTAGGAGTCCCGCACGGTTGCATCCTTCCATAGCCTCGATGGCCGATAAAAGGTCCCAACACGAACCAAGATTTGGTTCAGAGCTTGATCTTTCTTAGCTTTCCAGTCGGATTATGCAATGCCAATTCTATTCAATCTTTCTATTTCTTTTCGTCGTTCAGATTCTTACATTTGATCGTCTTGAAGTACGCATATTCAAGTGGAAAAGATCTCTTGCAATCTCTTAGGTGTCCCACACAAGCGTGCAAGGAAGAAAAATGGGAAAGTTGTCCAAAAAGTTCTAAACCTATTGAACTTTTATTAATTCAGCCATAAATTTATTAATTTTGCCAATTCAGTACTAAACATTTTCACTTTTTGCCAATTGAGTTAATTCGGCTAATTTTGGCTGGAAAATGTTAACGTGGACTCTGGCAGTGCCATGTAGGACCACCGGCGCTAACATAAATAATTTTTAATAATATTTTAATATTTTTTTATATTTCCCTTTTTTTTTTCTTTTTTTCTTTGTGGCTTTCTTCTTTACCTTTTTCGGTAGTTGGCCGGCCACCAACCATGGCTGGCCGATTGGCCTCGCCCAGGCGCAGCTCGGCAAGGGTCCCTTGGGCGAGGCCAACCTACATCTAGGCCAGGGCGGCCTTGCCTGGCGTCGCCATCACCCAATAGACGCTTAGCAAGGCCGCCTTGGCCTAGGCGAGGGCAAGCCTTGGCGAGGGCTCTCCTAGCCCTATTTAGTGAGGTCGACCCTCGCCCAGGTTAGGGCAACCTTGCCTAGTGTCGCCGTTGTCCGGCTGATGCCCAGCGAGGCCACCCTAGCTTGGGCACAGGTTGGCCTTGCCTGGCCTGGGCGAGGGTTGGCCTCACCTAGGCGACCCTTGCCCGGTCGGGCCTCACTTGTGGTGGGCGAGGCTAGCCAGCTAGATGTGGCTAGCGGTCGGCCTTTGCCTATGGCTAGCCAGCCCACTGGAAAAGATAAAGAAGAAAGTTAAAAAAAAAAAGGAAAAATAATAAAATATTATTAAAATATTATTAAAAATTGTCCGTGTCGGAGCCAACGGTCCTACGTGGACCGCCGATGTCTATGTTAGCATTTTCCGACCAAAATTGGCCGGATGAACTTAATTGGTAAAAAATGAAAATATTTATGACTGAATTGTCAAAATTAAAAGGCTTAGAACTGAATTAGCAAAAATGCAATAAGTTTTTGACTTTTTGGACAATTTTCCCTCCTAACCTTAATGATCCAAATTAAGGTTGTCCGGATCTTCCTGTCCCGTAATTAATAGCACCTCGACTTTGTTGGCAACCCCACTTGTCTCAACTAATCATTTGGGATTACGATGGAATCTCTCATAGAGAAATTGCTTTGCTGTGCATTAATTAAGTCAAAGGTGCCACGTCAGGTCAAATTGTCCGCAATCCCTGTCCTAATCCGAGTGTCTCAACTGACGATGACGTGGCAAAGTCCGATTCCATGTGGCGTTTCACCTCCCGCACGCGTTATCCATTCATCTTATTGAGGTCGAAAATGGAAAGTTAAGATCAGGCAGGCTACATGCAAGCTGGGTTTCCCTGCGAATTTAGTGATTTCCTCCTCTATCCGTTCGATTCTGCGGGTGGGATTGTATCAGGACCGGGGTTTGGCTGCAGTATTTGGATATCTTTCTTGAATGGGATACGACCCTCAGCTGGTGTCGCGGTCGAAAGGAACAGCTGCTCGGCGTGCGATGTGTGGCGTTGTGCTATAAAAAGGGTCGGTTAGGACGGCAATTGTTCAAGGAGCTTTCGGATATTACTAGAGAGAGAGAGAGAGAGTCATAAGCAGAAGATTGCGATGGGCATGGAAAAGTTAGGCGATGGTGGTGGTGAGGCTGAGAAGCCTTTTGGGTTCAACAGATATGCCTGTGCTTGTGCCGCCGTTGCGTCGATGATCTCCATTATTTTTGGCTATGGTCATCTCTCTCTCTCTCTCTCTCTCTCTCTCTCTCTCTCTCTCTTCCCATTTGGTTTGCCTTGTCAAGATCTTACTTTTGTTTCGCTGTTTGCTTTGAGGATGATGAAACGTGCTGTTCTACTTGTTTAACTGGAACGAGAAATCTTTGTGTGATATACAGGCCATAGCACTCTTCATTTTCTTGTACTGATCATATATTCAGTACATATTTGGGAAAGTAAACCTTTGAATCATCCAAGGTTTCTTTTTCATAGGAGATCGTTTGATTGGAATAGTCGTTGTTTGGAAAGTTTATCAAAATTCAAGATATCATCTTTTGAATGATTGTTTAATATGCATCAACACCTCACATAGTCTTTAATCTTTTATATATGTAAAAAGTAGCAAATCGGTGTCTTTTTAACTAAAAGAGATATTGTTAATTAATTTTATAATAAGATTGTGATGAGCAATCATATCTAAATGTGTAGTAAGGAATAACTATTTTGATTATTGTTCCCAAGTGTGTTTGTGCCAATAGTTACGTTTTCGTAAAATTATTTTGTTTGAATGATATTCATGACATAATCAAGTTGCAATTTCAATTATAGATTTCATAAGATTTTTAGTCTTTATTAATTTTGAAAAATCCTATGAAGGGGATCTGTCTTGTCTGAATGCTGGATTGTGTACGACCGTGCTATCCTTGGAATGAACCCTTGTTGTCCTTTTCTCGCACTGATTTCAACATTTAATTTTGTAACTTTACTCCAGACACTGGTGTTATGAGTGGGGCCATGATCTTCATAAAAGAGGACCTCAAGATAAACGACACGCAGATCGAAATCCTCGCCGGAATCCTCAACTTTTGTGCCCTTTTTGGCTCTCTCATCGCCGGAAGAACGTCCGACTACATCGGTCGCCGTTACACCATTGTTCTTGCCTCCGTCATCTTCTTACTCGGTTCAGTCCTGATGGGCTATGGGCCGAACTACGCGATCTTGATGACTGGGCGGTGCACAGCCGGCGTCGGGGTGGGCTTCGCCCTGATGATCGCACCCGTGTACTCTGCAGAAATCTCCTCCGCCACACACCGAGGATTCTTAAGCTCTTTGCCGGAGATATGCATAAGCATAGGGATCTTGCTCGGCTATGTATCAAATTACTTTTTTGCGAAATTGACCCTAAAGCTAGGGTGGAGGATGATGCTAGGTGTCGCGGCCATCCCTTCCCTCGCCTTGGCATTCGGGATCCTCAAGATGCCTGAATCGCCGAGGTGGTTGGTATTACAAGGCCGGCTGGCCGAGGCGAAAAGGGTCTTGCTCCAAGTTTGTAATTCGGAGCAAGAAGCGGAAACCCGATTCCATGACATAAAAATAGCAGCTGGGATCGACGCGAATTGCACGGAGGATGTGGTCAAGCTCCCGAAGAAGACTCGCGGCGAAGATGTATGGAAGGAGCTCTTGCTGAGGCCCTCACCCACGGTCCGGTGGATCTTGTTGGCCGCGGTCGGGATCCATTTCTTCGAGCACGCGACAGGGATCGAAGCAGTCATCCTTTACAGCCCGCGGATTTTCAAGAAAGCCGGAGTGACCAGCAAGAAAAAGCTCTTGCTTGCCACGGTTGGCGTCGGCCTTACGAAGGCCACATTCATAATAACAGCCACGTTTTTGCTCGACAGAGTTGGTAGGAGGCGATTGCTCCAAGTGAGCTCAGTAGGGATCATCGTCGCCCTAACCGGATTAGGGTTTTGCTTGACGGTGGTGGAGCATGCCAAGGAACAGCTCTTGTGGGCTCTCGTCTCCAGCATCGTCGCCACGTACACGTACGTGGCCTTCTTCTCGATCGGGATCGCCCCGGTCACCTGGGTGTATAGCTCCGAGATATTCCCACTGAAGCTGAGGGCTCAGGGGATGGGCATTGGCGTCGCGGTGAACCGGCTCATGAACGCGATCATTTCGATGACTTTCCTCTCGATGTCGGAGGCCATGACCATCGGCGGGACCTTCTTCATGTTTGCTGGCATAGCCGTGCTGGCTCTGGGATTTTTCTATTTCTTATTGCCCGAGACGAAAGGCAAGCCCTTGGAAGAGATTGAGATGCTCTTCACCAGGAAGAACAGTAAGGCCAGGACCAGAGGGATAGAGATCCAGCCTAACAGTGTCTAGTGGAGTCTGTAGACGTTTGAAGGAGTGTGGTATATTTCATATATTTCGTAGCATATACGTATTCAAAAAGTTTCCAAAACTTGAAACTGTTGGTGTTTTTGCGGAAGCGTGTGTGTGTGCAAGTGTTATGTGAATAAAAAATGGAACACAAGGCAAGGGGAGAATGGAAAAAAAGGCTTTTATTTAGAAAGTGTTTTATTACAAAGGAGTGTGTGTAGTTTTCTCGGCTACAAGGAACAACCACCATCCAACTCCTATTTATCGGCGTGAGCACCGCCTTCCTCCACCGACATCTAGTACAAAAACCAATATAAAATTACAAGTTTCCTTTTTTATCTCCTGCTTGTGCGCGGCTTGTTCCGCATCTTCTGGTGTCTTCTCCATTTTTCTGCATTATTCTATTCTCAGCAGCTTTTGTTGACTTTTCTCCCAAGATTTCCATGCACAAATTTCCCATGCACGAGACTTCTCTAGGTTGTTCTCCTTCAGCCGTTATTCTTGACTGTTCTTTTGCTTTTTGCTACCCACATGGTCTGCTGCCCACGTACCAGAAAATTCTTCAGCGTTTGAGAGTCTTCTTTAACTTGTTGCTGCCGATTTGCTCCTTCTCCATTAAGCATGAGTAGTCTAGTGAGTTCTAGAGTTTTCACAAAATGGATCATATTTTAACACTCCTCCTTGATCCATTTTTGTGATACTCCAAGCATGCCTCTCAATGTCTCAAATTTTGTTGATGATAATGCTTTGGTGAATATGTCCGCAATTTGATCTTCAGTCTTACAATACTTTAGCTCGATCTCTCCTTTACTTTGCACTTCACTGATGAAGTGATATTTTATATCAATATGTTTCGTTCTTCCATGAAAGACTGGATTTTTTGATATTGCGATTGCGGACTTGTTGTCACAAAATATTGGCGTTGATTCCATTTGTGGTTCTCCAATGTCTTCTTAAATTCTTCGAAGCCATATTACATGACTAGTAGTTGTAGCAACCGCAACAAATTCTGCCTCTACAGTGGATTGTGCCACTGAGTCTTGTTTTTTAGATATCCATGAAAATATTCTAGAACCTAATGTGAATGCATAACCAGTTGTACTTTTCCTATTAGTTGAACCAGCCCAGTCGCTATCAGTGTAGCCGATGAGCTTGGCGTTAGCACTTGGGCGATACCAAATGCCATAATCTATAGTTCCTCGTAAATATCTGAGAATTCTCTTGGCTGCTCCAAAATGAATTTGGCTTGGACTCTGCATAAACAGTGATAGTAAACTTGTCGCGTACATAATATCTGGCCGTGTAGCAGTAAGATATAGTAGACTCCCAATTAAACTTCTATAGAGTGAAGCATCTACTTTTTTAGCTCCATCTTTTTTCAATAGTTTTTCATTCATTACAAGTGGTGTTGCCACTATTTTGCAATTACTCATTTTGAATTTGTCAAGGAGTTTTTCTGCATATTTCTTTTGTGAGATGAAAAATCCTTCATTTTGATTGACTTCAATATCGAGAAAATAGTTCATCAAGCCCAAGTCTGTCATTTCAAATGTCTTCATCATTTCTTCTTTAAATTCTCGGATCATTGTCTCATTGTTTCCTGTATATATAAGATCATCTACATATAGAGAGACAATAAGAGTGTCGGACTTACCTTGGGTCTTGATGTAGAGTGTCGGCTCACTCATACTCCTCCTGAATCCTTGCTTGATGAAATACTCATCGATTCTACTATACCATGCACGTGGTGCTTGTTTTAACCCGTATAGGGCCTTCTTAAGCTTTAAGACTTTTTCTTCTTGACCTTTGAGAATAAAGCCTTGTGGTTGTTCTATGTATATTTCTTCTTGAAGATATCCATTTAGGAATGCCGACTTCACATCTAGTTGATAAATCTTCCATTCTTTTTGTGCCGCTAAGGCTATGAGTGCTCGAATAGTATCAAGGCGGGCGATAGGAGCAAAAGTTTCAGTATAGTCAATACCTGGTTGTTGCAAGTATCCTTTCGCCACAAGCCTTGCTTTATGCTTCTGGATTGATCCATCTGCATTGAGCTTTGTCTTGTAAATCCACTTAACGCCAATAATCTCTCTGTCTTCTGGTTGATCAACAAGCTCCCACGTTTCATTTTTCTGGATCATCTTGATCTCTTCTTCCATGGCTTTTATCCAAACTTCATCTTTGGATGCTTGTTCATAGTTTTCCGGTTCCAAAATAGCAAAATTGCATGTGTCATAAATTCTTCTAAGGGCTTTTACCCTTAGTATTGGAGACTCTGGAGTAGATTCTTCTTGCGTCACCCTTGGAGAGCTTGGTGGAGTTACGTCGTGAGTGGTAGAATCCGGTACTTCTTCTTCTTCTTGTGATGTTGACTCCTCTTGAGCAGGTGGTGTGTCTGGCAAAGTTATGTACTTCTTCACAATCTTCTCATCTTCCCAATTCCAGGCAGCATTCTCATCGAACTCGACGTCTCGACTAATCATTAGTTTTTTAGTTCTTAGGTTGTAAATCCGATAGCCTTTTGATTGGTCACTATAGCCAATGAATATTCCTTTTTCTGTCTTTTCATCTAGCTTACTCCTTTTTTGAGCAGGGATGTGGATGTAGCAAATGCATCCAAACACTTTGAGATGCTTTGCTGAAGGCTTCCGTCCACTTCATGCTTCGATTGGAGTTTTATTTTGAATTGCTTTAGTTGGACACCTGTTTAGTAGATATACAGCAATATAAACTGCTTCTGCCCAGAAAGTGTTGGGAAGGCCTTTCTCCTTTAGCATGGACCTTGCCATCTCCATGACGGTTCTATTTTTTCTTTCAGCTACTCTATTTTGTTCTGGAGCGTAGCCAACAGTTAGTTGATGATGGACTCCTTCATCTTCACAAAATTTATTAAACTCCTTTGAATTGTATTCTGTGCCTCTGTCACTCCTTAGGACTTTGATTCTTTGGCCACTTTGATTCTCGACGTGGTTCTTGAATTTTCTGAAGATAGAGAAAACCTCAGATCTTTCTCGAAGAAAATATACCCACGTCATTCTTATGTAATTGTCAATGAATAGGATGAAATATTTATTTTGACTAGGTGTAGGTGTCCTCATCGGACCGCACACGTCCGTGTGGACAAGTTCCGAAGGCTTCTTAGCTTTCCATGAAACTCCAGATGGGAAGGACTGTCTCTATTGTTTTCTAAGAAGACAGCCTTCACAAACATCTGAAATTTCTGTGATGGCTGGAAAATCTCTCATCATATTTTTCTGATGGAGAATTTTTAGCCCAGCAAAATTGAAGTGGCCAAATCTTCTATGCCATAGCCATGAATCATCAAGTTGAGCTTTCATGGCTATATCTTTGACCAATTTCCATTGAATAGGAAAATTGTTATTTTTCATCTTAACAGAGGCAATGATATTTTTATATTTATCATAGATAATGCAGGTATCTCTATTAAAATATAGAGAATACCCACTTTGTATCATTTGGCTCATACTTAAGAGATTTTGTGCAAGACGAGGGACTAGATATACATTACGTATATATTTTGGGCCTTTATTCGTTTCCACGGCGATGGTGCCTTTTCCTTTGACATTTACTAATGCACCATTGCCCAACTTTACTTGAGATTTCACCGACTTATCAATATGAGTGAATATAGTTTCGTCCCCTGTCATGTGATTGCTACACCCACTATCGATGTACCACGTTTCATTTTTATTGTCATTTGCCGCTTGGCCTGCATAGAATGTATTCTCTTCACTTTTTTTTCTACATAGTTTGCTCAATTATTTGTTTTCGAGCGACAATCTTTTTCTACGTGGCCATATCTTTTACAAAAGCGGCATTGTTTTTTATTTTTAAACCAACAATCCTTCTCCAAATAATTTGTTTTCTTGCAAATACCACAAGGTGGATAATTTTCCTTTTTTTTATTATTTCTCCTCCTCTTTTGTTTTTCCATGAGCTCCTTCCATCATTTTTAGTTTGTTGAGACCGTATATTTACTTTAGACTGAAAGGCACTTTTGACCGAATCTTCATCTTGTGCCATTAGTCTTTTCTCATATGCTTCTAGAGAGCCAATTAATTCACTTATTGATAGGGTTGTCAAGTCTTTAGTTCCTTCTATAGTTGTAACTATGGAGTTGTATTTTTTGGTAAGTGACACCAATATTTTCTCAACAACCCTTTGATCAGTTATCCCATCTCCATAAGCTCTCATTTGATTAACGAGTTCCTTTAATTTTCCACAATACTCTTGTACGGTCTCATAATTTTTCATTTTAGAATTCTCAAAATCTCTTCTTAGAGTTTGAAGGCAAATAATGCGTACCTTTTCCGATCCTTGAAATTCTTCTCGTAGTATATCCCAAGCCTCTTTTGCAGTCCTCGCTCCAATAATTCTTGGAAATATAGTTTCCGAGAGCACTTGTTGGATAAAATATAACGCCCTTGCATCCTTTTGTAGTTGATCTTTCGAAACACTTGCACCTTCTGGCGGAGTCTCGTAACCTTTTTCCACGATGTCTCATAAGTCTTGGGCCATCAAGAATGTAGTCATTTTTATGCTCCAAAAGTCATAGTTGTTCCCATCAAAAATGGGAATGGGAAATGATGATGAGGTAGGGTTGTCCATGGTTTAGTTAGTGGGTATTTGGAAAGGGTAATTTTAGGAATGGGTAGGTAGGACAAACGCCCAATACCAACCGAAGAACATGGCTCTGATACCACTATTGGTATTTTTGCGGAAGCGTGTGTGTGTGTGCAAGTGTTATGTGAATAAAAAATGGAACACAAGGTAAGGGGAGAATGGAAAAAAAGGCTTTTATTTAGAAAATGTTTTATTACAAAGGAGTGTGCGTAGTTTTCTTGGCTACAAGGAACAACCACCATCCAACTCCTATTTATAGGCGTGAGCACCGCCTTCCTCCACCGACATCTAGTACAAAAACCAATATAAAATTACAAGTTTCCTTTTTTATCTCCTGCTTGTGCGCGGCTTGTTCCGCATCTTCTGGTGTCTTCTCCATTTTTCTGCATATTCTATTCTCAGCAGCTTTTGTTGGCTTTTCTCCCAAGATTTCCATGCACAAATTTCCCATGCACGAGACTTCTCTAGGTTGTTCTCCTTCAGCCGTTATTCTTGACTGTTCTTTTGCTTTTTGCTGCCCACGTGGTCTGCTGCCCACGTACCAGAAAATTCTTCAGCGTTTGAGAGTCTTCTTTAACTTGTTGCTGCCGATTTTGCTCCTTCTCCATTAAGCATGAGTAGTCTAGTGGGTTCTAGAGTTTTCACAAAATGGATCATATTTTAACAGGAACATATAAAAGCGCTGAAGCTGTGAGTTATATCAGAGTCCTCATAATCTACATCGGATTATGGAGAAAAAAGTGGACATCAATCTCGAACTCTTCTGATCAATGTCACCGCTGCATTTTCTCATTCCCATCTTTGAAGTGCTCCCGATCTCCAAAGCTTCGACTCACTATCCCATTTCAAGAACTTTTTACCACAGTTGATTTCCTGTACATGCGAATGTAGCGACTTAGCATGATGGTTTAAAGTCCAGCCAAATTGATCGTAAAACAAAGATAGTATTGTGCGGTTCGGGATGTCATTTTCTAGGGTCGTTCTGATCTTTCAGCTAAAGCCTTCCGGACCCCACGCTGTTATGTTGCGTTTCGGAAATATCTAGTCCAAATCGAACCCCGTTGAACCCCTATTAACGTTGTGGCGCATCCTTGATGACCCGATCTGATATCATATGCTTGCCCATCTCTGTATAAGCCACCAACACCTGTGACCCAATATGCGTGGCAATGTTACCTTGACATGAGGCCATCTTAACTCTTGTCTCCAGTTATCTAGATATTCCTGGCGTACTTTTTGGCCCTTGAGGATCGTCAGCTTTTGAATTTGGATCATTTGATCACGCATGTTATCGAATTTCGGAGGGTATCATTTATTACTTGGTTTCGGACCGTGTCGTGTGTTGGTTATGTCTTATCATCATGTGCATGGGCTGTGACAAGTAATCAATGAAAGTTTTAAGGACTAAGACTCCAGTTTCTTAAAGACCAGAGACTCGCAAATGTGAAAATCATTGAGCTCCAAAGGTCCAGAATGCAATTGGCTCTCCTCACCAGATCTGGTGAGGTCGGCCCTCGCCCAAGTCAGGGCGGCCTTGCCCAGTGTCACCGTCGCCCGACTGATGTCCAATGAGGCCGCTTGGCCTGGGCGCAAGTCGGCCTCGCTTGACCTGAGCGAGGGTCGGCCTCTCCCAAGTGACCTTTGCCTGGCCGCGCCTAGGTGAGGGCTCTCCTTTTTTAGGCTAGCCCTCACCCGGTCGGGCCTCACCTATGGCGGGCGAGGCTAGTCGTCTAGATGTGGCTAGCGATCAACCTTTGCCTATGGCCGGCCGGCCACTGGAAATGGCAAAGAAGAAAGCCAAAAAAAAAAAAAAAGAAAAGAGAAAGCAAAAAGAGGAAAAAAAAATAAAAATTCAAAAAATACTTAATATTATTAAAAATTGTCCATACCAGTGCCAACAACCCTACGTGCACCGTTGACGTCTACGTTAGCATTTTCCGGCCAAAATTGGGTGAATGAACTTAATTGGTAAGAAATGAAAATGTTTAGGATTGAATTTGCAAAATTAAAAGGTTTAGAACTGACTTAGCAAAAATGCAATAGGTTTAGGATTTTTTGGACAATTTTCCCTCCTAACCTTAATGATCCAAATTAAGGTTGTCCGGATCTTCCTGTCCCGTAATTAATAGCACCCCGACTTTGTCGGCAACCCCCCTCGTCTCAACTAATCATTTGGGATTAAGACGGAATCTCCTTGAGAGAAATCGCTAAGCTGTGCATTAATTAAGTCAAAGGTGCCACGTCAGGTCAAATTGTCTGCTATCCCTGTCCTAATCCGAGTGTCTTGACTGACGATGACGTGGCAAAGTCCGACTCCAGGTGGCGTTTCATCTCCCGCGCGCTTTATCCATTCATCTTATTGAGATCGAAAATGGAAAGTTAAGATCAGGCAAGCTGGGTTTCCCTGCGAATTTAGTGAGTTCCTCCTCTATCCGTTCGGTTCTCCTGGTGGGATTGTATCCGGACCGGCGTTTGGCTGCAGTATTTGGATATCTTTCTTGAATGGGATACGACCCTCAGCTGGTGTCGCGGTCGAAAGCAACCGCTGCTCGGCGTGCGAACTGTGACGTTGTGCTATAAAAAGGGTCGGTTAGCACTGCGATTGTTCAAGGAGCTTTCGGATATTGTTAGAGAGAGAGAGAGAGAGAGAGAGAGAGAGAGAGAAGCAGTGCGAGAAAGAGAGAGTCATAAGCAGAAGATTGCGATGGGCATGGAGAAGTTGGGCGATGGTGGTGGTGAGGCTGAGAAGCCTTCTGGGTTCAACAGATATGCTTGTGCTTGTGCCGTCGTTGCATCGACGATCTCCATTATTTTTGGCTATGGTCATATCTCTCTCTCTCTCTCTCTCTCTCTCTCTCTCTCTCTCTCTCTCTCTCTCTCTCTATCTGGTTTGCTTCGTCGAGATCTTACTTTCGTTTTGCTGTTCGTTTTGTGGATGATGAAATGTACTGTTCTACTTGTTTAGCTGGAACGAGAAATTTTTCTTGTGATACATAGGCCAGATACTCTTTTATGTTCACGGATCAATCATATTTCGAATCATCCAAGGTTTCTTTTCTATAGAAGATTATGTGATCGGAATGTTCTCTATTCGGAAACTTTATCGAGATTCAAGTTATCAACTTCTGAATGATTGTTAATAAGTATCAACGTTTGCTAACATGTGAGCTAATTAATATTTTAAATACTAAAAGCCTCTTATAATTCATCATTAGTGAATATCAGCATCTTTTTAACTAGAAGAGAAATTGTCGATTGATTTAGAGTAAAGTTGTGATGAGGACTCATCTAAACATGTAGAACGAAAGAACTATTTTGATTATTGTTCCCGAGTCCTTAGGTTCCCACCAGTTACATTTTTGAAACTCTTTTTTATGTAGATGGTAGTCCCTAAAGTAATTGATGTCGTCTGGCAATTTCTACTATAGATTCCATAAGATTTCTAGTTTCGATTGATTTTGAAAAATCCCGTGAAAATGATCTATCTCGTCCGGATTAGAACACTCTTATAAATTGTGTATGACCATGCAATTCTTGAAATGAATTCTTGTTGTTCTTCCTCGTACTGATTTCACCTTCACTTTTCCAAATCACAATCCAGATTCTGGTGTCATGAGCGGGGCCATGATTTTCATACAAAAGGACCTCAAGATAAACGACACGCAGGTCTCAATCCTTGCTGGAATCCTCAATATTTGTGCCCTCGTGGGCTCTCTCATCGCCGGAAGAACGTCAGACTACATCGGCCGCCGTTACAGCATCGTTCTCGCCTCCGTCATCTTCTTACTCGGCTCGGTCCTAATGGGCTATGGGCCGTTCTACGCGATCTTGATGGCAGGCCGGTGCATTGCCGGCATCGGGGTCGGCTTCGCCATAATGATCGCGCCCGTGTACTCCGCAGAAATCTCCTCCGCCACACACCGAGGATTCTTATCCTCTTTGCCGGAGCTATGCATAGCCCTAGGGACCTTGCTAGGCTATATATCGAATTACTTCTTCGCAAAATTGACCCTAAAATTAGGATGGAGGATGATGCTCGGTGTCGCGGCTATCCCTTCCCTTGCCTTGGCATTGGGGAGCCTTAAGATGCCTGAATCGCCGAGGTGGTTGGTATTGCAAGGGCGGCTGGCCGAGGCGAAAAGGGTCTTGCTCCTAGTTTGTAATTCGGAGCAAGAAGCGGAAACCCGATTCCGAGACATAAAAAGAGCTGCCGGGATCGACGAGAACTGCAAGGAGGATGTTGTCAAGCTCCAGAGGAAAACTCGGGGCGAAGGTGTGTGGAAAGAGCTCTTGCTAAGGCCCTCGCCCACAGTACGGTGGATCTTGTTGGCCGCGGTCGGGATCCATTTCTTCGAGCACGCGACGGGGATCGAAGCAGTCGTCCTCTACAGCCCACGGATTTTCAAGAAAGCCGGAGTGACCAGCAACAAAGGCCTCTTGCTTGCTACAGTTGGGGTTGGCCTCGCAAGGTTCGTACCTGTGTTAATAGCCGCGTTCTTGCTCGACAGAGTCGGCAGGAGGAGATTGCTCATACTGAGCACAGGTGGGATGATCGTCGCCCTAACCGGATTAGGGTTTTGCTTGACGATGGTGGAGCATGCCAAGGAAGAGCTCTCGTGGGCTCTCGTCTCGAGCATCGTGGCCACCTACGCGTATGCAGCCTTCTTCTCGGTCGGGATCGCCCCGGTCACCTGGGTCTACAGCTCGGAGATATTCCCATTGAAGCTGAGGGCTCAGGGGATGGGCATCGGCGTTGCGGTGAACCGGCTCATGAACTCAGTCGTGTCGACCAGCTTCCTCTCGATATCGAAGGCCATAACCATAGGCGGGAGCTTCTTCATGTTTGCCGGCGTGTCCGTGATGGCACTGGCATTCTTTTATTTCTTTCTGCCTGAGACGAAGGGCAAGTCCTTGGAAGAGATCGAGATGCTCTTCACCAGGAGGAAGAGCAAGGCCATTGACAAAGGCATAGAGATCCAGCCAAACAGTGTCTAGTTGTAGGCTGTACAGCTTGGATTAGTGCGGCATATTGTGCAGCATATGTAATTTGAAATGTGAAGGAAAATTGAAGTATGTAAGAGAAGCCTAGCTTTAAGTCATATCAGGAACCTGGTAATTTGAATTGCTAGTCGGTCAATGAGTGAAAATAGTATTGATTGGTGCCATTCTTGGGTTGGCTAAAGTTTTCTCAACCACAGTATTCCAAAAACTCAAAACAGTACATTTCTATCTCATTTATTCTCAAATTAATTTTCATATCGCAAAAATTCCAAAATTTGATGCGCATGTGCCATATCTACTAAAAAACTAATTTTCATGCCATAAAAAATTACAAACCAAGTATATTAGCACCACATTTACCTTCAAAACTAATTTTCATGTCATAAAAAATCTTAAACCGATATACCCATGCCTCGCTTACTAGTTTGAGATCTTTTTGTGGGGTGGAAATTAGTTTGGGGCACATGTAGGATGGATATACCAATTTAAGGTTTTTTTGTAGCACAAAAAACAATTTGAAGGGATGCGATAGAAACGTATGTAGTCTCTCTCATGTATGAGCTCAATCCTTTTGCATTTAGATATCTCAACAATAGATCACTATAGAGGGAGCCCCATGTGTCAGTTCAGATATCCCAAATTGAATGGATTACCATAGAGGAAGCCAAGTTCGAGTCTCTTATGATATTTAGTTAGATCAACATTTGCTTAAAAGTTTAAGCTAATGAATCATAAGTTAATTGCAAATATTAATTACTTTAAACTGCATTTATTTGATGTTGGATTTCTCTAACATAACTCACACATATATTCTAATAGGATCATTCATTTGTGTATGTTACTGAATTTTTGAAGGGCGTCATTCTTAACTCCGCTTTGGACCACGTCATGTGTGATCTAATCATTGAATCATGTGCGAAGGTTGTGACAATTAATCCATGAAGGACGCGGTTCAGGCATCGAGCGGAACAGAAAAATTGGAAGTCTTACGGACTAGGACTCCAGTTTCCTAAAGATCAGAGACTCGCAAATGCGAAAATCATTGAGCTCCGGGGGTCCGGAATGCAATCGGGTTGGTCCGGATACTTGATTGAGTCTCGGAACAGATCTTCCATCCTTAGGGCATGCTCTGGTTCGCAAAAGGAAATAAGAAGGAGCAGAATGATAATTCCGCGAATATCTTTCGATTCAGATTATGTTGGTGTCGGTGATGTTTTTGGTTTATCGGCTTTCTAATCACCCTTCAAAAGCGCAAGAATTACGTGCTGTTTATAGACTCCGAAAAGTCCATGTGGTACATTTGGTTTCGCCGGACTTTTCATTCATGAACAAGATCGCGCCCCGATAGAACCAAGATCTAGCTCAGAGGTCGGTCGATCTTAAGTTTCCAGTTTGGATCTGCAATGCCAGTTCGATTCGATCTTTCTGTTTCCTTTCGTCGGTCAGGTTCTTGCATTTGGTTGTCCTGAAGTGCACCAAGCTCTGCATATTCAAGTTAATTCGTTCGTCTCTAACATGTTCTATTTACCATCTCTCAAGCCTCAGCTGCCGAAATTGAAACCAGCGTGCAAAGAAGAAAATTTAGGATATTAACTTAGGTGTACAGCTGTTAAATGGGTGGATTGGATTGGTTCATAAATGATTTAACCCAAATTGAACCATTTATTATAAAGCAAATTTCTTGACCCAAATCTGATCCATCTTAATATTCACTTTTAGCATTTTTATCAATTAATGACTTCATGGACAGGCTCATCGAGTTAATAAGGGAGCTCAAGGGTCAAGTTATGGACAAAGGCTTGAAGGTGGTGGTGAAAAACTTTGGTTGAGATTCGAATTTTGGTTTTGAATTAAATATAAACAAGATCTTAAATATTAATGGCCATTTGATAATACATTACTTGATGCGATGTTTTTTTGTTTTAATTGCCGATTACGCAATTCTAATACCAATACAGGAGTGCACATATATGA
This sequence comes from Eucalyptus victrix, assembly GCA_016097545.1. Classification (NCBI taxonomy): domain Eukaryota; kingdom Viridiplantae; phylum Streptophyta; class Magnoliopsida; order Myrtales; family Myrtaceae; genus Eucalyptus; species Eucalyptus victrix. The sequence continues at coordinate 18,385,779 of CM027842.1, read as the reverse complement.
AGTAATGAAGTCAATAATTATAAAAAAAAATTCATAAAAAAAAAGTAAAATAAGGCGCCAATGGCACCTCATGAAGCAAATAAAATCAACGGGAGAAAAAAAAAGGCAGTGTTCTTGTTTCTGTTTGTATGTAGGGGATCGACTCCAAAAGAATTTAGGTAATTAAAATGAAAGAAAAACCATTCAATGAATTTCTTGAAGTATCGGTTGCTTCAATTTACAACCATAAAAAAAATTTGTTGCATCAAGTTGAAAGAAAACAAAATCCTCATCTAAGTACATACGAACTTGCCTCCGCCATAAATATCTAATGCTTCGCCATGAAGCTTCCAGCAGCGCCCGATGGATCATCATAGGAGAGGACAACGGTTTACAATCTCAGATCTCCAAAATTTCCGGTTTTTAGTGTGTAATCAGCGAGCCACCACTGCCTTTCCTCTCTCTGTTATCTTGAACCTCTTAGTGAATTCTCGGGCATTCTACAAAAGTGAAGGGGACAGTTCTGTTAGATTTTATTGAGCTACAAAAGGCTCGCTGCATAGGCAGTTTGTATAAATGCCCAATCAAAAATGCAACTAAAAGATCCATGTTCTCTTATAATTCATCATAAATGAAACAGCTTTGAGGTTCTAATTACTCAGATTCCAGAATTTAGAAGAACAAAATTCAGTTCCCACTTTCCTGGAATACCAGCAGGCAAAATGCCTTCACAAAGTTCTGTTAATCACTGGTCACGAGGCAACATCATTAGAAACAAAAGAAAAAGCAGGAAGTGTCTTTGCAAGTTCATGAGCACCACCTGCCAAAACTTACTAACTGTAAGCTGGAGCAGCTTATTCTTAGACACGAAAAAATAGGGAAAAATTTAACTTGCAACAAAAGATCTAAGGATGACCTCACATTCCCCTAAATTGGCTATACAGTTAGAAAAGACAGAGGACATAAAGGGAGGCCTAAAATCCAGTTGGCTCAAAAGCCAGAGCAGTAATTCTGTTTATAGTTTTTTATTCAGTCACATAGGTGCAACAACTAGCATAAAAATATCCCCTAAACGGTGACCCAAGCCTGACAATTTAGATTTTGTTTTAAGGCAGTCTCTAATTCTCTACCAATCTCAAAGCTCAAATACTGATTATGTGAGCATACCGTAAGAAGATTTGCAAACATCAATCAACCCTCGAGTCCTTATTTAATAATAAAGTAACCTTCAAGGGAAAGAAAGTAGATATACAGATAAGAATTGCACTTGAGAAAAGCACATCAAGTGCCAAGACACTCTTGAGAACCTACTTAGCCAAAGTTCCAATAGAGCAGCAATAATTTCTAAATGGAAGCTTCAACCTCAGCAGGCATCTAAAGAGAGGTTCAGAGCAGAAGTTTCCGTAAACCAAAGCACAAGTTCCTAAAGGAGCTTCTCTAGCTTAGCTTTCTAAAATTCAAATGTCAATCTACCCTCAAACTATGGAAATTTCAAAAGCAACTTTTAAAGCTTGGATAACATGAAAAGACCAACATAACAGAGAAAATGGATCTTTCCCCTCTTTATCATCTTGTTACATAGTAAAGTTGCTATCGATACTCAAATGTTTCCAAAAACTGCTTCCATCTTTATCATCCTATAGCATAGTAAAGTTGCCATTGATACTCAAATGTTTCCAAAGTCTCCTTCCATGAATAAAACTCTTTATCAAGCCTATAATTATCAGTTACTTTGTAGCTTCACAGCCTTAGATTAAAACCCCTGAGGCCACAGCTGCATCAGCATGAAACAATTGCAAATGCACCTTTGCAAGATAAGTAGATCTCGCTCAGAACATGCATCTTCATGATAACTTTAAAGTTTAAACACAGAAATTGCTGGGCACATTCCTTAAGAAAGTAAGTTTCATGCTACATCTACCTCCAAACTGCAAAAAGACATTTGCTAAGTCTTAATTAAATCATTCAATGAAAACGTCCAACATGGTACAGCGGTAGACAGGTCTGTAGACAACAGTTTATACATGTGTGCCCAAACATGCTAGCCTGAGAGAGAGAGAGAGTTATATGCTCTGTCCTACTGACCTGCTATAAACCCTATAAATTGGCTAATAAATTTCTGCAGGACTATCAAAATAGACACCTTATGCTGGTAAACAAAAACAGAAGTGCATTTGTACATAACTTTTCTGGTTTGACAGATTAAAGTCTAGTATCAACTATCCAGGTTAAATTCCTGCAGACAACATTCATGAGGCCAAATCAAACAAAAGCCATTTGTCCACTTTCTTTCATCCCCCCTGCATTTTGCTACCCTCCTAGACAAACACAAATAATTTTGGGGGGTGGGGGGATTTACACTACTGATTCCACATACCGATGAATTGGCATTTGAGACATCTCGAATGCAGATCTCTTTCAAATGGTTTTGGTGTTAGATATGGATGTGTTGGACATGTGACTTGAAACTCTCGCTCTGTCCAGTGAGTTAGTCCAGTGGGCAGTTCAAGCCCAGAACTCAGCTATAAAACAAACTTAGAAGCAGCTCTGTATCACATACCCAAGGAACTTGAATATCTAAACTTTCTCCATGCACAATTGTTAATTCCCCAAATGCATCAGTTTGTTGGAAACAACCACATGATTACATCAATGGTATCGACACTTCGCCAGGAGGAATAGAAATGCTGCCAAGAGGCCTACCTCCCATTCTACTCTCCAAGTCACACTAACAAATGTGGCTTTTCTAAAAGTGATATTCATCCAAACCACCCATATCCTCTTCTAGAACAGGTACTGATCGGACAGGTCACACCTCTAAACTGGAGGATCCATATCCTACTAAGCTATATCTGCAACTCTTGCCAAGCACACTCCTCAGTACATTTCCAATAGTTTAATGCATCATTTGCCGGTTATGCAATACATCACCGGCAATTCAATTTTGCGATTTGAAGCAAACAAGTACAAACTAACAACTCAATGAATGAACTCAATGAATGAACAAGAACACAAGATCTAAAAAAACAACAAAGAAAGGAGATCGTCGAGCGTTCACACTCACCGTGGATTGAGCCGGAGGGGGATCGATGAACCGTATGGACATCTTAGCGATCTCCGCGATCGCATCCTCTCTAACACCAGGAACGTCACTGCTTAAGTCCTCGAACGCGGCCTCGAACGCCTCCTGCCAAAACTTGTGCATCCTCATCCGCCTGCTATTCGTGTACACGTCCCACATGTGCTTCACCAGCTTCTCCCTCTCCTCCATCTCCTGCACAAGCATCACGCGAATCAACCGACGAGATCCAATCCAAACCCCTAGCGACGGGCCCGCGCCACACGAAAGCGCGGAAGAGACAGAGCGGGAGGGGGGGGGGCGCTCACGAGGACGTCGAGATCGTCGCGGATGGGGACGTCGAGGTCGTCGGAGAAGCGGTTGAGGTTGCCGGCGGACCACCGGAGGGTGACGGTGCCAGTGAACATGGACCAGAAGGCGAGCAGGAGGATGGCGGCGAGCGCCCAAATCTTGTACCGGCCGCGGCCGAAGACGCCGGAATCGGGGCCCTCCCTCTTCGCGTTGGCGATCGCCGCCGCCGACGACGTCGATAGGGGGAGGGAATCGTCATCCTTCATGTCGGCCGGAGGGAGAGGCGACGGCGGCGGCGGCGGCGGCGAGGAGCTCCGGCGGGGTTGTCGTCGACGGCGCTACTGCTCGCGCGGGGAAGGGGCGGAATCGGGAGGGGCGCGATCTGAGGAGAGAGAGGGAGAGAGAGGGAGCCGTGTCATTTGCGAGAACTTTTTTGGAAGCAAAACATTATTTTTTTCCTTTTTGCGGGCCACCACTTTATAATATATTATTATTATTATTATTATTATTATTATTATTATTATTATTATTATTATTTGTTTTTTATTCCAAGCGATTTTCGTTGACGTCGACTCTTGATTTTCGTCCGGATTATCTCTGTCCAGAGTCAATGGCTCGATGCACGGGCCGTGGGTCGATCACGTGAACGAGGGATGTCGCACCCCGGAAAGCGCCCCACGGGGCACTGCAGACCCATATTTTTCAGAAAAACCTTTTGTTCATTATTTATCATTTATTTCATTTAAGAAAATGCGTTCACAAAAAAATATTTTTCTAATCAATGAAATTTATACATAAATATTTTCCAAAATATGATTATATATTAGTGCTTAAATCAAAAACTTTATTAAACATGAGAACTCTAATGCAAGTTCCCAAATCTCCAATACCTAAACCGGATCCATCAATGTTGGGCTCGGATCAAGGTCTCTAACACTCAGGAATACCTTGATTGAGATCGGACCTAGTTCCACTGAGGTTAGGATCGGGACCTTGATTCCCAACTCATATATGACCTTTGTGGACTTGAGCCCGAGTGTTGGGGATTAGAGCTTAATTAGATCGAGGTTTGCCTTATGCCTTGGGACTTGAGATCTCGAGTGCCAAGGCATAAAGGTCTAGTTCAAACCCCTATCTCAAGGGCTCGTTTTTGATGTACCTTACCATAGGTGTAAGAGTTGTTGATGCTCAGCTTGAGTACTTAATTAAAGAAATGTTTGTTTTTAGATATCTCTTTTAAAATCAAATTTTCAATTATTTTTTTTTTTAAATTCAAATTTTTAATTATTTTTATGTTTAAAAAATCCCAACTTTAATTATTTTTTTGTTTCTTTTTCTTTTTTTCTTCTTTTTGGGCAAGAAAAAAACAAAAAAAATAAAAATATATATTTATAAAAAGAGTGCACAAAGAAAAATCAAATGGGATTTTCCCATACCAAATGATAAAAACTATTTTTTAACTCGTTTATTGATTTAAGCTAAACATTATATAATTTATTATTTTTTTAAAAATAATTTTTTGAAAAAAATTTCAGAACTGTCACTTTTTTTTTCAAACAAATGGAGCCTACATTAGGAGAAAATTGGAGGGCCAATTGTCTTATTGTGGGGTCGCCCAACTTAGACAAAGATGCAAGCTCAATCATTTTTATACACTTTTTAAGTTTCAAATGGAAACACCCGACTTTTAGATTAATCATGAACCCTCTACTCAAGTCAAACTGCTAGATCCCTTGATAGTGGCAAGAATTATTGGGGGTCTTTTGGATCTCGAGTTCACGCTCTCAAATTTCAAACTTAAGATCACACGGACTTTGGTCTCACCTTGATATAAACATGAAACAGTACAATTGAATTGAATTGTTAGTTATGTTAGATAAGAAGGATCCAATTGAATAAAATTAATTCGATGCAACGGGCGCAGCGCAAGGATCAAATTGAGTAAAATTAAAGGCGAAGGATAAATTCAGCACTTTCACCGGATGATTAGGGATTAGAATCGAATTGAACGATTAGTTCAAGGACATCGTCCCAAAAATGATTCACAAAACGCGGTAGCAATCCGCGAGGGAAAGAGGCAGACGGACGGCGCGGCAGACTGGGGAGGAGCTGGAAATGAAGTGCCCGTACTGCTCGGCGGCGTCGCAGGGGCGGTGCGCCACCGCCGCCGGCGGCCGCTCGATCACCGAGTGCACCTCCTGCGGCCGCGTCGTGGAGGAGCGCCACCACTTCCCCCACCACCTCTTCCGCCTCCGCTCCCAGGACAACCCGCTCTGCCTCGTCACCTCCGACCTCCCCTCCCTCCCCCCCAAGCCCTAGCCCCCGCCGACGCCGACGCCGACCCCTTCGAGTCCACCGGCTTCATCACCGCCTTCTCCACCTGGTCCCTCGAGCACTCCCCGCTCTCCCTCCGCTCCTGCCTCTCCTTCTCCGGCCACCTCGCCGAGCTCGAGCGCACCCTCGACTCCACCAACCCCTCGTCCTCGTCGTCCTCCTCGTCGGCGAGTTCCGGCGCGACGCCGTCGTCGTCGTCGACGGTCGTGGTGGACAACCTGAGGGCGTACATGCAGATCATCGACGTGGCGTCGATTTTGGGGCTGGATTGCGACATCTCGGACCACGCGTTTCAGTTGTTTAGGGATTGTTGCTCGGCGACTTGCCTGAGGAATCGGAGCGTCGAGGCTCTCGCTACTGCTGCTCTGGTTCAGGCCATTAGAGAGGCGCAAGAGCCTAGAACTCTTCAGGTGATGATGCCTCAGGAGTTGTTAATGTTGTCTGTCTGTCTTTCTGTTACTTTTGCAATTGGTGTTCTTCGTAGAAACAATCAGTGGTAATTCATATGAAAGATGTAGTTGGATGCTTCTATGCATTACACTTGAACTGTGCACCTCAGGTTGATGGTGATCCCTGCATCACATTCCTTTTGTTTATCGATACCAGTGTGGTGGATGTAAGGCTTCATAGATTATTACATGTAATTATCCTGTGATGGAATGTGAATTTGTGGGGGAATTCCCGTTATTCATCTTATAGGGCTGGTTTAGTTGGAACTATTCTGCTATGCATTAGACTTAGTTCATATGTGAGATTCATGGTGGCAACCATCATTGTGTGTTGTCTTAGTGAGATCTTTGGTGATGTGATGTGGATAGTTTTTTGCTCTCTGGGGCTTTTAATATATGTTTTTGTCTTTATAGTTGAACTTCATGTAACTATCAATATTCGCATGGATCTTGAGCTGCATCAATACCGAGACTATTGCCCCTTCCATTGCCCATGTTGTCGAATGTTGTATGTGAGTGGCAGTTCGCCAGTTCCACACCTTTTCTGCACCATATAAGGATGATCCGTGTTTCTCCTAGGTTGAATATTCTTGACTCGTATTGATTTTTACTGTTTCTTGGAAGTAGCAGCAGTGGATCTTGGTGCTAATTAGACAAAGAGGGTAGGTTAAAATCTGTTGTGCTACAGGAGATACTGATGAATAAAACCTTAAGAAGTCTTGATATCATGCAAGCTTAAAGAAATCGGCATTAAGTGTGAGAAGTGGTCTGTCTGATAATGATATATCCACTTAAAGTTGACTGTCACTGTCTTGCTTTACTGGCTCTGGTTCCTTCTACTGCAAACTGATATTGGCAAATGTATTCTTGCATCTACATTTTGATCTGAACACTAATTATGGGTGTCGGCTCAATGAATAACCTCCTTGTGTCTCTGATTTTGTACTTGCAAGCACTGATATCCATTAGGAGTATGTTTTAGATATGCGGTGGATCAGCTTCTTTTCTATGCTTTTATATTATATTTTATATATATATATAATAAAATCAAGTTCAAAGTCTATCCTAGCATGTGAAAGAACTCTGGCTGATCTTGCTTAATGATGGGGATCCACTTTGCAAGAATAATGATTGGGGAGAGTTGTGCATGTTAAACCTTTTGGCAATACTTAGTTATTTGGACACTCTCATTGAAATTTTCACATTCTAACAAATGAACATAGAAACCAGCAAACTCTGTCTTAACTGTTTGGATCAGCTGACATAGTGATCCAGGAAAACTCACATTGCTACATACAGCTCAACCAAATATAGCTCAAATAGTAGTAGGCCAATTGACTTTCAGAAGGTATTCTTTGGGCAATTATTTTTGTGGCATTAACAGTCTTAAAACCCAAATATAGGTCTTCATACATTACAGAACATATGAGTGCTTTCCTGACCTTATGATACTTAGGAAGAAATTAATGAGTTTTCTCTTGTTGGCTTCAGAGGACTTGTTCTGGTATGCTTAATGATTTGCGTTTTTTGGTTTGAGTACAATTTCTATTATTCAATGATTTTCTCGCAGTTCTTCATTTTCTGTGTTTTTTAGGTATTTGCTAGTAAATTGCCGCTTAGAGGGATTTGCTATGAGTAACTTGTGTCTTATGTTCTGTCAATGTTATTTTCTTTGCTCTTCAATTACAATCTTAGAGCCTATCCAACTTTCTTCCTTTCCTTATGGGAATCTAACACAAAGTTTAATGTTCAGGAAATTTCAATTGCAGCTAATGTGCCTCAGAAAGAAATTGGGAAATATATCAAGATACTTGGGGAGGCTCTCCAGTTAAGTCAGCCCATTAACAGCAATTCAATATCTGTCCATATGCCAAGGTTTTGTACGCTCCTCCAACTCAACAAATCTGCTCAGGTATTATTATGTATTACCTACTGTTTGTTTGAGGTTGGCTATGTTGCTTTGTGAAAAGAGTTGACTTACCTTAGATGATATGATGCTATGACCCACATTGCTAAGAGGAAAAAGAGCGATCTTTCTTCTTTGGTTTAGGAGGAGTTGGGGAGCAAGCAGGACAATAAAGAATTAGGTGCAATCAATCAGCCATGTCTGCACATGGGTAAATTCCAGTGGTCCAGAGAACTTCCTCAAACAATTTTTTATAAGCTTCATAATTTGAGAAGACTGACATCCTATGAGAGTTTATGGTGAAGAAAATGAAAGAAAGACCTTTTACTTGATACACTGTAAAATAAGTTCCACTACATGGAAAGAGATTTTGGATGATTCAATTTTTCTGTCCTATTCAAATCATTTTATTTGTCTTGGTGTGTAAAAAAATAACAGTCTTTGGTTAGGTTTCATATCTCTCTCTCTCTCTCAGAGGAACCTTTTCAATATGGTCCGGATTGCTAGCTTCCGTTCATAATTTTGCTACAGATGATACATGAGGAATCTCTCTTGTTCTCTCCCTCTCTTGGGTTTAACAACCACTTTGGAATTTAATTATTGTTAAAATGAGTTTTCCCCTTAAGGTTGCTTTTCGCCAAATTATGCAATAACTAGTTTCTAAATTCAGGAATTGGCTACTCATATTGGGGAAGTCGTGATCAACAAATGCTTTTGCACTCGTAGAAACCCGATAAGCATCTCTGCAGCTGCTATATATCTTGCCTGTCAACTAGAAGACAAGCGGAAAACTCAGGCTGAAATTTGTAAGGTCACTGGTCTGACTGAAGTCACCCTCCGAAAGGTTTACAAGGAGCTCCTGGAGAATTGGGATGATCTGTTGCCGTCTAATTACACTCCAGCTGTCCCCCCGGAGAAAGCTTTTCCCACAACTGCAATTACCTCAGGCCGGACATCAGCCAAAGCTGAGACAGCTGAAGTAATCGTACTGGACAAAGATAGCCAGGTGGAGGCTAAACCAAGCAAAGATAAAAAGGCAGACAATAAATCAAATAAGTTCAATGAAGTCCCTGACATGAACCAACGGGCCAGGTCCAAGGAGGAATCTGAATGTAAAGGTAACTCAACAGGAGCAGACACACACTTGTCAAATCATATGCAAACTTTCAATTACCCCTGGCTCTCTTTTGGGCCTTCTGGTGTCGGTTTAGCTGGAGAGAAAGGTCAGAGTGGGGTTACAGCAGTAGACATAAAGGAGGCACTGTCTAAGCATCAAAGGGCCGAGAACAAGGAAGATAAGGAGAAAAAGGTCACTTTTGGCTCCATAAAGCCAAATCCTATATCAAGTTCCTCTGCTACTGCAAGCTCAGTTGCTTGGCCATTCTTTGCCTCTTCAACGAAGTCATCTTTGAGTTCACAATTTGTGGAATCACTAAGAGGGTTGCCTGACGATGTTGAAATGAAAGAACTTGAGATCCAAAATAAACATAGAAATGCCTAGAGCGGACATCCTCGAGTGTGTAATGTGAGAACTGAGAAGCAACCCTGCTGTGTCTTTTTGTCTTTTATAATGTATATAGTAAAAAATTTACTGTTTAGTCTGTTATGAATTCATGACCACCTTCTTCTTAAAAATTTGGAAAAAAAAAAAAAAAAAACCCTGTTAGTACTTTCAGTTTGAAAGTCAATGCCCATTGCATGATGCTTTTGTGATCACAACCGACTGAAGCATTTTGAGATAAGCAAGTGCTGCAATATATGTCGGGGATGGAAATTGAGATTGCTTGCTATAACTTATAATATGACCGGCTACTTTCTGAGGTTTTTGATGGCCCTTGAGTTCCTCTATCCAGAAAAGTCAAGTAGGGTTGAAATTTCTACTTATGGACTGATTGTATTATAGGAATAATATGTAGACCTTTGTAATCATAGCTTGTTTTACCAGATTCTGCTGAAAAGAATGTAATGCTTCGGCAGTGTGTTGGTGACAAGGATCGTGCTGCTAACTGTTGGAGACGAAAAAGAGAGCCCAAAACAACTTGGATGGGCGACGTTGGGATATGAATCGGTTCCCTCTAATGAATACCAACATTGACCTTCGTGATATGGTAACGATGCGAATCGTTTGCATGCTTTTATCCATTCATTCTTTTCCTTCCATCTGATATCTAACCGTGAGAGCTCCCATATAATGATTTAGCACTCTGATGGATCAAATGCTCACTTCGTCAGAGGACATGGAATTGTTACCATGTGCTGCTTTAGGATAAAAAACTGGCTGACCCATGCATTGCAAGCAAGCAAGATGTCGTCCCAACTTTGAACTGAATGTACCTACTATGGCCTAATTCGTAGAATGTCAAACTGGCCTCCTGGCCTCCCAATCGCTTAACGCATCGAACTACCCATCCATTCATCATCGGAGTAACGAAAATTACGGCCTCAAGCTGAATCTGTTGACTAGTCGCTTTTATGTAATGCTGTGTCGTCAATTACGGGTCATTGGTGATGGGCATTCTAACCTTCTAGAGTCATATATGACGCGATACGCAGCTATATGCAAAGAGATGAACTTGTCTGTGATTTGACTCGTGCTAATGAAATGATTCAGGTTTCATGATATGTTTAGTTTTTGTCTAATTGATGTCGGGTTCACTAGAGATCGGATAAGCAATTCCTACAGTACCAGGCATGTGAATCCACGAGACATCGGACCCATTTGATACCATATTAAATGATTTTAGGTACGGTGCCTATTCATTTTCCATTGAACAGAATATATAAACATAGGTAAATTTTGCAATTTCACGCCAGAGTTTGAAGCTAAGAAACTTTGAGTGGGGTTCAATTCTTCAAGGGTCATCGCTTGGTATTATGTTTAAATACACTCACCCTCAAAATGTGCGCTTCAATCCCTCAAAAAGTTTTCCCCACTCTGTCCTTTTCACCAACATGGTGTCCAAAGAAGGTAAGACGAAACCTCAGCCAGGCATTGGTAACAGAAATAACGGACGAGGCTTCAAAACTAGAGGTGGCAAAAGACAAGGGTTGGGGAGAGAGAGAGAGAGAGGGAAGAGAGGGGGAGAGAGAGAGGCCCTCCTTTGTAGGAAGGAAGAGGAGATGATGGTGATGGGGGTTTCTCTATCTAAGATGCAACCATCACTATGCTTCTCCTTTTCCTCCTCGTTCCTCTGAGTGACAACTCTCCCATTTCGCTTTGTCCAGGTACGCCACCTTCTGCTTGTCATTCACCATCTTAAATCATTGACATTCTCCTTCCATCTCCATGGAAGGTACTGCAAAAGTGTGTATACCCCCCTTCTAGTTATTTAACCCAAATCATTGCGGGAAAAGTAAAAGGAAAACCAATTGCAATTACATCTCGCGATCCTTCGTTTTAAATCTCCTCGCAGTAATCCTATGTTTTGTGCCTGTTGTTTTCCCAATGATGTAGTCACCCGACCTGCCTTTTGAGCACTTGTATAAATTGTAATAGGAATCTTCCTCATGCTACGGTGTCGCATCAGAAGCTTTATTCGTTCTCAAATCATTTTTCCATCTGATTGTACCGTGTTACTTGTGCGAAATTTTCTTCTTTTCTTTAGGACGTGGAATTTGATCTGGAAATTGGCAATCACTTGAGGACTCTAATCTTTTTTTCTTTCAAACAATTTAGATTTGAAAGCGGTGCTGAATGCGCTCGAACGTTGTGGATTCTCTTTTACAATTAACTTTCTTAGGGATCTAGCACGTTGATGATTGTTCTCTTAATGACAAATGCTTCTGTTGCATGGGAACTGCTTTTGTCTCTTTTGCACTTGTATCCATGTCATGTCATGTCATGCAATCTTCCTCTCAGGGGTCGTCGATCACAGAGGAGAGCAGCTGCGGGAGTAGTGGAGGTTTCGGCATAGAAAGCCTAGCCGGAGGTTGATGGTCTGCCATTGACAATACAAAAATGTCTTCATCAAACGATACTGCTCCGTCGCCGGATTCCCCACCACCTCCCGATTCCTCTGACTCGTCCTCCCCCCCGGCCCCGGCAGAATCCTCACCCCCAACCCCGCCAGCATCCTCACCCCCGCCGCCAGCATCCTCACCCCCGGAGTCTTCACCCTCCCCTCCACCGCCCTCCGATTCGTCCTCGCCGCCCCCTGCCTCGTCCTCTCCGCCTCCTTCCTCGTCCTCACCGCCACCTCCTCCCTCATCCTCATCCTCACCGCCACCTCCCTCTGATGAATCGCCTCCGAAGAATTCTCCTCCATCGCCGCCTCCGAGCAATGGCTCCAGCAGTGGCTCACCGGCGCCCCCTCCCCCACCGCATTCTCCGCCACCACCGCCGGGTACAAAGGCGTTGTCATCTCCACCTCCGCCAGCACACCGGACACCTTCATCATCGAGTACACCATCGTCATCTTCTTCTTCTTCTTCATCATCTTCGTCGTCGATCAACTGGGGAATGATAGGTGGAGTCTCGGCTGCGGTAGCGTTGGTTCTCATTGCTTTTATGGCTCTCTGCATCGTGTGCTGCCTGAGGAGGAAGAAGAAGAAGCGTGACGACGAGATGCATTATTACATGGATCATTCTCATGGTCACAAAGGTCAGTCGTAAGCTCACCTTTTACGTGCTCCTTCCATGATACAAACAATTGTGCGTGCTTGCATGAAAATCTTCTTCAATGCCTCTTTTCTGAAAATCTTTGAACGCTTTGCATGTTAATAATATGAATAGACCAAAGGATATGCATTGCTTACGGCATATCTCAATATAATTGAATTTACTTGCGCAATAACTTTGGAGTTCCCATCGAATTTGCATTCACAAAATCTTACAGGTAAAGCATTTTCTTGTTAGGTCCCCAGTTGTAAGATTTTATGTACACCTGCGTGACCCAATTAAAACATTAAAATGTAAATTTGGTCAAATAATAGGCAGACCTTGAAAAAGTTAAAATTCTTTTTCCGATTCTTCAATTGGCATGGAGGTATGTCATTGCAAATAATTTGAAAGCCATCAATAGCTAAAGCAGTTCTATTCAACCATCAAAAGCTGATTATACATCAAATGGTTGAACATTCTTCTCTGAACGTTAGAAAATTACAATTCCTGTTTCTCTATCTTTAATCATGCAGCTAGTCATGACTACTACCACAGCTCACAACAGCCGCACTGGCACAATGGGACCCCCGCATCCGACCACGTTGTCAAGCTCAACCCAGAGTCTGGCGTCATGGGGTCCCCTGGTGGAGGCGGCTGGCTGCCGCCTCCGCCCCCTCCGCCGATGATGAGCAGTGGCGACATGAGCTCAAGCTACTCAGGCCCGCGCCACCATCCACCACTGCCCCCTCCGTCGCCAGGCCTTTCCCTCGGCTTCAACAGCAGCACCTTCACATATGATGAGCTGGCCCTCGCAACTGGTGGGTTTGCGCAGGCCAACATGCTGGGTCAGGGTGGGTTCGGCTATGTGCACAAAGGGGTGTTGCCAAACGGGAAGGAGGTCGCTGTGAAGAGCCTTAAATCAGGGAGCGGTCAAGGAGAGAGAGAGTTTCAAGCTGAAGTGGAGATCATTAGTAGGGTTCATCATCGCCATCTCGTGTCGCTTGTTGGGTATTGCATTGCCGGTGGACAGAGAATGCTGGTGTACGAGTTTGTTCCAAACAAGACCTTGGAGTACCATCTTTATCGTGAGTTTCATTTATCGAATCACAATACATGAAATCTAAACAATTCATCGGACAAATCCGTCTTCAATCATGGAGTGACTGACAAAAAGTACCAATCATGGAAAAGTTGTTTTCACAATTCAGTGGAAGTTAAAATGATGTGCTGAAAGAACAAGGTTTTTGAGATTACCAATCTTAAACAAGCCATTAAGTTATCATATAATCTCAGGGAAATCTGGGTCAATTTTCCATTCTCATGTTAATCTATGCATCTTTGGTCCCAGGTGATGATCCGGTGATGGACTGGGCAACTAGGCTTCGAATCGCACTAGGATCTGCTAAAGGACTTGCTTATCTTCACGAAGACTGTTAGTCTCTCTTTCTCTCTCTCTCTCTCTCTCTCTCTCTGTAGAGTGTTCGTGGATGTGTCTTTTACGCAAATATTTGTGCAGGCCATCCTCGCATTATTCACCGCGACATTAAAGCCGCTAATATCCTCCTGGATGACAACTTTGAAGCTATGGTAATGCTGTTAACTACAATCATCTATAGTTTAACATCACACATTTTGCATCTGTAATTGAACCATCTTGTGCAATTGATAATCATATAACTATGGTGTTCGATGTTTTCCTTCCAGGTGGCTGATTTCGGATTAGCAAAATTGTCTTCCGACAATTACACTCACGTCTCTACGCGGGTCATGGGAACATTCGGGTAAGAGATTTTTATTTGTCTCGTTATATGAATTGCTGTGTTCAAGTCTACTACGAAGGAGTCCGTGTATGATTGACTTTCACGGGACTGCCTTTTGATCTTGCGATTCATGGCTGAGTCTACTTAGAGTGCATGTTCAATTCTCCCTAATGCAGGTATCTGGCACCAGAATATGCATCGAGTGGCAAGCTGACCGACAAGTCCGATGTTTTCTCTTTCGGGGTTATGCTCTTGGAAATAATTACAGGACGTAAACCTGTGGATGTTCATAATGTGATGGAGGATAGCTTAGTGGACTGGGTATGCTGCTTCTAAATCATTCCTCAGTACAATATCTGATTTACCTGTCAATGAATTATGGCAAGAACAGTGACAAATTCTAAAATGTGAAGATGTGCCTCAGCGAAACTCAATGAGAACGCGATTTTTCCGATCATATAAGCAAAAGGTCATCTGTTTTAGCAGCTTTCCAGTAACAAACTTGTTGGATGATACTCAACTTTAACGTAGTAAGCTTTAGCTAATTGATTTCTCACTGGACTTGAGGAGATTCTGAAATCTGGAATTTGCTTGTGCTTCAGGCTCGACCACTTCTAACGCAAGCGATGGACGATGGGAACTACAATGAACTGGTGGACCCAAGGCTGGAGAACAATTTCAACCCCCATGAGATGGCTCGCATGGTCGCTTGCGCTAGCGCTAGCATTCGTCATTCTGCAAAAAAGCGCCCAAAAATGAGTCAGGTTTGAAACTTCTCTCTGTGAAATCTCCTTCTCTATGACTTCATACTTCATATTAGGAAGAATTTTTAGCCTCTTCTCAATTCCAGCTGCATGTCCAAGTAAACTTTCACTTCAAAAAGTTTCAATTTATATATCTGTTCCTTAGTTATGTCCTTCACTAGATAATCACTTATCAGACATCAATAATTTCAACTTAAGGATTCTAGAGTTGTCGACTGTTCATGCGGCCTATGTCACATGAAATTTCCTGCTAAAGTTCTCTATCCTGCACCCTTTCTTTAAGATTTCGTCCGTTGCTTCTCATGAGACTGCCTGAAGTCATCCATCTCAAATTGGGATGGTGAAATAACAATTCTATGCGTGTGAACAACCATTATGTGGTTTGCAGATCGTGAGAGCGCTCGACGGCGATGCATCCTTGGACGACCTGAACGAGGGAGTGAGGCCCGGCCACAGCTCGGTGTTCGGCACAAATAGCAGCTCCGACTATGATGCGGGCTCATACAATGCCGACATGAAGAGGTTCAGGAAGGTCGCTTTGTCTAGCCAGGACTACGGTAGCAGCGACTTCGGGGCTTCAAGTGGCGAATCTAGGGAGATAGGTCGCTCTCCAAACAAAGCCTAAAAACACATCGAAAAACTTCGAAAAACTTAACGCCAAAAAATAAGAATGGAAAATGCCGTGAAGCGGCGGAAAAAGAAGGAGCATTTTTAATATCGATTTCAATTTGTTATTGCGCACTAATTGTGAGGTTAAGTTAAACGTTCCCATGGTCTTTCCCATGTTAGAATTTCTCTTGTTCTTTCTGGGTGTAACACTCGTTTTATAACACAAATATATGGGCATGTGAGAGCTTATATACTTCAAGAATTGAGCAAAATTAGCTCATTTATTAACTTATATGATGTAATAAGTTGTGATAATGTGTGTCTTCTTACAAAATTGAATTGGACTTTACCAGTATTTGGACTGCTTTTGTTATCCAGCAAATGGTACGTGGAGCAGAGATGCAAGCAAGATTTGTAACCCAAACGTTGGACTCGGCTCCTGCAATGTGAAGTGGAAACTGACCAAAGAAAATACAATTCAACGCAAAGTATGTAATTTAGCTAAACTAAAGAACAAAAGTTAGCAAATTTTATCATGGTTATTTTTTTAGAGAGAGAGAGAAATTGTAATGGCAAAAGCAGTGTTTGGTAGAAAGGGAGGCTAATCTACGGGAATCCATTAGTCAAAAGGAGGATATAGTCGTTCATTAAAATTATCGGTTTGGTTAAATTTGATCGGTTCAATAAGTCGTGAACCGAAACCAAATCGATCAACTACTAACGAAAAAAGTCCCAAATCGAAGTATACCAAACTTAACTAAAACACATAGGCTCCAACACTTGATCGAATTCGTGTGGTCCAATACCATTTTGAAAAGATCGTTTTCTCCTTCGTGCCCGGGCAAACCAACAAACCAAAAGTAGGTGTACTCCCAAATAGATCCTGAAGAACGTGAAAATGTGAAATTTTTGTGTCAATTACAATTAGTTAGGACCAATCAAAGAAGATAATGCACATGGCTGAGAGAGATATAAAGTCAAGGGAGTATCCCTATTATCCTCTCAAGCTCAAAGTAAAAAATAAAAGAAGTCAACTAGCGTTCGGAGAGATCTTGAAAACGCCAAGTAGATGTGTTTGAGAAAAGATTTTAGTTGTCTACTTAGTAGATGCAGTGAAGATGAGTCGTATAGTGCCATGACATGCATGGTACCGAATTAAATGGCAATCGATTTCACTGCATTTGGTGTGCTTATGGAAAATTTCAATGTGTGCTATTTGGACAGCATTCTGATTGTTGCTACATAAGACAGTTTACAATGATGGACTCCCATGTCTTCCAATAACCATTGCAATCATAATAATTTTGATGTTGTATTAGCAATAGTATGATATTCTACTTCTGAACTAGAGAAAATGATGGTGGTCTGTTTCTTGTTACGCCACAAAATAAGAGAGTTACCAAGGAAAAACAAATAGCCTATAGTAGAGCGACGATTCCGGGGGTCATTAGCCCAATCAGCATCATAATAAGTTGTCAACTTTAAGCTAGAATAAGCAGAAAAGTGAAAATCATAAAATAAGGTATTTTTGACGGAACAAAGAATCCAAAAGATTAGAAAAATGAGTTGTTTGTGGCTTTGCTCAAACTGACTAACAACGTGAACCTCATGAGCGTTGTTAGGACGAGTAACGGTGAAATATAAGATTGCTCATCAATTGTCAATAAAAGTGTGGGCTCGGAAAGTGAATTCCATCTTTAGCATCAAATTTGGCAATCGTATCAATAGGAGTAGGAACAATGTTGTTGTCAATGAGTCTTGCTTGAGAAAAAAGATCCATGTCATATCTAGCTTGAGAAAGATAATAGATGGAGGAATCTGAAGTAACTTCTAAGCCAAAAAAGTAGATGAGTTACTCAAAATCTTTCATTTCAAACTATTGACTAAAGAATTATTGGAGTTTTGAAATGCTAGTATGATCATTTTCAACAATAACCATATCATTCACTTATATGAGCAGCTATATAGATTCATGTGATATTTGTTCAATAAAAAGAGTATGGTCATAAGGATTTGATTTGATGCTGAGATATTTCATGATTGCGCGAAACTTGGTATATCATGCACAATGAGCTTGTTTCAGAAAATATAATGCTTAATGTAATTGACACAATTTGTTGTAAGAATGAGTGTATATTAAGGAGGCACCATATAAATATCCTCATTGAGATCGCCATTTTAGGAATGCATTTTTGACATCCATCAAGAATAGATTCCTATGACTAAACATGACAATAACAAGAAGATTGCGAACAGAAGTAAGATGTGCAATAGTAATGGTCTCTTCATAATCAATTATGTATTCTTAAATAAAACCTTTTGCTACTGGCCAAGCTTTGTAGTGATCCATGGTGCCATTGGCCTTTGTTTTGATTTTAGGGAAAAAGCCACCAAAAACTCTAAACTTTATAAATTATGACACATTTACCAAAAACTTTTTTTTTTTGTGACACAAAAAACCCCAACTTTACCATGTATAACATATTTACTTTAAACTTTTTTCCATGACACCAAGAACCCTAAATTTAGACTTGTGTTATACATCTATTTCAAACTTTTTTTTTTTTTGATACCCGTCTAGGTTAAGCGTGTCACACTTGACAAATTTGGGGTAAATGTATCACATAAGGTTGGGGTTTTTGGTGTCACAAAAAAGTTTAAAATAAATGTGTCGCGGTAAGCAAAGTTTGGGATAATTAGTGGCTTTTACCCTTAATCTTATACACTCATTTACAACTTATAATAGATTTACCAAAATGCAAATCAACCAAATCCAAAGATCGATGTAGTCCATAGAGCATTTGAACCCCTCCATGTTGGGTAGACATTATAGGAGTTCTTAAAGCTTTTGGGAAAATGCGCTTGTTTGTGATTATTTCAAAAAATACTTTTTTTGTGACATTAAAAATCCAAAAAAAATTCCGTGACACTAAATTTTTTGGGCAAATGTGTCGTACGGATACAAGTTTGGAGTTTTTGGCATCACAAAATAAAAGTTTAGGCTAAATGTGTCACATTGCACATCTCGTCCGTAGGGTAAATGTGTCACAATGTTACAAAAAAAGTTTGGAATAAATGTGTTATAGTTGGTAAAGTTTGGTATATTTAGTAGCTTCTACCCTTAATCTTATACACTCGTTTACAACTTATAATAGATTTACCAAAAGGCAAATAAACCAAATCCAAAGTTCGACGTAGTATTACATAGAGCATTCTTGTAACACATAATCCTTGCATGAGCCAATATTGCCATGCGTATCACGTCAAGATGCGAAATATAATTTGCCAACATGAAGAGCAACTATTGTGATTTGCTTTATTTTGTGAATTCTTTTTTTCAGTTCCTCTTCTTCTTCCTTTAATTAGTCACCTGCCATGGTGATTGTCGATGACCTTGCTAGACCGACCTAGAAAAAGAAGAAAGAGAAGAATGTAATAAAATTGTAAAAAACTTAAAAAAATTTAAGTCATAAAAATATTTAAAGATTGCACCGAATGCATTTCTATTCTATCTAGGGAGCAAATCAGAGAACAAAATTAGAAAAAAAAATTATTTTTGAACAAAATATATTTTTAAAAATAGAATAGTTACTAAAAACACTTTTTATTTATATTTTTGGTCAGAACCAAACGCACTCAAGCCAAAATTCACAAGTTCTGTCTGCCCTCTTTACTTGACAAGGTGATCTTGGCTTATTCTATTAATTTATTTCTTATCCACCTTCTTCTCCTCCCCCCAGCTGGCAGTCTATAAAATCCCCCTTTGCCGAAAATCCAGGTTCCCCATTTTCGGCCGCGAGAGAGAGGGGAAGGAACGCATCGCAAAGCCATAACAGCCGCCGCCGATCGGCGCCGCCGTCGCAATCGCCGCCGCATCGCCGATCGATGCGTTTTCTCTCTCGAGTCGGATCCGCCTGAGGCCTTTATATCTCCTCCTCCTCTTTCCTTCCTCCTCCTTCTTCGCATAAACCCTAGCTCGAGCTCGCCATGGGGGACTACAACGACGCCATGATGCGCAACCAGAACGCCGCCGTCCAGGCCCGCACCAAGGCCCAGAGCCGCGCCAACGTCCTCCAGCTCAAGCTGGTCCGTCCCACTCTGACCCCCCTCTCTCTCTCTCTGCGCGTCGCTCTTTTGCTTTTGTCGCGATTCCCTTTCGGCTTGTGCCGATTTTGGGGTTTTGCTGGTTTCGATTGTTCAGGCGTTGCCTTTTTGCGACGTCGATTGGGGGAATAGACTCTTAATCTCTGATCGAGGATGATTTGTTCTGGATCTTTACGATATCGTGATTTGTCGGGGTGTTCTTTGTGCCTGCCCTGTCGATGGAGGAATGGGACCTTGAAGTTGCTCGATCGAATTTGCGAAGTGACACCGAGGACGGCTTTTTCGAGTTTCTGCAATCTCTTCCCTAAATCTCACTTCGATATCCATCTTAGACGTTCGAAACCAAAAAACCTAGGAGAACTTTTACATCTTTCTCAGATTATGCATCGAATTGGTTCTTATGTGTTGACAGCTCCTTATTTTGCCAATTCTCCCTACTGAGTTAATCTGTTGAGCACGTTGGTGCCTGTGCTTAACGGAATTTGTTGAGCGGATATTGATGGTGTTCGATTGATTTGCAGATTGGGCAAAGCCATCCCACTGGTTTGACGGCTAATCTGTTGAAGCTTTTTGAGCCTCGACCTCCACTTGAATACAAGCCACCTCCGGAGAAAAGAAAATGCCCGTCATACGCAGGTACTGCTTATACTCTATCGATATTGAGTAAATGTTGTAATGTAGATGTTAAGTAAATAGGAATTCATGCTGCTCTTGTGTTTTGGTAGGGATTGGGCAGTTTGTCAGTCATTTTGCTGAACCTGGTGATCCTGAGTATTCTCCGCCTGTCCAGAAGGCTGAGACCCCTGTAAGAATGTTAATGTTTTTTTGTCATCTTCAAATCTCTTTGCAAAAGAACTAGTGCTTGTGACGATTTCTCTTCTTGTTTAATGCATTCCACTGTCTTTGCTTTGCCTAACTTTGATGGCTTTCCTTTTTTTGCTATCATATTTCATATCTTTCTTTTGTCACCTCAATAATTGGATTCTTGAACATCTTGCTTAATCTGAGGCTATAGTGTTTTACAAGATTGGGTTTGTTAATTCAGAATGTCGGAGTTCCTCCATTTAGTGAAGCAATCTCATGTTGCATCCTTTAATTTCAATGTATCATTATACTTCCTCTATTTGATGGATACGTCCACTTTACATTGATCGATTTCCTTCAACCAACTGCTTGAATAAGTCCATATTTTACATGCCCACCGCTGGTTGTAAAAGCATATAAATGTCTTTTATAACCTCTAATATGTCTTGTTTATTATTCTGGCCTAATCAGCTCATATGTTTTAGTCTGTTTACTCACTCCTCTATATACGCACCTGCTGTCCTTTCAATGACACTATCTTTCCTCTAGTATTGAGTCTCATCTAACTATAATGCTGTCTCATGCATGCTGGAGCATTTCATTTAACAATGAGAAACTAGAAATTAGCAGCTCATCATTTTCACTGTCCAATTTTGTCATGTTCTAAGGTGAAAAAAATGTGAATTAACTTTCAGTGAATAAGTGTGAGAAGTGAATTAACGTTGAATTTTTATAAGTAAATGAACTTGTGATGGATGAAAAAGCCTAATAATGTTAAGTGGCTGATGGAAAGTGACATTTTAAAACTAGGGCATTTCATGAAGTTGAACCTACCTGAAAAGTTTGTCCCAGTCACTTTTTTGTTGGTGGCTGCAGGATATGCCTCAGATCTTTTCCCTTTGCTTCTATTAATTTCTGAGAAACTTATTGTGTTGTGTTTCTTTATTTTGTGACAGACTATGTAATAATGTTCATCTTACACACTATTTCATTATAAGAGGAACAGCTTGATTGTTAGCTCTGGAATAATTGGCACTTCTCTGTTTTCTTGCTCTTATATGTTGTGTATCGTCTTCTTGTCATGTTCAATTGATTTAGGCTCAGAGAAGGGCTAGAATCCACAATTTGCGTCTGGAGAAGGGTGCTGAAAAGGCTGCTGAGGAGCTTAAGCAATGTACCTTTTTCCTTCTTGTCTTGTAAAGTGGATGATTGTTTCCATATAATTTAATGTTTTATGGTTTTCTGGCAGATGATCCAAACAATGATCCAAATATTTCAGGAGATCCTTACAAGACACTTTTTGTTGCTAAGCTTGTGAGTGTTGTTTGCTAGTGGTATCAAGGTTTTTGCTTTCATTAATTATTGGGCTGATGAGAATAACTTGTCTTTGTTTTCTCTTTGTTGCAGAGCTATGAAACTTCTGAAAGTAAGCTTAAAAGGGAGTTTGAATCTTATGGGCCGATAAAACGGGTAGGTACATCTGAGAATCCCTGTGCGGGATTGGTAAGAACAATATTTGTATCGCTGCTTTTGATCAACCATTTTGTATTTGAAATTTCATCAAAAGTTCGTCTCAAAGTTCTCTCTCTCTCTCTCTCTCTCTCTCTCTCTCTCAAAAGAAAAAAGCAAAACCAATGTTGATGCATTTGCTGTTCTTATTTTCATGCAATCATGTTAAGTTATGCAAGTTTGAGGGTAAGTGGTTGTTGTATTCATTCTTTGTGAAATTTGAACATGGTAGCTCCACTTGTTTGCAAGACCTCAATACGGTTCCGTTCAACTTTGATCTGTGAATTGCGGTAATCTGTTTCCTCACTATGCTGGTTTTCTTGAACTTTGTAAATAATTTTGCTGCACCCATTCATGTTCTTATTTGGACTTTGGGGGAAGGATTAGCCCGCATAGTCTCTCATATATATCCTCAACAGAGTGTAAAGTCATTGACAATGGGGCTGCTTCTTTTTCCAAGGTTTTCCTGCGGATGGAATGGTCTTTTTCTTTTAATTGGGTATTGATTTTAGGAATTTCTCTAGGTTAGTCTATCTGATCCAACAATTATTATGGCTTGAGAAATATCTGGTAAGGCCCGTCTATCTTTACCTCTCTAAATCTCCGTGTCTTTGGACACTGGTAAGGTTGTTTTCTCTTCACTTGTCAAAGTAAAAAAGGAAAGAAAAGTGAGCAAAGGAGGGTCTCCTCTTCTTGCCCCCTTCATTTATGTGGGGGTGTGCTGGTGGCTCATGAATTTGATTGCACACTTGCTTCGTCGTATATGGCATGCATCGTGCCTTTTTGGCCTTTTTTCCTCAAGCTATCCGAGGGGTTGAACTTCTCTTTCTGCAATAGGTAAAGGATATAGGGAGTATCAGCTTCTATTCCTCTTTTACTCGGATTTCCAGTAACTGATTTTTTCTGCTAATCGGGATTTTGCTTTGGCTTTAAAGGCTCAAAAATCTATCAGCAGTTGGAAACAAGTCCTGGTATTTCCTGCGTTTAAATTCCTTGTTAATTGTTATTAGAAAAAAAATAAAATTGTCCCCTGGTAAGGGAAGGTTAGTTCAAGTTGAATTCAGTTTTCCTGCGATTCTGCTGGTGATGCACTTTGCCATGGGAGGCCCTATTGATTAAAGGTGAGCACGGCTAATGAGGCAAAGTGCCTGTTTGCCGTGCCATTTAGGATTACTGTTTGTAGGCTAATTTCTAGTATGTCATGCAGTCAATCAAGGTTCTACATGTTTTTCAGTCATGAGATCTTTTGATTTATTGTTTGAGTTTGACTTTTCTAGGTTCGGTTGGTCCAAGATACAGTGTCGCAAAAACCAAAAGGCTATGCTTTCATTGAGTATCTGCACACTCGGGACATGAAAGGTTGCTTCAGCTTGGCCCTGTGACTTTCTTTTTCCCTGCATCCTGGATGACCCAGTTTGGCCTGATTGAATATACTTTGAATATGGTTCACGTCCTTCTTTGATCATTGATGGCATATGTCTGCAGCTGCCTATAAACAAGCGGATGGAAGGAAGATTGATGGTAGAAGGGTACTTGTAGATGTTGAACGTGGTAGAACAGTTCCAAATTGGCGACCTCGCAGACTAGGAGGTGGACTGGGGACGAGTCGTGTTGCGGTTGGAGGTGAAGATGCTAGTCAGAAGCAGGCTGGGAGGTAAACTAGCTTCATGACTTTTAACTTATCTTCTGATAAATTATAGTGTTAAAGTTGCATAACTTGCATAACGGCTTAGACTGTGATTCGGGTGGGAAATGAACAATAGACATAATGGTAGAAGTGCAAAAGTTGTATATCATCTATTCATGTAAACTATGTTAAGTTTAGTGGAGAATCAGCTGGTTATCCTGTATGATCCTGATATTGCCTCTGAAATGACCCGACATTTTATCTTGCTAGTTTCAGAAAACCTACAATTATAGGTAGGCTGGTTATGGAGCTCCTCAAATTTCAATAGAAAATGAGAAAATATTCTTTATTGTCTCTTCTGTTGATTCTTATCTTTAATCTTTTCTAAATTTCTTTCTTCTGATTAAAAGCAACTCTGACCTGATATACTTGTGACAAATCTTTAAGGGAGCAACCACCATCTGGAGGACCCTCTAGATCGGAGGAACCAAGGGCACGAGAAAACCCATATGAGAGGTTAGAATTGCTGCCCCTTTTTTAATCCCATTACTGTTCAGTTCACATGGCGAAGTATGTTTCTTAGTATTGGTCAAAATAGCGAAACTCATTTTGGTATATGCGATTTTTAAGACACCCATAAACTTGAACTGTTAGAGATAATTGTAAAATTACAAAGTTTACTAGACTTTGTAAGTTTATATTTTAGCGAGACTGTCCTTATCGAATTTCTAACTTCTTCCAGTCCATGCAAATAGTCAGGTGTCTTTGCTCAGACCAATCCAACCAAGCTTGAAGTATTGCCCTTTTATTCGTCTACACGACAACAACCAAAAGGATTGTTTATGTAGGAAGAGAAATATGCTGAATGAACTAAATAATGACCAAACTGCAACAAATGCTTCACAGAGAACCTGTTTACATGATATACCATGAAAACAGAAACTGTTCCCACTAATTAGACCTATAATTGTTACAGAATAAATGAAAGTTTACTGAAAAATGAAAAAAATTGTAAAATCCCGATTATTGAGAGGTGAAGAAGTGTCACTCATAATTCACCACTGTCAATCTAGAACTCCATGAGATACAATGATGAGGGCGTCTGTTGTAGGCATGGCTTCATGTTGGTTTGTTTGAAGGTGCTTGTCAGCATAGTTGTACTACAGTCAGTGCCTGTTTATGTGAATGGAGTCAAGTTGAGGCACCACACTGTCCCTGTGGTTGGACTGGCTGACTTCATTAGGGAAACAGTGCATTTGCCGAAAGCACCGTGTAATGCCCTTCCATCTGGTTTGGGCCTTAATAAGCCCAAAAGGACAAGAAAGATTCAGTATATGATGAAATGGTCTCATCAACACCCAAGATATGAATATATTGTTTATACTGAGTCACTTGCAATTCTAGGACGAGTTCTCTTATCTCATGTTTTTAATTGAGCTCACAAGGTTTCTGAGATCTGTCACGCTAGAGTGATTTTAACCATGTTGGTAGCTTGTTGCAGGTGGATGATAAAATGTGTTAAACTCTTGTTTCGTAAATTATCTTGCAGTTATCAGATGACATAAAAAGTGTCTCATCTATAGGAGCTCACCTGCTTATAGTCTATATGTCTTGATATGTTGCTGACCTAGGAGAAAATATTCTTTGTAGGGAGAAGTCTCGGGAAAGGGGAAGAGAGAGAGAGGGAGAACAGGAAAAGTCCCGTGAGCGGTCTCATGATCGGCCAAGAGATCGTGATCGCAGAGAAGATAGGCACCACAGGGACCGTGGCCGTGACCGGGATAGGGATGGAGAAAGGGATCGTGGCCGTGATCGTGACCGTGGCCGCGGTGACCGTGATAGAGACCGTGAACGTGATCGTGATCGTGACCGTCGTGATCGCCCTCGTGAGAGGGATAGAGAAAGGGATAGGGAAAGGGAGTATGAAGTTGACCGCGATCGGGACCGTGGCCGTTCTCATGACAAGGAAGCAGCAGACTATGATCGCGTTGAATCGAAGCATGATCGGGAGAGGCATGCAGGGAGGGAGCGAAACTATGATCGTGCTGAAGCCGAGGAGGATCAAGGATATTACAGACATTTGGAGCATGAGCCAGGGCAGTTGGAGGCTGACCGTGACTACGAGCATTACGATGCCTATGAGCACCATGGAGAACGGGGACGCTACGACCACTCTAGCGACCGTCGTTACGGTCATTATCCCGAGGATGCTCATCGCTATGATCAGATGGATGAGGACAACTATCACTACGATCGCAGTGCCAGTAGAGACCGTGATCGGGAGTAAAGATGGAGAGGGTTCATATCTGCAGAATCAACAGAATGCATGCGCTCTTTTCCCCTAGTTACTTTGAATTTGCTGGATCGTTTCGTGGGTGTTGCGCTTTGTTTATTCGAAAGTGTCGTAGACTGTGTGGTTTGTGAAACAAGACAGAAATGGGTTTTTGGGGACTTCTAATTTGAATTTTCGTGTTTTTGTTTATTAAAGGATTGGCTGCCTAGGCACATGCTGTGCCTTTTTTTCTATGTTTTTAACTTGGCGGTTTGAGACCCAATAATAGATCTGCATAGGCTTGCTTATTACTATTAGCAATTACCATGCCCGAGCTGCAGTAAATACCAAAAGTAAGAATTGGATAAGCGATTTATGCTGGAAATATTGAGGCGTTTGATAAGGGTCCAAATGATGGGGAAGCATGTCGTGCGAGGATATGGTGGGGACTGTAGGGTTGGGCTCGTGGTATGTCCTGGACAATTGATTCTTTTGTCGATGAAACGCAGCAGCTGAAACAGGTGCGGGTTGAATCACTTGGGCTTTGGAAAATGAGAAAATGGGCTTTAGAACGGTACGGAATGCCGATGAGTTGCTTGTGAAGAAATAGTAGTTGGCGGTCGTGTTGCCTATGAACGTCTGGGAAGGCTAATTATGTTTTACTTGAGCTGAGGCTGGCCTATTCCCGATGAGACACGAGAACACGATTGGAGCCCGGCAGTAATTTGCCGAGAGAAAACCGAATTCGACCCGTCATGACTTAATTCCACATTGACAGAGTCGACGCGTTTATGCTCATTCTCAATGGAAAATTTGTAATGTCACATAATGACACGACAATCAATTTGGTAAAATTTCATTTGATGAGAACATGGTGCCTTCAGTCAAGTCCTTCAGGCAGGAAAAAGTACTAAAAAAATTCTAAACTTGTTGCATTAGTACTAATTCAATCCTAAACTTTTAATTGGACTAAATCTTTTTCACATTAATGCCAATATAGTCATAATTCTTTTAATAACCTTTTCACATTGGTACTAATTTAGTTTGTTCGGTCAATTTTGGCCAGTCGGTACTAATGTGGGCACTAGGCCTGCGTTGGAAATTTTTAAATAATTTTATTTATTTTTTTCAATTTATTTTTATTAATTTTGTTCTTGTCTTTTTTTTTTTCCTTCTTTTTCCTCCTTCTTAGACTTTCCTTGCAGTGGCCGATAAGTCTCTTTTGACCACTAGTTGGTGTCCACGTTAGCACCGGCTAGCCAATATTGGCTAGATGGATTGAATTAGTACTAATGTGAAAATATTTAGTACTAAATTAGTCAAATTAAAATATTTATGACTAAATTGATAGAAATGTGAAAAGATTTAAGATTAATAAGTCCATCGAAATGTTTAGAACTAAATTAGTATTGATGCAATAAGTTTAAGACTTTTTTTGGTACTTTTCCCTCTTTTGGCATGAGACTTGTGAGCCTTGTATCCAACTATAACAATAGAGGTACCATTTGATTCGGGAAATTAAACCAAAAATTCATAAAATTATTATACTTATGCCAATTCAATTATTTAAACTTTTCAGTTGCATCAATTCAATCATAAACATATTTATGCTTTGTTAATTGAGTCAATTTAGCCAATTTTAACCAAAAACTTATTAATATAGATGCTGGTAGTGCTGCATAGGATGGCATGCATTGACATGGATTTTTTTAAAAATAATTTTCTTAAAAATGAATTTTTAAATATTTTTTTTCTTTTTAACTTGTTCTTTCTTTCTTTTCTTTTTTTTCCCTACCAAGTCTAGTGACAATTACAAGAACGAGGTCACTAGGTGAGGGCTGACAAGGGTTGTCGACCCTCGACTAATGGCTGGCAATGGTCCTCTGACCCTCTCTTATGATCGGCAAGGGTTGCTAGTGACTCGTTAGTGTTAGAAGAACAAAAAGGAAAAGAGAGAAAGATAAAAAAAAAAAAAAAAGAAAAAAAAGAAAAAAGATAAAAAGATTATGAATTATAAAAATTGAGATCATTTTTAAAAGATTATAAAAATTGACTTAATAGACTCAATTGACAAAACATGAAAATGTTTGAGGCTCAATTGACATGATTAAAATATTTATAATTGAATTGGTATGAGTATAATAGGTTTTTGACATTTTTTGTATTTTCCCCATTTGATTTTGACATTTTCTCAACCACTTGGTATACGCCACCAACTCTCTCAATTGTGCTCTTTATAACTTGCTTTAATACCACTTGTCATGAGCTGGTACTAAACATTGTGATCATGTTGTACTTATGCTTCCTTTGACTCGTTTTCCCTAGCTTTTTTTTTTTTCTTAAATTTGATGCGTAACGATTTAACTTGAAATTGATAGAATTGATACTCTCCTTCACTCATTTTTAACAACATTTTTTTTTAAATTTTTGTTTAATGCGGTTGAGACATTTCTATGATGATATTAAATAACACAATCGGTCAACATGATCAAGACACACAAGCACGAATTGCGACAGTGTATTTACTCAAATGTTCACCTCCCACTCAAGAATATAACACCGATCATCATCCTCTGTCGCTTTAGATAATGTAGTAACAATTGATTGGTTCAATTCTATAATGTTATAACATTGGATTGGTTACTGATACATCAAGAAAATGTTATATCTCAGTACAATTTAAGTAGAGTGCCAATCATGAGTGATGGGACTGATGGTACGACGTTCTCAATTGAATCTGTAAGTGTACTTAGGTCGTTTTTTAGTTGGTCTTGTTAACAACTACGATCAAAACCTTGATGGATTGTTTAACTTCAAGCGTCGTCCATTGTAGATTGGTAAGTGTATTTGAAGATACCACATTCATTCTAGCCATGCAAACTCAACTACTATTTGCCGTCAAGTGCAAGCCAACAATCAAGATTACAGTCTTAAACTTACACAATATATTGTTCAGCACGTTGTTGTCTGATGGTCTAAACTTTTAGATAAGCTGACTGTTTTATGAACTCAAAAATTAGATAGCATCGAATCGGATTTTCGTACCCATTTCTCTTATTTTTGGGTTTCACTTGCAGCATCATTCTCTTTTCGAAAGAACACTACATTTTCCATGATAAGACCTCTCCTGCTTGTCATTTTCAATATATACCTTCTAGCAACCAAATAAAAACGAATCGCAACAGTGGCTCCTCATGTTAGCAGATTACATGCCACATCTTGACGCGATACGCGTGGTATTCTTGGCTCATGCCGGGTTATATTTGTTGCGGGAATGCTCTACGGAGTACCAGATCGATCGCGAGACGGCGCTTGTTGTTTTTATCCGAGCTTCAGTAGCGGAGAAGAAGGAGACGAAGATGGTGTTCGTCGAAACGGGCGATGGACGAACCTTCTTCACGGGATTATTGCTTGGGCCATGTACCTCTTCCCATTTCGGTACTTGTCTTCACCAGAGACATGATCATCTCATATCCATGCAAACGAACACAGAAGGAGACTCGCTTGTGATGCTTCCTGGAAATTTCCCGGAAATTCTGTCTCGATTTTGTTTTGTTCTGGAGAGTCTTGTTTAGAATGTTCACTGTTGGAAGTGACGGACGAGTGAAGAAACTGAACACTCGTTGTAACTTGTGAGTTTAGTTTTCACGTGAAATGGATTTGCTTGATCATATATGCATTAGTAACAGCTGCATCAACACCATAGATCAGGTTTTGGAATTTCATCTGGAGAAGTTTGAATTCCAATCGGAGTGTCGTGGAGATGATATGTATGAAGGCAGTCAAGAAAATAGCATATTCAGTCACATTCCGCAAGATAATTTTGGAAACGACTCTAATTGATATATGAGTATCGCCCGAGAATTAAAAAAAGAAATTATTATGGGCGGTAAATACGATGTGAGTCCTAATTTTTTGGGTCGATTTCGTTGGTAAGAATTGATTATAAATGAACTTAATTTATGGATCTTAGGAAATATAGGAATCAGTGAGAAACTAGATGCAGGCAGGCAGGTTTGCGTTAGTAGCAGAGATTGTTGAAGGTGAAAGTATGATATTGATGGTAAAAATAATCACTATTTTCAGGAGCTCACAAGAAATGAAAGATTTTAAAGGAGACATGTGCAGGACACAAATCAAAATTGCTAATGTGCAATTATCTGACATTTCTTTGGAATTTTTGTCAAAGATATATACGAAATTTACTATATCTTGCCTTAATTGTGTATATACAAAATTAACAGTAATTGATACTGTATATAACCGTAAATCAACTTTAAAAGTGAAGTCAAGTCAATCGAGTTGAGTTCCGCTTGAAGTTAAAAAGTAGTTTCTCGAGATTAGTTCAAACTTTCGAAACGAAGCTCGATAAAGCTTTGAGTATATCAGTAAGTGATACATAATGGAATTGACGTGAAGCTTGAGTATCTACTTCATCCAACTCCGTAACACTCCTAGGTAATGGGTTGGGACTCCGACTCTCTGTTCCCAAGGTTAACTATGGAACCTGTGAATACGTCGAAAAAATGTGACATGGACGGACAAGGTTTTAATGTCCCGTATTATCGAAAGAGAAAAAATAATGAAAGTGAAATACACAGAATATCCGACATCCCCTTTTTATCTTGGATTCTAGAAATAGCTGATTCCACCAGAATTTGTACGAGAGAGTAATGGTGTTGACAGATATTCAATCTGGGAGCGGCGGATGCCATGAAACTTTGTCGTGCAAGCGATAGTTCGTGCATGCCCCTCCAGCAGTCGTCGACTTTTTCAAGCCACGCTGCTATCCTGCTGGGGAGAGATTTGAACTTGGAAATCCTGCGTAGTTTCGCACGAACGTGCAGGCATCAGCCTCTTCCGATCTTTCCCGATCTGACGCCTTCGACCCTCACTTCAGTGGGCTCGTAAGAGGGTCGCGAGTTGCTGTAAGAACTGGACAAAATAAGTTAATCGTTGCTGCCGACTGTCTTGTCGTGGCAGGCCTCAGCTTCCACGAAGTTTCAAGAACAGTACCCGAACTGAAAGTGACGATGCATCCTTCGACCTCCCTTCACTTCGCTTCACTTCGCTTTCCCGCTTCTCTCTTCCAAATCCCGTCATTCGAAAACCTTTTTGTGAACTTGGAATTCCGTTGCTTGGCGTACACCAGTACTTATTACTTACGAAAGATTAATTAGCATAGAGTTCGATCTCCCGTTTTCATCTTTCTAAAATCCCCGAATTCGGTGCTTTAGTCGATTGTGAAATAGACAGTAAATCGCTTCTGAGCATGCTCCAAAATACCCAACATAAGTTATTGGATTGACTTGTTTGATTAATCGATACGCTTGACCATTTGCAAGAACGTATTATATCTTACAACCACGATGAGTTCCGGAGCATGCTTGCTGTAGCTTATTATTTGATAAGTTAGTGAGATACATGACAAACCAAAAAATTGTCGCTTTCCCTTTATCAACGCAACATTAATGATCTGATATGGACTTTCGTTTTCTTCAATTCTTGAATAACCTGCTTCACGTGGGACAGAAGCAACAATTTGGAAGTAAAAATACGAAAGCGCTTAATAAATGTTGGGCCCCAATTTAACCTCAATAAATGTTATTTAAGAAGAGCGTGGGCAGTTTTGTCTTCAGTAAAATTGAAATAAAAGAGAAGGAAGAAAAAAAGGTGAAAAATCATCTTAAATCAACAGTGGGATCCACAAGAGATAATATAGTCAATTCAATGTGATCAGAGGTGTTACTAGTAAAAAGTGAAAATGGGGCCTGCCTTTTCCTAACTTAAAATGGAAAGATAATTTCAATATGAAAAAAAATCTTAAATGGGAAGGACGAATAAATAATTGGACCACAAGCTTCGGGGGAGAGAGAGAGGTAGAGGATTTATAAATGTAAGAAGAGATGTACTGAAGAGTGCACCTTCATAGAATTCATGCAGCAGCTTCCCACAAACAACTCCAGCAACCCTGCACAGAAACGATAGGCCTAAAAGAAGAGCGACTAGCAATATCGAAGCTAACCGAGAAGCTGAAGAAAAAGCACTTCTTCTTACCATCTTTGTTTCCATGGCGGCTCGAACCATGGTGAACCCGAGAGCATTAGTAGCGTCAGCAGCAGCATTAGCATGGTTTCTGTTGTTTACGAGTCTCATCATCTCTGGCCATGCTGCGCGTGCTGAAAGACCATTACTACATGATAAAGTGCTGGAGGTCTCTGTGGAGGACACGGCGAGACCAGGGTTCTTGGTTAGAGCTGTTAATTTCTTGTGGCAGAGCGGGAAGTCCTCTTATGAGCCAGTTTGGCCTGTGAGTTCTGGTTCTCTTCTCTGTTCTTTGAAACTTCGATAATCTTTGTCGTGTCTTGACTTTAGAATGTAACATAACACGAGATGAAACATATTGACAGGAAATGGAGTTTGGATGGAAAATAGTGGTGGGATCGATAATCGGCTTCTTTGGCGCAGCACTGGGTAGTGTTGGTGGGGTTGGTGGCGGTGGAATATTCGTGCCGATGCTCACTTTGATCATTGGCTTCGACCCGAAGTCCTCTACTGCCATCTCCAAATGTCAGTATATCTATGCATTTTCTGCTTTCTCCTACTTCTGAGCTTCAACAAGACGATCCATCCATTAGTATGCAATTTCCTACAATCATGTTATGAATGTCCTACATGTTCTGATTTTCCCAAACAAAGCTTTTCAACTTGGCATGGTTCATGAATGAGTTGAACATTTCTAGAAAACGGTGCAACAATTGGATGCGCAGGAATGTATATGCACGAGTAGTTCGATAAGGATGCAAAAGCAAGCCGGTGCCTTGATACATACCATCTTACTACTGCATATCTTGTCACTATAAACCTACATAAGTACATACGTATATTGCGTACCTTACTCTTGAAAAAACTTCTCTTCTGAAAGGTATGATAATGGGAGCAGCGGGATCGACCGTCTACTACAATTTGAGACTCAGGCACCCGACGCTGGACATACCCCTCATAGATTACGACCTGGCTTTGCTCTTTCAGCCCATGCTCATGCTAGGAATCAGCATTGGAGTGGCCTTCAACGTCATGTTTGCTGATTGGATGGTCACGGTGCTGTTGATCATTCTCTTCATTGGTAATGATAGATCTTATGACAAATTCTAATGCATCTATCAAATCTTATGACAAATGCTAATTCATCAAACTTCGGTGTGTGCATGCATGTTCTCATAAGTCACTCCTGAGGCTCAATTAATAAATGAATAATATGCACAAGAGGTCGTCCTAGGAGAATCTGCTTCCAGCTTTGCCTACCATGCTTATCTTCTAGGATATACTAAAGCAATGCATCGTTCTGGAAATAACCCGATGATATTTACAAGTTCATTCTAGAAATGTATTCAGAGCAATTTAAATCACAGGTACTTCAACGAAGGCATTATTTAAAGGCATTGATACATGGAAGAAGGAGACGCTGATGAGAAAGGCAAGTTTCTGCGCTTCATTTATTGTAAAAAGCCCCCAGTCATCTTCACTGGACAAAGATTTTGAGATTCTTCGTGATTTTCAGGAACAAGCCAAGCTGATGGAAGCAGAAGCAAAGCAAGATGGTGAGTTGATATGATCTGTTCCAAACATAAACATTAGTCATTTCTGTTCCAAAAATAAAACTTAATCACCAAAACGTATCTACATCCTGGACGTACAGGATCTTTATAAGTCACTCGTTCTAGAAACAAAAATTAGACCTTTCATTTTGAGGAAAGATGGAGGCTATTTTGGAATTAACGAGAGAATGTAATGTGCTACCTCTTAAATCGCAGAAGGTTCCAAGGAAGATTACAAGCCCCTGCCCAGTGGCCCAGCTACCTCACGTGATGAAAAGGTAATTCAAGTTCTCCGTCTTCCTACAGCTTTACATTGTCTCTGTAATCTCAAGCCGTATAATGATTTTCATAAATGTTGTACCATCCTTCCCCGTCTTTGGTAGGTTTCCCTCGCAAAGAACATCTACTGGAAAGAGTTGTCCTTGCTTCTTTTCATATGGGTAGCTTTCCTAGCTGTGCAGATCGTTAAGGTAATTAACTTCTTCATTAAATACTTCTACATTAAATAATCTAATTTTCTTTTTTTCAGAATTTCCACCTATTCGACTGGATTTTTTTCTTTTGTCTTTAAAGAAATAGCAACTGTTGATTAAATATTCACCAAATCCAAAACAAGTGTCTAAATCATGTGGTTTGTAAGATTTACTTACGCAAACTTCATTCTTTAGTCTACCTGCTCTGACTTAAACCCTTCTTGTCTGCATATTACCATGAGATTCTCTCTCCTGTGCTGAATGTATTATCCTTCCATGCTCCTTGCAGACGTACACAAAGACCTGCTCAGTCAAGTATTGGATTCTGAACTCTTTACAGGTAAAGGGAATAATCAGGCGCAGGCCTCTATCAGTTGTTGCCATTTTCATGTAAGGAAGCTTAACTGCACATCATAGATTCGCATGTATAAACTCTACAAGATCTTAATGGATAATGTGGAATGTGATCACCAAACTATATGAGAGGAAGGTATAGAAATTTCATGCAAAAATCAGTGAGAGCAAATTGTTGTTAAACAACCATTTTCAGTAACCTGTAATCTGTACTATATGCTGATGTGCTCAAAGTTATAAAAAACCACCCTCTGATATGTAAAAGAAAAAAGATGCCGAAGGTTCTGATTTAGTAAAAGGGCTTTGATATGCATTTCCTAGGATTTGAAAGAATCGCTTGTTTAATCGCCCAAAAATAGATCAGAAAAACCCTTTATAAACTTTGTAAATAAAAAAGAAGTCCATCAAACATGTACATACACTATATGAAAATCGCCACTGCTGTCTATATTCTTCATCTAGGATAAGATTTTTCTTTAGGAAGACGTGTGATAACAACGATCTTAACAAACCAAATTTGGATTGCCTAATAGTCTTGAAGATTTAGCCATAAAGACCACAATGAATCTCGATGGTCAGAAACAAAGTGGGGCATCATCATTTATACAAACAAACAGTAATTTCACAAATAAATCCTTGAAGCGGGTGAAAGAAAGTCTCAAGTGGAGTTACGAGCAAACATCAAGCATATTGTGGAGCCTGATCTCATTGTAGATGACTTAGAATACCCATTTGTCCTCAAGTTGAATTTCGAAAACAGAGAACATGTGCATAAGTGAATACCTTATCCTGACAAAGTTCAGACCAGTTCAGACACTGTAGTTACTGTTTTGTAGGTACCAATTGCATGCTCCGTCACACTCTTTGAAGCGATAGCCTTATACAGAGGGAAGAGAGTGATTGCATCCAAAGGAAAGGAGATTACGAATTGGAAACTCCACCAGATACTTCTTTACTGTTCCTGTGGTATTATTGCTGGTATGGTGGGTGGTCTGCTAGGCCTCGGAGGTGGCTTCATCCTGGGACCCTTTTCCTTGAATTGGGAATCCCTCCTCAGGTAATTAATCTTCCCCAGCTTATCTTTGCTCAAGATAAAAGCAGGAAAGGCAAATCCAAGTGTGTAATGCATCCACAAGTAGACAGGAAAAAGGGCAGGCTGCCATTGTCCAGTCTTCACTAAAATTTGGTTCATGCATAAGAACCAGACTGAGTCATGTTTTTTGAACTGTTATTAAAGTGCGACATCAACCTTTGTAACGGCACCAGAATTGATAGTTAACACCCTTTGCAGGTAGCAAGCGCCACATCAACCTTTGCAATGACATTCTCGTCTTCGATGTCAGTCGTTCAGTACTATATCCTCAAAAGGTTTCCAGTTCCATACGGTAAGTGATGGAAATGTACAAACATAATTTGGGGTACCACAATCGTAGTTTGAGGTTGGGATGTTACATGGCAGTGAAGATTAAATATGATAGATGCTTTTCTTCAACGGCAAATACAAAATCTAGCCCTTCTTTCTATTTTGCTCGATTGGAAATGAAAAATTGTCTCAGTTAGCTTGTTCTACTGCAGCTTCATATTTTGTTTTAGTTGCAACTATTGCGGCCATCGTCGGTCAGCATGTGGTGAGAAAGATCATCGCAATCCTTGGCAGGACATCCATAATCATCTTCATACTGGCTTTGACCATTTTCGTGAGCGCGATCAGTTTAGGTATGATGCTAATCCTCCAAACATTTGTGCACACTGAGCATGACTTAGAGAAGAAGATCAGAAACTCATATCTTTTTACTACTGCAGGTGGAGTAGGCATCTCCAACATGGTTGAGAAGCTGGAGAATCAGGAATACATGGGTTTCGAAAGCCTCTGCTATGAATCTTAAGTGCTCTGCGCAGATGGTGATTTGGGCTAGCTGCGAAACCTGTTCGCCGACGACTCTGAATGTTTGTCAAATTTGTTTTCAACTATAGGTAATGTCTTCATTGGTGGATCCACTGTCCACTACATGGTGTCTCCTGAAACCTATACAGTTGGAGCTTCATCATGTTTTTTGAACCTTCCTGTTTGTTTAGCTTGCCTCAGCTGTATTTGCTTGATGAGCCTCAATTCAAACATTTATGTAATAGCTGCTCTATGGAATAAGATAAATTTTCAGTTCTTTGCAGATCACGAGCTCTTTCATACTTTCAGTTCTTTATATCGAAAAGGATTGGTCTATTACCCCCACATATCTATGTACTTTTATCATCCATGAAAACGAAAATAATAGGTAGATTTGCGGCCCCGCATCGAGCGTGTAAGAACCAATTTGGTCCGATTTTCGGATGCTACCAGCCCGATTGCTCAACCCTAGTTAAAAGGCCAAATGACTATATAAATGTAAGGAGGTTTGTTTTCACTGTATAACGAAATGAAAAACAATCACGTTTCAAGTTCTGAATCGAATCTGTCTATATTTTTATGGATGAAGAGTCGCATATTTAGACACGTGGAGGCCCACGCCACGCCAACACCAGCCTCCACGTAATGCACCTGTCCTCTCCAGCCTCGGACACGTCGACCATATGCGCCACGTGGCGCGATGCTGGCTCAGGCATTTCGGACAAGGCTCCAGCCAGTCATGCAAACGTGGGCTCCTGTCTCTCTCTCTCTCTCTCTCTCTACAACGACCTCGTAACCTCATCCTCCCCTTTCGATCTCTCGCGGAATATAAATGTGAAGTCTCTCGGAGACGCAGGTGCAGAAGATGAACATTGCCGTAGCCATTAGGTCAGCGAGAAGTTACCACCGCCACAGCCACCACCACTCTCTGAACTTGTTCTCTCCGCCTGCGAAACCGCCACGCCTCGGCCGGAGAACCCCTGGAGCTGTCTCGTTCAGGAACTCGGCGACTCAGAGCAGCAGAGAGCAGGAGAGTGAAGACGACAGCAGCAGCAACAACAGCAGCAACGACATGGATAAAAGGAAGGAACAAGAAGACGACAATCCCACAGTGATCAAAACTGGGTAAAAAATGGTTATATCTACATGGTTCCCTTTCTTTTTCCCTTCTAGAGAGGTCAAATAGCAGAGGGTGCTAAAGAACAGTATTTGAATAGCGGAGTGGCATAAATTAGCACGATTTTGCATCAACTGGAGCAGACGCCGATAAGTTCGAACATTGCAAGAATTGACACGGATCGAACTGATTAACATCTCAGTATATGCTCAATAGAAGTTTTCGCAATGGTGTTAACTAACGTGGGATCACCTGAATTTGACACTTGAATGTCGTCAAGGGACGTGATGGCGCATTCGTTTGGGGAAGGATATGCGACGAGGAGCGACGAGGAAGGGTTCGGGGGGATATACGGAGGCAACGACTCATGCAAGGTCAGGAAGGCCAAGGACATCGACGAGGATCACCCTGGTGAGTCCCCACTGGTTGTTATTACGTGCGCTTCTCAAATTCGTACATTTTCCAACAAATTCAATCTTGGAATGACGTTGGCTTTGTTCAAGTTACATCGGCTACTAACGATTTCAATGATCCTTTCTTTCTGGTCCTGATTCTGTGTTGGCTGGGAAAGAGTACGACAAGTCGCAGGGAAGTGAAGTGAAAGAGAAGGAGAAGGCGCGACATCAGCACACCGTTGACTCGTGAATCTCGCAAGCAGAAGATGCAAACTCTGGCCTTTTTGCTTACTATAAATGAATCTGTGAACATGTTGAACCAAATGTTGTTTTGTTGCTAGTAACTTTTATTGTTTTGTTGCTGAGAATCTCTTCAGGTTCTCCTGACTCTGATACTTCTGGCATCTCTATCTCTTCCTTGGCGTTATGTTTAAAAGCAGCTCCTTATTTAGGCAGTGATTTGGTCCGATGGATGGTGACAAAGCACTTGGTCCAGATGGGTTGTCAGCTCATTTCTTCACCGCAGCTTGTTCTGTGATAGGAGATGATTATCGGGCAAGCTTGTTATCTGAACTTTTTGAACTCCTTGAAAATGCTGGAGAAGAATTAATGGCGTGGCGATTTCACCTGTGTCTAGAATAGTAAATGTTAGGCCCATCTATTGTGATAACATTACATGCTAATGCATTGCAGTAGCATCAGCCAACAGGCTGATCGCCATACTGCCTTCTTTTATAAAGCCTGAACCAATTCTCCTGGATGTATGATCGAGTCCGATTAGGACCCTGGGCGACATGAGCCTGGTTGTCCAGTCACGTTTCAGTTGTACGACGTTTTCATAAAATGAAATTATGATGTGGAGAATGTGTTGGTAAAATCCTGGAGCGGCAGCTATAAACGTGATAACTCACACAAGTTCCGGACAAATTGATGTGCAAATTTCCTCGGACCCGGTCTGAATGTTTTGGAAGCGATAAGCACTTCAACGAGAGGTCGAATCGACAGAGCGAGATGAACTTGGGATAGCTTTTCCCCAGCAGTTTCAGCTGTGACGTCGCAACCTTTATAAGTGTTTGACAAACATCTCAACGGCTGGATCCTCTTCGGATCGACCGCGGCTTTTAGCAAATTTTTGAAGATTATCTCATCAAAACTTTCATGAGCGACGAGTTATTTAACGTCTTATACTTTACAGCATAACATTATATCGAACGGACGTTTATTATCACCCTTCCTAAGTGGGCCAAGCAAATTTGGATTCAATTCCTTGCACCTCGCTGTACGGTATTTGGAGATGTTCCTAGTGATTGTTTCTGCGGAATCAAGGAGACTCTTTAATACTTTTCTTATTGCAACTCTTTTGCTACTTTGACTTGATTGGCGCATTGTCGTTACTTGAAAAACGATGCAAATCATATGTCGAGATGCTGAAATGAAGTAAATTACAATCGTTTCAGGTCAATATATCCTAAGCATGATTTGACAAAAACTTTGGCCACGATGCTCATGTCTTCAATTTCAGTTTAGGTCAGGTACAAATTGAGGAGAAAAGACCAAAAAATATAAAGAAAAATGACATAAATGATTTTTTAATTTTGGCACAATGTGTAATATAGTCTATAAACTTTGTTCAATATGGTCCAATATAATCTATAAACTTTTAATTTATTCAATATAGTCCGTAAAATTTCGATACATGTTTAATTTAGTTCCTAAATTATATAAAAATATTAAATATTATCTCTAATATTAAATTAATTAAAGGGATCAACTTTATATAGTTCATAAACTATATTAAATATGTCCCGAAAGTTCAAAATTATAGAAACCATATAAAAAAATTAAAAATTCATGAATTACAATAAACATTAGATTAAAATTTAAAGACTGCATCGAAAAAGATTGAAAGATTGTGAATTACATCGCAAAAAAATTCAGGCAATGATTGTACCTGTAATCCTCGACAAGTAATATCCATGAGACTGGCTTCCCAGCGCGGGGCAAATCCGAAATTTCCAATTTCTGTTTTTCGCCGCTCCACCAGCCCCGACCATGGCAGCTCCGTATTATTATTTGATCCTTCTCCTCGCCTTTTTCTCTTTCCGTTTGTCCCCATCCCCATCATTCCATCACCTTCACCCCCGATTCTCCCTTCTCCATTCCCATGGATTCCTGACAGAAGACAGAGAAAGAAGAGAGAGAGAGAGAAAGCCTCTCTCGCCGGCATTCCCTCCGGCCATGGTGCACAACGCCTACGACTCCTTCGAGCTCCTCTCCGACTGCCCCGCCAGGATCGAGGCCGTCGAGTCCTGCGCCTCCAAGATCCTCCTCGGCTGCTCCGACGGCTCCCTCCGCATCTACGGCCCCGATCCCTCCTCCTCCTCGTCGCCGCCGCCGCCGCCTTCCTCCGACCGGTCCTCCCCGCCCTCCTCCTCCGACTCCCGCGCCGAGCTCCGGAAGGAGCCGTACGCGCTGCACCGCCATGTCGCCGGATTCACCAAGCGGCCCTTCCTGTACATGGAGGCGCTGGCGTCTCGGGAGCTGCTGCTGACGCTGTCCGAGTCCATCGCCTTCCACCGGCTCCCCAATCTGGAGACCGTCGCCGTCCTCACCAAGGCCAGGGGCGCCAATGTGTGCTCCTGGGACGAGAGGAGAGGCTACCTCTGCTTCGCCAGGCAGAAGAGGGTCTCTATTTTCCGCCACGATGGTAAATTCCAATCCGTTTCCCCATTTCTCGTTGCTCTTTCACGGAATTGCTGTTGTCGAATGAGAGTTTGGGTATTTATGATCTCGACACGGTTAACATACTTTAAAGCTTCAGTAGTGGAGAAAGTGTGGTGCTGAGATTGCGTTCGGTATTTCTGTGATTAGATTGACTTCTTTGGAAAAGTTCGCCTCTTTACTTGTAGGGATCGATCAGTGGCTGAAAGACTGTTACTTGATCGATTCAGCGAAAGAATTGCAAAGCTTTGTGGAACTGCGGCTGTGTCTTCCTTCATTTTGGTGGTGATTTTGATATTTCGTTATGATGTAGGGGGAAGGGGCTTTGTGGAGGTGAAAGAGTTTGGGGTGCCCGATACTGTGAAGTCAATGTCATGGTGCGGTGAGAACATATGTTTGGGAATCAGGAGAGAGTACGTGATCATGAATGCTACGAATGGCGCGTTGACCGAGGTGTTTCCTTGTGGGAGGCTCGCGCCACCTCTGGTGGTGCCCCTTCCTTCCGGGGAACTCATCCTTGGGAAGGTACTTTGTTCCTTAGACCTTTACGATTCACTGTTTTATATCTCGCTTATTCTGAAGGCTTATTTACATTTAGACCTAGGATGCTTCTTAAGATGGAGTCACAATGTGTTCTGATTAAGAATGAGGTCTGCAGGCTGGTCATTTGATGGTTTAATGTGCAATCCTTGGACGTCCAACTAGGAACTGGTCTTGGTTATTTTGCGTAGCTTGTCATTTATTCTATCAACAGATTTTGACTTGAATGGCCCTTTTTTAATGGCCAAATGTCCGCTATAGTGCTCGACATGAATGGCAATCTTTAATGGCCAGGTCATGGTTATGCATCTAATGTACCATGTTTGGGAGTGGAAGTATTCCAGGGATATGAACTCTATGTGCTGTGTGGCCAGTACAATCAATATGCTTCTTCGTGTGGTTTGAATGCATTGTGTAGCTGAAATACTGACTTCTTGAGACTATAAAGGTGTACTTCTTGATGCGAATATTTTCTATTGAGGCGTCATCCAAGTTAGCAAGGCCCTCAACAACGACAATAATAGTAACGATTATTTACTATCAGAGTCTTATTCTCCTATCTGAGTCGGCTTAAGGAATTTTTTGATACCGTTATGCCCTATGACATATCAGATCCTTTATAAGATCAAATGGTCAAGATATTTCTTTTTAATTTTTGTCTTCTCCTCAAGGTCCTTTAAGTTTTCCCCTACCTCTTCCATCCTATAATCACATGTTCCCACTGGAGCAATTTGTGGCCATTGTTTTTTTACCGCTTGTCCAAGAAAACCACCTCAAAAGCAAAGGCCCTCAAGTGTAAGTATTTCCTCAAGTGGTTGAGGTCTGATAGAACTTTTTTTAGATTCCATGGTAGCTTTAATATGAACATGTTAAGCAGTTTATGATATTCCTAAGAGCATTTAATCCCTATGCATCAACTGTTACAGCATTACTGAAGTCAGATATTGTAAGAAGTGCTTACCCTGTATTTGGCCGTGAGAGGCTATGTCATTTTGCCGAGGCAATACTTCAGACATTTGCTTAGTGCTGTGCAGAATCTTATATCAGCAGAGAATATTTTTGCTTTAAAAGAAAAATCTTTGCAACTGGGCCTAGCTGCAGGATTTAGCTTGAAGAACAAATATGAATATTATCATGTATCTGAAACAGAGGATTTTTTCTCCATTGCTGAGGACCTTAGAACTTAGCAGAAGCTGACTGAAGAAAAATGAGGAAAATGTAAATCCTGTTGGTGAACTAAATTGTCAGTATCTAGGTGTTTCCTGTATCCTGAGGATGAAATCCAATTTATATTTTCTTCGGTGCGCACAGAATATACTTGAATTTGTTTGCCATTCCGTGTGATGCATTTAACTTGAGATATCCCAATGAACTTTGTGGCCAAGTTGTTTTGAGTAATCTAGACCAATCCTTCTCTGGATTATATGATGGTAGTTTGATATGCTTCCATGAGTTTCTGCCATATTTAGGATAATATTGGAGTTTTTGTGGACCAAACTGGGAAGCTACTACCAGAAGGTAGGATAATTTGGTCAGAGGCTCCTCAAAAAGTTGTCATTCAGAAGCCATATGTAATAGGTTTATTACCAAGATATGTTGAGGTAAGCTGATAATTGTCTTATCAGTTTATTTCTCTGTTCATTCTTTTTGCATGCTAAGCTTCTTCTTGTCATGTTCTTCATGTTGGTGTACTTCAGATTCGCTCTCTTCGAGTTCCGTACCCGTTGATTCAGACTGTCGTTATCCGTAATGTTCGTCATCTTGCCCAAAGTAGCAGTTCATTAGTTGTTGCCCAAGATAATTCCGTCTATGGGCTCTTTCCTGTTCCTATTGGTGCACAGGTACTCATGGGGCATCATAATGAAATTTGATTGTTTTTAGGACGAACTCTTTGTA
This sequence comes from Eucalyptus victrix, assembly GCA_016097545.1. NCBI lineage: Eukaryota > Viridiplantae > Streptophyta > Magnoliopsida > Myrtales > Myrtaceae > Eucalyptus > Eucalyptus victrix. The sequence goes on along the minus strand of CM027842.1, from coordinate 18,342,713 downwards.
TCTTGTTACGTATTTTCCTTATGTTATGCTTTTTTCTTAATTTATGTGCTTAATGCAGATTGTGCAGTTAACGGCGTCTGGCAATTTTGAGGAAGCCTTGGCCTTGTGCAAGATGCTTCCACCAGAAGATTCAAACCTTCGAACTGCAAAAGAGGGGTCAATTCATATAAGGTAGATTTCCTTGACAATCTTTACCCGTGATAATAACAAAGTAACTTATTGCCCTTACCATCAAATTTTCCATGGAAGGAGATTAAGTAAATTACCTCACCTTGTGTCCATGTATCTCGGGGACATTATTGCTCCAAAACTTCGTCCAAAAGTGAAGCCTATTGTGGAAGTGATTTTCGTCCCTGCATTGACTATCTTCTTGCAGTAAATTGCTCATCACACCACTGATCTTCCTGAACCTGTTACAGATATGCACACTATCTTTTTGAAAATGGAAGCTATGAGGAGGCAATGGAACATTTCTTGGCTTCTCAAGTGGATATAACTTATGTGCTTTCTCTATATCCGTCAATAATTCTTCCAAAAACGGCTTTGGCTCCTGAGCCAGAGAAATTGGTGGACATTTCTTGGGACACTTCATACCTATCTAGAGGTTCCTCTGGTGTGTCAGATGATATGGAATCATCCCCCCCACCACAGTCGCAAGAGTTCGATGAGCATTCAGCACTTGAGTCCAAAAAAATGAGCCATAATACTCTCATGGCTCTTATCAAATTTTTGCAGAAGAAGAGACACGGTATAATAGAGAAGGCCACAACTGAGGGCACAGAAGAGGTGGTTTTAGATGCTGTTGGTGATAGTGTCTCCTCATACGATATCAGTCGATTTAAAAGGACTAACAAGGTACTTGCATTACCTGAACATCCTTATATATTGGCCAAATTCTGATGATACGTGGATTTGTTAAATTTTATGTCAGCCAAGACTATGGCCAAATGAAGTTAATTTGACGTTAGCTCTATGGCTAAATTATGCTTTAAGAAATATCTGAAATTTGGTACATTTGTTGAACCCAATAGTTGAGGGAGACTGGGATTGCACATGTTTGTGGTTATTGTAAGCAAGGGCATCTCATAGCACATTATTCAATTTTTACTTGCCAGGTATAACAAATTAAAAGAAATTATGCTCCTCTAGAACTGAGGTTCTGGTCATACATAACCTTCATTTCCCAGTGTATAATTTTCTTCAAATCAGGTAACTGTAGAAAGAAACTGGCTAAAAGATCTGTTGTGCTACTAGTGACAATTTCTTTTAGTAAATTCAGTCATTCTACTCTATCACTTTATTTTCTAGTGCAATGAATATAATGCACAGATGCTTGAAGTTGAGCACACTAATATTACTGCCTGCATGCTTCTGAAATTTTTCTGTGCTAAAGTTGGGTGATTGATTATGAATTAAATGCTTTTTGTTGGGTCCATAATTTGTCACGTTGGAATGTCGGTTTAATTATTTAAGGTGCACTCGGTACCTACCATCATGCAGTGTTATGCAATGCGTTCAAAATGCAATTACAGAAAGTTTACAGTTCAGAATCCTTGCTTATGTGTCAACATCAATATACTTGACCAGACACATTGCAATATAAAGGCAATGGCATGGATGATTTTCCATGGGGACATGACATACTAATTGAATTAAGGCTGTCTTCTCTTGTGTCATTGGATTTTATATCATTGTAGTTTCATGTCTAGTTTTGCTTTTGTTCCTCAGGGACGGGTCAGCATCGCCATTAGTTCAGTTGCAAGGGACATGGCAACTATATTGGACACAGTACTACTCCAGGCCTTGCTTCTCACTGGACAGTCTTCTGCTGCTGTTGAATTACTGAAAGGCCTTAACTACTGTGATGTGAAAATATGTGAGGAGATTCTTCAGAACAGTAATAATTATGCAGCTTTGCTCGAGCTTTACAAAAGCAGTGCGATGCATCATGAAGCTCTAAAGCTTCTTCATCACTTAGTGGAGGAGTCAAAATCAAATGAATCAAAATCTGTTGTGGCTCAAAAGTTCAAGCCAGAGATGATAATTGAATATCTCAAGGTATGTTATTTGGTGCTTGTGACATGGTTGTGGCATTCAGTGAACTTGAGGTCTTTCGCAAGCTGCTATGATCACCACAAGCTGTGATTTCTATCATAACAAAGGGGGTTATAATCTTTCAAGTTTGACCATCGATTGGTTATCTTGTGCAGCCTCTCTGTGGAACTGACGCTATGCTTGTCTTGGAGTTTGCAATGCTTGTTCTTGAAAGCTGTCCAACGCAAACTATCGAGCTCTTTTTGTCTGGGAATATTCCAGCAGATTTGGTCAACTCTTATTTGAAGCAGCATGCACCAAACATGCAGGCCACATACTTGGAACTTATGCTTGCCATGAATGAGAATGGAATCTCAGGAAATTTGCAAAACGAAATGGTGAAAATCTTTTGCATTTTTTAATTATTGTGGGTAAACTATAATTATGCCTTAGATGCCATTATCGACATTTTTATGACACGTTTCTTGTTATGTTAAAATGGTACTTTTTTCCTCAGGAGTCATACTGTTTCCATTTAAAAACGAAGACTTAGCCGTTCTATTGTCGGCTTCTGTTGCCAATCATTAAATATTTTAGAATAATGGTTTGCATTCTATTCTAACCCACTTTAATCAAGACAGCTCTTTAAATTGATGCAGGTGCAAATCTATCTGGGTGAGGTCCTTGAATGGTATGGAGATCTTAGTGCTCAACAGAAATGGGATGAGAAAGTGTATACTTCAACAAGGAAGAAGTTGTTGTCTGCATTAGAAAGTATCTCAGGTTACAGTCCGGAGACTCTGTTGAAACGTCTTCCAACAGATGCCTTGTATGAAGAGCGCGCAATTTTATTGGGGAAAATGAACCAACATGAGCTCGCCTTGTCTCTCTATGTTCATAAGGTACTTTTAACAAGGGAGATTGTATTTTCAACCTCTTACGTTGTTATCAAGTGAATTCAAGAGGTGCCACGTAAATTGACTTGATCGTAATTAATATATCATGAGTTATGTAGTTGCTTTGCTCAACTAAGAATTAGCATTTTTGCACTATCGTGGAACCTACAGCTTTGCTTGAAGACTAATGTGAGATTTAACCTATGGAACTGTTGTAATTCATCCTTATCTTCTCAAGTTTTGCAATCAAACCAACACCATTTTTATTGTTCCAAATTCACTCCAATCTTAGTTTTGTCATTGATATCAACATCTTTGGTTACCTGCACACCAGTTAAACAGTAAGTGCACAGTTTCTCATGGGAATTTATCCAGGAGTCCATTAACTTGAGAGTATGTAGAAGGCCCTGAGACTCATTACTTTATTTAAGCTGGGTCTTTTAGCATTCACTTGTATCTATATTAAGCTACAAATATGAGTTCTCCAAAAGTTTCTTTACTTATAGAAAGGAGATCCTACCATGGAGAAGTGAAAGCACTAAAACGTAGTTGAGTTGGCATAACAGTGCGAGCAAGGTAATTTATTGATGGTTGATGAAAGATTGGATAACTCTTTTGGCCATAAAAGATATGCAACTCATAATATTGGTTTTAACAAACTTCAACAATATGTTTTATTCGCAATGACAATTCTCTGCCATAAAATGTAAATGAATCTCATTAACTTGTCTTTTGACAGACAAGAAACTTGTGTATGTTTTGTTCATCGGTTGGGTGTTATTGAATTTGACTGCATATGAATATCAAGAAAAAAAAATATGGTTGAGAAATATGTGTTCAGCCAAGATCAAGGCTGGTCTTGTTGCTATTCTCATTGTTTCTGTGTGTCATCTCCCATAGTTGGTTTCAATGCTAAAGTTAGTAGCAGGTGGCGGTAGCTCTCCTCAAGTTCCAGACTGTTTTCTCCCATAATTGGTTTTTCTTATCCTAATCTTATGGGCTATGGTTTCCTGATCTTTATCATTAAGCTTAGCAATGGCGTGCATTTGCTTATGTAGTGCTTATTTCATGAACATCATGATCTTTGTTTAATCATTTCATACCCTGTAGATATTTGGAGTGCTAATTATTTCTCTGCCCTTTTCATAGCTTCATGTGGCTGATCTGGCACTGTCTTATTGCGATCGTGTATATGAAAGTATGGTTCATCAGCCATCTGCAAAATCTCCGGGCAGTATATATCTTACCCTTATGCAAATATACCTGAATCCTCGAAGAACAACAAGAGATTTCGAAAAGCGCATCAACAATATAGTATCATCTCAAAGTCCCAGCATTCCAAAGCTTGGTCATACGGCTTCTATTAGGTCCAGGGGAAGTCGAACCTCTAAAAAAATTGCTGCAATAGAGGGTGCGGAAGATATGAGAGTAAGTCCCAGCAATACTGACAGTGGCAGGAGTGATGGTGATGCAGATGAGTCTAGTGAAGAAGGAGCTTCCACTATAATGCTTGATGAGGTCCTTGATCTGTTGAGCAAAAGGTGGGATAGAATCAATGGAGGACAGGCCCTTAGACTCTTACCAAGAGAAACTAAGCTTCAGGTATATAGTTAGCTAAAGCAGGAATCAGACATCAGTAGTTTCTATGCTCAAGTATTTCTCTTCTAGAATCATTTTGCCTATGTTTCAAGCTCTCATAGCAGATGTATCCTATTTGTGCAGAATTTGCTTCCATTTCTCGGTCCCCTTGTTAGGAAGTCCAGTGAAGCATCCAGGAACTACTCAGTGATTAAGAGTTTGAGGCAGAGTGAAAACCTTCAGGTGCATTTTTATCCAACCTTGTATCGCTGGATTCTTTTGGCAATTATCTTTTGATTTTACATTTTAAGAGTAAACTATCATTCTTCTCTGTGAAAAAGGTCCTGCTTCACAATCTTACATGGATTATTGTCTTTCATTTTTCATTTTTCATTTTTCAGTTTTCATTTTTCATTCGTCCTTTTTTATTTTTCCTCATTAGCACATCTCTGCTAATATGTTGGATAGGAATATGATGAAGTGCTTGCTCGATGCACCGTGTCCCTTTGGGCTAAGATTAACTTGCTGTTGGAAACAGGTGAAAGACGAACTTTACACCCAAAGGAAAGCGGTTGTGAAGATAACCGGCGAAAGTATGTGCTCTCTTTGCAACAAAAAGATAGGGACAAGCGTATTTGCAGTGTATCCAAATGGAAAGACGCTCGTTCATTTCGTTTGCTTTAGGGACTCTCAGAACATGAAAGCCGTAGCTAAGGGCTCACCCCTAAGGAAGCGATAACTTTCTTGTTCCGCATGCAATGTTGGCAGTTCCATTGTTGTCAGGCAGCTGAATCGCTAAGGATCACGTTGCGACTCCACTTCACTGGGAAATGATTGTTACTTGTATGTATCGGGCATAGATTTTGCTGTAGAGAATTGCAAGATGGAAAGGAGTGGCAATGAGACGGTGCCCCGACGATCTCGGTCCGCCTCTAGGGGACCTTTTTGTAGATGGGATTGTATATTGTTCGCTTGTGACGTCTCTTTTCCTTTTTGCCCCCTCTTTTGCCGGTGGGTGTTTTTGTCATATAGTTTCATTCCCTTGCGCCTATGCGAATGTGGAATTTTTGAGGGGTTTTTGAGGTTCTATGTTTTGATTGAAACTTTACTTGTAAGTAAAGAAATGTTACCAAGAACAAGAAACATATGTTCATCATATATCTATTGAGTTCTCTGAAAGATCCAATGTGGTTAATTTCAGTCAAGAAATTCTGTCAAGGAGACGCGCCTCAACGTTCTAACACAATGAATACGATCGAACGGAACGCAATGCCTGATCGTCTCAAGAATGCTCATGAAAACCAATCATTGTTGCAGTCGTGCCTTCATCAATGTAAAATCGAAAAATCGAAAATTTGAAGATCAAGCTTTGCTTGGAAGAAAGTAATAGTGAAAGCCAATGGCATTTTTCTTGCAATGCTCTCTTTTTGACGTCAAACTCTCAATTCAAACAAATCAAATCTCATCGGATGAGGTGGTGGTGTCCGATGGAGTGGCGCTTTTCGCGGTCCTTTTCCTCTTCCAATCGAACCGGTAGACGACGACCCCGTTCCTCGACCCCTGGCACGGCTCGTCGGTGTGGATTGCCTCCACGTCGAACGCCTTCCTCGCCTTCCGGAAGAAGGCCGAGTCCTTCTTCCACCGCCGCAGGTGAGCCATCACGAGCACCATCTCCTCCCTCCGCTCGCTCCTCTCGAACAGCCACCGCAGCGTCTCCAGCAGGGGGTCGTACAGGTGGTCGTAGTACACCACGTCCGACGCCAGGATCACGTCGTACTCCTCCTCCCCCAGGGCCCCGACGTCTGCCGCCTTCCCCCACCGGAGCGGCACCACGCGGACCGAGCCTCCTCCGGCGCCGGCCGCCAGGGCCGCCGCGTTGGCGTCGACGCTGAACTGGAGGTTGGGGACCACGTGCGGGAGGTCGGTGACGGTGACGTCGGCGCCGAGCGCGACGGCGGCTGCGATCCCGACGAGCCCTGTGCCGGAGCCGAGCTCGAGGACGCTGAGCCGGCGTTGGGGGCTTTGGGGGCGGCCGGCGAGGATCGGGGAGAGGGGGCCGGCGGCGGGGTCGGAGACGTGGGAGTCGAGGAGGTTGAGGAGGGTGGTGGCGGCCGGCCAGAGCTGGAAGGAGAGGCCCCGGGAGGGGAGCTGCCGGATGGCGATGGCGGCGTTGACTGACCGGAGGAGGTGAAGCTCCAGCTGGTCGGGTTCGGCCGGATCGTCTTCTAATTCACCGCCGCCGTCTTCCGGCGGAGGTAAGAGGATGGCTAGAGGGCCGGTAATGTCGGCGTCGTCGTCGTCGTCGTCGCGACCGGCCACCTCGTCGCCGTTCATTGCTGCCGGCGGCGCGGAAGTTGGGCGTGCTTTGCTTACCTCTTTTAGCTTTGAGTTTTGTGGAACGTTGGGCGTTGACAAAAGTAAATGCTCTAGGGCTTCTCCAAATATACGCTTCCCCAGTTTTTCATTTTTCTTCATTTTTCTTTTTCCCGCTTTGTATTATTCCTTCTTTTGCAACTTGTCTTTTCATAAATTATCTTTGGAACATTTCTAGGGCTTATCCAAGTACACACTTCCCCAGTTTTTCATTTTTCTTTTTCCCGCTTTGTATTATTTCCTTCTTTGGCAACTTGTCCTTTTATAAATTATCTTTGGAACATCTCTCTCTCTCTCTCTCTCTCTCTCTACACACACACACACACACACATTATTACAAATTCTTTTAGAAGGCCCACAAATTGTTGCCATATGTAGTTTCTCTAACTGGCTCAATACTCTAAAAACAAATTATCTAACTTCGACTCTGATATCAATTCTACCATTAAATTTTTTTCTCATAAAAAAAACTTTCAAATTTAAATCCGATCCTAGTTATATTATAAACCTTTTCCCCACAAAGAACCTCTAACTTTAGGTTTGGTCTCATTTCTACCTTAACCTTTTGTCATTTCATAACAAATCACCAATTCATATTAAGGTCCTAAATTTACCTTCGTTAACCCTTTTTCCAAAATTTTCTCTTAATAATTGAGGAATGGAAAACTTCCAAGCAAGTTGTTTGAGCGTCCCAAGCCTAGTTTATGATCATGAGAGAAGAAAGACTTCTGAGAACAAGAGATTAAAGACTAAGCGTAAGATTGAAAATTCCCAAGTGAGATAAAATGAAGACTCTCTCAACAGAATGAACAATTGAACAAAGTCAAATGAAGTTGCTCTACTTTCTACCTATATTTAATATCCAATAAGATATCGTTTAGGTTGACATGGAAATTTATTTCCAAAAGATGTCTTATTTATGAAATTTAAGAAAAAGATTAGAGAAATGACATGGAAATGCAACATCACTCAAAGTGATTGTACAAAGATGTCTTCTATAATTACATCCTTGCTAATGGCAATTTAAAAATAAATGAAGTTGATCTGTGATTTGTACAAAGACGCCCATGGTCTGAGCTTTTGCTGTTCAGGGATAAAAAGCAATTGAAATGGAAGGTGGTTCCGCTGGTGAAAACATCAAGGTGGGGAGAATAATTAAAGTTTGGGGAATAGGTAAGGACGAGGAAGCGCTACAGTTTTGTCCTGAACAGAAGGTATGGTCATCTCAATGATTTGGTCTCCTTGATGGCAATCCACTGACCGCAAGTTGACAAAGCTGAGTCAATTTCCTCCATACCATCAGACGAAGTTCGACCATTTATATCAGAATTAGAAACTGGAATGATGTTCCAAAAATGCTCATCGAAAGGATTTTAAGGCGGTACAATGTTTCTTGCTTGACATTCTTATACCATAACCCGATTATCTTTGGGTTGCATCGGAGTGAAGAAGCAACAGAGTATGAACGTTTGAGTAACCTGCATATAATTTGGAAACTATAACCACAGGTTTAGGAAACAGATTGACAAATTGATGTCGTTTTTGCCAATCACAACATGTATATGAAAAAATAAAAATGACCCCAATCAAATAGCACATACTACACAATCTGCTGAGAATACACCTCTCAGAACCAACATGAATTGTTCCACCATGCTGAGGACCTGCATGAGGATAACTCAACCTGTGAGATCGAAAGGATGGCGCTTTGTCCCCCGCAAATATCTATTTTTGCGGTCACCTGTTCAACTGTTGGACACAACGACACAGGGATGAGTTTTTACCCAATAAGGATGGTGCACTTTGTGGAAAAGCGGTGATGATGTAGGAACCTAATGTCCCAAATTTGGGTTTCTGCAATTCACGGCCGACCGACCTTCCCGAAAAACAAATTCCACAAGAGAGACTAGTCCAAGACTAATTAATCGAGATCTAGTTCATTGGCATTGATGCGAAACTTAAAGATTTACAGCAGTGACATTTGTAGGAAGCACAATCATTCTGATTTCTATCATTAGGCTACAGAGACACTGTAATGAAGCAAATGCATTTCACAATAACCAGCACAAACTGCACTCAATGGAGTTCTTACACATAGTCAAGAAAAGGTGGGGATCGTTACTCCATATACATCATGAGTTGTTGGGCTTTCTGTAGGACCCGTTGAATTAATGGACTATTTCTATGCACGCCTCTAGATGACAAAGTAAAAAGATTTTACAGATCAGTCGAAAGCAATAATGGAGCTCACAGAGGTTTAATCAGCGTACTTGACAGACCGGAGAAATTCATCGGCAAGAACATCTTGAGGTACTACTTCCTGCCTAATATGTGCAGGATCTATTGGAGGTCCAAGTACTTATTTTACAGATGAAAAGGCCAAGTGTCATCTGTCACGCCTTTTATCAGCATATGAAAATATGAATCAGAAGAATAGTTCATAACCATGAAGATCCTGTAAGGAGTCACATTTGATAAACAATGGAAGAATGCACGTCTGAACCATCAGCCCGCTACACCTGATTATAATAGTCATCCATGGAATGTTGGAGTAATTCTCTGAAGGGCCCAAATTTGGTTCCCAAGGAGCTTCGCGTTTTGAAGCTTATACCCTTCACTCTGTCATACTCATCAAGCATCAGCTAAGAAAGCTAAACAACATTATTGCACAATAGCATATTAAAAATGGCACAAGGGAAGTCCGATACAAGTAGATGCATCCTCAAATAGGAAAAAAAAAAAACTCCTGCCTGCGTGGCAGGATTTACTAGGGGCTTGAGGAAGTTCAGAAAAGCCTGCTGGTGCGATTCATGACAATATAGGATGAAACACGTCTCAGAAATAAATAAATCAAACAACCAATCAGAGCATAAGATCTCTCAATGCTATGTCGTGTACCGAATTAAGGGGATGTTATGTGGTTCCAAAATCATCGAGAGAAAGTATGACCCAGTAAGGCACTAAGGCAGACAAACCTCTGCATTTGTTATGATCTGAGCTCCGGCATTACCAATAGCCAAGGACACTGAACCCATCCTATGTTCAGCATACCTAAAAGCAGGAATGACCAAGAACAATTCCAAGAATGAGAGTCTAAACTACCCTTCCAAACTAGAGCATAAGATAAAACCACATAGCACGGACAAATTCTATCAACAATGAGAAATCAACTAGTAAATCTGTACTTCCAGAAACATAAAGCATGTTACAAAATGTTCAAAGTGTCAAAAATGTGTCAACTTCCTGGAGTCAACTTTTTCACTGCCAGGTTTTGCTCAGTTGGACTTCGCAGAAGTCTGTGATGCTTAAAACCTAATTAATGATTTAGACTATGAGCATTCCAGAAATTTGTCATAATTTATTCATCCATGAAAAAGAGGATGCATTTGTGTGCTCTTACTCAGCAATACGGACATGGTACAGAACAGAGATGCCAACAGAAAATGGAGAGCTGTACAGATTTTTAGTTATCTAATGCTCCTTTTACAAGCAACAGCCTTGCAGTTTGCCACATGTCTGTGTATTCCATGAAATGTGACATGAAGATTTACTCAAAGTTGAATTTTGTGAAGATGCTTAGAAAAAGTGATACATATGACCAGATCCCCTGAGCACCATCTGTTTCACCCATAACATGATGCAGCAACCCGTATTTACTCCCTGGTGTATGAACACTCCCCTGCACATGTAATTGTCGTGCCAGAAGATTACTACTGCTTCCAGGTCATACATGATGTACTACTTTACTTACTCAAATTCTGAAAATCCCCGTTTCAAGAAACTACTCATGCATACTCAGGTGAAAAAGCAAACCTTACCATTGACCCTATGACAGCATCTGCTGCAAGGGTTGCCTTCAGGACGCTGCACTAGCAACAAATGTTTGCAACTTCAGCTGCTGACAATCAAGCAAAGCAAGCATCAAATATTTCTCCAAACATTTTATGGACGTATAATGCATCATGAAATATTTGATAAGCTTCACCCTGCTTTTTATGATTCAGATCACATACTTCAAAGAAGATTAAAAGGATAAGGAACATATTTTACCCTTAACAAATCACTTCCCTAAGGGGGAAAATTATTGATTAGAATGTGTCAGCAAAAGAAACCTCCTGCTAATTGAATCGATCATTTAATCAAAGTGATGTTTTCACTATAACTAAAAATTATTGCTCGAATTTTCCACCCAGAAAAAAATAAGGTACGAACAATGAAGGGTTGATTTACAACCTCAATCCATCCATGCAGAACCTTCGACGCTGGCAACAGTAAAGGTTCAACAAAGTTCCTGTCAAAGTCAAATAAAAACACATAAAAAATCTTAAAGTCCCAATTTGTTTACGCAAAACATGCGCCAATATCAGGTGGCAAAGAGTACTACGGGCTCATATTACCATTATCAACACCTACTAAATCCAAACCCGACCAGCAAATGAGATGAAGAAACCTTACACCATATCATTTTGTCCCGGGTTGCGAGCTCGCTGCAGGCAGCAAGCCCAAAATACCGATCTGTTTAACCTATCTTTCATCCAGTCGTTGATAGCGGCATTTTCATGGCATTTTCATGTTTTTAGCAGCAAGAACAAGAACAATTATACAGAAGAAAAATTGAACTTACGAACAGCTTGACAAGCAAGTCCATAAAATTGAACTTGTTTGCAGAGACATTATTCAAAGGATTCATATCTGCCTTCCTCTTTCGAAACCAAATCTGATCGAGACTCTTCAAAGCTATCTTTAAAATTATTCGGAAGGAAAGTTATCTTGTAGGTGACTACAAGATAATCAAAATCATGCGAATTTATCTCACATCTAATATGTATTGCACTAAATTTCACGACAACCTCAATTTTTCCTTTAATTTTCTCCTTAGATATGTACAAGATAAATAATGTCTTTCATCTTCATGGCACTCTCTTATGCTTGGGTATTGATTTAAAAACGTTTCTCTCGTGCATGTTTTTAATTAATCAATTGAGATTTATACTAAATACATACTTTATGTGCGAAAAGTAAATGGAGTAATAAAACTAATAGAAGGTACCGCAAACGAGCGTACAAGATAAACTCGTTTACTAAAAATGATGATAAATAACGATTAATTATTCGGGGCTAGCAAATACTGCTTTCAAATAGGAAATGTTTAAGCAAACTAAAATTAAATTAAATAATTCTATCATTTATAAACGAGAAGACCGACCAAAACAAAAAAAAAAACGAGAAGAAAAAAATGGACTTATCCCAAACCATTTTTGCTCTTATGAAGGTAAACAATTTCCGGTTTTGCAACAAGTAAAATAATTTCAGCAGAGAGAGAGAGAGAGAGAGAGAGAGAGTAAAGAAAGTAGTCCTCTTTCTCTCTCCTCTAGCCGCAGGGGCGTCGCTGTTAGGGTTGGGAATCGACTGCCACCACCGCCCTGCTCCTCCTTCTTCTCGGCGACATCCAATACCTCTTGGAACGCAATTCCGCCATCGACCCATCTCTTCCCTCCGCAAGCAAGCTCTCCTGCATCAGACAATCCGCGCCCTCCTCATTCACTCTCAGAGGTATGTTTTCTAGCGAAAGCTCGTTTTTTTATTTTTTATTTTTATTCTCTTTGGAAACTTTCTGGGGGGTCTCGAGCCATGCTCATTCCTTTCGCCATCGTGTGTTTTTCCTCAAACCCTTTTTCTCAAAAGCGGATTTGAGTTTCGGGGTTGTGGAAATGCTTGATCTTTATGTGTTTTTGGCTTCTGGGTTTAGAGCGCAGCGTTGCAGCAGGGCAGTGTCTGTGAATGGAGTGAGCTGCTGCTGCTTGAATTTCGTTTTTCGTCGTTTGTGGCAGAGTGACTGCAATTAGCTCTATCTTGTTCTCTTGGTTCTGTTCTTCCACTTTAGTTGCAGGGGGGTCTGTTTCCATGTTGGAGGGGGCCTTTGTTTTGTTGTCTGTGAGTTGGTTGCTTGATTTTTTCCTGCAATTCAATCTGAGATTTGAGGCCTAAGCTTGTTGCATAGGCCGATAAAGAGAGGGTATGATCTAATCAGATCAAAAACATTGGAATATGTGTAGAACGACAATGGGCGCTGTGAAAGGGAAAGAAGGGTCTAAGAACCTATAACTTCTTGTTTTTTGGCTGGCGAAAGCTCAGAGAAGTGAATAGATTATGTTACCGATGGAAAATCTCTTAATGCACCACTCCTCTACTGAAGCTGGATGAGATAGTTTTCTTGCTTTTCGACTATGAAACATTCGGTTGGAAGAGGGCCACTGTGGCTTAAAGTTAAAGAAATCGGATCAGTAGAGGAGTGTATAATGGGGATATAGAGTAAAAGAAATGATGCCAAAGGCCAGAGTGCCCTGTAGTCTGTAGCCTACTTGCATCCTATAGATTTCTGCTCCTATGGGTTTGGTTTCTTACTATGGTTTCCGTAAGTTTATCAGTTTTGGGGATGCTGTTGCCGCTTCTCGTAAATTGACTTTTTGGAAATAATGATTGGAGGATGTGCTTAATTTGGTAGCTGATCTCAGGGGGAATTGAGGCAATCTGTTTTCTTTGATGGCAATGGAGGCCAAATTCTTTCGCTTTCTCAAGATCGTTGGTGTTGGGTTCAAGGCTAGAGCGGAATCTGAGGGACGCCTCTTGTACCTAAAATTAGGCTACAGTCATGAGGTGGAGCTGACTGTTCCTCCTGCAGTGCGCGTCTTTTGCTTTAAAAACAATGTGGTCTGCTGTACTGGGATCGACAAGCAGAGGGTGCATCAGTTCGCCGCTGCTGTTCGTAGTTGCAAGCCTCCAGAAGTTTACAAGGGCAAAGGTATAATGTACATTGATGAAGTTATCAAGAAGAAGGCAGGGAAGAAGTCGAAATGAGTGTGCAGATGCATACTGCTGCTGTAAAATTATTCATAATAAGACCATGAGGCAAAAATCACAGTTTGCTCTGTAAAACTTGGAGGGAGTTTTGTAGCTTGTTGCAATCGAATATTTTTGCAGCTGATTACCTAGTTCAGGTTAGAATTGAAAATCACTTTTCTGTCAGGTCTTTTTTGTTTTCTTAATGTTTTTTTTTCTTCCATTTTCTGGTAAAAAAGAAAAACCTGTGCTTCCTGCTATAGCTATTAAGGCTGAATTCATGGCTGTTGACAGATTACCTACTATTATATGGGAAGGCACGAACGAACTGATTTAATTTGTCCTCTAACTGGAGCATGTTAATTGAGAGCTCGTCTCTCATATCTCTTGCTTTTCCAATGACTTAGTTATCTAGATACTAATCATGATTTGGAGGACGTTCCATCTTCTAAGAAGATCTGAAGATGCTTGTACAGCTGAAAGCTGTAGACTGGTGTTTTTCATGCCAGTCTCGTGGTCATGGTTGAAAAGGAGGGAATACAGCTTGCCTCCTTCGTGCTGGGGTCAGTATAGGTGCTCAAGGTGAGAGCTTGATGCAGGTGGGTGGAGCTGTTGCGCACGCCTTGCATATTGAAGCTCTTGCGTCCGATTCTGCCCCACCACGACGACTGAATTTTCCACTCCAGATGGGTTATCTCGAGTCGATCACCTGAACGCATTAATCGAAATTACCCCCCTTGAAGATGAGCTAAGCTTGCTTCATTTGTGTCCGTAAGCCCTCAAACGGAAGTGAGAGCAAACGCTTAGGACTACACTATCATCGTTTCTTGATAGAAACCCAACACTCACCTTTTTGGACTCCCATGGTTCATTAAACCCAATACTTATTTCTAGCTCAACCTTTATGAAACCCAACGCTCATGGAAACTATAAAGATTCATAAAACTCCGTTACATAATTCCAGAAATTACAAATAACATGTCATTGTATAAACTGGTTAGTGCACATTCTTGCGGTATGAAAACTTGTCGCACGATGCCTGAATGAAATAGCATAGCCTATCAAAGGTGTAAAACACAAAGATAAAGCAGTAATGGTCACAAATCATCTTAAATCTCTCCAAGAGTTTTCTTCAGGTGAGGGAAGTCTCGTGATCACGGGTGTCTGCCATATTTATAGAAGATCTCTATCTCCGCTCGGCAAATGCACTGTTCGCATTTAGTGTCGTCGTAATGGTCAATGTCGCTCACCCATCCCCTCCTCTTGCAATGCTCGCTCCTCATCCGGCAGTCGTAGTGAGGAGGCTCTCCTCCGAAGATCGTCGTGTTGTTCCACCACATGTCACGCACAACGTTGAGGTACTTCTTGCGGCATTCTACCACTTGCCTGCTCGCATAGACTTTTCTCAATAGTTGGACTCCTTCCTTCTTCAACTCACCACCCTCGCAGATGAGGAGAAGCCCGACCACGTAGGAAGCTCCAAGGTGCCCAATCTGTGCCGCCCTCCTCAATAGCTCCATTCCTAGCTCAACCTTCATGAAACTCACATACTCATACTGCAACATTCCCAAATAGCATATGGTCAATTTTCAACTCAGCACGAAACAATAGCGAATAAATTAGAGAGAGAAATCACATAATGTACCAGTCCTTGCGTGTACAAGGCCTCCAAATTGTCGCACTTGATGCACCTCTCAATGAAAGCTTTGCCTTCTTCCGGATGCCACCATAGTATTCTTGAAATCTTGTCCAGTGAAATTTGTCGATATACGTAATTTTCTTCAGCTAATTCATTAAAAGTTTTGCAACTGCAGGGACAAGAATAATATATATCAGTGGGCTTTCACGCCCATTCTTCATCAACATCCCACTGTTATCTTGCTTTCTTTATGCGGGAACTCATGCACAAGCCCGGACTCGAGGCAAGGAGGGTGGATATAACAGGGGACGATCACAACATCTAAAAGAGAATTAAAAGGAGGGCGAGCAGGTTTGCGGGAAAAAAGAAGAGAACATCCCAATTTCGTTGAAGCGTTGAGTATGGCGGAGAACTTACGACACGCGCCAAGTCCACGCATAATATATCAAACACGTTCGTGATTTGCAGTAAAGGAAAAGCGAAGTAAACAGCGGGATTCGGCGTGAGGATGCTCGATTGAATAAATAACATCACAACAAAACATTATAAAGTTGCTACGTACAACTGAATTAGAATTTCTTCGTTATATAGGGTTCAGAATGAGTAAATTAGGAAGAGATTAAAAATTAGAAATATCAACAGTGACTTTTTGAAGGGAAAGCTTAGACGGTACCTTATTTTCGCATTGAAGAAATCGTCCATGGAGTTGGCGGCGACCGAAGCGAGGACTTCCAACACCATATCGCGAGGAAGAACATCAAAGGATTCGATCTCCATAGCTCTTAGCAAACGTTGAGGTGACTCAACTTTGGCTCGTGAGAAGATTGCGTCTCCTAATTGTCGGTCTTGAATGGCACGAGGCAACAGTGGACAGATGGAAAGGAAAATTACTTGAAACTTTGATCGATGATGGAAATCCTAGGATGATTATATAGAGGACGATTAGAACCGACGTTATCCTAAGTTCGGTGTAGTTTAAGTTGTTTATTTCCTATTTGGATTAGGATACAAAGCTATTGGACAACTATCAAATCGGAGTCTAAATAAGGAAAGTCAAGTACGTGAAGTATTTGAAGTGAGATTAACAAACTTTCTAATTCGCCTGCATGAAATCTACTGGGGTAGATAAAAATCCGTGTGTCGTTGAGTTTTGGTAGATAAAAATTATTTTAGTGACAATTATTTTAACTCACAATTCTTTGTGGCTTGCTCGGACAATTTTTGACCAACATCGCATCCTCTCTCTCTCTCTCCAGGGTTGGGCCATGGCCCATGGCAAAGCCGGACGCCACTTCGCCCTCATCGACACTGCAAGATCCAGCCCCTTGTTCTCCGAATACAAACCCAACTGGTTCGTCCGAGAGTGAGAGAGAGAGAGAGAGAGAGAGAGAGTACCAACAAGGGCTACACGGCCCAATTGCTTTGCTTGCGCTGCCCGGCCATAGCAAATCTTTCTTTTGATGATTGGGGCATAAAGAATACAAAATCAGCTCTAACTCGATAAGATTATTGATGATGAGATGATTTAACACTATGCGGGTCAAGTACAAGATGTATTACACGACAGAACATTGTACGAAGTCACTATATTCTTTTTCATATTCAACGACCGCAACATATGTCGATATGGGGTTCGACTTTTTTCCGTATATTCTTTCCAGGAGAGAATAGACGGAGATAAAAATTGAGATTTCATCCGTCAAACGAAGGAGAAGCGGAGAGGGAGAGAAAGCGGAAAGAACGAGGGCAGATTTCCAGCGAAAAAATCACCAGTGTTGCGACTCGAAAGTCCTTGCCGATCAATACTCGTTCACTTCCGATCCCGCAGCCACTATGGATCGAACCATCTCTTTGTTGCTGGCAGCCACACTGGGTTGAACCATCCCTTCGTTGGTGGCATGGCTGACCGGAGGGGCCACCGCGCCGTGGCGGCCCGCGAAGCTCCCGGTCGGCTTGCAAGGCGCCCCACTATTGCCCGGCGTGTAGGCGCACCTGTTCCCGGGAGGGGGACGTTGCCCTTTTCCAGTACGTCGAACAAGTGATGAGGCTTCTGGTTTTGGTACTCGTCCCTTTCGCGGAGCGGACGGCCCGCCTCGATGGGTTCGAACCTCAGCAGCAAAAGCACCAGGACGGCCACTAGAATTGCTCTCAGGAACTCCATCATTTCTTGGTGGACCGATCGATGATGTCGCTGTTGTTGAGGACGTAGGGTACTTGATAAGGATGCGGGTCTAAATATTTCCACTTTGGATTAAAAAGATTCTAAATATTTCCTCGGGTGAGAACACGTATTTGGGAGCCTCTGGTCCATACACGTAAGCCAAAGGCCGTCATATTTATTTATTTAATGCATCCTTTAAAAAAAAAAAAATTCAATTCAAATAATCCTTAATAGCTAAGGCTCTCTCCCCCCCCCCCCAAATTCATGCGATCCAACTGGAAACTTATCAGAACAATAAAATAAACAAAAAACATCAATGTATCATATCGGCCACCTAATGCATTTTTTTTAAATCGCAAATAATAATTTACTTTTTCCCCTATATATATTTTCTTAGTAGCTAAGGTTGTGATTTAACTCATCATCCCCGATTTATGAGATCCACCCAAAAACAATCAAATAAATGGGAGACACCAAAATATCATATTCGGCGACACATCGCGAATCCGATCCACGTGTCGGGATTCCGGGGAGGGATCTCCGCCCTCTGATTTCAAAACCGGGCCCTCCAAAACCGGCATCTGCTACCTGGCCCCCACCGCTTCCTCCGTCCCCCATCCAGAGCTGAAGGCTCGGACGGCCCAGATCCGTCCTCGCAATCCGACGGTCGATACCGAGCCTCTCATGTACGGTCGCCTGTACTGCAGTAGAGAGGAGGGGATACGCAGTGCCTTTTTTACATCAGATCATGTACGCAAGGGAGGGGCAAGAGCTCTACAAGGGACACCAACAGTACTCTTATGTACCATTTATTGTTTAAGAAATTGACTCGACTTAAAATTCTTTTAAGACACAAATATTTCTCGACAGTAGACGGATTTCAAACAGATTCTCTGTTCCTAAATTCATATAAGCTCCGGTCATGGCAAAAAAATCCATCATCAAAGACAGGATGAGTAAATTCTTACCGAGTTAAGTTTCCAACCAATTGTCCATGTGATGTCAACTGGGCGCAATGCACTGGATATTCGGTCCAGCGCTGAGGAATGTTTTGGCATACCACTGATTTTATCATCCAAAATGATGAACTAAACATGGATTTGTTAAATCAATATCTTAAGTTTGAATTCAGATAACGATTTGTTAAATCAAATTCTATTAAGGAAGATTTTCCCAAAAAGATTATAAATCGAATGAAGAAATCTTTCTTCTTATCGGACTTTCTTTCAAACGTGCAAAATAAGCAACAAAATAAGAAGAATGTGATTTGCCACTACAAGACAAAAGGGGCACATTATATTTTATTTCTCTATTTATCTTTTAGGGGCAAAGATATCTTTGTTGGGAGATAAAAAAAAGAAAATTCCCTTTTATAGAAGTAGAATCCTTGTAGGCGATTGGTTTGCTGATGCAATGGGATCAAGGTCAAACTTTTGACTTTGGGCACATATATAAAACGCCGAAGTTTTCTTTTCCCCTTCTGCAAGTGAACACCGCACAAGTCTTGAAGAGGTAGAGAATGCGAAGATATACGTACATGGAGAAGAGACAAACGCCTAGTTTTTGTTTTGGTGTACATAGAGCATTTTACTTTGAGCTTAAATGTGTGGTAATTTTGTGCAGTAAGTTTATGTCAAAGTAAGTTGTTTATTTATAGACACTTTAGATTTGGATTTAAATTTAAATGTGAGAAACACTTGAGCGTGTGAGCGATTGTAAATTCTGATTCTTCGATTATAATGAATTATTTGTTATTGGTTCTTTCCGTGAACGTAGATATTGATACTTGAATTAAACTACATAAATTTCCGATGTCCTTATTATTTTCCGTTTATTTCTTTGGTGATTTTGTGTTAACATAAATTACAAGATCCCGTCGTTTTCGTATATTATATTCCAACAGAAACTACGGTCATGGTCATTGCTTCCACTTTGGATTCTTGTACAAACGCTGGTTATCCTAACATCAAAGACAACAACATAAAACAAATTAATTCGAAAGGAAAATTGGCTACACGTGCTTTCTTTGTTTTGGATCACTATTGAGCTGGTTTCAAGAGCACCCATACTAAACACATAAGATCAATCGCATCCATTTGCCAAGTTCCACAAAAATCCATCCTAAACAGTTTAGATCAATCTTTTGCGTTGTCCATGTTCCAAAAATCAATCACGATCAAGTGATGTAATTGGTCTGCGTACAGATTCGGAATGAGTATCACTCAATCTAGCAGCTGCACCTCCTGAAGAACGCAGGTTATTCGGTCACAACAACGTCATTTGTTTTCTGATTATATAGGAGGAATATCCCACTCTTACTGAATTAATATATCTTGCGTTCTTTTTCCAAGAATGACACGTGTAGTGCAGCATTATCCAAGTGCTTCCCCTCCTCTCGCAAAGATTTGATTGAGTGCTCAAATTAAGGGTTGCCCTTTATCAATCTCTTCGCAGTGCGTCGTGGGTTTGGCTTGTTTCGGGTGCTTCGGTTTGTGAATGAATAGGGTGAGATAACTTTTCTTAGGGGAATTTACCCCGTGAAGACGAGCTAAGCTGCTTCATTTACGTCCGTAAAGCCCTAAACGGAAGTGAGAGCGAAGGCTTTAGCGACCTTTTTTCCCAGCGAATCTACTTCAGCTTTACCTGCTTTTGCTGCAATGCGCTTCAAAAGTTTCTCCTCGTCGCGTTGACCGCTAGGACTATACCATCATCGTTTCTTGATAGAAACCCAACGCTTATCTTTTTGGACTCCCATGGTTCATGAAACCCAACACTGATTTCTAGCTCAACTTTCATGAAACCCAACACTCAATGACTTCTTCCTCGGGACAGATTTGTCTTTCTTATGGAAACTATGGAAATTCATAAACTCTTGAAAAAATTCTAAATAAAAGCACAAAATGCTCTTATTTTCTCAAATAAAAGTCTTGAACCTTATTCAAATAAAGGCTTTAATTGACCATATCAATATCAAAGAATGGTCTGAAGTGATTATAAAGGTTTAGCCTTGTTGGTTGGCAAAATATTCTGGCCAATCAAGAATAGTTTTGTCCAAACACAAGTTAAATTTAAATTAAATTAGATTAAAAAATTTAATTTTTTTAAATTAAAAGACAAAACTACCCTTTATAGCCAATGAGTTTAGGCTCTTCTTTAAAATTGATGTAGGCATTTCAGCTTTTATTTGCAACAAAATTTATTTCAAGTTCTTATTTGAGAAAATGATAGCACTTTGAGCCATTATTTGAAATAATGTTTACTTTATGCCGTTATTTGAGTAAATGAAAGCACATTGGACCTTTAATTGGAATTTTCCCTAAACTCTTTTGCATAATTCCAGAAATTACAAATAATATGTTGTTGGATACATTGTTTATGGTATGAAAACTTTCTCACACAGCAATTTCTTGCACGATGCCTGAATGAAAATAAAGTAGTTTGTCACGGAAGCAAAACACAAAGACAAAATAGCAACGGTCGCAAATCATTTGAAATCTATTCAAGAGTTTCTTCAGGTGCATGTAGTTTCTTCCTTGATAGTGGTGGCACAGAGGATCTTGATAGATTGCATCAACAAAGAAAAACCTCTTGTGATCACGGGTGCCTGTCATACTTGTAGAGGATCTTTATCTCCGCTCGGAAGATGCGCTGCTCGCATTTAGTGTCATCGTAATGGTCGATGTCACTTGCCCATCCCCTCCTCTTGCAGTGCTTGCTTCACATTGGGCAATCATAGCGAGGAGGCTCTCCTCCAAACATCATTGCGTTATTCCACCACATGTCACGCATATGATGTCAAGGTACTTTTTGCGGCATTCCACCACTCGCCCGC
The DNA here is from genome assembly GCA_016097545.1 of Eucalyptus victrix. Lineage (NCBI taxonomy): Eukaryota > Viridiplantae > Streptophyta > Magnoliopsida > Myrtales > Myrtaceae > Eucalyptus > Eucalyptus victrix. The sequence continues at coordinate 18,321,360 of CM027842.1, read as the reverse complement.
TCATGTACACTTTCCTCAGCAGTTGAACTCCTTCCTTTTTCAACTCACCACCCTCACAAACGAGGAAGAGCCCGATGACATAGGAAGCTCCAAGGTGCCCGATCTGTGCTGCCCTCTTCAATAGCTCCATTCCTAGCTCAACCTTCATAAAACTCACATACTTGTACTATAATATTCATAAATTGCATACGGTTAATTTCTAACTCTGAGCGAAACAATAGCGAATAAATTATAGAGATAAATCACATAATTAGACACATACCAGTCCTTGCGTGTACAAGGCCTCCAAATTGTCGCACTTGACGCACCTCTCAATGAAGGCTTTGCTTTCTTTCGGATGCCACCATAGTATTCTTGAAATTTTGTCCAGAGATATCTGTTTATACACGTAATCTGCTTCGGCCAATTCATCAAAAATTTTGCAATTGCACATATTATCGTAAATCCCATGTTAGTATAACAATTGCAATGGTTCTTTGTACTTGACAATTGACACTAGATTACATCTTCTAAGGTCGGATTCCGCTGGGCCTCAATAATCATGAAAGCATAATTAAGTTTATAGAGCTAAAATCAAATTAAAAAATCTTCATTACGATAAAGTCATCTATCTAATGAGGATGCTCGATTGAATAAATAACATCACAACAAAATATGATAAAGCTGCTATGTACAACTGAATTAGAATTTCCTCGTTATGTAGGGTTAAGAATGAGTAAAGTAGGAAGAGATTAAATGTTAGAAATACCTACTGTGACTTTTTGAAGGGAAAGCTTAGATGATACCTTATTTTCGCATTAAAGAAATCGTCCATGGAGTTGGCGGCGACCGAAGCTAGAACTTCCAACACCATGTCGCGAGGAAAAACGTCAAAGAATTTGATCTCCATAGCTCTTAGCAAACATTGATGCGATTCAATTTGGTCCGTGAGAAGGTCGTTTATCTTCAATTTCTGTCTTCAGTGGTACGAGGCAAAAGTGGACGGAAGGAAAGCAAAATTACTTGAAACTTTGATCGATGATGGAAACGATGATGATCCTAGTACGATTATATATAGGACAATCAGAACCGACGTGGTCCCAAGTTTGGTGTAGTTTAAGTCGTTTATTTCATATTTCTATTGCCCAATCATCAAACTAGATTCTATATAAGGAAAGTGAAGTACAGAAATTATTCGAAGTGAGATTAACACACTTTCTAAGTAACCTTCATGAAATCTACTACTGCAGATAAAATTCGTGTGTTATTGAGTTTTGGTAGATAAAAATTATTTTAGCGACAATTATTTTAACGGACACTAACTCTTTCAAAAGTAGATAAAAATCAGTTTTTTTCTTTTTTCCTGCAGCAACGTTAACACTGTTGCTTGGACGATTGCGGACAAACATCGCATCCTCTCTCTCTCTCTCTCTCTCTCTCTCTCTCTCCAGAGTTGGACCATGGCAAAGCCACATTCCACTTCGCCCTCATCGACACTCAAGATCCAGCTCCTTAGTCTCCGAATATAGAGCCAACTGGTTCGAGAGAGAGAGAGAGAGAGAGAGAGAGAGAGTACCAATAAGGGCTACTTAAAGAACTTTCTTGCCACGTACGATGAAAATCAGGTGATGAGAAGAGCGCGAACAACGGCAACACGTCCCAATTGCTTTACTCGCGCTCCCCGTCCACAGCAATTCTTTCTTTTGATAATTGGGGCATAAAGAATACAAAATCAGCTCTAACTCGATAGATTATTGATGATGAGATGATTTAACACTACGGTCAAGTACAAGATGTATTACACGACAGAAAATTGTATGAAGTCACTATATTCTCTTTTACATGTAATTGCTGCAAAATATTTCTATAGGGGTTCATCTTTTCTCGGTATATTCTTTCCAGAAGAGAATAGACGGAGAAAAAAATTGAGATTTCATCCGTTAAACAAAGGAGAAGCGGGGAGAAAGAGAGAGAGAGAGAGAGAGAGAGAAGAACGAGGGAAGATTCCCAATGAAAATATCGCCAGTGTTGCATCTTGAAAGTCCTTGCCGATCAATACTCGTTCACTTCGGATCCCACGGCCACACCGGGTTGAACCATCTCTTTGTCGCTGGCATGACCGACCAGAGGGGTCACCGTCCCATGGCCTGCGAAGCCTCTGGTCTGCACGCAAGGCGCCCCTCCTTTGCCTGGAGTGTAGGCGCACCCATTCCCAGGAGGACGGACGCCGCCCTTTTGCAGTATGTTGAACAAGTGATGAGGCTTCTGGTTTTGGTATTGATCCCTTTCGTGGAGCGATCTGCACGCTTCGCTGGGTTCGAATCTTAGCAGCAAAAGCACCATAACGGCCACTAGAATTGCTCTTAGGAACTTCATCATCATTTTTTGGGGGGTCGATTGATGATGTTGCTGTTGTTCAGGACGTAGGAATTTGATGAGGATGCGTGTCGACGTGCCGGTTTTTGTAGACATGCAGGCCTTGACTGACTTCAAATTCTCACGAGACGTGTTTTGAACGTTGACTCCCTATGCTCGAGAGACTCCAGAAAATTTCGAAAGGATGAACGGGTCAAATGCAAGAATTGTATATTCGTATTAGTGTGTTTCGTGCGCATTCGCGAGCGCGTCGCCTGGACGGCGGTTCTTGATTCTTTGTTGGTTTGAGAATTAGGGTTACAGAGGTCTGAGTCAAGGAACGTGGCACAAGGAAACGTCATTATCTGCTAACCTTGAATGGTTTGGTTACTTATAACATGTTAAGATCATAGAAACCATAATTATAGAAGGACTAATGTCCATAAAAGGAATTCTTTATAGATGATCCTCAACCTTTTAAAAAGTTTAACCTTAATTGAGATAAACAATTTTGTGTTCATGATGAATCAATAGGGATGGAAGTGTGAAGGGTCATCATCCTATACCCGTCCCAATGACATTTTATTACTTTTTAAATCCGTCCCAAACTCACTATAGGTTTTAATATAATATCTCGAACCTACCTCACTAAGGTTGTTGGTTCCCATAGGGTACCTATAATTTGTCATGATATTTCATTATAAACAATAATTTGTTTGTTAATATATAATAGGAGTAAGCATATTGAACCAACTGAATTGGGAACCACTTGGACTAGACTGAACTGGCCTGTTTTGGGCAGTTCCTAAGGGTGTTGGTCCGATTTCTAGTTCCAAGAGGCAACTAGACCAAACCGAATAACTATTTCGTAATGTTTTTAATTTCTTAAAAAACAGCAACAAACCCTAATCTAACTCCTTCTCCAGTCCCCCTCTGCAGTCTCACCTCTCACGCCGCTCAGAGCACCTTCAGTCTCCGTCTTTTCCTCTTTGCCTAAGTGCCTCACGCCTCAATGCTCTTTTGCATCCCTCTGGCTCTCGGCTCTTCTCAGACGTCCCCCTCAGCTCTCGCTCGAGCGCCTTCAATCTCTTGCAGTTTTGCATGTTAGCCTTTTGCCTTTGAGATCTTTATTACTTAAAGAAGGAAGGGTCCGTTTCACTTGGCCTCTGTCAGTTTCTCCTTTTAAGATAGCTTTGTGGACCATATGTTTTGCTGCTCTCTGCTGATTTATATTTGAGCTGTGGTAATGTCCTTGATGGTCTCCGTAGTGCAGCTTCTTCTCCGTTCCATAATACGAGTTGTTGGTTAATTATACTGAACATTTGTTGCTACATATTTCAGGCTATGAGTGGTATGCAGCTTTACTGGACTTCGAAGTTTGACATGAAATTTTTATTTGATCGTTTGTTGCTTTGCCTCTCTTGGTTTTTAGCTTTCTATAATTCCATAATGTCCTATTATGTTTCATTAGATTATCATTTCGAGAAGATAAAGCTAAAGAGGTGCAAGTAACTAGTTCTATTGGACCGGACCAGATAGACCGACTGACAATTCTAGAAACTAGGAACCGGGTTAGACTGGGACCAACCATACCTAATATAAAATAAACAATCTTAAATTTACAAGCTGGACTTTTATACCGTTGAAATACCACCGTGTTGACCAGAAACGAAATAGCAGTTGACCCTTCTTCTTTTTTCCTGTTTTACTTGGTGCAACCTGAGTTGGCGGATCGAGCGCTTTAAGTTTGAATTGACTACCGAAAATAACTTTTGAAACTCGTGAATCCTGCGACAAGGGAGCGAAGAAAGAGAAAAAGAAAGTTGAAATACCAACATAGATATTGGCAAAGCATAATTCAACGCGGGCCGATAACCCAAAAAGGTTTTCATACTGCGAGCAGGACAAGAGGGGCACACGTTGTCCCGTGGCCAGCACTGCATGCCGGGTCGACGCGCGGACTCTTTTTGTTTCCACCACGAGCAACATCTCCAGCAAAGGTTTAGCCAACCCTTTTGGTTTTGACTTGTCGTTCCGGTTTAGCCAACAGCAGCACTTTCATGTATATCAGAAAAATGGTACTCTTTAAACTTTGGATTAATGTGTAATGTTATTCATAAGCTTTCAATTTGTTCAATGTAATGTCTACACTATTAATACATGTTTAGTCTAGTTCCTAAACTATATATGAAAATATTCAATATTGTCATGGAATTTGAATTAATGAAAGATAACATTGAATATTTCATATAGTATAAATGCTAGATTGAACGTGCATTAATATATTATAGATCACATTGAATAAATGGAAATTTGATAGATGACATTATATATTGGGTTAAAATTCATAGACCATATTACACATTGAGTCGAAATTTAGAGACTATTTGTATTATTATCTTTTTATTAATTGAACATTTCTTTCCGAAAAAATGGTCCACTTGGTCATAAATGTGTTGTACAAGTGTCATTCTAGTATTAAAATTTTTAATTTTGTCAATGTAATTCTAAACCTTTATGGAAGTCTATATCCTGACTTGGTCGATGGGGACTAGGGAAAAGAAATTCCTAGAAGGAATAGAAAATGGGTATTCGTATGCTGCAACGCCGCTGTTCCTTTTTTCTGCATCGCTGAAGTTATTTGTCGTAATTTCAAGATAAAAACCGATGCTGACTTTCTCAAAGATGGGCACAGCTTCAGCCTGGAATTCCAATTCAAGTCTAGTCTCTCGTTCAACCAACATTAACTAATAAAAAAGAATGAATTCCGCAAGCCGACCGGGTCGAAGCTTTTCCAATACACGCGGTCTTACTATCATACCTCAGAAAGGCGCGTTGCAAAAAGCAGGGAATTCCTATTCAAGTCCGAAAGTCTCATTCAAACAAACAAACAAATGTACCAATTACATGCAATAGAAGCGAATGGGGAAGGATTACCCAATTAGTCCTGAACTTATTTTGCGGATGTTGATTTGGCACGATGCTCGCATGTTAATGGTAACGTGCCATGGCCGGGCACAGCCTCAACCCTCTTTTGTCTCTTTTCCCCTTGCTTGTTTTCACAAGATTCTCATACATTCATTTATCTTTATTTTGAACGATAACAAAGTCCATGTAAGCATTTTCAAAATACGAAAATCGCCACGCCATTTAAGTCTCACCGTGTTAAAACCACCACGTCATCATTTTTTTATGGTTACTCTTGACCACGATTAACAAGAGGAATTGATTACAAAAATAATTATATCTTAAGGATTAAGATTGCACAATATATATATACATACGTGACTAAATTCTACAAATCATATGAGATGGAGGACAAAAATTCTGGGTTTTAATTTATATATAGGTGAACCAACGTGATCAAGACATGGTTTTTAACTCTATTTCTCACCCTAGTCCTCCCCAAACCCACTTTATTTTCAATCAAACTCATCCTCTGCCTTACCTTTGAATTTACAAAATCACTTCCTTATTTGACCGCCGTTGATCATGACAAAATGTGTTCAACCTCCACATTTGCCCAATTCAAGTTTTACGTAACCGATAAGTCACTTATTTTCTTTTTTTACCTTTTTGTCTTCATTCCGTGTAAACTACACTATTACTACTAATAGAGATGCATCTCAATGAGTTATCCGACATGGACACTTCGCATGTCGTAACCACGTGGCACTTGCATTTCGATTGGTAGATTTTCTTATCCAAACGCCTGAGTCTTTTGTTTTTGAATTTGCAAATTAGATGTGTAGCCGTATTTTTGCCAATGACACTAAGCAATTTAAGTTATTTTCACGGTATAGATGGCCACACTACATGTTCAATTTATTAGATTTTATATTTTGACAAGAAGAAAAAGTTGAGAAATTTATTAGATTTTATATTTTGACGGGAAGCAAAAGTTAAGATGACTACATTGATTCAACGCAAAGGAGTCAAGGGAAGAAGCAAAAAAACCGGAGAATTAAGTTAGAGAATTCACTTTAAATCTCTATATATGGGGGAATCCTACACAATTTGGATTAGATTATGGCCTGATACTATAGAAAAGCTAAAACTATAGTCATTTAATGAAAAATAGCCAAAATTTAAAGTACAAAGAAATGCCAGAACTTATAAAGATTTTTTTATTTTTGCTCATTAGTTGTTTAATTTCTGAATTTTCTAAAAGAAAAATCCTAATAAATTTTACAAATTGTCCTCCTCGACGACCGATTCAAATTCTCCTTCATCTTCTGCCCTCTCTCCATATTTAGTGGAGTCAAATTCCCATCTGGTCCTCCATCACTGTGGCGGTCAAAACTTCGAAAATCTCTGGCCCGTTCAACAATTACGATCGAGCGAAGAAGAATCCAAGCAATTGCCGGCAATCTGACGATGGCTCAATATAAGTAGGATACAACCTCAGATGCATTCTCTTCACGGTAACCACAAAATAGACTCGCAACTCGCAACCACCAAAACAGGATAAAGCTAGAGACTCTCGGGAAAATTCAGCCGAGGATGAAGAAGATCCTAAGTTCAAAAGTAGCAGTCGTGGTGATTATTTTGCTGTTTCTGATGGGAGCATCGATGCGACCAAGCGAGGCCTGTCGGGTTCTGATTAACGGCCATGGAGGAGCGCGGGCTACTAGTGAGGAGCCTGGTCTAATCGTTCTCCAGACCCTGAAAAAGGGTCCGACTCCATGTACTGGAAACTGTCATGGCTACACTCCCGGAAGCAGCACCACCGCCGACACCACCGGCACCAAGGCCTTTGCGGGCCGATCAGCTATGGGCGTGCCACCACCACCTGATTATTCCGATCGCGTCCCTCGATTTGGCGTCGCTGCCAGTCGTAAATAATCGGTGTTCCATGCAAAGGGCGCGTGCGAAGGAAATTGAGTAGTTGGAAGTGAAAAAGATTGAAAAGGAATCAATGCATTGTTTACAAGGATAAACGAAAGTTCTTATTTTCTTTCCTTTTTTTTTTTTTCATAGTTTTCGGATGGATAATTTCCATCTGTTGTAGAATATAATGACTTGGGAATCATGTTCGATTTCTTTGATTTAATCCTTTAAGCCTAATAGATTTGTTGGCAATTTTTTGTAAGGGCAAAAGGCAGGAACCGACTGCCCAATCTCGTTAGCAATGTTGCTGTTCGTTGTTTTGTCAATCTGGGGTTGATGAAAAATCAGAATGTTGTTGAAGCGAATGTTGTGTCAAGTGAATTCCTACGTAGAATTAAGCTAAAGAAATTCAATGGGAAGACGTCTTTTTGCGAGGGATAAATCAAAATATGCACTTACTAATTGAACCCAAAAAAAAAAAAAAAAAGAAGTAAGTGAACCAAGGATTTGGCACGAATGATCAATTTGTGTTCACATGTCACCGGTGGAAGTTTATACTCATGTCACTCAAAAAAAAAATCTAATTATTATTTATTACGGTAACTTATATAAATTAAATTCATGTCAAAGCGTGTTACTATTGGATTTGCCATATAATCGTTTTGAATGTCTTAATTTGCGTCAAAAATTGCTAGCCCTGAATCTCTTTAGCTAATTATGGAAAGTTGGGACCAAGCAAAATTATATTGTTGTATGCCCAAAAAAGTACTAATACTTTTTCTATACTAGTAAATTTCAATAAGTGTTGATAAATGTCAAAAATAATTAATAAAAAAGACTTTTCTTCTAGTAACTTGTTGGTAACACACCTACACTAATCAAGCTAAGCCTTAACCATCCAAATGAAAAAGGTTGTTATCTCATTTGCAAGCAAGCTGCATCCTCACAAGACTGACTATCCATTATGATTGACAATAACAAATAGAGGAAAAGGCATGTCATATTTATTTGTCTAATAAGTGGTATTAAATGTGACCAGATCCCCCAAAATCTGTTTGCGTATTTTGGTCGTGCATCCATCCAAAAAACCTTATGCATTCGTTGTTCACCCTCCAAATCAAGTATATAATTATAATCGGGATTTTTCCATAGCATGATAAAAAAAAAAAAAATGAATAGTCCTTGCCCATCTCCTTCTTGCAATTTCAACCTTTTGTGCTTCATAACATGGTTTTTTAGCATCTTTTTCTTCAAAATTTAGTTTCTCATGCCCTCCTTCTTCAATAACCATTGCTTGAAACAATTTATTTGTTCTAATCCCTAAATCACAGTGCAACTCAATTTTCCTTTTTGTTCTATAATTAATATTCTCATGTGATGTAAAAAATCTAACGCTTTGAGGAGTTGTCAAGTGATTATAATCGAGTTTAACTTCTGTCATTTCCCATCTCTAAGACTCAACTAAATGTATTCTAACCATTTTTGGACAATGGCATCTTTTTCCCTGTGTTGACTTAACGGACTCCTTTTCAATCTTATACCTTGACAATCTCATCAAAGTACTAACCACACTTTTTCCTTACTGCCTTCTCTTATACGAGTTTAACAATCTAACGTCGAATTCTTTAGCATAATTGTTATATAAACATCCACATTCCTATTTGCCTGTGTTATTAAGTTTCTTTTATTTGGAAACAATATCCATAAAATCTTTTCTTTGACCAGAGAATAAAATGCACTATTTCAAAGTTGCAATTTAAAACCTCTCAATCTATATAAATCTTTTCTTCGGTAGAACAATATCCACCAAAACTTGTGAATCAATATCCACCAGATATTTACCTTAAATCTTAGTGTTAACAAATCATACGAGTCTCCCCATTTTTAACTTAGAAACTTATGGCCGACATCGGATTGTTCGTGACTCATTTTCCTTTTCCTAAGGTAATCGGTTCCTATAAGGTCTAGGCAACCCATCATAGTATTTCATTGTAAACAATAGATTTTTTTTTTTATGTATAATATAATATTTTAAATAAATTAGCAAACTTGACTTTTATACCGTCGAAATACTCCCCATGTTGACCAGAAACGAAACAGTAGTTGATCCTCTTTTATTTCCGCGTTTAATTGGGGCAACCTGAGTGGACGGACCGAGCGCTTTGAGTATGACTTGACCCTTGCAATTTACTTTTAAAACTCACGAATCCGGTGACGAGTGACCGAAGAAAGATTCAAAGTACCAACATAGATACCGGCGAAGCATAAGTAACGCGGGCCGATGACCCGAAAACGCTTCATACTGCGACCAGGACAAGGGGGACACACGTTGTCCGTGCCCAGCACTGCATGCCGGGTCGACGCATGAACTCTTCTTGCGTCCACCACAAGCCACATCGCCAACAAAGGTTTAGCCAACCCTTTTTGGGTTTGACTTGTCGTCCGGTTCTTTCAAGCTATGTATAAGCACTTTCGTGCATAAATGGTTGTTTAAAGGAAAAATTATACACATAGTCTTTGAGCTTTTTAGATTAATGTAAAAGTCATCCTTGAACTTTCAATTTGTTCAATATAATTTAATATTGTCCTATAACTTAAATTAATAATAGATAACATTGAACATTTTGTATAGTCTAATGATTAGACTGAACGTGTATGAATATATTAAAGATCACATTGAATAAATTGAAAGTTCCAATGCAACATTGCACATAGAGTTAGATTTTATGGACCGCATTACACATTTGGTCAAAATTTAGGGACTACTTGTGTCATAATCCCATGGCACTTTCAATTCACTTGATAGACTTTCCGATCCGAACGCCCAAATTTTTTGTTTTTGAAATTGCAATTAGATGTATAGCCATATTTGTGCCAATAACACGAGGCAATTTAAGTTATCTTCACGGTACGAACAGTGACATTGCATGTTCAATTTATTAGATTTTATATTTTGACGAGAAGATAAAGTTAAAATGACTACATTGATTCAACGGAAAGGAGTAGGGGGGAAGAAGTAGAAAATGTGGAGAATTGAGCTAGAGAATTTTTCGACCAAAAAAAGAAGTTAGAGAAATCACTCCATGTCTAGATATATATGAGAATCCTATACAATTTGGATTAGACTATGGCCTGACATTACAGAAAAGCTAGAAATATAGTCAGCTAATGAGAGATAGCCCAATATTTAAAGTACTAAGGTAATGCCGGAACTAATTGAGATTTTTCTTTTGTTTTGCTCCTGAATGGTTTAATTTCTCAATTTTCTAAGACTTTTCGCAATAAATATTACAAATTGTCCTCCTTGACGACCGATTCAAATTCTCCTTCGTCTTCTTCCCTCTCTCGATAGTCGATAACCAGTGGAGTCAAATTCCCATCTGGTTCTCCATTTTTCTTTTCTTTTTGTTCAGAACCACCTGGTTCTCCATTACTGTGGCGGTCAAACATTCAAAATCCCACGCCCGTTCAACAATTTCGATCGAGAGAAGAAGAATCCAAGCGATTGCCGGCAATCAGACGATGGCTCAATATAAGTAGGAGACATTCTCAGACGCATTCTCTGTTAGCTGGGTTCACTCCTATGTGGAGGAAGTCCAATGAGTTGCAAGCCCAAAAAGGGCTTGAGCCCATATAATAAGTTATATGAGGAAATAGGGTTTCTCACTATTTATATAAAAAGAGGTAAGCAGCGAGAAAAAGGAAACAAGAATAAGAGAAAAAGAGAAAGCAGAAAATCTGGGGTTTGGGGCAATATCTGATTTACATCAAGCTGGCGTTGGAGGTCGATTCGTGGTCCGATTGAGCTGAAATTTTGTCAGCATGTTCGTGGCGCAATTTTATCGAATCTGAACGGTTTGATTTTTGTTTGAAGCTCCATACATCAGGTTTTTCGTGGATTGATCAAAACCTGCGTTTTTGGTCGATTTATCCTTGATCTCTTGTGAAGTTCATGTGTATTGCCAAGAATTACATTCTTGAGGTGTTTGCTGCTATGTACCTCTAGTATTTACTAGAGAAGAACAATTTTATTGATAGTGAAGATTTTCAGGTGGACTCCGGTCCCGTGGTTTTTTATCTCCTCACATTGAGGAGGTTTTCCACGTAAAAAAATCGTCTTGTGTTCGCGTGCTTGGTTATTTTACTCTACTATATCGATTCCTATTAGGTTTACACAAGAGGGGAGATTATTTTATTCCGCTGCGTTGATTCGATATTGTTCGAATTATTACCGTTCTCCCATCGAGTGGTATCGAGCCGGTTATTGCTTGATTTTTCTGCCTTGTGTTAAACAATGGAAACGAATATGAGTAGAATGGTTACACTGAATGGTTCGAATTATCATATTTGGAAAGGGAAGATGGAAGATCTTTTATATGTGAAAGATTTTTATTTGCCTCGTATTTGCCGAGGAGAAACCGAGAATAAACCGACGTTGAATGGTCTATATTTCATCGTCAAGTGTGTGGTTATATCAGCAAAGGGTAGATGATAATGTTTTAAACCATATTATTGAGGAAACACATGCACGCAGTTTATGGGATAGGCTCGAACAGTTATATGCTCGAAAGATCGGGAATAATAAATTGTTTTTGATAAAACAGATGATGGCTCGAGATATCATGATGGTACTCGTTTGATCGATCATTTAAATTCTTTTCAAGGAATTATAAATCAGTTGGCTGCGATGGGAATCAAGTTTGATGATGAGATACAAGCACTATGGTTGCTTGGTACTTTGCCGGACTCATGGGAGACGTTCCGAACATCTTTGTCTAACTCTGCCCCGGATGGTACGATTACCATGGATTTAGCCAAGAGTAGTATTTTGAATGAAGAGATGAGAAGGAAGACACAGGGATCGTCCTCTTCACATTCTGATGCCTTGGTTGTTGAGAAAAGGGGGAGAAGTGAGTCTCGAGGTCTGAGAAATAGAGATAAAAGTCGAGACAAAAGCAGAGGTAAGTATAATAAATTTGCTAATGTTGAGTGCCATTATTGTCATCAGAAGGGACATATTCAGAGGTTTTGTCGCCAGTTAAAAAGGGAGAAACAAAAGGAGAAAGGTAAAGAGAAGATAAGTGATAATGATAGTGATGACAATCGTGTCGCTGCACTTAAAGAAGACTTTCTCACTATTTTTGATGGTGATGTGGTGAATTTTGTTTCTCATGAGACCAGTTGGGTAATTGATAGTGGTGCATCTGTTCATGCTACATCTCGTAGGGATTTCTTTACATCATACAGTCGTGACTTCGGATCTCGTGAAGATGGGAAACAATGGACTAGCTCAAGCTGTAGGCATCGGTGATGTGTTCCTAAAAACCAGCAATGGCACGAGGTTAGTATTGAATAATGTTAAACATATACCTGATATCCGCTTGAATTTGATTTCCACAGGCAAGTTGGATGATGAGGGGTATTGCAGCACCTTCAGCAATGGTCAATGGAAGCTCACTAAAGGTTCTCTTGTTGTGGCTAGAGGTGAAAAATATTCTTCGTTATACATTATGCGGCAAAGTTGTCTACGAGACAAAATTAATGCAAAGAGATAGCGAAGATGCAGCCGAGTTATGGCATAAGAGGCTCGGTCACATCGGTGAGAAGGGTTTGTCAATATTGGCCAAGAAGAAGCTCCTTTCGGGATTGAAAAGTTCAGCGCTAAAGAAGTGTGCTCACCGTTTAGCGGAAAACAAAACAGTTGCATTTAAAAGCACCCCTCCTTCAAGAAAGTCGGTATATTGGATTTAGTGCATTCTGATGTTTGCGGTCCTATGAAAACAAAATCACTTGGTGGCTCTCTTTATTTTGTTACTTTTATAGATGATTTTTCAAGGAAAATTTGGATTTATACCTTGAAAACTAAAAATCAAGTTTTAAGCAATTTCAGGCTTCAGTTGAGAGACAGACTGGAAAGAAATTGAAATGCATCAGAACTGATAACGGGGGAGAGTATATTGGACTTTTTGATGAATATTGCACTCAATAAGGTATTCAACATCCTTGCTCAAAAAAAAAAAAAAGGTATTCGACATCAAAAGACATCTCCCAAGACGCCTCAGTTAAATGGCTTAGCTGAGAAAATGAACAGAACACTGGTTGAAATGGTAAGATGCTTACTTTCACAGTCAAAACTACCTGGATCCTTTTGGGATGAGGCTTTAAGTACAGTTGTGCATGTATCAAATCTTACTCCATGCGTTCCTTTAGAGTTTGATGTTCCTAATAGAGTTTGGACAAGCAAAGAAGTTTCTTATGATTATTTGCGTGTATTTGGGTGCAAAGCATTTGTGCATATTCCCAAAGATGAGAGGTCTAAACTTGATGTGAAAACACGACGGCATATTTATTGGTTATGGACAGGGATATGCTTGGCTACAAATTTTATGATCCACTTGAAAAGAAAATTGTAAGAAGCAGAGATGTTGTGTTTATGGAAGATCAAACAATAGAGGATATTGAGAAAGCGGAGATGATTTCAGCACCACAAAGTTAGTGATAATCTGGTTGATTTAGATCCAGTTCCTCTTACAAATATCCCTACACAAAGTTGATGAAGAGCAAAGGGAAGTCAATGTTCCAAATAACGCACATGTTCCCGAACATGTTGAGATAGATAATACTATTCCCGAACCGTAGGCTCAATTAGATGTTCCACTCGGATGTTCCAATCCGGAGATCCATTAGAGACCGACGACCTTCCACCAGGTATTCGAAGATGAGTATGTATTATTGACTGATGCAGGTGAACCAGAGTGCTATGCAGAAGCAATAGAAGATGAGTACAAAAGCAATTGGTTCGATGCTATGCAAGATGAGATGCAGTCACTTTATGATAATCATACTTTTGAGTTGGTGAAGTTACCTAAAGGTAAAAGAGTTTTGAAGAACAAGTGGGTATATAGGTTGAAGCAAGATGAACATACTTTACAACCACGGTACAAAGCTAGATTGGTTGTTAAGGGATTCGGTCGAAAAAGGGTATTGATTTTGATGATATATTTTCTCCGGTAGTAAAAATGTCTTCTATCCGTGTGGTACTAGGCTTGGCAGCTAGCCTAGATTTAGAAATTGAGCAAATGGATGTTAAAACAGCCTTCCTACATGGTGACTTGGAGGAAGAGATATACATGGAACAACCCGAGGGTTTCAAAGTGAAAGGGAAAGAGGATTATGTGTGCAAATTGAAGAAAAGTCTCTATGGCCTAAAACAAGCACCGAGACAAAGGGTATAAGAAATTTGCGCGCTTATGACAGAACAGGCTATAAGAAGACTTCCTCGGATAACCGTGTGTTTGTCCAAAAATTTTCTGATGATGACTTTATTATTCTCTTGCTTTATGTTGATGATATGCTGATTGTTGGCGGAATGCTTTAAGAATTGAGTTATTGAAGAAGCAATTGAGCAAGTCTTTTGCCATGAAAGACTTGGGCTCGGCGAAGCAGATTCTTGGCATTAGAATTACCCGAGACAGAGATGCTAAGAAGTTATTTTTATCGCAAGAGAAATATATTAAGAAGATCCTTCAGAAATTTTACATGGACAAGGCTAAAGTGGTTAGTACTCCTCTTGCTGCCCACTTTAAGTTAAATATAATGCAAAGTCCTACGACCGATAAAGAAAAGAAAGATATGGAAAGTGTTCCATATGCTTCAGCTGTAGGAAGCTTAATGTATGCGATGGTATGTACACGCCCGGACTTGGCGCATGCAAGTTGGCGTTGTTAGTCGCTATTTGTCAAATCCAGTGAGAGCACCTTTGGAATGCGGTGAAGTGGATTATGAGGTATCTTCGGGGAACTTCAAATTTGAAACTCGGTTTCGGGACCGGGAAACTTGAGTTAGTTGGATACACGATTCCGACTTGGTAGGAGATATTGATACTCGTAAATCTACTTCGGTTATTTGATTTCTTTTGCGGGTGGAGCTGTGTCATGGAAGTCAAGATTGCGAAAGTGTGTTGCACTTTCTACAACCGAAGCTGAATTTATTGCAGCGATCAAGCTAGTAAAGAGATGCTATGGATGAAGAAGTTCTTAGAAGAACTTGGGTTCAAGCAAAAGAGGTATGTGCTATTTTGTGATAATCAAAGCGCAATTCATCTTGGTAAGAATTCATCTTTTCATTCTAGATCGAAACATATTGATGTTAGATATCATTGGATAAGGGATGTTCTAGATGAAAAGTTGTTGGAACTTGAGAAAATTCATACGGATCATAATGGCTCCGATATGATGACGAAGACTCTACCAAGAGAGAAGCTTGAACATTGCCGTTTGATAGCAGGGATGGTGAATCCCTCCACATTGTCGTGAGGGGGAGATTTGTTAGCTGGGTTCACTCCTATGTGGAGGAAGTCCAATGAGTTGCAAGCCCAAAAAGGGCTTGAGCCCATATAATAAGTTATATGAGGAAATAGGGTTTCTCACTATTTATATAAAAAGAGGTAGCAAGAGAAAAAAGGAAACAAGAATAAGAGAAAAAGAGAAAGCAGAAAATCTGGGGTTTGGGGCAATATCTCGATTTACATCAAGCTGGCGTTGGAGGTCGATTCGTGGTCCGATTGAGCTGAAATTTTGTCAGCATGTTCGTGGCGCAATTTTATCGAATCTGAACGGTTTGATTTTTGTTTGAAGCTCCATACATCAGGTTTTTCGTGGATTGATCAAAACCTGCGTTTTTGGTCGATTTATCCTTGATCTCTTGTGAAGTTCATGTGTATTGCCAAGAATTACATTCTTGAGGTGTTTGCTGCTATGTACCTCTAGTATTTACTAGAGAAGAACAATTTTATTGATAGTGAAGATTTTCAGGTGGACTCCGGTCCCGTGGTTTTTTATCTCCTCACATTGAGGAGGTTTTCCACGTAAAAAAATCGTCTTGTGTTCGCGTGCTTGGTTATTTTACTCTACTATATCGATTCCTATTAGGTTTACACAAGAGGGGAGATTATTTTATTCCGCTGCGTTGATTCGATATTGTTCGAATTATTACCGTTCTCCCATCATTCTCTTCATCGTACCCACAAAAGAGACTCGCAACTCGCAACCACCAAAACAGGATAAAGCTAGAGATTCTTGGGAAAAATTCAGCCGAGGATGAAGAAGATCCTAAGTTCAAAAGTAGCAGTCGTGGTGATGATTTTGCTGTTTCTGATGGGAGCGTCGATGCGACCAAGCGAGGCGTGCCGGGTTCTGATTAACGGCCGCGGAGGAGTGCAGGCTAATAGTGAGGAGCCTGGTCTCATCGTTCTCCAGACGCTGAACAAGGGTCCGACTCCATGTACTGGGAACTGCGGCGGCTACACTCCCGGAAGCAGCACCACCAGCACCAAGGCCTTCGCGGGCTGAGTGAACGTGGGCGTGCCACCACGTGATGGGCCTTCGTGGCCTGAGTGAACGTGGGTGTGCCACCACGTGATCATTCCCAATCCCACCACGTCCCTGGATCTGGCGTTCCCTCGATTTGGCATCGCTGCCAATCGTAAATAGTCTGTGCTCCATGCAAAGGATGCTTGTGGAGGAATTGAGTAGTTGCAAGTAAAAAAGATAAAATGAACTAATACACAGTTTACAAGAATAAATGAAAGGTTATTTTTTCTTTCCTTTTTTTGATTTATTTTTCGTATGGATAATTTCCATCTATTGTAAAATGTATAACTTGGGAATCACGCTTGATTTCTAAGATTTGATCCTTTCAGCCTAATAAATTTGTTAGCAATTTTCTTTTAAGTGTAGAAGGCAGGAAGCGACTATCTGATTTTGTCATCTTTTGCGATTCATTTTTTTGTTAATCCGGGGTTGAAGAAAAACCAGAGTGTTGTTGAAACAGATGTTGTGTCAAGTGGATTTCTACCAAGGATTATGCTAGAGAAATTCAATGAAAGGACATCTTTTGCATGCAATAAATTAAGATATGCACTTTCTAAGTGAACCGAGGATTTGGCGCGAAGGATTAATTTGTTTTCACATGTCACACCGGATGTTATACTCGTGTCATTGAAAAAATTAAGTTTTTATTCAATATGTAAATTATATGGATTAAGTTCATGTTAATGAATGTTACTTTGGATTTGCCATATAATCGTTTTAAAATTCTTAATTTGTGTTAAAAGTTGCCACTCCTTAAACGCTTTAGCTAATTCTGGAAAGTTGGGAACAGGCAAAATGCTATTGTTCTGTGCCCCAAAAAAAAAAAATACTAATTCTTTTTCTATACTAATAAATTTCTATATGTGTTGGTAAGTGTCAAAAGGAGTTAATAAAAAAGATTTTTCCTCATGTAACTCATTGGCAACAACACTAATCAAGCTAAGCCATAAACATCCAGATGAAAAAGCGTGTTCTCTCATTTGCAAGCAAGCTCCATCCTAACAAAATTAACTGGCCATGATGATTGACATCGACAAATGAAGGAAAAGGCATGTCATATTTATTTGATACAAATGTGACTATATCCCCCAATATCTATATGTGTGTCTTGGTCATGCATCCATCCAAAAAACATTACGTTGTCGTTGTTCACCATTTTAATCAAGTATACAACTATAATAAGATTTTTTTTCCCAAGCATGATCGAAAAAGAAAATTGAAAAGTGCTTGCCCATCTCCTACTTACAATTTCAACGTTTTGTACTTCGTAACATGGTTTCTAGCATCTTTTTCTTCAAATTTTAGTTTCTCATGCCCTCCTTCTTCAACAACTAATGCTTGAAACAATTTATTTGCTCTAACCCCTGAATTACAGTGCAACTCGATTTTTCTTTTCGTTTTGGAACAGTATTATTGTGTGATTAAAGAATCTAGCACTTTGAGGAATTGCCAAATGATTATGATTAAGTATGACTTTTGTCATTTCCCATTTCTAAGACTTGACTAAATGTATTCTAACCATTGTTGGACAACCACATCTTTTCTACGGTCTTGACTAAACTAACTCCTTTTCAATCTTGTACCCTTGATGACCACAACAAAGGGTCTGTTTGGTTCAGCTTTTGGGGAATGCATTTGCAAAAATACAAATACCTCTAGGTGAAAAGGGATTTTTCGAAATGCAAATAGCATTTGGTGAATTGTAATTCTAAAGTGTATTGAGAAACAATTTTGGCCAAAATACTGTTTGGTAAAATTTGCATCTGTAAAGGACTTTTATTAAATTAAAAAAAAAAAAAAAATTATTTGTGTTTCTTTTTAAGTTTGGCCAACGACCACTAGATCTGGTTGTTGGACAGCGAGATCTGACAGCTGGACCGCCGGATCTACCTGCTTGATGGCCAAATTTGGCCCCGGATGCCATCACCTAAGGTCACCCACCTCAAGTGACCGTTGCCTGAGGTCGCCTAGGTCGCACGATTCAAGCCATCAGTCGCCTAGGTCGATGACGGTCGCCAGGATTAGGCGACCCTCAAGCAGCGTCGCCGGTGAGCACAACCCCTTGGCCGGTGGTCATCAGCCTCTGATCGGCTTCCGTGTGGTGGTTTTGGAGAAGATGAATAATACCGGGAACTTGCATTCCGAAGATGCAACTTTCCAAAATACCTCCAAAGCTACATTAGGCTAAAAGCCCTTAGAGCCATTTGGAGATGCAATAGCATCTTGCCAAAGTAGCCCAAAAATTTGAACCAAATGCGTTTGCATTTGACCAAAGGACTTTAGAGTCCTAAAGCCCCTTCCAAATATCGAAGCCCCTGCCAAATATCGAACCAAACGGGGCCAAAGTACTACACCACATTTTGTCCTCGCTGCCTTTCCTTTTGTACGAGTTTAACATTCTAATGTCAAATCCTGCTTCTTTAGCATAATTGTTATAAAATATCTGCATTCTTATTTGCTTGAGTTATTAAGTTTCTTTTATTTGAAAAAAAAATCCATTAAATCTTTTCTTTGACCAGAGAATAATATCCACTATTTTTAAAGTTGATATTTAAAACTAGTCTATATAAATCTTTTCTTTGGTAGAACAATATCCACTGAAACTTAAGAATCAATATCTACTAGATGTTCACCTTAAATCTTATCATTTACAGATTAAGTGAGTCTCCCTATTTCTTATTTCAAACTTTTGGCTGACATCAAATTTTCATCACTCATTTTCTTTTTTTGAAAGTAATCGGTTTTTGTAAGGTGCTCGCAGCCCATTATAGTATTTTGTTATAAACAATAGTTTATGTTTTGTTAATATATAATATAACAATCTTAAATTTGCCAACTCAACTTTTATTTCGTTGAAATATTCCCGTGATCCGACCAAAAAGAAAAAGAAAAAGCCCCCGTGTTGACCAGAAACAAAACAGCACTTGGCCCTTTTTTATTTTTCTGTTTACCTCGTGAACCTGACTGGACGGATCGAGCCCTTTAAGTTTGAATTGCTCGCAAATAACTTTTGAACGAATCATGTGACGAGTGACCGAAGAAAATGAAGAGTCGAAGCACCAAAATAGATATCGGCGAAGCATAAGTCAACGTGGGCCGATAGCCCACAAAGGTTGAGTCATACCGCAAACAGGACAAGAGGGGCACACGTTGTCCTGTGCCCAGCACCGCATGCCGGGTCAAGGCATGAATTCTTTGTTTCCACCTTGAGCAACATCGCCAACAAAGGTTTAGCCAACCCCTTTTTGGTTCGGACCTGTCGTTCCGGTTCTTTCATGCTTTCCTGTATATTGTGGTTGTTTAAAGGGAAAATGACACAAATAGTCTATGAACTTTAGGTTTGTGTGTAATGTCGGCCATAAACTTTTAATTTTTCAATCTAATTTCTAAACTATATGAAAATGTTTAATATTATCCCTGAATTTGATTTAATGGAATGATAACATTGAGTATTTTATATAATTTACAGACTAAATTGAACATGTACAAAAAATTAATGGATAACATTGAACGGATTAAAACTTAATGAATGACATTGTACATTGGACTAAACTTCAGAACATTTGTTCAAAGTTTATGGACCACTTATATGATCATTCCTTATTTAAATGAGCATTTGTTTCTACAAAATTGTCCACTCAGTCCTAACTGTGTTGTACGGATGTCAATCAAGTCCTAAAATTTTCAATTTCATCAATATATTCATAAAATTTTGTGCAATATTCCAACGTGATCATTCTAGCCATTTTTCACCAGAAAGCACCAACGTGGTAGTCCAGTTATTGACATTTGTCCTAAAGAACGACCCTCCTTTTCCATAAAAAATTGCGTATCACCACATAGATGATTTCCAGTGAAAATTAGTTGAATGAACAACATTGAAATTTTGCACAAAGGTTTTGGATTAAATTGACAAAAGTAGAAAATTTAAGATTGAATTGGTATCCATGTAATAAGTTTATGAGTGACTAGGTAATCCTCCCCATTCGCTTGTGTTGTGTGTAATTGTTACGTTTGTTTGAATAAGACTTTTGGGCTTGAATTGAAATTCGACACTTTTTGCAATGTCCCTTTTCTGAGGGATGATGGTAAGAGCATCTGCTTTGGAAAGCTTCGATGTGGTCGGCTTGGGGATTTCGTTCTTTTCGACTAGTTATCTTCGGTTGAACGAGAGACTAGCCTTGAATTGGAATTCCAGACTGTAGCTATGCTCGTCTTTGATAAAGTCAACTTATGTTTTGTCTTGACATTACGACACATAACGTCTGCACCGCTGAAAAAGAAACAGGAGTTTCGCAGCAAGCGAAAAAGAGGAGCACCGGCATCGCAGCATTTGAACACCTGTTTTCTTTGAAGCATTCTTCTCGGAATTTCCTTTCCCCATCCTGATCGGAGGGAACTATATCTTGATTAGGGCGCTACGAACATGAGCTTTACCTATATATTTGTTCAGTTAAATCTTTTGTGTGTAGTGTCCATAAACTTATAACCTACCAACCAAAATTATGATTAGGGAAAAATCTCTCCGACCAGAAATGGGAGGAAATATAACCTATGTAAAATGAAAAACAAATCACAGAGAAAATCCTAAACACTAGAACAACTTTGGGGGAGTGCAATGCCAACATGATAGTCTAAGCAATGGACCGAGCTCTAAGCGATGCACGGAACTCATAAGTTTGATTCATGTTGTAAGTGAACTTTCAAATTACTCGCGTTGAGTTGCCTAACCACGACATATCTCGTGTAAAGAGATCCATTGGCTGTTAACATTTTGGTAGGGCAATGGTGATAGGCTTGCTAATCTTGAATTTTTGTGTCATGGACGATGTGAGAAAATCATGACTCATATCAAATATTTCATAACAAATGTGAGACTTTTAGGACAACACTCAGAATGATAGCCAGCGCTACCTTTTGACTTATCAAAAGTAAAAGAAGAAAACAAAGTAGTCATCACCAACATCAAGACTTCAAATATGCACGAGCGCCTCTGAAATCTAGAGGATCGGCTCACCATCTGTGACCTTCCAGGCATTGACAACCACGCTAAGTTCTGCCTCGGTGACATCCTCGCATGGTAACGGTTGTGTGCTGTGGCTAGGCACAGCCACAACCCTCTTTTGTCTCTTTCCCCTTGTTCACTTGTTTCTACAAGATTTTTATATACTCATTATCTTTATTTTAATCATGAATATAACCCACATAAACATTTTCGAAGTATGGAAATCACCACACCATTTAAGTCTAACCATGTTAAAATTGCCACGGCATCATTTTTTATGGTTACTCTCGACAAAAATTAATAGGAGGACTTAATTACATAAAAAATGATATCTCAAGGATTAAGATTGCACAATATATATATATATATATATATATATATATATATATATATATATATATATATATATATATATATATATATATATATATATATATATATATAAAAGACAAAATTTCACGAATCATAGGAGATGGAGGACTAAAAATTCTGGGTTTGGATTTATATATATTGGGTCGGTGGACAAATGCGATCAAGACACTGTTTTTAACTTTGTTTTGTCACCCTAGTTTTCCCCAAACCTACTTTATTTTCAATCAAATTCATCCTCTCTGTCATAACTTTGAATTTACAAAATCACTTCCTTATTTGACCACCATCGATCTTGCAAAATGTGTTCAACCCCACATTTTCCCAATTCAAGTTTTACGTAACCAATAGATCACTCATTTGTCTTACCTTTGTTATATGCATATTGTCTAATACATTCATTCGAGCCTTACAAGTATTTCCTTAATATTTTCGTGTCTGTTTTGTGTGAACTATAGCTACTATGTATTTAAATTAGTCATATGACATGAACTCTTCACATGTCGTAACCACGTGGCATTTTCAACTCACTTGGTAGACTTTCTGGTCCTAACACTTGAGTTTTTTGTTTTTGAATTTGCAATCAGATGTATAACCGTGTCTATGCCAATAACACAAAGCAATTTAAGTTATTTTCACAGTATGGACAGTTGCACAGCATGTTCAATTTATTAGGTTTTATATTTTGATGAGAAGAAAAAGTTAAGATGACTACACTGATTCAACGCAAAGGAGCTGGGGGAAGAAGCAGAAAATCTGGAGAATTAGGGAATTCGTCAACCAGAAATTAGAGAAATCACTTCATGTCTAGATATAAATGGGGATCCTATATGATTTTGGATTAGATTATGGCCTGACAGTACACAAAAGCTAGAGTTATAGTCATTTAATGAAAAATAGCCCAAAATTTAAAGTACTAAAGAAATGCAGGAACTTATCAAGATTTTTTATTTTTTGCTCCTCGATGGTTTAATTTCTCAATTTTTAAAAACTTTTTCACAACAAATATTACAAATTGTCGTCCTCGACGACCGATTCAAATTCCCCTTCCTTCTTCCATCTCTCTATAACCAGTGAAGTCAAATTCCCATCTGGTTTACCATCACTGTGGCAGTCAAAAATTCAAAAATCCCGGCCCTTTCAACAATTTCGATCGAGAGAAGAAGAATCGAAGCAACTGCTGGCAGTCTGACAAAGTGACAATGGCTCAATATAAGTAGGAGGCATCCCCCAGACGCATTCTCTTCATCGTACCCCCAAAAGAGACTCGCAACTCGCAACCACCATAACAGGATAAAGCTAGAGATTCCTGGGAAAAATTCAGCCGAGGATGAAGAAGATCCTAACTTCAAAAGTTGCAGTCGTGGTGATGATTTTGCTGGTTTTGATGGGAGCGTTGATGCGGCAGAGCGAGGCGTGCCGGGTTCTCCATGGAGGAGCGTGGCCTACTGGTGAGGACCCTGGTCCAATTTTTCTCCAAACCCTGAAAAAGGGTCCAACTCCGTGTACTGGGAACTGCCGTGGCTACACTCCTAGAAGCAGCACCACCGCTGGAACCACCAGCACCAAGGCCTTTGCAGGCCAATCAGCCGTGGGCGTGCCACCGCACGATTATTCCGATCGCGTCCTTCTATCTGGCGTCGTTGCCAATCTTAAATAATTGGTACTCCATGCAGAGGACCCTTGCGAAGGGAATTAAGTAGTTGCAAGTAAAAAGTATTGAAAAGGAAGCAATACACGGCTTACAAGAATAAATGGAAGTTTTTATTTTCTTTCCTTTTTTGTTTATTTTTCATATGGATAATGTCCATCTGTTGCAGAATGTAATAACTTGAGAATCATGCTTGATTTCTTATATTTAATCGTTTAAGCCTAATAAATTTGTTGGCAATTTTTTTTTAAGTGCAGAAGGCAGGAACCCACTACGCAATTTTGTTGTCAATTTTGCTGTTCGTTGTTTTATCAATCTGGGATTGATGATAAATCAGAATGTCGTTGAAGCGGATGTCATGTCAAGTGAATTTCTACAAAGGATTAAGTTAGATAGATTCAATGGGAAGACGTATTTTGCACGTGATAAATTAAGATATGCACTTCCTAAGTGAATCAATGATTTAGCATGGAGGATTAATTTATGTTCACATGTCACAACTAGATGTTATACTCATGTCATTGAAAAAAATTAAATTTGTATTTATTATGCTAACTCATATGGATTAAATTCATGTCAATGCGTGTTAATTGTTTTAAATATCTTAATTTGCATTAAAAATTGCCAATCTTGCAATTGCTTTAGCTAATTATGAAAAGTTGGGCACAAGCAAAATTCTATTGTTCTGTGCCCAAAAAATACTAATTCTTTTTCTATACTAGTAAATTTCAATAAGTGTTGGTGAGTGTCAAAAACAGTTAATAAAAAAAGACTTTTCTTTAGGTAACTTATTGGTAATGCACCTACACTAATCAAGTTGAGCCTTAAACATCTAGATGAAAAGGCTTGTTGTCCCATCTGCAAGCCACATCCTAGCAAAACTAACTAGCCATGATGATTGACATCGACAATTGAAGGAAAAGGCATGTCATATTTATTTGTCCAATAAGTAGCATCAAATGTGACTAGATCCTTAGTATCGGTTTGTGTCTCTTGGTCATGCATCCATCAAAAAAACATTATACAGTCGTTATTCACCATCTAGATCAAGTACACAATTGGAATTTTTCCACAGCATGATCTAAAAATAATTGAAAGATGCTTGCCCATCTCCATCTTGCAATTTCAACCTTTTGTACTTCGTAACATGGTTTGTAACATCTTTTTCTTCAAATTTTAGTTTGTCATGCCCTCCTTCTTCAACAACTAATGCTTGAAATCCCCGAATCACAATGCAACTCATTATTTCTTCTCTTTTTTTTTTGAGGAATCAATATTCTTGTGCACTTTGAGGAGCTGTCAAGTGATTATAATTGAGTATAACTTTTGTCATTTCCTATTTCTAAGACTTTAGTAAATGTATTCTAACCATTTTTTTACAACTGCATCTTTTTCTCGATCTTGACTTAACTAACTCCTTTTCAATCTTGTACCCTTGACGACTGCCACCAGGTACCACACCACATTTTTTTCCTCAATGCCTTTCCTTTTATATGAGTTTAACATTGTAATGTGGAATCCTGCTTCTTTAGCATAATTGTTATAGGAACATCCGCATTCCTATTTGCTTGAGTTATTAAGTTTCTTTTATTTGGGAACAATATCCATCAAATTTTTTCTTTAATTAGAGAATAATATCCACTATTTTAAAAGTTGCAATTTAAAATACAACTTGTCACTCTATATAAATCTTTTCTTTGGTAGAACGATATCCACCAAAACTTGAGAATCAATATCCACTAGATATTCACCTTAAATATTATTATCAGATCAAGTGAGTCTCCCTGTTTCTAGCTATAAAACTGATCGGATTACTCATTTTCTTTTTTGTAAAGTAATCGGTTCCCATAAGGTACCCGCAACCCATCATAGTATTTCGTTATAAACAATAGTTTTTTTCGTTAATATATAATATAACATCTTAAATTTGCGAGCTGGACTTTTATACCGTTGAAATACTCCCGTGTTGACCAGAAACAAAAGAACAGTTGGCCCTTTTTTTCATTTTCCTGTTTATTTCGTAAACCCGAGTGGACGGATCGAACGCTTTAAGTTCAAATTGACTGGCAATTAAATTTTAAAACTCGCGAATGCTGTGACGAGTGACCGAAGAAAAAGAAGGAGGAAAGTCGAAGTACCAACATAGACATCGGCGAAGCAAAAGTGAACGCGGGCCAGTAGCCCAAAAAGCTTTTCACACTACAACCAGGACGAGAGGCACACGTTGTCCGTGCCCGGCATTGCATGCCGGGTCGACGCTTGAACTCTTTCCTTTTCCACCACGAGCAACATCGCAAACAAAGGTTTAGCCAACCCATTTTGGGTTTGAGCTGTCATTCCGGTTCTTTTAAGCTAAATATAAGTACTATCATGGACTTAAGTTTATGGACCACATTGAACATGTATAAAAAAAAAATTAGGAACTACATTGAATAAATTAAAATTTTGGGAACAACATTGCATAATGGACTCAAGTTTATGGATCACATTGAACAAATTTAAAGTTTATGGATCATATTGCACATTGAGTCAAAGTTTAAGGACTATTTGTGTCATTTTCTCTTATTTAAATGAGAGCTTGTTTTGGAAAAATTGTCCACTCAATCCTAACTGTGTTGTGCGGAAGTCACTCCAGTCCTAATATTTTCAATATTGTCGATTTAATTCTAAACCTTTACGGAAGTTTATATCTTGACCTGGGCAACGAGGAATGGAGAAAGGAAATCTCCCACAAGGAATGCTTCAGAAAAAAAAGGGGTTTTCTGTGCTGCGATGCTACTGTTCCTCTTTTTCAGCAATGCAAAAGCTATGTGTCGTAATATCAAGAAAAAACAGATGTTGACTTTCTCAAAGATGGCCGTAGCTACAGTCTGGAATTCCAATTCTAGTCTCTCGTTCAACCAATGGTAACTAGTCAAAAAGAACGAAATCTGCAAGCCGACCACACCGACGCTTTTCCAAAACACACGGTCTTACCATCATGCCTCAGAAACGGGGCATTGCAGAAAGCGTGGAATTCCAATTCAAGTCCGAAAGTCTCATCCAAACAAACGTAACAATTACATGCGACAGAAGCGAACGGGGGAGGATTACACAATCATTTATAAACCTATCATGCAGATGTCGATTTGATTTTAAACTTTTCCGTTCTATCAATCTAATCTTGAACTTTTGTGCAAAATTTCAATACATTCATTCCGACCAATTTTGATCAGAAATCGCTGATGTGGTGGTGTGCAATTTATTATGAAAAAGGAGGGTCACTCTTTAAGACGGCCATCAGACGGGTGTGTGTGTAGAGAGAGAGCAGTGAGGGTCGCAGCCCTGCCTCAGCGACATCCTCGCACCTTTCGTAGGCAATACAGGTCATGACGCTCAAATGATAATGGTAGTATGCCGTCGATGCTGGGCATTGCCACAACCCTATTTGGTCTCTTTCCCCTTGCTTACTTGTTTTTACAAGATTCTTATATACCTATTATCTTTATTCTGAATAATAATAAAGTCTACATGAGCATTTCAAACTAGGTAAATCACCATGCCATTTAAGTATGACTCTGTTAAAATTGCCACGTCAACATTTTTAATGGTCACTCTCGATGACAATTAACATGAGGACTTAATTACATAAATAATTATATCTTGAGGATTAAGATTGACATATAATTCCACAGATCATAAGAGATAGAGGACTAAAAATTATGGGTTTCAACTTATATATAGGATTGGTGGACAAATTTGATGAAGATACCCTTTTTAACTCTGTTGTTGCCCTAGTTTTCCATGAACCCAATTTATATTCAATCAAAC
This sequence comes from Eucalyptus victrix, assembly GCA_016097545.1. Lineage (NCBI taxonomy): Eukaryota > Viridiplantae > Streptophyta > Magnoliopsida > Myrtales > Myrtaceae > Eucalyptus > Eucalyptus victrix. The sequence continues at coordinate 18,293,990 of CM027842.1, read as the reverse complement.
TCATCCTCTTTGTCTTACCTTTGAATTTACAAAATCACTCTCTTATTTGACCACTGTCCATCTTGCAAAATGTGTTCAACCCCCACATTTTCCCTCATTCAAGTTTTACGTAATCAATAGGTCACTCATTTGTCTTATCTTTGTTTTATGCATACTCATTTAATATAGTCATTCAAGCCTTTTGAGTATTTTCTTAATATTTTCGTGTTTATTTTGTGTAAACCATACCTACTAACAGAAATGTATCCCAATTAGCTATCCGACATGAACCTTTCGTGTGATGTAACCCTGTGGCACTTTCAATTCACTTGGTAGACTTTCCGATCCAAATGCCTAAGTCTTTTGTTTTTGAATTTGTAATCAGATGTATAGCCGTGTATGCGCCAATAACATGAAATAATTTAAGTTATTTTCATAGTATGGACAGTGGCATTGTTCAATTTATTAGATTTTATATTTTGGTGAGAAGAAAAAGTTAAGATGACTACATTAATTCAACAAAAAGGAATCGGGGGAAGAAGCAGAAAACCCGGAGAATTGAGTTAGAGAATTTTTCGACCAAAAATAGAAGTTAGAGAATTCACTCCGTGTCTAGATATATGTGGGAATTCTATACAATTTGGATTAGATTATGGCCGGACATTACAGAAAAGCTAGAATTATAGTCACCAAATGAAAAATAGCCCAAAATTTAAAGTACTAAGGTAATGCCGGAACTCGTTGAGATTTTTCTTTTCTTTTGCACCTTTTTTTTTTTTTTTTGGTCAAAAGAGATGCTGATGCATTAGCTTAAGTAGTCTTAGAACACAACGATGGGTTACATTCTGAAACTAAAATATTCCAGAGAGATAGAGGGGGTGTATTAACCCAATTTGGAGGAAGTTTCTTTGCACGATGAGTTCGTACCAGCCAATCAGCAGCTCGATTTGCCTCCCGGGGACAGTAGATTACTGTTACGTTTTGGCCCATAAGGAGCTCTTGTCGGCAACGTTGAATTGTGTCTCTTAAATTCCATGGTATCTCGGCCCGGCCCAGGACGAAATTCACCACCGCTAAGCTGTCGTTTTCACAGGTAAAGTGAACTGCTTCACTTCGTGCCTTCACGTGCGACGACTTCCAGTTTGAGATAAAGCAAATTCCGTGTAAAAGGGCTTCCGCTTCTACTTGTACCGAGGAAGAAGCCCTAGCCTCTGCCGCAAAGCCATCGACTATAGATCCCTCTTCATCTCTTGCGATTCTGGCCACAGAACAAAGGTATTCTCCTGGTACCCATGAGGCGTCGACGTTCACTTTCAGTTGACATTTTCCCGGTGGAATCCAGACCTTTGGTAAGCGTTGAGATGTGGTATGTTCTGGGTTTTTCTTTCTTCCTCTGCTGAAGGTTAAATTCTGGGTTTGTGCGAGATCGAGGACATCCGTCAGGCTTGGGATTTTTCCTCTGAAGATCAGTGCATTTCGCGCCTTCCAGATCTGCCATAGGATCCCTGCGATGAGCTCTCTTTCAGGTAAACCCTTTCGTGATGCGAATGCTACCGAAAGCCACTGATCTAGCCTTTTGATTTGTTTCAACATATACGGCCCCTGTAGCCGGATGTTTTCCCAGATCTCTTTAGTCCACCTGCAGAATAGGAAGAGATGTTCGGTGGTTTCAATATGCGTATGACATAGCTGACATAAAGGATCTAGGGTGATCTTCTTTTTGTAGAGGTTCTCTGTTGTGGGAATGGCGCTTTGACAGATGCTCCAAAGGAAGGTTCTGATTTTAGGTGGGACAGAAAGACTCCAGATCTGCGTCCATAAAGATCGTGGGGGCTGGTAAGAACACGAGGCTTTCTGTGAAGTTGGTCTAATAGTCGATGCTTGGGATCTGTTATATCCGCTCTTCACCGTGAATTCTCCTTTGCAATTTCCTGTCCATATTCTACTGTCTGGTTTGGGATCTTTACTTAAAGGAATAGCTAGAATCTCACTTGCTATTTTCTCTTCGAAGTACTGATGAATAAGAGTCTGTTTCCATGTTCGGGTATCTTCGTTTATCAAATCTTCAACCATAGTTGGTTCTGTTTGGTTTACTGATTCCCCTGTTAACTCCTGTGATAACCATTTATCCTCCCTTATTTTGATTGATTTACCATCTCCAACTAACCATTTGACATCTAATTTCATAGAGTCTCGCCCCAACAGCATACTTTGCCAGCCCCACGAAGATCGCTGGCCCTTCTGTGCACTCCATATATCTCCATAAGGGAAGTATGTGCCCTTTAAAACTTTACTCCATAACGCATCCGGGGACTTGTGTAGACGTCAGACCTGTTTACCCAGCATTGCACAATTAAAGTTAATTAAGTCCTTGAACCCCATCCCTCCTTCATCCTTTCTTGTCTTCATAGTTTCCCAATTCTTCCAGTGAATTCCTTTATTTGAGTCTCCTTTCTGCCACCAGAATGATGCTATTCGCCTTTCTATTGCTCTGCGGATGGACAAGGGTAGCTTGAAAATCAACATGGCATAGGTTTGTATGGCCTGCACTGCACTCTTAATCAAGACCTCCTTTCCTGCCTTGGTAAGTAATTTTTCCTTCCACCCCTCCAACTTTGAATTCACTCTGGTTAGTATCCATGCAAATAATTCTTTTTTAGATTGTCCCCATTTTGTAGGGATACCTAGGTATTTCCCTGTCTTGTCAAAAACAGGCACTCTCAGTTCTTGAGCCATATTCCTCTTAAGTAGTGGGGGACAATTCTTACTAAAATAAACGCCTAACTTATTTAAGTTGACAGCTTACCCCGTTGCATAGCAATACTGATTAATTGTAAGTGTCAAATTCTGACATTCCTTTAAAGTCTCATCCATGAAGAAACTAACATCATCCGCAAACATAAGGTGAGAAAGCGTAGGACAAAACCTGTTGAGCCGTATACCTTGTATGCTGCCTTCTGCTACTGCTTTTTGCATCAACCAAGTTAACACATTAGTGATTAGGATGAATAAATAATGCGACAATGGGTCTCCTTGCCTTAGACCTCTAGAAGGACTGAAAAACGGGGTAGGTTCTCCATTAAGCTTAACACTGAAGGTCAGTATTGTCATGCATTGCATTATTAAAGCCACCCATTTCTCTGAAAAACCCATTTGCAGCATGCAATCTCGAAGAAAATCTCGTTCAATTCTATCATATGCTTTCTGCATATCTAATTTAAGTACTGCCTGATGTTTCTTCTTTCTTTTGGTGATGCGCAGCTGGTGTAGCACTTCCTGCACGATTAGGATGTTATCCTGTATCTGTCTCCCCTGTACAAAGGCACTCTGTTCAGGTTCGATTATCTCTGGCAGCCATTGCTTCAATCTAATTGCAAGTAGTTTTGATATGATTTTATAACCGAAATTGGAAAGACTGATAGGTCTAAACTGACAAATTGTTTCAAGGTTTTTCACTTTTGGAATTAAGGCGATATATGTTTGGTTTAGATGAGGATCCAAAACACCTGTGTTGAAGAAGCTCTGTACCAGGTGGAATAGGTCAGTCTGAATAATATCCCAATCAGTTTGATAGAACAGACCATTAAACCCATTAGGACTAGGCGCTTCCAAGGCTCCCAATTGATAAACTGCTGTTTTGATTTCCTCCATCGTGGGATTAGCCACCAGCGATGCATTTATGCAATCATCAATAGGAGTGTGGCATTGGCATAAGACTGGCTGATAATGGCGTTCCCCTATTGTTGTATATAGAGTGCTGTAATAATTTTTAATGTGAATCCTGATTTCTCCTGGATCCCGACACCATCTGTTATCTTCCACTTTTAGCATCGTAATGTGATTTCGACGCCTCCTTTGAATTGTTGTAGCATGAAAGAAACGTGTATTTTTGTCTTCCCACTGTAACCATTTAATTCTAGACCTCAATCCCCAATATTGTTCCTCCTGCTTTCTTAATGTGTCTATCTGGTGGATGATGCTTTTCTCTTCCTTTCTGCTTGAATGTGATTGATTGATTGGTTATTACTATTAGGGCCTGAGTTAACTCTCTGATCCTGCTGGGTGCATGAGCAAACTTTCTTTGACTCCACTGTGTCAATTTTTTTGCTGTCTCCTGAAGCTTGTCTGAAAAAGTTGGCTGAGGATAGGTTGTGTTAGTCCATGCATGGTGAATAACATTGTGATATTCTTCATTTTCTAACCAGAAAGCCTCCATTTTAAATTCTCTTCTTCTTTTCCTTTGGGCAGGGTATAGTCTCAGAACAAAAGGACTGTGATCCAAGCCTATTGCTGGAAGAGCATGGATTTCTGCATCATGGAAGATTACTCGCCATTCCAAGGTACATAACGCCCTATCCAATCTTTTTTTAACAAGATCATCCCCTTCTCTGTTGTTCGCCCACGTGAATGCGCATCCTTGACTATCCATATCCATCAGGGATAACTCATTAAGCATGTCTCTAAAAGCTGCGATTCTTTTATTATCTGCTTCCCTTCTCCCAACCTTCTCCCACACATATAGAATCTCATTAAAATCACCCAAGCATATCCATGGGTTGGAACTGTGGGGTTTCAGTATCTTCAAATGCTGCCATAGTTGTATCCTCTCACCAAAATTTATGGACGCATGAATAAAAGTAATCTGCATCACTAATTTCCTGGCTGGTTCAGTGCATTTGACATCAATATATTGTTTTGAACTGCTTTGCACTTGCAATGATACTTCTTCATTCCACATTAACGCCAACCCCCTACTATACCCGTTGGGTTTTCTAAAAATAAGTGCTGAAATTGAAGTTTCCTGCATATACTTTCCACCCTCGTTGCTTTGTTTTTTGTACTGGGCCTTTCCAGAGCAATTAATGCTCTTAGCTCTTGGATTGTCAGGGGGTTGCCCAGCCCCTAACAATTCCAGCTAATAATTTTCATGTCTTCTTTGGTGGCTTATTAGGGCTAGCCACCAAAGCCCAATCTGTGCCATCCTTAAGCAACTTCACTGGGGTTTCCGTCATGCTTGACTCATCGATGATAAGAGGTATAGGTTCAGGTAGGCATTTCTGTTTTTTAGCTTTCTGCACTTTCATATTCTTTTTGCTGCTCTTTCCTATCTTCAAAGAATTATGTATTGGAGCATCTGAGCAAATGATATGTTTTCCATGATCTTTGATAACCTGCTGATTTGTAATAGGGGTTTCCAATATCTCCGGCTCCATGGAACTTTATGCTCTTCTTTTGCTGCATACTTCAAGGCGCATTTCTGGATCTTTCTCTCTTATAATTAGATCCTGCTTGCTGCCTAGAGAAGGTTCTTCAGGTATGGTTTCTTCTATTATAATGTCTTATTCAATGTTGCCATAAAAGGCCTCCCAATAAGGGCTATGATCACTGACTTTTGCTTTCAGCCATGGTCCGTAGGAGCCAATTTTGTCGATTGCCCATGGAGATTCTGCATAAGGGATTTCTGAACAATCTTGTGCATAGTGGCCTATTCTTCCACAGGAGTAACAATAATGGGGTAATCTTTCGTATTTATATTCAACCCACAACCATTTATGGCCAATATCCAGGATGGTTCCTGCTTTCAGAGGAGTAGTTAAGTCTACTTCCACTCTGACTCTTCCTCCTTTTTGCTGCAGGTTTCCTATGGTTTCGAGTTGAATTTCCTGGACCTGGCCGAGCTTTTTCCCCAAATCATGGTAAACTATTTCAACCCTCCAGCCAGGGGGAATTCCTCCAATTCTTACCTAGAAGGCTACTCTAGAAAAATCATAACAGTGTTCTGTAATTTCAGGCTCGCACTGTTTTAGTACAAGCAGATTACTGGAATAACACCAAGGTGCAGATTTCAGGATTCTGTCCTTTTCCATCTCTGATTGAAATACAAAGGTAAAGAGACTTGTTCCTTTTTGTGCACATTCTAGTGCCTCTACTTTCCATGCTTTCTTTATAGTTGTGAAGAATGCTGGAAAGTTGACATTAGGTTTTGAGTAAAGTTTACCCAAAATTGTTCTCTTACATTCATCTCTTTTCTGTAAGGATATCTCCGGGTTTACTTCAACCACATCTTCCTCAGACCATAGATGACCTAATCGTTTACATAATGCTGCAACCCGCAACTTTTGTCATCTTTTCTATCCATGCTGTGTAAAGACCATAAAAACTTAATAGCAGCAGTCAATATTTATGAATACTTCTGAAATCCCTCTCAGACATTTTATCAAGCATCTTGCTGACAGAGAGCTCACTACTATTTTCAATAGATCTCCTTATCAGAGCTGGATCCACACCGTTTCACAGAAGCATCTACGATGAATTTGTTCTAGAAGTACAGATTAGAATCGTATTCAACAACCCACCATTACGCCAGATGTCCAGAACCAGATTACAACCTTCTTCATCCAAACACCATTAACTCTGCCCACGGATCTAAAGGGAAAGAAATCCAACCTTGATTTGAGCGACATAAGTCGTAAATCCTGCCAATCAGACGCAGCTACTGCACTATGTAAAGAATAGAAAGCCACCATACTCAACAAAACAGAACTGGCGAAACATTCTTTAGGGTTTTTGTTTTTTGTGAATCAAACTATAACAAGGACAAAAAGGAATAGAGATTAGCGGGATTTAGACGAAGTCTAGGGTTTGGGGAGGAGGCATCGCTACCAGAGGGTAGAGAGAAGCTCGCATACACGAGAGTGTCATTCTTTTCTTTCTGAATGGTTTAATTTCTCAATTTTCTAAGACTTTCTCGCAATAAATATTACAAATTGTCCTCCTTTGCGACTGATTCAAATTCTCCTTCGTCTTCTTCCCTCTCTCGATAACCAGTGGAGTCAAATTCCCATCTGGTTCTCCATCTTTTTTACCTTTTTGTTCAGAACCATCTGGTTCTCCATTACTGTGGCGGTCGAACATTCAATATCCCAGGCCCGTTCAACAATTTCGATCGAGAGAAGAAGAATCCAAGCAATTGCCGGCAATCTGACGATGGCTCAATATAAGTAGGAGACATTCTCAGACGCATTCTCTTCATCGTACCCACAAAAGAGACTCGCAACTTGCAACCACCAAAACAGGATAAAGCTAGACATTCTTGGAAAAATTCAGCCGAGGATGAAGAAGATCCTAACTTCAAAAGTAGCAGGCGTGGTGATGATTTTGCTGTTTCTGATGGGAGCATCGATGCGACCTAGCGAGGCCCGTCGGGTTCTGATTAACGGCCACGGAGGAGTGCAGGCTAATAGTGAGGAGCCTGATCTAATTGTTCTCCAGACCCTGGACAAGGGTCCGACTCCGTGCACTGGGAACTGCCACAGCTACACTCCGGGAGAAGCACCACCCAGCACCTAGGCCTTCGCGGGCTAAATGAACGTGGGCGTGCCACCGCGTGATGGGCCTTTGCGGGCTGAGTGAACATGGGCGTGCCACCAAGTGAAGGGAATTGAGTAGTTGCAAGTAAGAAGGATAAAAGGAACTAATACACAGTTTACGAGGATAAACCTAAAGTTTTTTTTTTCTTTCCTTTTTTTGATTTATTTTTCGGATGGCTAATTTCCATCTGTTGTAGAATGTATAACTTGGGAATCATGCTTGATTTCTAAGATTGAATCCTTTTAGCCTAATAAATATGTTAGCAATTTTTTGTAAGTGTAAAATGCACGAAGTGGCTATCTGATTTTGTCCTCAATTTTGCTATTCATTATTTTGTCAATCTGGGGTTGAAAAAAAACCAGAGTGTTGTTGAAACAAATGTTGTGTCAAGTGAATTTCTACCAAGGATTAAGCTAGAGAAATTCAATGCAAGGACATCTTTTGCATGCGATAAATTAAGATATGCACTTCCTAAGTGAACCAAAGATTTGGCCCGAATGATTAATCTGTGTTCACATGTCACAATTGGATGTTATACTCGTGTCACTGAAAAAAATTAAATTTTAATTAATATGTAACTTATATGGATTAATTTCATGTCAATGCGTTTTACTATTGGATTTGCCATATAATCATTTTAAAATTCTTAATTTGTGTTAAAAGTTGCCAGTCCTTAATTGCTCTAGCTAGCTATGGAAAGTTGGGACTAGGCAAAATCCTATTGTTTTGTGCCCAAAAATTACTAATTATTTTCCTATACTAATAAATTTCTATAAATGTTGTAAGTCTCCAAAGCAGTTAATAAAAAAGATTTTTCTTTGTGTAACTCATTGGCAACAACACTAATCAAGCTAAGCCTTAAACATCTAGATGAAAAAGCTTGTTCTCTCATCTGCAAGCAAGCCCCATCCTAACAAAACTAACTAGCCATAATGATCGACATCAACAAATGAAGGAAAAGGCATGTAATATTTATTTGATATCAAATGTGACTATATCCCCCAATATCTATTTGCATGTCTTGGTCATGCATCCATCCAGAAAACATTAAATAGTCGTTGTTCACCATTTTAATCAAGTATATAACTATAACAACAATTTTTCCATAGCATGATCGGAAAATTGAAGAGTGCTTGCCCATCTCCTACTTACAATTTCAACCTTTTGTACTTTGTAACATAGTTTCTAGCATCTTCTTCTTCAAATTTTAGCTTCTCATGCCCTCCTTCTTCAACAACTAATGCTTGAAACAATTTATTTTCTCACCCTTGAATTACAATGCAACTCAATTTTTCTTTTTGTTTTAGAATCAATATTCTTGTGTGATGTAAAGAATCTAGCACTTTGAGAAATTGCCAAATTATTATGATTAAGTATAACTTTTGTCATTTCCCATTTCTAAGACTTAACTAAATGTATTCTAACCATTGTTGGACAACCGTATCTTTTCTACGGTCTTGACCTAATTTGCTCCTTTTCAATCTTGTACCCTTGATGACCGCAACAAAGTAACACACCATGTTTTTTCCTCGTTGTCTTTCCTTTTATACGACTTTAACACTCTAATTTCAAAAATCCCACTCTTTAGCATAATTGTTATAAAACATGCACATTCTTATTTGCTTGAGTTATTAAGTTTCTTTTATTTGAGAACAATATTTATCAAATCTTTTCTTTGACAAAGAATAATATCCACTATTTTTAAAGTTGCTATTTAAAATATATCGTCTATATAAATCTTTTCTTTGGTAGAACAATATCCATCGAAACTTGTGAATCAATATCTACTAGATGTTCATCTTAAATCTTATCATTAACAGATTAAGTGAGTCTTCCTATTTCTAATTTCAAACTTTTGGTGACATCAAATGTTCATTATTCATTTTCCTTTTTGAAAGTAATCGGTTCTTGTAAGGTGCTTGCAGCCCATCATAGTATTTCATTATAAACAATAGTTTATGTTTTGTTAATATATAATATAACAATCTTAAATTTGCAAACTTGACTTTTATTCCGTTGAAATATTCCCGTGATCCGACCAAAAAAAAAAATAAAATGCCCCCGTGTTGACCAGAAACAAAACACCAGTTGACCCTTTTTTATTTGTCTGTTTACCACGTGAAAATGAGTGGACGGATCGAGCGCTTTAAGTTTGAATTGACTTGCAAATGGCTTTTGAAATCCACGAATCCTGTGACGAGTGACCGAAGTAAAAGAAGAGTCGAAGTAGCAACATAGATATGGGCGAAGCATCAGTCAACGTGGGCCGATAGCCCAAAAAGGTTGAGTCATGCCGCAAACAGGACAAGAGGGGCACACGTTGTCCTGTGCCCAGCACTGCATGCCGGGTCAATGCATGAATTCTTTGTTTCCATTGAGCAACATCGCCAACAAAGGTTTAGCCAACCCCTTTTTTGGTTTGGACTTGTCGTTCCGGTTCTTTCATGCTGAATATAATACGTTCCTGTATATTGTGTTTGTTTAAAGGGAAAATGACGCAAATAGCCTTTGAACTTTGGGTTAGTGTATAATATCGTCTATGTTATCATTTTTAATGGCCACTCTCAACGACAATTAACAAGAGGACTTAATTATACAAATAGTTATATCTCGAGGATTAAGATTGCACAATATATATTTATACATAATTCTACGAATCATAAGAGACGGAGGACTAAAAATTATGGGTTTTAACTTATATATAGGGTTGGTGGATAAATATGATGAAGATACGGTTTTTAACTCTATTTATCGCCGTATTTTTCCCGAAACCCACTTTATTTCCAATCAAACTCATCCTCTTTGTCTTACCTTTGAATTTACAAAATCACTCTATTATTTGACCACCGTCCATCTTGCAAAATGTGTTCAACCCCCACATTTTCCCACATTCAAGTTTTATGTAGTCAATAGGTCACTCATCTGTCTTATCTTTGTTTTATGCATATACTCATTTAATATGGTCATTCAAGCCTTACGAGTATTTTCTTAATATTTTCGTGCTTGTTTTGTGTAAACCATACTTACTAACAGAGATGTAACCCAATTAGCTATCGGACATGAACCCTTCACGTGGTGTAACCATGTGGCACTTTTAGTTCACTCGGTAGACTTTCTAATCCAAATGTCCGAGTCTTTTGTTTTGAATTTGCAATCAAATGTATAGCCGTGTATGTGCCGATAACACGAAGTAATTTAAGTTATTTTCACAGTACAGACAGTGGCATTATTCAATTTATTAGATTTTATATTTTGGCGAGAAGAAAAAGTTAAGATGACTACATTAATTCAACGGAAAGGAGTCGGGGGAAGAAGCAGAAAATCCGGAGAATTGAGTTAGAGAATTTTTCGACCAAAAGCAGAAGTTAGAGAATTCACTCCGTGTCTAGATATATGTGGGAATCCTATATAATTTGGATTAGATTATGGCCTAACATTACAGAAACGTTAGAATTATAGTCACCAAATGAAAATAGCCCAAAATTTAAAGTACTAAGGTAGTGCTGGAACTCGTTGAGGTGTTTCTTTTCTTTAGCTCCTCAATGGTTTAATTTCTCAGTTTTCTAAGACTTTTTCGCAATAAATATTACAAATTGTCCTTCTTGATGACCGATTCAAATTCTCCTTTGTCATCTTCCCTTTCTCGATAACCAGTGGAGTCAAATTCCTATCTGGTTCTCCATTTTATTTTAGTTTTTCAGAGCCATCTGGTTCTCCATTACTGTGGCGGTCAAACATTCAAAATGCCAGGCCCGTTCAACAATTTTGATCGAGAGAAGAAGAAACCAAGCAATTGCCGGCAATCTGACGATGGCTCAATATAAGTAGGAGACACCCTCAGACGCATTCTCTTCATCGTACCCACAAAAGAGACTCACAACTCGCAACCACCAAAACAGGATAAAGCTAGAGATTCTTGGGAAAAATTCAGCCGAGGATGAAGAAGATCCTAACTTCAAAAGTAGCAGTCGTGGTGATGATTCTGCTGTTTCTGATGGGAGCGTCGATGCGACCAAGCGAGGCGTGCCGGGTTCTGATTAATGGCCACGGAGGAATGCAGGCTAATAGCGAGGAGCCTGGTCTAATCGTTCTCCAGACCCTGCAAAAGGGTCCCACTCTGTGTACTGGAAACTGTCATGGCTACACTCCCGGAAGAAGCACCACCGCCGACACCACCAGCACCGAGGCATTCGCAGGCCAAGTGACCGCGGGCGTGCCACCGCCTGATTATTCCGATCACGTCCCTCGATCTGGCATCGCTGCCAATCGTAAATAGTTGGTGCTCCATGCAAAGGACGCTTGTGAAGGGAATTGAGTAGTTGCAAGTAAAAAAGATAAAAGGAACTAATACAAAGTTTACAAGAATAAACGAAAGTTTTTTTTTTCCTTTCCTTTTTTTGATTTATTTTTCGGATGGATATTTCCATCTGTTGTAGAATGTATAACTTGGGAATCATGCTTGATTTCTAAGATTTAATCCTTTCGGCCTAATAAATTTGTTAGCAATTTTTTGTAAGTGTAAAGGGCGGGAAGCGACTATCTGATTTTGTCATCAATTTTGCTATTCATTATTTTGTCAATCTGGGGTTGATGAAAAAAACCAAAGTGTTGTTGAAACAAATGTTGAATTTCTGCCAAGGATTAAGCTAGAAAAATTCAATGGGAGGACATCTTTTGTGTGCGATAAATTAAGACTTCCTAAATGAACCAAGGATTTGGCGTGAAGGAATAATTTATTTTCACATGTCACAACTGGATGTTATACTCTTGTATTGAAAAAAAATTAAATATGTATTCATTATGCTAACTCATATGGATTAAATTCATGTCAATGCGTGTTACTATTGGATTTGCCATAAGATTGTTTTAAATATCTTAATATGCGTTAAAAATTGCCAATCCTGCAATCGCTTTAGCTAATTATGGAAAGTTGGAAACAAGCAAAATCCTATTGTTATGTGCCCAAAAAATACAAAAAATTTTAGTAAGTGTTGGTAAGTGTCAAAAATAGATAATAATTTTTTTTTGTGTTATTTAGGGTACGTTTAATAACATTTCTGTTTCGAAAAACAATTTTTTTTTTCAAAAATAGTTTTTTTCTATTTTTATTCTCTAGAATAATTTCTATGTAAAATTATATGTTTAGTAATTACACAAAATTTGTATTCCTAGAATAAAAAAAGAATAAGAATGTGTTTGGTACGACCTACAAATTTTTTTGTACCATATAATTTCTTTTCTTAGTACTTTTTTTTATATTTTTCTTTTTTTACTTTTCTTTTTCCTCTCTTCTTTCTCCTCCTCTAGTGGCGGTGGCGGCCGACAATGGGCAGTAGCAGCATGCAACAAGTCTTCATTGACCGGTTAGACGAGAAACTAGAAGAAAAGAAAAAAAGGAAAAAAATAAATTATTTCTAGAAATTATTCTCGAGAACAAGAATCTACCTTATTCTACTTCTTATTTATATTCCAAATCTATTCTCTAGCTATTTTCTATTCTAGGAAATAAAAAAAGTTAACTAACGTTACCAAACGGATTTTTGTTCTTTTTATTTTTTTTTTTTTTGGAGAACAAAAGAACATAAAAATTGGAACATTGCCATGTAGACCCCTATTGGCAACTACACAAATCAAGCTAAGCCTTAAACATCTAGATGAAAAAGCTTGTTGTCTCATCTATAAGCAAGCCGCATCCTAAAAAAACTCACTATCCATGATGATTGACATCAAGAAATGAAAGGAAAAGGCATGTCACATTTATTTGTCCAACAAGTGGTTGCCGTCCGCCGTCGCCCGCCGCCAATCACCGACAACCGGTCCGGCGAGCTCACCGGAGGCAACCCCAACCACCGGCGAGGCTCAGCCTCACCATTGCTGGTGGCCAAGGGGGCCTTGTCGGGGCTGGGCAAGGCTCATCCATGGCCAAGCGAGCGTCGCCTAGCTCCGGCGAGCTTGGGCAAGGGCTAGGCGAGCCTCGCCCAGCTACTGATGAGACTCGGCCGACGAGGGCCGGCCTCACCGAGGGCCGGCGATGCTCCGTTGAGGTCACCGGCCCTTGTCTAGCCGATTGCTGGTTCAGCGACCAGCCTGAAGAAGAAAAAGAAGAATAGGAGAAAAATGAAAAATGAAAAAAAAAATGAAAAAAAAAAAGTATAAAAATTATTTAAAAATTAAAAGAAATTGATTTGGAATAGAATCGATGAATACGGTACTAAACACAATTCTATTCCAAAATAAAAAAAATTTGGACAGTTATCAAATAGCTTAAAATGCTTAGAATCTGTTCTCGAAAACAGAATAAAAAACAATCATTTCTAATTAGAATTTACTCCCGGAAATAGAAACGTTACCAAACGCGTCCTAAGTTTCTTTTATTTGAGAACAATATCCATCAAATATTTTCTTTGACTAGAGAATAATATCCATTATTTTAAAAGTTGCATAGAAATCTTTTCTTTGGTAGAACAATATCCACCAAAACTTGTGGATCAATATCCACTAGATATTCACCTTAAATCTTATCATTAACAAATTAAATGAGTCTCCTTATTTCTAATTTCAAACTTTTGGCTGACATCAAACTGTTTGTCACTCATTTTCCTTTTTTTAAAGGAATCGGTTCTTGTTAGGTGCTTGCAGCCCATCATAGTATTTCGTTATAAACAATAGTTTATGTTTTGTTAATATATAATATAACAATCTTAAATTTGCAAACTCGACTTTTATTCCGTTGAAATATTACCGTGATCCGACCCCCAAAAAAAAAAAAATGCCCCCTTGTTGACCAGGAACAAAACGGCAGTTGACCCTTTTCTATTTTTCTGTCTACAACGTGAACCCGAGGGGACGGATCGAGCGCTTTAAGTATGAATTGACTCTTGCAATTAACCTTTGAAACTCACAAATCCTGTGACAAGTGACCGAAGAAAAAGAAGAAGGAAAGTTTGAGGTACCAACCTACATAAATATCGGCGAAGCACGAGTCAAAGCTTGGACCAATAGATTGAGTCATACTGCAAACAGGACAAGAAGGGCACACGTTGTTCTGTGCCCGGCAGTGCACACCGGGTCGATGCATGAAGTCTCTGTTTCCAACATGAGCAACATTGCCAACAAATGTTTAGCCAACCCTTTTTGGTTTGAACTTGTCGTTCCCGGTTCTCTCATGCTGAATATCAGCACATTCCTGTATATTCTGGTTGTTTAAAGGGAAAATAGCACAAATAGTCTTTGAACTTTAGGTTGGTGTGTAATGTCGTTTCATGAACTTTCAATTTGTCTAATGTGGTTTAAACTATTAATATATGTTCAATTTAATCCCTGAACTATAATTTTCACCAGAAAGGCACCGACATGATGGTCCAGTCATTAACATGTGTCCTAAAGAACAACCCTCCTTTCCATCAAAAATTGCACACCACCACACAAATGATTTCTAGTAAAAATTGGCCGGAAGAACTGCATTGGAATTTGCATTAAAATTTAGGATTAAATTGACAAAATTAAAAAGTTTAAGATCAAATTGGTATCCATATAATAAGTCTAGCACTAATTGGATAATCCTCTCCATTCGCTTGTGTTGCGTGTAACTGGTATGTTTGTTTGAATGAGACTTTTGGACTTGAATTGAAATTCCACACTTTTTGCATTGCCCCTTTTTCTGAGGTATAATGGTAAGAGCATGTGCTTTGGAAAGCGTCAATGTGGTCGGCTTGCGGATTTCATTCTTTTCGACTAGTTACCTTCGGTTGAAGGAGAGACTAGACTTGAATTGGAATTCCAGACTGTGTCTATGCTCATCTTTGATGAAGTCAACATTTGTTTTGTCTTGACGTTACAACACATAACGTCTGCACCGCTGAAAAAGGAAACAGGAGTTTCACAGCGAGAGAAAAAGAGGAACAGCGGCATCGCAGCATTTGAACACCCGTTTTCTCTGAAGCATTCTTCTAGGAATTTCCTTTCCCCGTCCTGATAGGAGGGAATTGTCTTTTGATTAGGGAGCCACGAACATGAGCTTTACCTATTTATTTGTTCAGTTAAATCTTATGTGAATAGTGTCCATAAACTTATAACCTACCAACCAGAAGTATGATTGGGGAAAATTCTCTCCAACCAGAGATGGAAGGCAAATGAAAATCAAACCATGAAGAAAATCCTAAGCACTAGAACAACTCTGGGGGAGCGCAACGCCAATATGATACTCTAAGCAATGGACCCAAGCTCTAAGCGATGCATCAAATTGATTCATTTGAATCATGTCGTAAGTGAAATTTTGAATTACTTGAGTCGAGTTGCCTAATTACGACATATCTCGTATGGAAAGATTTCCTGACTGTTAGTATTTTATTAGGTAATAGTGACGAGCTTGTCAACCTTAAACCATTGTGTTGTCGGTTGTACGAAAAAAAAAAAAAAAAAAAAACAAAAGTAGTCATCACCAACGACGAGACTTGGAATATGCAGAGCACCTCTGAAATCTAGAGGATTGGCTTACCATCAGTGACCTTCAAGACATTGACATAGACTAAGTTTCGCCTCAACGACAGCCTCGCCCCCTTTTGTAGGCGGTCCGGGGCCCGCTCGCATGGTAATGCTAGGGTGCCATGGCTGCGCATAGCCACAACCCTCTGTCTCTTTCCCCTGCTTACTTGCGTGTGTATATATATATATATTATATAAAGGACTAAATTCCACGAATCACTATATGCCGCCCTAGTTTTCCCCAAACCCACTTTATTTTCAATCAAACTCATCCACTCTGTCATACCTTTGAATTTACAAAATCACTTTCATATTTGACCACCATCAATCTTGCAAAATGTGTTCAACTCCAGTATTTTCCCAATTCAAGTTTTACGTAACGGATAAGATAACTCATTTGTCTTACCTCTTTTTTATGCATACTTGTCTAATATAGTCACTCAAGCCTTATAAGTATTTCCTTAATATTTTATGTTTGGTTTGTGTGAACTATACCTACTAACAAAGATTTATTTCAATTAGTTATCCTACATGAACCTTTCACATGTCGTAACCATGTGGCACTTTCAGCTCACTAAGTAGACTTTTCGGTTTAAATGCCCAAGTCATTTGTTTTTGAATTTGCAATCAGATGTATGGCCATGTTTGTGCCAATAACCCAAATCAATTTAAGTTTTTTTTACAGACATGACATTGCATGTTCAATTTATTAGATTTTATATTTTGATGAGAAGAAAAAGGAATGATTACTACATTGATTCGATACAAAGGAGTTGGGGGAAGAAGCAGAAAATCCAAAGAATTAGTAAGAGGATTCTTCGACCCAAAAAAGAAGTTAGAGAATTCGCTTCATGTCCAGATATAAATGGTGATCCTATACAATTTGGATGAAGATTATGGCCTAATATTACAGAAAAGCTAGAACTATAGTCATTTAATGAAAATAGCCCAAAATTTAAAGTACTAAAGAAACGTCGGAACTTATTGAGATTTTTCTTTTTCTTTTGCTCCTTAATGGTTTAAGTTCTCGATTTTGTAGAACCTCTTTTCGTACATATTACGAATTGTCCTCCTCGAGGACCAATTCAAATTCTCCTTCATCTTCTTCCCTCTCTATAACCAGTGAAGTCAAATTCCGTTCTGGTTCTCCATCACTGTGGCGGTCAAAAATTCAGAAATCCCCAGCCCGTTCAACAAATTCGATCGAGAGAAGAAGAATCCAAGCAATTGCCGGCAATCTGACAGTGGCTCAATATAAGTAGGAGACATCCTCGGACGCATTCTCTTCATCCTACCCACAAAAGAGACTCAAAACTTGCAACCACCATAACAGGATAAAGCTAGAGATTCCTGGGAAAAATTCAGCCGAGGATGACGAAGATCCTAACTTCAAAAGTTGCAGTCCCGGTGATGGTTTTGCTGCTTTTGATGGCAGCATCGACGCAACCGAGCGAGGCGTGCCGGGTTCTGACTAACGGCCACGGAGGAGCGCAGGGTAACGGTGAGGAGCCTGATCTAGTCATTCTCCAGACCCTGAAAAAGGGTCCGACTCCGTGTACTGGGAACTGCGGCGGCTACACTCCCGGAAGCAGCACCACCGCTGGAACCACCAGCACCAAGGCCTTCACGGGCCGAGTGACCGTGGATGTCCCACCACGTGATTATTCCAGTCGTTTCCCTCAATCTGACGTCGCTGCCGATCGTAAATAATCGGTGCTCCATGGAGAAGACGCTTGCAAAGGGAATTGAGCAGTTGCAAGTAAAAAAGATTGAAGAGGAACCAATAGACAGTTTACAAGAACAAACGATTTCTTTCCTTTTTTTTTTCCTTTTTCGGAAGAATAATTTCCATCTGTTGTAGAATTGTAATAACATGGGAATCGTGTTTGATTTCGTAGATTCAATCCTTTAAGCCTAATAAATTTGTTAGCAATTTTTAATAAGTGCAAAAGGCGAGAAGCAACTACCCAATTGTGTTAGCAATTTCGCTGTTCATTGTTTTGACAGTCTGGGATTGATGAAAAACCAGAGTATTGTTGTTTCAAACAAATGTTGTGTCAAGTGAAATTCTACCAAGGATTAAGCTAGAGAAATTGGATGGGAAGACATCTTTTGGGCATGATAAATTAAGATATGCACTTCCTAAGTGAATCAAGGATTTGGCACTTAGGATTAATTTGTTTTCACATGTCACAACTAGATGTTATGCTCGTGTCATTGAAAAAATAAATTTTATTATTATGCTAACTTATACAGATTAATTCATGTCAATGTCTTAGATTTGCCATATAATCATTTTAAATGTCCTACTTTTCGTTAAAAATTTGCCAATCCCGAATGGCTTTAGCTAACTATTTTTCTATACTAGTAAATTTCAATAAGTGTTGGTAAATGTAAAACATTTAATAAAAAAGACTTTTCTTCAGGTAACTTATTGGTAATGCACATAAACTAATCAAGTTAAGCCTTAAACATCTGGATTAAAAAGCTTATTGTCTCATTTGCAAGAAAGCCCCATCCCAACAAAATTGACTAGCCATGATGATTGACAACAACAAATGGAGGAAAAGGCATGTCATATTTATTTGTCCAATAAGTGATATTAAATTTGACTAGATCCCTCGATATTTATTCATATCTCTTGGTTGTGCATTCATCCAAAAAACATTGCATTATCGTTTTTCACCATCTAGATCAAGTATATAAAAATAATCAGAACTTTTCCATGGCATGATCTAAAAATAATTGAAAAGTGCTTGCCCATTCTCCATCTTGCAATTTCAACCTTTTGTACTTCATACCATGATTTGTCACATCTTTTTCTTCAAAATTTAGTTTCTCATTTCCTCCTTCAACAACCAATGCTAAAAAAAAAAAAAAAATTATTTGTTCTAATCCCTAAACCACAATGCAACTCCATTTTATTTTTTGTTATGGAATCAATATTCTTATGTGATGTAAAGAATTTAGCACTTTGAAGAGTTGTCAAATGATTATGATGGAGTATAACTTTTTCATTTCCCATTTCTAAACTCAACTAAATGTGTTCAAACATTATTGGACAATCGCATCTTTTCCCCAGTCTTGACTTAACTAACTCCTTTTTCAATATGTATAAATCTTTTCTTTGGTAGAGCAATTTTCATCGAAACTTGTCAATCAAATAGGTCAAGCGAGTCTCCATATTTCTAACTTTAAAACTTATGGCTGATATCAAACTGTTCGTTATTCATTTTCCTTTTTCTAAAGTAATCGGTTCTTATAAGATGCCCATAACCCATCATAGTATTTCATTATTAAAAATAATTTTTTCTTTTTGTTTATATATAGTATGACAATCTTAAATTTGCAAACTCGACTTCTATGCCATTGAAATATTCCCGTGATCCGACCAAATTACACCGTGTTGACCAGAAACAAATCAGCGGTTGACACTTTTTTTTTTCCTGTTTACCACGTGAGGTTGAGTGGACGGATCGAGCGCTTTGAGTTTGAATTGACTATTGCAAATAACTTTTGAAACTCACGATCCTGTGACGAGTGACCGAAGAAAAAGAAGGAAAGTCGAAGCACGAGTCAACGCCGGCCAATAACGCAAACAGGACAAGAGGGGCACACGTTGTCCTGTGCCAGGCACTGCATACCGGGTCGATGCATGTCGTCTTTGTTTCCACCATGAGCAACATCGCCAACAAAGGTTTAGCCGACCCTTTTGGTTTTGACTTTTCCGGTTCTTTTATTCTGAACATTAGCATATACCTGTATATTGTGGTTATTTAAAGGCAAAATGACGTAGATAATCCTTTAATTTTAGGATAATATGTAATGTCATTCATGAATTTTCAATTTGTTTATTATAGTTCCTAAACTATTGACACATATTTGATCTACTTCTTAAACTCTTTAAAAAAATATTATTCATGAACTTGAATTAATGGAAAGATAACACGTAACATTTCATATTGTTTAGAAACTAGATGGAACATATACCAAAAGTTTATAAACTATATTGAACAAATTAAAAATTTAGGAACCACATTGCATATTGACTCAAGTTTAGAGACCACATTGAAGAAATTAAAATTAGGGATCATATTACATATTTGGTCAAAATTTTGGAACTATTTATGTCATCTTCCCTTATTTAATGAGTGTTTGCTTTGGGAAAATTGTGCACTCAGTTCTAAAATTTTCAATTTGTATGGATAAACCAATACACGAGATTACAACATGGTTCTTCTAGCCAATTTCCATCATAAATCACCAATGTGGTAATCTAGTCATTGATGCCCATCTTAAAGAATGACCCTCCTCTTCTGGAAACATGCCATCACATCGGTAATTTCCAAAGAAATTGGTCAAAAGGATGCATATGGAATTTCGATAAAGATTTAGGATTAAATTGACAAAATTAGAAAGTTTAAAATCAAATTGGCATCCACATAATAGGTTTAAGATTGATTGGGTAATCCTCCCCATTCACTTTTGTCGCATGTAATTGGTACATTTGTTTGAATGAGACTTTCAGACTTGAGTCGGAATTCCATGCTTTCTGCAATGCCCCTTTTTCTAAGATAAGATAGTAAGAACGTGTGTTTTGGAAAAGCTTGGATGTGGTCGGCTTGTGGATTTCATTCTTTTCGACTAGTTACCTTTGGTTGAACGAGAGACTAGACTTGAATTGGAATTCCAGACTGTAGCTAGGTCCATCCCAAGAAAGTCAACATCTGTTTTTTTTTTTTTTTTTTTTTTTCTTGATATTACGACACATAACTTCTGCATTGCTGAAAAAGAAACGGAGTTTCGCAGCAAGCGAAAAAGAGGAGCAGCGGCATGGCAGCATTTGAACACCCGTTTTCTCTGGAATTTCCTTTCCCTGTCCTGATCGGACGAATTGTCTTTTGATTAGGGGGCTACAAACATGAGCTTTACTTAATATATATGTTCAGTTAAATCTTATGTATATAGTATCCATAAATTTATAAACAACCAACCAGGAGTATGGTTGGCGGAAATTCTCTCCAACTATAGACGTAAGAAAACAAGACCCATATAAAATGAAAATCAAACCACCGGACAGAATCCCAAGCACTAGAATAACTCTGGGGGAGCGCAACGCTAGTATGATTCTTTAAGCAATGGACCAAGGCTCTAAGCAATGCATAGAATTCATAAGTTCGATTCATGTCGTAAGTGAGCTCATTAATTACTCATGTCGAGTTACCTAACTATGATAAACTTGTTGTGAAGAGATTCCATGATTGTTAAAAGTTTAGTTACGACAACAATGATAGACTTGCCAACCTCAGACCTTTTTTTTTTTGGTCGAAATAGATAGCACGTTCTATTCTTACTTAAAAGGAGTCTTACAAGACGAATAAGGACTAATGTCCGAGCATAATCTATTCCATAAAGGCAAAGGAGGAGTATTCCACCAATTAAGAGGAAGCTTGTTTGCTTGGTGGGTTCGTGCTATCCAATCCGCAGCGCAATTCTGTTCTCGAGTGCAACAGCTTACCTTAACATTATCGCAGTGGTCCAATTCGCGTCTGCACCGTAGAACAGTTTCTTTTAGATTTCACTGAATTTCAGTCCGGCCCAAAACCTGTTCAACGGCAGGGGAACAGTCATTTTCGCAGATCCATCGGGGCACGATGCTCGCATGGTAACGGTACCGTGCCATCAATGCTGGGCATAGACACAACCCTCTTTTGTCTTTTTCCCCTTGCTTACTTGTTTCTTCAAGATTCTCGAATACTCATTTATCTTTAATTTGAACAATAATATAGCCACCTAAGCATTTTCGAAATAGGAAAATCACGCTGCCCCGTGTTAAAATTACCACGTCATTATTTTGAATGTTACTCTTGGCAACGATTAATAGGAGGACTTGATTACATAAATAATAATATCTTGAAGACTTAGATTACATGAATCATATGAAATGGACGACTAAAAATTCTGGGTTTTAATTTATATCAATCGGGTTGGTGGACAAATGTGATTAAGACAGGGTTTTTAACTTTGTTTGTCGCCCTAGCTTTCCCCAAACCCACTTTATTTTCAATCAAAGTCATCCTCTCCGTCATACCTTTGAGTTTACAAAATCACTTCCTTATTTGACCACCGTCGATCTTGCAAAATGTGTTCAACCCCCACATTTTTCCAATTCAAAGTTTTACCTAACTGATAGGTCATTCATTTGTTTTACCTCTTGTTTTATGCATACTTGTCTAATACAGTCATTCAAGCCTTACATATATTTCCTTAATATTTTCTCGTATGTTGTGTGGACTATGCCTACCAACAAAGATGTATTTCAATTAGCCATCCGACGTGAACTCTTCACGTGTTATAACCACGTGGCACTTTCAATTTACTTGGTAGACTTTCTAGTGCAGATGCTTGAGTTTTTTGTTTTTAAATTTGCAATCAGATGTATGACCGTGTCTATGCCAATAACACGAAGCAAATTAAGTTATTTTCACGGTATGGACGGCGGCATTGCATGTTCAATTTATTAGGTTTTATATTTTGACGAGAAGAAAAAGTTAAGATGACTACACTGATTCAACAATAAGGAGTTGGGGGAAGAAGTAGAAAATCCAGAGAATTAAGTTAGAGAATTCTTCGACCAAAAAGAGAAGTTAGAGAAATCACTTCATATCTAGATATAAATGGGGATCCTATACAATTTGGATTAGATTATAGCCTGACATTACAGAAAAGCTAGAATTATAGTCCTTTAATGAAAAATAGCCCAAAATTTAAAGCACTGAATAAATGCAGGAACTTATCAAGATTTTTTTTTTTTTTTGCTCCATGATGGTTTAATTTCTAAATTCTCTACAAGTTTTTCACAATAAATATTCCAAATTGTCCTCCTTGACGACCGATTCAAATTCCCCTTCACCTTCTTGCCTCTCTGGGTAACCAGTGGAGTCAAATTCCCATCTAGCTCTCCATCACTGTGGTGGTCAAAAATTCAAAAATCCCCGGCCCGTTCAACAATTTCGATTGAGAGAAGAAGAATCCAAGCAATTGCTGGCAGTCTGACAAAGTGACAATGGCTCAATATAAGTAGGAGACATCCTCAGATGCATTCTCTTCATCGTACCCATAAAAGAGGCTCGCAACTCGCAAACTCCATAACAGGATAAAGCTAGAGATTCTTGGGAAAAATTCAGCCGAGGATGAAGAAGATCCTAACTTCAAAAGTTGCAGTCGTGGTGATGATTCTGCTGGTTTTGATGGGAGCATCGATGCGACCGAGCAGGGCGTGCCGGGTTCTCCATGGAGGAGCGCGGGCTACCAAAGAGGACCCTGGTCCAATCGTTCTTCAGACCCTGCAAAAGGGTCGGACTCCGTGTACTGGGAACTGCCGTGGCTACACTCCTAGAAGCAGCACCACCGCTGGAACCACCAGCACCAGGGCCTCTGCGGGCCGATCGGCCGTGGGCGTGCCACCGCATGATTATTCCGATCGCGTCCCTCGATCTGGCGTCGCTGCCAATCGTAAGTAATTGGTGCTCCATGCAGAGGACGCTTGCGCAGGGAAGGATTGAAAAGAAATCAATACACGGTTTACAAGAATAAACGAAAGTCTTTTTCCTTTCCTTTTTTTTATTTATTTGTCAAATGGATAATGTCCATCTGTTGTAGAATGTAAAACTTGGGAGTCATGCTTGATTTCTTATATTTAATCCTTTAATCCTAATAAATTTATTGGCAATTTTATATAAGTGCAAAAGGCAGCAAGCGACTACGCAATTTTGTTGGCAATTTTGCTGCTCGTTGTTTTGTCAATCTGGGATTGATGAAAAATCAGAATGTTGTTGAAGCAAATGTTATGTCAAGTGAATTTCTACCAAGGATTAAGCTAAAGAAATTCAATGTGAAGACGTCTTTTGCACATGATAAATTAAGATATGCACTTCCTAAGTGGACCAAGGATTTGGCACGGAGGATTAATTTGTGTTCACATGTCACAACTAGATGTTATACTCCTATTGAAAAAAATTAAATTTGCATTTACTGTGCTAAAATTAAATTTATATTTATTACACTAACTCATATGGATTAAATTCATGTCAATGCATGTTACTATTGGATTTGCCATAAAATCATTTCAAACATCTTGGTTTGCGTTAAAAATTGCCAATCCTGCAATTGCCTTAGCTAATTATGGAAAGTTGGGAACAAGCAAAATTCTATTGCTTTTTTTTGGGTAAAGAGCAAAATTCTTTTGTTCAGTGCCCAAAAAATACTAATTATTTTTCTATACTAGTAAATTTCAATAAGTGTTGATAAGTGTCCTTCAAGTAATTCATAGGTAATGCACCTGCACTAATCAAGCTAAGCTTTAAACATCCAGATGAAAAAGCTTGTTATCTCATTTGCAAGCAAGCCGCATCCTAACAAAATTGACTAGCCATGATGATTGACATCGACAAATGGAGGAAAATGCATGTCATATTTATTTGTCCAATAATTGGAATCAAATGTGACTAGATAACTTGGTATCTAATTGCATGTCTTGGTCGCACATCCATCCAAAAAACATTACGTAGTCGTTGTTCACCATTTTAATCAATTATATAATTATTATCTGAATTTTTCCAAAGCACAATTGAAAAAAATTGAAAAGTATTTGCCCATCTCCTTCTAGCAATTTCAACCGTTTGTACTTCGTAACATGGTTTCTCGCATCTTTTTCTTCAAAATTTAGTTTCTCGTGCCCTTTGTCATCAATAACCAATGCTTGAAACAATTTATTTGTTCTAATCCTTGAATCTCAGGGCAACTTAATTTTTCTTTTTGTTTCGGAACCAATATTCTTGTGTGATGTAAACAATCTAGCACTTTGAGGAGTTGTCTAGAGATTATGATTGAGAATAACTTTTGTCATTTCCCATTTCTAAGACTCAACTAAACATATTCTAACCATTGTTAAACAACTGCGTTATTTTCCTGTACTTGACTTAACTAACTCCTTTTCAATCTCGTCTCCTTGACAACCGCAACAAAGTACTACACCTTTTTTATCTTGCTACCTTTCCTTTTATACAAGTTTAACACTCTAATGTCAAATCCGGCTTCTTTAGCATAATTATTGTAAAAACATCTGCATTCCTATTTGCTTGAGTTATTAAGTTTCTTTTATTTGTGAACAATATCCATCAAATCTTTTATTTGACTGGAGAATAACATCCACTATTTTAAAAGCTACAATTTAAAACTTCTCAATCTATATATATTTATCTTTTGTTTGATAGAACAATTTTCACCGGAACTTATGAATCAATATCAACTGGATATTCAAGATAAATCTTGTCTTTTAACAGATCGGTGAGTCTAAAACTTGTGGCTAACATCTCATTGTTCACTACCAACTAAACCATCTAACTGCGGCGAATCAAACTTTCCAGATTAGATCAAGGACATATTAGCCACAACATATGTGAAAATCATGCAAAAACAAGATCATATTTGGAGCATACCATTATTTATCCTCCAATCTGCGACACAATGTGCATACAAAAAAACATTTCAACACGACATTTAACTTACATAATGAAGCGCAGGAAACAATTAGCGTGCTCTGTTGCCAATGTCGTGCTTTACGGAATCGTACCTCAGATCCCAAGAACCGAGACTACTTCACCTTACGCTCGTGTTTATCTGTGCCAATCGGAAGTGTAATCAATCGCGCGCTCGAACAAACTTCCGTATGTCCACAGTCAAATATGCCCTCGATCCAACCGACAAGCTTGCTTGGAACTTCTCTAGTGGGGGGACTTTGGCGTCGCTATCGGCTTCTCAAGTCACACAGACGACCCTCTTTTTCTCCTCTCTTTCGGAGCTCGGATGCCCCACTCATGTTGTCGTACGTCGGTTGTCCAAAGAAAGAAGTGCTCTTTTGCTCTCTGTAACGGTTCCCTCCGGGGACCATTCAAATGGAGACAAACGGGTTGGGCTTTTGGGTCGAGCCCGAGCTCGAAACCCAACGACCGATGATTACGACTTAGCAGATGTGATTGGAGATCATGTGATGTGAAACCTAGCTGTAAATCAAAGGAAGTGCGCGACAGACCCATCTATCTTTCCTCTTCACAGTGCAAGCAAGTAAAAAAGACTCTCCTGCTTTTCGAGTTCGTAGGGAGCCAACATCCTCCTTTCGTGTGAGGGAAGCTCTTGTAACGTTAGGAGCAAGAGCTCTCCCCACCGAGTTTTCTTCAACTCAGCAGAGGTCTGGCGTTCAGACGTTCTCAGAATGACAAGATAGGACTGTAGTTTGCCTAACGATTTGCATTGGAGAAGGTGCGGCTGCATAGAAATTGTGAAGGTGAAGGATAGCATATGCCCTCGAAGATGCGGTCCTAGCTCTTTGATAAAACCTTAGAACGAATCATTGCTGAGTCGTGTACAATTCATAATCACGGTAGACATCTAATTACTTATAGTGTATGCATGTGCATGGACGATATCACGTATAGAACTTAGGCTTTGCGTGGAATTTCTGAACTTGGGAACGCGCGATAGCTTTGGCTATGAAAGTGTTTATAAAGCCTACAGGTACGTGATGTATTCTACCAGCTTAAGAGAGGTTTTTTTTTTATTTTTTGTATTAAATATGATCTTGGTCCATGTCTACTTTATATTTGTATCCCAAAGGAGTCGATAGTGTTTCATATATATATAATTTACAGTCATTATGTCCATTATGTCCTAGATATGATTTATCAAATGGTAAGTACTAGTAACGATATTTCATTACTAGATACCGATATTTATTAGTCAAAGATAGTTGTGCAAACAAACTACCTTTGAATATCACCCATTCAACGGAGAATGGACGGTGAATCTGATAATAAATCCTTTTTCATGGCCTCATTTACTAATTAAGCCTATTGCTTTTTCAATTACAATGTTCATAGTAAACATTAGAAGAAATTCAAGCTCTACGTCATGATGATGATGATGGCAAACGGTGTTTATTGCTCTATCGCACTAAATAGTTAAAAGAGGGTGCTTCTCATAGTGATTACGCCTTTAAAAAAGATTACTTTACAATTTTGCAAGTGGTTCAATGCACACTTTAGTACGTTGTAGCCATTCATAACAATTTTAATAAATTGTAACCATTTGTAACAATTTTCAATGAAGTCATTTCACCTTACTTTAATGCGTTGCAGCTTGCAAACTACAATTCAAGACAAGCTTTTGCATAAAACAAAACACACACATCACCACAATTACAAATTTACCAAACTATATATGAAGAGCCTTTCAACATCTATAATTTAGAGTCAAAAAGCAAGTTTGAAAATAAATTAATGTGAAAATAAAATGTGTGTATTACAAATTTTTGAATAAGTAAACTCCATAATAATTTATAATAATTTATTATTTTATTTTCTTTGAGCTTGATAATAAATTAAAAATCGGCACCCAACCGTTTTCGAAAGATTATCTCTATCTTGTCTTTTTCCTTTTCTCGTTATTTTCTTCCCCCTCAAGCAAGCCATGAAAAAGAAAGAAAAAAAAAAAAAAAAAAACGGGTACAATGAACCATAATGTATGATTGTCTCCAAATGTTTCTCCCCGAAATTATCAGTCTACAAAACCCTAGCCTCAAAAGGGTCAGGACAGAGAGTTAAAAGGAGACCTAATATGGACAAAACCAATTTTCATGGTCTGATCACTGCGCAGGAACCCCTTTTTCCCTCCCTCTTTTTTCCCCCCTACCCCTCGACCGGATCGATCAGAAGAACAACATTATTATCATAATTGGTCGATCCACCTGCACGCAAAATCTCATCAGGACTTCCCCCACTGATCTCTCAACATCACGCCCTGCCTGCTTATGGAATTCAGCAACGGGAGGGCCATTCAGGAACGGTCAAGAATGCAGCTCCAGCTCCGCTCCGACACACGCGCAGGCGCGCCACATGGAACTCCAGTTCGCGTAATGATAAGGGAACGGGCAGTGGTGTGTCCGTGCTGGTTCGATAAACGCTCGACAGATCCGACCACGTCAATGCCTCCGACTTTTATCGTCATAAGAGAGAGTGAAGACTTGAGGAAAGCGATGTTGCAGGAACGTGGGTTGTACATATTCAGCTCAAAAGAGAGGACCAAACAAGGGAGAAGGACAAAAAACTATATAATTGAGAACAAGAAAATGGGGAATTATCCCATTTGGGGACTCCATCTGGGCAAGAGAAGAAAAAGTAAACAGCTGGAAAAGTTGGAAAGAAAATATAATATTTAAAAAACAGAGGAAAGGAACAAAAATAAAGAAAGAAAGAAAAGAATTTGACCACGACCATAACTATCGCCATCATCAACAAGCTTCAAAACATCAACGTCGTGATACATATGTTAATATTTTATATAGAAAAGGACTTGGGGGTGGGGCGGGCGAGGTGATCTTGACCCTTGTATCCATCCGTCTTCCTTGATTCTCCACCGTCGTCGTCTTCCGTCTTTCGGTCGGCTCGCTGCCGCGCGTTTCTTCTTCTTCATCTCGTGAAGTCGTGGACGAGGCTGGGCCTGTCGGTGACGTTGAGGCGCCACGAGAGGAAGGAGATCCCGCCGTCGGAGGAGTCCCGCGCCGACGCGACGACGTCGTCCTCCATGAAGCGGAACTCTTGGTTGTGGTGGTACTGGTGGTGGCCGGCCATCGCGGCCGGCGAGTAGCAGGAGGGCAGCTTCTGCGGCGCCGCCTGCGCGTGGTGGACCCACTGGTGGCCGTAGACGTGCTGCGCTTCCGCGGCTCCTCCGCCGCCGGAGGCAGCGGCGGCCGACGCTCTTCTCTCCTCCTTCTTGAACCGGATTCCGCAGGCATTGCATAGCGACTGCACATTCAGGAAACGGTCATATTATGCACCGGAAAAGTTGGAGATGCAACATATCAACAATTTGCAAGACAGGTGTCAAGAAATAATCAAAGACCTATGACATATGCTCAGCGGCAAAGATGACGACATTGCTTGACTGGGAGAAAAAGAAGAGCTTCGATATATACACACGCATAAATTAAAATTGCATTGGTGCAATCATGATGGATGTTCAGAGAAAACAGTGAATGATAGTGATCTTCGTCACTCCATGTGCAGATGCTACGTTACCAGTTAGTACCATGTCTGGAGAATTCAAATCGTCGTATTCTTGTTGATGAACACAAGAACCGACCGACCGGCCCCCCCCCCCCCCCCCCAAAAAAAAAAAAAAAGAAGGAAATCCATTAAACAAATTGCAGAGACCAGAACGATTCTCAAAACAACACACGTGAAACATTCTCGATCATATACAATGCACGAAAAGGACAAAGAAAAAACTAAAATGCAAGAGCTTATGCAACAGTCGCGCGTACACACGTATCGATGCCGCGATGCATAATTAATCCGCAACTCACCTTAGGGCCGCGGGGACCGTTGCGCCACAGCGGAGTGGAGGTGGTGTCGCAGTTGGCGCAGCGGCGAGCAAGAAGGGGATCGCTCGCCGCCGCCGCCGAGGGCTGGTTACCGCCGCCGCGGCTGGCCTTGCCGTGCGAGGCGTGCTTGGGCTGGAACACGTCCCAGCAGAAGTTGGACACGGACGAGCGCCGGTGCTGCTCGGGTCGGCCGCCGCCGCCCCCTCCGCCGCCGCCGCCGCCGCTCCGCCTGTAGTGGTGATCGTCCGAGCCGTCGTCGCCGCCGCCGACGAGGCGGGTGGAGGGGGTGCCGAGGGAGAGGGTGCAGTCGACGGAGGAGGAGGAAGGGGAGGAGGAGGAGTAGTAGAGGTCGTTCTCGTCGAAGGGCTTGGAGAAGAGCATGGAGAAGGAGGAGGCGCCCTGGTTGGCGAACGGGCCACACGGGCACGGCTCTCTGCTGCACCTATGCATCATCTCAGTCGCTCTCTCTATGGAGCCTGCGTTGGGTTCTTCTCGTGGGAACGAGAGATCAAAAGAGGAGGAGCGAATGATGATGAGAAGGAGTAACGGGTGGTGAGGGAGAGAGTATATAAGGTGGGGGAGAGAGAGAGGAGAGAGAAGGTGGGGGAAGGGGTCGAAATAGGAGTCAGCAAGCAGGGCTGGGGCAGGGGCCTGTTGGGGTGGGGGTGTGATTGTCGTGGAATGGCCAGGAGGACTGGAGGGGAGGGAGGGATATGCAATACGAAATTATGGGAAAAGAGAAAAAGGACAGAGGAGTACCCAGGTGAGGGTCCCAGGTTCAGATTGCCATGTTGTAGTGAGAGAAAGAGAGAGAAGCAAGCAAGCAGTATTAGTACTTTGCGATTTACAGTGAGCGGGTCGTGAGTGTTTTGCAGATGAGCTGATGCAATGGGGTGGTGCCATCTTGGGGGTTGTATTTATAGCCCCCCATCCGGAGAGATAAGTGATATAGAGAGAGAGAGAGAGAGAGAGAGAGGAGAGAGGGACTATTATTATAAGTTTAAATGAACTTCGGAACTCATTGGAACGATGGGCGTATCTGATCTTCCGGCATAAAGTCTAGGTTTGAATCATTAGTATTTGTACATTCTTTTGAGATCGCGTCCAAAAGTGTGAGCCCTCCTTAATTCGAACTAGCTTTGCTTATGAAGAAGGAGCTTTAAGCCTGAGGTCCTCAAGCTGTCAAGTTGGCCCCATCTCCATTTAAAAAATTTAAAACAATAAATTATGAGTCAATTAGAATCTATTAATTACTCTCTACCATACTAATTCTCTAACAAGATTCTCCAACACAATTTATATGTGCATCTTAACAGTCGCCATGCATAAAAAGATATAATCGAGCTTTAGAGGGTCCTCAATCACTCAGTTATTACTTGTTATAGGGAATGAGATTAGAGTCTAAATATGTTCTTTGGGCTCAATCACCATCGAAAAATAATAAATCGATCAATAGTCGCGCATTTCTCGAAATAATATGTTTCTATATGACTCTCCTCGGACAGATCACATCATCTATGAATCGAATTCAAATTGTCATGCCAAGACAATTTCCATCCGGTCAGTCACATTTTCTCATTAGTTCACATCTGCCTTGTTTCTAGAATGGTTTGTAGAATGACATCATATCATTGCAACGCATGACATCACCATCATGAGTAATAGACATAATCATATGAGTTTCATGTGAGTCTTGTTGAATATATGGAGTCCTGAGCGACCTAAATGTCATGAGCGCATCCTATCTACGCCCCGCGCGTCTAGAGAGAGAGAGAGAGAGAGAGAGTGGGGGCGTGGCACAGGGATCGGGGGCAGTCAAAAGAGGGCCACGTGAATACGGTGGAGGAGGAACAGTCTTCCATGGATCTACATCTCTGCCGCACTTAACCCCCCCCCCTCCCCCCCATCTTCGCCGATCACGAGGCTCTGTCTTCGTGAACTTATTCTCCTCATTTTCGCCACAAAAAAACATTAAAAATAAATTAATCGCAATAAATAAAATAAATTTGTATAAAAATGGAAATTCACCCAGTCCCAGTCCTACTCCTAGTAATCGCCTTTTCCCACTCTCCCTCTGTCACTTTGCCTGCCCCCCAAGGAAAATGGAAAAATCGCACCCCCACGCGCTTCCCCTTCCCACGCGCCGCCACCCCCCACCACGCCATGCCCATCGCACCGTACGCACCATCAGCTCTACATATGGTGCGATTAAATAGCACATGCGGTTATTGCCTAATTGCTCCCTTTAGTACTATGGTGGTTTTTAACGGCGATTTTGGCTGCCTCTTGATATGGCATAAGGTCGTGATCCTCAACTCGAGAAAAATGTGGTTCTTGACATTTGATATGTGACTGAGATGCGGGATAAGTCTGATTGCAGATTTACTCATAAAGGAGATAAATTACATGTAGAGAAACCCGAATTCAAATCTCATTGAACATTTTAAAAACAAAAAAAGAAATTATATCACGATGGTTTAAGACAATTCTTATCGCCCAAATTAGTGTACAGTTCTCCGTCTCCATCACTAGCTAACGTGGGAAGTGGTACACATGTGAACAATGTTTTTGCGCAAGGACGCGCGGCCGATCGGATTCAAATGGCGCAAATAATCAAAAGAAGGTATCTTCGCTAGTCCTCATGGCGATCATGCGAGATGGGGTGCAAGAATCTAACTCGATTGTCCTCTTGAAAAAACGAATATGTGGACACTCCTTCCCTTCCCTTTGTCGTGACCGTCGCGTTTATGCGTCCAATCGGTCAATCTACATCGTCCTGTCCACATGACGTAAAAATAAAAAAACAAAAAAAAATTAACTCCACTTTTGCATAAAACAATTGGGTAACTCCCCCAAATTTTTAAATTTTATTTATTTATCAATTATTATTGTCATCAACATGCGAGCACAAAATTCACAAACGATCAAAACGATCAGCGATCGTACCGTGGAATCACGTGAACTGCACACCAATGTCCCTCCCTTTCTCTCTCTCTCTCTCTCTGTCTATCCCTC
The DNA here is from genome assembly GCA_016097545.1 of Eucalyptus victrix. Taxonomy (NCBI): domain Eukaryota; kingdom Viridiplantae; phylum Streptophyta; class Magnoliopsida; order Myrtales; family Myrtaceae; genus Eucalyptus; species Eucalyptus victrix. The sequence goes on along the minus strand of CM027842.1, from coordinate 18,261,703 downwards.
GTCATCCCCATAATAATCACCTCAACATCCCCCGATTCCTACCCAAAAATCAGTCCCCCCACCACGTCAATCACTGCCCCCGACCACATTAAAAATAGCAAAAAAAATAGAAAAAAAAAAATAGCGTCCATAAGCTATAACTAAATTCGACAGACCCGTTCTATTTCGCGAGCGAAAAACCGAAATTTATTTTTTTGGACGGAGAAAATAGGAGGAAAAATGAAAAAGAATAAAAGGGCAAAAGAGGACGGGAAGGGGAGGAAAGATCGCCAGTGTAATCATCAAAGCAGGCATCGGTTCTCTCCTTCTTCTTCTTGGCTTGCTAGGAGAGAAATCTCCCCCGGGTCAAAGATGGGAAAAACTCGAAAAAGGGAAAGCTTCCGCCCCATCTCAAAAGGGCAAAAAAACACACAACACAAACACAAACCAAATAAAACCCAAAAACCCCAAAATAAAAAAAATACAAAATAAAAGAACATAGTAGGAAAATGCAAATAATAATAATAATAATAATAATAATAATAATAATAATAATAATAATAATAATAATAATAATAAAAGAACAAAAAAAGAAAGAGGGTGACCCCACGTCGTCCATGGCAAGACCCGACCAATCTCCTCTGGAACATCGACCCCTATTCAATCAAAAGATTCAAAATGAATTTTAAAAAAAGGAGAAAAAGAAAAAAAAAAAGGGGGAAAAATACATCGCGGAGGGAGAGAATCAGATCTTCTTGAGATTGGTGAGTTTGAAGAGTTCGACAAGGGAGCGACGACCACCACTTTCCAAAAGATGCTCTCTCTCTCTCTCTCTCTCTCTCTCTCCTCCATCTCAAATTTTTGCTTGTTTGCATGCAGCGGCAGCAGCAACAAAAAAACCAGAGTGCTCGATTAGCCCAAGACGACCCCCGATGCCAACACCGCATTTACGTTTGGTCCACTTACACGTGCATTTCCCCCCCTTGTTTATTAAATAATCCGACACCCGAAGTTTATGATTACCAACTGCGGTCCAAAAAAAAAAAAAAAAAAACAAAACAGAGAAAAGAAATCTGTCGATAATCAAATCCCGAACCCCGGTCGCGGTCGCGCTCTTCCCAAAGAAAATCCAGCCCATGTAGCGTCTGTAGTTTCAAAAAGATCGGCAGAGGATGTTTGTTTTTCCCCCTCGTTGTTTACCACTAACGAGGTGTTGTGCACGAAAAGGGGTGACCCGAAAAAAATAAAATTACAAAAGAAAAAAAAATGGGAAATGGGTGACCATTATTGAGGAATATGAACTAACGACGACTGTTGGGAATTTAATCGTCGAGACAAGTCAATGAAATTGAGCAAAGGAGGATGGAAACTAAAATTGAGTGTCGACAGACAGACAGACAAATGTCATCGAAATGATTTAAAACATTTAAGAGAGGAAGTATTCACTTTATTTTGGATTTAAATGTTCGTATTCAAGTGTAAACATGTTACCCATTGGATTGCTCTTTTCAATAATGGATGTGTACTAGGATGTTAGATAGTGTGTCCCAATCGGAATCACATATTCATCTTTACATTAACACCGTTTCCAAGTGATTTCTTTCATTTACTTTTGGTTTACGTACTTTAGAGTTGTTGGGGCATTCAATGAAAGATTTCAGAATCAAACTTGTTTTGCATGAGTTACAATCAAGATAATCAAGGTAAAAAAGGGCAATAGAATTTGAGGTCAAATATTTCTATCCAACTAATAATATGGTACAAAAGGCAATAAACTCCATCTATTTCATGAAAAACAAATGTTTTGAATGAAAACATTTTCGTCATCCACAATAACATTTAAGTTAAGTTGTGGTTGATTATGAAAATGCTTTTGATCAATTAATAATTTGAAGCAACATAATTCATTATTTTTATAAATCAATATTATATTTTTTTTTTCATGAAATGGATGAAATTGAAGCGTATCTCTTAACAAATGGGAATGCGGCAATTGGCTTTGATCATATCCGTCGCATGAACCGGCCCTCCCTCCCTAAGCACGACGCCGCGACATCATGTCCCCACGCTTTTCGAACCCAAGAAGTTTCAATTCCGTTCAATCATCATCATGCCTTTGGCCAAACCACAGTATCCCCACCAATAAAAAAAATATAAAAATAAAATAAAAAATAAAAATAACAAAAGAAGAAGGGCCAAATCAATCATGATGTAATGTGGCTCGTTGGATTCGGTGGGGCCCCCGAAACCGGTCGCGCTTTTCCCAGATCGCGGATCGTATCTATCCTCTGCTCGCCCTAAGCCCGACGAAAAGCCCCCCCAACCTCCCTAAATAAATAAAATAAAGCAACAAAATAAGCCCCACCATCCACCGCCCGATCGAGGCGCCACGTCAGCGCCATCGCCCGATCCCCGGGTGCGTGCGTGCGTGCGTATTCCGATCTGGAATTTCCCGAATTTAAAAAAAAAAAAAAAAAAAACCCCCTCCCCCACGTAAAAACGCAATAATAATGGAGATCTAATAAAAAAAAAAAAAAAGAAAAATAAAGAAAGTGGATATCGCACAGTATCGAGCGCATAAACAACACCACGTTCCTCAAAAGCCACGAGATACAACTGGAATGAATCTCCGACATCGCTCAAAAGCGTTGCATGGAATCTCTCTCTCTGTCTCAAGACGCAGGTCGTTCAACGTTAGACCAGATCGGCAGCAGCAGGACTGGGGGTCAAAGTGGGGCCCCCCCAACCCCCCGTCGGGCCCCGACAAAACGGAGTCCCGAACTGAATCCTTAACGAGGAAAAAGTTGGAGGGAGGGAAGGGAAGGGAGGGCGGAAGGGGAGGCTTCGAATAATCAAAAGGGGTCGCTGTTTGCCATCTTAGACGTACTCTTTATAGGACTAAAGCGCGATTGATTATTCCAGTCGCCGAGAGAAGATCCGGAACTCGGAAAGGAGACCAGCTGGTCCGGTCTCGGCCCAGCTTTTTGTCGCCCTCCCGTTTTGTTCTCTGGACAAGTCTCCGCAACCGGTTCGATCCGAGCGAAACCCATGTTCGAATGAACGATCGGGTCGCGTGTTTGTCCCGATGCTCGAATGGGTACGTTCGCGGCATCGTTGTACTAATGTTCCTTGATCGATCCATTCGCTAGATTCGAACTTGGGCGGCATGGTGTGGACAACGGGCAGATCTTCTTTCAACAGAAGAAAGTGGGGAAAACCCATGTTTTCTCCGACAGCGCAAGACCTTAAAGGGCGTAAAGATATGCCTTCCCTGCGCATCAAGCAATTACCATTGCCATCTTTTAACGCCGACCCACTTCTTCAAAACATATAAGCCACCGGAACTTTATGATTTTATGTTCAACTTCGTGTCGAACGTGATGCTCCAATTCAAAGCATGTCACCCTCGAAGCTAGAACTAGCTTATGCACCCTATTGTTCCCCATTGGTCAAGTGTGTTTTCCTTGGTCAGGCCGTTGGTCAAGCTCAAAGATTCAGTCTTTGAACATGTGCTCTTTGTTGTCCCTAGGCCGAAGGCAAATTTCTTTTTTCTTTTCTTTTTTTGGTTCTGGAATTGGTCTTAGTGTGTGCATCAAGAAGACAAGAACTTTTTCAGGTACCACTAAAGTTAAAAAGAAGTGCAATTGAAGCAGTTCGAGGAAGTAAAGCAAAAGCAAGAGAGAAGAGAGAGAGAGAGAGAGGAGAGAGAGACCCGGATGGACCAGCAATGGGCAATTCGGAAAGAGAAGAGATTGCGTAGGGGGAAAACCCTCCCTGATAAGCCGTCCTACGAAAAAGATAAAGGGTCAAAAAAGAAAGACTGTAACCCTCTGATTGTCCCCCTCTATGGAGATCTACACTAGTAGGTACAGCGAGCCACAGGCTTTCAATAATTAAGAAAAGTTAGGGAACCACCAAATTACTAATCATAAGTTCGTATCAAGGAAATCATCGATCGAAGTACACTATCTCGTGTACAACAAAAGGAGGTAGACCGATGGATGATAAAGGAAGAGTCTTTCGAACCAGATTTCTCTGGACATTCAATGTAGATATCGAAGAGGAGAATGTATCTAGGTAGAAGTGCATGAGTACGTCTCATGCTTCGGTTAGTGTGATTTTGACGAAATCCGATAGGTTGATATAAACAGATGCTTGGAAATAAAATTGAGGTGCACGTATCTCGTTAAGGAATCTTTTTAAAACATTTTATTATTAAGATATTCCACTAAGAGAAAGTACATGTATCAAGGGGTCAAAAGCACACCCTTAATAATTTTCTCTAAAGAAAATGTTATTCCTATTATACATAACAAAATAAAATCACCTTGACAATTACCTATGCTTCTTCGTTATAGCTACTAATTAGAGTCTTGATGTCTTTTTTACACTTGGCATCATGTATCTTGAAAATCAAACTTTGAATCAAAAATCCGATACTAGGATTCCGTTTGTCGGTCTCACGATGAAATCGCATGTACAGACTATGGTTCTATATTGCAATCTTGCTTGACGTTTGAAATTAACTTTGCTCGTCACGGCAAGCTGATCGACGACGCGACGATCGGCACGTGGAACGGGAAGCCTTAAAGGGCTTGGAGCATCGGAATGTCATCATCACGTCAATCTCTGTTCGGGGCGGTTCGGATCTTTGTAGCAATTCTAGACGATCTCGCCACACATGGTCGCGTTTTTCCCAGGCGTGATTATTAGGAAACCACCGAGTCGTGGGAAATCATTTGATTTTCTTTCTCACGGTCACGTCAATCTTCGCCATCGATGGATTGCACGACCAAACCGTGGATTTTGATACCTATGGTTTCGTAGGTGCCATTATTTGTTTGTGTTTTCAAGGACGCCAAGGAAATCTTGAGTTGATTTAAGATAGGGGAGTGATCATTGGGCGAGCTCGAATCGGGTCAAAACTTGAAGTCGAGCCTGATTTGATAATCTAGGGTCGCCCATCATATCAAATTCATGTGTAGTCCGTTTGAGGCTAGTGGTGCTCCATAGCTAAATAACCTTGCCATGACTGGCCAAAAATCTCCTCGGGTGTGTCCATGGCCCAATTAGCTTATGTTGATGGTTCATATGGATAAAATTAGGAAATATATATAACTATTGTGAATTTTCATTTCAATCGACCCAATGAGAACTTTTCCATCCTCCATTTTTGAGATTACAATTTTGCAAACATGTCTTTTGGTTTGCACACCACATCCCTTCTTCTGACAAACTCCTGTTTACCAATTAACCCATGTGATTTCGCTTAGAAAACCCTGTTTGACCTTTCGAGTATTTACACAAAAACAACTACAACCACCCGTCAGGAATGCTCACCACCCTTCGGGTTGTCCCCGTCCCTCCCTTCGGCATTATGTGCTTACATGCATGTGTGTATGTGTATGCACACACATGTCTCGATCTCTCTCAAACCCTCAGTGTTCTGTTGTGTCATATTATCTGTTGCTTGCTCTTTGCCGAAGCCATCACGGGTGTGTGAGAGCACACCAACCTCACATCGAGGTTGCCACAACGTAAGTAAGGGTGAGCATGGTTCGGAATGGGCTAGTTCATCCCCTAACCCTTGAACCAATTCGTACAGTAATGGTCTTTAATTTTGGGACGGAAGATCAACCCTATTAAACTTGGGATCGAGGACCGAACCGACCCAATGGGTTCGGTCTGGTTTTAGGGTCAACCTAGGATCAATTGATAATTTATTTATTTCTTTTTTGTATTCTCTAAAAAAGTAATCGATGATCAAACTGACTTAATGGGTTTGATTCCGATTTTAGGAGTCAACCCAATATCAACCGATAATTTTTTATTTCATTTTTTATACTCCCTAAAAAGGCAATCAAGGCCTCCAATGGGTTCTAAGACAAGCAATGTTAATTAAGAGAGGCGAGTGATGAGCATCAGTGGGGGTGAGCTTCAAGCATCGAGTAAAGAGCAACACACTAGGCTAGCATCAAGCAGCGAGTGACACGAGTGACTTAAAGCAAGTGAGGTGAGTGTTAAATGGTAAGTGGAGAAGTTGTTTCTTTCAATTTTAGCAAATTGAAAACTAAGAGGATAAATAAAACAAAAGAAGATGAATATTAGAGAATGATGCCATAAGAAGCTATTTATGCCTTTTTGAACGCCGTGATGACTCCTTATAAAAATATTTTCCTCATTTGTAAATTATGGATGTTGATGTTGTAAAAGACATTAAAAAATATAAATAATTAAAAAATAGTATAAAATTACTTGAACTTCTCACAAATGAACTATTTAATGTTGTTGACGTTATTTATTTTAAGGTTTTTTTATATAAAAAAATTATAAATAATATTATATATATATATCGGGGTTAGTCCGGGTTGGACCAACCCTAAACCCTCAGGACCAAGGACCAATTCGCACATTACTAGTCAAGGAATTTCAAAACCAAGAACTAACCTAGTCTCCCTAGAAATCGGACCGGCAGAGTTGGGCAAGTCCAGGGTTGGTTTAAGGTTGACCCTAGACCGATGCTCACCCCTAAACGTAAGTGACCTCAATTCATGATCTCCTAGTTTGCACAATAAGTCATATAACTCGAGGATGAGTGAAATGGTAAGTCTGAAAGTGGAGAATGCAAAGTCATATTGTAGCCAAATGTGATGAGCGTCTTAGAACTACAAACTCACACATAATTCCTATAATTGCTTGTAATTTCATGTCATGCTTTCAACAAATCTAACGATTTATTGCAAGTGAAACAAATTTCCACATGCACAATACAATAACTACATATATACACTCGTAAAGTTTTGTTATCACACCAAATTGTTCATCACGGTTTCTGGATGTAAGACATTTGTAATCTCCCAAAGCAATCTCACCAAATTTTTCCTAAACTTGCACGTAAGCTCCTAGCCTTGCTTGACCGCATTGAAAGCTACGGAATTCCGCGAGCAGTTGCTGACCTAAAAAAATACAGGCGTCGGGGGGCAGAAATACGTTCGGGCGTTGAGGCCCCCAAACCTAATTCCGCAAAATCAAATTGAATAATCGACAATACGGTTCGAGAAGGTGAGCAGAAAAACAGCAACCCCGGTCAACGCGACAGCTTATGTTGAAATCCCTTGACAAAATGGAAATCGACTCTTCGCAGGAAAACGTGCCACATGTCGTGAGAGCTAAATGACAATTATTGGCAGCTTGTACCGTTCTTAGGCTTGGACGATGACCGGTTCCCTAGCGATGCCCTTCGCGTTTCAATCTCGAAATCCGAAGTACATTAATCTAATTATTAAGGGTGCATGTTGCAAAAAAATGAATAATTAAAGAGACATTTTTCTAAAAATAATCATGTAAATCAACTACAAAAATAAATAAATAATATTTTCATTGTCTACAAAAAACGTTTAGTGAAATTTTTTCATTTAATAATTATTTCAAGCAATTTAATAGATTATTTTTAGGAATATATTTTTGAAGTCATTTATTTTTTTCGTGAAACAACTGATTTTCAATAAAATAATATTGGTAACCCTAGCATTTTTCGAGGAAGTGGGCTAGGCTATATGAGGCACCAGCTGTACAGGGCTGCCCACAGTGAGGGTTGAGCCCATAGTAAAATGGCTTGTCTGCTGACGTCGTTTCATTTGGCGGCAAGGACTTTTTTTTTTTTTTTCTTTTTAACGTCGCGTTAAATGATGACATAGAGTTTGCTGAGCAACTGGTATAATATTTAATCATCGAATTGCTTATTCGACAACTTAAACTTTTAGATCAACCGTAATTTCATGACATTCCGAATTATATTGGAAACGGAGTAGGAGGTCCATTGGAATATCTCGAAATTACTGAATTTGTCTCCACGATAGCTTGCTTCCTAATTGTAATTAGTTTCAATACTAAAATCTTTGGTCAAATCTCAAATTCATGCATGACGAGAGCGTTATCATGTCAACATCCTGAACGACACTCATTCGTCTAATAGCTTTTTGACGTCTGATGTGAGAGTGAGTGAAGCGCTCTCCCTATGCACAAGAGTGTGAGTGCGACATTAACTATGCACTACCAAAATTGCATCAACTCACTCCGTCTCTCAATACGACAAGCAAATAAACCCTATTTGAATTTTACCTATCTCACGAACAAAGTAGGGTGAGAGAAGTATCAAAAAAGTTTTAAATCCATTATATTGGTAGGTACCAATTCAAGTGTTGCAAATTAAGTCTATTAGTATGGATGCTGGCTGTCCTATGTGACAAAATTGGTGCTAATATTGACATTTTTTTTTTTTAACTTTTCCTTAATTTTTAATTTTTTTCTTTTCTTCTATTTTCCTTCTTCTTTTTTATTTTCCATTATGGCCGATAAGGGTCATTAGAGCTTGCCGGCCACCGACTCTCACTCAACCTCACCCATATGAAGGGGAGGCTCCTTTGCCGTGACTTAGCTGACTGCAAGCAAAGGCAGCAGTTGGCGAGGCCATGGTTACCTACATAGGCCTTGAACATTGCCAAGCAATAGAGGACAAAGCCCCCGAGCCTTGTCCAATGATTGACAAATTCTGGCAACCTTCTCCGGCTACAATGTAAAAGGAAAAGAAAATAAAAAAAAGAAATTTTAAAAATAATTTAAAATTTAAAAACTATCTATGTTAGGGTTGATTATGTTATATAGAACAATCAATATCCATGTTAGTAATTTTTTACCTAAATTAGTCGGATGGATTCAATTGACAAAATATGAAAATATTTAAGACTAATTGATACGATTGAAATATTTATAATTAAATTGATATTAATATAATATATTTATGACTTTTTTGGTACTTTTCTCGTATAGAATATATTGTGATTTAATTAAGATTGTTGTACTTTCAACTGCGATGACAAGCAGAAAGTGACCTTGAAAAATTAAGTTTGTAACTCATGAGGTCACAATCCGATCATCGTACTAATTCAAACTGTGCCCATTGAATGAATGTGCCATGTCTCCATGTAGTAATGGCTTTCGACATCACCAGCAGACACTCCAATTTATGCTCGACTACTCAATAAGATGCACACCATCACTCGAGATGACATGAACACGGTGCATGAGCCCCAGCCGCTCGTCCTAGGGTTTTGGGGAGTGAGCGAAGAAAAGGAGAACATTGCGGGTTAATCTCGCCCAGCCACCGAAATCAATAGCGGGAAACGAGGGGCTAAAGCGTGCCATACAAAGCGAATTAAATGAGGAAAGGGCCATACAGGCAGGACCCGCAATCACTACTCACGATCAGAGGTGACAGCGAAACCTGGTTGTCACATAATCAAGAGGACACTGTGGTTAGGACTTGCCATCACAAAGCAACATAATTTTCATAAATTCATTATTAAGATGGACTTCAAAATGATCACCGAACTTGTTAGCCAAAAGAGTATAGCAGATAATACTAGATCAACATTGTTTAAAGATATTAAAAGACTATCAAGCTCTAATTTTGAGTTCAAAATACATCATATTTTTCAGGAAGAAATCGGTGTGCGTACTACGTTCTACTTGCAGCTTCCTGGATAATTATCCCATGTTTTGCTTAGTGATAAAGGTAGGATTATAGACTTTTTTGGAGTGAAATGACTATGGCTCTTGCAGGAGACTAGTTGTGCTCTGGGTTTTGCTTTTATATGTAGGGGGAACTCCCACTTGAACAAGTCTACGGGACCCGAGCACGCGGAATCACCATTGAACAAACGAGACTCGAATAGAAATTGTAAGATTTTGTGGGACCCGAGCACGCGATTATTTAAATATTCTAACACCAATGAACAAACAAATAGAGACTAACTCGATACCACGTAAGATTTTGTGACGAATTTATTATTTAAATATTCTAACAGAAGTCATGATGAGAAACTCAAACGAGGACCGATATGGGGAGAGCAGGACGTGTGCCGCGCTCCTAACCACATATACCGGTACGTTCTTAAACCCTTCGGCATCGAACCGAATTAGTAGTTTTCTCGATCCATTCATTCCATTGAATGCGACCTTTATTTGCAAAGGGTTAAATAGGCCATGATAGCCACTTGCATATCCCATCAGCGTCCTGCTTCTGCAGCGATGCTATAAGTGTCGCCAAAATCTTCAATTCTCTCTTTGTCCTGTGCGATTTTACTATCCAAACTTATGTCAATTCACACCAAACGCATTGAAACACGTCTAATGACATCTTGGTAAATTAAGTAAGTTTTTCCCATCATTAGGATTCATCTTTAAGGTTAATCTAATACATTGTGAATTTTTTTTGAAGTATTATAGCTTAAATCTTTGGATTGCGGTCATTTGTATTTTCGAAACACATCCATTTAACACTATGGGAAATGAGATAATTGATTGTTGCACTTTCTTTAATATTCAATGCGATCCTCTAACTTTTTTTTTTTAATTAATCGAGGAACTGCTGGAGATCACTCTTCAGAATCACATGATCCTCCAGTGCCCAGAGGCACCGTCAGGCCTCGCTGCAAGCCGCTATTTAAATGTAAACCTTGGGGGAGGCTAGCCTAGGATCCCAACACCAGAACCTCTCACTTCAGACACTTTAACAACGAAAGGGTTTGAACCCTTGACTTTTATGATGAGGGAGAAAACTCACACCAACTGTGCTGCTTATGGTTGCGTGTCCTCTAACCTTTTTTTAGTTCAATCTAATCCCCAAACTTTAAAAATTCATTCAATATTGTCCTTCTAGTAAGCATGTCGCGAGATTATGTGCACTTTTCTCATGTAAACCACCACTTTAGTGTTTATTGTGCTTCTCCGTGATCAACATGTGTGCTTCCTATTTGACTTGATCTGCGCCCTCAGCTATGACCTTTACCAGATCAGTTCGGTCTGTCTCCAACTCCAATTTCAGTTCAAATTGAAGCTTCGAAGTTCTTTAGGGTTTCAAGAACAGCTGCTGTCTCCGCTTGGATCACGGATGAAACTCTCATTGACCAAGCAAATCCGTTGATAAGGATACCTTGGTTGTCTTGGCAAACACAAGTGATGGCCCTTTCCTCTGTTCCTTCATCAAAAGACCCATCCACGTTGATTTTGAGCACCACCGCATGGAGGGGGAGTCTAGATCGAACGTAACTCTATTTGTATTTGCGAATTTCCCTTGAAAAAGATATTCGATGGACTGCGGGTGCTTATGGTAGATCATGCAAGTGGCTTCAGGCACAATTCGTCTTTGAAACAAGTTCTCCTTGGTTGCTAGAACATTTTGGCAAAGATGCCAAGCGAAAAATCTAATTTTGAATTGCAAGTTTGCCTTCTAAATTCTATTCCACAATTCTCTGGGGTTGGAAAAATCAATGATGCTCGATCCTGTTTAGGAGTTTCTGCCCATGCCCTGAGGTTGTTTATGTAAACTTGCTTGTTTTGATCGCCTTTCACATCAATTTACTTCTGAGAGTTGAGAATTTAAGGGGATGGCTAAAATCTCCTAGGATGTTTTGCAGTCGAACACCTCTCTCACTCTATTTTCATTCCATCTAATTTCCTCCCTGATTATCAACTCGGATACCCGAGTTGGATCCTCTTTGTTCGTAGGACCTCCAATCACACCTCTCGGCAACCACTGATCTTCTCTTATGCTGATTTTCTCTCTATTTCTAACCACCCGTTAGATAGATCAGTTTATAACATTTCGGCCCATGAGCAAACTTTGCCACCCCAAGAGGGTAGAGCCTTTTTCTACAATAAATCCATATGAGGATAGTAAAATTTTTTAAAGGTCCAATTCCAAAGAGAATGTGCATTTTGAATTAGCCTCCATGCTTGCCGACTCAACATAGCCTCATTGAATTTAATTAGGTCTCTGAATCCTAAACCACGCTCATCCTTCCTTGCTTTACGAGTATCTCAGTTTCTCCAATGCAACCCTGTCTAGTTTTCATTAGCTTTTCACCAAAATGCAGTAATTTTCTTTCAATAATTCAGCAAATGGACAAAGGCATGTCGCGGTAGAGCTTATATAATAGTTTTGAGGAGAATTTATTTCTTTGTCTTGGACAAGGACTTCTCTTTCTAATTCTCTACTTTCATTTTTGCTCCTGCTAGGATCCAAGTAAACATTTGCTTTTTAATACCCCTAGTCGGATGGTACATCCAAATATGTCTCCATCCTCTCTAACTCTCTTAGTCTCATTCATGTCTGACTTGTTCAATTTATGGCTTGCCTTGATACGAAGCAATATTGACCAAGGACCTGTCACATGTTGACATCCTACAACGTTTCCTTCAAGAAAGAGTATTAAATTATGTACAAAAAGCAGGTGAGATATAGATGCAGTCCATCCGGCTAACCGCGATTTCTAGTTATCATGAATTTCTCGTCCGGACTCGGGTCCATTGATCCTAATAAACCGTAGCCATCGGTGTCGCCAGTCCGGCATGGGTTCCACGTTTCGGTGACGCAAGATCTTAGGCTGCGATTCCGAAGTAGAGACGCAAGTATTTTCTATTTATCACCAGACGCCATCAAGAATCTGACAGAGCCATGTGGTGGGGCGTGATTGTCCTTGGCCTATTGACTCGTTCGAAGTGCTGGTCCAACAGACGTTCATCTCAACAAAGAGTAGGCAGTGGCAGTTGATCCAAAACCAAACAACCTTCGCGTTTTTGTCCATCCAAGCAGCAAAACCTGTTCTTGTTTTTGTCTTTTATAAGGAAAAAAAAAAAAAAAAAAAAAAGACTTTCTGGTGAACCATTTCAATTTCTTGTTATCGCTCGCAATCCCAACTTGCCCCTACGATCCAAACGAATCGGTACCATCGTGCAAGAAATCACCCCCACCGTCAAATCAGATCCTTACGGCCCCATTCAGTCGCTACCCTCTTTCTCTTTCTCTCCATACATCTTTAGGTAGCTGTCTTTATCTTTCTTGTGGCCCTCCCTCATTTATTTATAGTTGAAGATTTTCGGGAAAGAGCTTCCAAGATCGTGTAGTTCTGCATGCAACCCGTCGATCCATATTTCAAGTTCCATTCCCAACAATCCATTAAACATCCGACAGCAGCCCATCACCAAACCCTACCTTCTTGCCCATTTGAAAATCCCTCTCTTCTCCATCCCTCTCGTTATTAGTACTCCCCCCGCAAGAACAGGGGACGCACTGCAAATCAACGTCAGAGAGAGAGAGAGAGAGAGAGAGAGAGAGAGAGAGAGAGATGGTGAACTTCGTGGCGATCCAGAAACCACTCTTGCATGGCCTCATGAAGAGGGCCGGGATCCGCCCCTACGCGGTGGAGATCGAGCCCGGCACCGTCATGAACTTCTGGGTGCCACGGGAGACCGTCAAGAAGCCCGACAAGAAGGCCAAGGGCAAGGACGAAACCCTTCTTGTCAACCCCACGAAGCCCGCTGTCGTCCTCATCCATGGCTTCGCCGCCGAGGGCATCGTGACCTGGCAGTTTCAGGTCGGCGCGTTGACGAAGAAGTACGCCGTTTACATCCCCGACCTCATATTCTTCGGTGAGTCGGTCAGTGACACGAGTGACCGGTCACCGGCATTCCAGGTAGGGTTGAGCTTGCTTCAAGAAGGAGCAAGATAAATAATGCATAGCCATCTGCACTTCAAATTATACGCAGCTAAATGGACATAATTCAGTCCAACTGACTTGAGTGTATGAATTCCCTATTGTATCCAATATCGTAGCTTATGTTAGAAGATTAGTATATTCGCAAATACATTAACAATTTCAAAGTCTACTTAGACTTTAGAGGAATAGGTCAACTTGAAAGATTTCAACCTTAAAAAACCATTTTTTTCATACACAAAGTTTGTAATACAGACATCATTTGTAATTACATCACCAACCTAGCAACATTGGGCGGTTCAGTTTGGTTAACAAATTCAAATCCGGGTTGACCCATAATCTCTGATTTTACTTTCCATATAATTCTTTTTTTTAATCAATTTTTCAGGCCAAGTGTGTCGTGAAGGGGCTGAGGAAGCTTGGCGTCGAGATGTGCACGGTGGTTGGGTTTAGCTATGGCGGGATGGTGGCGTTCAAGATAGCAGAGATGTACCCGGAGATGGTCCGAGCCATGGTGATATCGGGGTCGATACTAGCCATGACGGATTCGATCAGCGAAGAGGCACTACAAAGGCTTGGGTTCTCTTCTTCATCAGAGCTCCTGTTGCCGACGTCAGTGAAGGGCCTAAAGGCGCTTCAGTCGGTCGCCATGCACCGGAAGATTTGGTTCCCTGACCGGTTTCACAAGGACTACCTCGAGGTAACATTGTGGTCATTACCCCTAGTCATTATAAACAAAACCTACATTTAAATTTTCGGATATATTTTCCGATACAAAAACTTAATATCTATGTATCCATATCTATACATATAGTATACCGTTTTTCATTAATTTTGTTTGCTTTTTTTCTTTCTACGGACAATTAGGAGTAGCTTCTTTTCACTTTCAAGTGACTCCGATTATGTGCTTGTCCTAAAGATTGATATCTTCACTCTTTTTTTTAAACCGAAAATTGCAAATATGAAATGATATGGTAAGATCGAGAAAGACTAACTTCTCCATTGTTAGTTCATACGTAAAATTGATCGAATTAACCCAATTAATAAAACGTAAAAACATTTAGAACTTAATTTGCATAATTAAAATATTTAGAACTAATTTAGCAAAGATGCAATAGATTTAAAGCTTTAAGCACAATCTTCCCTGGATGATTATCACCATGTCGCGTAAAAATTAAGGTCCAGTGTCCCCACAGCTTGTGGACGATGTAGTACACGACACGCAAGAACTCGTTGAAATTTGATCAACATAGCATCCCCCACCTTAAAGTCCGGAAAAGGACTTCCAGCTACAATTCCTACTTTGTTAACATCAGTTGACAATCTTAAGTACGAAAACTTAGGCGTGCAAGTGGGATCGTAAGCGAAGCCAAGATCTTCCTCTTGTCTTGACGACGTGACACTCTCTCTTTTGCCTTAGCCCCTTAGAGGATAAAATTAATGATGATGATAACAATAATGTCGTAGATACTAAGAGCGCTCTAGAAAATTTAATTTTGTTGCATAATATGAGGAATCTCGGTTAGGGTACTCCGGAATTATAATATTCGCATTGCGGGCTTCGCATTTTCTTGCTCGCGATGAACTGCGCTGTTGGATTGGACTGGGTCGGCCCGACGAGATGATCCCAAGACATCAAAAGAGCATGGAAGGTTTACCTGACCCTCTTAGAAAAAGACTTTGAAATGATACTTCATCATCTCTGGACACAACTCCTGGAAATCCCCTGTTTTGACCCGACTATCTTTTTCTCCAATGTGCAAACGACAGGTGATGTTCACAAACAGGAAGGAGAGATCTGAGCTGTTGGAGGCTCTTGTCATTAGCAACAAGGATGCCTCCATTCCTAACTACACCCAGGTAATTGTCATGCCTCTCTGTTTTCACTCTATGAATCCATGGATCTCATTCATCCATAGAACTGAAACACTGACCATCTCCAATTTTTTGGATGAATTTTGCAGAGGATACATCTCCTCTGGGGTGAACAAGATCAGATCTTTAAACTGGAGCTGGCTCAGAACATGAAAGAGTATGTACCCTTAAATCACACTTCTACCGGGTTTTTTTTATTTTGTCCATAACCCAAGTTCACTATACTCAAGGAAAACCGATGTTAGCTCGAGAATCATGTGGCGCATGAGTCGAACATATCTGATGGCGTAACAAGCAATGTTTTTATCACGTCGACCATATAATGATTCTACCTAATGATATCTAAGCATGAATCGCCTTCAAATTGAATCGACTAAGTAATATGATGAGCGAAAGACATCACATGATCACGCCAGATCATTATATGCTGTCCCTGTTGGGTCAGTAAAATGAATCGCACTGACAGTTTAGTTTCGACAAAATTGCAGACAGCTAGGAGAGAAAGCAACGATGGAGGGCATCGAGAAGGCAGGACACTTGTCTCACCTTGAGAGGCCCTGCGTGTACAACCGGTGCTTGAAGCGGTTCCTTGCTTCAGTCCATCAAACTGAAGCTGACAAATGAGTTCGACTCTGCTTTTGTGCTTTCGTTCTTTCGTTGTTTTCTGCTCTCTAGCCTCAGTCCAATGTTTGAGATCTGAGGGAGTGAACTTTTCCTTGAACCAGATAAATGAAATGGAAGAGAAGAGGCACGCGAATATGTTTCTTTTTCTCCAATTTCGATTTTCTTTGTTACTAGTTTTCCAACAACTCCAAAAAGGAAAACCGTAGAATAGGCCTGTTTGGTTAGGCATTTGGAAAGCCCTTTGGAACTCTAAAATCCCTTGGCCAAATGCAAAGTGTTTGTTTCATTTTTTTGAGCGACTTTGACGAGATGCAATTGCATCTCCAAGTGGCTCTAAGAGCCTTTAACCCAATACAGCTTCGGAGGTATTTTGGGAAGTTGCATCTCTGGAATGCAAGTCCCGATACTATTCTATCTTCTCCAAAACCACTACACACCATCAGAAGAAGCTGACCGAAGGTTGACAACCGCCGGCCAAGGGCTGCGTGTGCCAGCGAGGTGCCGGCGATCGCCGCCTGAGGGTCACTCGACCCTAGCAACCATCGCCGGACCTCAGGTGACACTTGGGTCACGCGACCCAAGCGGCCGCCTGAGGTCACGCCCCCTCAAGCGGTAGTCACTGAGGTCATGCAACCCCCGCGACTATCGCCGAGGTTGCATCGCCAGATCTGGCCGCTAGATCCGGCGGTCCGGTGGCCGGACTTAAAAAAAAAATACAAATGTTTTTTTTTGTTTTTTTAATTTAATAAAAGTCCTTTATAGATGCAAATTTTACCAAACGATATTTGTATTTCAGAAAATCCAATTCACCCAAAGGTATTTGCATTTTGACAAATGCATTCCCCAAAAGCCGAACCAAACGGGCATGCAAATACCTTCCCCAAAAACTGAACGAAACGGGCCCTAAAAACCGAACCAAACAAGCCCTAAGTGTACTACGACAAAGCATTGATGCCACATGAAAGCGAAAAAGCTTTTGCAAAACTGATCATCTAAATGAGGACTGAATCTCTTCCAGTGTTCTTCCCTTCTGCTCTCTAGCCTCAGTCCAATGTTTGAGATCTGAGGGAGTGAACTTTTCCTTGAACCAGATAAATGAAATGGAAGAGAAGAGGCATGCAAATATGTTTCTTGTTCTCCGATTTCGATTTTTTTTTTTACTAGTTTTCCAACAACTCCGAAAGGGAAAACCGTAGAACTAAGTGTACCACGACAAAGCATAGATGCCACATGAAAGCGAAAAAGCTTTTGCAAAACCGATCATCTAAATGAGGACTGAATCTCCTCCAGCGTTCTTCCCTTCGTCTCGGGAACAAAAAACGTCACGAAAGCAACCATGAGAGTGGTCGTCACGGTGAAGATAGAGAAAGTCCCTGTTAAGAATGTGGGAAAGCAACTCAGAACTAAATACACAAGAATACCCTTTCATGGAGGTACAATAAGGACCAACTGAATTATATCAGTTGGGACGTACCTCCTGTGCTCCAATTCAACAGCAAATTCTCGCTCATTGTGATTGCCCAGGAAAAGAACCAATTTGCTAATGTTGCTACGCTCCCAGCAAGACCCTTAATGTCCACAGGAAGTATCTACAATACGCAATTTGGCCCAATATGACAAAAGGCTGATTAGATTTGATTAAATCAATACAAAGAATTAATATATCCACTTTGACATCCCCCAAGAGCACAAAGAAGTTTGGTAATTTCCTTCTTTGTCAATGTTCTTTCGTCATTTCCTCCTTTCTTTTTCGTTCCCTCTCCTTGGCATATTTGCTATAAATTATCACATAAAACTTATGGGGATAGACTGACAAATTAGTGAAAAGATGAGAAGAGGATGGCACAGCATAGATTAATGTAAGTATCCAATTAAACCAGCAAACCATAGCTTCTATCCCTGACACAGAAAGGAAAAACCATCATTCAACATACCTCAGACATTATAAGCCAAGGAATTGCTCCCACCCCTAGAGAGTATGAAATTATAAGAACCTGGAAAAATCATAAGTCAATATTTTAAGACGTGCCAATTATACCAGTAGAGCTGCAGAAAATCGCAAAAAGAGCAAAGTCTTACCACAAGTCCAACCAGTGACATTATTCCCAGTATGCTATACACTCGGGATTCTTCTGATATAACGTCCTGTAGATAGCAAAGAACAGAGAGAGTTCGTAGTGCATTTAGTTTCCCATAAGATAACATCACATGAAAACTCTATTGGAAAGCACGACATGAGAGGACTGCAATTTTACAAACCTCTAGATAGAAGGCAACTGAAACAATAAGAAGGCTGATAGCCATCCCAGCAGATGAAATCTGTAAGAAATATTCTTCAGATTAACTGATGAAATACGGTATACTATTTATCGCAAGTGCACATACTGATTGGGCAGCATACCACTTACTCTAGATGACCTAAACTATGTGAAGCTTGCTATCAACAATATGTACTTTCTTTAATTTATAGTTCGTGATTTCTATGCATTAACCACTCGATTAACTGCATCAGAGGGCACTCAGCAGGGGTCAAAGCTTTAAGTTCGATAATGGCATTCTGTTGTATGTTTTCTACTTCTCTTTGGGGGGAAAAAAAGCCAAAGTTGAGATATCAAAGAGTATAATATATAAATTGTATACAGAAATTGGACATATTATGCCATCATTTTGTCTGAAAGGTCTAATAAGATCTCCTTTTACTTAAAGGCAGTAGATTCAGATCTTTAAGCCTAGACAGAAGTGATGAAATTTCAGAAGTCAAGAGTCAATGTCCTAACCAGCGCTCTCAAAAATCTTGGTGGAATAGAATAAGACACCATTGATGCCAGTGAGTTGCTGAAGCACAAGCAATCCAATTCCAACCTGAAGCACAATGATCCAATCTCTTATGAATAAAGCTTTAGAGATAATACACAAAATCAATGCAGTTTATCAAAATCAGAGAGCAATTTACCATCAGAGGAAACCAATATCTCTTCCTCTTGAGATCAGCAAACCTGACTGTGGTTCTTTTGCTTGAAAATGAAACAGATTTCTGAAGAAAGTAATCATCAGAAGTCCGTGGAAATTGTAAATTTAAACGTCATGCTTCCGTTAAGAACATCTAATCCAAATGGCAGATGCAGTGGAATACTGGAATCACCAACAAGGATGCATTATACAGTACCTTAATTTCGCTCACTTCAGAGGAAATATCAGCATCAAAACCCCGTAAAACTAGTAAAGACGCTTCAAATTCATCTGTAAACCCCATTTTGGCCTGCAAATTTTGCCACCACCAGCAAAGGCAGTGATTTAGAAAATTCCCCAGATATAGCGGGAAAATTTATGTCAGCTGAAAGACAATTCTGAACTTTGAGCACATAAACAGATCAATATCCGTACCAGCCACCTAGGAGACTCTGGTATGAAAAATAAGCCAGGGATCAACACCAAGCAAGGCAAAGCTCCTGCCAAAAAAAAAAAAAAAAAATTGCTGACACATTGCTTCGAATGTAATAAATTGTCTCAGGGAAATAAATTATTTGGTTATTTGAAAAGTGACAAACTGAGGATTCATCTGTCTTGAAAGCAGTTAAATAGACAGTTAGCTCACCGGTGATGGTAACCAATTGGAAGGCATTCTCAGCAAACTTAATCAATGGAGTGTCTTTAACTGAAAGTAATACTAATCTGATAGGAATAATACTAAGTATATTGAGATTTGCCTTCTTATGCTATTCAAGTTGATCAGCATACGGTCTTGCTACTTCTTAAACAAATTAGTTATCAATGCCTAGTCTTTCCTTCCCTTGGACATGCTTACCTAAAATTGCTAGCACTCTCCAGCTGAAAAACATTCCCAACACATAAGCCAGCAGAATTCCCATAGTGACTGATAGCTGCACAACTCAAAACTTTAAAAAGTTAAAATACTTGTCATATTACCATTGGGATAATTTATGGATTACGGACTGGATAAGGAATAAACATGAGAGGAAAGGTCTGTCTAGTTTCTTCTCCTACATCCATGTACTGATCTGTGGCACTTGTACTGATGTCTACTTGCAGATCTAAAGTAAAGACACATGAACTTGTGAAAGAAGAAATGGTGGACACTGGAGAAAGAAACATTTGGCTAAGATAACTGAAAGCACTGCCTTGCTAAAATCACAGAAATTATAGTATGGCTTCTAATGAAGACATTCAAGAAACAGAGAGATAAGCTGACTATTAACCTGATTCACAGATCCAAGAGTTCCTCTAATGTTTTGAGGTGATATCTCGGCGATGTATACTGGCACCTAAAAGTGACAAATCTTGGTTCAGGCATAAAGTTGACAGGAAATCCATTGGAAGCATTAAGAGCCTTATCAAGGTTACCATATAGGAGATGACGCCCACGCCGAATCCCTCCAACAACCTTCCCAGGTATAAAAACGAAACGTCCTACTCAATGAAAAATTTAGGATGTGACAAATCTGTAGTACTAAAGCCCAATTGCATGTGTTGGTGGGGGAAAAAGCTCACTTTGGAAAAAGAGATGATGAACCATCCAATTACATTGGGGATTGCAGCAATCATCAGCGACTGCAATTCAACACACGAAGAATTTTTCAGGAACTAACATATTTAGCTACTAGCTGCCAATGATGCAATACCAGAAAATGAAACAGAAGTAGCATAACTTTAGTTTGCACTTTTACCACTTGCTGTTATGACATTTTCCTTGTAGATAAGATACGAACAACATCTAAAAGTAAATACTCAACTCTTTCTCAACTTGAGAACATATGAAAGCGCTAACTCAAATTGAATGATCACATCTCTAGCAGCTCCTATGATCAAACTACTAACTGAATCTGCTTGCCAAAGAATTTAACCATAACAAACACCCTTATTTACCCCTTTTCGGCCAATATACTCTGCAATCTGGCCGCTTGCAATCGCCCTGACCATAGCACCAACATTAGCCAAGGAGCCAAATACTGAGAACTGTCGCAATGAAATACGCCCAATCAGTATAGTCAAAGAGCAAAAGTTACTGCAAATTGCTACCCCAAAATGGCAAGAATCCGAAGAAAAAGATGAAGAACAAGTGACACCTCCGAAAGCGAAAGGCTTAAGTCGCTGATGATGTCTTCCTCTGTCGGGGACGAATACCCACACTGAGAACAAACAGAGAACAATAATTGTCACTCACTGTAAGTGACATGCACGCAGGCAAAAAGCTGCAATTATTTCCCCTGCGATCTCATCATCGTGCAAGAAATCACACCCACCGTCAAATCAGATCCTTACGGTCCCATTCAGTCGCTACCCTCTTTCTCTTTCTCTTTCTCTTTCTCTCCATACATATTTAGGTAGCTGTCTTATCTTTCTTGTGGCCCTCCCTCATTTATTTATAGTTGAAGATTTTCGGGAAAGAGCTTCCAAGATGGTGTAGTTCTTCTGCATGCAACCCGTCGATCCATATTTCAAGTTCCACTCCAACAATCCATTAAACATCCGACAGCAGCCCATCACCAAACCCTACCTTCTTGTCCATTTGAAAATCCCTCTCTTCTCCATCCCTCTCGTTATTAGCACTCTCCCCGCAAGAACAGGGGACGCACCGCAAATCAACGTGAGAGAGAGAGAGAGAGAGAGAGAGAGATGGTGAACTTCGTGGCGATCCAGAAATCACTCTTGCATGGCCTCATGAAGAGGGCCGGGATCCGCCCCTACGCGGTGGAGATCGAGCCCGGCACCGTCATGAACTTCTGGGTGCCACGGGAGACCGTCAAGAAGCCCGACAAGAAGGCCAAGGGCAAGGACGAAACCCTTCTTGTCAACCCCACGAAGCCCGCTGTCGTCCTCATCCATGGCTTCGCCGCCGAGGGCATCGTGACCTGGCAGTTTCAGGTCGGCGCGTTGACGAAGAAGTACGCCGTTTACATCCCCGACCTCATATTCTTCGGTGAGTCGGTTAGTGACACGAGTGACCGGTCACCGGCATTCCAGGTAGGGTTGAGCTTGCTTCAAGAAGGAGCAAGATAAATAATGCATAGCCATCTGCACTTCAAATTATACGCAGCTAAATGGACATAACTCAGTCCAACTGACTTGAGTGTATGAATTCCCTATTGTATCCAATATTGTAGTTTGTGTTAGAAGATTAGTATATTCGCAAATACATGAACAATTTCGAAGTTTACTTAGACTTTAGAGGAATAGGTCGATTTCAACCTTAAAAAACCATTTTTTTTTTCCATACACAATGTTTGTAATACAGATATCCTTTGTAATTACATCACCAACCTAGCAACATTGGGCGGTTCAGTTCGGTTAACAAATTCTAATCCGGGTTGACACATAATCTCTGATTTTAATTTCCATATAATTCTTTTTTTTTAATCAATTTTTCAGGCCAAGTGTGTCGTGAAGGGGCTGAGGAAGCTCGGCGTCAAGATGTGCACGGTGGTTGGGTTTAGCTATGGCGGGATGGTGGCGTTCAAGATAGCAGAGATGTACCCGGAGATGGTCCGAGCCATGGTGATATCGGGGTCACTACTAGCCATGACGGATTCGATCAACGAAGAGGCACTACAAAGGCTTGGGTTCTCTTCTTCATCAGAGCTCCTGTTGCCCACATCGGTGAAGGGCCTAAAGGCGCTTCAGTCAGTCACCATGCACCGGAAGATTTGGTTCCCTGACCGGTTTCATAAGGACTACCTCGAGGTAACATTGCGGTCATTACCCCTAGTCATTATAAATAAAATCTACATTTAAATTTTCGGATATATTTTCCAATATAAAAACTCAATATCTATGTATCCATATCTATACACATAATATACCGTATTTCATTAGTTTTGTTTGCTTTTTTCTTTTTACGGACAACGAGGAGTAGCTTCTTTTCACTTTCAAGTGACTCCGATTATGTGCTTGTCCTAAAAATTGATATCTTGACTTTTTTTTTAATTGGAAATTGCAAATACGAAATGACATGGTAAGATCAAGAAAGACTAACATCTCCCTTATTAGTTCATACGTAAAATTAATCGAATTAACCCAATTAACAAAACGTGAAAATATTTAGAACTTAATTTGCACAATTAAAACATTTAGAACTAATTTAGCAAAGATGCAATAGCTTTAAAACTTTAAGCACAATCTTTCCTGGATGATTACCACCATGTCGTGTAAAAATTAAGGTCCAATGTCCCCACAACTTGTGGACGATGTAGTACACGACATGCAGAACTCGTTGAATTTTGATCAACATAGCATCCCCCACCTTAAAGTCCGGAAAAGGACTTCCAGCTACAATTCCTACTTTGTTAACATCAGTTGACAATCTTAAGTACGAAAACTTAGGTGTGCAAGTGGGATCGTAAGCGAAGCCAAGATCTTCCTCTTGTCTTGACGACGTGACACTCTCTCTTTTGCCTTAGCCCCTTAGAGGAAAAATTAATGATGATGATAACAATAATGTCGTAGATACTAAGACCGCTCTAGAAAATTTAATTTTGTTACATAATATGAGGAATCAAGATTAGGGTACTCCGGAATTATAGTATTCGCATTGCGGGCTTCGCATTTTCTTGCTCGCGATGAACTGCGCTGTTGGATTGGACTGGGTTGGCCCGACGAGATGATCCCAAGACATCAAAAGAGCATGGGAGGTTTACCTGACCCTCGTAGAAAAAGACTTTGAAATGATACTTCATCATCATCTCTGGACACAACTCCTGGAAAACCCCTGTTTTGACCCAACTATCTTTTTCTCCAATTTGCAAAAACGACAGGTGATGTTCACAAACAGGAAGGAGAGATCTGAGCTGTTGGAGGCTCTTGTCATCAGCAACAAGGATGCCTTCATTCCTAACTACACCCAGGTAATTGTCATGCCTCTCTGTTTTCATTCTATGAGTCCATGGATCTCATTCATCCATAGAACTGAAACACCGACCATCTCCAATTTTTTGGATGAATTTTGCAGAGGATACATCTCCTCTGGGGTGAACAAGATCAGATCTTTAAACTGGAGCTGGCTCAGAATATGAAAGAGTATGTACCCTTAAATCACACTTCTACCGGGTTTTTTCTTCTTCTTTTTTTTTTAAACCAAAAGACATCAAATGATCACCCCAGAGCATTATATGCTGTCCCCGTTGGGTCAGTCAAATGAATCGCACTGACAGTTTAGTTTCGACAAAATTGCAGACAGCTAGGAGAGAAAGCAACGGTGGAGGGCATCGAGAAGGCAGGACGCTTGACTCACCTTGAGAGGCCCTGCGTGTACAACCGGTGCTTGAAGCGGTTCCTTGCTTCAGTCCATCAAACTGAAGCTGACAAATGAGTTCGACTCTGCTTTTGTGCTTTCGTTGTTTTTCTGCTCTCTAGCCTCAGTCCAATGTTTGAGATCTGAGGGAGTGAACTTTTCCTTGAACAAGATAAATGAAATGGAAGAGAAGAGGCATGCGAATATGTTTCTTTTTCTCCAATTTCAATTTTCTTTGTTACTAGTTGTTGGGAATAACGGATCCCCGAAAACCGGATTCGACACTAAATCGAACTCCTAAATCAATGCGGAAGACGAGGCCTGGGAAAATCACGTATCACCGATCGTAAAGCACACCACAAATTCGAGGGTACCTTGTTAACCACAGATTAGACACCGATGCCGATAGGAGAAAGAGATTTGGCCCTATTCGATCCGATGACGCCTTGAAGGGAAGAATAACGATGCCTTATGCTCACTGTTTCTTCTTTTGTTTTTGAGAGAGAGAGAGCACGGGAAAAAGGAACGTACATACGTTAAATTATCCAAGAGGTGTCTTCTCTCTCTCTTTCCTCCCTTTTATACCTTCCCCCATCCACGGCCCCTATTCCCGTGGGCCGGGCTTTTTGGGCCCAACTTGGGCGGACAGGCTTTAAGCCCATCTCATATAAAACCATCATCTCCCACTTGCACATGGTGGGCCGAACGGGATTCTCTTTACCTCTCTTCAACATTCATACCGGTGAATAATCCTTGCGACCAGCATACTTTGAGAGCTCGTTGCTATACATCTGTTAGGAATATATAGCAGCTCATAATGGGCGTCACACTCCGAGTAGATTTAGTATGCAGTACCCTAGATCGATCAATCACATTTTATTTCTCTCTTGATCTCTTTTAAACATGATATATATATATATATATATATATATATATATATATATATATATATATTGTATTCACAATTATAATTATCACAAAGACAGTTATAATTGGTCGACAGTGAATATAAAATCATAATGTGATTCTTCAAAATCGATCTTCCTTTTTCCTTCAAACTCTCAATTTCAGTCCAGCTTGCTTTTCTAGAAATGCCCCATTAGATCGAATCATCTCATGACCATTGGCAACACCCTAAGATAGCAAACACTAAATAGAAATTTTGAAAATAAGTAAGAGTCATGAGAGGACTAAAAGTTGAGGAACTTTTTTCCTTAAGAGTCTCACACATCATAAAAGTTGAGATAAAACTTTTTGCTACTCTTATTGGTCGTCCCATGCATACGTAGTATGAAATACGTATTACGGTATTAACTCATTTCCCATGGAGCGTATGTCTACACATTTCAATACCGTACAGATGATAGTTCAGACATACCCAATGTCTAACTTGAGTTCACGTATCTACTCATTCACAAAATTCATCAGAACTCACATCTGGCATCATAGACAGATAAAGTAAAATATGTGGGTTATTTTACTTTCGGACATCTTTAGTATTATGTCCTCATCTTAACACTCAGTTAAGGCAACATATGTATTTTAAGCTTGAGCTCTCGATTATCACCTAGATAATAAGCTTAAAAACAGTCTCATCTCTATTTATTACACAATAAACAGAGGCGATTACCCGTGTGAGTGGGCTAATATTTTATCTGTCCGACATACTTCTCAACTTAAAATAATGCACTGAGCATTAAGATGCATAAAGATCATACAAAGATTCATAGGCATTAATGATGAAAACACAAATTCATCAAATGTGAACACTTAGGGAAAATACAATATTCAATACATCAGTCTCTACGCAATCCTAGAGATTTTATATGGCCACAAAACACATCTCTAGGTATTGATTTTGGCATAGGATCTGCTACCATTCTATGCGTAGTATGTACTCTAAGTTCACGACTTTTCGTACAACCATATCTTTTACAAAATTATACTTTGTATCTATATGTTTGGTCTTGCCATGATATTTTGGATCTTTGGTGTACACTTTTGCTGCTTGGCTATCACAATTAACCAACAATGAATCTGTAGCATTCTCAATAACACCTAAATGATCCAAAAATCTCTTAAGCCAAACATTTTCTTATACTACTGCTGATAATGCCACGAACTTAACTTCCATCGTGGACAAGGCTATACACGTTTGTTTCTTACTACTCCAACATATGGTGCCATTATTCGGTAAGAAAACAAACCTAGAGGTAGATTTTCTTTCATCTAAATCTCCTCTCCAATCAGCATAAGAATAGCCTTAGAGTCGCAGATTATTTTCCTTAATAACTCAGCGTATAATCAGCAGTCCTCTTTAGATACATCAGTATTCTCTTAATGGCTTTCCAATGTGCTTGACCTGAATTGGATTGATAACTACTCACCATTCCAACTGTAAAACATATGTCGGGTCTTGTACACATCATAGCATACATCAAGCTCCCAATAGCACTACCATAAGGAACATGTTTAATTTGTTTCTTCTCTTATGGAGTCCCTGGACACAGTCTATGGCTCAATCCTTCACCTTTTGCAATAGGAGTGTCTATGGGTTTACAGTCTTGCATATGAAATCGTTCAAGAACCTTATTTATATATGTTTCTTGCGAAAGAGACAACGATCTCATCGAATGATCTCTTGAAATCTTAGCTCCAAGAATATATGCAGCCTCACCTATATCCTTCATCTCAAAGTTGGAAGACAACCAATTTTTGACAGTCTTAACAAACTCCATATTATTTCCGGCAATAAGTATATCATCAATATATAATGATATGATCACAAATTGATCATTGGATCTTTTGATATATACACAATGATCCTCATCAATCATCGTAAAATCATATGCCATTATGGCATTATGAAAACGTATATATCATTGTCTTGATGACTGCTTAAAACCATATATCGACCTCAAAAGTCGACATACTTTTTTCTTCTTGGCCTTTCACTATGAAACCAGCAGGTTGTTCCACATATATTTCTTCCTCTAATTCTCCATTAAGGAAAGCAGTCTTTACATCCATTTGATGTAATTCAAGATCCAAACTTGCCACTATTGCTAGAATAATGCGAATCGAAGTAAATTTCATTACAGGAGAAAACGTATCTTCATAATCAATTCCTTCCAGTTGATTATACCCCTTCGCCACAAGGCGGGCTTTATGCCCTTCTATCGAGCCATCAGCCTTTCGCTTTATTTTGAGAACCCACTTGTTTCCAATAGCTCTGCGTCCTTTTGGAAGATCAACCAATTCCCAGACTTGGTTTAATTTCATTGACTCCATTTCCTTTTCCATTGCATTAATCCATTTTTCTTTACTAGGGCAATTCAGAGCCCCATTAATATTTTTTGGCTCATCCTCATCTTGTGGAGCAACCATAAAAGTTTCCCCTTCAATGTCAAAATGTCGACAGGGAATACTTTGGCGACTTGTTCGCCGTATGGGAGATTGTACACTTTGCACATCATTCCCCATCATGCTCCCACTTGGATTAGGTAATGATGATGTCGTCTCATCATGTGGTTGCAATTGAGAATGAGTTAAATTCAATTCATCACTTCTCATATTACTCTCACTTGGACGAACTCCACTAAGATTATTATCTTGATCCAAGGTTTCAAATTGGGAGTAATCTCCCCCTATTTTGCCCTTGTTAGGAAACTCATCATCTAAGAATGTGACATCTCGTGATTCAAATTCAGTTATACTCCCACTTTCCTTCTCACCTATGAATACATACCCTTTTGAGTGTTCTGAGTATTTTATGAAAATACTCTTCTTTCCTCTAGGACCCAATTTCCCAAACTTGTGAGAGGACTCATGTGTATAGGTAGCACAACCCCATGGCTTAAGAAAACTTAAGTCCGATTTTCAACCTGTCCATAACTCATATGGAGTGGAAGTAATTGATTTGGAAGGTACCCAGTTAAGTATATACGCAGCAGTTAACAATGCATCACTCCAAAAGATGATAGGCAAGTTAGCATGCGCCATCATGGACCTAACCATTTCCAGTAGGGTTCTGTTTCTTCTCTTCGCAACACCATTTTGTTGAGGAGTATACGGAATAGACAACTGTCTTTCTATTCTTTTTTTCATCACATAATTTTCTGAACTCATCAGATAAATATTCTCGACCTCGATCGGATCTCAATGCTTTTATTTTCTTGTCTAATTGATTCTCTACTAGGTTCATAAACCTTTTGAAACAACTTATTACTTCAGATTTATGAGAAATCAAATAGACATATTCGAATCGAGTATAATCATCAATAAATGTGATGAAATAAACAGCCACATGCCTTCCTCTCACATTCATTGAACCACAGACGTCAGAATAGATTAAATGCAGAGGAAATTTAGCTCTTTACCTTTTCTAAATAGTTTCCTTGTCGTTTTCCCTACTAGGCAATGCTCATATATGGACAAATCGACTTTTTCAATGTTGCCCAACAAGCCCTCTATGGCTAATCTATTCATATGTTGTTGGCCAATATGACCAAGTCTAGCATGCCACACACTCACATCATTATCATGTAAAGTAGGAGACGTGAGAAGGGAATAACAAATATTGACATCACCACAGTCAACATATAATACAATAAAACCATCCATAAGGTGACCATGACCATAGTAGTTTGTATCCAAATACAAATCTACACTTCTATTATGAAAGTTCATATTAAAACCAAGCATAACCAACACCAAAACATACACAAAATTTCGACGAATCTCCGGAGTATATAGAACATTAAGGTGCGTCCACCACTCATGTTCAATTGGCAGGTGTCAATTCCTTTACTTCAGCTTTGGAGTTGTTTCTCATATGGATCCACTTAGTTCCAGTTGGTACTTGTCGGAATTTCATGAAGGATTCTCTATCCTTCCCTCCATGGTCTGTCGCTTCTGAATCTACAGTCCACAAAGGATTGGATTCAGCCAATAATACAGAACTTGAAACATAAGCAAAGTTCTCAAATGTACAATAGGTGTTTACTTTTTTTTTGGCTCACAACAGTTGCGAGCATAGTGACCTCTCTTGTCACAATTGTAACACCTCACCCTTGACATTTTCTTCACTTGATGACGTTTTCCTCCCTTGTGTTGGTTAACTTTTGATTTCTTGCAACAAGGACTTGATCATTTACAATCCCACATATTGAACGAATCAATACGTTTGCGCTTAGAGCTCAAAGCTCTTTCTAAGCTAGAACCAGCATTGTAAATGTTTACTTTCGACTCAAATGCCGTTAGACGGTCCTCTACTAGCTCAAGGTGGCGCACGGCATCCTCAAGATCTTCTATAATATGGTCAAGAGCTTCTAGTGCTTCTTGCTTTTCCAGCACATATTGGACTTTCATTTGCCAAATTTCATAATTGTCAGCATTGAACTTTTCACCTTTGTTCAACTCGGCAACTATGTTCTTTGTGGCTGAAGCCATTAATCTGAACACATCAAACATATGCACGAATTATTAATGTCTATCATTTATGCATCCCTTTTTACATACACCCATCATATTAATGAATAATTTCAAGTAAGGCTTCAGAATCAAAAGGTCACTACGTTTCCAATCATCCTCCAAAAAATCCTAACTTAAAACTATCATTAATATGATTGTCATATGCAAAATCAATTCTATGAAGCTAAACTACCCACAGCTAATTACCCACAAGAACCAACAATAACAAAAGCAACAGATAATTGACATATAATTAAAAATAATAATGCTTTCAATTAATACAACTATACATTACACTAAGCAATATATACAAAGAAAAATATCAACATAGAAAAAGATATTCAACCATAAAAACATCTCATAACTAATCTAAGAAATAAATAGGGAATGTCCCTTCTAATCTATCGGTCAAAATATCTGAGAAATTTGAAAGCATATTTGCCAACCATGGATAAACTTTTAGAGAGCTTTCATGTCGCCTCCAAGGTGCATTCACTTTGCGCCATGTAGCGCTCAATCTAAGGGTTGAAGTTTTGGTTAACTCAATCCTATAATACTCTCTTACAAAAGCTTCCACTAGCCTTCTATAACCCGGGACTACGTTGACCTCCAATAGCCGATCTAACACTGCTTGCTATTCAACTGGAAGAGTGTTCATGAAAGCCGGCACATTCTCAAAATCCGTCATAAGATAACCATTGCAGATGATTTCCTGTATCATCTGATTGACCCTGATCACATGTGATACTAAATCACCATCATGCCACCGATAATCAGCTAATTCTGTCATCAGCCTTTTAAGTCTTGCAATTCCCTCGTCCGTTCTCGGGATTGCAGGTATCCTTGCATAATGCATCATAGTTCCTGCAACAAATGAAGAACTAAAAATATATTACTTATAATTCATAATGTACAAAAGGGAAAATACATAATTTTCCATAATTCATGCAACAAATGCAGAATTAAAAAATGGATTACCTATAACCCACATAGGCATGACTGAAAAAGAAACAAATTCATTTTTTTTTTTTGTCAACGGTCAACGATCAAAGTCAACGGTCAACGGTCATTGGTCAACGGTCAACGGTCATCGGACCGATCGGACCGGTAAGACCGGTTGGACCGGTCAGACCGGTAGGGCTGGAGGGGCTGGCTCGGGCGAACCGACGCCACGTGCCGCGCGCATGCGCGGGTTGATGTCACGCAGACGTCAGCTGGTACGTGCCGAGCGCGTGCCGAGTCTCCGCGGTTCGGGTCGGGTTGGATCACAGGTCGAGTTGCCGGCTGGTGACCGCCTGGCGAAACGTCGTCGTTCCTGACGTCATCGATGACGTCACCCTAGCGGTTACTGACTGTTGGGTGACGTCATGTTGACGTCAGCACGCGTCGGTCCGCGGACCAGTGAGTGCTGGTTCGCCGGTCGGCGGCGAGCACGTGCCGGTTCACCGACCGGCGCGTGTGTCGCACACGCTGGGCATGCTGCGGCTTCGGGCGCTTGTCGCGCCCACGCCGCAGCCGCCTTTCCGCCACGTGTGTGGGCGCATGCAGCGTCGCCCGGCGACGCACGACCTGTCGCCGGACTTGTCTCGACGTCGCCTTTCTTCCTATGCCATTATAATTCAATTTCGACTTACGAAAAATTGGAAAAATGGCCGAACAGCGCTCGAGTGTCGGGATTTCTCTCCCCGATCCGTACGGTCGAGTTGCTTTTGCGAAAAATCAATCAAAAAACGTCAAACAGGTCGGGAAAAACGTGAACTAGGGCTCTGATACCAATGTTGGAAATAACAGATCCCCGAAAACCGGATTCGACATTGAATCGAACCCCTAAATCAATACGGAAGACGAGGCCCGGGAAAATCACGTATCACCGATCATAAAGCACACCACGGATTCAAGCGTACCTTGTTAGCCATAGATTAGACACCGACGCCGATAGGAGGAAGAGAATTTGGCC
This sequence comes from Eucalyptus victrix, assembly GCA_016097545.1. NCBI lineage: Eukaryota > Viridiplantae > Streptophyta > Magnoliopsida > Myrtales > Myrtaceae > Eucalyptus > Eucalyptus victrix. The sequence goes on along the minus strand of CM027842.1, from coordinate 18,229,995 downwards.
CTGTTCGATCTGATGACACCTTGAAGGGAAGAAGAACGATGCCTTATGCTTACTGTTTCTTCTTTTGTTTTTGAGAGAGAGAGAGCGCGGGAAAAAGGAACGTACGTACGTTGAATTATCCAAGAGGTGTCTTCTCTCTCTCTTTCCTCCCTTTTATACCTTCCCCCATCTACGGGCCCTATTCCCGTGGGCCGAGCTTTTTGGGCCCAACTTGAGCGGACGGGCCTTAAGCCCATCTCATATAAAACCATCACTAGTTTTCCAACAACTCCAAAAGGGAAAATCGTAGAACTAGACCCTATTTGGTTGGGCATTTGGAAAGCCTTTGGGACTTTAAAGTCCCTTGGCTAAATGCAAAGGTGTTTGGTTCGTTTTTTTTTGGGACTTTAGCGAGATGCAATTATATCTTCAAGTGGCTCTAAAGACCTTTAGCCTAATACAGCTCCAGAGGTACTTTGGGAAATTGCATCTTTGAAATGCAAATCTCGGTACTATTCATCTTTTCCAAAACTACCGCACACCATAGGAAGAAGCTGAACGAAGGCCGACGACCACCGACCAAGGAGTCGTGCGCGCCGGCAACCGCACTTGGGTTGCGCGACCTCGTGCAGCGATTGCCATGGTCGCGTCGCCGATCCGGCGGTCTAGCCACATGGTCTAGTGGCCGGTCTTAAAAAAAAAATACAAATATTTTTTTGTTTTTTTAATTTAATAAAAGTCCTTTATAGATGCAAATTTTACTAAACGGTATTTTGGCCAAAATTGTATCTCAATGCAAATTTTACCAAATAATATTTGCATTTCGGGAAATTCCATTCACCCAAAGGTATTTGCATTTTGGCAAATGCATTCCCCAAAAACCGAACCAACGACAAAGTATTGATGCCACATGAAAGTGAAAAAGCTTCTGCAAAACTGATCATCTAAATGAGGACTGAATCTCTTCCAGTGTTCTTCCCTTCTGCTCTCTAGCCTCAGTCCAATGTTTGAGATCTGAGTGAGTGAACTTTTCCTTGAACAAGATAATTGAAATGGAAGAGAATAGGCATGCGAATATGTTTCTTTTTCTCGGATTTCGATTTTCTTTGTTACTAGTTTTCCAACAACTCCGAAAGGGAAAACCGTAGAACTAAGTGTACTACGACAAAGCATTGATGCCACATGAAAGCAAAAGAGCTTTTGCAAAACCGATCATCTAAATGAGGACTGAATCTCCTCCAGTGTTCTTCCCTTCGTCTCGGGAACAAAAAACGTCACGAAAGTAACCATGAGAGTGGTCGTCACGGTGAAGATAGAGAAAGTCCCTGTTAAGAATGTGGGAAAGCAACTCAGAACTAAATACACAAGAATACCCTTTTCATGGAGGTACAATAAGGACCGATTGAATTATATCAGTTGGGACGTACCTCCTGTGCTCCAATTCAACAGCAAATTCTCGCTCATTGTGATTGCCCAGGAAAAGAACCAATTTGCTAATGTTGCTATGCTCCCAGCAAGACCCTTAATGTCCACAGGAAGTATCTACAATACGCAATTTGGCCCAACAAGACAGAAGGCTGATTAGATTTGATTAAATCAATACTAAGAATTAATATATCCAATATATCCACTTTTGACATCCCCCAAGAGCACAGAGAAGTTTGGTAATTTCCATCTTTGTCAATGTTCTTTCGTCATTTCCTCCTTTCTTTTTTGTCCCCTCTCCTTGGCATATTTGCTATAAATTATCGCACAAAACTTATGGGGATAGACTGACAAATTAGTGAAAAGATGAGAAGAGGATGGCACAGCATAGATTAATGTAAGTATCCAATTAAACCAGCAAACCATAGCTTCTATCCCTGACACAGAAAGGAAAAACCATCATTCAACATACCTCAGACATTATAAGCCAAGGAATTGCCCCCACCCCTAGAGAGTATGAAATTATAAGAACCTGGAAAAATCATAGGTGAATATTTTAAGATGTGCCGATTATACCAGTAGAGCTGCAGAAAATCGCAAACAGAGCAAAGTCTTACCACAAGCCCAACCAGTGACATTATTCCCAATATGCTATACACTCGGGATTCTTCTGATATAACATCCTGTAGATAGCAAAGAACAGAGAGAGTTCGTAGTGCATTTAGTTTCCCATAACATAACATCACATGAAAACTCTATTGGAAAGCACGACATGAGAGGACTGCAATTTTACAAACCTCTAGATAGAAGGCAACTGAAACAATAAGAAGGCTGATAGCCATCCCAGCAGAAGAAATCTGTAAGAAATATTCTTCAAATTAGGCTGCTTTGTAGCTAGAAAATATTTGACAGGAAAGTATTATCGAACTTACAATAAGAAGCAGCCTGCGACCGGCTTTGTCCATCAGCCATACAGCTACTCCAGTGGCCACAACCTAAGTCATTAAAAGAGAGATGGTCAGAGAACAATACCACATCTTTGGCATCTCATGTGAAGCTTCGAATCACATCAGTTCACATGATAGACAATCTGCATAAAAAGACTTGAGAGATGCACTTAATAAAATACCTGGATTGCCCCAAGGCCAACTGTTGCAGCATTGCTTGATGAAACTCCTAAAAAATTCACCGAGCATATTAGGTTCTTGCAAAAAAAGGATATATTTTTTTTTTAATGGGACCATAACCTAGACCAGGAGATTTGCATTGAAAAATAAAAGGAAAATGAAACATTGATAATCGTTGCATCATCACGGGCCTTTCTGGCTTAATTCCTGGAGCAGGATTTATGTTCTGGACTGCTCTTCTCATAGCATTAGTCAGTTTCTAGATTCAGTGTACTTGTTAAACCTCTGTTGCCCTATTATCTATGATGACCAGACCCCTCCATGTATGTCAAGACCTGAAAAGGAGTACCCAGATGTGCCCACTAAAGTAGTAATTATTTGGGGATAGGTCCTAATAGTAATTCAATTCACAGACTTTTCCCAACCAATATACTCCGTTTGCTATGAACTCTCCTACTCATTGATGTCACAATCTGTGATGATTTGGTCTTGTGGGCCAAACTCTCAATATCAGTATGTACCCCTCAAGGTGGTAGTCGTTTGGGATCGCTCATCCCTATAAATCACTTCACAGGATCTCTCCTTCCAATATAAGACTTGGGGTGTTGCACCACCTATGCAAAAATAACTCTACCAGTTTTTTGTTAGATGCTTGGAAGAATGATTTTGGATCTATGTGTACATGAAGAAACGATTCAACCATTAGCCTTTTTGCTCCCTCTGTGCTTCATAACTGAGCTTTCACTGCAGATGAATGTGCCAATCATTATGCAACGTATTACTTACATTGAAGCTTAGAGGTTTCCAATAATTTAATACCCTCCCCCCAAGCTTCTGGAGAAAGATCTCTATGAAATATATCTGGTGCTTGGTTCAAATAATCTAGCAAACATCTATTTCATGTCTGTGACTGGCAAATCAAGATATCTAGAGAATAAGTTGCATACATTTCAATGAAATATCCCTTCTTCTTGGTCAAATAAACTTTATTTATTGCAAGTGCACATACTGATTGGGCAGCATACCACTTACTCTAGATGACCTAAACTATGTGAAGCTTGCTATCAACAATATGTACTTTCTTTAATTTATAGTTCGTGATTTCTATGCATTAACCATTCGATTAACTGCATCAGAGGGCACTCAGCAGGGGTCAAAGCTTTAAGTTCTATAATGGCATTCTGTTGTATGTTTTCTACTTCTCTTTGGGGGGAAAAAAAGCCAAAGTTTAGATATCAAAGAGTATAATATATCAATTGTATACAGAAATCGGACATATTACACCATCATTTTGTCTGAAAGGTCTAATAAGATCTCCGTTTACTTAAAGGCAGTAGATTCAGATCTTTAAACCTAGACAGAAATGATGAAATTTCAGAAGTCAAGAGTCAATGTCCTAACCAGCGCTCTCAAAAATCTTGGTGGAATAGAATAAGACACCATTGATGCCAGTGAGTTGCTGAAGCACAAGCAATCCAATTCCAACCTGAAGCACAATGATCCAATCTCTTATGAATAAAGCTTTAGAGATAATACACAAAATCAATGCAGTTTATCAAAATCAGAGAGTAATTTACCATCAGAGGAAACCAATATCTCTTCCTCTTGAGATCAGCAAACCTGATTGTGGTTCTTTTGCTTGAAGATGAAACAGATTTCTGAAGAAAGTAATCATCAGAAGTCCGTGGAAATTATAAATTTAAACGTCATGCTTCCGTTAAGAACATCTAATCCAAATGGCAGATGCAGTGGAATACTGGAATCACCACCAAGGATGCATTATACAGTACCTTAATTTCGCTCACTTCAGAGGAAATATCAGCATCAAAACCCCGTAAAACTAGTAAAGACGCTTCAAATTCATCAGTAAACCCCATTTTGGCCTGCAAATTTTGCCACCACCAGCAAAGGCAGTGATTTAGAAAATTCCCAAGATATAACGGGAAAAATTATGTCAGCTGAAAGACAATTCTGAACTTTGAGCACATAAACAGATCAATATCTGTACCAGCCACCTAGGAGACTCTGGTATGAAAAATAAGCCAGGGATCAACACCAAGCAAGGCAAAGCTCCTGCCAAAAAAATAAAATTGCTATGACTCATTGCTTGGAATGTAATAAATCGTTGATTGACTTCTCAGGGAAATAAATTATTTGGTTATTTGAAAAGTGACAACCTGAGGATTCATCTGTCTTGAAAGCAGTTAAATAGACAGTTAGCTTATCGGTGATGGTAACCGATTGGAAGGCATTCTTAGCAAACTTAATCAATGGAGTGTCTTTAACTGAAAGTAATTCTAATCTGATAGGAATAATACTAAGTATATTGAAATTTGCCTTCTTATGCTATTCAAGTTGATCAGCATACGGTCTTGCTACTTCTTAAACAAATTAGTTATCAATGCCTAGTCTTTCCTTCCCTTGGATATGCTTACCTAAAATTGCTAGCACTCTCCAGCTGAAAAACATTCCCAACACATAAGCCAGCAGAATTCCCATAGTGACTGATAGCTGCACAACTCGAAAACTTAAAAAGTTAAAATACTTGTCATATTACCATTGGGATAATTTATGGATTATGGACTGGATAAGGAATAAACATGAGAGGAAAGGTCTGTCTAGTTTCTTCTCCTACATCCATGTACTGATCTGTGGCACTTGTACTGATGTCTACTTGAAGATCTAAAGTAAAGACACATGAACTTGTGAAAGAAGAAATGGTGGACACTGGAGAAAGAAACATTTGGCCAAGATAACTGAAAGCACTGCCTCGCTAAAATCACAGAAATTATAGTATGGCTTCTAATGAAGACATTCAAGAAACAGAGAGATAAGCTGACTATTAACCTGATTCACGGATCCAAGAGTTCCTCTCATGTTTTGAGGTGATATCTCGGCGATGTATACTGGCACCTAAAAGTGACAAATCTTGGTTCAGGCATAAAGTTGACAGGAAATCCATTGGAAGCATTAAGAGCCTTATCAAGGTTACCGTATAGGAGATGACGCCCACGCCAAATCCCTCCAACAACCTTCCCAGGTATAAAAACGAAACGTCCTACTAAATGAAAATTTTAGGATGTGACAAATCTGTAGTACTAAAACCCAATTGCATGTGTTGGTGGGGGAAAAAGCTCACTTTGGAAAAAGAGATGATGAACCATCCAATTACATTGGGGATTGCAGCAATCATCAGCGACTGCAATTCAACACACAAAGAATTTTTCAGGAACTAACATATTTAGCTACTAGCTGCCAATGATGCAATACCAGAAAATGAAACAGAAGTAGCATAACTTTAGTTTGCACTTTTACCACTTGCTGTTATGACATTTTCCTTGTAGATAAGATACGAACAACATCTAAAAGTAAATACTCAACTCTTTCTCAACTTGAGAACATATGAAAGCGCTAACTCAAATTGAATGATCACATCTCTAGCAGCTCCTATGATCAAACTACAAACTGAATCTGCTTGCCAATGAATTTAACCATAACAAACACCCTTATTTACCCCTTTTCGGCCAATATACTCTGCAATCTGGCCGCTTGCGATCGCCCCGACCATAGCACCAACATTAGCCAAGGATCCAAATACTGAGAACTGTCGCAATGAAATACGCCCAATCAGTATAGTCAAAGAGCAAAAGTTACTGCAAATTGCAACCCCATAATGGCAAGAATCCGAAGAAAAAGATGAAGAACAAGTGACACCTCCGAAAGCGAAAGGCTTAGGTCGCTGATGATGTCTTCCTCTGTCGGGGACGAATACCCACACTGAGAACAAACAGAGAACAATAATTGTCACTCACTGTAAGTGACATGCACGCAGGCAAAAAGCTGCAATTATTTCCCCTGCGATCTCATCGTGTATATTCTAAGAGCTGGCACAGTTAATACTGTAACGAACGAGATCGAATCCGGCATCAACGCTAACGATTTCGCAAAAAGACAAGGCAACCCACCGTGAAACCAAACTGAATAGGGCCCAGCGCCACGATGAGGACGCAGAGAATGACGGAGACGGAGCCGTCGCGAATGATCTGCGCCGACGAGCCCAGGTTCGCCGTCGTGGACTGCCGCGAGCTCATCCTGTACCAGTTCCCAGTGTTGAGCAGCGGCTTCCGGATGTCTCTCCCGCTCCCCCCGCTATCCTCGCTATCTTCCCTGTAACTCATTTTCTTCTCCCTCTCCTCTGCTGCTCCTCCTGCTGCTGCTGCTCCTACTTCGAGGACCGAAAGCGAAGATCCCAGAAAACAGGGCCACTTTCTTGATGGGTTCACAGCGAGGCTCCAGCCCTGAGAAGTAGGCAAAAAATTCAAGATGGGAAGGCTCCCGCTTCACCTGCGGTTCGAGGGTGGTGGCACCAAATCTTCTGGGTGGATTTGACGAGAAGGTGAAGAAGAAGAAGAAGCAGATGGAGATGGAGGGAACAGGAAAGTCAACGACCGCGGGCTACGTAGGACGGATTCGGATTGAACCGTCGAAGTCGAAGACAAGTTAGCTCGAACAGGCGACAGGTGGCCTCTGGAAACGTCACGTGTCGGTTGTTACCCTCTTGCCCTGCGATCTACAGATGCGGACTGCTCTACCGGGGAAGATGTTTGACGTCTTCGGTTGAATGGTCAGTCGGAAACGGTGATGCTCGTGGATCTGCACGTTTTTCTCGCCGCAATTGTACTTTTCATGCATTAGCTTCTTTTGGGAAATCAATTTATGATATTGGAGAATGAATCATTGGGGAGAGCAAATTATAAGCTTGGTATCCGATTCTGGAGCATCATAAAGTGTGATAAGGACTCTTCACCAAACTCAGCTTTTTGTAGTCGATTTGATAATGGGTGTCTAAGGCGGGGCAGGGTCCTTAGAGCAGCGGTGCCACCAGATTCGATGGAAATCAATGACCAAGAAAAGCAGATTGCTTGGCAAATTGAAGTGCAGGCACGTGAAATTACTAGGAAATCAAAGGAACGCGGAACCGGAGGGAAGGAAACCTTGAATGCCGTTTTTGGAAACGGAATCACTTGAACGACGGACACTCCACGCTCCAGTAAAATTATAACACGAATATCATTGTCACATTCTGCTCAGCACGTTAGGGACCAACGAGAAGTCAACTCAAGCGTGAATTTGACCGAGCTTTGGCTCTCTCACGGCTCATGATATTCTCCATTCCCACGATCCCAATGACTGACCTTACGTTGTCGATTCAGACAGGTCGAGTGACTTTCTGCATACACACCAGGCCGAGCTCGACTGTCCTCTTCCTCTACTTGTCTCGTCTAAGTTTTATTCTCGAGATTGGGTTCCACCTGAAGTTCGGTTTGCCATTTTATGCTCCTAGCAGCCTGATTTTGGCTTGGAAAGAAAAGGAAAGTAAAAGGGGGAAGAGGCTATAAAACTCTAGGGGTTAGGTAGAGGGATCATAGATAAATATACCTTTCCTATTTAGAGATAGAGATGAAAATATTTTTTTAGTGTACATGTGCCGCGATATTTTATGTTGAAACTATGGGGAAAAAACATTATGCTAGTGTTAATTGAAATGCTATATAAGTGCTTTGTTGGTCAGTTCTTAATAGTTTATTCCGCACCTACTTTATTTTGTAGGTGTGACCTGTTTTGGTAGATTTCAGATGTGGTTTAGTTTTTGAGTTAAGACATTTTAAAGCAACATCAAAGTGACATTTCAACCACGATCTTTATTTTGCACATGCAATCATTGTTTGTAGATTTTACATGCAATATATAATTGATTTTTTGGTTGAATATTCTAAAATGATATTTAAGTTAAGTTTTGCCCAAAGCTTATTTTGCCTGGCAACCTTTGCTTATCAATTTTGTATGTAGTACTCTGTCCATTCACACTTTGGAGAGGACCTCACATTACTTGTTTATGGCGTATCCATATATTTCTATATACATGTGATATGGCTTCTTGTAATAAACTTTTGGGATGAGTGATTTATTTCATATGATATCATAATACAAGTTAATCTTGGCACTCACATCTTGATTTTCTCTTGCCTCTCCCTTTCCTTTGTTGAACCGCTTTGCATCCTCATAAATCGTCTTAGCTTTGAAGTTTAGCACGATCGTTGAGGATGCAATCGAGAATGGTTAGGTACCATTCATCAAACCTAATCAAGCTCAAAGACTTTTTGAGCGGCTTGCAGAAGGGCATTTAAGGCTCCGTTCATCTTATGAAAAATGATTTTTAGAAAAATATTTTTCAGATTTTGTGGTGTTCCTTTCATGGAAAATAAATTGCTTTGGGAAAACATTTTCTATGAAGGGAAAAAAGTATTCTAAATTAGGTTAAAATGTTTGTCACTTTTGAAAAGTAAAAAACATTTTCTCACTTGATTTCTCTTATCTTACATCTCTACAAGCCCTCATTTCCTCCTTCTCCTCCTCCTTCCTTCTTCTTCTTTTAAATTATTATTTGTTTATTTATTTAAATTATTTTTTTTTTTGAATTATTTTTTTTCTTTTTCTTTTTCTTTCCTTGTTTCCTAGCTTTTCTTTATTGGCAGGTCACCAACCATAGTGACAGGCAAGCCTCAAGCTCGTTGACGAGCATGAGGCTCACCCATCTTCTAGCGAGCTCAAGCTCGTGGCTTGCTAGATTGGCAGTGTGAGCCTCGCTAGATCGACGAACTTCAAGCTTGCCGGCCTTGCTGCTCACTAGATTAGTGAGCCTTGAGCTCGTCAGTGAGCACGATTAGCGAGCAGCGAGCTTGAGCTTGCTAGTGGGCGAGCGCTATGGCCTGCAATTGGCCAAGAAGAAGAAGAAATAAATAAAAGAAAAAGAAAAAGAAATTTTAATTTTTAAAAATAAAATAATGAAAAATCAATTTTAAAAAATAAATAAATAAAAAATAGTGCATGGAGGAAAAATATTTTTATTACCGAATAGCAAAAAATATTTTCCACTTCATTTTCAAGTTTCACTCCGAACACTAGAAAATAATTATATATTTTTTTTAGAAAATAGCTTTTTTGAAAAATATTTTCTGGAAATATCACATTTTTCAAAAACAAACGGACACTTAATGAAAAAAAAAAAAAAACCCAGTCCGACTTGGTTGAGCCTAAGACAAGTGCAACTTGACCTGAATATTTTTATATAAGAATATAACGTATGTGAGCTTGGGCAAAGGTTCGACTTCGGCCTTATGGCCCAACCTTATTCGGCTTGAGCCGCCCAATGATCACCTCTACTATTCATCCATCCATAGCCACTGACACGTGGGCTTGGATCTTCTTCAACTCCAATGGGCTTTGTAACCTTTAAATTGGGCTTGTTTTGCTCTGCATTTCCCTGGACCTTTGGGCCTCTTACTCCTGTCCACAGGCTTGGTATTTGTCGAACATTCAATTATAAAAATTCGTTGCTTTCAATGTACCATCCCAAATGTACCATCTCTCTCCTATCGTATGCAATGCTATATTGGATATTATTATTTTTATCAAGCACGACTTATCAAGCACGACTCCTCTTTAATAACACCCTTGTCATTTTATATTAACTATTCCTCTGATATTCCTCGTCTTAAAATAATCTCCTTCCCCACTTTTCCTCCCCCAAATTCCTTGGCCATCAAGATTAGTCTTATCCTATTAATGTTGACCAAAAGGCTTTCTTCATCTCTTGAACCCTCAAAAATCTCAAAAAGCCCTTCCCCATCAGCAGCAAGAAAAGCTCCAATTTTCTTTTCTTCTCATTGTTTCACCTTTCAAATCGCTGATGAGAAGATCCAGCAGAATCCCACCTCGACCCCCATCCTCCCCGCCACCACCACCCGCCGCCGCCTCCAAGATCCCGTTCCGGCCCCGCAAGACCCGGAAGCTCACGAACCAACCGCTGGACCCTCCGAAACAGCCGCCGCCCCCTCCCGTTCTTGCTGCCACCCGAATCCTGAAACCCCTGTCTTCCGACGGCGAGATCGAGCTCGCCCTCGGCCACCTCCGCCGCTCCGACCCTTTGCTCGCCGCCCTCATCGGCTCCCTCGAGGCCCCCACCTTCGCCTCCTCGGCCCGCCCTTTCCTCGCCCTCGCCAGGAGCATCCTCTACCAGCAGCTGGCCCCCAAGGCCGCCCAGACCATCTACGCGCGCTTCCTCGCGCTCTTCGGCGGCGGCGGCGGCGGCGGCGAGGACGGCGAGGACGGCGATGACGGCGTCTCCCCCGACTCGCTCCTCGCGCTCTCGCCCCAGCAGCTGCGGCAGGCCGGGGTCTCCGGCCGCAAAGCCGGGTACCTCCACGACCTCGCCGAGAATTTCAGGAGCGGCGCGCTGTCGGACGAGTCGATTCTCGAGATGGAGGACGAGGCTCTCCTGAGCGCGCTGACGAGGATCAAGGGAATCGGGGTCTGGTCCGTTCATATGTTCATGATGTTCTCGCTCCACCGGCCTGACGTCTTGCCCGTGGGTGATCTCGGAGTGAGGAAAGGCGTGCAGGCAATGCACGAGCTCAAGGAGCTGCCTAAGCCACTGGAGATGGAGGAGCTCTGCGAGAAGTGGAGGCCTTATAGGTCTGTCGGGTCTTGGTACATGTGGAGGCTCATGGAGTCCAAGGCCGCGGCCGCAAAGGTGATGCCGGCTTCGGCGCCTGCTCCGGTGCAGAGTCGATGAAATTGCTTGTTAACGTTGGTCAGCATTGGTAATACTAATCAGCATTCTTTGCAGTTTTCTGCTTCTTGCTGTCCTATGTTGTGGCTTTGTTCCAATCGGTTCTAGTGTAAGTTTAAATTAGGTGCCTTTGGAATATCGATGGATTATTTATCAGCCTTCTTGATGATCTCAATCTATGAAGCTGCGAAGATGCAGAGGTTTTACCTGAAAAAAGTTGATACCTTTGTCGCACGGGTTCCTGGTTTTGAGATATTTAGATGTTTCCTGATACAGGAATGCATCACTTTGCAGTTCGCATAACATAATTCAAATGAGACAACATATGGATTCCCGATAATCAACTTACCCTGTTCTAATCCACATAAAAGTCTGCTTAGGCAAAGCTGATTTGCCATCTAGCGAACTTTAATTAAGCAGCGAGGACTGGAAATGTTTACATATTCAGATGCTTCTTTGGGGGAGATGAATCAGAATTGAGCTTCCTTTTATACTAACTACTAAGGGCTGTAATCAATATCCCAGATCCATTCTTGGGGTCAAAATGTTTAAATTTGTGGCTCGCATGTTTGGCTGAACTTTGAAGCAACTCATCTCAATCAATGCTCGGCTTATTAACAAGGTGCACACACGCTTATGTTTGGTATTCTGTCAAGCTGAGTAGCTCGATTTTCTTGCCTGGAAGACTTGTACCTGAATCGTGACATAAGTTAGAAAATTATTTTGCTCATTGCTCCGCCTCTGTTCTTTTTATTTTTTTAAAGTCGATAATTAAGGTTGAACTCCCATGATCAAATTGATACTAACCATAAGTTACCAAGTCAAGTGCCTCCTCATTTCAATCCTTTTTAGCACGTCAATTGCTGGCTGATAATCAAATAAGTAAAAATGTCGTTTACCATGCAAAAAGAAAACAACGAAGGAAGGAAAGATAAGATCAATGAAAGCAAATGGTATAAGTAAGAGATAGAGAACTATAAGATTCAGTGTTCAGGAATGGACAGGCAGTAATTTCCATCTCTAATAAGATAACCCAAGGATGGATCAAACACCAAATGATCAATCCTACCATAACCTGAGCTTCGCGACGACTTCACGCATAACAGTAGAACACCAAAAGATCATCCTACCATAACCTGACCAGGCCAGCTTGTGTAGCGCACTCGAAGTACTGAGTGATCGAAAACTCGTTTGTGTAATCCCAGTTCCCAAACGCCGGAATCTGTCCACTCATTTTGTGATTATTCTCCTTAGTTGTTGCACCGAACACAAAAAAAGTAACTCTACAAGAGTCATATGATGGAAGCTTACTTCCTTTCCACACACCCCAGCACAAGAAGCTAAGAAGAGAGAGAGAGAAGATAGAGAGAGAACTGAGAACAGAGGACAGAGAGAAAAATGAGCTGATCTTTCTCTAGGCTTTTGGATAATCTGCAAGCTTGAGAGTGCTCCAAGCTCAGCCGGTATAGCCTGAGGAGCAAATTCCCCCGATCTCTAGCTCGGTCAATCGGGTTAGGTTCCCAAGCACGACAGGTACGATACCCAAGAGCTTGTTTATGAGATACAGAAGGATATATTTCTTAGCGTATGTGTGTGGCGAAATTTTATTTTGAGATTTCGGAAAAAAAAAAAACGTTATAATAGTGTTAAGTGAAATGCTACAAGTGCTTTGCTGGACAGTTTTTAATAGCTTAAGTTTTTTTTTTTTGATCGAATAATCTAACCATTGAGATTCTGTCCCTACTTTATTTCGTGAGTGTGACCTATGTTCGTAAATTTCACATGCTATATAGTTTTTGAGTCAGACATTTTAAAACAATATCAAAGTGGGATTTTCACTCATAACTTTATTTCACACATACAACCCTTATTTGTAGATTTCACATGTAATATAGACTAAATTTTTTGGTTGAACATTCTAATATGATTTTAAGTTAGGTTCCACCCAAAATTTATTTTGCCTGGAATCCTTTGCTCGTCACTTTTACATGTGGTGCTCTGCCAATTCGCACCTCGCATCACTTATTTGTGGTATATCAATATGTTTTTAGATACTATGTCGCTTGTATCACTATATTTAATATTAATATTTTTATCAAGCATGACTTCTCTTGAATAACAACCTCGTCATTTTATATTAACTAATTCTTTGTTATTCCTTGTCTTAAAATAATATCCTTTTCCCCCTTTCCCTCCATTATTTCCTTTGGCATCGACATGGTTGAAATATATGAAAGGACTAGGTGTAAGTGAGAAGATTCTGGTTGAAATATAAGAAAGGACTAGGTATATCACCTTAGCAATGCTTCTTGGATGAAGACTATTTAGCAAATATTTACCCCATTAATTTTCCTAATCGGTTTTGTTGGTTCAAGTGAGAATAAAGGCGGTGGTTGGCAGTGACGGTCAGCGGTTGTGCGGCGGTGGTCGTGCAATAGTCGTGCGGCGATCGTGTGGTGGCGGGCGTCGGTCGGCGGACCATGAATAAGAAGAAAAAACAAATGAATACAAAAATTTATAAATTTTTACCAACCTCATATTAATTCATAATCAAAGCCCATATCTTCATACTTGGCCCGACTTCTTTTAGTGTACATCGGCACTTAGCAATGTATTATCTCGTATTAGTTTAGAATCAAAGCCCATATCTTCGTGCCTGGCCCATCTTCTATTACAGAATATCAATTGAACTCTGGTTTCTTTCCTAATGAAATTGGGTGGTGGGTTGACCTTGTAGCTAGTGGGCCGACGTAGTAGCTAGTAGGCCTTACTAGGCCTATTGGATGTTACAAAGCTGTTTATATTTCCTGGTGGTGAATTATAGGAACTCGAGACCTCAAATAACTTTGCCAATTTTGCTCTATATCTATCACAGGGTAAGTTGACTCTTGAATTCATACTTTGTTTGGAATTAGATGAAATTCATGCTCATGAGTTGGAAGTTCCTTTTTATTCCGTTGGCTTGAAAAATTCCACGCCCACAATTGCATGTGCACTGAGTAATCTACTCCCAGCCATGACGTTCCTCTTTGCACTGATCTTCAAGTGCGCCGTATTTAGTGTTTTTTTTTTTTTCCTTATGGTATGAATGCCGTTTTGGAAGTAGTGGTCAATAGGCGATCAATTTTGAACAGTCTGTTTGCTCACATTTTCCTTGATTCTTCTATAGGCAAGAATCGCTTAAAATCAAGTCTAATGCAAGGAAGGCGAAGGTGATTGGGACACTTGTTTGTGTGGGTGGAGCCATGCTGCTTTTGTTTTACCACTGACCCAACATTGAGATTGGTCACTCGGGATTAATTGATTTAATTGGATGCATGCTACAAAATTAACGGCCCAACACCCCACCGTCAATGGCAACATCTTGCTAGGACCTGGCCTTCTCTTTGCTAGCACAGCTGCTTGGGTAGTATGGTTCATCCCCAAGTAAGTGAAGCATTCTTTTGATTTCTACTGGTGACTCATTTTTTTTCAATCATTGGATTCAATTTCCTGATGTTATTTCATGGTGCATTCAGGCAAAACTGAATGCCAAGCTCCTAGCACCTTATACTACAACGACGTTGGTGTGCCTCATGGCTAGCATCGAGTGTGCAGCCATTGGGGCAGCTGTTGAACACCGCCTCGCAGCATGGTCATTGAGGTCTGGAATCCGGCTTGTCTCGACTCTTTATGCAGTAAGTTGTTGTGTCCTTTATCCAACTGATTTATTAGAAAAATTTGTGCATGAAAGTAATTCTAATTAGAATTTAAAATCAGGGTTGCATATGTTTTGCCATGGCATTTTGCATAAATTCCTGGTGCATTGAAAGAAAGGGTCCTCTCTACACTGCAGTCTCACCCCTTTGTTGCTAGTCATCATGGCCATCCTGAGCTAGACACTTTTGAGAGAGACAATTACTACTGGAGTGTATGTATCTGACTATGTTACAAGTGAGAAGAAAATATGTGAAAGGAGGTATCTTATCTGTCATAGTACAAGATCCCCTAGTCTCCGACAAAGTATTTCATGAAAATTCTGGTTGAAATATATTAAATGACCAGGTGTAAGTGAGGAGATTCTAGTTGAAATATAAGAAAGGACTAGGTATATTACCTTTACAACGTTTCTTGGATGAATATTATTTAGCAAATATTTACCCCATTTATTTTCCTAATCGGTTTTGTTGGTACAAGTGAGAATAAAGGTGGTGATCGGCGGCGACAATCAATGGTCGTGCGGCGGTTGTGCGGCCGTCGTGCCGCGGTCGTGCGGTGGTCGGCAATCCCTAAATAAGAAGAAAAAAATACAAAAATTTATAATTTTTTACTAAACGCATTTCTATTCTTTTTCTATTCCAAGAATATAATTTTTGTATAATTACCAAACAATTTATTTTACTCAGAAATTGTTCCCAGAGTAGGAAAAAAAAATCTTTCTTAAAAGAAATAGTTCCCCGAATAGAAACGTTGCCATGCGCATTCTGCCTTGCCATCAAGACTCCTTGGTAAGTGTGAGCAGACTCCTCATCCATCATCCCTCTTGAACCACTTCTGCCCCAAAATCAGCCTCTCTCTTAAATGCTGCTGCCCGTACTGGCCTGCGGAAAAACACTGGATTTGGGTAATTTCCTAGAAGGGAAGTCACTTAGGCTACACGCGATGATAGAACATGGATAGAAAAGAGAAATGGGTTTGAAAATTCGAACGATGAGGCATACAAGTCTTTGCAAGTGCTTCTCCTCTCTCCCTCTCTCCCTCTGCTTGTTTTCTCTCCTCTCTACAAGCCACCCCTCTCTCTCTCTCTCTCTCTCTCTCTCTCTCTCTGAAACTCTTCCAACGAAGAGGAGAAAGCCAGATAGAAACAGAGGAAAATGGCTAGCCTCGACTTCCTCCCCTTCCTGGGCATGATCATTGTCCAACTGGAGTTTGTAGGCATGAACATTACTTCAAAGCTGGCATTGGACAGCGGTATGAACCCATTTGTGCTCGTGACGTATCGCTAGATCTTCGCTGCCGTCGCCATTGCCCCTCTTGCCCTGCTCCGAGAGATAAGTCCATGAGCAACCACGTCTGTGAAATGTCTAGCTTTGATGAAGTACTTGAAACCGTAGCACCTGTACAACGATTTAGCAAATATTTATTCCATTTATTTTCCTAATTAGTTTCATTGGTATAAGTGAGAAGAAAATAGGTGAAAGGAGGTATCTTATCTGTCATAGTACAAGATCCCCCTAGTCTTCGACAAAGTGTTTCATGAAGATTTTGGTTGAAATATATGAAAGGACTAGGTGTAAGTGAGAAGATTCTGGTTGAAATATAAGAAAGGACTAGGTGTAAGTGAGAAGATTCTGGTTGAAATATAAGAAAGGACTAGGTATATTACCTCTGCAACGCTTCTTGGATGAAGACTATTTAGCAAATATTTACCCCATTAATTTTCCTAATCGGTTTCGTTGGTACAAGTGAGAATGAAATATATGAAAAGGCTAGATATATTGTCTGTCATTGTACAAAATTAAGCCCCCTAGTCTCAAACAAAGTATTTCATGAAGATTTTGGTGGAAATTAATTTAAGGCCTTCGAGCAATGTATTATCTCATATTAATTCATAATCAAAGCCTATATCTTCGTACTTGGCCCAACTTCTTTTATTGTACATCGACATCTTAGCAATGTATTATCTCGTATTAGTTTAGAATCAAAGCCCATATCTTCGTGCCTGGCCCATCTTCTATTATAGAATATCAACTGAACTCCGGTTTCTTTCCTAATGAAATTGGGTGGTGGGTCAACCTTGTAGCTAGTGGGCCGACATAGTAGCTAGTAGGCCTTACTGGGCCTATTGGATGTTACAAAGCTGTTTATATTTCCTGGTGGTGAATTACAGGAACTCGAGACCTCAGATAACTTTGCCAATTCTGCTCTATATCTATCATAGGGTAAGTTGTCTCTTGAATTCATACTTTGCTTGGAATTAGATGAAAATCACGCTCACGAGCTGGAAGTTCCTTGGAAATTTGCAGGGTATTCATGAACTAGGTCTTTTATTCCATTGGCCTGAAAAATTCCATGCCCACAATTGCATGTGCACTGAGTAATTTACTCCCGGCCATGACGTTCCTCTTTGCACTGATCTTCAGGTGCGCCATATTCAATTTTTTTTTTCCTTATCGTACAAATTCCGTTTTGGAAGTAGTGGTCAATAGGCAATCAGTTTTGAACAATATGTTTGCTCACATTTTCCTTGATTCTTCTACAGGCAAGAATCGCTTAAAATCAAGTCTAATGTAGGGAAGGCGAAGGTGATTGGGATGCTCGTCTGTGGGGGTGGACCCATGCTGCTTTTGTTTTACCACGGACCCAACATTGAGATTGGTCACTTGAGATTTAATTGATTTAATTGGATGTATGCTACAAAATTGACGGCCCAACACCCCACCGTCAATGGCAACATCTTGCTAGGACCTGGCCTTCTCTTTGCTAGCATAGCTGCTTGGGAAGTATGGTTCATCCTCTAAGTAAGTAAAGCATTCTTTTGATTTCTACTGGTGAATCATTTTTTTTCAATCGTATCCTCCAAGTAAGTAAAGCATTCTTTTGATTTCTACTGGTGAATCATTTTTTTTTCAATCGTTGGGTTCAATTTCCTGATGTTATTCCATGGTGCATTTAGGCAAAATTGAATGCCAAGCTCCCAGCACCTTATACTACAATGACGTTGGTGTGCCTCATGGCTAGTGGGGCAGCTAGTGGGGCAGCTGTCGAACACCGCCTCGCAGCATGGTCATTGAGGTCCGGAATCCGGCTTGTCTCGGCTCTTTATGCAGTAAGTTGTCGTGTCCTTTATCCAATTGATTTATTAAAATTTGTGCATGAAAATAATTCTAATTAGAATTTAAATTTAGGGTTGCATATGTTCTGCCATGGCATTTTGCATCACGTCTTGGTGGATTGAAAGAAAGGGTCCTCTCTACACTGCAGTCTTCACCCCTTTGTTGCTGGTCATCATGGCCATCTTGAGCTGGACACTTTTGAGAGAGACAATTACTATTGAAGTGTATGTATCCGACTGTGTTACAAGTGAGAAGAAAATAGGTGAAAGGAGGTATCTTATTTGTCATAGTACAAGATCCCCTAGTCTTCGAAAAAGTATTTCATGAAGATTCTGGTTGAAATATATGAAAGGACTAGGTGTAAGTGAGAAGACTCTGGTTGAAATATAAGAAGTGACTAGGTATATTACCTTTGCAACGCTTCTTGGATGAAGACTATTTAGCAAATATTTACCCCATTTATTTTCCTAATCGGTTTCATTGGTACAAGTGAGAGTAAAGGCGGCGGTCAGCGGTGATGATCAGCGGTCGTGCGCGGTCGTGCGATGGTTGTGCGGCCGTCGTGTGGCGGTCGTGCGGCGACGAGCGGTGGTCGACGGTTCGTGAATAAGAGGAAAAAATAAATTTTTACGAAACGCATTTCTATTCTTTTTCTATCATAAGAATATAAATTTTGTATAATTACAAAACATCTTATTTTACTCGAAATTATTCTCGGAGTAAAAATAGAAAAAAACTCTTTCTTAAAAAAAATAGTTCCCTGGAATAGAAACATTGCCATGCGCACCCTAAACTGCCTTGCCTTCAAGACTCCTTGGTATGTGCAAGTTGACTCCTCATCCATCAGCCCTCTTGAACCACTTCTGCCCTAAAAATAGCCTCTTTCTTAAATGCGCTGCTGCCCGTTCTAGCTTATGAAAAAACACTGGATTTGGGTAATTTCCCAGAATGGAAGTCACTTAGGCTGCATGCGATGATGGAATAGGGATTAGAAAAGAGAAATGGGTTTGAAAATTCGAATGATGAGGCATACAAGTCTCGCAAGCGCTTCTCCTCTCTCCCTCTCTCCTTTTTGCAAGCCACCCTCCTCTCTCTCTCTCTCTCTCTCTCTCTCTCTCTCTCTCTCTCTCTCTTTCTCTCTCTCTCTGAAACTCTTCCAACAAAGAGGAGAAAGCCAGACAGAAACAGAGGAAAATGGCCAACCTCGACTTCCTCCTCTTCCTGGGCATGATCGTTGTCCAATTGGGGTTTGCAGGCATGAACATTACTTCAAAGCTGGCATTGGATAGCGGTATGAGCCCATTGGTGCTCGTGATGTATCGCTAGATTTTCACTGTCGTTGCCTTTGCCCCCCCCCTTGCCTTGTTCCGAGAGAGGGAAGTCCACGAGCAACCACGTCTATAAATATCTAGCTTTGATGAAGTATTTGAAACCACAGCACCTCCACAATGATTTAGCAAATATCTATCCCATTTATTTTCTTAATTAATTTCGTTGGTACAAGTGAGAAGAAAATAGGTGAAAGGAGGTATCTTATCTATCATAGTATAAGATACCCTAGTCTCCGACAAAGTATTTCATGAAGATTCTAGTTGAAATATATGAAATGACTAGGTGTTAGTGAGAAGATTCTGGTTGAAATATAAGAAAGGACTAGGTAGATTATCTTTGCAACACTTCTTGGATGAAGACTATTTAGCAAATATTTACCCCATTAATTTTCCTAATCGGTTTCGTTGGTACAAGTGAGAGTAAAGGTGGCGGTTGGTGGTGACGGTTAGCGGTCATGCAGCAGTTGTGGTGGTCGTGCGGCGGCAAGCGGCGATCGACGGTTTGTGAGTAAGAAGAAAGAACAAATAAATACAAAAATTAATAAATTTTTACCAAACGCATTTCTATTCTTTTTCTATTCCAATAATATAAATTTTGTATAGTTACCAAACTCCTCATTTTACTTAGAAATTGTTCCCGGAGTAGAAATAGAAAAAAACTCTTTCTGAAAAGAAATAGTTCTTCGGAATAGAAACATTGCCATGCACACCCTAAGAGGAGTAACTTTTACTCATGAAAAGAAACGATTGTTCATATGAGACGTGGTGATCGTTCACAATGAAAAGTGGTGACAGTGAGGATAAGGTGTTCGTTCCCAATACATGTGTCCATTGTTTATTTATAAATAACACGAAATCATATATATATCTATTGGTAATCGAGGAATCACCGAAAACTCCCTTTCGCTTACGCTATTTGGGGTCACACCGCCCTCCGATGTCTGGTGGCATCGTCAGACATCGTTGCAAGCCACTATTTAGATGTAAAATCTTGCCAAACCACCTTTGGGATCCCATTTAAATGGCGAGTATCCGGAGATTCGAACTCGTTCTCTCGGTGATGAGGTAATAAAGCCTAACCATCATGGCTACCTATGGTGGGTACAAAATCATACATTGTTCACTACAATTGTTTAAAAAGAAGAAGAAAGAAACTGCTTCTTTTTAAGTTTGGTAGCGTAAATCAAGGGGAGCACTAGCGCGGGGGCCCACCTCCCACGGCACTCCACTTTAGTCGCGCAATGAGGACATGGAGTTTCGAACCCCTCCCCTCTTGGATGAGGGGGTAGGGTGCGAACCAGCGCGCCCACCGGGGTGGGTTCATATACATAATTTTAATATAACATTAAAAATGAAATTCTAAGAAAGTGTAATTGCTAAACTCATTTCTTTGTAAGTTTGATATATATCTTGAAGGTATATTTGGCATCAACAATAGTGAACTATTTCGTCCATGCACAGCTTATCTGTCCCAAGTGAACTGTTTTGTGCAAACATAAAAAAATAAAATCCAAAAGATGATGAACAGGAATTGGGTACTTACGTCATTATACATGCTTCCTTCGGCTTAAGTAAGGCAATTCCAATCACATAAATATACAACAAGGAGGTTTTAATCTCTCAAAAGTCTCTAAATTATCATCTATTAAGATGAGTATACACATCATGAGTAGTTCTCATCAACATATCATGGAAGTCGGCCAACGTCTAAGGAAAGTTAGGATCAAGCGCATCGTAGCAATCATGCACATCTGTGATCTTAGGGGTTGCCTGCATTATTCCTTGTAATCTCTATCCATCGATGATTAATGACAATTGCTCAAATTGTCTTTCATCTGGTAGTACTTGGAGACGTAGATTCTTCTCTCCTATGGATCCAAAGTCCCCCTGTAAAATTGAGCAGTAAAAGGAATCGGCCTCTTTCATTCTCAATTTGATTGGGATGAGCCAAAGTAAAGGAGCATCCGCCGATTTAGTGCATGGATTGCTCAGGAAGAGCACCGTGTTAAATTTGGAATTTTTCTTCTTGTTGCGAATTTCAAGCATCACATCAGGAGAAATTGCAATCGAAGTAGGTGTAAAGAAGAAGATGAAGAGTGCTCATGTAAGAACAGTTACAGGAGGTGGAAATGAAGATATGGCAACTTTGGTTGAAAAATAAAGACTCACGTTTTCTCTACTCTAAACATGACCACAAACATCCTATTATTTTGAATTTACCACATTAACCTTGCAAGACCCATTTTAGCATGCTGTTGGGAGATATAAATTTTCAATTATAATTCTACCCCTGCATTGAAGACTAAGGTCAAATGTGGAGCCTGTTCTTAATTTAAGCTTATTTCTTGCCCCCTTTTTTTTGGTTTCTTTTTTTTTCTTTTCATTTGGCGCAAAACTAGTGACCCTCTTTTCCAAAAAAACAATATTTATTTGACTGATGGCCAACTAGTATATACATATTTATATATAAGTATGATTCACTATGAAACAATTATTCCAAAAATAACTTAAGCATAGATAAGAGTAGGGGTGTGCAACCGGACCGGGTATGCTCGAAACGGACCGGCCCACTCGGAAAACAAGGTTCGAAACTGGTTCCCAAAATTCGAAACCTGTTTAAACCGGTTCGGGAACCGGGTTTGATTGATTACCCATCGAGGAACCGATTTCCGGACTGGTTTTGGAACTTGTTTTGTAAGTATAGATTCAAAATCCTATTTTTCCCCCTTATTTCTATTCTTACTCTCACAACCACATAGCGTTTTTCCTCTTGGCTCTCTCAAACATGCATGGCATTTGTGACATCCTGAATTTCTCAACTTGTTTTCTACTGAATAAATCGAGCATTTCATTGATGCGCCTATAGGGTTATTCTTAGAGCCGATCACTCTTGAGATAATTAGATTGTCTGGGTAAGTAATTAAGAAATTTTAGGGCAATAAACTTGAGAATTCGATCAGGAATCGACTTCTCGACTGTGCTCATCTTTAGAGGCTATTGCGACACAGTTAAAAATCAATTTAAGACCAGAAATAGGTCTGGTCGACTGAGATGTGTGGCCGATCGTGGGTGACTCCACTAAATTGGAAAATTCTCGTCAACCGACACTAATATGATTTTACTGTCGTTTTGGTATCCTGTGTCCGTATTTGAATTATCAAGATTTTCACGACAATCGAGAGTCGCCATTGAGTCGAATGGGTTCATAGTGGTTTGAAGAAAATCAACCATGGGTCATTTGCCTTAAAAAGTTCAGAAAACTACCTAATAATCTAGGTCATGCTAAATACGCGTCGAATGAAAATTAACCGCCAATTCGAGTCCGATTTCAGAAATTGAAGTTTCGGCTATGTCACAATAAATTTTAGGAGTGTCGACTCAGTCTCAGAAGATTTTTCTGACACTCGACACTTTTTTGGAAAAAGTCGTCGTCAAGCCGTTTTTGTGCAATTGAAGTCGGAGATTTAAATTTGGTTACAAAATTGAGATGCAAGATGGGTTATTGGATGAGGAAAAATAGCAAGTGAAGCATTGATACATCGATTGAAATTATAGTGGCCAATTTAAAATGAATCAAGAGAGAATAGAAGAGCAATTGAAGCAAGACCTTGAGAAATTCGTAACCCCCCATAAGCCTAGCTAATTTGGACCAATTGGAAGGTCATGGAGAGTGTCTTGGTGGTTCATTGGAAGCCATGGGCTATACTTGGTTTAGGATGAATCTTGGAGAGCAAGATTGGAAAATATCAAGTCAAGGCCCCACCTCACTCCTATCCATCTCTCTTTTTTCTCTTACCTCAACCAGATAGCTCTCTTCCCTTCCCATCTTTTTCTTTGTGCGACACCGCCAACAGCAACTGCAGAAGACCAAGCTACTTCCTTCGAACATTTTCCTTCCTCCGCCAACTGCACCGAAGACCAATCCACTGAGATTTTGGTCAATCTCAGCAAGATTGTTGACTGCGTGCAGCTCCACTGCTTCGTGTCTTCTCCAGCAGAGTTGAAGACTTACCGAAGCTGCCCCATGTGAAGCCACAATCCACCGAATTCTCCCTGCCAGCAAAGCCCACTTTCGTTTGCCTATGTTTCCATCGAATTTAATTCTGCCGAGCTTGTTGCCACTTGGCAATGTGTACGCTTGGTTTGGTCAACAACAGCTTCAATTGAAGCTCTTGGTTGACCACTTGAAGCCCACGCCCATGCGTTTAAGCGATCAACCGAAGCAGCAGCTGAGCCCGCAGCTTGACACTAGCGAACTCCTTCGTCATTGACCGCACGCTAGCTCTGCCATCCAAGCATCCACGCGTCTTCCTCAGCTTCAGTTTACCCAGCTCGCAGCCATCATCTAACCATGCGGAATCCATCGAGTCAATCGAGTCAAGCAAGCGAAGTAGCATCCATCGAGCTACCACGAGGACCAAAGAAGCCTGCGTCCATTTCCCTTGCAATTCGCATTTTGAGCCCATCGGAATTTAGTCTTCGAAGCCCAATAATTCTAGCTCACGATTAGTCACATTAATGGCCCAACGCAAGTCCAGCAGTCTCCAAGCTCAGTGAATTTCTTTTGGGCCTAGCAAAGACAGGCCCAATTCAACTTTATTTCAAGCCCACTTTCAGCAATTGCAGCCCAATTTTCGAGGCCCATCTTCAGTAGGCCCAAGCCCGTCGGTGTTGTTGAAAGTCCAATTTCAGCCACCGTCGCGGTGATTCAGTCTCTGCTTTTACCAAGTGAGTTTTACTCACTAATACTTTCTTAGTTTGCTAATTATGCTTAGGGTTGGTTAGATTTAATTACATGCACTTAGGTGGTTAGATTAGGTTAGAGTAATTAAATTAGTAACTTAATGATGCATGTTAGGTAGTTAGACTTACTCATTAGCAAGTAGAGAGCCTCTAATATTTATTGAATGCATCTCAGGATTTTTTTCGACCCGTTTTAGGCTCCAATCGGGCAATACAGGCCTAAATTGGATTTTTAATATTTATTTATTTATTTTTCGAAATTAATTATTTAATTATTTATTTTTCCAGAAATTCAATTGGGATGGCCGGTGACCGGAATTTCGTGCTGATTGTCGTGGTGTAGCCCGTTTATTTATTTGAGTTCTACGTTGTGTGGAATTGAATTAATTGTGAAATTTGAGGATTTGTCCTAAATTGTTTGTTATTGAATATTTGATTGGTAGATAGCCGAGTATGGGTATATGGCACCAGTTATGTTGATGGGCTCTATAGTAGAGAGAATGGTGAGAGCTAACTGGGAATGTTATTGGATGAGATCAATCAGGTATGATATTATTGGACATACGTGGTTCGGTGATGGGAAGTATCACTGGTGAAAATGGCGCCTTAAAAAACGCACGTGAATGACTTATAGACAAACATGGCTCGGTGATTAAGGAAATATCACTGGTGAAAACGACGCCTTAAAGAACTCATGATATTGTCTATTACCGATGTCACCTTGGTGAGAACGGCACCCTAGAAAGGACATGTGATTTGGTGATTGAGGATATCACTGATGAAAATGACGTCTTAAAGAACGCACGGTGTTGGCGATCTGTATGTCATTGGCGAAAATGACACCTGAGAAACACATGTGATTTGGTGAAGGAGTATACCATTAGGGAATTATGGTATGAGTGGGAATGACCTAAAGATGGTTCGAATGACATGTAATCGACTAAGTCGATTGATCAATGCTTGATCGGATGTCATGAATTGTTTGAATATCTATGTTTAACCTTAATTTGTAGGTGGAATCTAAGGCCAAGGTAAGTTATTTGATTTGTGCGTGATTAGGCAGCCCATAGTGTATTGGCTTACTAATTGGTTTTAGGAGGTAGAACTCGCTGAGACGTGGTCTTATTGGTTATTGAATAACCATTTCAGGACCCTAAGGAGAAGCTAAGGAGGAAGAACCTGAAGAGGAGATTTTTGAAGCATAAGATAATCTAGAGAGGGATCTTGAGTACAATCCAGATGTGGATTGAGATCCCATTCCTTTTTGTGAACCTTGTCTTAATGTAGATAGGTGTGAGACTTTTATGCTGTAAATAATATTATAAATATATTATAAGTTGTGCTGTTAATAAAAGTGTGGTTGTGAATTTCAACATGAAAAATATGGCCTGCTTTTCTATCCCGTTGTTTTATTGTCTGGGGGTTTATAACTGCTTCCACATGCGTAATAAAAAGAAAGGGTCGGCGATACTTAGTCCTGGGATATCGCACTTTAAAATTGACCAATTGAAGAAGGATGGGTGTGTCCCCGAGGATCGGGGTGAGACAGCATTCCTCCTTCACTGTTCCTCTTCCTCACTTGCTTCCCTCCTTCATCGGCTTCCTTTCGCACCATCCGATGAATGGACGGTATCCGTCGCCGCCAAATTCTTGTGTATCACGTGGATTGGCTAACCTAATTTCTCTTTTGTAGGAGGAGTTATGTTTGTATAAATGAGTAGCTTCATGTAGTAGTTGTGGGAATAAGACTAATATTATATCCATGTTTATTGCTAATTTTTTACCTTATGATTTTTTTTTGTTATAATTAGCCCTGTGGATCCTTAATTTTTTCGTTTAGTCAAAAAGTTTATATATTTATTTATTACAAGTACTTAATGTTTCGATACAAATTAGAAGAATTACGATATTTTCTTGCGTATTGATATAAAATTTGAAGTCATATAGGATATTGAGAGAATGCAAAGCAGGTTTCAATGGAAACGGGGTTGACCCTAGAACCGGATCAAAAAAACAAGGTGGATCAGATATAGGGTCCAATACAAATAGGGTCGGTATAAGGTCCAAAAAAAGGGAACCGGTTATAATATGGTCCAATATAGGGTTCGGGTCTAGACTCTACTCATCTTGGACCCGATCACCCCTAGATAAGAGTGAAAAGAATCATCTACTAATTTTAATGAATGCATTTGATTCAATTAAAACTTTAATATGTCATTATGTTATAATCTTGTATATTTTAACTGCCTGACTTTTATTTTATTTTGAATCTAATAGTCTACTTTTTATTTATTTTTCATGTCATCACTACATAATTTTTTAATAGATATTATAAAAAAAAGTGTGACAAAGTTAAATATATTGAAAATACAGGTGTACTCTTGGACAAAGGAGGATAAGTTCAAAAGAACATAAACATCAACAAAGAGAGTTGTTTTAGAGGGCGTGGAAGAAGCCATAGGGTGACGAAAATTCTTTAGAGATGAGTAAGGGCAAGTTTGTCTTTTAGTAAATTTGAAAGGCAATCCATTCATTTTTTTGGTCAAAAAAGGCAATCCATTAGTTTATTAATAAGAAATGTACTCTTAATAATCTTGATGGTATATTTTAGGGTAATGTCATCCATTTAAAGCGGTAGGGATACCTCCAAGCATATTTGGAATGGAAAAGGTGGGAGACGTGTATCGGCCAAAAAGGAAAAAAATATCATTGAGAGATAAATGTGCCGCAATTGGTACAGTCCACTTACAATTTTTGGCCTTTTCCTCTTGACCCCTACAGTGAATAAAATGGGAGTAGTATTAATTTTAGCAAGTAAAGAAGCATGTAAAGTATAGCTAAGCAAGGAAATGGTGTTGGAATAAATCTTGAAGCTACATCCATATCTTTGCAAAATTACTGCATCTTCAGCAGAAAAAGAAACATTAAAGAAGGAGGAAATGGATTTATTTTGACTGCTAATTACCAGATTACACTCTAGCGTAGATTAACAAAATCTGGGCTTGCCAGATTACACTTATATATAAAGTGAGTTTTAACCGAATCTTTTACATCATTTAAAAATTTAATTGTACTTTTTTTGGTAAAAAAAATTTCATTCATTTGTCAAGATTAAATATAGAGCAATATAGAAAGCTTCCAAATAAAATAAATCTCAAAGAGCTGCAAAATAAAAGAAAACAAGAAGAGTATAATGTGTAGCTATAAACACGCTCTCTTCCTAAAAGACCAGATTTGTTAAAGCACCAAAAAACCAATTGGTGGACGATCACCAGAGTCTTCAGTAAAGGACGCATGTTGGGATCTTTTCCTCCAAAAACACTGGCGCCCTAGATTTGACACTCTCAACACCATCGCCATAGAGACAATAACATCAAGAACAATAACATGTTGAACCATCGAGACTGAATGCTACTGAGGAACTCTCGGGAACTCTCGGGTCTAGATTTGGATTGGGAGAGAAAAGCTTCCAGATTTAGATCTAAACCCAAATCAAGAGAAAAGAGCTTTCGTCGAATTTCAAAGAAGTCATAGAACCACTACTGTATAATATTGTTCACTTTAGATACTGAGTCCTTACGGCTTTAAAACGCATTATACAGATTAAATGGACTCAAGCCTTTGTAAACTAGCGCATGACTCCCCCCTAAGCGATGTGGGATGGGAGACATGCCCTTGGCCTCACCCGCGTACTGCCAAGGCGATCTCAGTCCATTCCTCTATACTGCCTCGGGTCTGGGTCGTCACATTCTTCCCCCTTAAGGCACAAGGCCCTCATTGTGGCCCCACACATGGTCGGGAGTTGGCTTTGATCCCCACACGCAATCGGGAGTCGGTTCTGATACCATTTGTAATGACTCGGGTCCCACCGTATAATATTATCCGTTTTGGATACTGAGTTCTCACGGCTTTAAAACGTGTTATATAGATTAAAGGGACTTAAGCCTTTATAAACTAGCCCAAGACAATGGCGAGAGCCGTCCTCGCCCTCGCTGGCGTTGGGCGGCCCTCGTCGGCGTCGGGCGGCCTTTGCCTGTGTCTAGCGAGGATGACCCTCGGATGACCCTTGCTAGATCTAGCGAGGGAGGCCCTTGCCTGACGCCGGTGAGGGCCGCCCTCGCCGGACGTTGGCTTCCCTCCGCCATGGTCGGCGGAGGGAAGAAGAAGAAAAAAAAAAAAAAAAAGAAAAAGGAAAAAAACGGAATAAAAAGATAAAAATGCCCTTGATAGGGTAAATTTGTCACGATTTAAAAAGTTTGGGATTTTTCAAGTCACAAAAAAAAGTTGGAGTAAATGTGTCATTTTGAGCAAAGTTCACAGTTTTTCGTGTCTTTTTCCCCATAAAAAATGACAGAGCAGCACATAAGTAGCTGGGATCCGATGCCGACCTACATGAAGAATTCATCCAGTAGACTTGCCGTTCGCCATATAACTCAGAAAATCTTCTGAACTCTTTCACCCAGCACGAGTACGAAGACGATATGTAAGGATCAAATCACACTTCACACTGTCGCTATCGGGGAGAAGGTTCCAACAAGGGTCATAATCTGGGGTGAGAAATATATCATCCGTTGTCGCCTCGGAAGATGGCCCTGCGATATCGGCCCTTCCGAGGAAGTTGTGGAGTCCGGCGTTGGCAACCTTTGGTATGAATTCTCATCTGCATGCGCATTGCCAAATCGAGGTGTTAAGGAATGAAGATGGGCCAAACCTGCAGGGAAGCAAGATTGGCCAGGCTTGCGCGTGATGGGGAGTTAGTATCGTTACCAAACGATTTGGTACAAGAGGATCGATGATTTTGGCATTTTTGTCGTTAGAGAAGATCGCAGAGGAACTTTGCACGAGCTACATTATATGCGAAACCCTTTTGCACGGAAAAAGATAAACTGGTAGCAGGAAAGCCATAAATGCTCACTGGATTTTGCAGATGATCACCCTTAGCTGCCCCTGGAGCTATCCAATGTCCATGCTTGAATTCTAGCTTCTTGCCTGAAAGCTGAGCAGTACCCCACAAAGGAAAGCAGTAGACTTTGATATACACAGACGTTGATAACTGCGTGCCTACTTTAATTGATGGCAAGATGTAGGCTACTGAGGTCTGTGCAGTGAGAAAAACTTGGGTGAACAAGTACTTGAAAATGGCGGTGAAAACTGAAAAGTAGGCTCTATCTTCTACTACAAAATACTGTTACTTGTGCCACCGTAGTAGTATGTTATTGGAAAGAGCAGTACCATACAAGTGCGTGAAAACACTCCCATTAGGTATGTACTCATACACACAAGCAGCTGTGTATGGTGGTTCTGGCAGCAGTAGCCCGACGAAGACACCGGATTCCAATGTTGAATACACGGGAGGAAGGTGACCTATAGGCAGGTGGAGAAAAACAATACGATATCAAATAGACAGAAATCCACCTGAAGAGCTACCGGTGTTGCAGAAAGTGAGATCAAGGAGCCATTGAAAGGAGAGGAAGCAATTTCGCGCCATTCCTCGATATAGATTCTTCAAGCTACTCAACGCCGATGATGAGGCGTCACAAGAAGTTAGAACACCATATGAAAAGAACAGAGAGACGTCAACCAGATCCCACTAATGAAGAAACAATCTCTAACCCATCCAACTGAGCCAACAAACGAAGCAGTTCAGAAGTTCGCTTTCCTGCTTGGGAAGCCAAGGGCCCCGTTGGAAGTTCTTGGTTCTCCACATGAACCGACAGGCGCAATCAAATCTGCCTCAACGTCATGTTCTCATTTTGCTTTGAACATCGTCGCGAAGATGCCATCGACCAAAGGATTGTACTCGAGGCTTATCTGCTCTGATTCCAACGGAGCCAAACCATTCTCCCCTGCGTCACTCACAGCACAAGACCATATGCTCGGTGGCAAGAGCTCCAGAACAGAGCTTCCGTAAAGAAATGCTCGACTTCAGTTTCCAGACTTTACTAACCTTGCTCATCATTCTCAGTGATACCTGGTATGCTGATTTGATACTTTGTCTCGTGGAAAGTGTAGTCTGAAATATAATTTTCTAAAAACAATTGCTTGTATAACGAAGCTCTCCATCTCTAATTCCATATCAATTTCTTAATTAGCTACAAGATTCCTTATTCACGACGAGCGAAGAAAATTGAATATACGGTTAAATTACTTTTTGTTTTTTTTAGTTAAATTACTTGGAACCATCATGTTTCAGTGGAAAAATAAAGGATTGTTTGGTCAATGTCGAAGAATTACTCTCAAAATCGGTGTCCGAATCTATTTGATAGGATAAATTAGTTGTTGTTACGTATAGTTCTATATCCAAGTGTAGGAAAGCTACGGCTAAA
Organism: Eucalyptus victrix; assembly: GCA_016097545.1. Lineage (NCBI taxonomy): Eukaryota > Viridiplantae > Streptophyta > Magnoliopsida > Myrtales > Myrtaceae > Eucalyptus > Eucalyptus victrix. Next base: position 18,199,617 of record CM027842.1, on the reverse strand, counting down.
AACGAATTCAATATGTGTTATTTGATGGATCTAACAAATCTTGATTTTGAGGTATTTATGGTATTTTTTCCAACCACTTCTTTTCATCTATATTTTGCCAAAGCATTAAGCAAAATGGGGTGAATACTTTTTTTTTTTTGGCATTATTACACAAATGGCTATGGATTTTAATTTAATGTATAATGTCCAACTTTTAATTCATTCAATATAATCTTTAAATTTTAATTTAATTTGCATTGTCATCTTTAAAATTTTAATTTCTTCAACATGATTCATGAATTTTTATAATATATTCATCAGTCTAATCTATGAATATTATGAAAATGTTCAATATTATCTATAAATTAACGTTTTCATGTAATTTAGAGATTAAATTAAATATAAATAAAAAGTTCATTAGCTACGACTGTTTACTTCATTTTCCCTATCCGGTTTCGTGATTGGAGTCCGGTCCGACCCGGTCCCCTCGACACTTTCCAGCTAAAAGCTCGGAAGCCAAACTCAGACCGCCGCAAACAGCCAGTTCCTTCCGCCGTCGCCGCCGTCGCCGTCGTCGCCGGCTTCGCTCCCCCGATTTCTCCGACCTCCGTCTTCCCCTCTCCCAATGGCGCTCTCGAGCTCGCCGTCTCCTTCCGCTGCCCGAAGCCCAGGGAGGTCCCTGGGGCTCCTCGCCAACGCGAGGAAGCACAAGCACAGCTTCATCCAGTTCGCCGCCATGACGGGGATCCTCCTCCTGAGCCTCCGGTCGCTGGGCCAGAAGTATCGCATCAACAACCTCCTGGAGGATACCTCCGCCCTCAGGGAGGAGCGGGATTCACTCGCCGACCGCATGGGCAGCGTCCAGCGCGACCTCCGGCGGGAGGCGTCCCTGGACTCCACAGGGTTCCTGGCCGCGCGGCTCCGGCTCCTCTTCGGAGACGAGGAATGATGCGCGGGTGAGTCGAGTCATGCCGGTGCCGTCGGGTGATTTCGGTTTGCTTGATTTCTGTTGCTAGGGTTTGAATTGCTATGTGAAAAATTTGGGGATGCTTTTGTCTGATGATTTGCGGCTTTGAGATGGAGTTGCGATTGGAATTAGGAGTGTTTAGATGGTGTCTGGTGGGAAATTGTTTGGTTTGCTGGCTTTGCTCGGGTTGTTCTGGCTCTTGGGTTTTCAAGATGCTTCATTTCGGTTTCCATTTGATGTGCGTTGTGGTTGGTCAATTGCAGCACCAATTTGATCTTCTCCTGAGAGATAGTTGACAGCGTAGGATGCAGTCGGTAGTCGCGCTGTTTTATTGCGAATGTTGGTGTGACGAGAAGTGACCTAAGTGCTTAAGCCTTCCTTATGGTCCTGGTCAAAGGAAAGGGGAGTTTGTCAGTGTCCAATCAGATGTTTTGGACACTTTGTGATGGAATAAGAGATTTTTGGAAGTGAACTGATCACCATGATTAGTAGTACCCTAATGTTTTATTATAGCTATACTTTGTATTGAGATTTAGGATTTCCTTCATGTTCTGGTTAAAAACAAGAATAAGATAGTATGAGGGTGTTCTGCAGTCATTCGCATATTGTAAATCCTCCAATGAGTGAGCTTCTTTTTAAACTTTGAACATGCTGCATTGTTTTAAAGCTTACTCAAGGAAGTTGTCTTTCTTTGGCAAAAGGAAATTTACTCACCCGAGTGAAATTGCTTGTGGAAAAAGCATGTTGGATGGTTTCGCTTTTTCATGAACTGTTCCAAATGTCATGATGTTTATCATTTGCAATTTGTTGTTCCCCTGAAGGCTTAGAATTTGCGGTTGCTTCTCTATTGTTCCCATAGAAGTTTGGTTGGCTGTTTCATGTCTTCGTTGGGTTTTTTCGTTACTGTTTTGATTCTCATTCTATCTCACGCAAAATTCGACTGGTCAGTAGTTGGATATTATAAATCCCGACTTCTGAAAACTTAAGCATAGAAATGTTATGAGTCAGGCTTGAAGCTTGTAATTTGGTTTTCCTGCAGGTCTCATTCAGTATGCTTTGCATTTCATTGGAAAAGGTGTCAGCAGCAACCAAATTCTTGTGGTTCATTTAGCTCACAAGCTGCAACAGTCGAGATAGTTTCTTTCTTATTTGCAGAGTACCGAATGAGGTGTTTATTTTGAAAAATACATGAGTTCTTGTCTTGGAGATATGATAATGACTTTTGGAAATATCTCACACACGTAGGGATAGTGCACTTGTAACCTGTTGAAGATTGTTAATAAGGTCCATGAGTTGATCATCAGCAAGCAAACTGCAGCTAGTGTTGATGAAGGAACTGGGAGTTAATACCTCAATTTACTGATATTAGTGTTTTAAGGAAATGGTAGAAAGCTTCGATATGGTGGAGAAAAAGAATGGAGAAAGCCCAAAAGAACATGTTTAGTGTAGCCTTACTTGATTAACATAATGTCATTGCTGCTTTCTATTTTTCTGGCCGGGTGCTGCCTATGGTTTTGGTTATACTGAAGTAGGTAGACATTTTTATGTGGCTGTGACCATGAGAGCTTGTCGGTGGACATTTCACAAATGTTTCGTGGGAAGTTTGCACCTTGCATTGTGGCTGGTTCTCGGATTGGTTTGATCTCAATCTCATGCTCATCTAGTAACTAGTGAATCATCAGCTAGCCATTATCCGAAGTCCCTTTGGTGGTTGGGAGAATAACAGGGAAATCTCTTCTTGGTCGTATCTAAATGATTTTTGTAAACCCGGGTGTTCTGGCTCAATGAAGCTGCTCGGCACATTCTTGAATTCCCTTGAGGATGATTTCCCATGTTGGTCTTTACTTCCTTTGAGGCATTAGTTCTTGATGAATCTCCATCTGTGGACCAAACTAGAAAATAGGGAAATTTGTAATGAATTGTTCAATTGATGAAGTGGAGCACAAGTATCTAATATAGTCTTCTCGGTCCACTTTAGATTCAACACGCTAACTGCTTCCTTCTTTATTATGATACTCAAGTATGACTTTTTATCTTCCTCTGTTGAGCGGTCAACAGTCTTTTGCATCCTTTCATTTGGTACTCCCGATATGATGCGGATCGAGCCCATACATTCTTGAAGTTATACATCGCTGATCGCCATTCATTCACCAGAGGTATACATGCCCACAAGCGAGCAGTGTGTAATCTTGTTTCCACTTCAGTTTTGACTTGCTGGGCTTACACACCTCTCTCGATAAGCATCTCTGAATGCGCGCATTGATACATAAACGCCTCCAAGGCTGTTGCCCCTCATCCTCTGGGAGAACTTGTAGACATGTAGATAGAGATTGAAGCATGTGTGATAGTCCATCCAATCTATCATTAGGAACGTCAATCGCTTAGATTTGGAAAAAGAAAGTAAAAAAGCATAGAAATTGCAGAGAGAAACAGCATAAGTAGGAATTACAGTAACTGTAGCACTCCTCCAGTAGAGAGAGAGAGAGAGAGAGAGAGAGAGGGAATCCGACACGAGATAAAGGACGACCACTGTGTCCGGGGTACCTGCAACTCTTCACTTTAGTTTTGTCCTTCTCTATCTCTTTCTTTCTCTCTGGTCCTAGAGAAGGAATCATGAACACCAGAGGAAAATCATGGCTTCGTGGACACCGACATTCAGTCTAAGTATACCCTCATGCGTGGCCTTTCTCATCCGGTCTCTTTCCTTCACATCTCTCTCCAAACTCACAGAACAAAGGGGTTTAAGCACAGGATTTTGAGGGGATTGGCAGTTACAGCGAGATTAATAGTGGCAAATAAACCAAATCTCAGCCCAAACGGGACACTGCTTCTCTCTCTCTCTCTCTCTCTCTCTCTCTCTCTCTCTCCCAGGTTTCAATTTTTATTTGGGTTTGCAAAGAAGACCAAGAATCCAGAGAAAGAGAGAAGATGGGGCCAAACTTCTTGCAGGCTTTGAAAGAGATGGGTTTGACATATCTAGGGCATTTTCCCAATTCTTGCAACGAGAAACTCTACATCTTTTTCCAGAAGTCGATGATGCCCTTCTCCCACGGACAAAGATTTTGCGTTCCTCTTTATAGTGGTGTTTCTGGGGCCTCACGGTGTGTCGGGTGCAGCACGACGGAGTCCCTCTTATCCTAGTTAATTCCTGCTGGTTTTTAGACTTTCAAGACAGAGACCTCCGGTTAACCATTTTGCTTAACGTGATCATTTTTGGCTTCGGTCAGCAACTTCCCTTTGCTTCAAATCCACAGGTGAGTCGATCGTTCAGCTTCAATTTCAAGAAAGCCCTTTTTGTTTATATGAGAACCCAAAATAAGAGACAGTGATTAATTATCCACTTGCTTTAATTAGGTTTCATTATGCATGTCTAATCAAGGGCTCAATCTCCTGCTCGTGTCTTGGGGGAATAGTTGAAGGGAGACCCAGCTTCAGTGAAAACGGCAAAAATTGGGTTGGTGGGTTTAGCACCCAGAGAAATGTCCAAATCAGGTGACAATTTCAACTTCACCAGTTATTATCCCTTTGGTTTAAGTCTCCTCTTTGATGGGATGTTTTAGATTAGGGTTGAGAAAATTAGGGTTACTCATTAACGCCGGATATTGAAGGGCGGAAAAACCTATTTGGGAGATTAAGCAACTCAGGTCCCAAAATGGAGCCAAGGAGCCAAGAAGATTAAGCAGAAATCTCTAATTCTTTGTTGTATGATGACCCAAATCCACCCAGTCGAGAGAGGAAGATGGACCATGGGCAAAACCATGTCATCTCACCTCAAACCCTAGATCAACCAAAACCCAGAATTGATCTACTTCAACCATCGATTCCCACTTCAAGTCCACCTTCAGTTGAATTCCCCAAAATCACAGCTTCAACCCAAGCGACGCCTCTGCGAGTGGCCAATTTCTGATACCACGAATGCGTCAAGAACCACATGGTGAGCCTCGGTACCTATGCCTTCGATGGGTGTGCCGAGTCATGCCCAGGGACGAGGGCACGCTGGAGTTCTTCCAATGCACCACCTGCTGTTGCCACCTTAACTTCCACTGGAAGGAGATCATCACCCATGGTGGCAGCGAGCTGGAGAGCTAGAGCGAGGATCTCGGGGTGTTGAAGATTGTTAATAAAGTTCATTCGTTAACCATCAGCGAGTGAACTGCAGCTAGTGTTGATGATGTAACTGGGAGTTGATACCTCAAATAACTGCTATCAGTGTTTTTATTAGCCATTTCAAGAAAGGCAATGGTAGACAGCTTCATTTTGGGGGGGAAAAAGAATTGAGAAAGCCTAAAAGAAAATGTTTAGTGTGGACAGACTTGATTAGCATAATACCATTGCTGGTTTCTGTATTTTATGGCCGGTAATGCCTATGGTACTGGTTATGCTGATGTAGTAGACAGTTTTGTGTGGCTGTGACCGTGAGGGCTCATCACGGACAGTCCACAAATGTCTCGTGGGAAGTTTTTTTTCTTTTTTGGTAAAAGGTAATAATATATTGAGCTAAAACTAACCAATTTACAAGATCATGCACCACAAAACTTGCACTCAAGAAGACACAACGTCTAATCGAGTGGAAGGGCGCCGGACACAAAAGCGCACTGCAAAGCGGTCAAAGCAAGCAGGGCCAAACAAGCAGGCCAAGAGAGACGGCCACGCAGGGTCGGAACAACCAACAAAACGAAAAAAGAAAACCACACGAAGGGCCACGCAGGGCCAGACACCAAACTACAACAAAACCAAAAGACGCCAAGATGGCGAGGCACCGACGAATCCAGATAGGCCCCATCAAAAGTGCAGGCAAGCCAGGAGAAGCGGCGAGAGCAGGAGAGGTACCCGCCATGCTGGATCAAGAAGGTCTAGCCGATCGGCATAGGAGAATCGAAAATAGCAGGGTCAAGGTCCCAGGTCCGTTGTAACCTCCTATTTCTCGGACAATCTTCCACATTCTTGAAAGTTAAGGCTTTATCCTTGACAACTTTAATGAGATGCTTCTTGATAGCCGCAACTACGACCAGATGCTCTCTAAAGAGAATGTCATTTCTATACTTCCAAATGAGATGGCAAAGAGCACCGAAAGAGAATCGACCAATGGAATGATAGAAGTCTTTACTTGAGAGAAATTTCATAGCCCACTGCAGATTTTCCACCCACGTCCTGTTCCTCCACGGGAGGTTACTCCTGGAAGCCCAAAAGTTAGCCATACTAGCCGTGATGCAGCAATCGAAGAAGAGGTGATCAATAGAGTCTGGCGTGAGCTTGCAAAAGGCACAAACTTCTCTCCCAATTCTCCCATAAGACATAAGGAAGGCTTGAGTAGGGAGACGATTCTTTATGATCAGCCAAAGATTGAATTGGTATCTTTGAGTGATGGACATTGCATTCTGGTTGGTTCTCAGATTGGTTTGGTCTCAATGTCATGCTTATCTAGTAACTAGTGAAGCTCTTCTTGGTTGTGTCTGTATGAATTGTGTAACCCCGGTCTGGCTCAATGAAGCTGCCCGGCACATACCTAAATTCCTTTGAGGATAATTTCCCATGTTGGTCTTTACTTCCTTTGAGGCATTAGTTCTCGATGAATCTTGGTCTTTAGACCCAACTAGAATAGGGAAATTTGTAATGAATTGTTCGAATGATGAAGTGGAGCACCAGCTTCTTAATATAGTTTTCTCTATCCACTTCAGATTCGACACCCTAACCGCTTCCTTCTCTATAATAGTACTCAAGTATAACTTTATTTTCCTCTGTTGAGCGGCCAACAGTCTTCTGCAGCTTTAATTTGACGGATACGATGTGGATTGAGCCCATTCATTCTCAAAGTCGTACATTGCCAATCGCTACCCATCACCGGAGATGTACATGCCCACAATCGGGTACCGTATGGTCTTGGTTCCACAAATGTAGAGCTTGTAATGAACTCCCGATTTTGACATGCTGAGTTCTCTGCGTTCTCTCAAACGTCCTGTAAGTGCATGTATTGATACACAGACGCCTTTATGGGCAAAGAGAACTTGTAGACATGTAGAATATGTGATAGTCCATCCAATCAATCATTAGAAACGTCAATCGTTTGGAATGCTAACTTCCACCATAGATGGTCAGATCTAGTCACATCTGCTGAGGAAATCTAATTATTACATGATCAATCCATGCGTGACTGAGTCTAACATCACTTGGAAACTGTTTTTCAACAGAGTGGGAAGTGGAAAGGAAAATCATTTACCTCAAATGCTCTGCCAAAACGTGGTTTCGGAAGGACTGATTTGGTGGGTGGCCACTGAGATCTTATCCCGATCCCGCTTCATCCTCTCCATCATGCGGTGGTCTCGGACCCTCAAACGGCCTTAAAGCCAAATAATTTCTGGCATGTTTATTTGGGGAAAAATTCTAAGATGCAAGAAAAAAAAATGTCTTTTCAAAAGAACTTTTTCTTCTTTTGAGTTAAGAATCTTTTTTTTTTTTCTAACTTTGAATTTGCATTTTTTTTTATTTACTAAATGGTGTTTTGTTGACTAACTATTTTTAGCAAACTAAACATGTGAAAGTTTAGAAAAGGGAAAAAGACTACAAAAAAAAAAAATTCTAAACTTTGTTCAAAGTGACAAATTTGCCCGGAACTTTTTTTTGTAAAATGAAAAATCTCAAACTTTGTCAATCGTGACACATTTACTCTAAACTTTTTTTCGTGATACAAAAAATCTTGAACTTGTATTTGTGCGACACTTTACCCTAAATTATATGGCATTTTCGTCTTTTAATTTTTTTTAAATTTTTTTTCTTTTTTTTTTCTTCTCTCTTCCCTTCGCCATATTGGCGGAGGGAAGTCGGACTTAGGTGAGGGTCGCCCTCCTAGCGTTAGGCGAGGATGGCCCTTGCTTGCGTCATGCGGCCCTCATTGGCGTCGGGCGAGGGCACCCCTCGCTCGACTTCAATAAGGGCTTGGCAAGGGTTGCCCTTGCCCAGTGCCATAGGCGAGGGTAGCCCTTCCTAGATCTAGCGAGGGAGGCCCTCACTCGAGGGCTACCCTCACCCAACCCAGCCAAGGGCCGCCCTCGCCCGACATCGGCGAGGGCAGCCTTAGCCAGCCAAGGCGAGGGCAACCCTCACCCAACACCAGCAAGGGTAACCCTCACCTAAGTCTGACTTCCCTCAACCATGGCCGGAAGAGAGAAGAAGAAAAAAGGCAAAAGAAGAAGAAGAAGAAGGAAAAACAGAAAAAATAAGATGAAAATGCCTTCGATGGTGTAAATGTGTTACAATTAGCAAAGTTTGGGGTTTTTTATCTCACAAAAAAAGTTTGGGGTAAATTTGTCACTTTTGGCAAAATTTGAGATTTTTAGTGGTTTTTTTTTCCTTTAGAAAATTAGTTTGCTGGAAAATTTATTCATTCAAACAGACGCATTCTCAATTTGGTTTTAATTTAACTTTCTTCAAACCATGTTTGAATCATCATAGCCGGAGAAAACTCTATGAAGAAAGTTGACATGAGTATTCACTTCGGGTAGAGGGTTTAGCTTTTTCAATGTTATTCTTATTTGGCAGATAGTATTCCAAGCATCGTTTACATTGCTACCGTGGGAATTTAAAGCATCGATCCGTGTGCGAGGCATTAGTCACATTGCTAGACATGTAAAATAGGAATCCACTATTTGATAAAGTGGTCGTGTGTCACTGGTAAACTTTCCACAATTTGCATTAAGACTCTAGGGTCTAGACCAAGTATGGTCTAATGAGTACATGATGAAAAATTTGATCTTAGTAGATACACACTCAAACCATCGAAAACTTGTTCGATTGTCCACTACATTTAGGAAAGTGAAAATCTTCCACACATCGACAAACCCATTTAACCACATTTTCGCATGATTAGAATATGTGGCTAAGTTGGCCTGTTCATAGATTAGTTTGTACATCGATGGTGCAAGGGAGAGATTCCCAAAAAGGAAATGCGATGGACAATATTCTAGTAATCTCAAGGCCCTTCTACCAACAACCGACGTCTCTCTAACATTTTTTAGTACACACTCGGAATAATCCACCTTCGAAATAGATCTACTTGCATGCATTGAGCTCCATCTTCGAAGATAATTGCTTTAATTTAATCAAATACCAGTCAACGACCAACATGCAAATCAAGAACTTGGTTAGGCTTTGGCCACGTATCCCAAATCCCACAGCGCATCCTTCGAAGCGATCTTCTCGTCCCTATTTGTATTAATAATCAATCTTTCAGTCCTCTAATTAAAATCGGTCCATTGCTCGGAAATTGTTCCCATCTGCGCAACGCAACTCTTTTAGATAACTTAATATATTCACTTGGGAACGTGGAAGTTGCTCGTGTAATTAGATAATAATAGTCTATATCGAGATTCAAGATCCCTATGGTTCTGAATTTGATCAAGTGTTTAAAAAAGAAAAAAAAAAGTTGGGTCATAAGAAGGACAGTGCATATATTTGGAAAGAATGCCGTGTTTCCTTTGATGTCATGTAAAGGAACGGATCTCTTGGAGAGGGGAAAGAACCCTACATTCACATGTCACACGACACTACTCTTGACCTAATGATAATATTTTCAAGATAAGGCTAGCTAAGACCTTTTTCTTTAACAAAATTCTTAATTTAACCCCAAAATTTAGTATCGATTTGGGCTAATCTTTACTACAATATATTCCAAGAAATTGTGAGATGGGTGTCAAAGAATGAAGACCTTTTTGTGTTATCAGAAGAGTCTTGCCAGCATAACGTCTTTTGGCTACTATAAGAATAACATGTTGTGATTCACAAATTCTAGAAAGAGTGAGCTCCACAATAATTTATAATTATTAGTTATTTGATTTTTTATGGTCAAGAATAGACTGTTATTTTCAAAATAGATTAAAAATTGTCACCCAATCATTTCTCTTGTGAGAATATGATACTTATTTTTCACTCTAGTCAATTATCTTATGGTGTACCAAGTCCAAAATCATGCCTTAAATCTAAAGCCATCTTCCATCATTTCTATTGACAGTAATCAAACACCATCCTGCATCCATGTGCTTAGACAAATCCCTCACTTTGAGTTAGTCAAGCTCCTCCTAGATACTTGGGTAACTAACTATGAAAAGCTCTATCAAAATTCTATACCCATTCAAGCTATAGAATTGGAGTTCACTAAAAACAAAGATGGCTCTGTATTCATCAAATTCGACCACTTTTATGAGAAGTCAAAAAGTTCTATCTTTCCAACCATCCTTACCATGAGCCCATATGCTCCAAACGAACTATAAAGCTCAAAAGCAGACAAGCTTGAAATACAAGCCTTCAATTTTGAAGGACATCCTATAGTTTATTTTAGAGACCCTGTTTTGGGGCATTGCCCATAGGATGTATATTGCCAGTATCAAGTCTATATGTTATCAGATTTGGATGACAATGATATGTTTTCTAGAAAAAAAACAGAAATCCTAAAGATCATTCTTCCAGAAATGGTAGGAGAAGGGCCCTTCTATTGGGCCACTTGGAGAGAATGAAAGAAGATACCGATTTTGGTGTCTTATGGCTCTTCTAAAACATCAGAACCATTGGTTTCCAAAAACTCTCCAAAGAGAAGACCACAACCTCATTCTCCTATTAAACCATGCTACAAACCTATCCTCAAATGGGCCAAGAAAATCTTACTTGTGATTTAGACATCTTTCAATTCTGCAATTCAGCAAAAACAAATCCTCCCAAGCCATTTACCCCTTCCCACATTTGCATGTTTAATGAGTCTGATTTTCCACCTTTGGAAAAATTCACAAGTCCAATTGGGTACGGTTACCAACCCAAAATTCCCAATCCCACCAGAATTAATTCTGGTGGAACTACCATAGAGCTCGATCCCCCAAAATCTATCCTAACTTGGCAAATGGAAAATGCCTTAGTCCGGAATAAGGCCCTTACCACATTGAGGTCCGAACAACAAGCAAGCTTTAATGCTCTCAAAACTCAAGTGGCAAAAGTCTAGACCGAAGTGGGAGAAGTCAAAACTTGACTTGATCATGTCCATCAACGGATAGATCAGAGCTCAATGGTCCAAAACAAGCTTCATCAACTTTATCAAACAAAACTACAAAAAATAGAAGCTAGGTTAATAAGACCTAAACATTACCTTGATGATTAGTCAGTTGAAGTGGAAAGACTTCTGAAATAGATCAAAGAACTCCAAATAAACCAAGAGAGGAAACACAACCCTTCCTCTTCTACCTCTATCTTTGATCAATTATTTTCCTCTTCATGGGAAAAATCTTCATTCCTTCCTTTGAGTTTCACCACTACTCCATCCCTTCCGTCTCTACTTTTTGTTTAAACCAAATTGCTCCTGCTCGCAGGCATCACGTGAGGTCCATCAAAGAAAGGTTCTTGGTAGAACAAAAACTGAAATCTATAGCCAAATCAACAGAAGAATCAACAAAATCCAAACAATTTGAGCCTCCACCAACTGACCCTCCATCTTTATACATGATCTCCGACTTGCTTGAGTTGATTATGAGAGAACATATCAAGATGAGTATCACTATGGTAGGTTGTGACAAAATCCAATCTATATAAGATTTGCACTCTGAAGCTTCTAGGTTTGAGTCAAACACTACATCATTTGCTTCCATAGACAATGAGCAAGTTCGACCTATTCCTAAACAAGCCCCCATCAGCTTCATGATACGACTTGAGAAGGAGATGAAGAAAACATGGTAGATTTTCTCTTCCAGAATACCAATTCTAGGAATAAGACCTCCACCTTCACACTTAATGATATCTCATATCACAAGTGGCATGCTAGGTTACAAAAGTTTTATGCCTGGATGACCGGCAAAGTTGTTGATCTAAAAAATGATTAGTTTCATATTCTTCTAGAGTTCACCACTAGATTTACAAGTAGCTTTCTAGATTGGTAGTTGGCTCTTGCTCCAACATATTAGAATACCTTCTTGGCACAAGATTTTGACTAGGTGATTCACATTCTCCACCTTTTCTTCATTGGGAGGCCATAAGGCCTCATAAAGCAAAAAAGGAAAGAATTCTTTGAGAGAAAATGTTGTTCTTATGAGCAAAAACATCTTGATACAAATTTCCAAGAAATGATTAAGCTCTACTATACCCTTGGTGGAGATCTAACTCTCAAACCAATTTTCTTGTCATTTGTGCCAAAACAAATTGGTAATATGGTTGACAATTATTTCCAATCAAAGAATCGGAGAACCCTAGATTCTTCCTCAAAGAAATCCAACAAGCGATTCATGGAGCCCTTGATGAATTATGTCTAAGGAAAAAGGCATTCAAGGAATTCTCAAAAAACAACAAGATGCTTCGCAAGGCTTGCAAAAGACTAGGTCTCCAAATCAAATGTGGCCATAGAGATTGTTCTTGCGATTGCCCAAAAAAGAAAGAGAAGCATTTCCAAAAGCATTCTTCTAGAAGAAAGGAAGGAAAATGGAAGTTTCTTAAAAATAGTTGTTGACACCATCAGAAAGATTGTTTTGGAAAAAAAGAAGAAGAAAGATCATTACTTCATCTGTGGTCATAAAGGACATCTTGCAAAAGATTGTTCACAAGCCCACAAAAGAAGTATGAATCTTGTGGATGTCATCCACAAGAAAACTGAAATCTTTCTAGCAGAAAACGATCTTGAGTCAATCTTCTCTCTTGAAGATAATCCTTCCAACAAGACTATTTGTGCCGTAGAAACTTTCTCAGAAAATAGTGATGATGAAGTAGATGATTCTCCCCATGAGGGGATGTTCTTTTTTGATGAAGCATCATTCCCTCTAGCAAGCCATGACCAATTCTCATCCATCTAAGTCACTAAAGAAAAACCTCTTTTTTTAAACCATATGTTCCTATTTAGCTCTTTCCATCCTAATCCTCTAAACCCATTCCCCTCATTGCACTCATGAAAAATAGTGCAAACTTCTTTATCCTTGATCCAAAGTTTCTTCTTGAAGAATATTAGGAACCTTATTCCTTGTATTTTACTTCTACATCCGAAAACACTATTTCCAGCCTCATAAGGAGTAAACCCATCAAAATTCAATTCTTTCCTCAGTGCACCATTACTACCTAGATTATCGGATCCCCATTCCCAAATCGACACATCATCATTGGCTTGGACATCCTAACTCAAATCTCAAATCTCAAGATTATACCCAACGGGCTTAAGTTTCAAACACAGCTCTGAGAATTTGTAGAGACTAAGAGACTCTATTTGATCCAACCTAAAAACCTCAATAAGATCTTCCCGACCTTCCTAGAGCCATGTGCCAAAAACTACTAAGAGTTTTTTTTTTGGTAAAGGTAAGATATATATTGAGAAAAGCCAAATGTACAAAAAGATCTCGACACCAGCAACTTGCACTCCAAATGTAGTAACAAAAGAAGTGGAAGGGTGACGAGATGCAAAAGCCGTAGAGGCGGCACAGCAACAACAACAACAAGGCCAAACTAAGCACGGCTAGCTCGACCAGCTAACAAGCAGAGACAAAAGCAAAGAGGAGGCCATCGTCTGATCAAGGACCTACGGGTCCCCATTGAAAATAATTGGGTCTAGACTCCAACTTCTCTGCAGCCTTCTGTTTCTGAAATTGTCTTCGACGTTCCTGAAGGTGATAGCCTTATCTCGAACCACTTTAAAGAGGTGGTTCTTAATGGCCGGAATAGAGAGAGGCTGGTCTCTAAAGATGATGTCATTCCTATTTTTCCAAATGATATGACACAACGCGCCAAATGAAAAACGGGCTATGCACTTATAGAAATCTTTCCCCATCAAATAGGTAGTTGCCCATCTGAAATTCTCCCCCCAACCTCTGTTGTGCTAGGGTAAATTGCATCTGGACGCCCAAAAGAAAGCAACGCTAGCCGTGACACGGCAGTCAAAAAACAAGTGGTCAAGAGAGTCAGGCACATTCTTGCAAAACGCACAGGCAGCATTTCCAATAATACCATAGGCCAAAAGGAGGTCCTGAGTTGGAAGCCTACGTTTGGCCATGAGCCAAAGATTGAGTTGATATCGAGGCACTATGGCGTTGTCCCATACAAAGGAGTACCAGTGGACCCGCGTCCTCTTCTTCCTAATGAAGTTCCACGCCAATGCCATAGTGAATTGGCCCGAAGAGCTTTCTCGCCAACAGCAATGATCCGGGTCATTCGTCAGGGTCGGAAGTGGTTGCCCCCACGATTGAAGCACCAACCTAAGAGCTTGGCCAACATCTGAGAAGAGGTCAGCAACACAAGCTTGTCTAGAGAGCCCTGAGCTATAGATAAGAGAGTCTGAAAAGAACAGGTTCAAGGGCCCTTTAGGGTGCCAGTTGTCAAACCACAGAGAGGTTGTTTGGCCATCGCCAATTTTCCAGTAGAAGGCCATCCTGAAATTCCTTCTTAGGGTCAACAAGCTCTTCTAGGCCCAGGATCCAGATGTTGGCTTCCTAGCAACCCAAAAATTCTTGTTTTTTAAGAACGTGGAGTGGATCCATCTACACCATAGCGCTTCCTTGTCGGAGAACAAGATCCAAATATGCTTTAGCATGGAGGCTTTATTGCAATCTTGGAGCCTCCTAACACCTAGCCCTCCTTCATCCTTTGGAAGGCAAACGTCATCCCAGGCTACCTTAGCACCACCCCTGCCTAGGTCCGGACCTTTCCATAGGAATTGTCTAAATATTTTCTCTATCTGTTCCATCACAGCTGAAGGTAAAACAAATACACTAGCCCAGTAGGCTTGTATAGCATGAAGAACTGACCTGATAAGCTCAAGCCGACCAGTAATAGAGAGGAAACGGTGGGTCCAAGACTGAACCCTTGCAGTGATGCGATTGACCGGTACAACAACGATCTTTATTGATTCTCGAAGTGATAATGGGAACCCCGGTGTACCGAACGGCGGCTTCCTTCTCGAAAGCCCAACTCCAATAGAATATTATTCCTTAGGGAGGGATTGCCACCGGCCAAGAAAATTTCACTCTTGCACGAGTTAGGACGAAGGCCACTCCAAGAGGAAAATATATTTAGAGCTTCCATAAGGAGAGTCGCCGTAGGAAGGTGCGCCTCACAAAAAAGGAAGACATCATCTGCAAAGAAGAGATGTGAAAGACCCACTGCCTTGCACTTCCAGAAGAATTTGAAATCAGGCCTCAAGGATTGCTTAAGAATGATCCCTGAGAGCACTTCCATGACCATAGTGAAAAGGTAAGGAGAGATGGGATCACCTTGGCGAAGACCTCGACCGCTCGCAAAAAACCCGTGGAGCTCTCCATTCAAAGCTATTGAGAATTTGGGAGTGCGAACACACGTCATAATTAGGCTAGTGACAAAGTGAGGGAAGCCAAAGGCCAGCATCACATTCTCAAGGAAGCCCCAATCCACAGTATCATATGCTTTCCTGAAGTCCACCTTTATCGCACATTTAGGTAAATAAGGTTGAAGGTGGAAGCTAGAGAATAGCTCCTGAGCCAGTAATATATTGTCCCTAATTCGTCTACCTTTTATAAAAGCAGTCTGAAAAGGGCCTATCGTGTTCTTCAAAGCCAGGGCCACCCGATTAGCTAGCACCTTTGTAATACACTTGTAGATAGTGTTGCAGCAGGCGATAGGCCTGCAATCCTCCATAGAAGTGGCGTTGAGCACTTTCGGAACCATTACCAAGATGGTATTGTTAACCTCCCTCAAGAGTTTTTCGGAGTTGAAGAAATCCAACACTGCAGTCGTTACTAAAGGACCTACCGTGTCCCAGTTTTCTTTGAAAAACTCCGCTGTGAAGCCATCTGGTCCAGGAGCCTTTCCCTTAGGCAAAGAGAAGATAGTGTTCCGGATCTCCATCTCTGTAACTGGTTGAGCAAGAAGAGCAGCCTGATCAGACGAAAGTGGATGTTGGATAACCTCCCTCAAGTCCTCTAACGGAGGTCTAATAATCTCCCCTTGCAGCATCAAGAGGTCCTCAAAGAACTCTACAAACCTTCGTTGCACCAGGCGTGGCTCCGTCAGTATGTTCCCCGAAGAGTCGAGGACGGAGAGGACTCTGTTCCTCAACTGTCTTTTGTTGACATATTGATGGAAGACTTTGGTATTTCGATCTCCCTCCCTGAGCCATCTGACCCTGGACTTTTGCCTGAAGAATGACTCCTCCGAGGAGCGCAACTCTGCAAAGATACACAAAAACTACTAAGAGTTTCTTACCAAATGTTCCAATCCTTTTAAAAACTCAAAGTTTTTCATCAAATTGCCTTCAAGAAGAATGAAGATGTCAACCCACATAGGAATGAATCCATCAAATCTTCAATTAGTCCAAAAAGAATGCAAGGATCTCATCCAGCAAAGACTTGGGCATGTGAAGCATTCTATGTGGAAAAATGTGCCGAACAACTCAGAGGAAAAACGAGATTGGTCATCAATTACCAACCTCTTAATATGTTCCTCTAGGATGATAAGTTTCCCTTTCCCAAAAGGAAAACTTTATTCTCTAATCTATTAAATGCAAAAATTTACTCTAAGTTCAACATGAAGGTAGGATTCTAGCAACTTTGAATCCACCGGAAGATAGACATAAGACCGCATTCTACATAACAAACCAAAGTGAAAGGTCCTTCCTTTTGAATTGAAGATGGCACCTTCATTGTTCCAAAAAGCCATGTGCAAAATATTCTATCGAATCAATGCGAGTGTACAAATCTACATTGATGACATATTGCTTTACAGCAAAGATGAAGAGTGTCACTATAAGTTGCTCACTCAATTTGCTCATATTGTCTAGCAGCATGGCATTATGTTATCATAGAAAAAAGATGAAGATTGCTTAGACGGAGATTGAGTTTCTAGGCATGTAGCACAAAGATGGTGCATTCCAACCAAGTGATCATATTGTAAAGGAACTACTGAAGTTCCTAGATCAAAATCTCTCCCACAATAAATCTAACAATTCCTTGGAATTATTAACTACTTGAGGGATTTTGTTCCTAACATCACCATGTATATGCATCCATTGCAAAAAGACCCACCTCCTCGGGGACCTTCATAAACTAAGGCAGTCCAATCACTCAAACAAGAGCTACAATTTCTAACTTCTCTTCAAATTCCCTATGAAGGAAAAAGAATTTTCTAAACTTATACTAATGATAAATATTAGGCAACTATTCTTTTCAAAGAATAGCCTAATGATAAGAAGAGAATCTACGGACACAAGATTGGAAGATTCTTCCAAACGGAAATCTATTACCATTCTACGTTTAAAGAAATCTCGGTTGTTAACTATGGAATTAAGATATTCAAATTCCATCTCATAGGTCAAAATTGTCCTGTCAAATTGGACATGTCTTCCTTTCCTTAGATGTTGAAATTCAAGCAAAAGACAATTCCATACCCACAACTTCTAAGGTGGGCACAATGATTTTCCAACTACTCCTTTAAAATCAAATACATTACAAGAAAAAAGAATGTGCTTATAGATTTTCTATTTAGGCCAAATCAAGCCACAATGAGTTCCATCAACATGTTTGCAAATACCACAACTAGTGGCCAAATTCGAGCTCAACCAATGTTGCCAAAGTAGCCAAGAAGGGAATATACTCCTAAAATCCCAGGATTCATTCAAGGCAATGTTGTCTTTGAAAGCTTAATTGATCTACTATGGGTTTATCAGCTAAGAATCTTCAATAGATATGGTGGATTATGTTTAAGACCCTTAGGATTACATCCTAAGTATCCATTTATATATCCTTTGATCATCTCACCTACAGACCCATTTCCTTAAAGACCTTAAATGGCTTCTTTGGTATCTACTTAATCTGCATACAATAACTATCGAATTTCCTACAGCTTAAATGGCTTACATCATTAGCTAGATTATCAAAGGACAGTCAAATTTTGCACATTTGGGAGAATTCTTGTTATGGTTTAAGCCTTTAGGAATTTGGAGATTAGGTTTCAAAGAACAATTGAAAGTTTGCCGGCCAAATTCGGAATTTCACACCTTAATCATTTTTCACAAGTTGTGGATGTTTCTTAGGTCAAGTGGAGATCTCCACTAGACTCTGACAAAGGTTAGTGTCTCTACTTTCAAGCCTCAGCTAGGAACAAATGATATTTTCAAAACTCTCCCAACAAAAATTAGACAAATCCCACAATAATATAAGGAACTTCAAAGAATTTTATGCCAACACAACAAGGTGATTCCTTTAGAGATCTTGTGAGAAGGAAACATAATTTGGCAATGCACTAGATCACCAAATTCATCAGGCCTTAAGAAAATATCATGGAGAGGATCTCAACTCTAACCATGATGAAGCACTCGCTTCATCCTCCCAAGATCAATAGGGAGGGCCATTAGCCAAAGACCCATGCTCATCTGATGGTTCATCTTCATTAGGAATCCATTACGACCTTGTTGCTAATCAGTTTTTGTCACAATGGGAGATTGATAGCCTTGTTCACGCTTTTCGCAAAGTAGAAGATGGAGACAGCTCGAATAGCTTGACAGACAACACTGAAGAGGGATTCCGTAATAAGATAAGGTAGTGTGCTTTGCTAGTGTACTACGTGTGGAGTGTGCTTTGTATGCTTTGTGCTTGACCATGTGCTTTAGCAGGCTTTGCATGGAGCGTGCTTTGTTTGTAGTACTTTAAGCATCTTTCGTACTCTGTGGTTTTCACATCTATTGTCTATAACATCATTAGAGGGACTTGTCCTCTAGATATCTTGTGATGTTTGATGCAACTCATGCTTATATAGGGCAATGTATTGTGTATTGAAGATGCATACTAGCCTTCCCTAAATAAAACCCTATTGTGATATCTCTCATGACTTTCTAAGTCCTTTTTCTTCCTCCGCTAGAACGGTTTCTTTTGATTAAGAACTTTGTTGTTAACTCGGTCATATGGTATGGTTCTAAGTATGCTCTCCTTTTGCCATTTTGTGGAACCCGTTGATCAAAAATTTGAGATTCTAAGATCCAATTAAAAAATAAACGGTCAAAAAACTAAGAGGCAATTCAAGAATGGTTGGTGGTGCTTGTCAATTGGAGATGACATATTTGTTTCGACTTTTTATTCTTGAGACTCTACCTTTCGTATTTAAAAAAGAAAATTATATGATTTGACATGTGATAATTATCCTAATTTGTCAAAGATAACTTCTCAAATTGCTACTAGAATTTGATTTACATAAAGGAGATTCCTAGGAAATGAATTTGTTCTCATATTCTGCTCAATATAAGATTTCTTGCCAACTACTTATAAACTGATATTTCATTTTATCACCGAGACCACTGGAGAAAAAAGACTTGGACCAAATAACTGTCTAAATAGTAAATACGACTGTTAGATTTAGGAAAAGAAAGTAAAAAAAGCATAGAAATTGCATAGAGAAACAGCATGGTAGGGCATTTGGAATTTACGGTGAGTGCGAGACGCCTCCAGTAGAGAGAGAGAGAGAGAGAGAGAGAGAGAGAGGACAAAACTAAAGTGAAAAGAGCTGCGGGTCCCCCATACACAGCGATCGTCCTTTATCTCGACAAAACTAAAGTGAAAAGAGTTGCGGGTCCCCCGGACACAGTGGTCGTCCTCCCTCTCTTGTTGGATTCTCTCTCTCTCTCTGTGACCCTAGGGAAGGAATCATGAGCACCAAAGGAAAATCATGGCTTCCTGGACGCCAACATTCAGTCTTAAATAAACCCTCACGCGTAGCCTTTCTCATCCTCTCCCTTCAAAACTCACGGAAAAAAGGATTTAAGCAGAGGATTTTGAGGGATTTGCAGTTACAGCAAGATTAATTCTGGCAAAATAAACCAAATCTCAACCCACACAGACACCCCCCCCCCTTCTCTCCTCTTACCATGTTTAATTTTTATTTGGGTTTGCAGAGAAGATGGGGCCAGACTTCTTGCGGGCTTTGAAAGAGATGGGTTTGACATGACACGGCATTTCTCAATTCCTGCAACTAGAAATTCTTCATCTTTTTCCGGAAGTCGATGATTTCGCGCTTCTCTTTATAGCGGTGTTTCGGGGGCCTCACGGTGTGTCGGCAACAACACGACGGAGTCCCTCTTATCCTAGTTAATTTCTGCTTGTTTTTCAGACTTTTAAGACAGAGACCTCCGGTTAATCATTTTGCTTAACGTGATCACTGTTGGCTTCGGTCAGCAACTTCCCTTCGTTTCAAATCCACAGGTGAGTCGATCGTTCAGCTCCGATTTCAAAAAAAGTCCTTTTCCTTCATATGAGAACCCAAAAGAAGATACAGTCTTTCACCAAAAAAAAACAAAGAAGAAACAGTGATTAATTATCCACTTTGCGTTTGATCAGGCTTCATTATGCATGTCTAATCAAGGGCTCAATCTCCTGCTTATGCCTTGGGGGAATAGTTGAATTGAGACCCAGCTTCATTGAAAACGACAAAAATGGGTTGGCGGGTTTAGCACCCATAGAAACGTCCAAATCAGGCGACAATTTCAAGTTCACTAGTGATTGTCCCTTTGGTTTAAGTCTCCTGTTTGATGGGATGTTTTAGATTAGGGTTGAGAAAATTAGGGTTACTCGTTAACTCCGCATATTGAAGTGGGGAAAAACCTATTTGGGAGATTAAGCAAACCAGGTCCCAAATTGGAGCCACGAAGCCAAGAAGATCAAGCAGAAATCCCTAATTCTTTGTCGTATGATGACCCAAATTTACCCAGTGGGCAGAGGAAGATAGACGATGGCCAAGAGGCCAAGACTATGTCATCTCACCTCATACCCTAGATCAACCAAAACCCAGAATCGATCATCTACTTCAACTATCAATTCCCACTTCAAGTCCACCTACAGCTAACTTCACCAAAATCACGGCTTCAAACCAAGCGACGCCTCCGCCAGCGGCCGATTTCTAGTACTGCGACTGCCTCAAGAACCACGCGGCGAGCTTCGGCGGCCACATCGTCGACGGGTGTGGTGTGTTCATGCTGAGCGTGGATGAGGGCACGCCGGAGTTCTTCCGATGTGCCGCCTGCAGTTGCCACCGCATCTTTCACCGGAAGGAGATCGTCTCCCACAGTGGCAGTGAGCCAGAGAGCTCGAGCGAGGATCTCGGGGTGTTGAAGATTATCAACAAGGTTCATTCGTTAACCATCAGCGAGCGAACTGGAGATAGTTTTGATGATGGAACTGGGAGTTGATCCCTCAAATAACTGATACCAGTGTTTTTATTAAGCCATTTCAAGAAAGGCAATGGTAGAAAGCTTCATTTTTGGGGGGAGAAACAATGGAGAAAAGCCCAAAAGAACATGTTTGGTGTAGACGTACTTGATTAGCATAGTATCATTGCTGGTTTCTGTTTTTCCTGGCCGGTACCGCCTATGGTACTGGTTATGCCGATGTAGTAGACGGTTTTGTGTGGCTGTGACCGTGAGGGCTCGTCAACGGACAGTCAACAAATCTTTCGTGGGAAGTTTGGACATTGCATTCTGGTTGGTTCTGAGAGTTGTTTGGTCTTAGTGTCATGCTCATCTAGTAACTAGTGAATCTCTTCTTGGTTGTGTCTATATGAATTGTGTAACCCGGGCTTCTGGCTGAATGAAGCTGCTCGGCACATTGCTGAATTCCTTTTGAGGATAACTTCCCATGTTGGTCTTTACTTCCTTTGAGGCAATAGTTCTTGATGAATCTGGTCTAAGACCCAACTAGAATAGGGAAATTTGCAATGAATTATTCAAATGATGAAGTGGAGCACTAGCTTCTAAGTATAGTTTTCTCTATAATAGTACTCAAGTATAATTTTATTTTCCTCTGTCAAGTAGCCAACATTCATTTGCATCCTTTCATTTGATGGATATGATGCGGATCGAGCCCATTCATTCTTAAAGTCGTACATCTCCGATCGCCATCCATCGCGGGAGATATACATGCCCACAATTGAGTAGTGTATGGACTTGGTTCCACAAATGTAAAGCTTGTAATGAACTCCCGATTTTAACATGCTGAGCTCTATACAATCTCTTGGTCGTCTTCTAAGCACATGCATTGATATACAAACGCCTCTATAGGCAAAGAGAACTTGTAGATATGTAGATAGAGATTGGAGCATATGTGATTAGTCCATTCAATCAATCATTAAGAATGTCAATCGTTTGGACTACCAACTTCCACAAAAGGTGGTCAGATCTAGCCACATGTGCTGAGAAAATCTAATTATTACATGATCAATGCACGCATGACTAGTCTAACATCACTTGGGGAAACTGTTTTTCAACAGAGTTGGAAGTGGAGAAGAAAATCATTTCCCTCAAATAATCTGCCAAAACTGGGCTCCAAAGGACTGACTGGGGGTGGCCACTGAGATCTTATCCCGATCCCGCTTTATCCTCTCCATCATGCGGTGATCTCGGACCCTCAAACGGTCTCAAAACCAAACAATTTTAGAACATGTTTATTTCGGAAAAAGGAAAAAATATTTTTCAAAAAAACATTTTTAAGGTAGGAAATTTATTTTTCTAACTTTAATTTTGCAGTTTTTTTTTTACATAAATTGTATTCTGTTAACTAATCATTTTTAGAAATAAACACTAGAAAGTTTAGAAAACTAATTTGCTGAAAAATTCTTTCACTCAAACAAACACACCTTTAATTTGGTTCCAATTCAACTTTCTTCAATCCAAGTAAAATGTTCTATAGATTTATCTGACTTATATATGTCAATGTATGATGATCGAGCTTAAAGAATATTTTATTTGAGAAAATAAGTTTTTTTCTTTTTTAAGTTAATCGGAGAATTTAAAAGAATTATAATTCGTGCCAAATAGTTGGAGGAAAAATCTATGAATAAAATAAACCTAAGTATTGAGTTTAGATAGAGGGTTTAGCTTTTTTGATGTAATTCTTATTTTGGAGACAATATTTTAAGGGAAAAAGCATCAAAAAAGTTTTAAACATTTTGCATTTGTACTAATTCAGTCCTAAATCTTTTAATGATACTAATTTAATCCCAAACATTAGTGCCATTTCAATTCTAAACTTTTTAACTTGATGCCAATTCAATTATTCCAGGCTAATTTTGATTAGATACTATTAATGTGGACACTGATCGGGTTACATGGCACCACTAACATTGACATTGACACTTTTTAGTACTATTTTAATCATTTTTCAGTTTATTATTTTTAATTTTTTAAATTATTTTCCTGATTCTTTTTTTTCTTTCTCTTTTTCCATTCTTTTTTTCCCTTAGCGGTGATCAAGCACTGACTACAAGCAATGGCTAGGCGAGCTGGCCTCACCTATTGCCTATGGCCAAGGCAAGGCTGAGCCTCGATGAGGGCTAGCCTTGCTAGATTTGGCATAAGCAAGGGCTAGCCTCGTCTAGGCTAACATTCGATGAGGTAGGCTACCCTCGCCTAGGCCAAAGCAACCTCGTCAAGAGTGACCTTTGCCCAGTTGATACTTGGTGAGGGGAGCCCTTGTCAAGGCTTGGTCTTGCCTTGCTAGGCGAGGCCAGCCCACTCGGCCATGGCTAATGGTTGGCATTTGTATAAAGGAAAGAGAGAGAAAAAAAAAAAAAAAAAAAAAAAATAATAATTAAAAAGTTTAGAAAGTAATAAAAATAAAAAAAAATTATTAAAATATTATTTGAAAATTATCTATGTTAGCATTGACAATGCCATGTAAGCCGGTGGACATCTATGTTAGCAAAATCCAGCCAAAATTAATAAGTAAATTAGTACTAATTCAAAATGTTTATGACTAAATTGACATCATTAAAAGATTTAGAATTGAATTGACATCAAATTAAAATGTTTAGAACTAAATTAACACAAATGCAATAGGTTTATGACTTTTTTGATACTTTTCCTATATTTCAAGCATCACTTACATTGCTACTATGGAATTTAAACCATTGACTCCTGTGCGAGGCATTAGTCACATTGCTGCACATGTAAAATAATGAATCCACCATTTGATAAAGTGATTGTGTGTCACAAGTAAACTTTCCACAGTCTGCCTTAAGACTCTAGGGTCTAGACCAAGTATAGTCTAATGAGAACATGATGAAAAAATTGATCTTAGTAGATACATACTCAAATTATCGAAAACTTATTTGATGGTCCGCTACATTTAGGGAAGGAGAATTCTTCCACGCACTGATGATGTACGAATTCATCCATAAATGAGACCCATTTAATCACATTTTCACATGATTAGAAATTGTGGCTAAGTTGGCCCGTTTGTAAATTAGTTTGTACATTGAACGGTGCATGGAAGATTTTTCCGAATAGGAAAATGCAAACGACGATATTCTAGTACTCTCTAGGCCCTTTTTCTACGACTGACGTCTCTCTAACATTTGTTTAGTACACGCTAGGAATGATCGACTTTCGAAATAGATCTACTTGCATTCATTGAGCCCTATCTTCGAAGATAATTGCTTTAATTTAATCAAATACTAATCGACGACTAACATGTACATCAAGAACTCGGTTAGGCTTTGGCCACGTATCCCAAATCCCAGCAGCGCATTGCTTCGAAGAGATCTTCTCGTCCCTCTTTTATATCAATAATCAATATTCGGTCCTTTAATTAGAATCGGTCCATCGCTCGGAAATTGTTCCCACCTGCACAACACGACTCTTTTAGATAACTTAATATATTCCACTTGGGGACGTGGAAAGTTGCTTGTTTAATCGCATAATTATACTCTATTATATCGAGATTCAAGACCCCTATGGTTCTAAATTTGATAAGTGTTTAAAAAAAAAAAAAAGATTAGGTCATAAGGAGAACAGGGCATGTATTTGGACAAGTGCCATGTTTCCTTTTATGTCATGTAAAGGAACGGATCTCTTGGGAAGGGAAAAGAAACCTACATCCACATGTCACAATACGCTACCCTTGACCTAATGATAATACTTTTAAGATAAGGCTAGCTAAGACCTTTTTCTTTAACAAAATTTAAGCCTGACCCTAAAATTTAGAATTGGTTTTCACTAATCTAAATCATTATAAATTTCAAGAAATTATAAGATGGGTGTCAAAGAATAAGGATCTTTCAGTATTCTGAGTATATAATAATACTTATTTTTCACCATGATCAATTATTTTATGAATAATTTTGTCATTTCAAAAAGAAAAGTAAATATATGACTTGACATGTGATAATGTGCCTAATTATCAAAGATAATGTCTTGGATTTATACTTAAATTTGAATTTGATTTACATAAAGAAGATTCCTAGGATATCAATGTGTTCTTATCTTCAACTCAACATAAGATTTTCTTGCCAACTACTTACAAAATGATATTCCTTTTTATCACTGAAAGCGCTGGAAATTTTTTTTTTTTTGACCGAATAATTCTCTACATACGAGTGTTTAGATATGGAAAAAGAAAGTAAAAAAGCATAGATATTGCAGAGAGAAACAGCATGGGATGGCGTTTTGTATTACAGTAACTGCAGCGCTCCTCCCGTAGAAAGAGAGAGAGAGAGAGAATCTGACAAGAGATAAAGGACGACCACTGTGTCCGGGGACCCGCAATTCTTTACACTTTAGTTTTGTCCTTCTCTCTCTCTCTCTCTCTCTCTGACTTTAGAAGTCATGAACGCAAAAGAATACATCATGAATTCACGGACACCAACATTAAGTCTTAAATAAACCCTCATGCGTGGCCTTTCTCATCCGGTCTCTTTCCTTCACATCTCTCTCCAAAACTCACAGGAAAGAGCGGTTTAAGCACAGGGTTTTGAGGGGATTTGCAGCTCCATCAAGATTAACTCTGGCAAATAAGCCAGATCTCAACCCAAACCAGACGCTGCCACTCTCTCTCTCTCTTCTCCCGGGTTTCAATTTTTATTTGGGTTTGCAGAGAAGACAAAGAATCCCAAGAAAGAGAGAAGATGGGGCCAAACTTCTTGCAGGCTTTGAGAGAGATGGGTTTGACTTGACACGTTCCCAATTCTTGCAAGAGAAATTCTTCATCCTTTTTCCGGAAGTCGATGATGTTCTCCTCCCACGGACAGAGATGTCGCGTTCCTCTTTATAACGGTGTTTCTGGGGCCTCACGGTGTGTCGGCAGCAACACGACGGAGTCGCCGCTCTTCTCCCGGTTTAATCCTGCTGGTTTTCAGACTTTTAAGACAGAGATCTCAGGTTAATCATTTTGCTTAACGTGATCATTGTTGGCTTCGGTCAGCAACTTCCCTTCGCTTCAAATCCACAGGTGAGTCGATCCGTTCAGCTCCAATTGCAAGAAAGCCCTTTTCTTCATATGAGAAGCCAAAAGAAGAAACAGTGATTAATTATTCACTTGCTTTTAATCAGGTTTCATTATGCATGTCTAATCAAAGGCTCAATCTCCTGCTCGTGTCTTGGGGGATTAGTTGAATTCAGACCCAGCTTGGGTTGGTGGGTCTAGCACCCAAGAAACGTCCAAATCAGATTGACAAATTCAAACTTCACTAGTGATTGTCCCTCTAGTTTAAGTCTCCTCTTTGATAGGATGTTTTAAATTAGGGTTGAATTAGGGTTACTCATTAACTCGAGATATTGAAGGGGGAAAAACCTATTTGGGAGATAGGCAAATCAGGTCCCAATATGGAGCCAAGAAGCGAAGAAGATCAAGCAAGAAACCCCAATTCTTTGTTGTATGATCACCCAAATCCACCCAGTGGAGAGAGGAAGATAGACCATGGCCAAAACCATGTCATCTCAACTCAAACCCTAGATCAACCAAAACCCAGAATTGATCATCTACTTCAACCATCAGTTCCCACTTCAAGTCCACCTTCAGCTGAATTCCCCAATATGACGGCTTTGACCCAAGCGCTGCCTCCACCGCCAGCCAATTTCCGATACCGCGAGTGCCTCAAGAACCACGCAATAAGCATCGGCGGCCATGTTGTCGACGGGTGTGGTGAGTTCATGCCGAGAGGGGACGAGGGCACGCCAGAGTTCTTCAGATGCGCCGCCTGCAGTTGCCACCGCAACTTCCATCGGAAGGAGATCGTCGTCCATGGTGGTGGCGAGCTGGGCTACATGGCCAATTTCCAGTATAATCATCGAAACGGAAACATTCTAAGTTATGGTCAAATCAGACATGCAGCCAATTCAATCCCCCACCAGCAAACCCTCCTCCACCAAGGCCGCCACCGCCAGAGCTTCTCGCCAGGGCCGGCTCAGCCAGTGATGGTGGCGTTTGGTGGGGGCGGCGAGGCGGAGAGCTCAAGCGAGGATATCGGGGCGTTCCAACGCGGCGACGGAGGAAGGTGGCGGCACGAAGAGATGTTGGCGGTGCAGATGCAGCAATCGCCAAAGAAGAGGTTCAGGACGAAATTCAACGAGGAGCAGAAGGAAAGGATGATGGAGTTCGCTGAGAAGCTGGGGTGGAAGATGCAGAAGGGGGATGAAGATGAATTGGTGAAGTTCTGTGAAGAGGTGGGGGTGAAGAGACAGGTGTTCAAAGTGTGGATGCACAACAACAAGCAAACCATGAAGAGGAAGCAACCGTGTTGACACGAGAGACAGAGATAGAGAGAGAGAGAGAATGTTTTTCTCGTGGGCATTTTGGCTTTAATTCAAGGAGGTTTTCTTGATGTTATAATCATATGATGAAATAAGGTCTTGTGCAATGTGTGAAATTTTTATTTCCTTTTGAAGCTTTCACAAGGGTAATAATAATCAGAAGGGGATGGCATTATTATACCATTCGTTCATTTTGTTGATGAAGTTGATTTTGTTGGAGATCTTCTGGTGAGGGTTTAGATGATATATGTGGGGATTATTTGGAGCAGTAGTGAAAAAAAGAAAAAAAAAAGTGTAGTCAAATAGCACCTATCTAGGGAATCACTTAGTTTTCTCGATTTTTGAATTTATTTTGGCTTCCAAAACTAATACATTAAATTGAAAGTTGACTTGTATAATGCATTAAGTCTTGATGAAGGGAGTCTTTTCTTTTATAAATACGAACTTCAGATTTTTTTTAGAGTTTTTCGGAGGAAAAGTAAAAATTTACAGAAAAATCTCTGACAGTTATTCATGATTTTTGCACATTAAACGCATTGAATTTTGATGAAAGGAACATTTCTTGTTCAAATGAATATTTAACATCCTTTTTTTTTTTTTTTTTTTTTTTTTCAAGATAAAGCGAAAGTTTAGGAGAAATTCTCTTGGCAATAAGTAACATAATTCGCATATTAAATGAGAAAATATATTTAACAAAATAAGATAAAATTTTCTAAAATATCAATGTAGGCATATTACCTGTATTTAGTAATGCGTACTAAGTGATAAATCTAGCTTTACGAGAATGAGAAAATATTCATGTATTGTACATAATTTCACATAAAATCGACTTTATCATGTATGATGTGTGGTGTGAAATATTGACAGAAAACTTGTACTTGGATATTCACGAGATAATATGGAGGGAGAACTTGACTTTGTCCCTTGCAATGTACACTGTGGAGGGTAATACTTTCTATTATAATATACACCATGCACGTTAATTAGACTTTTCAAATATTATACAGAAATGGAATGGGCAAAAGCATCCCATTCTATTCGCAAACTTAGTAAAAAACACGTGATACATGCACAAGAATTTATCCACGGAATTTCCGGGGTGGCCTGAAACCTCTTAGGTACATAGAGTAACCAGTGCCAAGGGGACCATCCAAAATTTTGGACCTCCCTGGGATTACATCCTTTTCGAAAGCTAAAATTCAAAATCATTATGAACACTATTTTTGAAATCCATCCTAGAATTTAGGATAACTGTCCAAAAAGTACTAAACTTATTATATGATGATTAATTCGATTTTAAACTTTCTAATTTATCAATTTAATTTTAAATCTTTTGATTATTTTCATTAGGCTAATGCTTGCGGGAAATTATTGACATTGTGGTCCAATCAGTGTCAGTTGTCCTACATAGCACAATGAACATTAACATGGATAATTTTTTTCATTTTTTTTTATTATCTTTCTTGTTTTTCTTCTAGTGATAGCCACAGGCAAGGGTTGCAACACCATCGCCAAATCCAAGCGAGACGAGGTGAAGTGAGGGTGTTGTAGCCCACACCCTTTGTCGGTTGCAGCTGAGGCTTTGATGACTTGCTTGTCAAAAATCTAATGAAGAAAGAAAAAAGAAAATGGAGAGAAAAGAAAAGAAAAAAATTCAAAAAAATTACAAAAATAATTTAAATTAAAGTCAACCATATCACGTAAAATGGTTGATACGATTATAGACCCTTATGAAAGTGATTTTCGATTAAAGTTGACTGGATAGATTACATTGCAAAATTGTTCAAAGGTTTATAACCAAATTGGCAAAATTTAAAAATGTATTACTAAATTGGCTGCTGTATAATAAGTTTAGAGTCTATGGCCTAAAGTCTTCCCATCCCTTGGTCGGGATGAGCTACACTAACAAGACCATGTAATTCAACCAATGCACAAGTTTAAAATATCGTAATTTTCAATTAGCATGTGATTTCAAATCTTCGTGCAAATCCATATCAAAATGCAAAATCAATCAGTCTTGTGATTCAATCAGCATGAGAGTCCATAGATTAGTTAGTGTGCATGTTCAATTTAACACACAAATTCAATCATCGTGCAGTTCACATTTGCCTTGTAATTCCAAACATCTGGCAAAATATTCCCATATAGTACGCGATCCTGTTTCAACTTCAACTAGCTTGTTCAACATTCAACTCAATTCATAACGTTCAGACCGATCCCCTCAGTACGTGAGCAGGGGTCGGCTTTATTTAGTAGGAGTTTTTCTAACCAAAAGCATATATAACATGTTCAGCTGAGTAACGACATGATTGGGAAGAGTAGAGAAGATAAGAGCTTGAGCCTAGGATGAGTTCACGGTTGAAATCATGTATAAGGCCGACGATGTCCATTGCATCCTGATCCTGTTCTTCCAGGCCATATCGGGATCTTTCACAGCCATAACCGGATGTTGGGTTCTCTACTGATGTTAGACTCTTCAACTTAGTCTACAGAGACGCTGGACAGTGTAAACTTGAGGGAAGATCTTATTGAGAAAGATCACACCAGCTGAGTAGAGGTGCCAATAGAAACAGTTTTTCATGAGGTGCCACAGTGCGCAAGATTGAAAGACCACTCTTATTCACCTCGCGTATGAACGAAAACATTGGGGCTTGAATTGCACAGCTTCTTTTTTAACTAATTTTTTTATCAGGTTACAAGTGGAATTCACTAAAGAATTTTGCTGAAGGAGATAAAATATGGGTAGACCTGAAGCCTTGCAAAAATTGAAGCTTTGTTTTCCAAAATCACCTCAAGAGTATAATGCCAAATGTATCTATATTGACCATCTTGGGGCTGTTTGTGAATTTCAAAACTGCATCATCAATAAATGCCCTGACAGCTCTAGGCAGATTCGCAAAAGTTGCGGACACATATGGACAGTCTCAAGTCTCTGATTCTCAGGATGTTCTATCTTTTTGCTTCTGTCCACACCATCTTCTTTTTTTCCTTTCTATTGCTAGGCCAGTCTTTACTATCTAGTGAAGCACATGACCTGCCTGTTTTTTATTTTTTTCGTGTCCCAAATTAGCAATTCAAGAATTTCACGCACCCAAGAAACCTTTTTGTATCCAGCAATGAGGCTAAATCTGGTTTCCAAACTCCCCCCATATACCTTCAGCTGCATAAATATCTGATAGGGTTGCGTAGGTCCTGGCCAACCTTGGTCTCGAGTCTAGGACCCTGCGAGCTACCAATTTTCCCAAATTCTTAAGTCCATGTGCTGTACAAGCTCCGAGAAGGGAGCCCCACGGAGGACTCATCAGGTCTAAGTGGCATACTCTCCATCAGTTGGTAAGCCTCCTCCACTCTCCCCGCACAGCCAAGCAAATCTGTCACGCACCCATAAATCTCCTGGCTTGGGGTAACATTATAGTCACCCATTAATTCAAAGTACATCAACCCTTCATTTAGAAGACCTGCATGGCTGCAAGCACTCAGAACTGCCATAAATACAATTTTATCCAGTCTTACTCCGGATCTGCCCGTCCATGTCATAGAACGATTTAATGGCCTCTCTTCCATGTCCATGAGGCACATATCCAACCATCATAGAACTCCAAGAGAGCAAGTTTCTGTGAGACATATAATTGAACATTCTGTGCAAATCATTTACGCTTCCACACATGACATACATATCAATAAGTGCATTAGCAAGCCCAATGCTACCCTCATGTCCTTTCTGAATGATTACTCCATGAATCTGTTGTTCACACTTCATAAGTTCTAAACTACTGCAGGCTGCTGTAACAATTGTAAATGTGAAGCAGTTTAGTTGAAACCCAGGGGACTCCATTTTAAATTAGATAAGGACCTCACCAAAATCTGATCTTTCATATCCAGCTATCGAGGTGTTCCATGTCATTACATCTTTTTCGTGCATTTCATGGAAACATTGACTTGTCCCAGATAAGCAAAAAGCACCTGCAGTATCCAATATGGAGTTTTTGACAGGAAGGTTGGAGTCGAACCCGTGTTTGATAATTCATGCATGGAGTTGCAGGCCAAAATCTATGACCCAATAGAGGCGCAAGCTCAAACTGCAATTGAGATGCTAAATGGGTTCAGTCCATCTCCTTTTTGATGCCACATAGATTGCATAGATAATTTGAAAATCTACTTCCTGTTGAGACCAGTTGATAGGAAAATGAACAGTAGGCATCCTAAATGACCACATTCTGCTTGAAACTATCAAACTAACTTCATCTAAAGCAAAGTGAATGCGAGGTGCTAGTTGAATTCATGACAGGTATGAACCAATAACATTTGGCGAAGCACATTAAGCCCACTATAGCTGTCACCTCGGTGGATAAACCCAATGGTCAATGTAGTTAAAAATACCACATTCTTTGCATAAATACTGGCGAAAAACCATGCAGGCATCGTCCATGATAATGCAGCGTACAAGTCAAAAAGAACAGTTTCAACATACATAGAAACATCCCAGCCAAGCTTTATTGCCCAGCTGTGAACTTGCATTCCATGTGAAAGACTTTTCATACCTTAAGCCTTCAAGACACTGGATAAAGTAAACTCGTTTGGCTCCTTCTTTTTCCGAACCATCTCAGAGAGCACAGCCATGCTTCGTCATGGTAACCACATGAAGCATAGCAAGCAATCATGGCCGCCCAAGCAACCAAACCCCTGTGAGACATTCCGTCGAACATGACGCGAGCTTCATCCACTAATCCACTCTCGAAGTGCGTCTTGATCAAATCCGTGGATATAAACTAATGGGTCCTCCGGCAAGAATGGTGGGTTTGGTTGGTTAATGCAGTTTCGGACCCCGCTAAGTGTGTTCAGCACTATCTTCGGTATTGGTCGGTAATGGGCGGTCGATAAGTAGTTTCTTGGCACTCATGGATCGTGCCGTACCCGCTCATAGCTAAGCACAACCTCGCTTTTCATCGGTTTGACCACCAAAACAGTGGCAGATCACGAATACAGTTAAAGGGGCCCGGTCCAGAAGCAGCGGACGTGGACGAAAATGCCTTTAAGGAGTAGTTATTGTCACGAATCTAAGCTAAACTCAAATTACACGAAATTCTACCAAACAATCAGACTATTGAGCTATTCAAATTAGGAAAGATCTATCTTGTATAGGCGGATAACCTCTAAATCCTTGTAACTAATTTTATGAAAAAAGTAGGACAATTCAACCATTGGATTGACATACAATTGCTATACACAGTTAAAACTATCAATTAACAAATTTTTTACACTATAAAATAGTAAGAAACGATAATCCACGATAAATTTATAAATCATTAATATTATAAGACTATATTCAAACTACAATACTCACCTATGACATGTTGTCATGTAATTAATTGAGGTCAGCTATAACATTCTTCTCCATTCAAGCTAACCATGGTCTTTACAGGGTTATCATTTTAGAATTTAGTTTTGTAAGACACAAACATTAATAAAGAAACATAAAAAACAAAGACGAAAGTGGAAGAAGAAGAATGTGAGGCTGGGGTGGGTCGCTGTCTTATCCCAACTGGACTGAAACCAGAGAGAGCCATTGCAAGCAGAAGCGGAGGGAAGGGGCAGAGTGAGGGCGAGTCATGGCAAAGTTGGCGGCGATGCAGCATCAACACCACCCGCCTTCTTCCCTCTCTCTCCTCTCTTCTTCTTTCTCCGACTTCAGTGGCACCAGACTCCATGCTTGCATTCAGGTTCTCTCTCTCTCCTGTGTAGTTTGATCAAGAACTCTTGAAAAGTTGGCATTTTTCTTTACTGGGTGCTTGCTCTTATTAACTTTGATCATAGTTTTAGGATTGTATTCACTAATGAATAACTAGCGTATATTCTGTTACCGACCAGAAGATGGCATGCCATTTTTACTGTATCTCTACGGATTAGAGTGTAGATTAACCTGCCGGGATTGTTTCCTTTCCCATAATTCATGATACTTTCCTATGCAAAGAAAGGGACAAACTCTGCAAGAACAGAGTCATATAGCCCTTTACGCTTGGTTGAAGTTGAAACTGAGGCTCAGACGTTTATCAGTTGTTCAAAAGAACTCTGTATGAGAGATGAATGATTTGTTTTATCAGCCGTATAAATAGCTGATTTTAGGTTGTTTATAGTATAAGAGGAAGGTGTGGCAGCCGAAAGGAGCGCTGTGTGTCACTGCATCGAGCACCGAGAAGATCCTAATAATGGGAGGCGCCCGTTTTGTCAGTGTGTTTTTGTCGAGAATACTCACCAAAGTTGGTCATCAGGTATTGGGAACTTACACCCCATGTTCATATCTTTCCCTCATTACCTGATGTCAATCTTCCATGGTGCCTCACCGTCTTCGGTCACCAATACAGTGCAATCATGCCTACCTTGCTATTTTGGCAGATAACTTTGTTTACCAGGGTAGAAGCACCCATCATTCAACAATTGCCAGGTGAGTTGGACAAAGTTCATACTGATTTTTCTTCTAAGGTAATTGCATTGGACGTAGCTAATTTCACACGTAAGTTATTCGATGAAATTCTTTGACAGGATGATTTGTGCTGAGCGTTTTCTCATCTGATGGTTAACTTTGGGGCAGATCCTGCATTTGAAAAAAGGCAGAAAGGACTTTAAATTTGTTCAATCAAATCTTGATGCGGAAAGCTTTGATGTTATTTATGACTTACAAGTTTTTATTCACAATTGTCTGATGCCATACATCCTACTTGCAAGTTGACTAAAACTTGAAGCATTTTCTTTGATTTGAAAATCTTCTAATTTATAGTCAGACTAAAGCTTTTGCAGTTCCAAGGAGGAGTGTGATGGCCTTGATCTTATCAAGTTGTGTCTTCTTACGAGTTGGTTTGGGCAACATTGCATTAGCACAGCCATCTGTCAGGTTCAGAGAGTACATTGATACCTTTGATGGTTACTCTTTCAAGTATCCTCAGAATTGGGTTCAAGTCCGAGGTGCTGGGGCTGACATATTCTTCAGAGACCCTTATGTTCTAGATGAAAATCTCTCGGTGGAGTTTTCATCTCCTTCATCATCCAGCTACAAGAGTGTTGAAGACTTGGGTCCACCAGAAGAAGCTGGAAAGAAAGTACTCAAGCAGTACTTGACAGAATTCATGTCAACCAGACTCGGAGTCAGGCGTGAGTCCAATGTCGTTTCCACTTCTTCAAGAATTGCAGATGATGGTAAAATGTACTATCAAGTAGAGGTAAGTCTATTTAGCTGTTATTCAATTCCCTTTATTTCAAAATAGGAATACATCCGCCATGCACAGTTTTCCGTCCCTCTCTGAGCACTGGTTTCTGTTTTCAATGTAAGTAGTTGAAGGACTCACCTTTTGTTTCAGGTGAACATAAAGTCGTATGCCAACAATAATGAATTGGCGGTTATGCCTCAAGATCGAGTGGTTCGTTTGGAATGGGATCGAAGGTACCTTTCAGTTCTTGGAGTCGAAAACAATAGGCTGTATGAGTTGAGAATACAAACACCAGAAAACGTCTTTTTGGAAGAAGAGAATGAAATTCGCCAGGTCATGGACTCTTTCAGAGTAAACACGGTGACCAGTTAATTTAACTCAGTTGAATCAATTGTTGAGATGTAACATCCAGGTTTTTTATGGGTTGAGGCTCTGTTTTCTCCTTCGCAAAACAATTTTGTATCTGCAGTCTCATTTTGAACCCCAATTTCTTGAGTCAACTTGCAGTAGTATTGCAAATGTTTTTCCCTGAAGTTCGCCTTTGATACTCAGTTTTGCTCTGTTTATTTGATACACTTGAGTACCGAAAGCTTGCAAAGAAACAGACCATATTCAGAGGGGACTTTGACAAAAAGAATCTGCTATGTAATGATCATGTGAAATTACATACTGAAAGGAAAAAGACTTTCCTGAACCTGAACTGCTCTGCAGAATCAAGAACTGCATCATTTCTCAGCAACAGCCTCTCCCAGAATGTTTTAAGGAAAACTCTGTCAGGATCATTGAAGAACAACAAAAAGATGTTCCTCCACAGTCCCTCAATTTCTTTGTGTAGGACTGCCTACATAGATAGACCCCCATAGCAAATTGAAGCACATCATACCCTCCCTTGCTAACTAGCTGCTCGAGCAGGAGCTCAGAAACCTGTGCAAGGACAGTTATAAAGTACTGACGTTCCCGTCAATGATGGGGCTTTATATATAAGAATCCGTCCGATTGGCCAAGAGCATTACAAACAATCAAACAAATGAGTACTATGAAATTACACCAGCAAGTAACTTATTTCAAAGGAATGTTCAGTGTCCCACAATATCGGCTGATGAAATGCAGGAAGCAATTGAAATTGCATACTGATTGAGTCGATTGTCTTTCCTGGATCATTCCATACTCCAACTAACAGGCTTTAACAGCATGTCACAGCGTCCGAAGTCAGCTGTGACTTTCAGTATAATAAAGGAATGCTCTTCAGCTATTTAAGTCTGTATAAGCAAAGTAACTAATTAACCAGAGGCATGAACAATCAACGGACAGAGCTCAATATTTTCCCCAGTCTCCATCCTAAACCTTTGCCTTCTTTCTGAAGTCAATCTATTGAAAAGACCCACTTCCTGGTTTGACCGTTGTTAATTTAAAAGCTAATATGTACAAGCTAGCACTCCGCAAAAATCAAACGAAATTGATGACACTTCTGGAATCAAACCCATTTTTTCACACCTGTAGGCTGTAATTCATGAGGCAAAGTTGTCCGTCAGGAGGGACAAAAGAAAGAATGTGATGAGATTCCCATGTTCGATAACTTACTCATGGATGAAGTCTGACTTCATCCAGAATACAGGGATTTGCTAAATTAACTATGAAACTCCCATCAAACAAATGAACCAACTGGAGGCAACGTATAAGAGAGTATTTGTTAGTGTCAACCCGGCGAAGACATGAAATTTGCAGCTATCCCAGAAAATGCACTGTCAAATCATCAGAGCAAGAAGAAAAACGAAAGAGAGTGGTAAAGTCAGCTTTAAGGAAAGAGATGTAAATCCTTAATAACCTCATTAAAAGGTTTCCAGCAACATACCTATTTATGACCGCATCCGCTTCTTCCCCGAGATTAACATAGACTTTATTGTAAGCATACTTGGGGTCTGCTGTCCTCCATAAAATACACGAGGCTGTTGCACCAGGAAGCACCTCACTCACATTCGAACCAGTGCCACTCTCTCTCTCTCTCTCTCTCCCCCCTCCCACTCCTTCACCCCCCACCCCACCCAACCCCACCCCGGCGCCTCTCTCTGCCCTCAAATAACGAACATAACTTGAGGACATCTGAAGCTTTTCCTTATTCTCAGGTACATCTACTGCTCATTATCCCGAGTTTGATTCAGAGAAAGAAGGCATTCCCATTTTTGAGCAGGAAAACATGAGAGAAAACTATAAGCTTTTCTATTTTGCTTGATGCAGAAAATGGGATTAATACTTTCCTTGAGTATCTATACATAGTGATTTATGACCAGCATCACAAGCGAACAAATATCTGGTTTATGGACAATAGCACCTGTAGTGCATTTGCAGCCAAAGACATGACGTCCCTCATAATGTTGTATAAAAAATGACCCATTTCATGCAGAATGATCTGAAGGTAAACCTCTTAAAAGAACCACTTGGACATTTCCAGACGAATTTGGTGATTCATACATCACATCTGCAGATGTCATAGACTTATAGAGCATACGAAATTCCCATTAGTTCAACCTTTTGGGTTGCAATAGATAGTATATTTCCTCATTTCCTCTAGAAGCCCTTCAGGAAACAAAACTATGGGCATTTCAAAATGCATGCAGCATTTCTTTTCATCAGTTGAGAAAGTGAAGAGTGTGCTCGAGTGGAAACCAGAGTGGCCTGGTGAAACGCCTTGCTGCCTCCTACAACCTAGATTGAGTCTCGGCCGGGGGACATACAGAAGAGTCTTCTTCTTTAGAGCTAGACAGATTTCTCTTTCTTTCTGCTCCACACTATCCTTTTTTCCAACCCTCCTTGATTTTATGATTGTCGACTAAAAGTTTATCATCAGGCAAAGTCAGCAGAGAAGAAGAAAATTTGAATGTTGCAATTTTGCAGCTTTGAACCGAACTAGAAAACAATATATTCAAAAACCATTTTTGCTAGAGTGGTACTCTTTTGCTGAGTTTTGCAAAGAGAAAGTTCATTAGTTGGAAACCTGTTCAACATTCAACACATTATCAGCTGAAGATGAACCCCCCGAGCCAAGTGGAGCATGCATGAAGCTGTCAAAGCACAAGTCCTTTAGGATTGAGTAGACTCTAAACTGATGAGCATACAATAGTATTTGAGGTCTATCCGTCGGGATTAGGGAGAGGGAATTACAAATGCTAAAGAATGAAAAGGCTCAGCCAAGATTGCACTCAAGAAAATTCGTGTTTGAAGTCCAAGGTTGTTCACTTAGCTGTCATATTTTGTTCTGCTCCTAGTGATGCAATTTGGTCCCACCCCACATATTATCCAAATATGATTGAATTGTGGCTTTTCATGAAACTAGTAAAAGAAGTTAGGAATGGATTGGAGCTACCAGATATTGACTCAAAAAGTATTTAACACATTTTGCTCTTTCATTTAACTATTACGGTCGCATATTCTTTTCATTTTTTAACTATATTTTTTCATATGATGTGCTTTGCAAGTTGTATCGAACCTGTTTCTGTTCAATTAGTCCTAATATGGCACCTGGGGAATGAATTGTATCATCTCGTCTGTTGCTGAAAACTAAAGGGAAGTTGGATTCTGCATTTGGAAAGATTTTTCATTGCTCTGCTTTGTGAAGTGTCTTGTCTTCTGTTCAGTCGAATGCAAGCCTGAGCAGCACTACATGCCAAATGAATTTGGATCTGCCTGATCTGTAAGACATTGCAGTGAGTGATCGTCATTGATCATGAATCAGAAAGGAGAAGCTTGGTTTTAGAAGTGAAGAGCACATTGCAGCAACTACAGTTGATTCTTCCATAGTTTAATAGAGTGCTATTTATTAATGCATGATACATAGATGAAGCTCCTTGCGTTTGCATCAAAGCTAAGCTTGAGAGAGACCTGAAACCTAAAAGGCGCAGAAGGTACATAAACATGATCAGATGCCTGAGAACTAGTGAAACAGCATCAAAACTTTGTTAATACCCAATCAAGAAGTCAGCTTAAACCGTCTTCTCCTATGCAAAATACTTAATTGGGATCATGTTGATCTTTGCCGCCATTTCCATGTGCCTGAAACTGCAACTCTAAGTCTTCTTTCTCTCTATTCTCCACTGCTGCTTCCATCTCCTCGGTGATATTTGCTTGTTTTGCCTCCTTATCCTTTCCCCATAGGACAGAGTAGAGTCCCACAATGATCAATATAGACCCCACCAATCTGAAATCGAAAGAAACAAGGTAATCAAAGTGTATGCTTTCTTGCAATTTGTAGACAGCTCTAAAATCATAGAATATTGTATAGCACATCTTTGAATACATACGTTCCGACAAACAATTTCTCACGAAGAAGTGCCCAACTTAGGACAGCTGTGATGACAAGCATCAAAGGGCTGAAGACCGAGGTGTAGAGAGGACCCTTTCTTTCGATGCACCAGGTCATAACGCAGAATGCCAGAGCCGAACATACAAAACCCTGCATTTAAATTACAATTAGCTTTACTTCTGTCCACAAAATTTCCTAATAAATCATTTTTGTACAAAAGCTAAATGAGATCCCTCCATTTTTTGCTTAAGTTTGTTCAATGTCCACGACACTGTACCGCATAAACTACTGAGATAAGCCGGATTCCAGATTTTAGCGACCACGCAGCAACATGATGTTCGACAGCTACACCAACGACCACACACTCGATGCTGGCCATGAGACACATCAATGTTGTGGTAGTGTAAGGAGCTGGAAACTTAGTACTCAGTTTCGCCTGAATGCACACGAAACAAGCATCAGGAAAGCAAACTCTGAAACTCTCTTCAATGACTGCTCAATACACGAGTTGATTTCTGATAAGTGTGAAACACTTGTTTCAGCAAATTTGAACTTGAACTAGTTCTCTATATGAATCAATGAAAGGGGCAATTGCAGAATATAAATCTAGATAGAAGCGAAATGAATGTTTTACTCACTTGGATGATGAACCATAGTGCCCAGGCAGCAGTACTAGCAAAGATAAAAAAAGGTCCCAAGAAGTTGCTTTTGTTGGTAGGGTGTTCGTCCGTCATTTTCTCTGCAAATTTCCAATGGATGGCCGAGTTACCAACTCCGATGTTGCGTCCATGGTAAAACGAGAGGAGCATCGCCCCGCCCACGCAAACAAGCGTCCCAATCACTTTTGCCTGCCCCGCCTTTGAC
Organism: Eucalyptus victrix; assembly: GCA_016097545.1. Classification (NCBI taxonomy): domain Eukaryota; kingdom Viridiplantae; phylum Streptophyta; class Magnoliopsida; order Myrtales; family Myrtaceae; genus Eucalyptus; species Eucalyptus victrix. The sequence goes on along the minus strand of CM027842.1, from coordinate 18,159,829 downwards.
TTGATTCCTAGTGATTCTTGTCTATCCAAGACAATTTACAGAAAAAAATGTGAACAGATTGTAAAGGGCGATTGCATATTAACTAATAGTTATAAATGCAGCATTCGAACAACAGTTAAGGAACAAAATGACTATTGTTGTTGAAGTAAACAAACAAGAATGTACGGAATGAAGTAGCGCTATTAGATACACCTGAAGATCAGTGCAAACAAGAACGTCATGGCCGGGAGGATATTGGTCAGCGCGCACGCGATGGTGGGCGAGGAATTGTTCAACCCGATGAAAAAGAAAACTTGATTCATGAAGGCCCTGCACATTTTTGGCGGAACCCCAGCTCATGAACTATGATTTTTATGCATTCGTATCATCATGATAAATATTGGCAGAGAGGGAGTCCTAGTGTAATAATGTAGCTACCACATAACTCCAGGTAAGTATAAATGCAAAATCGAAATTCAAGAGATGGCTTACTTACCCAGTGAGGGAACATATAAAGATCTGGAGCAGAATTGGCATTGTGATTTTGGGTCTCGTCTTCCTGCATTGGACCATGAAGAACGTGAAAATTCTTGAATTTTTTCATTCAATTTGCCAAGCCGTGATTACTCTTCATTTTTTTTAAATGATGTTAGAAAATTAAATTCGAATGAAACTCTTGGACATGCAAAACTTGCACTCATCTTTCAATTTTCAAGAAGACTCCTCTTGGTAGAAGGTAACAAAATCTTCACGAACGGGAGCGGTTCCAATTGATATATTTGGTTTTTCAAATTTAGGAAACGTGCAGTAATTCCAACCGGGTATCATCTTTTCAAATCTTAGAAATCAATCATTGTTATGTGAGAGAACTTCCGTGGACAACAGCACACAATTTTTGCACCATTTTTCGCATCACAATTGATTTTGTCCCATCGCGCATCACGCAAGTGTGGACGAGACAAAAGTTTCCTCGTAAAGTGGGAGGTGACGTGGCAGCCATGCAGATCCACCTAATCAAGCCGTTTCAACGGGTCAGTAATTAAGAGCTCGTCGACTCCTCCTTAATGAGCTTGCCTCATCAGTCAAGCTCTGCAGATCACACCAATCCAGTGAGAGGAAAAACGGAGAATTCCACTTAAATGTATATTCAGATCCATTTAAATTAACCTAAATTTTCTTTCTACTCCTCCTTCATCGCTACCATATTGTTATTTGTCATCCACTAATTATTTTTCTTTGTCTTGCAAACCACCACGCCATCATCAGCTTAAAAGAAGTGGAAAGAGAGATCTTCTGTTTCGCTGATATTCTCCAACATTGATCTCAACACTTGGTCAAATACAAAAGCACCATCAACCTTTCTTATTTTCTGGGGGTTAATAGAGAAAACAAAATCTGTATGCATCGATCAATTCAAGTAGAAGTTAGAAGCTCTCTCCCTAGAGATTGTGTGACGCTTACGTTAATCTTGGTGACCCAAAATAGAACGCATGCATGGCCAAATGAACACTCATTATCACGGAAGTTAACTCAACCATCGGCATTGTCGACCTAGCTAACAGCGCATGATTGCATGCATAAAGAGATTAAGAAGAACATTATTTTCCACACAAAACAAATATTTAGTGACCCTTTATCACAAAAGACGTGCATGGAAGACAAAAAATAGAGTTCTCTCGATGAAGTTCTTTTAGATACCTCTCCAAGATCAGAGCAAAAGGGACGGTGGCGAGGGTGGCAAAGATCTGGCGATATGTGACAAGCACAAAAGGGTTCATCCCGCTATCCATGGCCAGCTTTGATGTTATGTTCATCCCTGCATAGCCCACTTGAATGATGACCATGGCCAAGAACGGCATGAAATCTACCATTGCCATTTCTTTCCTCTCTCTTCTTCTTAGCTTATATGTTGATCTTCTCTGGACAGATTCCACAGAGAGAGAAAGAGAGCGAGAGAGGGGAGGGCGTGTTGCGGAGAGATGCGAGAGAGAGCTTCAATATAAAGGAGAGGGAGAGAGAGAGATGCAAGTGCAACGGAAAACTTGCTCTTTTTTGAGTTTCACGGGGGAAAAAAGAGACGGGTCCGTAATAAATGAAAATGAGACAGTGAGAGAGACGGTTCAACAAAGGCGACTCGCAACACCTGGGCGCATGCATGGGACAAGGGCTGCCACTATATCCTACTATAAGTTATAGCACCTTTCAGTTATAATTTTCTTGCTTTCCTAACATCCGAAAGCCTGAAAAACTGGGATACTAAGCCATATGAGGGATTGTGATTAGGCTTCCATTTCAAACAAGTCGATTCTAATAATATAGATTGTCACATCTCTCGTTCGGTTGTATCATGTTCTCAATAACACTCTTCCACATTAATAATATATATGTCGATTTCCTTAGACGGTCTTAGCACACTTGCCACTTTTTATTTTATGTTTTGGCGTCTCTCTCTCTCTCTCTCTCTCTCTCTGGCTTCTCGCGTCTACAAGCCTTCAAGCAAGCAAACAAGGCTTGAGTGCGCAGCAATGCGCAGCAAAATACGGCAAAAACAAGGAGAGTCACGAAGTATGCTTTTTCTCGTGCCATTGCCATGCGTGCATCGTCATTGTATGTAGCTAAGAGAGGCTGACGATGGAAGCGTTTTATCTCATGAAAAATTAGTGGGTTTGTGGTGATCTTTCTCAAAGCAAAATTCATGTGAGTCTGTTGCTCATTGCGTTTGCCACAAGCGTTCGACGTGCGCAAGTTCATTATATATATAAAAAGAAAAATTAATTATGACTTTCCACCTTTGACTTGGGTTAATTTTTTCAATTATGACAAAAATGAGGTTGCCAGGCATTAACTCACATGATTAGTGGTTTGATTTAGCTCAATATAGGGGCGCCCATCGCAGTTGTAATGGGGTTGCATTTAATGCGCTGCAGCTCCTGCATGGAGACCATGTATTTGCCAATGGAAAATCAAGAGAGTTTATTTACCGGAATTAATACCAAATCACAAATCGGTACTTATAAATACATTTACTCCAAATTTAAGTCTGAGAAAAAGTCTTAATTAAACTGATATCACCGAAACAATGTAATCTCTAGGTTAGATCGCAGACTATTAATGGAGTGTAGATTTTAGTTGGGACTACTGATTTAAGATTTTTTGCAGAAGAAAATTAATTTAAAATAAATGTGTCCTAATGTAACAGTTTATGATTTTTAATGGCATTATGTGCATGGAAAAAAAAAACTATATTTCCTAGATGTCTACTAATTTAGGAGAGGGTGCATAAATTTGAAGTTTTAAAATGATGCCTGCCTGGTTGGCCAAAGGCAAGAACTAATACCCTACACGGTTCCGCGTAAACATCCATCTGCTCTAGATTTCGAAAAAAACAATTAATTAATTAATTAATTAATTAATTGAACCTTATAATTACTACATTTTGGATTCTGGTGCTTCATCAATGAAACATCCTCCACATCGAGTCTCTCGAAACCTGGCTAAAAAAACAAAGTTGACCGAACCCAAATCACAATTCAAGTCCCATTCATGGTTCTGGTTCATGATTTCTCTTCCTCCCCGTCCATCTGTCCCCTTCTTGAAAGTAGGGCTCAACAAGTCACTCCTCCAATAAACTACTGGTTTCTCCAGAGATAAATGTCTCGGTAGAAAATTGGCATAAAAATAATTGCAGGAATAAGAATGGGAATTGACTCCTAGCTTACTGTGCTTGGATTTACTTTGAAATGAATGTATATTTTCAATTTTATAATTGTAAATTATTGTAAACTATGAAAGTTACTTACTTGCAAAATGCATTTAGCATTTTAAATTTTCTTCTAATAGAAAGTTGTCAATAGGTGCGTGGCTGTATGTAAATGGGCAACAAGGTTAAATAATATTTTCCTTGTTGAGATTTGATGTTATTCCTCTTCATCTAATGCTATCAAACACTCTCGAAAAATATGATGAAGATCTCATTTCCTTTTTCACGAGTTCTATTCTCAGTGACTAAACAAGGCCTAAGGATTCATGCAACTGTAGAATAGAAGTATTATGATACCAAAAAAATTAGACAATTTACTTATCCATATACTACACATAAAATAAACCCATCGATAGTTTTTAAGCTCAAACTGTACCCCAAATATTGATTCTTGCAATAATATCTCCAACAGCATAGACGGAATCATAATATAAGCAATCATAATAGAAAATCAAGTGACTCCACACAAGAAATACATCAGGTTTCAAAATCAAGCTTAAATTTCTTTTATTACATCACCATTTAAATCAATTTCCAAAACTGTTGGGATTGTAGGATTCCCAAAAACCAGATTCGACACTTAATCGAACCCCTAAAACGAATGCGGAAGATAAGCCCGGGAAAAACATGTATCACCGGTCCTACAGCACACCACGGAATCGAGCGTACCTTGTTAGCCACAAATTAAACACCAATGCCGATAAGAGGAAGAGAAAACCGATCCCGTTCTATCCGATGAAGTCGATTGGCCTTAAAGGGAAGATGGCGTCGCCTTTAGCCTTAGTTTTTCTTTTGGAGGGAGAGAGGGAGAGGAACATATGTACAAATGCCAAAAGGTGCGTTCTCCTTCTCTTTCCTCCCTTATATACGTCCCCTCAAAAATAGAAACGTACCCCTTCATCGTATCCCTCAATCCATGGGCCCTAATCTTGTAGGCCGGGCTTTCAGGCCCAACATGGGCTGACGGGCCAACTTAGGCCCATCACATAAAACCATCATCTCCCACTCGCACATGGTGGGCCGAACAAGATTCTCTTTACCTCTATTCAACATTCATACCGGTGAATAATCTGTGCAACCAGCATACTTTGAGAGCTCGTTACTATACCTCTATTCAACATTCATACCGGTCATAATGGGCATCACACTCTAAGTAGATTTAGTATGCAGTACCCTCAATCGATCGATCACATTTATATCTCTCTTGATCTCTTTTAAACAATGATATATATATATATATTGTATTTACAATTATGATTCCCAAAGACAGTCATAATTGGTTAACTAGTGAATACAAAACTACAATGTGATTCTCCAAATTCGATCTTCATCTTTCCTTCAAACTCTCAATTTCAGTCTAGCTTGCTTTTCTAGAAATGTCCCATTAGATCGAATCAACTCATGACCATTGGCAACATCCTAAGATAGCAAATACTAAATAGAAATCTTGAAAATAAGTAAGAGTCATGAGGGGACTAAAAATTGAGGAACTCTTTTCCTCAAGAGTCTCACACGACATAAAAGTCGAGATTAAACTTTTGCCACTCTTATTGGTCGTCTCATGTATACGTAGTATGAAATACGTATTACGGTATTCACTTATTGTCTACATCTTTCAATACCGTACAGATGATAGTTCAGATATACCCAATGTCTAACTTGAGTTCACGTATCTACTCATTCACAAAATTCATCAGAACTCACATCTGGCTTCATAGACAGATAAAGTAAAATATGTGGGGTATTTTACTTTCAGACATAATAAGTATTATACCATCATCTTAACACTCAGTTAAGGCGACATACATATTTTAAGTTTGAGCTCTCGATTATCACTTAGATAATAAGCTTAAAAACAGTCTCATCTCTATTTATCACACAGTAAATAGAGGCGATTACCCGTGTGAGTGGGCTAATCTTATATCTGTCCGATATACTTTCTCAACTCAAAGTAATGCACTGAGCATTAAGATACATAAAGATCAAAACAAAGATTCATAGGCATTAATGATGAAAACACAAATTCATCAAATGTGAACACTTAGGGAAATTACAATCCAGTACATCAGACTCTACGCAATCCTAGAGATTTCATATGGTCACAAAACACATCTCTAGATATTGGCTTTGTCATAGGATCTACTACCATTCTATGTGTAATATGTACTGTAAGTTCACATATTTTCATGCAATCATATCCTTGACAAAATTATATTTGGTATCTATATGTTTGGTCTTATCATAATATTTTGGATCTTTGGTGTACGCTTTTGCTGCTTGGCTATCACAATTAATCAACAATGAATTTGCAGCACTTCCAATAACACCTAAATGACCCAAAAAATCTCTTAAGCCAAACACCTTCTTATACTCTGTTGATAATGCCACAAACTCAACTTTTATCGTGGACAAGACTATACACGTTTGTTTCTTACTGCTCCAACATATGGTGCCATTATTCGGTAAGAAAACAAACCCAGAGGTAGATTTTATTTCATTTAAATCTCCTCCCCAATCAGTATCAGAATAGCCTTTGAGTTGTAGATCATTTCCTTAATAACTCAGCGTATAATCAGCAGTTCCCTTTAGATACCTTAGTATTCTCTTAACAGCTTTTCAATGTGCTTGACCTGGATTGAATTGGTAACTACTCATCATTCCAACTGCAGAACATATGTCAGGTCTTGTACACATCATAGTGTACATCAAGCTTCCAACAGCACTAGAATAAGGAACATGTTTCATTTGTTTCTTCTTTTGTGGAGTCCTTGAACACAGTCTATGGCTCAATCCTTCACCTTTTGCAATAGGAGTGTATATGGGTTTACAATCTTGCATACGAAATCGTTCAAGAACCTTATGTATATATATTTCTTGCGAAAGATATAACGATCTCTTCGAACAATCTTTTGAAATCTTAACTCCAAGAATGTATGTAGCCTTACCCATATCTTTCATCTCAAAATTGGAAGATAACCAACTCTTGGCGGTGTTAACAAACTCCATATTACTTCCGGCAATTGGTATATCATCAACATATGATGATATGATCACAATTGATCATTGGATATTTTGATATATACGCAATGATCCTCATTAATCATTGTAAAATCATATGCCATTATGGCATTATGAAAAACGTATATACCATTGTCTTGACGACTGCTTAAGGCCATATATCGACCTCAAAAGTTGACATATCTTTTTTTCTTGGCCTTTCACTATGAAACCAGCAGGTTGTTCCATATATATTTCTTCCTCTAATTCTCCATTGAAGAAAGCAGTCTTTACATCTATTTGATGTAATTCAAGATCCATACTAGCCACTATTGCCAGAATAATACGAATCGAGGTAAATCTCATTATAGGAGAAAATATATCTTCATAATCAATTCCTTCCTGTTGATTATACCCCTTCGCCACAAGGCGAGCCTTATGCCTTTCTATCGAGCCATCAGCCTTTTGCTTTATTTTGAGAACCTACCTGTTCCCAATAGCTTTGCGTCCTTTTGGAAAATCAACCAGTTCCCAAATATGGTTTGACTTCATTGACTCCATTTCCTCTTCCATTGCATGAATCCATTTTTCCTTACTAGGGCAATTTAGAGCCTCATTAATATTTCTTGGCTCATCCTTATTTTGTGGAGCAATCATAAAAGTTTCCCCTTCAATGTCAAAACGTCGACGGGGAATACTTTGGCGACTTGTTCGTCATATGGGAGATTGTACACTTAGCACATTATTCCTTTGGGACTCGATTTCCCAAACTTATGAGAGGACTCATGAGTATAGGCAGCACAACCCCATGGCTTAAGAAAACTTAAGTCCGGTTTTCTACATATCCATAACTCATATGGTGTGAAAATAATTGATTTGGAAAGTATCCGGTTAAGTATATAGGCAGCAGTTAACAACGCATCACTCTAAAAAGTAATAGGTAAGTTAGCATGCGCCAACATAGATCTAACCATTTCTAGTAGGGTTCTGTTTTCTCTTTCCGCAATACCATTTTGTTGAGGAGTATATGGAATAGACAACTGTCTTTCTATTCCTTTTTCATCATATAATTTTCTGAACTCATCAGATAAATATTCTCAACATTGATCGGATCTCAATGCTTTTATTTTCTTGTATAATTGATTTTCTATCAAGTTCATAAACCTTTTGAAACAACTTAATACTTCAGATTTATAAGAAATCAAATAGACATCCGAATCGAGTATAATCATCTATTAAAAGTGATGAAATAAATAGCCCCATGCCTTCCTCTCACATTCATTGAACCATAGGTATTAGAATGGATTAAATGTAGAGAAAATTCAGCTCTTTTACCTTTTCCAAATGGTTTCCTTGTCGTTTTCCCTACTAGACAATGCTCACATATTGGCAAATCGACTTTTTCAATATTGCATAACAAGATATCTTTGGCTAGTCTTTTCATACGTTGTTGGCCAATATGACCAAGTCTAGCATGCCACACATTCACATCATTATCATATGAAGTAGAAGACGTGAAAAGGGAATAAAAAATATTGACATCACTATAGTCAATATTTAGTACAATAAAACCATCTAGAAAATGACCACAACCATAGTAGTTTGTATCCAAATACAAATCTGCACCTCTATTATGGAAGTTTACACTAAAACCAAGCTTAACCAACACCAAAACAAACACTTAAATTTCGATGAATCTCCGGAGGATATAGAACATCATGTAGGAATAAAGTGCGTCCACCACGCATGTTCAGTTGGCAGTTACCAATTCCTTTCACTTCAGCTCTGGAGTTGTATCCCACATAGATCAACTTAGTTCCAGTTGGTATTCGTCGGAATTCCACGAAGGATTCTCTATCCTTCGCTACATGGTCTATCGTTCATGAATCTATAATCCACAAATGATTGGATTCAGCTAATAATGCAGAACTTGACACATAAGCAAAGTTCTTAAATGTACAAGAGGTGTTTACCTTTTTCGGCTCACAGCAGATTGCGAGCATAGTGACCTTTTTTGTCACAATTGTAACACATCACTATTGACATTTTCTTCACTTGAGAACGATTTCCTCTCTTGTGTTAGTTAACTCTTGATTTCTTGTATTAAAGACTTGATCCTTTGCATTCTCACATATTGAACGAATCAATACGCTTGCGCTGAGAGCTCAAAGCCCTTTCTGAGCTAGAACCAGCATTGCAAATATCTATTTTCGGCTTAAATGCCGTTAAGCATAGCATAGCAAATATCTCTACTAGCTCAAGGTGGCGCATAGCATCCTCAAGATCTTCCATAACGTGATCAAGAGCTTCTAGTGTTTCTTGCTTTTCTAGCACATATTGAATCTTTATATTCAATATTTCACAATTGTTGTCGTTCATATCATCAATTACGTTCTTAGTCACTGAAAACATCGATCTGAACACATCAGACATACATGCACGAATAACCAATACCTATTATTTATGCATCCACTTTGCATAGACCCATCATATCAATGAACAATTTCAAGTAAGGTTTCAGAATCAAAAGGTCACTATATTTCCAATCATCCTCCAAAAATCCTAACTTAAAACTATTATTAATATAATTGTCTTATGCAAAATAAATTCTATGAAGTTACGAAAACTTCTATGAACTACCCACAAATCAACAATAACAAAACCAAATAATATTTGACATCCAATAGAATAACAATACTTTCACATAATACAATTATCCATTACACTAAGTAATATATACAGGATAAATATCAACATAGAAAAAGATATTCACATTCAAAAACATCTCAAATTAATCTAAGAAATAAATAGGGAATACCCCTTCTAATCTATTAGTCAAAATATCTGAGAAATTTGAAGGCACATTTGCCAACTATGGAAAAACTTTTGGAGAGTTTTCATGTTGCTTCCAAGGCGCATTTACTTTGTGCCATGTGGCGCTCAATCTAAGAGTTGAAGTTTTGATTAACTCAATCCTATAGTATTCTCTTAAAAAAGTTACCACTAGCCTCCTATAACCCGGGACCACGTTGACCTCCCATAACCGATCTAACACTACTTGCCATTCAGGTGAAAGAGTGTTCATCAAAGCCGGCACATTCTCAAAATCCGGCATAAGATAACAATTCCATATGATTTCCTGTATCATCTGTTTGACCCTGACCACATGTGATACTAAATCACCGTCATGCCACCGATAATTAGCTAACTCTGTCATCAGCCTTTTAAGTCTTGCAATTCCCTCGTCCATTCTCGGGATTGCAGGTATTCGTGCATAATGTATCATAGTTCCTGCAACGAATGCAGAACTAAAAATGGATTACTTATAATCCATAATGTACATGAGGGAAAATACATAATTTTCCATGATTCATGCAATAAATGCAGAATAAACAATGGATTACATATAACCCACATAGACATAATTGAAAAAGAAACATATCTTTTTTTTTTTTTGGGTCAACGGTCAACGGTTGTCGGTCAACGGTCGTAGGTCAGCAGGGCAACGGGTCAACGGGCTGTAGGTCGGGTCGGTTGGACCGGACGAGCCGGTCGGATCGGTCGGTCCAGTCGGGCCGGGTCCGACGAACCGACCCAGCACATGCCTCACACGGGCGAGCGAGAGGTTAGATCTCGGGTCAAGTCGCGTCTCAGGTTGGGTCGGTTCACCGGTTGGGTCGAGTTGCTGGCCAGTGACCGAATGGCCAACTGTCTTCAGCGATGACGTCATTGATGACGTCATCCTAGCGGTTACCGACCGTTGGGTGACGTCATGGTGACGTCAGCACACGTCGGTTCGCTGACCGGCGCGTGCTGGTTCGCCGACTGGCGCGTGCCGGTTCGCCGGCTGGCGCCATCGCCATTGCGCACGTGCCGGTTCGCCGACCAGCACGTGTGGCATACACGCTGGTTGGGCCAGCGCTTCAGGCACGTGGTGCCCACGCGCAGCGGCTTCTGTTCGCGCGTGTGGGCGCGTCCGGCGTTGCCCGGCGGCGCACGACATATCGACGTATTCGTCTCGACAAGCTCTTTCACCCTGTGCTTTCAGAAATTGATTTCGACTTACAAAAACTCGAAAAAATGGATGAACAGTGCTCGGGTGTCGGGATTTTTCGCCCCGATCCGTATCGGCCAATTATTTTCACGAAAATTCAATCTAAAAAACATGAAAGGTGTCGGGAAAACATGAACTAGGGCTTTGATACCAATGTTGGGATTGTAGGATTCTCAAAAATCGAATTCGACACTAAATCGAACCCCTAAAACGAATGCGGAAGACAAGCTCGGGAAAAACATGTATCACCGATCCTAAAGCACACCACGGAATTGAGCGTAGTTTGTTAGCCACAGATTAAACACCAATGCCGATAAGAGGAAGAGAAAACCGATCCCGTTCGATCCAATGACGTCGATTGGCTTTGAAGGGAAAATGGCGTCGCCTTTAGCCTTAGTTTTTCTTTTGGAGGGAGAGAGAGAGAGAGAGAGAGAGGAACGTACGTACCAATGCCAAAAGGTGCGTTTTCCTTCTCTTTCCTCCCTTATATACGTTCCCTCCAAAATAGAAACGTACCCCTTCATCTTATCCCTCCATCCATGGCCCTAATCTTGTGGGCCGGGCTTTTAGGCCCAACATGAGCGGACAAGCCAACTTAGGCCCATCACATAAAACCATCAAAAACTAATTCTCCAGACTTACTCTCGCCAATAAATATATTTCTTTTCTGTTTTTTTAGACGCACATGATGTGCTCCTTTGCTAGTGTAAAAGACAATGCCAACATATGAAAGAAGCATGATGGCTAATCTTTGCTGTAAGTCCCATTAGATTTTTATTATATATATATATATAGATAAATTTATTTATTTATTTAATAGACGGACTTCAAATGAAAAATGATGAGCATGAAGCTAAAATCAGTGTCCAATTAGGCAAGGATGAAAAACACATTTGAGAAACATCTTTTGGTGAGGGTGAAGTGAAGCTCTTCCTTTCCGCCATAGTTGGTGCAAATGTGAATTGCGTAAAAATTTATCAAATATATGTGATTTGGACTCCCTCGCGGCGGTGACAGCTGACAGGCCATGATATAGATGAGACTCTTCCTTTCTAATGTGCGGTGGTCTTAGATAGGGGTGACCAATCGAAACAATTCAACTCAGGAATCGTTTTTTTTTTTTTTTTTCTTTCTTTGTTAAAAAAATGAAAGATACATTTGAAGATGGGTTTCAAACCTAAAAAGTTTAGGAAATCCATTAAGACCTTAATCACTATGCTACAACATGTTCACACCGCATGTATCCAAAAATAATAGTTATATAAATTAAAGATTATTCTGATTTTTGCATCAACCCAAGAGAAACTAGCCAATTTGGGTTTTTCAGGTTGGTTCCTAAGAGAATTGATTCTAACAAGATAAGTTTCAAGTTTTTATTTATTTATTTAGAATCTATCCATCTTGGAACCTATCATCTTTAATCTCAGAGATCACTGCTTAACACTTATGGTAGTTATTGTTGTTTGACAAGTGACCATTATTTTGAGGGCTTCTTTGACTAAGTGAATATCAAGCTACTAAGGCCCCATTTGGTTCTGTTTTAGGAATGGGCTTTGGGACTCTAAAGTCCTTTGACTAAATGCAAACATTTTAGCTTGTAAGGCCTCCAACATATTCTTCTAATGACTATACTACCAACTTTGGCAAGTTGTAGGAGGACAAACATTGCAACAATTGCTATTTTGAACTCCAGAACTATCTTGGAGAACATCCTGATGATGTTCTCCTAGGCCCCTGTTTCAGGTAGCATTTTCAGGATCCAATGATTCTTCGGTGTTGTTTTTCTTGTTCAAGTGAGGAAAACTTCCTTTCAAGTAACCTTCTATCAAATCACAGTGATTCAATGAGTTTCCTTCTTTTCTTAAAGACTTTTATAAATGGTATGTGAGAATTAGGGTGAGCATGGTTTAAGTGGGCAGCTTGAAATCGAGAACCACCCATTAAGGACCAATTTCAAAAAAATGAAATCAAGAATCAACCGTCGGTTCCGTGAATCCATTTAAGAATCCGATCGCTAGTCTAATCTAGTTTTTGGGTGGGTCCATGAAATCGATCTCCAACCCCCACAAAATTGTATTCATAAATTAATATCATGATAAACCTACTTTCTACATAGAGCACTAAAGTTTGTTCGGCCTTAAATTTGGATTGAATTACGAGCCATTGATTTTGATTAAGAATTAAAAACTATAAGACGGAACAAATCGACAATACTCATTAGCTGAGAACTTAATTTCTCCTAAGGACATGGTATAGTCCTTTTAGGGGTTCCCAACATTAGGAATATGTGAAGAAATATACTTTACATTAGAAGTTCTAACCTTCACATAAGTCAAATCATTAATCGTTTGATTTATCTTTTTCAATGTCAACCTAATTTAATCACAAAAATGGCTAAAGAGAAACTTAATTATGCTATTAAAATGAGCCATTAGCTCTTAATTTTGCATCATGATGTTAAAGCGCCGCAACATTTATGGACATATCTAATCGGTCTCCTCCATCCTTTTTGTTTGTTTATTTTGTTTTGATTGAGAAATCAAGTAAATGAATTATTAAAATGAGCAAAACATGGGAGGTTAATCCTATCATACACTTGAGAGACAAAATTAGTCAATGATATTTAATACTACATATATATATATATAAAAATATATATATATATAGGCTAAAAAACAAAATATTTAAGTAATTAAATTGGAATTTCTTTCTTAAAATGTATAAATATACCGTTCCGGTTTGGATAAAGGTTCCATCCCTAAAACTGGGAGTCGAGTCAATATTCACTAATTCTAGTAAATTAGGGAGCGCATAACAAAATTTTTATTTGTCGATTTTTCTGTTTCTCTGTTCCTCGGAACAAGTTTGGAATAGAAATCCATTTGATAACGCAATTTGATTTCTCTATTTTTGAAACATATTTTATTCCAAAAATAGAGAAATCAAATAAATCAAAAGCTAAAATTTAAGAAATCAAAAGCTGGAATTTTTAATTTCTCGGTTTCTAAAATATAAATTATAAGCTGAAATCAAACCATATAAAAGAACATTGCGCTTTCTTGCTAACTTAATTCACTCGTAACCACAACTTCACAAATTATTGCTAATTTTCTTTTTCTTATTTTGCTCTTGTTTTTTTTTTTTTTTTTTTTTTTTGATAACTTCTTCTTTAAAATGAAATGCAATCGAATGGGTCCCCACTTTTCAAAAACGACCAAAGTTCCTAAATGCTTACTTAAAAACAATGGGGCTCTTTCCTCCTAGAAAGGGTATGCGCATGGCCAGTTGAAGAAAAAGTTCTTACGCAATATATGAATAAAAAACGTGCCTAGAAATTTAACCTTTTTTATTTACGGATTCAAAATTCTTGCAAAATCAAAATAATTAGATTGTTACACAATCTTGAATTTTAATTCAAAGGCAAGAGATTCTCTCGAATCTCTTTCTTTGCTATGCAAGGGCCTTTAAAGGTTCATTGAGCAACAATAAAGAAATTAGGGATGAGTAACTGGATTGATTCAATTCGAGAATCAAAATAAACCGACCTTCCCCGATTGGTTCCTAACCATAAACATTACTTCAAGGTAGAATTCTTATATATTCCTTTACACCATTAATTTTATTTTTTTGATAATCTTGTATAATACTAGTCTTTGATAAAATGATAGGGCTATATAGGCACCATTGATGACACCCATATTTATGCTTCCGCAGTACTTGTCTTAACCTATGCAGGATGAGCTTGCAAACGATACATTGACCGATGAGGGAATCCAAATAAATACACTTAGAAAAACCATTGCCAATAAAATGGCAATGGATAATAATATGCTGGAATTTCATGAAATTGTATTTTCAACTTTTGTAATGTATTAATAGTATTTCTACTATTATTTTGTATTTGAGGATTTCATATGTTGTTATTTAATCAATTTCTATTCCTAGAAATATAAATTTTATTTTGTTATTAAACGGATTTCTGTTCTAGAAATAGAAATTTTGAGTCGTTATCAAACGGGTTTCTTTGCTTAGAAACTTGTCCGGAAATAGAAATTGAGAAATTAATTTCTGGCCAAAACTCAATTTCTGGAATAAAATTTTTATCATGCGTGCCCTTAAAATTCGGAATCGGATTGGTCCCAATGGGAATTGTCGGTTCTAGGTTGGTCCAATCCGATTCCAGGTGGTTGGACGATTTCCTATTCTTTTGCACACCCTTAATAAAATTGACATATCAATCCACATTATTTCTACATAAGAGGAGACAGGTATTAATATAGCAATCCAATTTGATTACTTTGATTGGGACTTGAATATGGGTTTCTTAGGTTTGGTAATTAACTTTTTGTCTTTGTTGACAAAGTGTTTCATTTTCCCTTGGAGACTAATGTCGATCACTCTTCCAGATACTTATGCCATGGCTAGTTTCCTGGTACACTTGCAAGGGATATCTCAAGCACATCAATGCTATTTTCTATGGGAATTTTTTGGTATAATCATTCATATTGAACATGTGACCTTCTAACTATGCTAGTTTTTAAAGTATATTTTCTTTCACCCTTCTTTCAAAGTTTTTAAGGATCTTCTTAGTATTGCTTCCAGTCTGGCAATACGTACATTGAATCCCACGTGCTAGTGCAAAAACTCATTTATAAGAATATTCATTTTTTTTTTCCATTACGCAAATTATCTACTACGTGTAACAAGAATGTAAGACTTTATAATTTCATTCTAATCAATTTGTACTTCCAATCCGATTTTTGTTAAATCTCATAGGTCCAAAATGTCTAAAACTATCATTTCCACAAAAATCATAGCCTAATAGCTCTTTAATCAAACTTCCGAGTTCAAATTGACATAACTTTGAACTCGTGTCCTAAATTAGAAAATCACTCCAATTAGATGAATGATTAGCTTGAAGACCCACCAAGCATTGCGATTCGTGGTTGATTCAATTAGTCAGTGTGTCTGAATCATGTACATGTCAGAATTTCTCCCTCTTCTTCCTTTCGTCTCTCTTATTTATCGATGCTTCTGTAGTTTCCCTTTTGTTTTTGTCACCGAATCCTCTTTTCTCTTCCTTTCACGCTCACTTGCAATAGTTGATGAAGTAGAAAGCAAAAAAATGGTTGGGCTTGGGCTTATAAGAGACATGGGCTCTTTTTAATGGGCCACTTAGTACATAATTTATGTGAAAATGAATGAAAAATTGGCGCAGAGTAGAGATTGTTTGCTGGGTTTTAGCCCGAGTTCATCTTTATTGTAAGTCACGTTGGCATTAGGTGATTATTATCAGAAATGTTTTGTTGCATTTTAAAAGATATATTACATACTTTCATTTGGATTAAGTGGATTTTTCTCAAAATCTTTAATGTACCAGATATAAGGACATGAATTTCAGTGGTTTACAGGTCTAGCTGTTTTGGTTTTAAACCCAAACTTACGGGAGCAGTTAGACGCGTGACTTTGGAAGGGATTTTAAGCACGTGTATATTTTTATAGAATTGTTGCTTTATTTCTACTTAAGATGACCTTCAAGTTGAGATTAAAGGCCATGAACATGACTAAGAGAAACTAGTCTAGCAATCTAGCGTACACTAGCTATTTGACAAAATGCCCAAACCAAGTTTCAATCTTTTCAAGATTGATTCGAGCTTGATTAACATGATCTTCATGTTTTGAGTTAGTCCATGTTCATGTGAATCAATCATAGTTCAGTTAAATGAATTAAAAATATTTTATTCCAAAAGAATAAAATAAAACTAAAAAATTGATTTTTTTTAAATGAACAATATTGTGAAATTGGAAGAGAAATGACATTTTTGAAACTTTCCTATTTTTCTAAGTTATTTTCCTGATTTAGTGCCTTTCTTGGTGTTTTATGGATTTGAAAATTCATTTTTATAAGTAATCCATTATGTGTATATTTGAATTATTTATTTTATTTCTAGGGGTGATCGATTTCAAGTCCAATCATATTCTACCTAGAAATTGAGAATCGGACCGGACTAGGAGGATTGGTCCCTTTTTTTTTTTGGGATCGAGGACTAGATCAAACTGTCCGATCCGGTCCAATCCAATGAAACCAGTCACTTAACCAAAAAATTATAATTTTTTTATAAATTAAAAAAATACTAGAGTTATTACAATTTTAGGGCTTATTGCTATTTTTAATATATTTAAAAATATATATTTTAAAAAAAGTGTCGGTTTGATCCTTTGATTCGGTATGGGAATCAACAATCGGATCAAAAATTAATGGTTCCATTTTTATGGAATAGGGAATCGGACCGATGCCCTTAGAAACCGAACCAAATTGACCAGTCTAGTCTGGTCTAAATGGTTTCCCGTTCGGGTGGTCTTATATGCCCACCCATAATAATTTCATGTAAATTTAAATTCTCACATGGCTTACGGGAGATTTTGTCTTGGGACTCTATAATAAGGCTATGTATATGATTTGCCAATATGTATTGGGATTTATTTATCATATGTTATTTCTTTTGTTTTTTCAATACTTGAGTGTCTATTTCTTGCACTTTCAATCCATTGTTTGTTATTTTCTTTTTCAGAATGGTTATGATAAGCCTTAGGTCCATAATTAATTTCTAAAAATATCGTGTGAACATTTAGCAACTTGAAGACTATTAGGATTCATAATTAATAAGAAAGAACCTTTGATTACTTAGATGGACACACTAATTAAATTAGAGGTACCAAAATGGTGCCAATTAAATGATTAGCGTAATCAAGTCCCCAAGCTTAGAAAATCTTTGGTTACCTAGTAAACTAGTCCAAACTCCTGTGTCTCATTTAGTTTCTAACCTATTCAACCTAGTGACAAATCCTAGAATCCCTAGGTAAATCAAGACTAAAACGAAATCCAACATCACATATGGTATGGAAAACATCATCTCCTTGATTAAAAAAACCCATGGAAGTGCAAGTTGTGTAGGGGTGCAATTGTACTTTTCCGCTGTAAAGAACCTTGCTTTCTTTTTCCATCATGGTATGAAACTGTAAGTTTGTTTGGCAGGTCTTCCTACTTGTGGATGATTGTTGATGCTCTAAATAGGCTTTAGCGATCAACAGTTAATAAAACTCAGATGGTTTCGAAAAAACGCAGATGGGGGAACCGAAGAGGGTGGTGGAAGACAAAAAAGTTAAGTACATCGGCTTGTGGCTCACGACCACACAGATGGAGTGGTCACTCTGGACTCGTGAAATCGAGCAAGAAATCCTCCCGCTCTATAGGTATATTGTTGTTCACCTCCAGTGGAGCAGATTTCAAATTTTTTCCCAAGTTGTTCTCCAAAACAACAGCCTTTTCGCTTGGTACGATGTTTCTTTTTTAATCTTTTGGCCTACCTCTCCAAATTTTCGAGGAGCTCGCGGTCGGCATCGTTCTGTATTGCCCTCTTGGTAGTGGGTTCTTCGGTGGCAGGGGAGTCATAGAAACTGTGCCTGCGAATAGTCTTCTGGTATGTTAATAGTTAAATGAGCACTTCTTTCTTTGATGTTTGCATGTTAATAGCTAAATCGGCACTTCTTTCTTTGATGTTTCATCTACATATACGCGATATTCTAGAGGCTTCTTCGTTAACCCTCGCTAATTTTTTTCCCCTCATTTCTCGGGGAAGATTTCCCAGGTTTTAGATAGGAAATTCGAACGAAAACAAGATTCTTTACACTCGAATGGGGAATTTAGCGAAAAAGCACCAATGCACCCCTATACAGCTTGCACTTTCATGGGTTTTTCATCAAGGAGATAACATGTTCAGGTTCTAATGATCCTTTAATGTTGTTTTCCTTGCTCAAGTGGAGAAAAACTCCCTTTCGAGCAGCCTTCCATCATACATGCCTAGGCTATTAAATCCCAACAATTGAACGGGTTTTCTTCCTTTGATGTAGACTTTCATAAATGGTATGTAAGACTGACGTTGCAAGATTGCATTAATTCTACGTAAGAGGAGCCATGTACTCATATGGCACTTTCGTTTAGTCTCTTCGATAGGGACCTTGAATCAAAGTGTCTTAGGTTTGATAATCGATTTTCGGTCTTCATTGACAAACTGTTACCGATGTCGATCACTCTTCCAAATGCTTATGTCATAGCCGATTTCCTGGCACACCTATAAGGGAATCTCCAACACATTGATCATAATGCTCTTTTCTATGGGAATTTTCTGATCATATTTCAAAGAAATTCTGATATAGTCATTGATGTCGAACTTGTGGTCTTCGTACTATATTGGCTTTTAAAGTATATTTTTTTTTACCCTTCTTTCAAAGTTTTTAAGGATCTTCTTTTAGTGCTTCCAGGATGACAAAACGTACATCAACTCCTGCACGCTAACAAAGAAGCTCATTTATAATGGATATTTTTTTTTCTTCCGTTATGCGTATTATTTACTCTGCATAACTATAATGCCAGACATCAAAATTTCATTCCAATCAATCCATACTTCAGATCTGATTTTTGTCAAACCCCAAAGGTCCACAACGTTTAAAATTATCATTTCCATAAAAATCACAGCTTAATAACTCCTCGGTCAAACTACTTAGTTCAAATTTTCTATCCGTAAGGGATAGTTTCTTCTCTCGCTTTTGCAGAGTTTCTTCGACTTTTCCATGGCACCTTAAACCCTTGTCTCTCTTTCCTGTACCCGTTCTTCTCTGATGGATTTTCTCTTCCTTCATCAATTGTATATCACTACGTTCGGTCCTCCCCCGTTACCTACTCCTTCGTTCTTTCTTTCGTCTTTCCTTTGCTCTTGTTTTTACATCCTCTGTCCAGCCCATCGGCAGTTTGCATGTTGGTTTCTCATCTGAATTTGGCTACTACAGTTGGTTCTCTGGTTCATCTCCCCCATCACTACTGTTCCCAGTCTCTGATTCACTTCCGATTGCCATTTTCTATCTTTCCCCTCTGTTGCCGGTAGCTATGGCAGATGTAGATGACGCTCATTCCCCCCGTTTGGCTGCTCTATGTCAGTGATTGGGACGCTTGTGCTCTCCTCACGATTTGGAGGTCTGGAATGATGTACCCTCACCTGCGAAATTGGATGAGTGCCGATTAACTCTTATCGGTAAGATATTTGCTGACTCACCTGTGAATTTCTCGGCTCTTCAGAGCTTTTTCCAATGAATTTGGAGAGCGGAACAGGTCGACATTTCTCAGAGAGAGAATGGTCTTTATGCCGCGAAATTCAAGTTACAGAAAGATAAATAGAGGATATTAGAAGGGGGACCTTGGGTTTTCTCTGGTCGGCTGGTTGTATTTAAGGATTGGATTCCCAACACCCCACTTCATTGCTATGATTTCTCCTCTTGTGCTATTTGGGTGCAAGTTTTCGGTCTTCCTCTGGAATACTGCACAGAACCACTAATTAGGAAAGCAGTTATGACTGTAGGGAAAGTTTTGGAAGTTAGGGCAGATGGACATGATCTTTTTACCATGCGGTCTGGTAGGGCAAGGGTTGAACTTGATTTTCAGCAGCCTCTACAGGTGGGGCGTTTGATTCGAATTAATAACAAAACCTTTTGGCTGGATTTTAGGTATGAGCATCTTGCTCATTACTGCTACGCTTGTGGGAAGCTGGGGCATTATGCCACCTCCTGTACAGCTAGTCCAACTAATATTGATGAGTTACCTGGTGATGATAAACTACCATATGGACATTGGTTGCGTTCTGAAGTGAAGACTAATAGCCCCTATTGGAAACTCTACTATGGTTGGATCGAAAAGGAGGATATAGTAGATGATAGTGTACCTGAAACTCCTCCCCCAGCCGCTCCTTATCTTGCCTTAATGCCGCCGATACCTCCCTCAAAGGTTCCTCCCCTGCAGCAGCCCTTGGCTACTTCTAGTCAAGTTTCTTATAACCCTCCAGCCTCTCCAGTGACTGCAATTTCTCCTCAGCGTAGCCGCCCTCACACAGCTATGATATCTGCATCAGCAAAGCAGAAAGGGGTTCATTTTGAACAGACCAAAAAGATTAAAAGTTCTCGTCACACTACTAAATCAGGACCTGTCAAGAAGATCAAGAGATATAATCCATATGACATGCGAAATGTAATGCCAGAAAATATTGATGACTCTTTACTAACGGATGCTCCTATTGAGGAAGCAATGGGTGATCTGAATTGGGCATGGGTGGCTGGCCCTCAATAGCCCCCTCGTTACAAATGAAAATGATTAGCTGGAATTGTCAGGGTTTGGGCTCTACCCTGACAATTCAAGCTCTTCGGGCCCTGGTGGTTAAGGAAAAACCAGATCTCCTTTTTTTGATGAAAACTAAAAATGGTGAAGCAGTGCTTTCTCGGCTGCAAGGTAGATTGTGTTTTTTGAATCTTCGTGTATATAATCCCGTTGGTTCGGCAGGAGGTTTAGCTATTTTTTGGAATGCTTCAGTCTCTCTGTCTTTTGTTACTTCTTCAGCCGATTATTTTGATATGCTTTGTACGGATGTAGCTTCCACCAACATCTTCCGCCTTACTTGTATTCATGCCCCTACTGTCGCTCGCTTAAGACGTGAGGTTTGGCAGGATCTAATCACAATCAGCCATGTCAATACTCTTCCTTGGGTCTGTATTGGTGACTTTAATGAAATTCTATTTCATTGGGAAAAGCAAGGAGGCAGACCAGCAGATTTTAATCGGTTAGCTTCGTTCTGATCTGTTTTAAATGACTGTTCTTTAATGTCTATTGAAGCAAAGGGGTGTAAGTTTACGTGGATTAATAATTGTCAAGGGGAGGATTTAATTAAGGAATGTCTTGATCGTGCTACTTGCTCCCTGGATTGGAGAATCTTGTTTCCTCAGGTTGAGGTTCAGGCTTTACTTGCTGTTGGTTCAGATCATAGCCCTCTTATTTTGAATACTCTACCAGTTTGTGGATCTACACAACATTACTTTATGTATGAATTTTATTGGGACCAGGATGTAGAATACCGGGAAGTTATTAATTCTTCTTGGAATGCTGTTCGTTCAAGGCCAGTCTCTCTACACACTAAGATTCGAGCTGTCTCGGCTTCTTTACAGTCGTGGAGTCGCTCTAAATTTTCGAATAATCAACTCAGGGTTAATGCTCTGCAATTACAACTACAAAATCTTACTAATCAACAGCAAGGTTTTTATGATCTTGCCGAGGCAACTAACTTGAAGAAAGAATTGCAGATAGTGTGGAGTCGGGAAGAACAGTATTGGGCTATTCGTTCCAAGCTTAATTGGCTTAAATGGGGGTGATAAGAATACCCGGTTTTTTCATGCTACAACAATTCAGCGCCATCAACGGAATCGCATTACTATGCTAAAGGACGATGATGATAATTGGGTGAGGGAACCTACACGACTAAAGGAGATGGCAACCGGGTACTTTTCATGTCTCTATCGTTCTGCTGGTAGGCGTGACTATGTGCCAATACTCGATCAGTGTACTCCTTTAGTTACTCATGACATGAATACTAGTTTAACTGCGTCCCTTACTTTTGAAGAGGTACAGCAGGCTACTTTTCAACTAGGAGCATCCAAGGCTCCAGGCCCCGATGGACTCAATGGCTTATTCTATCAGACGCACTGGGATATTATCAAATCTAATTTCTTTGCAGCAATCAGTAACTTTTTTACTACTAGTGTTATGCCCACAGATCTGAACAAGACTCTGATTGCTTTGATTCCAAAAGTTCCTCATCCAAAAAGTCTGGAGCGATATCGCCCAATCAGTTTGTGTAATTATGCTTATAAGGTAATTTCTAAAGTTATTGCCAATCGGTTAAAACCTCTACTACTGACCCTTATCTCTGAGGAACAGTCTGCATTTGTCGGGGGGGGGGGGTAGGTAGATTCAGGACAACATTCTACTTGTCTAGGAAGTTTTACACCAGCTACGAGTGAAGAAAGGAAGGAGTACCTATAAAGTAGTCTTGAAAGTAGATATGAGAAAAGTGCATGACAGGGTGGAATGGGATTTTCTTCAGGATTATCTTCTTAGATTGGGCTTCCACTCTTTATGGGTTGGGTGGATTATGCAATGTATCTCAACTCAATCATCCTATGTTAAACTGAATGGACAGCATCTTCGCTATTTCCACCCCACCAGAGGTCTTAGACAGGGTGATCCTCTCTCCCCCTATCTTTTTATTCTATTGGAAAACCTTTTATCTACCCTTATTAAGAAAGCTGTTGAAATGGAACACCTTAAGGGACTTAAACTAAAAAGGTGGTGCCCTACTTTATCGCACTTTGTTTTTGCGATGATGCCATTTTCTTTCTTGATGGTACTGTAAATGAATGTCGAATCTTTCGAATATTTTACAACGGTATTGTTTAGCAACGGGGCAAGAAATAAATCGAAATAAATCGCATCTACTTTGGAAAAGACTGCCCGGTTCTTTTGCAACAGAATTTGGCTTCTGAGTTGTGTGTTCCTATTCTGACTAAATCTGGGAGATATCTAGGAATACCATCTAATTGGGGACGGTCAAAGAAGGACATGTTCTCGTGGTTAATGTGAAGGGTTCATTCAAAACTAGAAAGTTGGAAATCTAATCTAATTTCAAAGGGTGGGAAGGAGATTCTTCTAAAAAATGTTATCCAGGCTATCCCTCAATACGCCATGTCTATTTTCAAGATTCATGTGTCTATTTGCAGATCTATAGAGAAAAGTATAGCCAGATTTTGGTGGCAGAATAACATCAATAAAACAGGAATTCATTGGCGACAGTGGGATGTTTTGAAGACAAGCAAAGCTGCTGGTGGTTTAGGTTTTAGAGACCTTCAGACTTTTGATAAAGCAATGTTATCAAAGCAGGTTTGGCGTTTGTCCAGTCAACCTTTATCTCTCTGCAGTAAGGTTTTTAAGGGTCTCTATTTCCATTCTAGGACTATTTTTAATGCAGATAGAGGCTCTCGACCCTCATGGGGCTGGCAAAGTCTTCTGCTTGGTCGGGATGCCATCCTACCCAACTTACGTTGGTCTGTAGGTGACGGGAAATCAATTAGAATTCGTGGTGATAAATGGCTCCCATTTGGTATCCTAGGTGGCCCTTCAGCTCGTGAAGAACCTGTTTGGGTGGCTGATCTTATTGACTCGTCCACCAATTCCTGGAATGTCAATCTACTACATAGGTTCTTTGACATTCAGGTAATTGAACAGATTACTGCTATCCCTTTGCGACCAAATTCCGCCACAAATCAGCTTGTTTGGACCACTACCAAAGATGGCTCTTTTACAGTTAAATCTGCTTATTACACTTTAAATGCAACTACACAACATCAGATTATAGGTACGACTTCTTCTTATCAGCACCCAGATTGGTTATGGAAAAAAAATCTAGAAGATGCACTCTCCCCCAAAGATTAGAGTGTTTTTATGGTCGCTTTGTCAGAATGCTTTAGCTACACGGTTCAATCTATATCAGCGACATATAATTGATAACCCCTGATGTCTTCTCTGTGATCGGAATCACCCAGAAACTCTAGAGCATTTGTTCCTATTATGTCCATGGACTACAAATGTCTGGTCGCATCCTAGCTTAAATATCAAGATTTCACCTATGCAGATTTCTAGAATAGATGACTAGATTGTACAGCAAGTTCAGGGTCGAAATTCCTTACCTGCCTTGGCGACTCTGGCCTTTGTTTTATGGCAGATTTGGCGCGCTCGAAACGGGTACATCTTCCAGCGTGAGAAGCTTCGACCATCTCAAGTAATAGAGAATGCTTTGGCTAGCACTCACGTGGCTCACCTTACAGCATCCTCTATGACCAGTAAAGGCCGCTCGCTTCAGTGCAGGGGATCTCTTTGGCAGCCTCTCGATCCAAGCAAATTGAAAATAAATGTAGACGGATCGCACAGATTAGAATCCACAGAAGGAACTATGGCATGTGTATGTAGGGATCATCAAGGCCGACTTACCGATGGTTTTTCGAAGCATTTTCCTGCAACTTCTGCACTTCAAGCCGAGATCCAAGCAGTATCCTTAACTCTACAACATTTGCAACGTTGTGGATTAACAGCAGCCCCGATCCTTCTAGAATCAGATAGCCGCCTTGTGGTTGACATACTCCATCGCCGCTGCAAGCCGCCATGGGAGGATCGGCCTCTTTTCCTCGAAGCCGCCTCCTTGCTTTCACTTTTCCCTAATCTGTCGCTAGGGCACTGTCGCAGGGAAGCGAATGCCGCTGCGGATTGGGCCGCCAAAGCCCACGACCGCTCTTCTCTTTTTCAGAATTGGGCTGTGTTTCCCCCGTTTCACTTAGTTGATCTCATCTGCGCGGACGCTTTAGCTGTTGGTTGTACTGGATTTGATTCTCCTATATAGTTTATCGTTTCTGACCAAAAAAAAAAACTACTTAGTTCAAAATCGACATAACATTGAACTAGTGCCCTAAATCAGAAAATCACTCCAATTAGATGAATGTTCGGCTCGAATACCCACCTAACATTGAGATTCGTAGTTGATTTGGCTAGTCTGGGTATTTGGATTGTATACATACAAGAATCTCTCTTTTCTTCCTTTCCTCTTTCACTTCTTCATTGACGCTTCTTTACTTTGTTTTTGTCACCGAATCCTCTATTCTCTTTCTTTTATGGTCGCTTGCACTAGGTTTAATGGGCATGTTAACACATAATTTATATGAAAATGAATGAAAACTTGGTGAGGAGCAAAGATTGTTTGCAGGGTTTTAGCGTGAGTTCTTCTTTATTGTGAGTCGTGTAAGCTATTTTGAGAGATCGGTTTGGTGTTAGTTGATTCATTATTGGAGATGTTTGATGCATTTCAAAAGATATCTTACATACTTTCATTTAAATCAAGCGGATTTTTCTCAATTTTTTTTTTGTACCACGTACAAGGACGTGAATTCAGCAGTACACGGGTTTGGCTAATTTGGGTTTAAATGGAGACTTGCGAGAACACTCAGACTTGTGAATTTAGAGAATGATTTCGTGAGTTTTGTGATATGTTATTGGATGTTTTCTTCTGTTGGTGCAGTTGTATGGAATTCTTGCTTTATTTCTGCTGAGATCTTCAGGTTGAGATTGAAAGCCATGAACATAGCTTTGAGAAATCAGACTAGGTAATCTTGTGCACACTAGCTGTTTGACAAAATGCCCAAACCAAGTTTCAGTCTTAAAATGGTTGATTTGAGCTTGACTAATATGATCTTCATGTCTTGGGTTGGTCCATGTTCATGCAAATCAATCAATCATAATTCAAAAATATAAAATATAAAATATAAAACAAAATAATAACAAAAAAATTGTTTAATGAATTAAAATTTCATTTTCCATTTTTCCTGATTCAGCGAAATTTAACAGATTATAAATTTTTTATAAATAATCCAAAATATTTGAATTACAAAATTTCATACATAAAATTCGCACATAGCTTGTGAGGGATTATGTCTTATGGCTTTATAATAAGGCCATGTATATTTTTTTCAAAAATACTTTATTTTGAAAAAAAAATCCTTTATTTGTTGTTTTCGTTTTTAGGATGATAAGCCTTAGTGATGAACACTTAGCGACTTGAAGATTATTAGGACTTATAATTGATAACAAAAAATGTTTGATCACTTAGATGAACACACCAATCAAATTAGAGGTACCAAAAGAATACTAATTAAATGATTAGCATAATCAACCTAATCTTAGAAAATCTCTACTTACATAGAAAACAAGTCTAAACTCCTGTCTCATGTTTGGTTTCTAACCAATTCCAAAAACCTAATGGTGACTCCTAGAATCCTAAGGTAAATCAAGACTAAAAATGAAACCAATGTTAGTATGGTATGAACTTGGGAGAGTTTTGAAGACTATTAGCCCACCTTTAGGCAATAACCCTAAACTCTTCTTCTTCCCATTTCATCTTAGAAAGAAACCCGGAAAGGTGGATATAGGTGTATAAGGTATATTTGCCCAATTGAGTGGCACGGGTAAACCAATTGGCCTATATTATCGAAATTTGCCACTACATTCTGGTTTACCAGATTGTCGATTCCATTTTAACAGTTCTAATTAACAATATTTTGATTAGTTCCATGGTTTAGATGAACCATTTTTTAAATTTATTATTAGCACTATTTTGATCTTTGTTAGAAACACTCTGGCCTTTGCAATAATCTAATAGTGGGTGAGTAATATGCTCGTTATTGACATCGTTAAATTGACTCGATGAATTTGGAGCGTACTCATGAACCACGGGTCATTAACTATATGGCATTTTGCTACTCCTCGACCAACCTCTTGATAATTGACACCATGTGAGGGTTTGGCACTATCAATCTCATTTGCTGCCCTATGGGCGCCTTGGAATATCAGCATTTCCTCCTTGATTTTCCTTTGCCGTTTCATGAGATTGAGGTTTTAGAGTAAAACCCTTGTTACGATTCGGTAGCAACGAGTTGTAATCCACAATATTCTTAGTTCCTTATTACTACTTGTTAAGTGTAAACTAGTGTTGTCAAGTGAAGGCACAAGTGAACATCTTCACACATCAACACCATGAAAAGATATCCACCATTTAGTTTAATTTTATACAAAAGGAGGACCTTACAATATCTTATTCATAGCCAAACATCAAATTGGTACAAACTAATGCATGCACAAATATCCCTAGGAAATTTTAGGAGTTCCATTCATAACAATCTTTCAGATAAAGACACGGACCAGTAGTTCGTACATACCACATACACAATCTACCACATTGATGGACATCTCTTTTCTGATAATATATATCAAAATAATGAAATTGACCAGGCCATTGCATTTCGCAAGAGAAGAGTTTGGTACCCATTACATTGCTCCAAAAACGAAATTGCCACATGCCATTGGGAGGGATCTGTTGAACGCCACGATCATCGTCCTCGGATTTGCAATGAACAGTGAGAGTTACTCCTTCGGGTAAGCTATTGAAGATTTGCACATGCACTATCTTAGATACGTAAAATATATTTCCGGAGCAAGCTTGTAGAAGGGCGGGAATGATCACGAATGCCCCAAGAAGTCTAATGGACAAGTTCATATTTGTAACTTTTGTTTTCAGAAGTCTAATGGACGAGTTCATATTTGTAACTTTTGTTTTCTTTGGAAATATGAAAGGCATGGTGGATCAATCAATTTAAGGAGGAATAAGGTGGCTTCATTTGGTAATATGAGATTGTGCTATTTCCACCTATCAAATGACAAAATCCATCAAATTACCAAAGAGATCAAATTGCCTTAATCATTTGATTGCAATTTAGTTTTTATGAAATTATGTAGGATTTTATTACCAAAAAGATAAAATTACCATGTATATATTGTTAACTTTTACTTCCATAAAAATCAATTTTTTTACAAGAAACTTAGTTCTTTTCTACATTGTGTATTCCTAGATATTACTATAACTCTTACATGCTTTGTCTAAAAATATCTTGCCAATAGTAAGGAAAAAAGATAAAAACTTTAGCATATTTAGTAAATTGAATTGATATATATTTTAGACTAAAGAAACTAAAAAATAAAAAAAGTTCACCTAGAAAGTGAGCTTTGAGATAAGAGAAACAAATAATAGATAAGTTATTATAAGTGCAATGATGAAAAAGAGACTTTTAGGTTTCTTAATATATTAAAGAATTTATCTTTTTTTCCTTAGTATTGGTGAGGTACTTTTACACAGTTATGTAAAACATTAGAGGAATATCTAAGAATACACTAAAAAGTTCTTTAATAAACTAAAAACCAAAATAAAATAAAATGGATATTCTTAATTATGACAATTATATCCTATAAACAATTAGGAAAAAAAAAAGGAAAAAAAAAGAAGGAATGCGGCCATCACTTTGTAATTAGATAATTGGGGCCTATTTGGTATTTTTCAGTGTAAATGGGGTGAATTTGGTCATACATGGAGTGAAAATATTGCTGGCCGAACATGTACGAGGAGTATCTCTTACCTATTCAAGCATTGAGATGAAAAATGTGAATGGCACTTAATATAGCAATATAGTGTATGGAGAGAAAGTCTTTTAAAATCTATATCTACATATATTTATACTTGGAATATTTAGTGAATCTTGATGTCCCTAATGCATATTCATTGGTAAATTCCAAATGAAGTCTCTTACATTTCTCATTTAGCGCTTGAATAGCTAGTGTATACTCATCATACATATTTTAATCATCTTACCAAATGAAGCATATTAATCCTCTCTAAGTAAATTAGACGTCTAAATTTTAATAGGATATTGAACATAAATTTGACAAATGGCAGATTTGAGTAAGGGATATCAATTTGGAATTTTTTGTGAGAAGAATTCCGAATAAATATGTTGTGGGGCACCATTTTGACATTTAACCCTTCCTAAAAAGATATCATTATTATACTTGATCGAAGTCCTCTTTAGAACTAACTACCAAACTAAACTTACGTTGTAATCATGTTTGATTTCCAAGGCTAATAGTTTAAGAGTCGAGATTTGTTTTGCTTGTAGTGAAGCAATTTGGTCCCACCCCACATATTGTGTTCATTTAACTTAATTGTCACTTTTCATCGACCGGAGCTATAAGAACGACTTTTATGAAACCGGCACAGATGAAAATTGCACAACTGGAATGTAATTCATGTCTCAATGATCTTTCTTTCTTTTTCGCTCAAATAAGTCTCCATGTAAGTTCTTGATTTATATACACACACAAATACCACCCATCCTATTGGAGTAACAAATCAAAAGGAAAACAATCAAAATGGTTGCAGTACAAAATCTTCTACAAATTTGCATTAAGATAACACATCAAGCAGAGTGTCAATGAGGTGGTGAAAATTAAAGATAAAAAATAATATTTTATCTATATGGACATATAATAAAAGACAAATCTGAACTTATCTCCAAATGATTAACTCACCGATACTCTACTTGATGTGTTATCTTCATATTGATTCGTAGATGATTCTATACTATAACCATTTTGACTTTTTCCCTTTTGATTTGTTAGTTCAATACATCTAACAAGCAATGGCCTCATCATCTTTTTTCACCTCCTGAAGCTGTTCTCATGTCATCGCTCTTTATCTTTTCTTTATACCTTATTTCATTGCAAATTTCAAAGATTATGGAATCTCCACGGTTCTATCGACCTGTACACTAAATTGATGGAGATTTCTTTGCTTTTGTTCCTCTCGATCGAATTGGCCATGAAAAAGGCCAATGCCATTTACTTCTTTCGCTCAAGTTCGCTAATTCTTTTTATAAATAATGAACCACTAGTAATAATGGTTATCATCTTTTCTTGAGTTAAGTTACACATATTTTTGCATGATCAATTCTTAATTGAGTTAGGGCACATTTGATAACTATTTTGTTCCGAGAAATAATTTTTTATCAAAAATAATTTCTTCTAATTTTATTCTTGGGAACAATTTCTAAGCAAAAGAATGTGCTTAGTAACTATCCAAAATTTTCATTCTCGAGATAGAAATGTATTTGGTAAGATTCTTAAATTTTTTTTTTTTCTTTTAATTTTTTTAATAATTTTATTATATTTTTCTTGTTTTTCTCTTCTTTTTTTTTTTTTTTTTTTTTTCTTCTCTTCTTCCTCCTTCTTCTTTGTAGTTGATGGTTAGCCATAGCAGTGGCCGGCGATCGGCTAGGCGAGGTCTGGCCTTGCCAAATTTGGGCGAGGCCAAGCCTCCCCCAAGCAATGCGAGGTTAGTCTCGCCCTAGCTGAGCGAGGCCAAGTTTCGTCGGGGGCCGACAACACTCCAGCGAGGTCGCTGGCTCTTGTTTGGTAGGTTGCCGGCCATAGCCAAGGCCGGCGATCGGCCAAAGGGAAGAAGAAGAAAGGGGAAGAGAAAAAGATAAAAGACAAGAAAATAGAAGAAAAGAAAAAAAAATAGAAACTATTCTAGAAATTGTTCCCGAGATCAATAAACTACTTTTTTCTACTTCTTGATTCTGTTTCAAATCTATTTCCGGAAACAAAAAAATTATCAAATGGATTTCTATTCTTTTTTTTCGTTTTGGGGAATAAAAGAACATATATAGTTGATCCCGAGAAGGTTACCAAACAAGGTCTTAGCTACTGATTTTTATCTTTTATTTTTTTTAAAGATTTATCAACTTTTTTTTTTTTTTATCTTATCTTAAACGACAACACACTTGTCTTGCAATATACCACCTTTAATTTACCTTTTTCACCAGAGGATTACATTTACCAACTAATATATCAAATTGCAAACCTGTGTGACTTACCAACTTTTTTCTTAACTTTACGAACTTTTTCTATAAAATTCCTCCGTTTATTTGTATAATTTGACGATTGTTAAATTTACCAACCATTTTCAAAATTATCAAACTCAAGTACAGGAATTGACATGCCCAGAGAGCAGGATGATGGTGGGGAATTACTATCCGTACTATCCCTAGCCCGATTTGACGGTCGGCTTAGCGTCCCACACGGACCCGAGAGTGATCGCAATGCTCTTGTAGGACCAACTCCCAGGTTTGCAAGTGAAGCACAAGGGATGTGTGGTTGGATGCACCGCCCCAATCTTAGTGCTCTAGTTGTGAACATTGATGACGACATCCTTCAAGTAAACTTTTGTTAAGTACTAGGAGCATTTCCAAAGCACCTGAACCTGTTCAAAAGTAACATTATACAATAAAATAGAGATCTGATTTACGTGATTTCAATCTTCATAGATCATGTCCAACAACGAGTATAAAAGCACAGAGCATACGGCGTTGGCCAACCCTAATCGAGAGCCAAATGTGTCTATTGTAGTTTTCTACGACTTGAGCAATTTGGATATCCAGCTCAAACTATTGCCAAAGCTTGTATCCTTAGATAAACCTGCAGCTTTTTGGCAATTCATTGTGGGCGCATACTTGAGGGCATTCTTTGTTGTAAAAAGTATTAAAATACATAAAATAATAATAATTATTGAAACTACATTATAAAAGATTAGAAAATAAAAAGAAATGTCTGAGACGTGTAGACACTGTCCTTAAGGATAATTCCACCCCTTGGAGTAAGTAACTCGGTGTGTAAGGCTTCAACGGCTATCCTCCCAAGATACAACAGACCTTCCTCTATACTCTGCACTAAATATTAGAATGAAACATAACAACTTTTGTGTATAACCCAGCAAAAAGAAAAGGAAAAATGCGAGAACATATTGTATCTACTAAGATTGTGGTTTGGAGTTTAATTTATATTTAAACAAGGAAAAGAGAGACCCATTAGGAGATCATCATAAATCAATTGATAATTAAAAAGACGACCATTATAAAATAATGAAGAGTTTATGAAGTAATAAATCAAAAGTTATAAAGCCGTTAGACGACCGTTATACAACTATTAGAAAGCCGTTATATGACCGTTGAAAATGTCATTACAAAAATGATGACTTTCATGACAATCATAATTTCTAATAAATATTTCAAAACTACTGAAATATCCAACATTCTTTACTACTGAGTTGGATGAAAGTCTGGTCGATTACTTGAGGGCATGATTCAGAGGTGCATGGAGCAGAAAAGATGATACGGGCATAAGATTGCTTCTTTGTAGGACTGGAGGAAATACTGGATTCTTCCCCTATATAATACCGATCATTGAGAGGTAGAGTATCTATGTCCTATTATATTTTGTTTCTTGTCAAAATCAGAACTTATTTCAAATATAGCTTTCTTGAATGTACTCTAAAAAAAATCACGTTCTCTATCATGTAGGGAACATAATAATACAGCGCCTTTTCTGCTTCTATAACCCTAGCCTTCCTTCACATATAATATTCTTTTAGAAATTATATATTTATCACTATCAAATAAGTCTTATCTCTTCTCTTATAACAAATACTATATTATTAGTGTTACCAACAATTTTTTTTTTTTTTTAAAAAAATGCATACAGACAAGCCACAAAAAGCGCTAATTGAGTGGCTAGATTAGATATAAAATAGAGGAGTTAAATGGGCAAGTTCAAATGAATATAAATCTCAAGAAAGAAAAGGAAAAAAAATTGAAAATATACATGAGATTTCACCTACATACCATTCACTAGTTACAGCTAGGGAGGGGCAAGCAAAGCTTCTCCTTTATTTATCTTTGGGAAAATTCCAAATGAGACCTCAAAGTGTCTTCATTTTTTCAAATAAAAACTTGAAGTAGACCCTCTTTCAAATGAATGTCTAAAATGGTCATATAAGTATCAAAGAAGGGATTGAAATGGTTAGGATTGTTTCAAATAAGGGTTTAGCCTCACCTGCTTGTTAGTTGGCAAAAAATTCCTACCGATTAAGGATATTTTTGTTAACACAATATAAAATAAATTAAAATTAAATTAGATTAAAATTAAAAAGAAAAATTTTTAAAAAAAGAGAAAAATACAAGCGGGAGAGAAGTGGGAGGGCTCCCTCCTCCCTATGGTCGTCACCCCATCGCCAATGGGGGTCATCGGCACCTCAACAAGTGGGGCAACAACGATAGCTGGCGAGGTCATCGGCTCCTCAACAAGGGCCGGCAATCCTCATCAACCAAATGCAAGGGTCTCCATCCCTCCTATGTGTGTTCCTTTTTTCTTTTTTAATTTTTTTTAGTTTTTTTGTAAAGAAAAAATAGAAAAAAGAAAGAAAAAAGGAAAAATTAAAAAACTCAAAACACAAAATTGCCCTTCATCAAAAGTAAGTTCAAGCCTTATTTGAGACTAATATAGCCACTTTAAGTCTTTATTTATAATAATATTCAATTCATGCTCTTATTTGAGAAAATAAGAACAATTTCGACTCTTATTTGAAATAATATCCACTTCAGACTTTATTTGATAAAATAAGAATACTTTGGCCTTTATTTGGAATTTTCTCTTTATTTTTTCTTTTTACATAAAAACTTATCTTAATTACTATTTCATTGAGAATCTTCTCGGAGAAAGTATCTTTCATTGAAGGTTGAATCTTCCACTTTTTTTTTTTTTTTTTTTGGTTTTGTATAGAAGGTCCTGTGTCCTTTCAAAAGGAAACGACTAATTCTACTCTAATGGCGATAACAATAAATAAAGATAAATTCAATAGCCTTGTAGAAAATTGCAGGATAAATGATGACTAAAGTAAATGTAAAAAGCAGCAAATAACAAGTGTATTGCATTCTCTGTCAAAATTTTCGGTCCTTTTACAGTCACTTCTCTTCGGCTATTTATGGCCAGATAAGGACAATAGCTCTCTCGACATTTCAAATAATCTCCCGAATTCTCGGTTCGCTTTCAATAATTGTACTATCTCATCCACGAGGCAGATGATATTGAGTGCTTCGGTAACTGGCTCTTTCCTATCTTCTTTTTTCCGAATAATTGTTGATGCCGAGTCGTCGGTGACTATGACCGTTGCGATTATGGCCTTATCCGGATTTCCTTTGATAGACACGTCTTCTGGAAGCCTAGGGGTCCATTCGGATCCTGATAGCCCATGAGGACAAGTTCTAGTGTCAACAATTACTTTATCAGATTAATGATTAGATAAGAACCATTTCTTACTTAACCTGACCATATATAAGAAGACCTTCGATAAATTAGATGTTGTTTAAAGCAAATTATTAGTATATTATTTAGCTTTAGGTGTCTTAAAAGATGAAACTTCATAAAATAAACTTAAATTGCACTGCTATATAAAGATATATCAATTTTCTCTTTAGTATATATCCTGTCGGTCCTAAACAAAAACACTTATCACTATTTCTACTTATATATGTTTTGTGACGCGGTGTTTTTCTCCATCATGTAATAATGGCGAACATTATTGAAACCTTTACAACCCCCACTCTATTAAAATTTCAACTCCGCTTCATGTTTTATCCATAAATAGCTTATTTGTCAAAATCCACCGATTGAATCATAACATCATGACCTTTAGTTTCAATCGCCCAATTAAAACATTGTTGGGAAAATTTTTATTTTTAGGTTCCAATGAATTTGCAAGCTTTTCCGACCATCAAAAATCATACTGATCAAATTTCACATGAGAGATAAATAAAGGCCAAAATTTTGTACCAATTGTAAAATGGGAGGAGTCTAATCTCAGAATTGGATTGCACATAACTCCTTATAGGATATTCTTAACTCTCAAAACTTTTAAACACATCTTGTTATTTTTGCACGTGTCCAACCATAGACTTTTTGCCTCTTATCTAATACTTCATTTGTAACAACCCAACTTGACAAGAATATGAAGTGATCACTAGGCCAAAGAACTTAAATAAGGAGCAACTCCCGACAAGTTTTTAAGATGGAGAAGGGTTACGTACTGCATAGAAGGAGAAAGTTCCTAAAATATATAATTAACTCACAAGGTGCACATTTTGACATAATGGTAATATTTAGTATTGAAATTTCAATATTAAGTATGATCATGTGAGAGCACTATCAAGATATATGACCTTTTGAGAAAGTGCCAACTCAAATGCCTAAGAACTTAAATTGTGAAGCTCGATATGAGATGGGTTAAAACAAACAATTCCTCAAATGAGTTAATGCACGATGCCACAAGTTTGATTTCAAGGAGTTCAACCATTAAAATCAAAAGCAATGTCGGATTGTTTCATGACAAAAGGAGTTGACTGTGAAACCAAAAAATTACCTAAGATTGGAATTTTATAAAACTTTTATAAAACCTAATTGTCTTGGATAACCAATAAAATTGTGCCACACCAACATTCTTGCATTAGTATTTTGTATCACATACAAACATAGTTTAGGTGTATAATGGTCATGGCACACAAATATTAGAACTTTATTTATTTTGCAAAAAATGTGATATTTCTTGAAAATGTTTTTCAAGAAGTTATTTTTCAAGAAAACAACAATTTTTTTTTTTTGCTTAACTGAAACCCAAAAATAAATAAAAAAACATTTTTTACCATTTGGTATGAAAAATATGATTTGATTTTCTTAGGTAAAACTACCAAAAATTTTGAGTTATTAATATTTTTTTTTTTTTTCTTTCTCCTTCTTCCTTCACCAATTGTTGGTCATCGATCACGGTGAGGGATGAGCTTGCTAATCTTGAGCAAAGGCTCCATGTGATGCAGCCCGCATTGAAGACCAACTCTCTCGACCAAGAAGATCGGCCCGCATTCAAGCTCGACGAAACCGAGAAGCCATAACGTCTTGAGTCCATTCCAGAAGCTTGAAAGATGCCTTGGGAGCTCGCGTGATGCTTTCACTAGCTTATAGTTTCCATGATCTTTACTATTTCCCCTATTTTCAATGCTCTTTACTATTTCTCCAATTTTCAATGCTCTGTTTTTATTTCTCCTAGTTTCAACACTCTGTTTTTATTTCTTTGATGATATAAGCCATCCAATCCCTTGTAGAGGACATATGACTTTTGATAAATGAAAAAACGTTTGCTTTGAAGCAAGTATCGTTAACATCCCTTTGAAAACCTAGAAGAGTTTTCACTCTGTCTTTGAAGAGTCGAAGCTTTTGAAATCTGCATCCTTGAAGAGTTACGGTCATCCATCTAGAAGAATCGGTGCCCCCTCAACTTCCTTGGAGGCCTAGAAGAGCAACCAACGGAGTCTCTGTCTTTTCCTGTTCTGTTCGTTACTTCCAACCCAATTTCGACTATCCTACAGTGCTTATTTCAGAAAATCCAAAACAGAGAAATTGTAGATCCAGAAGTCTTTGTTCATTTGGCTTTGGAATCAGGTTGATCCAATCTGTATCGACAAAGATACGACTGTTCTCCTGAGCTCGTGCAGTGCTGAAATTCCTGTTTGTCCTGTTTCCGTGTGCGAGTCACTCTCCCAATCCTATTGTTTGAGAAAGCCTCCCCTAGGCTTGCATCATTTTGTATCAGAGCTTTGGAGGAGAGGACAATGCCTCCAAGACAAGCTAGGCGCCGTGGTGGCAGCACTGTTCCCCTCAATGAATTGCACACACTCGCTGAGAATATGCAACAACAAATTGATGAATTGACGCAAGAAGTTCAGTGTTTGAGGGCTGAAACAAATAATTCTCCACCCCGTTCCGGGACTGAAGATTCCTATGGTGACTCTTCCTCTTCGGAGAGTGTTCAATCTATTCACAGTCGAAGGCATGTTCGACATCGTTTACAACATATTCGTGAGCCAGATTGGGAAAAGGAAGTCAAGAAAGATGTTCCAGAATTTACAGGTAATGAGTCTCCTAATGAAATTGTTGATTGGCTAACACTTGTGAATGAGGTGTTTGAGCATCGAAATGTTCCGGAGAATCGTCGCGTTGGGATCATTACTATGCGATTCCGAGGCAAGGCGATTGCTTGGTGGAGATGTGAAAAACAAACTCGCCAAGCCGTTGGCAAAGCACCAGTCACTTCGTGGAGAAAGATGGAGGGCAAGATTCAAAAATATTTTCTTCCCAAAGGATATAAGAGAGAGCTCTACCAACAGTACCAAAATCTAAAACAAGGTACGCGAACGGTGGACCAATACACCAATGAATTCAATGAGTTGGTGATTCATAACAATATCCAAGATCCGGAGGAGGTGCTTGTGAACAAATACTTGAACGGTCTTCAATTTTACATTCAAGACGCCTTGGAAGTCCTCGACATTTGGGACTTAGGAGATGCACACCAACGAGCACTCAAAATGGAGCGCTTTCGTTCTCGGAGACAGCAATCAACTACCACGGCGAGTCGAGCCACTAAGAGCACCACTAGCACTGCTAAAGTTGCTGAGGCTACAATGCAATTTGCTAGTAAGTCTTCTACTCAACCCCATGTTTCGAAGCAACCTGCTACATCCGAAATACGTTGCTATTCTTGCGGGGAGTTGGGTCATCGTGCTAGCAATTGTCGAATCAATAAGAATCGACTAGCCGGTAAAGCCTTCTTGGTGGATAATGATTCTGACGAGAATGCTGAGGATCCACTTGAAGAGGAGTTGAACAATGATGAAGAAGCTGCGGATGATGAACAAATAGTGCATGCTGACACCGGCGAACTTCTTATGGTGAGGAAAATTTTTCTTACTCCTCGAGATGACACTGGAGATAGGTGGCTACATACCAATATTTTCCATTATGCTTGCACAATCATGGGAACGGTATGTCAATTAATTATTGACTCTGGTTGTTGTGAGAATATAATTTCTGAAGTAGCGGCAAACAAGCTCAAGTTGGAATTAAAAACGCACCCTACGCCTTATAAAATGTCGTGGTTGAAGAAAGGTGCTGTGGTAATTGTTTCGAAACGATGCCTTGTTAATTTGTCCATTGGCTTTGTTTATAATGACAAGATATGGTGTGATGTTCTACCGATGGATGCTAGTCACATTATTCTTGGTCGACCATGGCAATTCGATAGGAGGACTACACATGACGGTTATCGAAATACATATTCTTTTGAAATTGGAGGCAAGAAAATTACGTTGGCACCTAGTAGGGAACCTTTGAAAACTCCTGTAGTTGAGAATTCCTTCTCCCCTACGTTGCTTACAATGAAGGATATGAAGGATGCTTTGAAAGGAGTTCGTATCTTGTATATTTTGCTCAATAAAACAGGTGAGAAGAATGAAGTTGCCTCTGTTGTACCTCATTGAGTTAAACCTCTTTTGGAAGAGTTCAAGGATGTCTTCTCGATGGACTTACCCAATGGTCTCCCTCCTATAAGAGATATTCAGCATCAAATTGACTTGTTGCCCGAAGCCTCTTTGCCGAATCTCGCTCGTTATCGGATGAGTCCGACCGAACATGAGGAATTGCATCGACAAGTTATGGAGCTATTGAATAAGGGTTTTATAAGGGAGAGCCTCAGTCTGTGTGCCGTTCCAGCTCTTTTAGTGCCTAAGAAAAATGGTACTTGGAGGATGTGTGTCGACAGTAGAGCAATCAACAAGATCAACATCAAGTATCGATTTCCTATTCCTCGCCTTGATGATCTCTTAGATCAACTTTCTGGTGCAAATATATTCTCGAAGTTGGATTTGAAGAGTGGATATCATCAAATTAGAATCAAACCCGGAGATGAATGGAAGACAGCATTCAAAACGAAAGATGGGCTATATGAATGGCTAGTCATGCCATTCGGATTGTCGAATGCACCATCGACATTCATGAGGTTTATGACTCAGGTGTTGAAGCCTTTTCTGGGAAGGTTTGTTGTTGTTTATTTTGATGATATCTTGATTTTTAGCAAGTCTATTTATGAACACTTGTAGCATCTTCAAGAAGTATTATGTGTGTTGAGGCAGGAACAATTGTATGCGGCTCTCGACAAGTGCTATTTTATGGTACCACGAATCCTTTTCTTGGGGTTTCATATTTCGAAGAATGGCATTTCGGTGGATGATTCTAAGATCAAGGTGATTCGAGAATGGCCAACTCCAACAAATGTGCATGAAGTGCGAAGTTTTCATGGCCTCGCTTCGTTCTATTGACGATTTATTGCGCATTTTAGCACCATTGCGGCCCCACTCACTTCTTGCACGAAGAATGGAGTTTTCGAATGGACGAATGCAGCTCAAAAAAGTTTTGAACAGCTCAAAGAAAAATTGAGCATAGCCCCGGTACTTGCATTGCCTAATTTTGATCTTGTTTTTGAAGTGCATTGTGATGCATCCGGTACTGGCATAGGAGGAGTCCTGAGTCAAGGAGTTCAACCCATCGCCTTCCTTAGTGAAAAATTGAATGGTACCAAACTTCGTTACAACACCTATGATCTAGAATTCTACGCATTATTTCGCACACTTGAGTATTGGCGGCCATATCTTATTCATCGAGAATTTATTTTATATACTGATCATGAAGCTTTGAAGTATATTTCCGGACAGTAAAAGCTTAACTCTAGGCGTGCAAAATGGGCT
Organism: Eucalyptus victrix; assembly: GCA_016097545.1. Lineage (NCBI taxonomy): Eukaryota > Viridiplantae > Streptophyta > Magnoliopsida > Myrtales > Myrtaceae > Eucalyptus > Eucalyptus victrix. The sequence goes on along the minus strand of CM027842.1, from coordinate 18,120,215 downwards.
GAATACATCTAGGAGTTCACTTTCATTATTAAGCATAAGGCTAGAGCTCATAATCAAGTTGCTGATGCCCTTAGTCGAAAGAAGAGTTTGCTCTCTACAATGCATTCTACTGTTCTTGGATTTGATTCTTTTCAGGAGTTATATCAAGAAGACCCCTACTTATCCAAGTTCATTCCCAATGCACATGAAAAGAAGCTTGCTGATTTTACTGTATGTGATGGTTTTCTTTTCAAAGGAAACCGTTTATGTGTGCCGGATTGTTCTCTTCGACAGCGGGTGATTGATGAAGTTCACCATGAAGGACATTTTGGGCGCGACAAAACTGTACAACTTGTCTCAGCCAAATACTTTTGGCCTCATTTGAAACGTGATGCACATCGACATGTGATAAGGTGTCGACGTTGCCAAATTGGAAAGGGACAAGCTACAAATGCTGGCCTTTATTTGCCCTTGCCGATTCCACATGCCCCATGGGAGGATATCTCTATGGACTTTGTCCTTGGATTACCATGCACAAACAGAGGTATGGATTCGATCTTTGTTGTTGTCAATCGATTTTCCAAAATGGCACATTTTATTCCATGTCGAAAAACTATGGATGCTTCTCGTATTGCTGACTTATTTTTCAAAGAAGTCTATAAGTTGCATGGCATTCCGAAGACCATTACTTCGGATCGGGATACAAAATTTCTTAGTCATTTTTGGCGACAACTGTGGAAGAATGTCAGTACTAAACTGCAATATAGTAATGTGTTTCATCCCCAAACGAATGGACAAACTGAGGTCGTCAATCGAACACTGGGAAATTTATTAAGGACTTTGATTGATAATAATCCCCGTTCTTGGGAGACGTGGTTGTCACTTGGAGAATTTGCATATAATTGTGCTGAGAACCGTAGCACTGGATATAGTCCATTTATGATTGTATATGGTCGACAACCAAACACTGCTCTTGATCTTGCACCAATTCCTTTTGCTGAGAAGTTGAGCAGCAAAGTCGATGATATTGTTTCTCAAATGAAGACAATTAATGAAGATGTGCGCCAAAGACTAGAGAGCAAAACTTAATCTTATAAAACGGACATTGACAAGCGGCGGCGTGAAGTTATCTTTGAACCTGGAGATTTTTTTTGGGCTTATCTGCCACCAGAACGGCATCCCGTTGGAACTTATAACAAGCTTAGTGATCAAAAGCTTGGACCTCTCGAAGTTCTTGAGCGCATTAATCCTAATGCGTATAGATTAAATCTTCCTTCTCATATGAAGATTCACGAAGTCTTCAATGTTCGACATTTAACACCTTATGTGGGCGATTCTTCTGATGATGATGGCAAGAATTTGAGGACGAATTCTTCTAAAGATGGGGAGGATGATGTAGCCCGCATCGAAGACCAACTCTCTCGACCAAGAAGATCGGCCCGCATTCAAGCTCGACGAAACCGAGAAGCCATAACGTCTTGAGTCCATTCCGGAAGCTTGAAAGATGCCTTGGGAGCTCGCATGACGCTTTTACTAGCTTATAGTTTCCATGATCTTTACTATTTCCCCTATTTTCAATGCTCTTTACTATTTCTCCAATTTTCAATGCTCTGTTTTTATTTCTCCTAGTTTCAACACTTTGTTTTTATTTCTTTGATGATATAAGCCATCCAATCCCTTGTAGAGGACATATGACTTTTGATAAATGAAAAAACGTTTGCTTTGAAGCAAGTATCGTTAACATCCCTTTGAAAACCTCCATGCCACGCCCCGAACCCTGAATGTGTATCCATCCCTCTTTGGTTGATAAAATTTGCGACTTCCCAGGACTAATCGCCGACCCTTTATTTGTTTTATTGCACATGCAGAAGCGGATTATAAATTCCCTGACAATAATCATTTCATGATAGAAAAGCAGGAAAACAAATTCACAAACAAACATGCTTTTATATTCACACTGAGTCATACACAAAAGTCTATAGTCAAAAGACTACAAAAGACTAGCATTTCCAAAAGAAGCAATCTTAACTGACCTACACTTCCGATCACCTCCTCTCAGCTCAAGATCCTCCACTTGACAACCCTAAAAATTTAAGCCCACGATGGGGTGAGATATAATCTCAGCGAGTTGGCACGCTAAACCCCGATTAGGAGGGAAATACGCCTAGAAGCGTCCTAATCACATAATCATACAATCAAGGAGACTTACCTCATCTCAGATCCACCATGCAAGTCAGTACAATTTATAACTTAGATAGCATGAAAACATGAGTAACAAATAAGCTCCAACAAATGGAATGCCACACTCAATTAATCATGCGTTCCTAGTTTTGATCTCGACATATAGCATGGTCTACTTTTTGTTCGGCGGTCTTCTAGCATTGCCAGACATCGTCTCACCTCATTGAGCATGGCATGTCTCTTTATCATATGGCTTTCCGAAGGAGCATAAGGTCCAGAATCTGCTGCGACCGGCTTCTCGTTGTCCATGGGGTATCCCAAATAGAGATAATGTCCAGCTTAATAGCCCGAGACGATTTCTCTTAGCCATCACAAGATCACTCAAATATGGCTTAGGGCACCGTGCATTGCACTCAAATGCTTCAATTAAAATGGTGAGCCTAGCCTTTTTCTTCGTATTAGAAATTCACATGAAATTACTTGTGTGTAGGTACATAGTCAACTTGACCCAAAAAAATTGACATTCTTCCTTTTTAAAATTCCACTATTTTATATAATACTTAAAACCATTTTCGGTGTCAAAATCGACACCTAGGATTTTCTGAATAAATATTGAAATTTAATAAATTTTGGAATTAAATACCAAAAATCCAATTAGCACTCAATTTGCAGAAATTAACACTCAATTGCAAAAATTAACCATGCCATTGCAATCAGCACAAAATTCCGGTCACCGCTATTCCGGCCTAATTTTTGGAAAATATTTTATAATTAAATAAATCAATCTAAATTCTAAAAAAAATACTAACCTAGGCCAGAATCATTAAATTAATAACCAATACGGACCTTGAAAATTCTCGAACCCTTCTAAATAAATAGTACAATTTATTTAGGCCTTAGCTAAACCATGCTAACCACCTAACATGCTTGATTAAATAATTAAATTTCTAATTTAATCTAACTAACCACCTAATTCCTAATTAAATAAATCTAAACACCCCTTAGACTTCATTAGCCTACTAAGAAGGGTTTAGTGCATAAACTCATTGGTTTATTAGGGAAACCGGTTCACCGCGACAACAGTGCGACGGTAGCCGAAATCCAAATTTTCAGCGGCATCGATGGACACTCAAGCTGAGCCTAAAACACGCCCAACAAATCTCAGTCTTATTTGAGATTTGCTTTTGAATTGGACCGGACTTGAAGCGAGCTGACTTCGCGGGCTTGGGCCTTAAAACTTGGCTGAGTTGGGCTGGATTGGACTTTCTTCTTGGGCCTTAAGACTGGGCTGAAGATGGCCTGCTGCAGTTTGGGCTTCAAGTGGCGGACTGAAATTCACTGGACTGGGCTGCGAAACTTGGGCTGGACTGGCGTGGCCTTCTGCTGGGCTTTAATCAATGAAGACACGGTGGTGGAGAGGGGCAAGGGAGAGACGCACGCGAGCAGCTGCTTCGGTTGATGGAGGAACACGTGGACGGGTGGTCTTCGCTGGAGGCGTTGCAAATTCTGCCGGTCAGCTGCTTCGGTGAAAGTGTTGGCGTGGCGGCGGAGAATTTGTGGGCTGAGGGCGTGGGACTTCAGACGTGTGGCAGCTCGGTCGGTGATGCTGGCGTCCACACGAGCGAGAGAAGGCACGGGCAGTAGCAAACTGGGTCAACAAAGAGGTTTCTGTGGGTAGAGGTGTTGATTGAGGTTTACTGGCTTACGGACGAGTGGCATGGATGAAGGAAAGAAGAAGTTTTGGGTGGGTGGTGCTTCGGCAGAAGAGGTGAGGGGGTGCAAAGATCAAAGGAAAAATGAAAGTGGAGAGGTAGAGATGAGATGGGTGAATCGGCAGAGAGAGAGGTTCGAAGAAGAAGGGGGATAGCAACGGGGCATCTGGTTTTCTTCAACCAAAGGATTGGAACATGGCTTAAAACTCCACAAATACTATCCCTTGCATTAACTTCATGTCCCCTAATACTTTCCCACTTATAATTTCTCTAAATTAACCAATTTTGAAGCCCAATATTGCTGCCTCTCATAAAGCTCCGAATTTCCATTTTTAGTCTTAAATTTTCTTACTCAATTTCTCAAATTGAGGTCCAATTTCGATGAAGAAAAATCCCGAACAATTTTCTATAAATCCCCAACACTCACAGGCTAAGTTTAGAAGTCCCAATTTCCATCAATTTAACCCATCTGAATCTCCGCTAATTTTCCACAACGTTCGAACCGATTTTTCGTAAAAATCTTGGAATCTCTGAAAATTCTTCAGAGGATGAGTCAACGTTCCTAAAATAGGCCGTGACACCACGGAACTTTCAATTTCTGAAATCGGGTTCAAATTCGCGGTTATTTTTAATCCGACGCACATTTAGTGTGACCTAATCTACTGGATAATTTTTAGGAATTTTGGTGCAATTGACCCGTGATCGATTTATCTCGAGTTACACTATACATCTTTGACACATTGGCAACTATTGGTTGTCGTGAAAATCTCAAGATTTCAAATACGGACACGGGTATCAAAAATGATAGAAAATCAATTTAGTGCCAATCGATGAGAATTTTGCAATCAGATGGAATCACTCATGTTTTGATCACCTATCTCAGTCGAATCAACATATCTCTGATCTTTGATCAATTTGTAATTGTCCCGCAATAACCCTTGCAAATTAGCACAATCGAGCAATTGATTCCTAGTCGAATTCTCAAGTCTTTTGTGTTAAAATCCCTTAATGACTTTCCCTGATAGTCTAGTTATCTCATGAGTGATTAGCTCAGAGAATAGCACTATAGACGTGTCGATGAAAGGCCTAATTTATTCAATTGAAATCAGATTTGAAAAAATCAGGATGTCACACTCCACCTTGCCAAATTCAACAAGGCCAATGAGCTAGAGCCTCACTAATCTTAGGCAAGCTCATCCCTTGCATATGGTGGGTTGTCAACCATCCTCGTGGTTCGAGATCGGCAAAGAAAGAAGGAAAAAGAAAAAGGAAGATAAATAAATAAATCAATAAATCAATTATTTAAAAATATATAATTTTATAAGAATGATTGCTTCATTAACCAAGAGCCTAAGCCAAAGCGGCGAGATTCCATGCATTGCCTTTGTGAAACCGGGCTTGAGTACCAAGGATCAAAGTTTGGGGATTGGAGACTCAAGCATGACCTTTATGAACCCAAATTTGGATGCACAGGCACCAAGACTTCTAGCCCAATCTCACTGGATTTGAGCTTGAGTGCTAGAGACTTAATTCTGAATGCTAGGAATTAGTGTTGGGGTTTCTATACCCAAATATAAAATTTCGAGTTTAAGCACTAATATCTTATCATATTTTCCAAAAAAAAAATCATTTTCTTGAAATTAAGTATATTTTTTCCATTGAATCATTTTTCTAAACGAACCAAACACCAGAAAATGAGGAAATTGTATTCCTGAAAAATATTTTTTACAAAACAAACAAAGGCTGTAAACTTATTATTAACTTCCCGGCCCCTCGTGTTTCTCCACGCTAAGCTCTTTACCCATCTCGTGCTTTTATTTTGTTGTTAATATCGAACACTGTAAAAAAGAAAAAAACACTCTTTTTATTCCATAAGAGCCATGGTTTCCCCTTATCTCCGGTTCCAAACAATAGTGCTTAAGCCAGTAGCCAATTTTTAGAGAAATTAATTCGCCCTAGTGAAGAGGCGGTACCTTGTCGAAAAAAGAAGACGAGGCGGTACCAATCCCCCCCCCCCCCCAAAAAAAAAAAAAAAAAAAAAAAACCATCGTAATGCTACAGTTTCTCTATAAATTTGGAAAAAGTCATAGAATTGACAGGAGCAATAATAACTAATAATTGAATAGTTGAAATATAGTTGAACGACTAATCATCGAAACGACGCCTTAAAAACTTGAGATTTTCCCCCTTTTTTTAATAAAAAAAAATTAGCCTCGCGTAATCGAGATGCATTGACTCGTAAGTTTGTCCTCTCATTTTTACGTTGATCTTTCCATCGCGTTCTTTATTCATATCATTCCACCACACGAATACGGCATCTATTTTTTTAACAAATAGCGTTGAGAAAACCGACATTATTTCCTTCTTTCGTAATGTCATTTAGCACGCGACCGCGGGGTTTGGTTTTTGTCGAATGAATCTGGGAAGGAACGAAGCTGTCTCTTCCTCTCCCTTTGCCATCGCCTCCTCGTCCTTCCCTTTCTCTTTCCTTGCAGCACGACACTCGCATCGGTCGAACCAGAAACTCGGAGTCGATCCATGGGCGTCACCGACACCGGCCGAGCCCCGGAGGTCAAGCAATTCGACGAATCCAAGCTCGGAGTCAAAGGCCTCGTCGACTCCGGCCTGACCTCCATCCCTCCCCTATTCATCCACCCGCCCGAGACCCTCTCTGACCTCGGGCCCGCCCGGCCAAGCTCCGACTCGATCCCCACCATCGACCTCTCCGGCTGCGACTCCGGGCACCGTCCCTCCGTCGTCGAGGAAGCGGGGCGCGCGGCTCGCGGGCTCGGCTTCTTCCAGGTGGTCAACCACGGCGTGCCGGCGGAGGTCCTGGACAGGACGATCGCTGCAGTGAAGGCCTTCCACGAGCAGCCGGCGGAGGCGAAGGCGAGGATCTACCGGAGGGAGATGGAGACCGGGGTCGCATTCTTCTCCAACCTCGACTTGTTCCACTCCAAAGCGGCTAGCTGGAGGTAATCAACGAAGCCACTTCAATTAATTTCGTTCTAATTCGTGAATTTGATTAAAAAAAGATAGTAATTTGCAAAAGCTGAATTACCATATGGGATCGGGTCGAGTCAAGTTTAGAATTTTGTAGGGAACTAGAAAAGGACACGAAACGATATATCATATATTGAGAAATTATACAGCTGGATCGCATAATAACAGGGAATTCATTCTTGTTTTAGTTTCTCACGGGCACAAACAAAAGAAGAATTCATTTATAAAGAAAGAATTAGAAAAAGAATCAGTTCAAGCAATGCAAGATACAATGTTGTAGGGACACGCTCCAGATAAGGCTGGAGCCGAAAGGGGACATGGAAGAGATCCCCGAGGTGTGCAGAAATGAGGTGATGGAATGGGATCAGCAGGTCCGGCGGCTGGGAGGCCTGCTGATGGGATTGTTGAGCGAGGGGCTGGGATTGAGTCCGGGCAAGCTACAGGAATTGACGTGCTTGGAGACGAGGGTCATGGTGGGGAATTACTATCCATACTGTCCCCAGCCCGATTTGACTGTCGGCTTGATGTCCCACACGGACCCAGGAGTGATCACATTGCTCCTGCAAGACCAGGTCGGCGGGTTGCAAGTGAAGCACGACAATGAGTGGGTGGATGTGACACCAGTCCCGGGTGCTCTGGTTGTGAACATTGGCGACATCCTCCAGGTAAACTCCTGTTGAGGACTAGGAGTGTCTCTAAATCACCCAGTCAGTTAAAAAGTTACGTTCTTCAATGAAAGAAAGATCCATTCACACAATTTCTGTTTTCCCAGATCATGTCCAATGACGAGTACAAAAGCGTGGATCACCGGGTGTTGGCCAACCCTAACCAAGAGCCACGTGTGTCGGTAGCAGTTTTCTGCAACCCGAGCAATCGTGAGATTGAGTTCGGACCGTTCCCAGAGCTCATATCCTCAGATAAACCCGCTGCTTTCCGGCAATTCAACCTCAATGAATACATGAGGAGATTCTTCACGAAGGAGTTGGAGGGGAAAAGTTTGATAAATTACTTCAGGGCATGAGCGAGAGGTGCATAGGCCCAAAAATACTTCCCTGTGGCACTTAAGGAAACACATGATTCTTCCCCTAAATCCTATGAATCGTTAAAACATATGAACTATTTATATTGTATGATACTCTGTACTATTATTCAAATCAACTTATTTCAAATATAACTTTCATGCATGCACTCCAAAAAATCATTTTTTTTCTATTATGTTTTACATGCTCATAATACATGACATCGCAATGCCTTTTGCATCTCCTGGTGAACCCTAATTTGATATTCCTCTAAAAAATTATATGTATCACTATTAATTAAGTCTCATCTCTTTTTACATATCGACTACCGTATCAGAAGTGTTCCTAGTGATTAAAAAAATGCATATAGACAAGCTCGCACAAAGCACCAATTGAGTAGCTAGTTTGAATAGAAAATAGAGTTTAATGAGTGATCTCATATTGAACCTAATAACTTTTTAGAAAAGAAAAGGAAAAATGTCAAAAATATATGTGAGTTTTTATCTAAGATACTATTTACTTGTTACAGAGTCAGGAGGGGGGAGCAAGGTCTTCCTTTGCCACTTGCAACTCATTATAATTGACCCAAAAAAATAATTATTTAATTTTATTTGGGGTTGGAAAATGTACACTTGGTCCCCAAGTCGAATGGGCTCGGTAATCTCACTAGGTAACACCGACACGCAACACGGACACGCGATATGACACGCTGATACGTCATTTCTCGAAAATAAAGAATTTCGACACGTTGTAACATGTTGTATATTAAATGAATATTTTTATTTTTAATTAATTTGATTCAAATTCACAATTCATACATAATAACAAAAGAGCCTATAATGAGTCTATTCATATGAGATTCAAAGGATATATTCATAGTTAATGCATATTCATATTTGGGGGCATGTTTCTAACTCTAACAAAAGTTATTGATGAAACTAATGACTATTAAGAAATTAGAATTAACTTATTTAAATAAATTTCTTATCTTCTACAATGATCAAAATTTATTATTATTCAATATTTAGTATTTTTTATTTTTCAAAATCACTTTATAACCTCATTTATTTATTTTTTTATAAAAAAAATGCAAACCCCCGGGGGTCCACCGCAGCCCTCACGCCCCAAATTTATTTCACTTCCTCATTTATTTCCCTCGTTTCTGCCCTCCAAGAAAAGAAAATGCAGTAGTCTTTTGATTTCTGTCCTCATTCCTGTGTCTCCAAGTAATTCTTCCAATTCTATCTTTGGTAAATATGGAGCAATGATGCTTAAGACGGTAGTTATTTTTCAGAACAGTTAATCAAAGTAAAAGCCATCATTATCTCAAAGCGATGTTAGAAATTCTCAAGTAGGGAAAGACCATTGTTTAAGAATAATCATATTTTCGACGGATTAAGATCAAGTGATAACAACCAATCGAATGATTATAATATAATAGTTCAATAATTAGTCAATATGATATCTTCTCATATTTAGAAAAAGAAATTATCTTGTGCAATCTAGATGCGTTGACTCGTTAATTTATTTTCTAATTGTGATGTAATTCGTTAGGCGTGAAATCCCTCGTTACGCGATGGCGGGGGTTTGACTTTGACCGATGAACAATCACGCCATGTCGATCGTTCATATCATTCCTCCTTCCCCACGTCTCTCACCACCACCACCACCACCACCGGCCCCCCGCGCATACATCGATCGAACCAGGAATCGGAGTCGAGCCATGGCCGTGACGGACAGCGGTGGACAGGCCTTCGACCGAGCCCAGGAGCTCAAGCAGTTCGAAGAGTCCAAGCTGGGCGTCAAGGGCCTCCTCGACTCCGGCCTCGCCTCCCTCCCTCCCCTCTTCATCCACCCGCCCGAGACCCTCTCCGACCTCAGGCCCGCCCGCCCCCGCCCCGGCTCCATCCCCACCATTGACCTCTCCGGCTGCTGCGACGCCGCCCGCCGCCCCTCCGTCGTAGGGGAGGTGTCGCGCGCCGCCCGCGAGCTCGGCTTCTTGCAGGTGGTCAACCACGGCGTGCCCGCGGAGGTCCTGGACCGCACCGTCGCGGCCGTGAAGGCCTTCCACGAGCAGCCGGCGGAGGTGAAGGCGAGGATCTACCGGAGGCAGACGGACACCGGCGTGTCCTTCTTCTCCAACGTCGACCTGTTCCTCTCCAAAGCGGCGAGCTGGAGGTAAGTAAGCCACGAGCATGTGCAATCAAATTCGTGAAATTGATGAAATTTAGATTTGTAAAAGCTAGATCGGCAAACGACCCTACTGAACTGGTGTATCATATCATGTCTGAAAAGAAGGCAGAGACACATCCTGATGTGTTGACTGCCGTATTGACAAATTATGCATCATACGGTTAGAGAATTCATTTTGACAAACGAAAGAAAAAATCATTTGAAGAAAAAAGAATTGGGCAAGCGAAAAGATCCAGTTCAATTAATGTCCGGAATGATGATATGCAGGGACACGCTCCAAGTAAGGCTGGGGCCGAAATTAGCGGATGTGGAAGAGATCCCTGAGGTGTGCAGAAATGAGGTGTTGGAGTGGAATCAGCAGGTCGAACGGCTGGGGAGCATCCTGCTGGGGCTGTTGAGCGAGGGGCTGGGATTGAGTCCCGGCAAGCTGCAGGAATTGACATGTTTGGATACGAGGATGATGGTGGGGCATTACTATCCGTACTGTCCCCAGCCCGACTTGACGGTCGGCTTGACATCCCACGCAGACCCAGGAGTGATCACGGTGCTCCTGCAGGACCAGGTCGGTGGGTTGCAGGTGAAGCACGGCGATGAGTGGGTGGATGTGACGCCAGTCCCAGGTGCTCTTGTTGTGAACATTGGTGACATCCTCCAGGTAAAACTCCCTTTGAGGACTTCGCACCTCAGTAAGTTGAATAGTTACACTCTATTGTGAAATACAAGTGAATTCAAGTGCTTTTGATTTTTCCAGATCATGTCTAACGACGAGTACAAAAGCGTAGACCACCGGGTGTTGGCCAACCCCAGCCAAGAGCCACGTGTGTCAATAGCAGTTTTCTGCAACCCAAGCAATCGCGAGAATGAGTTTGGACCGTTCCCAGAGCTTGTGTCCTCAGATAAGCCCGCTGCTTTTAGGCAATTTACCTTCAACGAATACATGAGGAGATTCTTTACTAAGGAGTTGGACGGTAAAAGTCTAATAAATTACTTCAGAGCATGATTGAGAGGTGCATAGGTCAAAAGAGGTGACAAAAGAATAAGATGCTTCCTTGTAATACTGAAGGAAATACTGAGTTCTTCCCCTAAACTCTACTAGACCTTGTGTGATTGTTGTTCTTATAGTGTTAATTTGCCCATATTCGTTTGCATATTCCATGTGTGACAGTAAATTGTGCGATGGATGAAGTTTGTTCACTAAACTCATTCCACAGAGTCTGAACCAATCACAGACATGGGAACTCAACAGCAAGATTGCACCAGATGAATAGTTTACTGTCCACTGGAAAATAGAAGGCAGTATCCTGGAAAACCTATAGGGGCAAAGAAACGAATGAATTTGATTCTTGCCAATTACATGTACAGGCATCTATACTCACGTCTTCCCACTGCCAAACCATTCGGCCATTTCTTCATCGTCCTCAGAGTCTGGTGATTCTGAGTTCCTATAAATTCTGGATGAGCGTGGCTCATCTGGATTTGCCTTTTCCTCTGCAGTCATTCTGCTTCTTTCCAGCATCTTCAGTTTCCACATTTCCCTCTTTTCTGTGTCACGAGACCCATCGCTCATGCCTCCTGCAATTGTAAAATCAAGAATTCCAGAAACCTCGTTCAATGAGTTTGTTAACTTTGGTTTCTCAGTGACCCCGTTCTCTCCATGCACAAATCTCCACCCATTTGTGACTTGCATTTGACTATTTCTTCTCAGAGACCACATAGAATTTCTATCTTCAACGGCTCCATGACCTTGATGATGATTTCCAGCATCATGCTCTCGTTGAGAAGAGCCCTTTGAATTTGATGCTTTAGGCCTTCTATAATCACACTTCAAGCATACCATGTTCCTTCTAAAGTTGATGTAATTGCACCTACCAGTCACAGATCCATAAGGGCAGAACAGCTCATGAACAACTATAACTGCTCAATGTAGGTGTTAACTAAAAGAATGGATTAGCAAGAACTCATGATTCACATTCCCACTCCCCAGGATTGAGTTGCCTTTCCAGGGGTTTCTCTTTGCACCACAAACATCTAGTATTCTTTGCAAAATTTAAGAAATTGCATCTGCAAAACGCAACAGTTTCTATAAGCAAGGAGCTCTGCTCACCACAAATCAGGGAACAAGTGAGAAAAGGCATGAGAAGCAATCACTTGTCACATATCCAGTCTCCTTTCTTTAGCGGAAGATGATCTTGGTCTTCCTGTAGTTGATTCAGTCTTTCCTGAGAAAAAGTATCGCATCGCAAGCATTTGATGTTCTTAGCAAAGTTTAAGAAGTTGAACCTGCCATATGCAGAATTATATCAAATATTCGGAGCAAACTCAAATTAATCAATAGGATGTTAACAATTGCATTACTTGGGGCAATGCCAATCTCCTTGTTTCATTGGAACATCTTTGTAGCCTCTCTCTTTTAAACTTGAATGCCAGGATAAATCACCAGCTGGTGTGGTTTCGACAAATCAGAGCCAAGTACATTGGTGCCATACTCTGCCATTTGCTTTAGCAGTGCTCTGACTGATTCCTTAACTGTTCTAGTCAGACATGGTTTATTCTCCACAGTATCGCTTATGGGGTCAAGTCCGTATGTCAACAAGATTCGGATAACATCAACCGTGCGCCCTCCTTCATCTTGACGCGCCTTCACAAATGCTCTCTCACAGTTTCCCCTCAAGTTGCAGGAGCTGCAAACCTGGCAAAGCAGCTGTCTGTAATGAGTATGACTGATGAAACTATATAATCTAATGATTACTGGAAGTCTTTAAGAAGAGAACGTACATTTCCCTCATCGATGCCCACATGTGCCCTCAAGCGCTTACCAGAGTTCACCACTTTCTGTCAGTGCTGGGGCATCCACACCCTGCTATGACCTGAATATGTTTCTTTGACAAATACCTATCAGGAAATGTCTTGTTAAAACCTTCTGAATATGAGTTAAGCGACTCTTTCTATATGTAAATGAGGAAACCTCCGATTTCTCAAGTAAAGCTATGTTGTCGGATGCCTATTTGGTGATGATATTGCATTGGACAGTCATTAGCCACATCAAATAGCTAACCTCTGAATCAGAATGCATACCGTCAAATTGATTATCAGCTAAATTTTTAATATGCGTTATTATCACATGCCCAATGTAATATGAATTGCCTCTTTTCAGGTTACGTGCCATCGAAAATCTTCGGCTCCAAATTCTAGTCAAATACTTCATTTCTAGAGAAAGGCATAGTAACATAGAAAGGCCCGATAGTGGATGGGCAAGCTTGACACCTAAAGGCAAGTCCTGTGGATTCTCTTTTCTAAGTAAAGGAGGATGCACATAAGGCACCATGTGGCTGCCACTATGCAGAAAAAGACGGACTAAGATGCCAACTAAGGTGCTTTTAACAATATTACATTTAGCTTACTAACAGAATTCTGGATAAAAGAAAGCTCGGAAGAAAATGTCTACATTTCTAAAAAATGGTCACTTATATTGCTTACAAAAATAAATGATGAAAAATATTTTCATCATCCACAAGAATATTTAAACATATATTGTTATCAATTATGAAAACATTTACAAGTGACTAATTATTTCGAAAGATACAAGCGATCATTTCTAAGAAAATATATTTCAAACCATTCATTTTTGCAAAACAAACAAATTACAAATCTATGGATATATGATAATAGGCGATTACTTCATAGTTGACACAAGATGGTGATATTATCCAAAACAACTTGACCATTCACAAATAACTACTCCATACTTTTCTTTCTCCATGTTTTCAAAATGAACAAAAAAATAAGAGAACTTTTTTCCTCCGCAATGTTGTGATTTTTGGCCTGGTTTGAAGACGGTGGAGCTCCGATTCCCATCACTAGCATGCTCTTAACCTCAAAGCAAGAGAAATATAAATTTTGGCCAGGAATGACAGTCAAACGCGACAGAGTTAGCTCTCTAAATGACGATATGCTGGTGGGTATTTAAATGCAGCATTTAACAAGAACCTGGAGAAAGTTTGAACTCTCATCAAGCTCATATGAGCAATACATTCACAACGATCAGAACGAGGCTTATAACGAACCACGTTCCGAAGAAGCCCTGCCAACCCACAAAATATGTACTCCTCAAGAAGGCACAGAGGTCTATTACCTCACCATCATCACCCAAGCCCAATGTCTCTGTAATTAAATCAAACAGGTAAAGCGCACCAACCGAAGGTCATTCCTTTCAGTACCTCACAACGTCGTATCTGTCGCGGACGAAATTCAGGCATGCGGTTCTAATGAGATTCGATTCTTTCGGACCCAACTCCACATTCTGGAACGGGTTGCCCTCCGCATCAAAGTAGCCTCCCTTCGACAGAAGCACCATCAATCAAATCCACCCACTCGGGCCACGGATGCGAAATCTGAGCCGCCGCCGCCGCCGCCGTCGACTTAGAGGGCTCCGTCCGATGGAAGTTATTCTCCATCCCCTGAGCGAATCGGGGAATTGGGTTGATGGGTTTCGAAGACTCGAGCTCCCCAAGCACATCGTTGCCAGGGAAGTCGAGCTCGGAATCGGGGTTCGGGGCATCGGTCTACTGGCGGGAACGAGCGGAGGTGACGACGAGTCTGAGGTTGGGGAAGTGATTTTTCAGATGCCAACGGCTTGTTGGGAAGAGCTTGTACACTATAATACAAGGTTCACCTTGTATTTTTCCGTTTTTTCAAACTCAATAATTACTTGATCATGACATGTAATGTTTGACCAAATGAGGTTATGACCAGGTGTCATCAAAGTATCAAGGGACCATGCTTTTTATTACATTATTTAAATACCAAACTAGATTATCATTTGATAACTTAAATTTTTAAATTTCGAAAGTCTTAATGTTGAATTTAAATCAAGCCCTCATCTAACCAGCACCTCAACTAAAGACAAGACATGAGGGAACCAACTCATCTTTTGGCACGCGACAACTTCTAGCAGGTACCCAATCTTTTGAATGCCATGGTCCCCCCTTAAAATCAACCCCCTTACCCCCTCCTACAAAACACCCACCCACCCAGGCAAAGTTTAGGAGAAGAAGATGATAGGAACCACGATCGGTGTCACCAACGCCAATGAACAACAAGCCCTCAACAGAGCCCAAGTGGTCCGGCAATTTGAAGACTCCAACCTCGGAGTCAAAGGCCTCCTCAACTCGGGCCTCTCCACCCTCCCTCCCATGTTCATCCACTCGCCTGACCTTCTATCTAGCGTCAAGCCTATTGTTGGGCTTAAGACAAATTCAATCCCCATCATTGATCTCTCCAGCTCCAACTCCGACCGACAACCCTCAGTCATCGAGGAAGTTGCACGTGCTGCTCATAAGTTTGGTTTCTTCCAGATAGTCAACAATGGCGTGCCCACAGAGGTCCTGGGTCAAACGATCGTGGCAGTGAAAGCGTTCCATGAGCAGCCAGCGGAGGTGAAGGCTAGGATCTATCGAAGGGAATCTGAGACCGGGGTTGCCTTCTTCGCCTCTAGCGTGGACTTGCTTCACTCCAACACGGCTTGCTGGAGGTAATGTGAATGTTAATTTCTATGTTGGGTCGACAAGACAAGAACATTAGTGACTCGAAATTAAGAAAATTACCAAAAAAAAATCTTAAATATGTTGCATGGGAGGCTAATTCAGTTTTAATTTTTTTTTTTTTATAATTTGTCAATTTAGTTGTTCAAGCCAATTTTGGCAAGAAATTACTAAAGTAGATATCAATTATTTTACGTGACATAGCTAGCACTAAATATTGGTAATTTTTTAATTTTTTAACTTTTTTTTAAAATTTATTTGTTTACGTTAGCCATGCCATGTAAAATTGCTGACATCCATGGCAATGAAGTTTTATCAAAATTGGTGCAGGAAACTGACTTTGTCTTCCTTAGTTCTAAGTCTAAGTCTATTCATGGTATTAGAGTTATGGTTTTGTTTGTAGCAAGATCCATTCCATGCGCTTAGTAGGTGAATCTAGTGCTAAGAAGATCCCTTCGCATCATGATAGAACCAAAAATACTAGAAGCATCCGTGTCTCTCGTTGCAACTCCATCCTCTTCAACCCTATCAGAAATCCGTGTTTCAAATGCTTCTAAGATAGACTATCTTTATGAAGTCTCTTTTAGTGATGAAACCAAGATCTCTAAAACTCAACTTCTTCTTATGAACCCTTATTATGCTTTTGCTAATCTGCTCCATTAGTCAACTCATTTGCCAAACTCTGAAGGAAGTAAAGAAGTACGTCCAGTCCTCCAAGTTTGATCAACATCCTATTCCTACCACTGAAAAGGAATACTTTATTACCCTCTAGATTCCTCTAGAGTTTCCCAAATAGTGGATTCAATAAGGATATTCTCATGTTCATTATGGAGCTATTTATCTTGCTCTTAATTTTTATGGTTGCAAAGACTTGCCAATTGTGGCAAGAATTGCGTTGTCGGATATTAGGTTCCTAGAATACTAGCATGCTTGCATTGGTACTGTCCAAACCACTTTGAATGCTGGAACAATTTTCGTAACCTTATATCCAAATTTCAATATAACTCTTTCAAACCCCTAGCTACTCTCATTTTTAAAAGTCCAAGTTCAGCTCACTGGAACTCTTCAAATTGCTGACTCTGTAGCAGCAATACTGCACTACTAGATAGTCTATCGAGTGCAGAATCATGCTCTTGATTTGAATTTCCACAATGGAAACAAAGATACCTCATTCATTTTCCATGCCAAATGATCAAGCATCATGCATTAATGTTCCCAAATAGATCTCTAAGGAAAAGTTGGCCAAGCTCCTTTCGGAGACATGTATTACCAACTATGAAAAGTTGCATCAAAACAACAAGCTTTTCTAGTCTTCAGACTCCGAATTTGTCAAAAAGAAAAATGTAACTATTTCCATCAAATTTGGCAATGCAAATGAAGAAAGTCCTTCTATTTTCTAGACCATCTTTATGATTGAACCATGTGTTCTTGAGTCAATCTTCGAGCCACATCCCAAAAAGCTGGTTCAATACTTCAAAAGTGATGGACATTCTGTCCATTACTATAAGGACCAGTATGGTCACTGTTTATGAAATTCTTTTTGTCAATATTCTTATTGTACAAACTCTCCAAATGAGGTAGACCCATATGCAAGACCCCGACGGAAGCACAAGAAGCCAAAGGATACTATGTACCGAAGGTATTTAAATGGAGATCTTTCCATTGATACCCTAGAGGGGGTGAATATGTATATAAAAGATTTTTCTTGATAATTGCACAATTTGGTGACAAATAATAATCAACGTGTGATAAATTCCAGTTTATGGTTTCTTTATGCACTAACTCCACCACTAGAGTTCACTACTCCTCCCTCCATATCACCTACTCCACCATCATCAGCTCCTCCATCTCCTCCTCAGAAAATGCTAGCTATTTCCCTGTTCTATAAGCCAATTCTAAAATGGGCAAAGAAGCATTCTTACCCACTTGAGGCTCTAGAAGAAACACCACTAAGTTTTTTCATCGTCATGTTCCTTGAGACAGACTTTCCCCTTCTTGTCCGAAAAAGTTCCAAACTCTCGTTTCCTGCTTTAGAAGAATTCATTGATCCACAAGGTAGATATCGGCATGCTCCTAAGATATCTACCCCCACTGATGTGGATGGACATGGAAGACAAAAAAGGACTCATGTTGCTGAAGTTGTCCTAAATTGGCAATTGGAAACTCTTTTAGCATATAACAATGCGTTCAAGGCAATTGATTCCAAGATTGTGAATATGCAACAAGATCTTCGAAGATATGATGAAATCACCAAGAAGATATTTTCTAATTTTCAAAAGAGGCTTCATGCCTTGGAATCCGAACAACATTTGAGGTATCATCATCTCGAAAGTCCTAGGGTGGAAATAGAGAATCTTAAAAGGCAGATCCAACTCCTTGAAGAAGGAAGGTTCAATCATTTTAATCCATTTTCGACCACAGTACGACAGAGTATTTGCCTCCACCACCTCAGACGTCTATCTTTGTTGCCCTCACAAACATTCCTATTAGACATGACAAGAGAGATGTGGTAGAAATGCGAAATCACCTCAAAGAATTGGATCGAATAAGGAAGGAAAAGGGAAAGGAGAAAATACCTATAGAATCCTCGCTTGTTATAAAGGAAAAGCAAGATCAAATGATGTTATCCAATATGTTGGAATCCTTTCTAAAGGACTTGGGCAATCAAGAAGAATAGCCTAATCTTGTCACTCAATAGCCTAATCCAGCCATTCCAAAAGATCAAATCCTATTTCTAGCAGAACAAGCTTTTCCAAACATCTTGATACTGAATTAGATTTGGCATCTCTCTCATCCTCTTCATCCTTCTCAATCCCTACCATTGATTCATTTCCTAATGTACCAGTAACTTCATCAATATTCATGACCAATCCTCCAGTTAGGATATGGAATCAAACCTTTCTGAACCAGAGATTGTTCAGCCAAACAATCCCTCCCAACATGTGTCTACTATATCAAAACCGTTTTTTTACTTTTGATGATATTGCCTATCACAAATGACTAGAAAGACTTGAAGAATTTTATACTTGGCTAAATGCCCAAGCTCTTACTAATCATGATAAATATGATGTCCTTTTTAGTTTTATCACAAGGTTTATATGCAGCCTCAAGCATTGGTGGCAATCGGTGACAGAACAAGACCGGCTTCAATTTTTACTCTCACTTGACTTTGGTCATGTCATTACCCTTCTATATCATTTCTTCATTAGAAAACCTTCTGACCTCTAATAGCCCAAAATGAGAGAATTTTTTGAAAAAAGATGCTGCTCTCTCCAAAAAAATCTCTTGATAAACATTATCGAGAACTGCTTAAGCTTTCTATGGTATTGGAGCTGATCCAAACTTGAAGCATGTTTTCCTGACTTCCATCCCCAAATAATTATCCCAACAAGTTGAGAGAGCTTTTTCAATAGATAAAGGAGGATTCAAGATATTCCATTGGGAGAAATACAACAAGAAATCCATTTATGCCTTGATAATTTGTGTATAAAACGTCAAATGGTCCAAACCTATCTCACAGACAATAGAGAACTTGATACAGCATGTTCTTGCCAGAAGCTAAAGATCAAATGCTCTAAGCAAGATTATGATGGTTCTTGTAGAAAATCTTCTAGAAAAAAGAAGCACTTCTGAAGAAAGAAGAAATGATGATACCTATGTAAAAGGAAAGATCGCTTATGTCACAAAAAATCAAATCGATGCTTCATCTGCAATCATAAATGACATTTTGCCAAAAATTGTCCCCAAGCAAGAAAATTTCAAACTCATCTAATACATCATATAGAGAATGAAACTAGTATTTCTCTTGAAATGATAATATTGAATCTTTATTCTCTGCGAATGAAGAACCATCTGAACAAACTCTTTATATCATATCATTGTTACCAAACTCCTAGTGAAATTGATTCAGATTTAGATTTTGAAGATATTTTTCACATATCTCTCACATCTTCAAAACAAAGCATTGACATATTTTCAAGCCAAATTTATTGTCCCTATTTTCTTGTAAAAATTTTCACTTCAATGTTTGACAAGCCCATCACTGTCATTACCCTTATAATCACTAGAACAAGTTCTTCAATCTTAGATATTGAAATTTTTCCTAAACAATATTGGACTTCCTATGTCCAATATTTCAGCTCTGCCTCAAGAGATACTTTTTCCATGAATGTAAGAATTATCCTAGTAACTGTTCAGTTTTTTCCCCAATGTTCCATAACCACAAAAATCTTCGAATCTAGTCTCCCCAACAAAGATTTGATTATTAGTTGGAACATCATGACTTAGATTTCTTAGCTTCGTATCAATTCCTAAAAAATGTCTTAAGTATAATAACTAATTCTCTGAATTCATCAATATTCAAAGACTTTTTTCCATCCAAATGAGTATGTTAGATCCGATTATGCAAAAATTTGTTGGAATCCTATTTGGAATCTTATTTTGAATTTGCTCGAGAAGTGTTCTCATCCTTTATGGAAAAATCTAGAGTTCTTTGTTCGCCTTCCTTTAAAAAAGAATGAAGATATCAATTTAACCAAGGCGAGTCACTTGAGAATGAAGCAAGAATACCTGGTTTTAGCTTAAAGGGAATGCTCGGAACTATTATAACAAGACCTTATTGAAATCTCCAATTCTCAATGGGCTTATGAAGCCTTCTATGTCAATAAGCGCATCGAGCAAAACAAAGGAAAGATGAGATTGGTAATTAATTATCAACCTCCTAACATTTTTTTCCAAAATGAAAAATTCCATTTACCCTTTAGAAATTCCCTCTTCACTAGATTAACCAAGGCCCACATCTACTTCAAATTTGATCTCAAAGCTGGATTTTGGCAATCGAGCATCCATCTTGAAGATAGACCCAAAACAGGGTTCTGTATCTTAAACCTACATTTCCAATAGAAAATTCTTCCTTTTGGCCTAAAGGTAGCACCATCCCTTTTTTCAAAAGGCTATATGTCAAATTTTCCAACCAATCTTGTCAATTGCAGTAGTATACATCGACAATATATTGTTCTACAATCTTGATGAACAATCGCACTACCAACTTTTTGAGCAGTTCACAAAAATTGTAAAAAAGCATGGGATCATGCTTTCTCAAAGAAAGATGAACATTGCCTAGATATAAATTGAATTTCTTGGTATGCACCTTTACAAAGGTATATATTATCCAAGGCTGCATATTGCTCAGGAACTATTAAAGTTTCTTGAAGAGAATTTTACAACAAAGCAAGTTCAACAATTTCTTGGGATTATCTCAGAGATTTTGTTTCAAACATTGCTAAATTGCTAATTTCACTACAATCAATGCTAAAGAAGAAGTCCCCACTTTGGGAAAAATCTCATATTAAATTAGTAGCTAAACTTAATGAGATTATGCAGACTCTTCTCCCATTGCAAATCTCTTCAATAGGGAAAATAATTCTTTAGATCGATGCCAGTGATGAATACTGGGTAGCCATCTTATTTGAAGAAATTGATGGTAAGAGACATTTGTGTGCTTATAAAAGTGGAAAGTTTTTCCAAGGTGAAATGCATCATCATTCCACTTTTAAAGAAATTTTGGCGGTGAAAAATGAAATAAAAAAGTTTGAATTCCACTTCATCGGCCATCACTTCCTAGTAAAATTAAATATGGTATCTTTCCCTTAGATGACCAAGTTTAAACACAAGTAGATTTGAAATTCTCAACTGCTTCGATAGGCTGAATGGTTTTCAAAATACTCTTGTGGAACCAAACACATTGTCGAGAAGAAGAATGTGTTTGCTGACTTCTTTTAAGACCAAAAGCACCAGCAGAAATCAACATGTATATCATGAGGCATGCTTTCCATACTCTTCATCACAATGAAAAGTATAAGATTAAAAGAATACGAGATTGGCCAAACTAGTGATACTCCCAAGAGATTGTTGAACAAATCTAGAATGACAATTTCACTGAAAATCTAGAAAACTTGATGTGGCAATGTCACACAAATATATTTAGACTCAATGGAGATTCAATTCTTTATCATTTTTTATTAAATTCGGACTATCCGTTCATACATCCTCTAATCTAGAAGGAAGACGACTTCCTTGATCAACTCTACTAGTTATTATGGTACTTAATTAATAAGTATTTAATAGTTATTGAAATTCCAACCAAAAGATTCATTGACAACCTCACCAAGATATTTGGACTTGATAGAGGAAAAATTGAAAAGGAAATTGACAAAAATCTCTTGGCCTTCCTCAATTGGTCTTATCCTCCTACTCACTGGAGACATCTCTTGCAACAAGAACTAAAAACCACCCAACCAAACCCTGAGGTCTATACTATTTTGTTTTTCCGACGTCCATGGGCTTTTATCACAAATAAAGGCAGCATTACCAATGTCTCATAGTTTATAGGAACTACATCCTATAAACCCTAATCGCACAGTACAACAGCTCAGATTTACAAATCCTTTCCAAGACCTGTTGGTTGCTATGAACACTAGTATCAAGAACTCCAAAGGATTTTGTGCCAGGAAAATAAAACCATTCGTGAAGATGCATGGAAATATAATGTACCCACTGCATAGGTTCATTATAGCTTAGCACCAAAAGCCAAAGAAGCACTTGAGAAATTCATACAAGCTGCATCATCACAAGAGCAAGAAATGATAGATGACCCTGCATAGTCCTCTTAAGACCCCTATGCCAAATGAGGAGGTCCTCTTTCTTAAGACCCTTATGATTAATGACCTTTGTCCTTATCTCTAGGCATGGACACATCCTACTATACTTAGCCATCCAATTGGCCTTAGCCAAACATTCCTGTCGACACTACAAGCTCCTCCCAGAACCAAGAGAAAGCATCCTTGTCAAACCAAATTCTCTCACCAGATTCACTTGCAAGATTTGAGCAAAAATATGAAGAACACCTTCTAGCAATGCATAGTTCCAATGACTCAAACTATGACTATAATGCTCTCGATGGATGGGACTATTGATTGTACAGGTCACTGTAGCGTTATTGTAACAGTAGACTAGAGAAATCACTGTTCACTATCACTATTCATACCGTGCGAATAATTCCCTACTGGAAATTTCCGAAGCCTCTATATGTTTGGACCCGTGAGCTTGGTCCTTGTTTGTGTGTAACCTCCCACTGTTTATAAAAGGCAAGAAGGATGTAATGTGTTGGGTAGAGTTTCTTAAAGTAAAGTTAGTATTTTGTGGAAACTCTCCATGACTTTCTAAACCTCTCTTCTCTAGCCTGATAAGATCCGCTGAGAAATGCAACTCGAATAGTTAGAAACATTACCATCCTAGCATCTCTAAGTGTCTCTAGGCTCTAAACTAAAGAGTAGAGTGGTTTTCTGCTAAAAAGCTATCCTTAAAGGCCTTGAATGGGAGTTGTTCACCCACTGTAGGAAGGCATACCTGTAGGAAACTGACTCCGTCTTCCCTGGTTCTAAGTCTATATTATCAAATTGTTAAAAGATTTTATTAAATTGATCAAATTGAAATAGTGAAAATGCCACCAAAAATCCCAAATTTTATTTAGTGTGAAAAATTTCCTTCAAACTTTACTTAGTATGATAAATTTACCTCAAATTTTTTTTGACACAAAGAACCTCAAATTTATACATGCGTGACACATTTATCCAAAACTATAAAACATTTTTGTCTTTTACTTTTTTCAAAAAATTTCTCTTTTTTTTTTATGTTTTCTTCTCCTTTCTTCCCTCCATTGGCATGGCAAAGGGAAGCTAGACTCAAATGAGAACCCTTAGGTAGGGCAAGGACAACCCTCACTAGATTTGGCGAGGGCAACCCTCACCCCACCTAGGCAAGGGCTACCTGAGCCAACGCCAAAGAGGCACTCACTAGATCCGACTAGGTGAGGGTCACCCTCGCACTTCTTCCACCAACAACGGCAAAGAGAAGAGAGAAGGAGAAAAAAGGAAAAAAAATTAAAAAATTAAAAACGAAAATGCCCTTCAACCATAGAGTTGGGGTAAATGTGTTATAGTTGATAAAGTTTGGGGTTTTTTGTATCATAAAAAAATTTGGAATAAATTTATTATATTTGGTAAAGTTTGGGGTTTTTGATAGCATTTACTCATTAAAATATTTAGAGCTGAATTGATATTTGCACAATATATATATATATATATATATATATGTATATATATAAATTTTTTTCGGTAATTATCATCTTGAATAGACATGAATATTAAATTGTCCTTTTGTATAAATCGAAATTTTCATTGTCCCAAAAGAAGTTGCACGCGCACGTGCGCATATTTGCAAATTATACGAATTTATCAGTGACAATACAATGACTAATACAATGACTAGGACAGAGTATTGATGTGCACGAATTTGTCAGTGACAATACAATGACGAGGCATAGAGTATTGATGTGCACGAATTCATTTGGACTTTTTCTTAACCATAAACATCTCAAACATTTACACTTTATAAATTAGGACACTTGAGTTCATATAACGTTCATATTTTTTAAAAAATTTATATAATATATTAAATTTGAACAATCAAGAAGGAATGTTGCTCGGTGATTTACAAGAGGCACAAACAATGTGCAAAAAGCAAATAGAAAGAGTGTTCCCGTTTTTTTTCTTAATTAAGGTGAAGAATAAGAAGAAATTAGTTCAATGCATGAAGTAAATATTACAAGGATTCACTCTAGATAAGGTCGAGTCCCGTACTCCCAAACGAGGAAGAAATACCGAAGGTGTGCAGAAATGAGGTGACAGAGTGGAATCAACAGACCTAACGCCTCGGAGCCGTTGAGCGAGGGGTTAGGATTGAGTCCTAGCAAGCTCCAGAACATGACGTGTGTGGAGAAGCGAAACATGTTGAGGCATTACTATCCCTACTATTCCCAGCCTGATCTGACTGTTGGCTTGAAGCCCACACGACAAGGGGGTGATCACGGTGCTCCTGCAAGACCAGGTTGGCGGGTTGCAGGTGAAGCACGGCGAGGCGTGGCTGGATGTGATGCCCTCTCCAGGTGTTCTCATTGTGAACATCGGCGACCTTCTCCAAGTAATATTCCATTCATGCAAGTTTCAAAGCACCGGTTTAGTTTAAACATTGCATCTTGCAAACTGATTGGCCTAACAATCACCTCCCTTCTATAAAAGGATATAGAGATCTCTATTTACATAAATTTGGATTCACCCAGATCATGTCCAATGACGAGTACAAAAGCGTGGAGCACCAGTGTTGGCCAATCCAAGCCCCGAACCACGCCTGTCGGTAGTGGTTTTCTACTATCCGCTCAAATGCGAAAATCAGATCAGACCGATCCCAGAGCTCGCGTCAGCAAAGAAACCTACTGCTTTTCGACAATTCAAGCTTGGCAAATACCTGAAGAGATTCCAAACTGAGGTGCTGGATTGGATTTGCTGATCCCATTTCATCACCTCATTTTTGCACACCTCGGGTATCTTTGCCACGTTCACTTTTGGCTCCAACTTTATCTGGAGCATGTCCCTGCAACATAATTCCTTGCATTGGTTTAAACAAATTCTTTTTGCTTGACCCATTTTTTTTATTAATGTTCGAATGACTTTTCTTTTGTTTGTCCCCTTAAAAATATCAATTAATTCTCCAACTTCATGCAATCCAGATGCACAATTTATCAATGTCACGCTCATCACATTGAGATGCGTCACCCTCTTCCATTAGTCATATACAATGTATCATTCTGTACCATTTGTTAAAAAAATTACTGCAAAGTCAAAAACATATTATACTACATCCGATTCAATCCTAAGCTTTTCAATTATGCAAATTTAATCCTAAATTTAATTATAATTATCATTTTAGTCCAAAACATTTCAATTATACTAATTTAGTCTTAAACCATTTGATGAATTATCTTTAGTCCAAACTCTCTAATGATTTATCAATTTAGATCTTTCGGTCATTTTTGGTCATAATTGCTAACATGGCGGTTTAGTAAGCATCGATTGTTTTTCATGACACGATTGGCACTTAGGGTGACTAGTGTTGACTAGGGGTGAGTGGTTCCTGGTTCTGGATTCGGTTCCGTTTGGAACCTGAAACCTACCATCGGGTACAAGTTCATCATTTTTTGGAACCTAGAACCTACTCGTTAGAACCAAGAACCTGGAACCTACTCTGTCACAGATTCCAGGGTCAATTCCACGTTCTAACAGATTCTTTTTTTTTTTTCATTTTTATAATAAACAATACAACAAACAAAGTCATGACGTGGAGAGAGAAAGCGACAGTGGCATGACCAGTAGTGACTACCCTCATATGGGTGACCATAAGGGTCCCATACCCATGATAAAATGTTCAGCATCCACCAAAGTCATAAGACTACTGATGCAAGCAAGGTTCAACCCTATAACTTGGAGATGGGAATATCAACATGAGACCAACCATAAATCATTACAACACAGAGAAACTAAGATAATGCATTCTGGCTATCAAACATATCACAAAATCAAATGTCCTCTTCAAGCGCAACATGCAAGTCTTAGCAAATTCTCATTCCTAGTTCTGTGGTCTAATTTGAAAGATCAATACCAAAGAATTCTAGATAATCGTAGCATCTCTATTAACAAAAGCCAAATAAGGAACAAGACGATGCAAAAGTACTAAAGACTCAAAAAAGAAAAAAAAGAAGCCAACCCTGCACAGGTTCTTAATCATAAAGTTGTTATGTTGGAAGAAATCAATGGCTAACTTACACTGATCTTAAAAGTCTACAAAGTCAACTATATATATACATGGAATGATGGGAGCCAAAAAAAGCTCCTTTCCCCTTCTTCTCTAGTATTTGAAGATTTATTATGCTTTGATATTGCACTTTAGCATTAAGCACCAACTCCACCTAGTAGGAAATGGCTTTTTTTTTTTTTTTTAATCATTGTATGCTTTTTCTCATAAAGTGCTTGTCTTCATCTATGTTGTCCAAGCTAGGCTATCGGTGGATTACAAAGTTACTTGCCCTTGGGCTTTATGCAATGCCACTTATGCCCGGTTTTCTTCAAGGTGTGTTATCCATATCCTTAAGGTTTCTATTCCTGCACCTTCTTGGGTTCTCATTGTTCCTCCACAAGTTTGATTTGTTGTCATGCGAAGGGACTTAGCAATTTCAGGAGCATAAGGCGAAATGATGTCCCTCAATTTATCCGCTTTATATATCGGAAGAATCAGACACTAAAAGTTGGAATTCCAATTCCAAACCCGTAGTTTTGCTTCCATCTTCTAAGGAGACTCAATTGAAATCCCATTTCTAAAACAATCTGCTAAAGTTAGGCAACAAAGTTTCATCTTTACCATTTCTAGTGAGTTATCATATGATTTTAATCTAACATAAATTCTCTACAAAACAAACAGCATTCAAAAGAATCCAGTCACTTAGCTGAGAGTGATTAGCCAATTACCCATTGCCTAGATGCCATCCGGACAAATTAGCCGATTGGCGAAGTGCGTCTCTCCACTTCTTCACTCTCTCTGAACCACCACCACCACCACCACCAGCCTCAATCAATTGAAGAGATACGAGCACAAAGAGGATTGAAGATGACAGAGCAAATGAACCTAGGTTTAGGATAGATAACGCCTTCTACTCCTAGAGATAGACCATCCTCCGAGAGAGAGAGAGAGAGAGAGAGAGAGAGAGAGAGAGAGAGAGAGAGAGAGAGAGAGAGAGAGAGAGAGAGAGAGAGAGAGAGAGAGAGAGAGAGATTCAGATGAATTGAACTTGGTTCAAATTAGTGGTTGAGTTGAGTGAGCTTGACTCAAGAAGCTGAGATGTGGCAACTTGTTAAGCTGACAAGAGTCTTCAGTGTAACAACCTAGCCCAACTGTGTAATATTATCCGCCCCACTGTGTAATATTGTCCACTTTGGACATTGAGTCCTCATGGACTTAAAATGCGTCATGCAAGGGTAGAGGGCCATAATGTTGTTCGCTTTGGAGGCACGACCAACCGGCCCGTCCTCCCTCACAGGTTTGTTTTCAGCGAACTCAAGAAGCTGAGATGCGGCGGCTTGTTAAGCTGACAAGAGTCTTCAGTGTAACGACCTCAAGCTAACAAGAGTCTTCAGTGTAATGACCTAGCCCCACTGTGTAATATTGTCTACCCCACTGTGTAATATTGTCCACTTTGGACATTGAGTCCTCACGGACTTAAAACGCGTCATGCAAGGGTAGAGGGCCATAATATTGTTCGCTTTGGAGGCACGGCCCACCGGCCCGTCCTCCTCACATGTTTATTTTCAGCGCAGCTACGTGAAATGCATTACATAGATTAGAGCGACTTAAGCCTGATAAATCTCTCACACCTCCTGCAATTGGAAAATCTAGAATACTAGAAACATCATTCATTGAGTATGTCAACTTTGGTTTCTCGGCGACCCCGTTCTCTTCATGCACAGATCTCCACCTAGTTGCGACTTGCATTTGACTATCCGAATTCATCTGTTTCTTCGCCCCATTTGTTTTCTAGGATACTGCCTTCCTTTTCCAGTGGCCATGGGAAGGTTACAATTTTGAAGATGCAGTACCCATTAGCGAGCGTCTGGTATATGAAGATCTTTTCACATACGGAAATATGGAATTCAGACTCATCTGTGTAAACTGTCCATCTCGTGCATTCTCGCTGTCGAGTTCTTACGTCTGTGAATTGGTTCAGTCTCTGGCAACGAGTTAAGTAGACAAACTTCGTCCATCGCACAAGTTACGGTCACACAAGGAATATATAAACAATAAGTGCAAATTAACCACTACAAGAACAATAATAACACAAGGTTAAGTAGAATTTAAGGGAAGAATCCAGTATTTCCTTCATTATTATAAGGATGCCTCTTATTCTTTTATCACCATTTCTGGCCTATGGACCTCTCAATCACGCCCTGAAGTAGTTTATCAGACTTTTCCCATCCAACTCCTTAGTAAAGAATCTCCTCATGTATTCGCTGAAGGTGAACTGCCGAAAAGCAGCAGGCTTATCCGAGGACACAAGCTCCGGGAATGGTCCAAACTCATTCTTGTGATTGCTCGGGTTGTAGAAAACTGCTATCGACACACGTGGCTCTCGGCTGGGGTTGGCCAACACTTGGTGGTCCATGCTTTTGTACTCGTCGTTGGACATGATCTGAAAAATTCAAAATTTACATAATAAGATCTTCATTTCATGGTAGAATGTTAACCTAGCTTACTCAGAAGCTTTGGAGAAAGTCCTAGTCTTTGACGGGAGTTCACCTGAAGGATGTCACCAATGTTCACAACAAGAGCCCCTGGGACAGGCGCCACATCCACCCACTCGTCGCCGTGCTTCACCTGCAACCCACCGATTTGGTCCTGCAGTAGCAATGTGATCACTCCTGGGTCTGTGTGGGATGTCAAGCCAACTGTCAGATCAGGCTGGGGACAATATGGATAGTAATGCCCCACCATGACCCTCTTCTCCAAGCACGTCAATTCCTGTAGCTTGCCGGCACTCAATCCCAGCCCCTCGCTCAACAGCCCCAAGAGGAGGCTCCCCAACCGTTGAACCTGCTGATTCCACTCCAACACCTCATTTCTGCACACCTTGGGGATCTCTTCCATGTCCGTTAATTTTGGCCCCAGCATTATCTGGAGCGTGTCCCTGTATTATTATTATTATGGGCAAGCACTTTTAGGCTCTGTACAAGTTGGAACCTAGAACTTCCTCATTTTTTAAAAGTTGGGACTTACATTATATATCCTAAAATTTATCTTGTCACAAGTTCCAAAATCAGTTCTAGGATCAACCCTTGGTTCCATCTGTATTATTAATTGAACATTTATAATGAATCATCACTTTTAATGATCACCATTTTTTTTTTGCAATCAACTGGCTACAATTTATATTTAAACAAACGAAGATGGAGCATTAACAAAATAAAAAGTCCAACCATAAAATGGAAGTTTAGACTGGACCGCACCATCACACAAAGACATATATCAAAAGAAACACAAAATTATTTCAAATTTTATCTACTTGGAATTTGGACCTTACTCGTTCAAACAGGTTGCCAATTTTTGGAACCGAGAATCTATCCTACATATTTTGAAATCTAAAATCGGATTGATTCTCACTGGTTCTCAAATTCTAGGTTTTATTCTAGAACCCTACTCATCCCTAATTATAATTCGGTGCATTGGTTGAAGTGATTCTTTTCTTTTGTTTGTCATCGTCTTACTTTCAGTCATATATGATATGTCAGTTCGTCTCATTTGCCAAACACTTGACACGATCGTATTGGTAATTGAGCTTTTATACAACTAATTATCATCAAAATCATGAAATAGTACGAAGTCAATTGAAGTGGTTCGGGGCTGACCTCCAGCTAGCCGCTTTGGAGCGGAACAAGTCGACGTTGGAGAAGAACGACACGCCGGTCTCCATCTCCCTCCGGTAGATCCTTGCCTTTGCTTCCATCGGCTGCTCATGGAAGGCCTTCACCACTGCGATTGTGCAGTCCAGGACCTCCGTCGGCACGCCGTGGTTGACCACCTGGAAGAAGCCAAGCTCGCGAGCTGCACGCCCCACTTCTGCAACGACGGAGGGCCGCTGGAAGGAATCGCAGCAGGAGAGGTCGATGGTGGGGATGGAGTCGGGCCTGGGGCGGGCGGGTTTGAGGGTGGAGAGAGTCTCGGGCGGGTGGACGAAGAGGGGAGGTAGGGAGGTGAGGCCGGAGTCGACGAGACCTTTGACGCCGAGCTTGGATTCTTCAAACTGCTTGAGCTCTTGGGCTCGGTTGAAGGCTTGTTGCGTGGCGTCGGTGACGCCCATGGCTGTAGTCTCCGAGTTCTGGCTGGAGCGAGGTTCTGGGATCGGGTTGGATGAGGACGTCGCGTAAGGAAAGGGAAGAAGGAAGAACGAAGAAGCGATGTGAGTGAGACAAGAAGAGACCCCATCCACATATTTACGCTAACCCTATGTTTGTCGATGATGTTCAATGCTGACGTGGCACAATTGTATTGGTTGTCCATGATGACTAGTTCCTTTCAAATTCCGTGAAACTCCAATACTACGTAATATTTCCGTTCGATATATGTTTTGAGCGATTGTAGCGTCCACGAAAGGCTTATATGATCTACTCTATCCACAAAGACAAACTAGTGATATCAATTTGAATCAATTTCTTCTGACTTTAATGGTTGAATTTCTTGCAATCAAATTGCCTATTAGATTGGAGCGAATAGTTTGTGATTAGATAGGTTGAAACACATAATTGAGATATATTTGAATGTTTTGAGAGTTAAGTATACCCTACAGAGACTTACGTGTACTTGAATCATGAGGCTGGACTCTTTTTGTCTCACAATAGTATGAAATTTTAATTGTTTTTTTTTTCTCAAGTGACTTTTGATTGATATGATTTTTTTTCTTTTGCCGATAAACCTGATCATCTCTAATTTCAAAACTTGTACTAGAACCTAGAAAATGAAAAATTTTCCCGACAAAATTTTAATTGGGTAGTTCAAGCTAAAGGTTGTAATATGTTACAATTCGATCGGTGGGTTTGGACAAATTAGATATTGATGGACAACTCATGACCTTGTAGCAAAACAGTATAAATAAGTAAAAATAAGTTTAGATAGGGGAGCATGTTCCCCTCCCCCTTTTCGAGGGAGACTCCTCATTTCCCTGTACCAAGCCCCAGTAACCTTGGGGAAGGCGTCGCGGGGATCAGAGCTACTTGCCCATACCCCTTTCGAGGTTGTGGCTGGGACAGGCAATGGGGCCGATATCTTTTTCGAGGCCTGGTTCCCTGCCTCTATCCAGGTTTTCCTGATGTCATACCTTTTAGGTCTTGCTAAAAGACAAGTTCGTTTATCTTAAGACACTAAAAATTAAATATCATACTAATACTTTACTTAACATATGAAATTAACTTTACCAAGGGGTCATCTTAATAATGAATATACTAAGTATGAAATGGTTCTTATCTAATCATTAATCTAATAAAGTTATTAAGAAATTTTTTAATAAGTTTTTGTATTAGTAATTAAAAGAAGTCAATGAAAAGCGACAGAATGACGTAGACATTATATAAGATTCAAAGAAGCGTGAGCTTACCGAGCCCATTCGACTTGGGGGACCAAGGGTATACATTTTCCAACCAAAAATAAAATTAAGTAATTATTTTTTGGGTCGATTATAATGAGTTGCAAGTGGCAAAGGAGAAGACCTTGCTCCCCTCTCTTGACCCTGTAACAAGTAAATGGTATCTTACATAAAAACTCACATATATTTTCGACATTTTTCCTTTTCTTTTCTAAAGAGTTATTAAATTTGATATGGGGAGAATTACCAAAAAAGTCCTAAACGTTTTTCAATTGTGCTAATTCAATCATAAACTTATTTTTTTGATCAATTGAGTCATAAACTTTTTACAATTGTGCCGGTTCAGTTCTTCCGGCCAAAATTGGCCGGCTGGCGCTGGCGAAAATTTTTTTAATAATATTTTATTTTTCAAATTATTTAATTAAACTTTTAATTTTTTTACATTTTTCTCTCTCTTTCTTTCCCCTCCCTCCTCCTTTCTTCTTCTTCCTTTGGCTTCGGCGACCAGCTAGCCCTCGTTGGTTGCCAAACTAAGGCAACTGGGCGAGCTCGCCTCACTGTCACTAGGCGAGGGTGAGCTTGCCCTGTCATCACTTGATCTGGAGAGTGTGGGCTAGTCTGGGCAGAGTACACAGACTAATTGGTTAGGCTGGCGAGTTGCTTGTTGTACGTGGGTGGGGACACCAAGAGCCCCACCATAGACTACGGAAGGCAGTGTTGTAGAAGAGCAAGTAGTGCCTATGCATCCTTATCAAGGATTGCGACGACCCAACCTTGGCCTCAAGATCAATGCCACCCTCGCCCTCAACCTCCCCTCCAAGTGTGGCGCTCACGCTCGCTAGATCGAGCAACGGTGAGGCCCCCCTCGCCGGATCTAGCAAGGGCTCGCCTTGCCATTGTTGGGCGAGGACTCCCTTGCCGGATCTAGCAAGGGCTCGCCCTCTTAATGGGTAACCCAGTCGCCTTAGTCCGGTGATTGACGAGGGCTGGCCGATCACTAGAGCCAAAGGAATAAAGAGGGAGGGAGAGGGAGACTAGATCGAGCAACGGCGAGGCCCCCCTCGCCGGATCTAGCAAGGGCTTGCCTTGCCATCGTTGGGCGAGGACTCCCTTGCCGGATCTAGCAAGGGCTCGCCCTTTTAATGGGTAACCCAGCCGCTTTAGTCCGGTGATTGACGAGGGCTGGCCGATCGCTGGAGCCAAAGGAATAAGGAGGGAGGGAGAGGGAGGGAGGGAAGGAGGGAGGGAGGGAGGGAGAGGGAGGGAGAGAGAGGGAGAGAGAGAGAGAGAGAGAGAGAGAGAGAGAGAGAGAGAGAGAGAGAGAGAGAGAGAGAGGTGTAAAAAAGATAAAAAAAATTGATAAAATAATTCAAAAAAAATATTATTAAAAAATTTTTTGCTTGTGTCGGTCGGTGGCCACGTCGCGCCAACCGGCCAATTTTAGTTGGATGGATTGAACTTGTACAATTAGAAAAAGTTTAGGATTTAATTGGTCAAAAAAATAAGTTTAGGATTGAATTGGTATAATTGCAAAAGGTTTAGGACTTTTTTTGGTAATTATTTTCTAGGTCAATTATAATGAGTTGCAAGTGGCAAAGGAGAAGACTTTGCTCCCCTCTCCTGTCTTTGTAGCAAGTAAATGGTATCTTAGAAAAAAGACTCACATATATTTTCGACATTTTTCTTTTTCTTTTCTAAAGAGTTATTAGATTTGATATGAGATCGCTCATTAAACTCCTCTATTTTCTATTCAAACTAGCTACTCATTAGTGGTTTGTGGGAGCTTGTCCATATGCATTTTTTTTTAATCGTTAGGAACACTAACGATCCAGTAATTGAATTGATATGTGAAAAGAGATGAGACTTGATTAATAGTGATACATATAATTTTCTAGAGGAATATCATATTAGGGTTTATCAGGAGATGGAAAAGACCTTGCAATATTATGTATCCTAAGCGCGTAAAAAATAATAGAATAATAATGATTTTTTAGAGTGCATTCAGGAAAGTTATATTTGAAATAAGTTGATTTGAATAATATAACAGAGTATCATACAATATAAATAGTCCATATGTTTTAACGATTCATAGAATTTTGGGGAAGAATCTTGTATTTCCTTAAGTGGATCACTGGCGGCTGTCATCTGCCCTCGGGGACCACTAGTGATGGTCGACTAGGGTCGGGTGACCCCTGGTGAGGGCCACTTGGGTCAAGCAAACCTAGGTAGCCCTTGCCAACGCAAGCCTTGTGGAGGCCGCTCAACTCCAACGAAGGGCAGCTAGGTTGTGCGACCAGCACAACCCCTTGCCAGGGTTGCCGCACAACTCCTTGGCCAAGTCACTCAACCCTGGCAAGAGCTAGCTGGGTTGCGCAAACCCAGGCCCTCACCGACATGACCCTCGCAAAGGTTTCTTGACCTCGATGAGGGCCAGCGGGGTCACTCGACACTAGGCAGCCCCTTGCTGGTGTCACGTGACCGCCGAGGGCTGTCTGTTGTCTAGATCAGGCAACCCTAGTTGGCCTCATGAGGGTCGCACGACCCAAACGACACTAGCCTAGGTTGTGTGACCCCTTAGTGATGGTCGTGCGACTGTTGACGACAGTCTCTTGGGTCACTAGTGACGTTGCCAGCCTCTCTTTAGCCCATGGTCAGACCTTGGTAGTCAAAGCAAACACGGCAGCCAGCCCTAGGGAGAAGAGGATGAATAGTCGCAAACAAGGGCAAAGTTGGAAAATAAAAAAATCAGTGAGGATAAGATTAGAAGAAATTTATTTACTTTCCCTACCTTTCAAGAAGGTTGAAAGCCCTAGGTTGCCTAGGATTTGCTTTGGACTTTCAGCCTTTCAAGCAAATTTTGTTTCAAGGTGGGTTTAAAATTTTTTACAAAACACCCAAACATTGGCCCAAAGTCGAAGATTCAATTTGACGGAGAATGCAATACACCTGTTATTTGCTGCTTTTTACATTTACTTTAATCATCATTTATCCTGCAATTATCTACAAGCCCCATTGGATTTATCTTTATTCATTGTTATCGCCATTAGAGTAGAATTAATCATTTCCTTTTCAACACATAACCCAATATACCAAAAAAAAAAAAAAGTCGAAGATTCAATTTTGGTGAAAGATATTTTGTCTGGGAAGATTCTCAGCAAAACAGTAATTAATATAATTTTTTATAAGATTTTTATATAAAAATAAAATAAAAGGGAAAATTCTAAATAAGGGTCAAAAGTAGACATTGTTTAAATTAGGGCCCGAATTGTTCTTATTTTATTAAATAAGAGCCTGAAGTGAACATTATTTCTAATAAGGGCCTAAAGTGGCTATATTAATCTCAAAGAAGGGCTTGAGCTTACTTTCGATGAAGAGCAATTTCGTCTTTTAATTTTTTTTAAAAAACTAAAATATTTAAAAAAAAAAAAAAAAGGAACACACATGAGAGGGATGGAGGCCCTCACCTTTGGTTGACGAGGGTTGCCGACCCTTACCATTGCACCGACAACCTCGCCTGCCATCGCTGCCAGCCCATTGGCATTGGGGTTGATGTACGTCAATGTCAACAACATTTATTATGGTCTTCAACAATGCCTCACGAGTTTAATAATAAATTGTAATCTAGTTGTATGCCTATCTATATCGGTGACCTAGTTAATTTTTGGTGCAAAATTATGCCCGCTTTTTAAAAAATTTAAAAGAAAATTTAATTCTTTTGAATACTTGAAAATGTGTGGGTCTCGATTCCGTGGGCATTACAAAGGGTACATATTGTGCCCCTAACTCCTCATACATTATGCTTTAATGCCTAACTTGTAGCATGCTGACATGTCACTTCAATTGACATGATTCTTGAATCTCTATCATTATAGATTGTCACCCTTTGAACCATGACTCATTTATGGAAAGTATAAATTTGGCCAAGATTTGATTTTAATCTTACTTCTTTCTTCGTCTTCAACCTCAAACCCTAATCTTCTTTCGCTCAAACCATTGGCCTCCAAGTAGTTTCACTTGTCTTCAACTTTCTCACTTCCATTGAATAAGATATTGTAAGCTTATATCAGTTTGTACCAATCTAATGTTGGAGAGGTGGCCTCCAATTGGAAGCACATGCCATTGGAAGGAATCTGTTGAACACCAAGATCATTATCTTTGGATTTGCAATGAAAGGTGAGAGTTACTCCTCCAAGTAACTATTGAAGATTTGGACATGCACTTTTTTAACTACGTAAAATATATTTCCGAAGCAAGCTTGTCGGAGGGCACCAATGCTCATGAATACCACAAAAAGTCTAATAGACAAGTTCATATTTGTAACCTTGGTTGTTTTTTTTTTTTTTTGGAAAATGAAAACACAGGCATGGTCGACTAAATAATTTAAGTAGGAATAAGGTGGCTTCGTTTGGTAATATGGGATGGTGCTATTTCCACCTCTTATATGTCTAAATCCACCCAATTTACTATAAAGATAATATCGCCCTTAATTATTCAATTGCAATTTAAGTGATGGCCCCAAATTTTTTTTTTTTTTTTTTTTTAATGTTATGTAGGATTTAGTTACCAAAGAGATAAAAATCAGTTCTGTCGAAAAGAGAAATTTTCAAGAAACCTAATTCTTTTCTACATTGTATATTCCTAAAGTTACTATAGCTCTTACATGCTTTATATAAAAATCAGTCCACAATGTTGCTCCGATGATCTCCTTACTCAGATCTGATTCCCATCTCTTCGCCGCTAGATATTTGGGAATGTCGTTGAACTGGCGATCTAGAGTTTGGTCTGGTGATCAATTATGCAAGTATGCTTGTTAAGTGTTAACAAGTGAAGCATATCTTCACACATCGACATAGTGAAAGATATCCACCTACAATTCTAATTTCACCCATAGGAGGAGCTTATCGTATCTCATTCATAGCCAAATATTAGATTGTTACGAACTGGCATAGGCACAAATTTCCCATGAAATTTTAGGAGTCCCATATGTCACAGCTTAAATCGTTAAGACATGGCCCAATATGCTTAATATGCCACTGACACAAACCATGACAATGATCTACATCTCTATCCTCAACTAATACATCTTAATGGTGAAATTGATTAGGCCATTGGAAGCTGGAAAAGAATAGGGTGTTTCCCCAAAAATTGGGCTTCAAACAAAATTCCCACATGCCATTAGGATGGATCTAGTGAAAGCCAAGATCGTTTTCCTTGGATTTGCAGTGAGTAAGCGTTACTCCTTTGGGTAAGTTCGTTTAAGATTTGGACATGGGCTTTTCCAGCTATCCATAAATCTCCGGAGCAAGCTTGCTCGAGGGCAGCAATGAGGACGTGGTCATATTTGTACCGTTTCTTTTTTTTTTTCTTTTGGCAAATGCATGCAGAGGCGCGGTGGACCAATCAATTTAAGGAATAATAAGGTGGCTTCATTTAGTGATGTAGCAAGATGACAAATTTGAAGGCCACTTACTTTGGTAATATAGTCATGTGTCGAGCAAAAATCTATATTTATTTCTGTATACATTTATCCATGCTAGGCATCCGATTTAGAGAACCTTGATGTCAGTATGTCAATTCATTTATAACTCCCAATCTTAAATTTATGTTGATGACTTGAAATGTGGGATAAATGTTTGTCTTCAACATTTGTTATTAATCACATTTGTGAATTGGACATATCAAATTATGGTCACCATATGCTTGATGGTTTGTCTGCAAGTGATTTAAATCACTTCTGTTCAATGTGTCCATTAGTATAGGAAGAAGAAGAAGAATACCTTTGATTCAATGGCTCCAATATTTTGTCCGTGCAAACATAGATCGGTAGAGCCCATAATTTCGTATGGAAATGACATCTTTGAGTGACCAGGCATCTGCGAGGGTGAGTAAACTTACGTTAGAGGATGAGTGAGCGAACGTGATATGTACAGATGAATTGAAAATCCTCGCGCATATGGAGCCAACTCTTCCCCCATTTTATTAATCGTGTCTGAGACGATGACGAAGGGAAGACCGTGGTGCAGTTTTGCCTTTAAATCCACATCAGCTTACTAGAGTGGATATATTTTTGGCATGAAAATGCCACATCAGACATCTAATGATGATTGTGGATCAAGGGTCAATGGGGGCAAGATTTGGGATACAAGTGAAAATTGATGATTGTTTTAGATAAATAAAATTTGGGCCAGATTCAAAATTAGATCAAAAGTTTGTGCCTTTTTTTTCCATGAAATTAGGCCCTTTTTTTTGTGACTTTCAGTCAATTTTAAAAAAAAAAAAAGAGGCGCTTTCTCATTGAGTAATTATTTTCATACCATCCCATGAACATCTGTCTTTATAAAGCCAAAGCCCATACGATCTATGAATTTTTGATATCCTAAATCACCCAAAATGTCATCTAAGCAATTTTTAATAGGAAAAGCCACAAAAAAAAAAAAAAAAACTCTAAATTTTGCATACTAGAACCTCTAAAAAAAAAAAACCCCCAAACTAGAACCTCAAACTAAAAAAAAAAAAAAAAAAAAAAAAAAAGCCCATACGTTTGCTTCATGCTATTTTTTGTGATTGGAAAAACCCCAAACTAGAACCTCTTTAAAAAAAATAATAATAATAATAACATCAAAAACCCTAACCTATACATATGTGATACATTTACTCTAAACTATTTTTTTTTTTGTATGGGTAAAAATTATCATACAGATATAAGCTTAGGGTATTTTGGAATCACAATAAGAAACTTGGATCACATTGTATAAATTTAAAATAAATATATCATTTAGGTAGAAGTTTTGAGTTTTTGATGTTGTAGAAAAATGTTTGGGGTAGATCTATTACAATGGGCATAGTTTAAGGTTTTTTCGTGACTTTTACTCTTTTTAATAATAGTATGAATAATAATATTAAGAATAATTTGTAATAAATGTTCTCATCTCTGAATTTTCTAAAGTAGGTGCGTTTCACGACTTTTGCTTTTTGACTTTTGTAATAAAGTAGGTGCGTCCCATTATCCTCAACCCCTTTCATTCGAAACATATTAGTTTTTCTCAACTTACTAATTTTGACACGTAAAATTCATATATAATTTATCCATAATGTTTTAAAATACATGCTTTTATATATTGTTGGGAAATAAAAAAGCATAATTTTCTTTAAAATAGTCAATTCAATTTTGTCTCTTTTACGCCAATCAACTTTTTTATAATGATGTTTTTCTTTTGGTTGAAAGTCTTTCACATTGATGTTGAAATGTAAAATATTATTTCAATTTGAATAGATCATTGGAACTCCTATGCAAATCAAAATGTCTATAGGAGATGGGGTCCGACTATTCTATGTTGCATGTTTTTGAAAAACCAATAAAACTATAAGATAATGAGTTGATCAACAAAATTAAATTTCTAAATGTGCAATCACATACTATAACTCATTCATTAGAATTTGTAAATCAATATCAATCTATAATTCCCATCCCTCTGGCTATAAGTTTAAATTAGTGACCAATGTGCCACGTAAGCAGCCAAATTTTTTTTTCCTAAGCATCAATGGATTCAATTTCTAAGGGTTCTAAGGATGTTTTTGTCACTAGATCATTAATTATTTGCTTCTCAATCAATTCTTGCCCGGTGATCAATTTCTTTTATCACATAAGAACTTTTTATTCTCTAACATTATCAAGCCAAAAGTTTACTATAACTTTGATCAATAGAATTTGCAAATCAAAATTGATCTATAACCTTGGTTTTTTTAGCTATAATTTTTTATTAGTGACCGACCATTTGCCAGGTAAGCTACATTGTTATAAAAATTTTCTAATCATTTTTTTTTTTGGGTCAAAGATAGGTAATTCGTTCATTCGTAAACAAGGATTACAAGTAGAATGAATTCAATTTCTGAGAGTTTTAAGAATTTTTTTTTATATATTTTTTTCACATGGTACTATGATTCAATCTTTAGAATTTGTGAATCAAAATCGACCTATGACTTTGGTTTCTCTAGCTACGATGTTTTATTAGTGAGCGGTTCTATGCCACGTAGGCCGCCAAAATTTTTTATTTATTTTTCTAATTAGCGACCGACCCTGTGCCACGTCACCTCGGCTCCGGCACACCTAACTCCAGCAACAAGGCCCATTTAAAACCGTCCTCGCCTACGCTGGTGGAGGTGGTTGTAGAGAGAATGGCGCCGACCGTGGAAATCAACGGCCTCAGATTCACGTACCCGGGGATCGACGGCCATCCTCCGCCCGGGTCCAAGCCCCTCATCGACGACTTCTCGCTCACCGTCGATTCCGGCGACCGCTGTCTCCTCGTCGGGTCCAATGGCGCAGGTTCGTTTCAGCTCAGAGCATGCCTTGTTCTGCCGGAATTTTTGTTCTGGGGTGTCTCGTGTCTAGTAGTGGACAAGTATATGGCGACCTCGTCTTGTTAAGAAGGCGTGGATCTCGGTTTCCCTGTTGAATTGGGCTGTTGGTGAAGCTGTTTTGTCATGTAGAATTTGAGCTTGGTGGTTGAAGTGTTTTGGATTTCGGTAGCTGGATATAGTGATTTGATTGAAGATGAAAATTGGGCTTTTTTTCAAGTAGGGGAGAATGAACGAATTCTCAAGCGAAATGGCTTTGAAATGGTAATTGGGATAGAGTGTATAATTTGGCAAACTTCAATGATGGGCATGTGCGGTTTCTCGTTCGAGAATAGTAATGTAAAGAATCCTAAGAACCATATGACATTCTCATTCGAAGCAGTGCTTGTGACCCTGAATCGGGGGATATGCTTTTGGCCATTAATGTGAATTCCTTTCTGCTTTGCTCGCCATCGGGTGATGCTTGTGACAGGTAAGACTACTATGTTGAAGATATTAGGAGGGAAGCATATGGTGGATCCTCACATGGTCCGCGTGCTTGGGAGATCGGCATTCCATGACACGGCATTGACATCTTCTGGTGATCTCTGTTACCTTGGGGGAGAGGTGGGTTCTCTTCTTTCCTGATCTTGTTGTTGGACTGCACACTTCTTTGTGATATTGCGTTTGCCCTGATGGCGACTCTGAAAAATTGTTGCTTCCGATTGTAATATCTGTTCTCTTCTGCTTTTGATGATGAGTTGTATGCTACAGCTTTGCATTCTGCAATTGGTGATTAGAGGGAGAGATTGAGTCTGACGTGATTATTTTCCTTCTCCATTATAGTATACAATTCCTGATATAATCATTTTTTGTTTCCTTTTCCATTCTGCAGTGGAGACGAGAAGTTGCTTTTGCAGGCTTTGAAGTTCCTATACAGATGGATGTCTCTGCTGAGAAAATGATATTTGGGGTGGCAGGTATAGATCCACAAAGAAGAGCTGAGCTAATCAAGGTGAAACATAAACTTTCAGGACAGAATATGATTTAAAAACAGATCATTTTCCTAAAATTAGTTGCTGAATTTTAAAGTATATACCAAATGAATATGTTGGACATTGATAAAGCTTATGCAAACAGTACATATGCTATGATTTTTATTATTTAAGAGACAGTAGATAACTTGGTCATTTGATATTTTAGGTGCTAGACATTGATTTATCCTGGAGAATGCATAAGGTTTCTGATGGACAGAGAAGGCGAGTGCAAATCTGTATGGGACTCCTCAAGCCATTCAAGGTGCCTGCACCTTTTAATTCATGCAAGCACAGAGCCCAATTTGTTCTTTATGTTTAAAGATGATGTGCTGTTATTACAGTTTTGCATTTTGGATGTTCTTGTTGTTTACTTTTGCAATTTTTGGCCTTTTGGGTACTTATGAATCACATCATTCCATAGGTGCTTCTTCTTGATGAGATAACAGTGGACCTTGATGTGTTAGCAAGGGCTGATCTTTTGAAGTTTCTCAAAAAGGAATGCGAACAGAGAGGGTCAACAATTATCTATGCCACCCATATTTTTGATGGCCTAGATGATTGGCCCACGCATATTGTATGTACTTATCTACTTCTCCACTTAAGTTCATCATTTCTTCTTCTCTACACCAGTGCTGGGATAAACTATAAAAGGTTGTATGGCATATTCTGTGTCAAAGCAAACTTATCGCTCCTTTGCCTCAGGTGTATGTGGCTCATGGAAAGTTGCAGTTAGCAATGCCGATTGATAAGGTTAAGGAGAGTAGCAAACTGTCTCTGATGGTAACTTTTCCTTTCAAAGCAATTTCGTGTTTTTTTTTTTTTTAAACTTGGTCAGCATGGATGTTTGATCTATCATGACAACTATCTTTGCAGAGGACGGTTGAGAGTTGGCTGAGGAGAGAAAGAGATGAGGATCGGCAGAGAAGGAAAGAGAGGAGGACAAAAGGTCTCCCTGAGTATGAACAGCAAATTGATGGAAGCCGGGTCACTGGTGATCCGGCTTTTGTTGCTGCACGGCCGTTGAATAATGGTTGGGCTGGTGGAAGGCTGCACTCTACCATTGCTGGTGAAGAAAGTTGCTTCTTCAGCTCAAACAGAGTTCTCAGACAGTAGTCAAATACAGACATTCTATACTTTCAAAGCAAAATAATTCCTTCATTGATGGAAGGTTAGCATCAGAGGTTTCCCAGGTTTTACCTTTATATTATCAACAGATTTGATAGTCTAGGAAAAACCATGCGAAAGGGGGAAAGTATTCATTATTGTTTTCTTCTTTTGGCTGAAGAAAGTATTCAGAAGCATTTTGCTCTTTTCTTTGAGATATTTCAGTTTCTTATTCTTTTTGTTTGTTATCTATATGTTTCCATATGATGGGCTTTGCAAGTCGTATGGAACCTTTTCCTATTCAACTAGTCCTAATTTGGCACCTGGGGGATGAAGTGTATCATCTTATCTATTGCTGAAAACTAAAGAAAAGTTTAGTTCTGCATTTGGAAAGGTGTTTTGATTCTGCTGCTTTGTGAATGTCTGCTGTTTAGTCTAATGCAATTTTGATTGGCATTTACTTGCTAAAGGACTTTGGATCGTGATCTGTGAGACTTGGTAGGGAGTGATGGTCATGGATCATGCGAGTTCTCAGAAATGGAAGAGCTTTGAGGGCTTTTAGAAATGAAAAG
Source organism: Eucalyptus victrix (assembly GCA_016097545.1). NCBI lineage: Eukaryota > Viridiplantae > Streptophyta > Magnoliopsida > Myrtales > Myrtaceae > Eucalyptus > Eucalyptus victrix. Next base: position 18,077,463 of record CM027842.1, on the reverse strand, counting down.
CTCATTGCAGAAACTAGAGTTGATTTTTCCATGAATCTTTTAGTGCGCTATTTCTTAATGCAAGATACACAGATAAAGCTCCTTGGGTTTGCATAATAGCGGAGCTTGACAGAGACTCAGAACCTAAAAGAAGCAGAAGATGCATAAACATGATCAGATGCCTGAGAACTATCGAAACAGCTGCAAAACTTTGTTGATACACAAACGGGGAAGTCAACTTTCAGTGTCTTCTTCGACCAAAAACTGGGAAAACATTGGATGCTCTTCTTGTATGGATAATGCTCAATTGAGATCTTGCTGTTGAAGTAAACAAACAAGAAGGGATGGGACGAAGTAGCATTATTAGAGGCAGCAGTGCAAATAGGAATGTCATGGCCGGGAGGATATTCCCCAGTGCGCACGAGATGATGGGCGTGGAATTGTTCAGGCAAACGAAACAGAACGCTTAGGTCATGAACGCCCTGCACATGTTTTGTGGAACCCCAGTTAGTGAGTAACTCCAAATGAGTATCAATGCAAATTCAAGGTTCAAGAGACGGCTTATTCACACAGTGAGAGAACATAGAAAGATCTGGAGCAGAATCGGACCTTGATTCTGGGTCTTGTCTGCCTGCAATGCACCATTATGAATGCGAATACCCCTCAAAACATTCGGTGAATTTGCCAAGCCACGATTAATCTTTGTCCTTTTGAATGATGGTAGAGACTGAGATCAAATGGAAATTCTGGAGACTTGCCCTCGTTTTCTCGATTTTCAAGAAACTCATTTTAACAAAGGTAACAATATTCTCACGAACGTGAATGGTTTCGATTGACTTATTTTCAAAATCTCCACCGGGATATTGTTTTCCAATTGTTGGAAATCTATAGTTATTATATGCGAGAGAAGTTTTGTCTACAGCAGCCTACATATTGATTATGCCCTGTACAGCATTAATGCAAGTCTAGACAAGAAAATTTCCTCGAGAACTGGGAGTGACGCGGCAGCTAATGGAGGCCCATTTAATCGAGCCGTTTCAACAGATCCAGTAATTAAGGCTCTAATTAACTTAGCTTGCTTAGGGCATCGTCCCCTCCAGCCCCGCAGCTGACACTAATCCAGTAAGAGGAAAAAAAGAGGAGAGTACTTAAATATTTGCAGATCCATTTAAATTAACCTAAATTTTCTCTCTATTCCCCCATTTTTTTATTTATTGGTCATTTGATATTATTTTTTACAAACAACCATGCCATCATCAGTTTAAAGAACAAACTTTTTTTTTTTTTTTTTTATGTCAAGGCTCAATCAACTTCATGCCTTGATCAATTTGAGTAGAAGCTCGAAGCGCTCTCCCTAGAAAATGTGCGACGCTTTCGTTGGTCCTGGCGACCCAGAATGTAACACTGCATGTAAAAAACGATTAAGAAGAAAATCATTTTCCTTGCAAGCCAAGAATTTTATTTATCTTTTCATCGTAAAAGAAACCATATGCTTTGAAGATCAAAAGTAGAGTTTTCTTGATGGCGGTGTTTAAGATGTATTTCGTAACCATTCTGTTTTTTAGAATAACTTTTGCTCATAAATGATTTTTTTTTCTATTCCTAAGAACAATTTTTGAGTTTTTAAAAGCGTTTGGTAATTATCTAAAATTTTTATTTTAGAAATAAAAATGTATTTGGTAAGACTATTAATTTTTTTTATTTATTTTCATTTTTAATACTTTTATTATATTTTTCTCTATTTTTCTTTTTCTTTTTCCTTTTCTCTTTTTCTTCCTCCTTCTTTGTGGCTGTTTCACAAAGTCCAACAAGCTTGCTGGAGCCTTGCTAGGCTAGGGTGAGGTCTGGCAAGCTCACCGGACGATTGCCTGACCACCACAAGTCTCAAGCTCATAGATTTGGGTGAGGCTAAGCCTCGCTTGGCCACAACAAGACTCATCCTCACTCAGGTGAGATGAGGTTGGCCTCATTGTGGCCTAGCAAGGCCTAGCTTCGCATCGACTAGTGAGGTCGAGCCTTGTCGTGGATGGGCGAGGCTTGGCCTCGCCTTGGATGGGCAAGATTGACCTCACTTAGATCTACTGAGGGCAAGCTTGCCTAACCACCGGCGAGGTTTAGTCATGGCCATAGCCTGGTGTTGCCGGGGATGGGCGGCCAAGGTTGGCAACCAACCAAAAGGAAGAAGAAGAAAATGGCCTCTTGATTCTAAGATGGGCAAGATCAAATTTTCTTTACTTCTTGATTCTATTCAAAATCTATTCCTAAAAACAAAAACAAAAAAAGGATTTTTGTTATCGGAAACAAAAGATTTATCAATTGGATTACTATTCTTTTTTTGTATCGAAGTATAAAAGAATAAAATAGTTGTTCCTGAAAATTTGCCAAATAGTGCCTTAGAGATAACTCTCCAGGAGAAGAGTAAAAGGGATGGTGACAAGGGCGGCAAAGATTTGGCAATAGGTGACAAGCACAAAAGGGTTTGATCCCAATGTTCATGGCCAGCTTCGATGTGATCATCATTCCCACATATCCCACTTGGACAATCACCATCGCCAGGAATGGTACAAAATCTGCCATTTTCTTTGTTTCTTTGGATTTTCTCTATTCTTCTTTGGACAGATCAGAGATAAGAGAGAGAGATGACTTGGAACACTTGTGCACATGCATGGGAAAAGGTCAACCACCATAACCTACTAAAGGCTATTGTATCTTTCAGTTGCATGTGATCAGTTCTAGGGTGAGTAGGTTCCAGAGTTGAAACTTGGAATCTGGAATCTATTGTATTATAATCAATGCTCAATTTTTGGACCTCGAAACCTATCTTGTTTGCCTGAAATCGATTCTGGAATATACTCTAGAACCTATTTTATTTTTCTTTCCTTTTTTATTTTATTTTACAGCAAAATCATATGAAGCTAGATGAAATAATTCAAAGTAAAAGATGAACAATAGAAATCCTAATCTAACAAAAAAAAAAAAAAAAACAACAACAATCTAAATACGTAGTCACGTAAAATTATAAACAATAAAAAATTTCAAACATATAACTTTAAATATAAATTATAAAACTTCATTCACAATTCATCTATTAAAATTTAGTAGAAGAGGAAAGACTAGCGAGGAGTTCCCATGAAGGAAAAATGATAAAGGAGTGTTGATGTTAGAATTTTGGGGAAAAAGAAATTAGGATTTTGGCTTTTTAGCTTGTAAAATCGATTCTAAAACAGGGTAGTCCAGTCCCATTTTTGGGTGAGTATTCACTCATAACGTGTTCATGTACCGGTTATAACCAATTCCAAATATTTGGAACCCGTTCCAAGACTAGTTCCAATGGGAAATAATTCTCGAACTTATTTTTCAAGCAGTTCGATCCAACTCTTGAGTAGAAACTAGTTTAATTGCACACCCCTACTTTCAGTTATAATTTCATTTGTTATGTTAACGCTCAATATCATGAAAAATCAATATACTAGGTCATATGGTTGAACGTAATTAGACCTCTAAACAAGTTGGCCATAATAATGCATCGTTACATCATTAGTCGATCATATCATACTTCTAATAATAGTCTATTACATATTTTAATATGTATCGAATTCATTAATCAGTGTGAGTGCCCTAGCTCTTTTTCCATTTTTTTTTTTTTTTTTTTATCTTCTTTCTCCTTCTCTCTCCCTGGCTCCTCACATTTCATGCCTTCGAGCAACACCAGACAAAGCTTGAATGCATAGTAAGGTTGGCAAAAACGAGGAGAGACCCCAAATATTTGCTTTTGCTTGTGCCATTTCCATGCATGCATCGTCATTGCACATAGCTTAGATAGGCTCATGACGAGAATCTTTTAATAGTGGGTTCATGGTGATCTCTCCCGGAGCGAAATTCATGTAAATCGGCCATTAATTTCATTTGCAACAAGTGCTGGACCCGTGCCAGCATGTATAAGTTTATTTATATGAAGGAATATAATTAGTGGCTTTCAATCTTTGACTTGCATTTTTTCAATTATGACATAAATCTGGTTCCCGGGCATTAACTCACAGGATTAGTGTTCTATTTAGCTCAATGCAGTTGTAATGGGGATGAAAAGACCACAACTCCTTGTAAATAAAATACCAAGCGAGCTTATTTATTAGGATTAATACCATTAAGAGTTGTAAATCAGGATGTTCATGACACAGTGACAAAAAAATTAATTTCTGTCTCACAAAAAATGTCAAACCAGTACCCCTTAACACATTTCCTCCAAACTAAATCTCGTCTCACTATAGCTCCAAGCCAGTATTCTTGACCCATCCTCCACTTTAGATCCCAAACTTCAAACCAATGGTAAATTTGGGTTAGGGTGCCGGTTTGGAATTTTCCGTGCAATGAAAATTAGTTTAGCATAAATATGTCATGGAATACCCATTTAGAAATTTTTTATGAAAAAAAATCCATATTGGATAAATATGTCATGGGGCACTAGTCCAATTTCTTGGCCCCATCCTCCACAAGCTCTAGCTCCCTCAGCCCATCTTTTTACTTCTTTTTAGACCCAGTTTCCTATCCTTCCTTTAGCCCATGAAGTGAGCCCGAGAATGAAAAAAATGAAAAGCCCAGCCCACATGTTCTTTTCTTCTCCCTTGCATGCTCACGTGTCTGGGAATGAGGAGTGACGGGAACACGAAACGAGCCTCAGAGCTACCAACGGTCGATTGACGTCGCTTGTCTCCTCCAAGATATCGTCCATTCGTCGCCGTTCCGTAGCCGCCGACCTCAGTTTCAAAGAACACCGGCCGTGCCCTGTTTTTGCATTGCTTTGTAATCAAGCACTTCAAACCCCGAAGATTCAAATCTGGTGGAACATCTAACATCGAAGCATCTCGTTGATCAGCGATCGTTGAAGCTTCCGCAGTTGGTATAATCAACACTTGAGGCCTCACTCTTCGCAGGCTAATCCGGCAAGTTTCTTTCTGTTTTGACACAGTTTTTTCTTCTTCTTTTTTTGTAAGCTTCGAAGGTTGAATTTAATCCATGAGTTTGTGAGAACATCGCTTGAGATTGAAACCGCTTTGTGACGATTTGCGCCGATTTAGAAGTTGATATGACGTGTCCAGACCAGAAAAGTTGCATAAAATTCGTATCCGAGGCTTGCATTCAAGATATGCACCGCTAGTTCGATGATTTGCTTATGGGAAGTGTGCGATTTGATTTTGCATAATCGGTCATTTGACAATGCTTTGACCTAGGATGGATTGGCAACTACTTTATTGATTGCTGAATTGAATCTTGACGCTGCGTTTTTGCTTGGTGCCATGGCATATTTCCTGACGTTTGTCGACGGGCCGGAGACAAATCTTTGTACCGAAAGCATCTTTCCTTTTCCAGCAATAGCTTCAGGACAAAGTCCCATCACGTTAGCTTCCTATTTCCCTTTTGGTGATAGGTGCATGATTATGTACCGGATTACTTGAGAAATATTAGTTGATGATGGTGTTTGGTGGCCAGAAATCGATGGCCGGCCACGAAGGAACTTATTTCGGCAAGGAGAGGTAATTGCCGAAGATGGTCCGGCGACAGCCGGAATATTGGCCGATGGCGGTGTTTAGACGATCGTAAGCTAAGGTTTGTTAGGGACTGGTATCAAAATCGAACGGAGTTCTGGTGATTATGCAGTGGAGGAATGGGTTCGGCGAAGAGGGAGCAGAGAAGTTGTCGTGAAGGAGATGTGCAGATGGGTGAAGAACACAAAAATCAAAGAAAAAGAGAGGGAACTAAATAAAAAAAATAAATAGAACAAAATATCAATAAAAAAAGAAGAATATAAAATTCTGTTTTATTCTGAGGCGGGTCGAAGCCGGGTCGGCGGATCATGCCAGTAGGTCAGACCGGGTAAATCCAGCCCGAACACCCTTTCCCGAATATAATAATAATAAATCATAAAAAATATTTTAAAAAAAGAAAAATTATATTAAAAGTTCTAAAAATAAAAAAATAATGAAAATAAAAAACAGAAATAAATAAAATATTTTAATTCATAAAAATATTAAATTAAAATAAAAAATAAAAAAATTCAACGAATCCAGAAAAATCATAAAAACATAAAAATGTAAAAAACAATAAAAATAATAAAAAATTTAAGAAAAGTTGGAATTCCTCACAAATTTTACTAGTTCTTAGAATAGTTTTTCTCTTAAAGCTTAGAAAATCCTTAAAAAAAAATTTAAAATCGGAAATTGAACAAGTCTCTAGGACTTTATGATATGGGTTTTTGGATTGTCATTTTCTTGTAGGCGCAATATTAGGTTGTTTGTGTGTTACTTGAATTACGCTTAATTGTGCATTTAAATATCTTGAGTGTTATTTTTTTCATAATGATTATGGTAAAATCTAAAAATCTTCGATAGGTTACCATGGCATTAGTTAGTACATTGTCGAGATATGTACTCATTAGTTTTAGGCTTAATGTAATCAAGTCCACATTCCAAAATCTCTGATTGCGCATGAAATGAGATATTCCCCGTACCTCATTAAATTTCTAATCGACCTAAATAGATTAGTGGCAACTTCTTATCTAAAATTCACATAGGATTAATTAAATAAAAATTGAATGTCCAATGTTAGGATTAATTAAATAAAAATTGAATGTCCAATGTCACCTAAGGTATGAGTTTAGGAAAACCTGAGTCAGTTGAAGGCCATCAGCCTAAATTTGACAACACTTCCAAACCTATTTCCTCTTCCTCTCAAGGGGTAGGTCGCAACAATGATCAAATATGCATATATGCTTGTTAAGTGTTAAAAAGTGAAGGATATCTTCACACATCAACACAATGAAAGATATCCACCAACTATTTTAATTTCACCCATAGGAGGAGCTTATAACATCTTATTCATAGCCAAATATCAGATTGTTACAAACTGGTATAGGCACACAATTCCCCAAGGAATTTTACCATATGTCACAAGCATTATTCTTAAGACACGGACCAGTAGCAGTTACATGCCACTCACACAAACCTTGACAACGTGCTACATCTGTATCCTGAACAAATACATCACGATGGTGAAAATGATTAGGCCATTGGAAGCTACAAAAGAAGAGGGTGTTTCCCCAAAAACTAGGCGTGAAACGAAATTCCCACATGCCAGTAGGAGGGATCTGCTTATAGCCGAGATCATCATCCTTGGATTGGCAATGAACAGTCAATGTTACTCCTTCAGGTAAGTCGTTAAAGATTTGGAGACGGACTTCTCCCTCTATCCAAAGATCTCCAAAGCAAGCTTGCGAGAGGACAGCAATGGTCATGAATACCACGAAAGGTGTAAGGGATGTGGTCATGTTTGTACCCTTTGTATTTTCTTTTGGAATATGCATAAAGAGGCACAGTGGACCAATCAATTTAAGGAGGAATGAGGTGGCTTCATTTGGTAATATCAGATAGTGCTATTTCTATATCTTATATAAGTAAATACATCATTGCAGTTTAAAGTGGTGTTCCCAAACTTTTTAGTTTTTATGAAATTATGTAGGATTTAGTTACCAAAAAGATAAAATTACCATGTATATATTGTTAGATTTTACTTCCATAAAAATCAATTTTGCCGAAAAGAAAAATTTCCAAAAAACTTAGTTCTTTTCTACCTTGTGTGTTCCCATAATTAGTAAAACTCTCACATGCTTTGTATGAAAATATCTTGCCAATAATAAGGAAAAAGATTAATTCTTTTTTTTGGAGCAAAAAAGGAAAAAGATTAATTCTTTAGCATAGTTAGTAAAGAGACTTGATATACATATTTTAGAATAAAGAAATTAAAAAATAAAAAGTTCACCTAGAAAGTGAGCTTTTGATACAAGAGAGACAAAGAATAGATAAGTTATTATAAGAGCAATGATGAAAAAGATATTTTTAAGTTTTTTAATATATCAAAGAATTTATCTTTTTTCTTACTATTGGTGAGGTACTTTTACACGGGGAAATTTAATAGTACACTAAAAAAGTTCTTTAATACACTTAAAAACAAAAACTTTGAAATTCTTAATTATTACAACTAGATCTTATATACAATTAGGAAAAAAAGAAGAAAAAAGAAGACTTTGAATTGAATGATTGGAGCTATTTTATCTTATTTGTGTCAATGGGGCAAATTTAATCATATAGGGAGCGGAAATAGTGCCGCCCAAACATGTATGAAGATTATATTTTACTTATTAAAGCACTAATTGACAAATGTGAAGGGCACTTACTATAGCAATATAGTGTATGGAGAAAGAGTCTTTTTGAATCTATATCTACATATATCTATACTTGGAATATTTAGTGAATTTTGATGTCAACACGCAAATTCATTGGTAATTCCAAATGAAGCATCTTCCATTTCTCATTTAGCGCTTGAATAGCTGGTGTATACTCATCATCCATATTTTTACCTATTCAAGGACTGAGATGACAAATGTGAAAGGTACTTATAATAGCAATATAGTTTATGGATGGAAAGTCTTTTTGAATCTATATCTACATATATCTATACTTGGAATATTTGGTGAATATTGATGTCACTATGCAAATTCATTGGTAATTCCAAATGAAGCATCTTACATTTCTCATTTAGTGCTTGAATAGCTGGTGTATACTCATCATTAGCAACTGAAGCATCTTAATCCTCTCTAAGTAAACTACATGTCTACATTTTAATGGGAAATCAAACATAAATCTAACGAATGGTAGATTTGAGTAAGGGATATTGATTTAAAATTTTTTGTAAGAAGAATTCGGAAAAAATTTATTGTGGGGCACCATTTTGGCATGTAACCATTTGCCATGTCAGAACTCTTTATTTTCCAACCTTACTCAAGCCGAAGTTTACTATAACTCTTATCATTGGAATTTGTGAATCGAAATCGATCTATAACCTTGGTCAAGTTAGCTATAAATTTCTTATTAGTGATTGATCTCGTGCCACATAAGCAGCAATTTTTTTTTCTAATCAATTGATAGATTCAATTTCTAAGGGTTTCATGATGCTTTTTTCACTCGGAATAACTCGATCTTTAGAATTCATGAATCAAAATCGTTCTTTGACTCTGGTCTCTCTAGCTATAATTTTTTATTAGTGACCGACCCTGTGCCACATAAGCCGCCAACATTTTTTATTTATTTTTCTGAATGGTGACCGACCCTGTGCCATGTCACCTCTGCTCTGACACACCTAACTCCAGCAAGACGCCGACCCTGGCGGAGGTGGTTGTGACAGAGGAGAGAATGGCGCCAAGCGTGGAAATCAATGGCCTCAGTTTCACGAACCCGGAGATCAACGGCCATCCTCCACCCGGGTTCAAACCCTCATCGACGACTTGTCGCTCACGCTCGATTCAAGCGATCGCTGTCTTCTCATCAGGTCCAACGGCACAGGCTCTTTTTAGCTCAAACCATGCCTTCTTCTACCAAAATGTTGTTCTGGGTGTCTCTGTATCTAGTAGTGGACAAGTATATGGCGATCTCATCTTGTTAAAAAGGCGTGGATCTTGGCTACCTTGTTGAATTGGCTTGTTGGTGAAGCTGCTTTATCACATAGAATTTGAGTTTGGTGGTTGAAGTATTTGGATTTCAGTAGCTGGAGATGGTGATTTGATTTCAGGAGAAAGTTGGGTTTATTTTTAAAGAGGGTGGAATGAACGATTTCTCATGCAAAATGTTGTCGATATTCGTTGGGACATTGGAAGATTGGGGCGTTGTTTCTGAAATTGTTATTCAGAGAGAGAGTGTATTTTGACAAAATTAAATCATGGGCACTTGTAGTTTTCTCGTTCGAGAATAGTAATGTAAAGAATCCAAAGAACCACATGACATTCTCATTTGAAGCAGTGCTTGTAACCCTGAATCGGGGGATATGCTTTTAGTCATTTATGTGAATTCCTTATTGCTTTGCTCGTCGTTGGGTGATGCTTGTAACAAGTAAGACTACTACATTGAAGATTATTAGGAGGGAAGCATACAGTGGAGCCTCACATGGTCCGCGTGCTTGGAAGATTGGCATTCCATGACACCGCATTGACATCTTCTGGGGATCTTTGTTACCATGGAGGAGGTGAGTTCTACTCTGTCTTGATCTCATTGTCGGACCGCACTCTACGTTGTGATACTGCGTTTGCATTGATGGTGACTCTGAAAAGTTGTTGCTTTTTATTGTGATATATGTTCTCTTCTGCTTTTTATAATGAGTCATATGCTACAGCTCGGCTTTCTGCGATTGGTGATTAAGGGAGAGATTAAGTCTATTGTGATTATCTTCCTTCTCCAGTAAACTATACAATTCCTGATGTAATTGTTCCTTGTTTCCTTTTTTGCCCTTTTCATTCCGCAGTGGAGACCAGAAGTTGCTTTAGCGGGCTTTGAAGTTCCTAAACAGATGGATGTCTCTGTTGAGAAAATGATATTTGGGGTGGTAGGAATAGATCCACAAAGAAGAGTTGAGCTAATCAAGGTGAAACAATAACTTTCTGGACATAAAATGATTTGAGAATAGCTTTTATTTTTTTCACCAAAAAAATGCTGAATTTTGAAGTATATACCAAAGGGAAAACTTTAAATAAAAGCCTGAAATATTATAATTTTTTTCAAAAAAGGGCATGAAGTAAATATTATTTTAAATAAGGGCATGAAATGATCAACACAATCTCAAATAAAGGTTTCAGTGAGCACACGCGTCTCGCAAACACTTTTGAAGTTACTATTAAGGGCATTTTAGTCCAAGGATTTCTTTTCTTTATTCTTTCTCTGTTCATCTTCTTTCTTCTTCCTACAACCGACTCTCTAGTTCATCTTCTTTCTTTCCCTCCTTTTCTTCTTCCTTAGCATGCTGAACTAAACTCACCTTGGACAAAAGCACAAAGCAAAATCATTATCCGAGCTGGTTCAAATTGATTAGTAAAAAGAGTCTCGACTGAACAGTTAATCTGAACAAGGCAGAAGGAAGAATTATCAACAGGTCAAAAATGATTATGGCTGCGTTTGGGAGTGGCATTTGCAAGCCACTTTGAACCCCAAAGCTCTTTGGGCTAATTTGTGGGTGTTTGGTAAAAATTTCCAAACCCCATTTGGGGAATGCCAAGCATTCCCAAGGCTGAAAGCCCAAGGCAGCCGGGGGGCTGCCTTGGGCTTTCAGCCTTCTTGGCATGCTGAGCTGAGCTTAAATAAAAAAATTTCCTTCCCAAATTGTACCCGTTGATTTTTCGTTTTTCCCTTTTTACCCTGACTGTTCATCTTCTTCTTCTTTCTTCTTTGTGAGCAGTTGCCGACGAAGGGCACGCAATCGCCAGCGACCGTCGCGCCCGCCACGCCGACCCGTCGCACCACGACCTCCGCCATGGCTGCGCGACCCTTCGGTGAGGGTCCCGTGACCCCGCTCAAGAGGTCGCCGCGAAGGTCGCGACCGCGACCCATTTGGTCGCCGATCTGGTCGCCGGCCGTGACCTTCGTGCTACGACCAGATGGGTCACCGGCCGTGACCTTCAGGAAACCTTCGCGGAGGTTGCGAAGCAAATCTACGTCACCGGCCGTGCTTTAGGCGACCTCTGCGGAGGTCGCGACCTTCACGCGACCCATCTAGTTGCGACCTTCGCGCTGCGACCAAATGGGTCGCCAACCGTGACCTTCACGGAGGTCGCGATGCAGATTTGGTAGCGACTAGATCTGCGTCGCCGGCCATGCTTCAGGCGACCTCCGTGGAGGTCGCGACCTTCGCGCGACCATCTAGTCGCAGATCTGGTCGCGACCACGCCGGCCGCAACCTTCACGCATGACCAGATGGGTCGCTGGCGACCTCTACGGTGCGGTGGGTCACACGACGGCGCGGCAAGGGTTGCCGCAACCCTCGCCGGATTGCCTACCCTTGGCTGGGCAAGTGACCGGTGAAGCCTTTGGCTAGCGATAACGGCGAAGCCTTGGCTGGCCAATGTTCTTTTTTTTTTTTTAATAATAAAAGTATTTTACAAATTTAATTTACCTAAACACTATTTTGCACAAAGATATTTCACAATGGACTTTCACAAATAAATTTACCAAACACACTTTGCATTTTGAAAAACACCCTTCACTCAAAGGCCTTTACATTTTCTCAAAGACTTTTCCCAAAAGTCTTCCCAAACGCACCCTATGTCCCTTTGTGCTTACAAGCAAAGATTGATTTGAACCAAGAGAAGCAAAAATTGAAATTCTCAACCATTTCGAGTCAAAGATGGATTGGAACGGAGACAAAGAATTATGTCCTATTGTGCTTACAATCAAACAAAAAAAAAATAAAACAATAAACGTATGGACCCGAAATTCGCTGTAAATTAAAGAGGTGAAGGAGAATTGTTTGTTTATATAGGATGGGATGTTGTGGGAGGTGGGAAAATTCTGTAAAAAGATGTTTATGGCCTCCTCTCGATGAGGATCGCTCTTCCTCACGTGCACACTCACACATGAGTCCTTCCTATCGCCTTCCCTAGCTCTCACCACCTAAAGCATCGACTGCTCGCCGCCGCTCCGGTACATTCTCCGCGGAAATGTGATGGAGCTGAGTGACGAACGACTCATGGGGTTTCACTGGCAAACTAGGGCTTCCGGTTCCATGGGAGGACTGACTAGGTTTTTCTTGGTGGATTCGGGGAGGTTTTTGTACGTGATTGCCTTCTCTTACAAATATAGTTGGTGTGATTTTTCAATTTTCTTTCATTTTAGGAAAAAAGTTAAGCACCAGGTGAAAGCAGGAAAAAGATCAACCGAAGAGATGATGAAGGAAGAAGATGAATAGAGGGAAAAAGAAAAGCATCTGGACGAAAATACCCCCATCATGATGGCATGTGAGATGCACCTGCTTTGTCAGACCCTTAATTGAGAATTATCACTTGAAGTCCTTATTTGAAACCGTGTTAATTACTTCAGACTTTCATTTAAAGCAATACTTATTTTGGGCTAGAAAATACCATTACTTCGAGCTCTTATTTGAAATTTTCCTTATATCAAATGTATATGCTAGACATTAATAAAGCTTATGGAAAAAGTATGTATGCCATGATTAATATTATTTAAGAGAAAGTAGATGACATGGTCATTTGATTGTCTAGGAGCTAGACGTTGATTTATCCTGGAGAATGCACTAGGTTTCTGATGGACCGAGAAGGCGAGTGCAAATCTGCACGCGAGTCCTCAAGCCAATCAAGGTCCCTGTACCTTTTGATTCATTCAAGCACAGAGCCCGATTGTTCTTTTTGTTTAAATCTAGTGGAACATTTAACATTGAAGCATCTCGCTGATCAGCGATCGTTGAAGCTTCCGCAGTTGGTATAATCAACACTTGAGGCCTCACTTTTCGCACGCTAATCGGGCAAGTTTCTTTCTGTTTTGCCACGGTTTTTTCTTCTATTTTTTATAAGCTTCGAAAATTGAATTTAATCCATGAGTTTGTGAGAACATCGCTTGAGATTGAAATTGGTTTGTGATGATTTGGGCCGATTTTGAAGTTGATATGACCTGTCCAGATTAGAAAAATTGCATTAAATTCGTATCCAAGGCTTGCATTCAAGATACGAGCCGCTAGTTCAATAATTTGCTTATGGGAAGTGTACGATTTGATTTTGCATAATCGGTCATTTGACAATGCTCAGACCTAGGATGGATTGGCAACTACTTTATTGATTGCTGAATTGAATCTTGACGCTGCGTTTTTGCTTGGTGTCATGGCATATTTCTTGGACGTGTTGGGATTGTCGGATTCTTAAAATCTGGATTTGATACTAAATCGAACCCCTAAAACGAATGCGGAAGATAAGCTCGGGAAAAACATGTATCACCGATCCTAAAGCACACCACGGAATCGAGCATATCTTGTTAGCCACAGATTAAACACCAATATCGATAAGAGAAAGAGAAAACCGATCCCATTCGATCCGATGACGTCGATTGGCTTTGAAGGGAAGACGGCGTTGCCTTCAGCGCTTGTTTTTCTTTTGGAGGGAGAGAGGGAGAAGAACGTACGTGCAAAATGCCAAAAGGTGTGTTCTCCCTCTCTTTCCTCCCTTATATACGTCCCCTCCAAAAATGAAACGTACCCCTTCATCCATGGGCCCTAATCTTGTGGGCCGGGCTTTTAGGTCTAACATGGGCGGACGGGCCAACTTAAGCCCATCACTTAAAACCATCATCTCCCACTCGCACATGGTGGGCCGAACAGGATTCTCTTTACCTCTCTTCAACATTCATACTGGTGAATAATTCGTGCGACCAGCATACTTTGAGAGCTCGTTGCTATACATTTGTTAGGAATATATAGCAGCTCATAATTGGCATCACACCCTGAGTAGATTTAGTATGCAGTTCCCTAGATCGATCGATTACATTTATATCTCTCTTGATATCTTTTAAACAATGATATATATATATATATATATATATATATATATATATATATATATATATATATATTGTATTCACAATTATGATTATCCCAAAGACAGTCATAATTGGTTAACTAGTTAATACAAAACTATGATATGATTCTCCAAATTCGATCTTCCTCTTTCCTTCAAACTCTCAATTTCAATTCAGCTTGTTTTTCTAGAAATGTCCCATTAGATCGAATCAACTTATGACCATTGGCAACATCCTAAGATAGCAAACACTAAATAAAAATCTTGAGAATAAGTAAAAGTTATGAGATGACTAAAAATTAAGGAACTCTTTTCCTCAAGAGTCTCACACGACATAAAAGTTGAGATTAAAATTTTGTCACTCTTATTGGTCGTCTCATGCATACGTAATATGAAATACATATTAACTCATTTCCCATGAAACGTATGTTTACACGTTTCAATACCGTACATATGATAGTTTAGACATACCCAATGTCTAACTTGAGTTCACGTATCTACTTATTCACAAAATTCATCAGAACTCACATCTGACATCATAGACAGATAAAGTAAAATATGTGGGGTATTTTACTTTCGGACATAGTAAGTATTATGTCATCATCTTAACACCTAGTTAATGCGACATACGTATTTTAAGCTTGAGCTTTCGATTATCACCTAGATAATAAGCTTAAAAACAGTCTCATCTCTATTTATTACACAGTAAATAGAGGCGATTACCCGTGTGAGTGGGCCAATCTTATATCTGTCCGACATACTTTCTCAATTTAAAGTAATGCACTAAGCATTAAGACGCATAAAGATCAAACAAAGATCCATAGGCATTAATGATGAAAAAACACAAATTCATCAAAAGTGAACACTTTAGGGAAATTACAATATTCAGTACATCAGCCTCTACGCAGTCCTAGAGATTTCATATGGCCACGAAACACATCTCTAGGTATTGGCTTTGTCATAGGATCTGTTACCATTCTATGCGTAATATGTACTGTAAGTTCATATCCTTATATGCAATCATATCATTAACAAAATTATACTTGGTATCTATGTGTTTGGTCTTGCCATGATATTTTGGATTTTTGACGTACGCTTTTGCTGCTTGGCTATCACAGTTAACCAATAATGAATCTGCAGCACTTTCAATAACACCTAAATGACCCAAAAAAATCTCTTAAGCCAAGCACCTTCTTATACTGTTGCTGATAATGCCACGAACTCAACTTTTGTCGTGGACAAGGTTATACACGTTTGTTTCTTACTGCTCCAACATATTGTGCCATTGTTCGGTAAGAAAACAAACCTAGAGGTAGATTTCATTTCATTTAAATCTCCTTTCTAATCAGCATCAGAATAGCCTTAGAGTCGCAGATCATTTTCTTAATAACTCAGCGTATAATTAGCAGTTCCCTTTAGATACCTTAGCATTCTTTTAACAGCTTTCCAATGTGCTTGACCTGGATTGGATTGGTATCTTCTCACCATTCCAACTGTAAAAACATATGTCAGGTCTTGTACACATCATAATGTACATCATGCTTCCAGCAGCACTAGCATAAGGAACATCTTTCATTTGTTCCTTCTCTTGTGGAGTCCTTGGTGTTGGAGAAATCTTCGTGGAGTGTTTTGAAGCTGACAAAACGTTTCCATCAGTCTTGTCTAAAGATTTGCAGACTCTACTATTTAAAGTCTGAAGACCTTCGGACTACCAGACTCAAGACTCAAAGTCTATCCTCATTGACAGTTTCTAATCCGTTGAAGAAAGGCTATCAAAAACTGGGTGTTTCGTTAAGGATTTGACCTTATCAACTGGAGAAGATCTCTTGGCTGGATATGACATAACGGAATCCTTTATTCAAATCAAGATTGATTAAGGATCCAATGATTGGCGAAGTATACTTGGAAGGTTCTACTTATGGAAACCGAGATCCTGATTGTATGGGCGAACATGATTGATGGGCTATCGACATGTTCCTTAAATAGCTCGAATGATCTTTCTAGTTGATTCCGTCCAATGGGTAGATTGGAGGAATTTCTTTAGTAAGTGCCAACGGGTATGATGGCATAAAGGAGTATAAAAGGAAGACGTTCCAGTTGTTCGAGTGGGTGCACGATAGAAGAATTCCAAAGTCTGAAACTCCTTGTTCTTAGTCAATTCATCTGCTGAGCGAAATCTTATACGCAAAAGAGAGTCTATATTCATGAGAAACCTTGAGGAAGTGTGGTAGAATATCTACACTGTGGAATCAAAGAGAACATTGCTATAATATCTCTTTTGTTCATAGTGAAATCCAGCCAGTGGGTTGTCAGTGTGGAAGAGTGGACGTAGGCTTGAGATAAGCCAAACCACTATAAACCTTGAGTTCATTTCTCTTCCCTACTCTCTGCTTTACTTTGATCATAATTCGTTTTGTTAACCAAAGAAGAACTTCCTTTCTATTGACTACTTAGTATTGCTCTCTTATCTCGAGAAATTATTTTTGTCACCTATTCACCCCCTCTAGGTGCTTATACTAGCTATCTCAATTGGTATCAGAGCCTATATACTCACTTTGTTTGAAGTGTTTTACTTCAGAGTTAAAGATCCATGACTAGTATGTTAGCTCCAGGGCTGGTAGAAGGGCAAAGCAATACCAGACTACCTTACTTTGATGGAAAGGAATACAACATATGGAAAAAAAAAATGAAGGCGTTTCTAAGATTAAAGGATCCTCTGGAATGGGACGTTGTAGAAAAAGGAATCATTCCTAAAGCTGCACCTATCTCTGAAAAAGGAAAAGAAGCTGTTGAGTCTAGTGAAATAACTCAGAAAGAGATAATCAAGAGACAAGCTCTTGATGCAAAAGCAATTTATTCTTTATATTGTGCTTTGTCACCTACTGAATATAACAGAATATCTTCTTGTGTTACAGCAAAAGAAGTCTGGGAATGATTACATATTACCTATGAAGGAACAAATCGAGTGAAAGAGACCAGAATCAACATTCTCCTCGATCCATACGAAGCCTTCAAAATGAAATCGAGAGAATCTATAACTGACATGTTTAGTCGTTTTACAGAAATCGTGAATGATCTTGAAAATCAAGGTCAACCAATTTCTGATCCCATGAAGGTAAACAAGCTACTGCTTGGACTCTCCAAGGATTAGAATCACATAAAGGCCTCAATAAGAGAGACACAAAGAATCATGCCACTATATGTCGATGAGTTGGTTGTGACTCTTCAGTCTTATGAAGTGGAGCGAATCAATGAAGACGAAGATCCTAAAGGTAAGACCACCCAGCGTTGCGGTGCAGTTGGCTCAAGCACTTGTTCCTCTCGCAAAAGGTCCAGTGTTTGAATCCCAGCTGCGTCGTGCTGATTTACCTGGGGAGCAAGGGTGGTGGTGACTCTACTCCCTCCCAGGGTTTACTCCGCCGCGAAGCGGCGCATGGGGGTTCCTTAGGTCACCAAAAAAAAATGATCATAAAGGTAAGAAATCAATTGCAGTAAAATCCAATGATGATTCTGATGTTACAGATTCTGAAGACGATATGGATGATGAGGAGCTTGCTCTCATGATAAGAAGATTCAGAAAGCTGAATAGAAAAGAAAGAAGATTCAATCCAAAGAAACAGAGCTTTCAAAAGCAACAGACTAAATCTATTGAGGATGATGAATCAAACAAAGATGTAATCTGCTTTGAATGTAAGAAAAAAGGACACATCAGACCCAACTATCCTTTTATGAGGAAGAAGAAAGGAAAAGCTTAAAAGTATCGAAATGCTCTTAAAGTAGAAACCTGGAGTGATATAGAGTATGAAGAAAGTAATGATGATTATGCCAATATATGTTTGATGGCACAATCGGATTCAGATTCAAACTCCAAGATAGACTCAGATTCAGACAGTGAATTTGAGGTGAGTAACTTCAAAATCCCTATTAAAGTTTCTAAATACATTGATGAGTTGTGTTTTAGCCTTAAGAATTCTCTTAAAAGGATTTCCGAACTTAAAAAGGAAAACACTACACTAAAATAACAGGAAAATATTTTGAAAGAAAAGGTGAAATGTTTAGACATGAATGTTTCTACTCTCAAAGAAAGTAAAGACAATCTTTCGAAAGAAAATGCATTTTTAAAAATGACATATCAAAAGTTTCCAAAAGATTTTCTATAGTATCTCGAGAAACTTGAGAAAATTCTTTCAAGACAAATACCTTATTTCAATAAATCGGGTCTAGGAATGACAGCAGAAACCATTCCTTTAATTGATTTTCCTAAAGTAAAGGAAAGAATTAAGCAAAAATCCACAACCACAAGAAATGCTTACAAAAATTATTTTAAAAAGGTTTTTGTAAAACCAGTAGGTCACAATGCTCTCGATGTTCAAAATGTAACAAAGTGTATATCATTTTAAAAAAGAATATTCTATGGTTTGGAAACATGTTAAGAAAGGATGGGCAAAAACCGCACATCATACTAACAACAATGGACCCAAGAAAATATGGGTACCAAAGAAAGCTTGAGTCTCTTTTTTAAAAGCAGGTCACTATCAAGAGAAAGGTAAAATGGTATCTGGATAATGAATGCTCAAGACATATGACAGGAAATTCAAATTGCTTCATAAAGCTCGTTCAAGTAAATGGTGGAAAAGTCTTATTTGGAGGAAACATCAAAGGAAGAATTGTGGGATTTGGAACTGTAAAAATTGGAAATCTCACAATAAGCAATGTTTATTTAGTGGAAGAACTCAACTACAATCTGCTTAGTATTAGTCAGCTATGTGATACTGGTTTCAAAATCAGCTTTCAAGAGGGAATATGTTCAGGAACTAGCAAAGATTCTACTTAATCATTCATGGGTCGAAGACATGGAAGCATCTACCTCTTGGATATGAAACCAGATAAATCACAATGTCTGATCTCAATTCAAGATGAAGCAAACTTATGGCACAAAAAGCTTGGGCACATCAATATGAAGCAGATAGCTAAAATTTCAGCAAAGAAGCTTGTTCGTGATCTACCCAATCTATCATACCAAAAGTCTGATCTATGTACACCATGCATATTATGAAAACAAGTAAGAAATTCCTTTAAACTAATAAATCAAGCTTCCACTAACCGTGTACTGCAGCTTCTGTGGACCAACCAAAATTCAGAGTATTGGAGGTAAGAAAAATTGCCTAGTAATTGTAGATGACTACTCACGATTTACTTGGGTATAGTTCCTGGCAAGTAAGTCTGAAACATTTTCTTACTTTGAAAAGTTTGCTAAAAATGTTCAAAATGATAAAGGGTATATTATTTCAAGAATAAAAACAGACCATGGAGGCGAATTTGAAAATCAAGATTTTACAAAATTCTGTGATGAATCTGGTTTTCAACATGTGTCCTCCTCTTCATATACTCCAGAGCAAAACGGAGTTGTGGAAAGAAAGAATAGGTCACTTCAAGAAATGGCTAGAACTCTTTTAATTAAAAGTAACATCTCTTCACGATTTTACGCGGAAGCATTTTCTACAGGATGTTACATTATTAATAGAGTTTTTCTAAGGCTTATTTTAGAAAAAACTCCCTATGAGTTATTAAAAAAAGAAGAAGCCTATTGTTTCATATTTTCATGTGTTTGGATGTAAATGCTTTATATTGAAAAATGCAAATGATCAAGTTGACAAGTTTGAAGAAAAGTTAGATGAAGGCATCTTTCTTGGATATTCAACCTCAAGCAAAGCCTATAGAGTCTACAACAAAAAGACTCAATCTGTGGAGGAATCAATGAATGTCAAATTCCAAGATTCTATTCAAAATAAATTTATTCAGACTCATCTTGAAGAATCTGAATCTGCTCTAGACTCTACAAAATCTAAATCTCAAGAAGCAGCTCAGACTTCTAAAGACCAGCAACAAATGATTGTTGAAGATTCAAATAAAGAAAGTGATCATCAACTTGACAAATCAACCAGCAACTGGAAGCATAAGTCTAGTCATCCCAAAGATCTCATTATTAGCGATATTAATGAAGGAATTCGCACAAGATCCAAAAGGCGCGGAGAATCTAGTGCTGTGGCTCGTCTCTGAAATAGAATCCAAAAGCATAGAATAAGTTTTATCTGATGAAAGCTGGATTGAAGCTATGCAAGAAGAACTCAGGCAATTCAGCATTAATGATGTCTGGGAGTTGACTCATAAACCTAAAGGTAAATCTATTATTGGAGCTAAATGGATTTTCAGGAACAAGATGGACGAGAAAGGAAAGGTCGTAAGAAACAAAGCAAGACTCGTGGCCAAGGGATATACGCAAGAAGAAGGGATAGATTATGACGAGACTTACGCACTAGTAGAAAGGTTAGAAGCATTCGATTATTACTTGATTTTGCTTGTTATAAGAATTTCAGGTTATTCCAAATGGACATCAAAAGTGCTTTCCTGAATGGATTCATTCATGAGGAAGTCTATGTGGAACAACCACCTGGGTTTAAAGACCCAATGAAACCAGACTCAGTATTTAGATTGAAAAATGCCTTATATGGTTTAAAACAAGCACCTTGAGCTTGGTACGACAAGTTGAGTAAGTTTTTAATTCAAAACGGATTTGTAAAAGGTAAAGTAGACACTATTTTGTTTATCAAAAGAGAAAACAACAGCTTTCTGCTTGTTCAAATATATGTTGATGATATTATTTTTGGATCCTCTAAAGAAAGTTTGTGCATGAAATTCTCTAAGTCTATGCATGATGAATTTGAAATGAGCATGATGAGTGAGATAACCTTCTTTCTTGGACTTTAAGTGAAACAATTGAAGGAATGGACTTTTATTCATCAAGAAAAATATGCTAATGATCTTGTCAAAAAGTTTGGACTGGAAAATTGCAAAAGAACTGATATACCAATGTCAAGTTCTTTGAAGATAGACAAAGATGAAGGAGGAAAGAAAGTTGACCAGAAGCTATACAGGAGTATCATTGGTTCACTTCTTTATCTTACTGCTTCTAGACCTGACATTTTGTTTAGTGTTTGCATTTGTGCTAGATTTCAAGCAGACCTTAAAGAATCTCATCTAAGTGCTGCAAAGCGTATTATCAAATACATTGCTTCAATTTCAAGTCTTGGTCTTTGGTATCCTAAAAAGGGAGACTTTACTCTTCTTGGATACTCAGACGCAGACCTAACCGGTTGCAGAGTTGATTGAAAGAGCACCTCAGGTACCTGTCAACTACTTGGAAGGAGGACAGTGTCTTGGTTTTCAAGGAAGCAAAATACAGTAGCTCTTTCTACAGCGGAAGCAGAGTATGTAGCTCTTGGAAGTTGTTGTTCACAAATTCTGTGAATAAAACAACAGCTAAGAGACTTTGGAATTAAAGATTCATGCACGGAGATTAACTGTGACAACACCAGCACAATCAATCTAACCAAGAATCTAATTCTTCACTCAAGAGCAAAGCATATAGAGATTCGACATCACTTCATTAGAGATCATGTTCAGAATGGAGAAGTTTCGATTCAGTTTGTTGACTCAAAAAATCAACTGGCGGATATATTTACAAAGCCTTTGGAGAAAAATCAATTTGAAGTTATTCGTTTTAGACTCAACATCTTGAAGTTTGAAGAAGTTAAGGTCTAGAGACTCTCGAGACTTAGACAAACAAAATTTTTTAGCGTAAGTTATTTGATTCTTTCTCATAATAAATCTCAAAAAGGTATGTTCATCTATCCTTAATTAATTATTTTTTGCTATTATTTCGTGATTATCGCAATCTTTCTTTTTCGAAAATGAAGTTAATCTTAAATGGCAGTTATCTAATTTTTGAAAAAGGCAGTTATTTTTTAAAAGGCATCTTTTTACTTTCTTTTATGACACTTGATATGCCTCTCTTCGATTGTCCTATATACAAACGGTTCCTCTTCGTTTTACTCCAAAAACCCTAAAAAGCATCGATCTTCCACTTGTGTCTTCTTCTCTTGTTTAATCTTCGAAAAAGTTGTCATCTTTCTTGGGAAAAACAAGTTTGGAATCTTTCGAAAACTGTGAAAGATGTCTTCTCAAAGGAAGTCTTCGAGAATCGCAAGCAAGGGACCGTAGAAAATGAGTGAGGGGCCTACTCACTTTGATCTCACCGAGGAAGAAGAGTCTCCCAGTCAGCAGCAGAGCCCACAACATTCTCAGCAGGGTCATTCTCCACCATCTAACCCACAGGATGTTGGTCATCGAGAAGAGGAAGAAATATGGACCGGTACTGCATTATTTATAAGTTTTATCGTGTTTTAAAGAGGACCGGTACTTCATTAAACTACATCGATGAGTTTCTCAAGGACAAAGGGTATGGTAATGAGTACATCTTTTTAAAAAATATGGAGCGGTTGGGAATTGCCCCTAAAGGGTTGGCAGAAGAAACCCTTGCAAATATCCCAAGTGATCTGTGTGTTGAAGGAGTGAATTAGCCAGATGGAAATGATGATAACAAGTTGTACAGTCAATTTCAACCGAGAATGGGTGTTGCAGCAAGTATTCAGAGCAAAAGGACAGAGTTGTTCCGTTTAGAGGAACACAAGTATCTCTACACTAAATTGTTGAAGTGTGGGGTGATAAACCCTAGAAGTGTAGATTTTGATTTCCTTGACTCTGTGATCGTCAATTTGATGAAAAAAATTCAGTCTTCTTCAATTTGAGCAGTTTTGTTATGAACTTACAGAAGCCTATGCTGAACTCATTACATAGCCTATGCTGAACTCATTACATACTTCTATTCGAATCTCAGTTTCCTGGATATGAATAGATTTTCTTTTAGTATCCGAGATCAGGATTATGTGGTGGATGTAGATATGTTGGCTGATGTGATTGGGGTTAAGAGATGGAGATATTAACCTATCAATGTGTCTATTGCTCGTGCCACATTGGAACTTGTTAAGGATAGAAGGACAGAGGGAAGGATTTCCTACTCAAGGATGCATGCGTTCAATATTCTGCTTCACAAGCTTGTGATTAATTGCCTTAGGCCAAAGTCTACTTGAAAAACTGATGTTTGAAATTCAGAGGCAAAGTTGATGTATGCCATCAATGCTGGGAAAAAGTTTTCTCTTCCTCACACTATTTTGTTCCACATGTATAGAGCAGTGGGGAAGGACAGGAGTCAACTTCCTTATCCAGCTCTTGTGACGAAGTTATTCAGACATTTGAATGTTCAGCTTCCACAAATTCTCTGTGTTCGATCTTGTGATCACATGGTGGTAGGACTGAAAATGGTGTCTAAAATGCATCTGAATGAACTTAACAAGGCGTTGGAGAAATTCAAGGAGACAACCCCTGCCAAATCTCATCAAATCTCTTCTACAGCAAAAAGAAAAGGGAAGGAGCCCATGGTTGCTTCATCCAAGAAAAGAAGAGCTTTCATCGTTGAGGATGAAGATGATGAGGATGACATCACCATTTCTGCTATGGCATTGAAGAACTTGAGTTTTTCTATTCCAGAATCAATGGAACATCAAGAGAAAGACTTAGAACAGAGGACTGGAGAACGAGAAGATTTGGAAGCAGAGGAGAAAGAAGCAGAGGAGAAAGAAACAGAGGAGAGAGAAGAAGAAGAAAGAGATGCTGAGGAGGAAAGAATTGAAGCAAAAGAAGAAGAGGAGAAAGGAGAGAGAGGAGATCAAGAGAAAGGAGAGCATGAGGAACACTCTTCTCCACCTGAAGGCATGGAAACAAGGGGAGACCGAGAGAAACGAGATATGTCCTCATATCTTGCTACCAGTGAAGGAGTCTGTCGTTCTTCAGCAGATCTAGAGGACATTTATGCCTCTCAATTTCCTGAGGAGGGACATGATGTTTCATCGCCCAATTTGCGTAACTATGTTGATTTGCCATCATTTGCCTTTACCCCATCTGATCATGCAGAAGCCAGTACGCAGACTGATAATTCAGCAGATTTTCACAGAATTCTTGATGTTCTCTTGGAAATGCAATGTCAGATATATGCTCTGGGATGCGAAGTTCAGAATTTGCAGAATGCAGGTCAAGCTTCTTTAGTTTCTTTGAATGATCAGATCTAAGCTCTTGCTCTTCGATTCAAGCAAATGCTAAGGGTGAAGATGTATCTCAACTAAAGGAAGACTTGAGAAAGCTGGAAGGCATCGTCTAGTCAATGAGAGATTTCCAGCTTGTTCGTGTTCCCAAGCAATTTTGACTCTATTCTATTTCCATCTCAACATTTTTTATGATGACAAAAAGGGGGAGAGATGCGAGATTTTGAAAACTTTGAACTTAATTTTGTTGAACTTTTAGTTTGTTTTGATATTTGACTTGACTTGACTTGTGTCTGGATGTGGACTGAATTTGGGATTTGAATTTGACTGCTTATATTAAGTACTGTTGATATCTTATGAATGGCTTTACTCTCATGCAAGACTAACCTATTTTCTGTGGTTGCAAATTCTAGTGTTATCATTAAGCCATTAATCTTTATAAGATATCCATATTTGCTTGAGTAATGTTTTGCAGGTCAAAGTTATTCAAATCTGCATGAAAGTTTTGTCACCATCAAAAATGGGGAGATTGTTGGAGAAATCTTTGTGGAGTGTTTTGAAGCTGACAAAAAGTTTTCATCAGTCTAGTCTGAAGATTTGCAGACTCTACTATTTAAAGTCTGAAGACCTCCGGACTACCAGATTCAAGACTCAAAACTGGGTGTTTCGTTAAGGATTTGACCTTATCAATTGGAGAAGATCTCTTGGCTGGATATGACATAACAAAATTCTTTATTCAAATCAAGATTGATTAAGGATCCGATGATTGGCGAAGTATACTTGGAAGGTTCTACTTATGGAAACCGAGATCCTGATTGTATGGGTGAACATGATTGATGGGCTATCGACATATTCCTTAAATAGCTCGAATGATCTTTCTAATTGATTCCAGCCAATGGGTAGATTGGAGGAATTCCTTTGGTAAGTGCCAACAGGTATGATGGCATAAAGGAGTATAAAAGGAAGGCGTTCCAGTTGTTCGAGTGGGTGCACGATAGAAGAATTCCAAAGTTTGAAGCTCCTTGTTCTTAATCAATTCATCTGCTGAGCGAAATCTTGTACGCAAAAGAGAGTCTATATTCATGAGAAACCTTGAGGAAGTGTGGTAGAATATCTACACTATGGAATCAAGGAGAACATTGCTGTAACATCTCTTTTGTTCATAGTGAAATCCAGCCAGTGGGTTGTCAATGCGGAAGAGTGGACGTAGGCTTGAGATAAGCCGAACCACTATAAACCTTATGTTCATTTCTCTTCCCTACTCTCTACTTTACTTTGATCATAATTCGTTTTGTTAACCAAAGAAGAACTTCATTTCTATTGACTTCTTAGTATTGATCTCTTATCTCGAGAAATTATTTTTGTCACCTATTCACCCCCCTCTAGGTGCTTATACTAGCTATCTCACTTGGACACAGTTTATGGCTCAATCATTCGACTTTTGCAATAGGAGTGTCTATGGGTTTACAATCTTAAAATCTTAACTCCAAGAATGTATGCAACATCACCCATGTCTTTCATCTCAAAGTTAGAATATAACCAATTCTTTACAGTATTAACAAACTCCATATTACTTCCAGCAATTAGTATATCATCAACATATAATGATATGATCACAAATTGATCTTTGGATCCTTTGATATATACACAATGATCATCATCTATCATTGTAAAGTCATATGCCATTATGGTATTATGAAAACGTATATACCATTGTCTTGATGACTGCTTAAGGTCATATATCGACCTCAAAAGCCGACATACCTTTTCTTCTTGGCTTTTCACTATGAAATCAGCAGGTTGTTCCATATATATTTATTCATCTAATTCTCCAGTGAGGAAAGCAATTTTTACATCCATTTGATATAACTCAAGATCCATACTAGCCACTATTGCCAGAATAATGCGAATCGAGGTAAATCTCACTACAGGAGAAAATGTATCTTCATAATCAATTCCATCCTGTTGATTATACCCCTTTCACCACAAGGCGAGCCTTATGCCTTTCTATTGAGCCATCAACCTTTCGCTTTATTTTGAGAAGCCACTTGTTCCCAATAACTTTATGTCCTTTTAGAAGATCAGCTAGTTCCTAAACTTGATTTGACTTCATTGACTCCATTTCCTCTTCCATTGCATAAATCCATTTTTCCTTACTAGAGCAATTTAGAGCCTCATTAATATTTATTGGCTCATCCTCATCTTGTGGAGCAATCATAAAAGTTTCCCCTTCAATGTCAAAACATCGAAGAGGAATACTTTGGCAACTTGTTCGCCATATGGGAGATTGTACATTTAGCACATCATTCCCCATTATGCTCACATTAGGATTAAATAATAATGACGTCGTCTCATCATGTGGTTGCAATTGAGAATGAATTAAATTCAATTCATCACTTCTCATATTACCTTCACTTGGACGAACTCCACTAATATCATTATCTTGATCCAAGGTTTCAAATATGGAGTAATCTTCCCCTATTTTGCCATTCTTAGGAAATTCATCCTCTAAAAAGCGACATCACGTGATTCAAATTCAGTTATACTCCCACTTTCCTGTTCACCTATGAACACATACCCTTTCGAGTGTTCCAAGTATCTTATGAAAACTCTTCTTTTCTTTGGGACTCAATTTCCCAAACTTGTGAGAGAACTCATGAGTATAGGCAATACAACCCCATGGCTTAAGAAAAACTTAAGTCCGATTTTCTACCTGTCCATAACTCATATGGAGTGGAAGTAACTGATTTGGAAGGCACCCGGTTAAGTATATAGGCAGCAGTTAACAACGCATCACTCCAAAAAGTCCAAAAAGTGATAGATATTTAGCATGCGCTATCATGGACCTAACCATTTCCAGTAGGGTTTTGTTTCTTCTCTCCGCAACAACATTTTGTTGAGGAGTATATAGAATAGACAACTGTCTTTCTATTCCTTTTTTATCACATAATTTTCTGAACTCATCAGATAAATATTCTCAACCTCGATCGAATCAATACGCTTGCGCTTATTCTCAGCAGCTAACAATGCTTTTATTTTCTTGTCTAATTAATTTTCTACCAAGTTCATAAACCTTTTGAAACAACTTAATGCTTCAGATTTATGAGAAATCAAATAGACATATCCGAATCGAGTATAATTATTTATAAAAGTGATGAAATAAACAGCCCCATGCCTTTCTCTCACATTCATTGAACCACGTATGTCGAATGGATTAAATGCAGATGAAACTCAGCTCTTTTGCCTTTTCTAAATGGTTTCCTTGTCATTTTCCCTACTAGGCAATGCTCACATATGGGCAAATCGACTTTTTCAATGTTGCCCGACAAGCCCTCTTTGGCTAGTCTATTCATACGTTGTTGGTCAATATGATCAAGTCTAGCATGCCACATAATCACATCATTATCATATGAAGTAGAAGACGTGAAATAAGGGAATAACAAATATTGACATCACCACAGTCAACATTTAGTACAATAAAACCATCTAGAAAGTGACCACAATTATATTAGTTTGTATCCAAATACAATACAAATCTACACCTTTATTACAGAAGTTCATATTAAAACCAAGCTTGACCAACACCAAAATAGACACTAAATTTCGACGAATCTTTGGGGCATATAGAACATCATGTAGGAACAAGGTGCGTCCACCACGCATGTTCAATTGGTAGGTGCCAATCCCTTTAACTTCAGCTCTGAAGTTATTTCCTACATAGATCCACTTAATTTCAGTTGGTATCGTCGAATTCCACGAAGGATCCTTTATCCTTCGTTACATGGTCTGTCGCTTCTAAATTTACAATTCATAAAGGATTTGATTCTGCAAATAATATAGAACTTGACACATAAGCAAAGTTCTCAAATGTACAAGAGGTGTTTATCTTTTTTAGCTCACAACAGTTGCGAGCATAGTAATCTTTCTTGTCACAATTGTAACACCTCACCCTTGACATTTTCTTCACTTGATGACGTTTTCCTCTCTTGTGTTGGTTAACTCTTGATTTCTTGCAATAAGGACTTGATCATTTGCATTTCCACATATTGAACGAATTAATACGCTTGCGCTTAGAGCTCAAAGCCCTTTCTGAGCTAGAACCAGCATTACAAATATCCATTTTTGGCTCAAATGCCGTTAGGCGGTCCTCTACTAGCTCAAGGTAGTGCATGGCATCCTCAAGATCTTCCATAATATGGTCAAGAGCTTCTAGTGCTTCTTGCTTTTCTAGTACATATTGAATTTTCATATTCAATATTTCACAATTGTTGCCGTTTATATCAACAATTACGTTCTTAGTTGCTGAAACCATCGATCTAAACACATCATATATATATGCACGAATAATTAATGCATATCTTTTACGCATCTACTTTGCACAGACCCATCATATCAATGAACAATTTCAAGTAAGGTTTCAGAATCAAAAGATCACTATGTTTCCAATCATCCTCCAAAAATCCTAACTTAAAACTATTATTACTATAATTGTCTTATGCAAAATAAATTCTATGAAGTTACAAAAAACTTCTATGAACTACCCACAGCACAACAACTTAACAAAGTAAATAATATTTGACATCCAACAGAACAATAATGCTTTCACATAATACAACTATCCATTACACTAAGTAATATATACAAAGAAGAAATATCGACATAGAAAGAGATATTCACATTCAAAAACATTTCAAACTAATCTAATAAATAAATAGGGAATATCCCTTCTAATCTATCAGTCAAAATATCTGAGAAATTTGAAGGCACATTTGCCAACCATGGAAAAAATTTTGGAGAGCTTTCATGTCGCCTCAAAGGCGCATTTACTCTGTGCCATGTGACGCTCATTCTAAGGGTTGAAGTTTTGGTTAACTCAATCCTATAGTACTCTCTAACAAAAGCTACCACTAGCCTCCTATAACGTGGGACCACGTTGACCTCCCATAGCCGATCTAACACTGCTTGCCATTTAGGTGGAAGAGTGTTCATCAAAGTCGACACTTTCTCAAAATCTGGCATAAGATAACCATTCCAAATGATTTCCTGTATCATCTGATTGACCCTGAACACATGTGATACTAAATCACTGTCATGCCACCGATAATTAACTAACTCTGTCATCAGCCTTTTAAGTCTTGCACTTTCCCCGTCTGTTCTCAGGATTGCAGGTATCCGTACATAATGCATCATAGTTCCTACAACAAATGCAGAACTAAAAATGGATTATTTATAATCCATAATGTACATAAGGAAAAATACATTATTTTTCATGATTCATGCAACAAATGCAGAATAAACAATGGATTACATGTAACCCACATAGACATAACTGAAAAAGACACAGATTCCTTTTTTTTTTTGGGTCAACGGTCAATGGTCAACGGTCGTCGATCAACGGTCAACAGGTCAATGGGCAGAGGGTCGGGCCAGTTGGACCAGTCGGGCAGTTGGACCAGTCAAGCCGAGTCGAACGAACCGACTCGGCACGTGACTCGCACGCTCGGGCGACCGATCGGATCTCGGGTCGGGTCGTGTCTCAGGTCAGGTCGGTTCGCCCGTTGGGTCGAGTCGCCGGTCGGTGACCGATCGGCCAATGGTCGTCGGCGATGACGTCATCGATAACGTCATCATAGCGGTTACCGACCGTTGGATGACGTCAGCACACGTCGGTTCGCCGACCGGCGCGTGCCGGTTCACCGGCTGGCGGCGCGCACATGCTGGTTCGCCACCAGTGCGTGGCGCCCACGCACAGCCGCTTCTGGCCGAGTGTGTAGGCACGTCCGGCGTCGCCCGGCGACGCACGACACATCGACGAACTCGTCTCGACGAGCTCTTTCACCCTATACCATCAGAAATCAATTTCGACTTATAGCAATTCGAAAAAAAAAATGGATGAACAGTGCTCGGGTGTCGGGATTTTTCACCCCGATCGGTGTCGGCCGATTAATTTCGCGAAAAATCAATCAAAAATCATTCATAAACATCAAAGGGATCGGGAAAACATGAACTAGGGCTCTGATACCAATGTTGGGATTGTCGGATTCCCAAAAACCGGATTCGACACTAAATCGAACCCCTCAAACGAATGCGGAAGACAAGCCCGGGAAAAACATGTATCACCGATCCTAAAGCACACCACAGAATCGAGCATATCTTGTTAGCCACAGATTAAACACCAATGCTAATAAGAGGAAGAGAAAATCGATCCCATTCGATTCAATGACATCGATTGGCTTTGAAGGGAAGACGGCGTCACCTTTAGCGCTTGTTTTTCTTTTGGAGGGAGAGAGGGAGAGGAACGTACGTGCAAAATGCCAAAATGTGTGTTCTCCCTCTCTTTCCTCCCTTATATACGTCCCCTCCAAAAATGAAACGTACCCCTTCATCCATGGGCCCTAATCTTGTGGGCCGGGCTTTTAGGCCCAACATGGGTGGACGGGCCAACTTAGGCCCATCACTTAAAACCATCAGGACGTTTGTCGATGGCCGGAGACAAAACTTTGAGCCGAAAGCATCTTTCCTTTTCCAGCAATAGCTTCAGGACAAAGTCCCATCACGTTAGCTTCCTATTTCCCTTTTTGGTGATATGTGCATGATTATGTATCGTATTACTTGAGAAATATTAGTTGATGATGGTGTTTGGTGGCCAGAAATCGATGGCTGGTCATGAATGAACTTATTTCGGCAAGGAGACGTAGTTGCCGAAGATGGTCCGGTGACAGCCGGAATATTGGCCGATGGTGGTGTTTAGACGATCGTAAGCGATGGTTTGTTAGGGACTGGTATCAAAATCAACGGAGTTCTGGTCATTATGCATTGGAGGAACGGGTTCGGCGAAGAGGGAACAGAGAAGTCGTGGTGAAGGAGATATGCAGAAGGGTGAAGAAACAAAAATCAAAGAAAAAGAGAAGGAACTAAATAAAAAACAACAGAATAAAAATATCAATAAAAAAATAAGAATATAAAATTCTGTTTCATTCTGAGGCGGGTCGAAGCCGGGTCGGCGGATCATGTCAGTAAGTCGGACCACGTAAATCCAACCCGAACACCCTTTCCGAATATAATAATAATAATAATAAATCATAAAAAATATTTAAAAAAGAAAAATATATTAAATTTTCTAAAATAAAAAAATAAAAAAATTCAAAGAATCCAGAAAAATCATAAAAACATAAAAAAGTAAAAACAATAAAAATAATAAAAACTTTCAGAAAAGTTGGAATTCCTCACAAATTTTACTAGTCTTAGAATAGTTTTTCTCTTAAAGCTTAGAAAATCCTTAAAAAAAAAGTTAAAATTGGAAATTGAACAAGTCTCTAGGACTTTACAATATGGATTTTTGGATTGTCATTTTCTTGTAGGCGCAATATTAGGTTGTTTGTGTGTTACTTCGATTATGCTTAATTGCGCATTTAAATATCTTGAGTGTTATTTTTTTCATAATGATTATGGTAAAATCTAAAAATCTTCAATAGGTTACTATGGCATTAGTTAGTACATAGTCGAGATATGTATGCATTAGTATTAGGCTTAATGTAATCAAGTCTCCGTTCCAAAATCTCTAATTGCGCATGAAATGAGATATTCTCCCATATCTCACTAGGTTTTTAGTCAACCTAAATAGGTTAGTGATTACTCCTTATCTAAAATTCACATAGGATTAATTAAATAAAAATTGAATGTCCAATGTCACACAAGGTATGAGTTTAGGAAAACGTGAGTCAATTGAAGGCCATCAGCCTGAATTTGACAACACTTCTAAACCTACTTCCTCTTCCTCTTAAGGGGTAGGTTGCAACAGTGATCAATTATGCATATATGCATGTTAAGTGTTAAAAAGTGAAAGATATCTTTACACATCAACACAATGAAAGATATCCACCAACTATTTTAATTTCACCCATAGGAGGAGCTTATAGCATCTTATTCATAGCCAAATATCAGATTATTACAAACTGGTATAGGCACACAATTCCCCAAGAAATTTTAGGAGTCCCATATGTCACAAGGAAAATCGTTAAGACACGGACCAAGAGGTTTTACATGCCACTGACACAAACCTTGACAACGTTCTACATCTCTATCCTCAACAAATACATCATGATGGTGAAACTGATTAGGCCATTGGAAGCTGCAAAAGAAGAGGGTGTTTCCCCAAAAATTGGGCTTGAAACGAAATTCCCACATGCCATTGGGAGGGATCTGATGAAAGCCGAGATCATCGTCCTTGGATTGGCAATGAACAGTTAGTGTTACTTCTCCAGGTAAGTTGTTTAAGATTTCGACACGGACTTTTCCAGCTATCCAAAAATCTCCAGAGCAAGCTTGCGAGAGGACAGCAATGGTCATGAATACCACAAAAGGTGTAAGGGACGTGGTCATGTTTGTACCCTTTGTATTTCTTTTGGAAAATGCATAAAGAGGCACGGTGGACCAATCAATTTAAGGAGGAATGAGGTGGCTTCATTTGGTAATATGGGATGGTGCCATTTCTATATCTAATATAGGTATATAAGTAAATACACCCAATTTACCAAAAAGATAAAATTGCTCTTAATCATCATATTGCAGTTTAAAGTGGTGTTCCCAAACTTTTTAGTTTTTATGAAATTATGTAGGATTTAATTACCAAAAAGATAAAATTACCATGCATATATTGTTAGATTTTACTTCCATAAAAATCAATTTCGTCGAAAAGAAAAATTTCCAAAAAACTTAGTTCTTTTTTACGTTGTGTGTTCCCAGATATTAGTAAAATTCTCACATGCTTTGTATGAAAATATCTTGCCAATAATAAGGAAAAAAGATTAATTCTTTAGCATAGTTAGTAAAGAGACTTGATATACATATTTTAGAATAAAGAAATTAAAAATAAAAAGTTCACCTAGAAAGTGAGCTTTTGATACAAGAGAGACAAAGAATAGATAAGTTATTCTAAGAGCAATGATGAAAAAGAGATTTTTAAGTTTTTTAATATATCAAAGAGTTTATCTTTTTTCTTACTATTGGTGAGGTACTTTTACACGGGGATATTTAATAGTACACTAAAAAAGTTCATTAATACACTTAAAAACAAAAACTTTGAAATTCTTAATTATGACAACTAGATCCTATATACAACTAGGAAAAAAAGAAGAGAAAAGAAGTCTTTGAATTGAATGATTGGGGCTATTTTATCTTTTTTGTGTCAACAAGGCGAATTTAGTCATATAGGGAGCGGAAATAGTGCCGCCCAAACATGTATGAAGAGTATATTTTACCTATTAAAGCACTTATATGACAAATGTGAAGGGCACATACTATAGCAATATAGTGTATGGAGAAAGTCTTTTTAAATCTATATCTACATATATCTATACTTGGAATATTTAGTGAATCTTGATGTCACTATGCAAATTCATTGGTAATTCCAAATGAAGCATCTTCCATTTCTCATTTAGCGCTTGAATAGATGGTGTATACTGATCATACATACTTTTACCTATTCAAGGACTAAGATGACGGAACTCTCTCTCTCTTTTTGAGATGATGAGCTTTCTCTACCAAACTGGTAGTTTGGATTTCTTTCCTACCTGAACCTCAATTCCATGGTTTTCTCATCTTTCTGAGCTTCAGTAGTCCGCTTAACTCTGCTTCCCTCATCTGGGTTTTCTTTCTTCTATATACATCCGCTGGGCAGGTTCCCAATTTCCTTTATCCTCTTATCGCGATGCCCATTTTTCTTACCACCTCCGATTCCCTTACTATAATTCCGCTTTCCCTCTTTCACCTGGTCTTGCTGATACCCGCATGCTTTGGTCTCTAGATTTCCCTATTGATTCATCAGAATTCTGCATGCAACACCTTCCGAAATCCATCTACCTTGAATTTCCACTTCAATTTGTGCTTTGATGGAACATGTAGAATCGGCCGAGGAAGCTAGGTTGTCTGCCTTATGTAGTCGATTGGGTCGTCTTTGGTCTTCTCAGCATCTTGCGGAGTGGGATGAAGCACCACCTGAAGATATAGTCGCTAAATGTAAGATGATGCTGGTAGGCAAATTTCTGGCTAATACTACTATTAATTTCCCAGCCTTTCAACAGACAATGAAGAAAGTATGGCGTAATGATTATGTAGATATATCTCAAAGAGAAGAAGGCATGTATGTTTTTAAGTTCACTTTCGAGGAGGCAAAATATCGAGTGCTTCAAAATGGACCATGGTCTTTTTTTAATAATCTGCTTATGCTAAAACCATGGGTTCCTAATACCCCTCTGCATTGCTATAGTTTTACCACGTCTGTGTTTTGGATGCAAATTTTCGGATTACCTCTGGAACGAAGCAATGAGCAGTTCATAAGACAGGTTCTTAGGGGAGTTGGTCAGCTTTTGGATGTCATTATTGACAAGAAGGAGGGATCCTCTATTAAAGCAGTGAGGGTGAAGGTTGAACTAAATATATCAGAACCTCTCAAGCCGGGTAAACTTATTCGAGTGGAAGGGAAGTATATCTGGTTAGATTTCCGTTATGAACGTTTGCCTCATTTCTGCTATTCATGTGGTGTTTTGGGTCACTACGCTTCCTATTGTCAATCTATTCCTTATGAGGAGGAGAAGTTTGAAGGGAGGGATACTATGTACCATGGACAATGGCTGAGAGTTGCGGTAAAAGAGCATAGTCCGTTTTGGCAAGCTTTTTATGAATTTGATAGTAAGAACGTTGCCACAGAAGACAGTGTACCTGAAACACCTCAATCAGGTTTATTGCTACTCCCGGCTGCTCCTCTTGACTTGCCAACAAAGCAATCTACCATGAATAAAACAGCAAGGTAGCATCAACAACTTTCAAAAGACAAATCTCCGATCACTTACCCTGTGCCAGACATTTCCCAAGGAACCACGGTGAATCCGATGGAAGAGCTTCCTTCCCTTACGCCAGACACAATCCCAGAGGTCATTGTTAATCATATTGCAGCATCATCATCCAAAAAACTCAAAAACTCTCGTTTTGCTGCCCAAAACCACTCCTTTGAAAAAAGTTAAAAGACGTTCTCTTCAGCCTGACTTGTTGGATGAATCTACGTTGATGGAGACTCCTGTACTCTAGGCCGACAAGGCCTACGAAGGGGCTGTGGTGGCTTGCCCAAATAAGCCACCAAGTGCAAAATGAGAATATTAAGCTGGAACTGTCAGGGACTGGGCAATCCCATGACAGTTCGAGCCCTTAGGGCCATAGTGGCTCAAGATAAGCTCAACCTACTTTTTTTGATGGAGACTCGTAACCAGGAATCAGTTATTCAGCAAGTTCAACGAAGGCTGAAGTATAACAACAGTTTTGTGGTTAATCCTCAGGGCTTGGCTGGAGGAATGGTACTCTTTTGGACTGATCAGATCTCTCTTACTATCACTCATTCTACTCCACACCTTATTGATACTATTTGTTCTGAAAACGGTGGTATTATCTCAATGTGCCTTACCGCTTTACATGCTCCGGCAACTTTTCATCAACGGCAATTATTATGGGTAGATTTGAGACAACTAAGTCACTCCAATACTCAACCATGGATCTGTTTGGGAGATTTCAACGAAATTCTGTATAGCTGGGAGAAAATTAGTAAACGACCTGCTGAGTCTTATCGCATGCAATCCTTCAGAGATGTTCTATACGACTGTGCCTTGATGGACTTGGAAACTAAGGGGTGTGCCTACACTTGGGCAAATAATAGAAGTGGGGAGGACTTGGTGAGGGAGAGATTGGACAGAGCAGTGTGTAATATTGAATGGCGTCTAGCCTATCCAAAAGCTGAAGTGGTTGCACTACCAGCAATAGCATCGGATCATAGTCCGATTCTATTAACTACTCAAATAACCACAAGGAAAGGCAAACGAAATTTCACCTTTGAAGCTTTCTGGATTGAACATGAAGAGTGTCGACAAGTGGTGGAGGATGCTTGGTCTGCATCATATCTCAGGAATTCTTCAATCTCTCGGAGGCTCCAGGTCACAAAGACAGCTCTAACACGGTGGAGTAACTCAACTTTCAAAGATAATCATCGCAAACTCCATCTTTTACAGCAGCAACTCCAGTTTTATACAAATCAACCCGCGGTAATTATGATGAACAGTGGGTTAGTAACTTGAAAAACCAAATACAGCAGAGCTGGTCACAAGAGGAACAATATTGGGGGATGCGTTCCAAAATTCGATGGCTACGTTGGGGGGATAGAAATACAAGTTTCTTTCATGCTACTACTGTACAAAGACGCAAAAAGAAACAAAATTAGTATGTTGAAGACCGAGAACGAAGAATGGATCCGAGACCCGGAACAACTGAAAAATATGACTGTTTCTTTTTTCACTAAGCTCTATACTTCATGCGGTCTGAGAGCCTTCAAGCCGGTCTTATCGCAATGTTCTAAAGTGGTCACAGATTCGATGAATGCGAATTTAACTGTTGCGGTTACACGAGAGGAAGTTAAGAATGCTACCTTTCAATTAGGAGCAACTCAAGCCCCTGGACCCGATGGATTAAATGGTCTGTTTTATCATACTTACTGGGATCTAATTCAGGATGATGTTTTCTATACAGTTCAGAATTTTTTCATCGCAGGGAATATGCCAGCAGATTTAAACAAAACAACCCTATCTCTTATTTCGAAAGTCCCAAACCCTGAGAGCTTAGATCAATTTCGCCCTATCAGCTTATGCAATTTTCTCTACAAGATCATTTCCAAAGTTTTGGCCAATCGATTAAAGCCTTGGTTGCGCACTTTAATTTGTAAAAAACAGAGTGCCTTTGTCTTTGGGAGGCAAATACAGGACAATGTCCTGTTGGTTCAGGAAGTCATACATCAGTTAAAGATTCGTAAAAGAAAGAAAAGATTTCAGGGGATTCTTAAAGTGGACATGCAGAAAGCATACGACAGGGTGGAGTGGGATTTTCTACAGGCTTATCTTCATCAAATGGGTTTTCATGAGTGCTGGATTAATTGGCTGATGCAGTGCATTACTACAACTTCTCTTTGCATTAAGTTTAATGGCGAATTTCTTTCCTATTTCCAACCTTCAAGGGGACTTCGGCAAGGTGATCCTCTCTTACCTTATTTGTTTATTCTAATAGCCAATCTACTGTCCAACCTTATACATCAAGGGGTTGATATGGGTAATCTTAGAGGGATAAAACTTAACCGCTGGTGTCCCACATTATCCCATTTATTCTTTGCTGATGATGCTATCTTTTTTATTGATGGAACGATTCGAGAATGTCAAAATCTAGCATGTATTCTGAATCAGTATTGCCTAGCCACGAGTCAAGCTATAAATAGGAATAAATCAGGTTTGTTCCTTACCAAGTATTGCCCTCCTACTCTCAAAACTAACCTCACTAGAGAACTCTGAGTACCTTTGATGGATAAAACAGGCAAATATCTAGGTTTGCCTTCTGATTGGGGGTCCTCAAAACGGGATATGTTTGCTTGGATCTTGGCTAGAGTCAATTCTAAGCTTGAAGGATGGAAACATGGTCTAATTTCCAAAGGCGGCAAAGAGGTTCTCTTGAAATCTATTGTACAAGCTTTACCTCAATATGCTATGATGACTTTTAAAGTTCCTATTTCAATATGCAAAGCTGTTGAGAAAAAGATAGCGCGGTTTTGGTGGAGAAACAACAATAACAGAGCTAGAATTCACTGGAAAAATTGGGATTATCTGAAAGAAAGAAAGGAGAAGGGAGGGATGGGCTTTAGGGACTTAATCTCTTTCAATAAAGCGTTACTAGGAAAACAGGCCTAGTGACTCTATCATGCTCCTCAATCGTTATGGGCTACTGTTTTTAAAGCCTTATATTTTCGCTCTACAACGCTTTGGAAAGCGAATACAGGAATGAGACCTTCTTAGGGATGGAGAAGTATCCTTATGGGAAGAGATTCTATTCTAGATGGGCTCAAATGGTCCGTTGGAAATGGGAAATCGATCTGTGCTAGAGAGGACAAATGGCTTCCTATGGGTATTCTTGGCGGACTGGTTAACAGGGAGGAACCTAAGCTGGTAGCAGATTATATTATCCCTAATCAGAATGCCTGGAACACAGAGCTGCTACATCAAAATTTTCAGCCACAGATAGTTGAGGAAATTCTAGCAATACATTTATGGACAACATCATCAGAGGATAAACTCTGCTGGACAGCAACTCAAGATGGCAACTACACAATAAAGAGTGGCTATCATTATATTAAGCAATCAACACATAGTGTTTTATCTTCTCAGCCATCATCCTCTTATACCCCCTTGCAAAGCTTTGGAAACAAATCTGGAAAACCAAGACAGCCCCCAAGATTCGAAATTTCCTATGGGCATTATGCCACAATGCCCTACCGACGAAAGCAAATCTATTCCAAAGAAGGATTATTCAAGAACCCTATTGCAAACTCTGCTCATCCAATATCCAAGAAACATCAGAACATCTATTTCTCCTATGTCCTTCGACACATCTCATATGGCAGCACCCCAAAGTTAATATTGCAACCTCCAGCCACACTATACATCGAATAGAGATTTGGCTAACACACATTATTGAGCAACAGAGAAACTTACCGGATTTTGAGATCATTGCGGCTCTGTTATGGCAGCTATGGAAGGCTCAGAATCGTCTCCTTTTTCGCCAGCAACGAACCCATCCGGATATCCTCATCGACTCAGCACTTAATCTAGCTAACTTGTATTCCCATTCTCACTAGCAGCAGACACCTGTGGAGCTCCGTTCACAGAACTCTCGCACCACATGGCAACCACCACCAAAAGGAGTTATGAAAGTAAATATTGACGGAGCTTTTTGCGGTCCCACTCAACTAGGGGCAATTGCAGGCATCACATGAGATCATAACGGGCGAATAACAGACGGATTCACGCGAAGCGTTCATGCCTCAACAGCGCTAGAAACAGAGATCAACGCACTCTTACAAACATTAAGGGAGTTTGTGAACAAAGGGAACACAGACACTCACCTCCAGATCAAATCCGATTGCTTAATCCTCGTTCAGATCATCAATCGGAATCGCCCGCCACCATGGGAGCATCGTGCATTGATCACGGAATGTCAAGCCCTAATCCCCTGTTTCTCCCATCTCACTGTGCAGTACATGCGACGAGATGCTAATGCCCTTGCTGATTGGGCCGCAAAAGCCCATGACAAAGGTCTTCTTCAGTCCAACTGGGTTTTATTTCCTCCGCAAGCGATGATGGACATCCTTTGTATTGATGTTATGGGAAAGGGTTGTATGCTTTTTCCTCCTTAATGTTAATATATTACCTCTTTCGACCAAAAAAAAAAGGACTAAGATTAAGATGACAAATGTGAAGGGCACTTACTATAGCAATATAGTGTATGGATGAAAGTCTTTTTGAATCTATATCGACATATATCTATACTTGGAATGTTTAGTGAATCTTGATGTCACCATGCAAATTCATTGGTAATTCCAAATGAAACATTTTACATTTTTCATTGAGCGCTTGAATAGGTAGTGTACACTCATCATACATATTTTTACCTATTCAAGCACGAAGATGACAAATGTGAAGGACACTTACTATAGCAACATAGTGTATGGAGAGAAAGTGTTTGTAAATCTATATCTGCATATATCTATACTTAGAATATTTAGTGAATCTGGATGTCACTACGCAAATTCATTGGTAATTCCAAATGAAGCATCTTACATTTCTCATTTAGTGCTTGAATAGCTGGTGGATACTCGTCATTAGCAAATGAAGCATCTTAATCCTCTCTAAGTAAACAACATGTCTACATTTTAATGGGAAATCGAACATAAATCTAATGAAGGGTAGATTTGAGTAAGGAATATTGATTTAAAAATTTTGTAAGAAGAATTTGGAATAAATGTATTGCGGGGCACCATTTTGGTATTTAACCCTTTGCCATGTTAGAACTCTTTATTTTCCAACTTTACTCAAGCCGAAGTTTACTATGACTCTTGGAATTTGTGAATTGAAATCGATCTATAACCTTGGTCTCTTTAGCTATCATTTTTTTTAGTGATTGACCTCATGCCACATACGTAGCAATTTTTTTTTCCTAGTCGTTTAATGGATTCAATTTCTAAGGGTTTAATGATGCTTTTTTCACTCGGAATAACTTGATCTTTAGAATTCATGAATGAACATCGTTCTTTGACTCTGGTCCCTCTAGCTATAATTTTTTATTAGTGACCGACATTGTGCCACGTAAGCCGCCAACATTATTTATTTATTTTTTTGACTGGTGACCGACCTTGTGCCACGTCACCTCTGCTCCGACACACCTAACTCCAGCAAGACGCCAACCCTGGCAGAGGTGGTTGTGACAGAGGAGAGAATGGCGCCGAGCATGGAAATCAATGGCCTCAGTTTCACGATCCTGGGGATCAACGGCCATCCTCCGCCCGGGTCCGAACCCTTATCGACGACTTGTCACTCACGCTCGATTCCGGTGATCGCTGTCTTCTTATCGGGTCCAACGGCACAGGTTCTTCTCAACTCAAACCATGTCGTCTTCTGCCAAAATGTTGTTCTGGGTGTCTCTGTATCTAGTAGTGGACAAGTACATGGCGATCTCATCATGTTAAAAGGCGTGGATCTTAGTTACCTTGTTGAATTGGCTTGTTGGTGAAGCTGCTTTATCACATAGAATTTGAGTTTGGTGGTTGAAGTATTTGGATTTCAGTAGCTGGAGATAGTGATTTGATTTTAGGAGAAAGTCGGGTTTATTTTTAAAGAGAGTGGAATGAACGATTTCTCATGCGAAATGTTGTCGATATCCGTTGAGACATTGGAAGATTGGGGCGATGTTTTTGAAATGGTAATTCGGAGAGAGTGTATATTTTGGCAAAATTAAATCATGGGCACTTGCAGTTTTCTCGTTCGAGAATAGTAATGTAAAGAATCCAAAGAACCACATGACATTCTCATTTGAAGCGGTGCTTGTAGCCCTGAATTGGGGGGATATGCTTTTAGTCATTTATGAGAATTCCTGTGACATCCCGATTTTCCAATTCTATTTTCAATAAATTGAGACAGGCATTTTGTTAGCACGCATATAGTTCTTTTCTTTGAGTCGGCTACTCATGTGAAAACTAGTCTATCAAGTAAAGCCGTTAAGAGATTCTAATGCATTGGACTCGAGAATTTCACTGGGAACCGACTTTTCGACCGAGCTAATCTGCAAGGGTCATTACGGCACAATTAAAAATCGATTAGAGATCGAAGATAGGTCGACTCGACAGAGGCATGGGATTAAGTGTGGGTGATTCCACAATATTGCACAATTTTTGTCAATCGACACTAAACCGATTTTTCTGTCGATTAGGTACCCTGTATCCGTATTTGAAACCTTGAAATTACCCCGACAACCGAGAGTCGCCAATGTGTCGAAGATGTACATTGTGGCTTGATCAACCACAAGTCAAATGCATGAAAATTTCTAAAAGCTACCCGGTAGATTAGGACGCGCTAATATTGTGCTAGAGTGAAATTAACCGTGAATTGAGATCGAATTCAGAAATTGAAAGTCCGAGTGTGTCACAAATTATTTTAGGATCATTAACTCATATTTGGAAGATTTTTCATGCAAGCTAAGTTTTTCGGCAAAATAATCAAGGTATGGTTAAATTGGGTTCAGAAAATTTGTAGGCTCGCTTTTGGTGGTATTTTTGAGATCAAGATAGTACTTTAGTCAAGTAAATATGTGAATTGAAGGATGGTGACATTGGATTAATTTTACAGACTTTAAATTGGTTCAATTAGAAGAGAATTGAAGAATGTGATGTACAAAGTTTAAGAATTCGTGTGCCATGGCGGAGGATGGAATTGGACCCATTGAAGATTGTTGTGGGAGATTTGAAGAATTCGTGTGCCATGGTGGGCCATTTGTTGGATTAAAGAAAGAGAAAAAGAAAAGAAATGGCCCCCTTCCTTCTCTCTCCTCCCTCCCTCTCTCCCGTCGCCTCTCTCCTCCATCTCCGTTGTGCGAAGACCAAAAAAATGTAGAGAATAAGCTGGAGCAGCCATGGCCGTCGCACGTCGCCAGCCGGAGCTCCTCACTAGCGCAGCTCGTCGCCCGTTTGTGCGCATCGCCCTGCACGCCAGCTAGTCGCCCGTTTATGCGCGTCGCCCCGCACGCCAGCTCACCGCTACGTCGCTGCCCATGCGACCCCGAGCCTCCAGCACAGTCGTCCTTCGTCATCTAGCTGCTGCCGCTGTCGCCAAGGCCACCAAGAGACCGCCGAAGTCACCGCCAGTCATCGCACGAGCTACTGCCACCCTTCTCTACCAGTTTCGCACCTCACCAGCCGCCGTTTGGCCCTCCTCTGCCCGTGACCAGCAGCTACAAAAATGGATATCTCAGCTCGGTTTTGGCCCATTTTGGCCGGCTTCCCAACCCCGAATGCTTGGCCCGCTTTAAGGAAAGTTGTTCCCCTCGGCATTCCCGTCGTTTTGGTCTGCTTGACTCGCTAATCTGGTGAGTTTAGCTCACTAAACCTTGATTAGAGGGTTAATGATACTTTAGGTGTGCTTAGTTTATGTTAAGTGTAATTAGGCGGTTAGTTTAATTTATTTAAGTGTAGATTATATTAGGGTGCTTAATTAACTTAAAGTGTGTTTAATTTAAGGTTAAGTGAATGTTTATATTAATATAAACCTTGATGTGACTTAAAGGAATTTATTTTTGATTTATTTAAGTATTCCAAAATTATTAAATAATTTAATAATATATATTTATTCGAAATTGTTAAATTTAACATGAATAAATTTAATTATTTATTAAATTTTGAAAATTTCGTCGGGATCTTATTTTTTCAGAATTTCGTGCTAATTGTTGCGGTGTAGTCAGATTTTGAATTGATGATTGGATAATATAAATTGAGTGTGGATCATGAAAAATATGGATATTATTATTTAATTAATTTTTGGAACAAATTTAATTATTTAATAAATTTCGAAAATTATTTTGGCACCTTATTTTCTCGAATTTCGTGTTGATCACTGTGTGCATTTAAAAATTGAATTTGATGAATGGATGTGGCAAATTGAGTGTTAATTGTGATAA
Source organism: Eucalyptus victrix (assembly GCA_016097545.1). Taxonomy (NCBI): domain Eukaryota; kingdom Viridiplantae; phylum Streptophyta; class Magnoliopsida; order Myrtales; family Myrtaceae; genus Eucalyptus; species Eucalyptus victrix. The sequence continues at coordinate 18,034,014 of CM027842.1, read as the reverse complement.
ATAAAGATTTTATTCATAAAAACCCAAGTGTTAGGTTTTAATGCAAAATTAGATTTTCAATATTATATTAAATAGTGGGGTTTGAAAAAGTGAGATATTGGCTTTCTGGTTCGAAATTAGCGTGCCCCCACACATGTGAGTAATTTCTAGAATATTTTTTTTTATATGAAGAAAAATGGCCAAGATCACTATTTTAAATGGAAGCATTGAGCGAAATACAAAGTGTCATGGAGTTGAGTATGATTTGGCTATGTGATAATTAAGAGAAATCGTCCTAGGCTGTTGAGCCAGACTTGCCCCTATATGGGATGCCCCTTACAACGGATGCGAGTCGCAGTAGAGGTTAGGCCAACTGGACGCATGCCCCTTCGGGAATGCCGTCGACGTAGTGACGAAACCGCACTCTAAGGGGGGAGGCGATGCCTGGCTATGTGCCAGTAGATAGCCGAACTGCAAGTAGGCTATGTCCTTGTGTGACAGTGAATATCAATTGGATCGCATGCTAAGTGTTATTGACGGGTTGGATTATGGGACGGAATCGTGTGGCATGGTATGGGACATGTCATAATGGTTTGGTCTTATAATCCGGACTCATGTGGTCGTTCGAAATGATATTGTTGACATTCCAAAGGTTTAACTTCTTATTACTATCCGTGATTGAGTGATTTGAATTGTGCTAACCTGCAAGAAGGAACTAAGTCGAGGTAAGTTCTCTGTGTGATGTGGCTAGGCCACCCTTGGGCGTATTTTCTTTCTAATAGAGATTTAGGGGGTTGAACTTGCTGAGACAATGTCTCATCCCGATTGTGGGATTAAAATTTTAGGTCCCTGGTGGACGGAGTGGCCAGATAACTTTAGTTGGCCTTGAGAAGTTGTAGAGATGAAGTCATAAGTGTCACGCCCTGAACCCCGAGCACGAGCACATCCCACTGCGGTCGATCAAATGCGACATTCTCAAGTAGTGTTGCCGACCCCATTCATTTATTATTGCGCAAGCGAAATGTATTATAAAACCCCTAACAATAAAATACGGGATAGAAAAGTAGGAAACAAAATCACAACATAACACTTTCATAATTCAACAAAATTACAAACAGAGGTCTACGGCCAACAGTCTACAAAAGACTGGCTCTTAAAAAAGAACTGTCTAACGACCTATAATTCAGACACGTTCTCCAATCCTTATGACTTCACCTCTACAACTCCTTAATAGCCAACCAAAACTATCTGGCCACTCCGTCCACCAGGGACCTGAAATTTTAATCTCACAACCGGGATGAGACGATGTCTCAGCAAGTTCAACCCCCTAAACCCCTATTAGAAAGAAAATACGCCCCGGGTGGCCTAGCCACATCACACAGAAGACTTACCTCGCATTAGCCTTCATCTGCAGGTTAACAAAATTTATATAATTCAACCACATACAATTATGATAACCAAACAATCATGACCCAATCACATCATCAGAACAATTCAACCACTTGAATCGTCTCAGCGATCAATCGACTTGGCCGATTACATGTCAATTCAGCAAATCAATCATTACTCTTAATCACGGCCCCACCCGACAAAATTAGAATCAGTGGAATCACGGCCCCACTCGGCACGACCTTTAAAAAGGTGGTAGATTACGGCTCGGCTGGGCGCGACCTCTAATAGGTGGCATATCACGGCCCCACTGGGCGCGACCTCTATCAGGTGGCATATCACGGCCCCACTGGGCGCGACCTCTAATAGGCGGCATATCACGGCCCCACTGGGCGCGACCTCTAATAGGTGGCATATCACGGCCCCACTGGGCGCGACCTCTATCAGGTGGCACATCACGGCCAATCGCCCATCAATTTCCACACTTAGAATTTTATAAAGAATCCATATTTATCACAATCAACACTCAATTCGCCACATCCATTCATCAAATTCAAATTCTAAATGCACAACAGTGATCCCCATGAAATTCTGAGCAAATAAGGTCCTCACGAAAATTTTTGGAATTTAATAAATAATTAAATTTATTCCGAAAATTAATTAAATAATAATATCCATAGTTTTCGAAATCCACACTCAATTTATAATATCCAATCATCAATTTCAAAATCCAAATGTACCGCAGCGACCGGCACGAAATTCTGAGAGTTTAGGGTCCCGACGAAATTTTCGAATTTTAATAAATAATTAATTTTATTCCGAAAATTAATTAAATAATAATATCCATATTTTTCGCAATCCACACTCAATTTATAATATCCAACCATCAATTTCAAAATCCGAATACACAGCAACGTTCGGCACGAAATTCTACGCAACCGGGTCAAAAATAATTTTTTTTCGTTTTTTAAATAATATTTTAATAATTTCGGATTATAAAATAATATTATATTTTCCAGAATTTTGAAGCACTTAAATAATTCAAAACGAAAATCCTGTTATGTCACATCAAGGCTTAACTTTAAATAACTTCTTTTAACCTTTAATTTAAACATACTTTAACATAAACCAACCTCTTAATCCACTTTATAATTAAATATACTAATCCACCCACATAAACTTACTTAATTTAAACTAAGCACATTTAGGGCATCATTAACATTCTAATCAAGATTTAGTGAGTTAAACTCACCGGATTAACGAGCCGAGCGAACCAAAACGACGAGGACGACGCAAAGATTGACTTTCCTCAAGGCGGGCCGAGCATCCGAGCTCGGGAAGACGGCCAAAACGGGCCAAATAGGTGCTGCCATACCCATTTTTGCAGCCACTGATTTGGGGCTGGAGGAGGCGGATCCGGCGCCGGAATGGGCGGAGGAACGGCGGAGAAGTGGCGACTGCAGCTTAGCGGGCGAGGCGGCGGCTTCGGCGGGACTCACGGTGGTCGAAGGTGACTGAATCGCGGCCTGAGCTGGCGGAACAGCCCCCAAGACGCATGAGCAGAGGCCACGGAGACGGCTGGGCATCGACCAAGCACGGGCAAGCGCGAGTGGATGGGCAGCGGCGGCAAGCCCGACGACGGGCATGCGGCGTCGAGCTCAACTAGTCCCGGTCAGCTGCTGCACGAGATCTCAAATCTGCTGGGGAAATGGGCTGAGGCGGAGCGGCGAGCTAGTCGGTCGCGCGGGAAAGCGGGGATGGACGGCGACGACTCCGACGACGGCGATGAGCGGCGATGGATCTCGCTCCGGCGGTGGCTGCGACGATTGCTACTGCTCTGGTGATGTCCGAAGAAGAAGAAGAAGATGCCCATGGAGGAGTCGCACGGGAGGGAGGAAGAAGAGAGGGAGGAGAGAGAAGAAGGGGGCAATTTCTTTTCTTTTTCCCTTTCTTTAATCCAACAAATTGGCCCACCATGACATCACTTGATGATGTCATACTCCACTCACTCAAAACTCCCACAACCTTATTCCAATGGGTCTATTTTATTTTTCCGCCGGGGCATGAAACTTTGTACATTAATTTCTTTAATTCCATTCAATTCTCTTCCAATTGAGTCCAATTGAAGTCCATAAATTAATCAAATGTTCCTAATAAGATTTGTGACACACCATGACTTCCAATTTCAGAATTTGATTTCAATCTCACGGTTAATTTCACTTTGGCACGATACTAGCGCGACCCAACCTACCGGGTAGCCTTTAGAAATTTTTATGCATTTGACCTGTGGTTGATCATCTCAAGCCACAATATACATCTTTGAAACATTAGCGACTTTCGGTTGTCGGGGTAATCTCAAGGTCTCAAATACGAACACAAGGTACCCAATCGATAGAAAAGTCGGTCCAGTGCTGATCGACAAGAATTGTGTGATCCGATGGAATCACCCACACTCGATCACATGCCCCTGTCGAGTCAACCTATCTCCGGTCTCTAATCGATTTTTATTTGTGCCGTAATGACCCTTGCAGATTAGCTCGGTCGAAAGATCGCTTCCTGGTCAAATTTTCGAGTCTGATGCATTAGAAACTCTTAACAGCTTCACCCGATAGACTAGTTTTCACATGAGTGACCGACTCAAGGAAAAGAACTATATGCGTGCCAACGAAATGGCCGTCTCAATTTATTGAAAATAAAATTGGAAAATCAGGATGTCACAATAAGGGTTGGAGAATGTGTCCTGCTAGTTGGTTTTAAGATAGTTCCCCTTTTGTTGAGCAGGTCTATTTTGTAGATAGTCCAGTGTTGTATTTAAACTTATGTATTTGTAAATGAGTGTTTGGTATTGTGATTGATTGCCTGCTTTTCTATCCCAAGTTAAATGTTGTCAAGGGATTTGTTTCGCTTCCACAGTTAAAAGAAATGAATGGGTCGGCAACGTATCCTGGGATGTCGCATATTTGATCGACCGCAGTGGGATGTGCGCACACTCGAGGTCTGGGGCGTGACAATTCCTTACTGCTTTGCTCGTCATCGGGCGATGCTTGTAACAAGTAAGACTATGACATTGAAGATTATTAGAGGGAAGCATATGGTGGAGCCTTACATGATTGGCATTCTATGACACCGCGTTGACATCTTCTGGGGATCTCTGTTACCTTGGAGGAGAGGTGAGTTCTCTTTTGTCCTGATCTCATTGTCAGACCGTACACTTCATTGTGATGCTACATTTGCATTGATGGTGACTCTAAAAAGTTAAAAGTTGTTGCTTTCGATTCCAATATATGTTATCTTCTGCATTTTATGATGAGTTGTATGCTACAACTCGGCATTCTGCCATTGGTGATTAAGGTAGAGATTAAGTCTGTTGGGATTATCTTCCTTCTACGGTAAGCTATACAATTTCCGATATAATTGTTCCTTGTTTCCTTTCTTGCCCTTTTCATTCCACAGTGGAGACAAGACGTTGCTTTTGTGCGCTTTGATGTTCCTAAACAGATGAATGTCTCTGTTGAGAAAATGATTTTTGGGGTGGCAAGAATAGATCCACAAAGAAGAGCTGAGCTAATCAAGGTGAAACGATAACTTTCAGGACAGAAAATGATTTGAGAACAGCCATTTTTTTTTCACAAAAAGAAAAATGCTGAATTTTGAAGTATATACAAAGGGGAAAACTTCAAGTAAGGATATGAAATATGATCGTTTAGGGCTTGAAGTAAATATTGTTTTAAATAAGGACTTGAAATGATTAACATAATTTCAAATAAAGGCTTCGGTAAGCACACGCATCTCACAAGCACTTTTCAAGTTACTATTAAGGGCATTTTAGTCCAAGAATTTTTTTTTTCTTTATTCGTTCTCTATTCTTCTTTCTTCTTCTCACAGCTGACTCGCCAATTCATCTTCTTTCTTTCCCTCCTTTTCTTCTTCCTTAGCATGCTGAACGAAACCCTTCGCCTTGAACAAAAGCACAAAGCAGAATCGATATCCGAGTTGGTTCAAATCAACTAGTAAAAAGAGTCTCGACTGAACAGTAGCAGAAGGAAGAATTATCAATAAGTCAAAAATGATTATGTCCCTTTGTGCTTACAACCAAAGATCGATCTGAACCAAGAGAAGCAAAAATTGAAATTCTCGACCATTTCGAATCAAAGATGGATTGGAATGGAGACGAAGAATTACGTCCTATTGTGCTTACAACCAAACAAAAAATAAAATAAAATAAAATAAACGTATGGACCCGAAATTCGCTGAAAATTAAAGAGGTGATGGAGAATTGTTTATTTATATAGGATGGGATGTTTGTGGGAGGTGGGAAAATTCTGTAAAAGGATGTTTATGGCCTCCTCTCGATGAGGATCGCTCTTCCTCACGTGCACACTCACACATGAGTCCTTCCTATCGCCTTCCCTAGCTCTCACCACCTAAAGCATCGACTGCTCGCCGCCGCTCCGGTACATTCTCCGTGGAAACGTGATGGAGCTGAGTGACGAACGACTCATGGGGTTTCATTGGCAAACTGGGGCTTCCGGTTCCATGGGAGGACTGACTAGGTTCTTCTTGACGGATTCAGGGAGGTTTTGTACGTGATTGCCTTCTCTTGCAAATATAGTTGGTGTGATTTTTCATTTTTCTTTCATTTTAGGAAAAAAGTTAAGCACCGGGTGAAAGCAGGAAAAAAAAAACTGAAGAGATGACAAAGGAAGAAGATGAATAGAGAAAAAAAAAAAAGCATGTGGACAAAAATACCTCTATCATTATGGCATGTGAGATGCACCTGCTTTGTCAGATCCTTAATTGTGACTACATTATTACTTGAAGCCCTTATTTGAGAATGTGTTAATCACTTCAGGCTTTCATTTGAAGGAATGCTTACTTTGGGCTAGAAAATACCCACACTTCAAGCTTTTATTTAAAATTTTCCTTATACCAAATGTATATGCTAGACATTAATAAAGCTTATGGAAAAAAGTATGTATGCCATGATTATTATTATTATTTAAGAGAAAGTAGATGACTTGGTCATTTGATTGTATAGGTTCTAGACGTTGATTTATCCTGGAGAATGCACTAGGTTTCTGATGGGCCGAGAAGGCGAGTGCAAATCTGTACGCGAGTCCTCAAGCCAATCAAGGTCCCTGTACCTTTTGATTCATTCAAGCACAGAGCCCGATTGTTCTTTATTTTAAAGATGATGCTCTGTTATTACGTTTTTGGATTTGAAAGTTGTTTACATTTGCAAGTTTTGGCTTTTGGGTACTTATGTATCGCATCCTTCCAGAAGTAAGTGCTTCTTCTTGATGAGATAACAGTGGACCTCAATGTGTTAGCAAAGGGCTGATCTTTTGAAGTTTCGCAGAAAGGAATGTGAACAGACAGGATCGATAATTATCCACACCACCCATATTTTTGATGGCCTAGATGATTGGCCCACACATATTGCATGTACTTATCTACTTCTCCACTAAAGTTCATCATTTCTCTTTCTCGGGAAGCATGGACACTTTCTAAAGCCTTTGTGTCGGTGTTGAACATCCTGATCAAACATCTCGACACGTGTTTGGCACGCACTAACATGTTTCTACACACTTTGACAGGTGATCAACAAGTGTTGAAAATCTGACATGCAATGTGGAGTCTCAACACGTGATTTTGACACACACAGGTAAATTTTAAAAAATTTCAATAAATTAGGGATCGAAATATAAATATATAAAATATAAAAAGAAAAGAGAGAAAGGAAAACCCTTTTGATGATGAAATGTGGATTTTTTTTTTACTTATTGTTAAATGTTAAATTTAATAATAGATTGTGGATTTCTTTTTTTTTTCTCCAAATTTTATGAATTATTGAAATAAAATATAGTTGAATTTGTCAAATTAAAATAATGAATTATATTAACAAATGATGGATTAATGTTTTTGGTATAAATTCATTCTAAACTCTTTTTATTATTTATGTATTTGTGGATTTGAATAAAATTTGATTTCATAAAAATGATAATTTCTCACGTATATAACATATAACATGCCAGTGTGTCTTGTTGCATGTCGCATGTCATATGTTGTGTGTCAATGTCGGTGTTGGTGATGGTACTACATCAGTGCTGGGATAAACTATAAAACTTTGTATGTCATATTCTCTGTCAAAGCAAATTTACCGCTCCTTTTACTCTGGTGTATGTGGCTCACGGAAAGTTGCAGCTAGCAATGCCGATTGATAAGGTCAAGGAGATCAGCAAACTGTCTCTGATGGTAACTTTTCCTTTCAAAACTGTTTCGTGCTTTTTCTTTTTTAATTTGGTCTGGATAGATGTTTGTTCTATCATGACAACTATCTTTGCAAAGGACGGTTGAGAGTTGGCTGAGAAGAGAAATAGATGAGGAACGGCAGAGAAGGAAAGTGAGGAAGGCAAAAGCTCTCCCTGAGTAGGAACAGCAAATTGATGGAAGCCAGATGACCGGTGATCCGGCTCTTGTTGCTGCACGGCCGTTGAATAATGGTCGGGCTGGTGGAAGGTTGCACTCTACCACCGCTGGTGAAGAAAGTTGCTTCTTCAGCTCAAACAAAGTTCTCAGACAGTAGTCGAAAACACGCATCCTTCAATCTTTCAAAGCATAATAATTTTTTCATTGATGGAAGGTTAACTTCAGAGGTTTCTGTTCGTAAAATTCTAAACACAAGTGCACGTGTCGAACAAGTAATATAATGATGAGAAAAGTATCATCCCACAGAAATCGATAATTAATAAACTAATTAAATACTAAAATAAATTAATTCTAAAATTTATCTAATATATTAAAATATAATTAAGAATAAATTAAAAATGAAATTTGTAGACTAAATACAGTAAATCGATCAATAAATAAGTTAAAGCATCCCATTTCACCATAATCACTAGATATGAATTTCAAATTGTTGTCGGATATAAGAACGATATCAAGCATATAATAACAGAATTTTCTAATCAATTTACTATCCTATCTCTAGGTATAGCAATGAGTTTTTTGGATCACCTTATCACCGATTTAAATGAGTACACAAATAACGCACAAATAACGCTATATCTCGATTCACGTTTAATTCATGGTTATATATTATAATGAGCAATTGCATATTATTACTTCTCAATCTCAAACATGCTCATCAAATCATTCAAGTGGTGGTCAATCACTCAAAAATATTAAATACAATAATATATAACTCACATGAATGAAATCAATTGTAAAACATAAAAATCATGAAATTCACATCATCATGGTTAGGCTACATCGTAGCCCTAACAAAAGAAAATTAGAACATAGTTGAATAAGAAATAAAAATATAAATCAAACCCAGCATCTTGAATAAAAGAACAATAATTTTGTCATCTTGAATCAAAGAACAAGAATTCTGTCACAACTTTTGTCTTCTCTTCAAAATACTTGAAAAACTCTTAGAACAATAAAAAACGATCTAACAAAAATCTCGCTACTCTCTATGGCTCTTAATGTTCTCCTCTTCCAAGGATGTATCCCAGATATTTATCTCCTAACGCTTATAGATAACATTAGGAAACAAAATCAAAAATTTCATGATTTGATATACATCTTCCACTACTTTTTTTATTTGAATTCTTGATATTTGCTATTCTTTTCCTTATCTTCTCTATATCTCATTATTCTACATAAATAAGAAAAATTCAAATAATCAGAAGGAAATCCAAATATTTCCTCATAGATATTGCATTAATTATTGCCTAAAATAGGTAAAATAACTCTATTTTTATAGAGTTATCAGTTTCGCTGGTTTGGCCTTTAATTTATCTGCAGATTCGATAGCCTAGGAAAAAACCATCCAGGAGGGAGAAAATATTTATTATTGTTTCCCTTTTTGGCTGAAGAAAGTATTCAAAAGCATTTTGCTCTATTATTTGGAGATATTACGGTTTCTTATTCTTTTCATTCGTTGGCTATATTTTTCCATGTGATGGTGGCACCGGGGGATGAATTGCATTATCCTATCTATTGCTGAAAACTAAAGAAAAGTTTGATTCTGCCTTTGGAAAGGTGTTTTATTTCCACTGCTTTGAGAAGTCTCGTTGGCTGTTTAGTCCGATGCAATCTTGATTGGCATTTACTTGCCAAATGACTTTGGATCTATGTGATCTGGAAGACTTGGTAGGGACTCAAGCCTTATAAGCTAGTTCAGGACTCCTTCCCTAGGCGTGGGACAAGAAGAGAGGGACCACTTCCTTATGCACGTCCGAGGACCACCGCTCAGGCTGTCACACCAAAAGCCTGACTGAAATAACTCAAAACCCAAGAACTTGGCTAAACTAAAGTTGTTTTGTCCAAGAAACATTCCTGCCTGGGCACCCCACATCTGAAAGAGATAATCTGTCATCACCAGAATTCCTGTATAAAGAAGGAATAACTTCGACAGGATTCGAGATGCTTTAGGTAAAAGGGAACATATGACAAGACGAAGCATATGAAGGAAACCAAAGAGACTAATTGGTGACAATGATGCATAGAACACCGCTATACACACTATCTTTTCACACTGCCAAATGAGGAGCCTCTTAATAAATCCAAGTACTCCAAATTCCATAAGTGTGGAGTTGTCAGATTGGATATACTTGCTCTGTCTCCTTTTGTAGCTGTAAAGCTGCATCACAATCAGGATTGAAAGAGACTGCCAAATATTCTGCAATAGGGAAGCTTTTGAGTTGTAGGCCAAGTAAAACTGAAGATCAATCAACCCCGACAACCACATCTCAAAGGTGGAGAAATTGCTCAAGCTATATAAGAACAATGATTGCATATACTTTCAATGGAAACCAAAGGTTTCTTCTCGTCCTTTCAAAGAGTTGTCTTCCTATGATCCAACATAGGAGGAGCAAAATGTAGCCGAACGATAGGTAAATGGGTGTCACCAAGTGCAGTGTTAGGAGGACTGTAAAAAAAAAAAAAAAAAAAAAAAAAAAAAAGCAATATATGTGCCATAGGAGTGATATACCGATAGAAACTTCAGCCCCATTGCACTGAGAAATGACATGATCCTTCTCTTTGGAAGTTGAAAGGATATTACATTTTAGAAATGCAAATTAGAAATGCCTGTTGTATAATTTAGAAAAACAATAAACAAAATCTTCTTCTATAAACCTCTACAAATGAATCTGGCAGTCTGAACAGTGCATAACTAGTCAAAAGTCTGCCACCATATCTAAATAGATAAAGGCCAGTCATTACTCGCATGCTATTAAACCAGTGGCTAATCAATTTTTATGCAGAAACTCCATGAGGAAATTTAAAGGGTGTGTTCCAAAACGAAAGGGAGGAGTCTTGAGCATATTCAAGCAGCCATCGACAGAGAATGAAAATGGCAGTACTCCCAAGTCATTTACTTAAAAGAGAATAGCAAGTGATGCTCAAACTCGACAAAAGGGATGGCTCGTTCAAACCGAGCATGCTGATGGTCTAGGGAGTTCACCAGATATCATTTCGGTTCGACCAGAAGGTGAGCCTGAAGCAAAACGAGCTATGGTACCGCACGACATTCCTGGGCAAATGTCAGGCATAGCCTCGCGTCCTTGCGTCCTTCAACCAGCGATCCTCTCTCTGTTTTGTCCTAAAGCTAACGTCCAAGCGAGGGAAGGAGGAGGAAGAAGAGGGAGCTGGGCCGTGGAAGAAGAAAGGTGGGCCGTGCCTGGGAAATAGAAGGAACAGAAGCAGGCTAGGCCACAAGAGGTGGGGGTGGGAAAGAAAGGGAAAAGAAGGAGGGGCCGGGCTAAGGCTAGCCCTAGCCTAGCCTGGCTACATATTTATTTTTTGTTAATTTTTTTTCTAATATTAATTTTTAAAATTATTTTTTAAATTTTTTAATACTAGTAATGCAAATGTTCCTAATGTCTATATGCAATACAATTAAACGAAAACACGATGCATTTTAAAGAAAATTATTTATTTTACTTTTTAGTTATTTATAGAGACTAATACCTAATTTTCTATACAACTAAGTCCTAAATAAAAAGGGCAAAATTTAGATGTCAAAAACAAACAGGAACATTTTTTTTTTCATTTGATAGAATGACAGTAATCGATCGGTTCATTTATTAAGTGGTTCTATTATGGGAAAGAGATGACAATATTGTTCATAGAACTAACATAATTACGGGAGAGTGATTGTAATATTGAAGTTGATAGTAAATAAGTAAACATAATTTTTTTTTTTTGTGAACTTGAATATTGCATGTATAGTCTTTGCGCAACAACGAAGTTTGTGAGGTTTTAGTCAATGCACGCCAGTCCCATTGCTAGAAATTATCAAATTGCTTTCTTTCTTTCATAATGTGTTACACCATCCTAGAAGCACTAACTATTGTCTTTCTTTTTAATTTTGTTATACAAGTTAATATTCCATTTAATAGTCTATCTTTGTTACCAATTTTTTTTTTTTGGGTCAGTAATGAAAAAGCTTATAGGAGAAATACGACATTTTTTCCCTTTTCATCTTCACAATTTATCGAATTGACACTCATGGAATATTGGCCTTGAAAATAAAATTGAATGCCAAGGCCTCACTTGAAAGGATTTTGGTTCAATTTAGAGTACATAACATTCAAATCGATTATTTTCTTAATGAACTAAAATTGATTCCTAAAGAGTCAATTTGTCAAGACAAGTTAAATTTGAAAATTGTAGAGAAGTTTCTTTTCTAATCAACATGAAAACCACACCATACATAATTCCAACACCGTGTTTTTGTCGCCTTGACTGCAAGGGCTGCAATTTCCACATGAGACCCACTTTTTCTTCGCTAGACTTTGTGTTGATGGTTGACTTGGAAATTTGCATCTATAGTCTTTGCATGATGACGGAGTAAGTAAGGTTCTAGTCAAGGTGCATTGGTCCGTTGCTAGAAATTATCATATTGCTTTCTTTCTTTCATAACTTGTTACACTATCCAAGAAGCACTTATTTCTTAGTTTCCTTTTACTTTTGCCAAAAGTGACATCATACAATTTAATATTCTTGTTCATAGTCTATTTTTGTTGGTAATTTATGTTTTTTGTCAAAAATAAAAAGCTTAGATGATGAGATACGACATATTTTTCCTTTTGGTCTTCACAATTTAACGAAGGGACACTGATGGAATATTAGTCTTGAAAAGAAAATAGAACGTCATTGCCTCACTTGAAAAGATTTTGATTCAATCTGAAAATTGTAGAGAAGTTTCTTTTCTAATCAATGTGAAAACCACACCATACATAATTCCAACACCGTGTTTTTGTCGCCTTGACTGCAAGGACTGCAATTTCCACATGAGACCCACTTTTCTTTGCTAGACTTTGTGTTGATGGTTGACTTGGAAATTTGCATCTATAGTCTTTGCGTGATGACGAAGTAAGTGAGGTTCTAGTCAAGGTACATTGGTTCGTTGCTAGAAATTATCATATTGCTTTCTTTCTTTCATAACTTGTTACACTATCCAAGAAGCACTTATTTCTTAGTTTCCTTTTACTTTTGCCAAAAGTGACATCATACAATCTAATATTCTTGTTCATAGTCTATTTTTGTTGCTAATTTATGTTTTTTGTCAAAAATAAAAAGCTTAGATGATGAGATACGACATATTTTTCCTTTTGGTCTTCACAATTTAACGAAGGGACACTGATGGAATATTAGTCTTGAAAAGAAAATAGAATGTCATTGCCTCACTTGAAAAGATTTTGATTCAATCTGAAAACTTCAGAGAAGTCTTTTTTCTAATCAATGTGAAAGCTATGCATAAATAATTCCACCACCGTGTTTTGACACCTTGACCGCAAGGACTGCAATTTCCATGCGATATCCACCTTTTCTTCACTAGACTTTGCTTTGTTGGTTGACTTAGACATTTGTATGACCAAGGACTCCAGGCTCTTTTCATTCATATTACTGGGCCTCCATCACATTACCAATTAGCAAAATTTTATTGCATTAGATCAAACGATATAGAGATGATTAAGTCTCTGAGCTCCACAAACATGTTCAATGCCTAGTTTTCATATTGTATGTTCTGCTACTATTGGGGACGAGTTGTGGTGCATAGAAGAATCACTTGTGCGCTACTTCATCGTGCAGCAAGGTTCATAACATATGCTATCACTTTCAATTGAAAGGCAACCCAAAAGGATGCGGCCGCTATGAACATAAGCTAGTGTGTGAAAATAGTCGCATTGTTCTATATCTATATGTCAGCCAATATTATGTGAAATCTATTTACTACTGTTCCAATCTTAGAAAATATTTATTTAATGGTGAAATCGCGGTAGTTGACGATGGACTGCAAAAAAGTAATTGCTCATCCCTCCTTTATTACTCATTGGCGCTCTCCAACTTTAGTGATAATGATCCATACGGTTCGTTAGCTGCGCTGGTGGTCTTCATGAAGTGCTCACAGCCCCTTGCTTCTATTTCGTAGGTCAATACTGAACCATGTATTGAGGGAGCATATCCTTCCGATATGCCCCCTATTTTTTTCCCAAATGAAAGTGTACTCATACACTGTACACGGGTTTGATCTCCAAGTAGGGGACATCAAGGATACTTACACCAGAACCATAAAGGCTTTAATACCGCATTATATCCCAAGGTGGGAAAAGGATCGGTATAATTGTGCGAGCTCACCGCATAAGGACCTCCACAACATGATGGTCGAGGGATTCACTATCTCCTATTATAAACTCTCACCACCAACAAGTTCCGAGTTTTGCTACTTAGGTTTTGCATACCAAAGGGCGAGGTGCAGACACCATGATTCCTAGAAGCTGACTTTCCCAATTCTTTCTTTGTTTCTTTCTTCATCCTCATCCTTTTCTTAGATGTTAGCTCTACTAGGGATCGTATAAAAATTTACTTATTGAGTGATGTGGCATGTTTCAATTGGATATTGTACTAGCTTGGTTCGATTTTTTGTGAGAAAAAGATGAGATTATTTTATAGGCAAGTGATTGACTGATCCATAAGAATGATATTTCAATTGACGGTGAATAAGTACGTGTCAGTTTATTTTTGAGCATGCAAATATTACACCTATAGTCTTTGCGCGTGTCGAGAATGGCAAAGCAAGTGAATTTCTAATTGAGACCCACATCGATTGATCATTGGTTGAGAAATTATTGTATTGCCTTTTTCATTGAGATCAGTTTGTTCATTCATTAAGCGGTTCAATTATAGAAAAGAGATGACGGTCATATTCATGATTATAGCACAATCACAAAAGAGTGATTTTAAAATTTAAGCACAGTGAAAAAGTAAACAGCGCATTATCTTTGTGAATTCAAATGTCGCGTCTATAGTCCTTGCATGTGTCGATCCACAACAATGCAAGTGAGTTTCTAGTCGAGGTGAGTCGGTCCCATTGCTAGTTGAGAATTTACCATATTGCTTTCTTTCTTTCATATAGTTTCACAACATCCATGAGCAAGAAGCGCCTGCTTCTTATTTTCTTTCTATAGTTGCGGAAAGCCACATTACATGAGTTAAAATCTATGTACCCGTTAATTAACATGATCCTCTCTCTTGGTCACCAATTTTTTTTCAAAAATGAAAAACCTTATATGATAAAATACATCATTCTTTTTCTTTTCGTCTTCAAAATTTAATGAAACGACATTTACAAAATATTGGCCTTGAAAATAAAATAGAACACCGGATGCTGTATTTGAAAGGATTTTGAATGAGTTTAGGGTACAAAACATTGAAACCGATTCTTTTTTACGATACTAATAAAATAAAGAGAGAATTAATTTGCCAAGAAAAATCAAATTTGGAAAATGCTGAGAGGTTTCCTCTGTAATGAATGTGAAAGCTATCCATCACTTATTCCGAGACCGTGTTTTAGCTGGGCCATACTTCTTAAGACTTTCTTCGCTAGACTTTGTTTTAGGGTTGACTTGGACATTTCGATGACCAACGACTCCCAACCCTTTATTGAGCCTCTCTCGCATTACCAAATGAGCTAAAACCTCCATTGCACCAGACCAAACGATAAAAAGAGATGATTATTTCTCTCAGCTCCATGTTTACACTCCGTGTTTTACTTCTCGTATCGCATGTTCTGCTACTATTAGGGATGAGTTGCAGTGCGAAGAACAATCATTTGTGTGTCCCTTCATCTTGCGGTGAGATCCATAACATAAGTTATCCTTTTCGATTGAAAGGCGATCCAAAACATTGCGGCAGGTCTCAGTATGAGCTAGCTTGTGAAAATAACCACACTATTCTATATCTATATGCTAGCCGATATTATGTGAAGTCAATCCATTACAGTTTCTATCATGACCAATATTTCCTCAAAGGTAGTATCACGGTGGTTGACGATGGACTGCAAAAGGGTAATTGCTCGTCCCTCCCTCGTTACCCTCGTTACCCATTGATGAACTCCTTCTTCAGTGGTGTTTATGGATACACTGGTAAATACGCTACGGTGGTGGCCTTCATGAAGTGTTCCCAACCCATTGCTTCTGCTTCATATGTCGATACCAAACCATGTATCGAGGGAGCAGACTCTGCCGACACGCCTCCTTATTTTTCCCAAATGAAGGTGTATTCATACGCTGTACAGAACTTAAAAGCAAGGGATTTCAAGGACTCCTGCACCGTAACCATGACGGCATTCGCAGCGGATCAAATCTCGGGGCGGGAAGGGGATCAGAATAGGAGCTTAACATACAAGGACCTCCACAACAAGATGGCCGAGGGATTCAATCTCACCTATTGGGGACCCGGGTCCTTTTCAAGAAGAAGGTTTTGGTGTCGCTACTTAAGTTTCGTATACCGAATGGAGGGTTGCGGTGATTTTGCGTTCCCCAAGGGATTTCCCCTTAAAGGTGTTCTTTCTTTCTTCTTCTTCTTCCTTTTCTTAAATCCTAGCTTTACTAAGAGATCTTGCCAAAATTTAGTTACCAAGTGATGTGGCAAGT
This sequence comes from Eucalyptus victrix, assembly GCA_016097545.1. NCBI lineage: Eukaryota > Viridiplantae > Streptophyta > Magnoliopsida > Myrtales > Myrtaceae > Eucalyptus > Eucalyptus victrix. Next base: position 18,017,695 of record CM027842.1, on the reverse strand, counting down.
TTTAGTCGGATATTTTTAATACAATCCACACATTAAGACACTAGTTTCTCTAAAAACACAACAGAAAAAAAAAAATTGCCACATCACCTAAGTTGAAAAGTTGAATAAGATTTCTTAGTAGATTCGGCATGCATTTATTTTTTCAATTTTACAATTTATGGACCTTTTTTTTCTGGATTTGACACTATTAATTTATATTCGTTTGGGGGAAAATGGTTGATTTAATAGTTGCTCGTGTCCCTTGCATGGCTGTTATTCTTATGCGGGTGAATAAATTGCACGCGTCCCGGATGATGTTTGTAAATTAGAATTATGGCGCAGTGAGATGTGAACTTATGAATCATTTGGTACTCCTTGAGAAGACAAAAGCGAAATTGTGTTTTCTTTAGAGAAATGGTCATGTTACGATAACATGGATTCCCCAAGTGAATAGAATAAACTGCGATCTGAGCACTTATCTGGGAGAGTAAATTATTTTTTATGTTGAAATGCTAAAATGATAGATTTAATTCTTCATTGATTGATCATCGATTCTAATCAGTCATTTTCGGTCACCTTAGATTATGTTATGGCGTTCAGCCCTTATTTTGCGCCATATGTGGGCCGGAGCCTTGCCTTTGCCTTGGGTATGCCCTCCTAGCCCTTTTCTCCTCACAACTATGAAGATCTCAGGCACCACTCTGATGAAAAAAAAAAATTACGTTTAAAATTCTATTGTTGCACTACGCTAATCTATGGAAAATTTCTACGCAGCCAATTACGTCGCAGCAAGATTCATACTCGGAGCTCTATGTGTGCTGATACTTCTAATCTATAAGTGGATGAGAAGGCACCAAGCGAAACGATGCAAACATCGAAGAATTCCTACAAGCTCACAATAACTTTCTGCCCATAAGGTACTCCTATTCGGATATTAAGAAGATTACAAAAAATTTCAAATACAAATTAGGTGAGGGGGGATATGGTTTTGTGTACAAAGGAATCCTTAGAAGCAGCAATGAAGTTGCAGTTAAGATTTTGAACAAACCAAAATCTAATGGCCAAGATTTTATTAGCGAAGTGGCCACAATTGGAAGGATCCACCACGTCAATGTGGTGCAACTTGTTGGTTTTTGCTTCAATTACTCCAAACAAGCTTTGGTCTATGATTTCATGCCGAATGGCTCCCTGGATAAACACATTTCGAATAAGGATGGTGATGATTCTCTTAATTATAAGAAAATGTATGAGATCTCTCTTGGCATAGCTAGAGGGATAGAATATCTACATCGGGGATGTGTTATGCAAATTCTACACTTTGATATCAAGCCACACAACATTCTCCTAGACCAAAGTTTCACTCCAAAAATTTCTGACTTTGGACTTGCAAGATTTTATCCCACCGGTCATAGCATAGTATCGTTGACTGCAGCAAGAGGAACCTTGGGTTATATGGCACCTGAGCTATTCTATAAAGACATTGGTGGCATTTCTTATAAAGCCGATGTTTATAGTTTTGGGATGATGTTGATGGAAATGGCCAGTAGAAGGAGAAATCTAAATGCACATGCAGAGTGCTCAAGTCAAATTTACTTTCCTTTGTGGGTTTATGATCAACTTGGCAAAGAAAATGAGGTTGAAATGGTAGATGTCATAGAAGAGGAAAGAGAAACAACGGGGAAGATGATAATCGTTGCATTATGGTGTATACAATTGAGTCCTAATGATCGGCCGTCGATGAGGAAAGTCCTAGATATGCTTGAGGGAGATATGGCTAAATTACAACTACCTCCAAAACCACATTTGTATCCAAGAGAGGTGCTGATTGATGATGTCAACAATGAGATAGAACTTGAAATGGTCTCATCTTCGTCAAGTGCTTCGATAATTTCAGGCAATTACCAATTTTACCATGACAATGATACAAAATCATGTATTGTGTGATCATTCCCCTATCGTAGAAATGAGGTGCAAAATTTAAATAGTACTATTAACATGTATCATTATTCACAATGTAATCTGTGAAGTTTTTACATGTTTTTCATATAGCACTAGTGTTTTCCGGTAGACTCATTATGTCCATATTTTATAAATGACAATGAATGTCGTATGCATTCATTTAATTTTTGTTTCATGTGAATCTCTCTTGTTTCCATCAAAACCTCTCACCCCCACCCTTTGACCCTGCTCGATCACCCACCTCTGCAACTGCTACATGCTCAAGCAATCTCTGACTTCGACCTCATGTCACGGGATGGGTTAGGGCCTAACTGATGAACGACTGGCACATGTCAAAGATGAAAGACAGAGTAGGCCGACAATTTTGCCTTTATGATGAATGGAAATTGAACACGTAGTGTCATTTTAAAGCATGTGATGTATTACAAAAGCTCAATCCCCAAATGCAGTAAGAATTTATGCGTTCACTTGATGATAAGACATGAGATGGTGCCTTATGTTCTTTCAAACAAGTATCATATTCCTCCAGATATTGATGTCGATAGGGAACCCGCGATATCCACTTCACTCAGAGATCGCAGATAGAGAACCCTGACCTGATGCCAAATTAGCGAGGTACTCCCCCCATGAGATTCAAACAATGTCATTCATCAGGGCTAAGAAAACATAAAAAAAGCAGCGAAAGCGCATGCTGCTGCTTAAAACTTGGGTCGTCTCGCCAAGTACAAAAGCAATTAACATTTTCTGCAAGGTCTTTTCGATTGCTTCAAATGGTTTCTAAAGTATCTAGAAATGGATAAAGCAGAAGGGACCATCCTAGTACAAGGTCAAAAATTGAAGGCTTTCAATGACTCTGAACGAGTCTCGGTTTGGAGAATACGAAATTGTTCGAGACCACTCCCGAAAGCTAACTCTTGACTCTGGAAATGGCAAACCGTGTCTATATGTATAAAGAGATATACTGCGTGATACATTGATTGATAGCATATTACTAGCTTTTTTCAGATTTGATGCACCACGAGTCGAATGCACTGATGGGCAAACGAACAGAACCCCCATATCTATGCAAGTATGCTGACTAGTATAATACCAAGCCAAACCTTTACATGAAGAGATTCGCCAGTAGAACGTCCAAACCAAAAGGGCGACGATGCTGAATATCGAGCTAAATAGCGTTAAATATCATGAATGCCTTCAGAGAAAGTAAAGACAGGGTTTGAATCCAAGGAGCTCAAGCTTCGAGCCACTAAAAGTCGACAGTTGGAAGGTCCCCTGAAGTTTGCAGCCTGGGGGCCACCTGCAATAAGGTTCAGAACTAGCGAGATGGGCATATGTGCAGCGTCTAATCGAGCATTTATTCTGATTCCCTGTGCCTCCAGTGAAGGACAAGCAAGATTACCGTCGGTTACGAGATGTGGCGCGGACCCTGCCACCTCTCCTGATCTGACAAAGCCGATAGGAATAGCAGGTAGCTTGTCAGATTCAGCTCTGCTCATCATCATCTTAAACCACGGGCGCAAGCACAGTTAGCATCACAACTCGAAGTTGAAACTGCGTTGTTAGGCTAGAATGCACACCGCGACTATCATGTTGTCATTGGCAGTGTGTTCTACCAATGGTAGCAATTATGATCATCTAAACATACAATTACTATCGAAAATATTCATATCCTCTGAAGCAAGACTTTTTTTTTTTTTTGACAAACTCTGAAGCAAGACTTGACGAGGCAAATAAAGTTTTGCCATGCCTCGTGCCGTAAGTCGACAAAGGTACCTGCGCTATCAAACGATGCATGTATTTAAACTAGTGCAGATGACAGAATTCATCAAGTAAAATAGTGTGCACAAGCAGGTAATTTATATTAAGGTAAGTAGCTTTCAGATTGAGATGAATAGTTAAGCTCATCGCCAGAGTAGGTACTATGTTCCACGCGATGGAGAAAAAGTAAACGATGTGGCACGGATTGCTCCCGGCCATCTTGGTCCTCATACAGATACAAACTCTATGCAAGATCCCTTCGCTTTGCTCCACATTGAGCAAGCTTACAGTGCTGGATACGAAGAATCTCGGCTTATTCTTTAATTCTGCAACATTTTCACATCTGCTCCGAGGACAAAAACCAGCTCTCAGCGGATTTTTCATGGTCATGCCATGTCTAGAGCCTCGGGATTCTCTTCTTGTTCCTTGTGTTTTCTTACACAGTCGTGTAGCTATTGGAGTAGAGAGAGTGTTAAATTGATGTTGATTCGACATTTTCCACGGTTAGTGTACTAACAGGTGAAGAACTACGCGAGTGCTTTTTCTCTTACCAAAAAAAAAAAAAAAAAAAAAAAAAAAAAAAAAAAAAACTACGCGAGTGCTTTTTACTGTCGTTGCTCATCCTGACCATTTACTCGTGACCATTACAATTTTCATTTTGCCAGTGAGCCGAGATGAAAACTTTTCTCAACAAAGGCCACTTGAGAATTTATCGAAAGATGATAGAAGGACATGCTTGGCAAAATAATAAATAAAGGTTACAAAACTAACCTTCTCGGTGGTTTGTTCATGATATCACGTTTAGCATATAGAAAGACCAGCTGAAACGTGTCTCCAAACAATCTACTGTAGCAATGCTACGTGACCGGACGCAAATCGTAGAGTGTGAAGTTCATACTACTAGATATTGAGTTTCATCTCTTTTGGAGATTTAATTTTTTTCAATAAGTTTCGGACTTTGCCCTGTTCAAACTATCATTAGAATTAGGAAGGAAGAGAGATGCTAGTTATTTATAGGGAAAATTATCAAAAAGATCCTGAACTCATCACATTTTTATCAATTCAGTCGTTAACTTTTCATTTATGCCAATTGAATCTTAAATTTTTTCACAACGCAGTTGAGTCAGTCTAGCCAATTTTGTTAAAAAATCACTAATATGGACACCTGTTATTTTACATGGCATAGCTAGCTCAAACGTGGAGAATTTTTAATAATATTTTAATGATTTTTTGAATTTCTTGTTAAATTTTTTTCCTTTTCGTTTTTCTTTTTTTTTCTTTTCTTCTCTTTTTCTCTTTTACCTTTTTTTTACCGTGGCCGACGAGGGTCACTAGATCTTCGCTAGCGGCCACAAGGACCCAACGACTCTCACTAACCATGATAAAATAAAAAACTAAAAAAAATCCATTTTTAAAAGAATAATTAAAATTTCTCAACATCAAAGATTGACCATCTTACGTAAGATGACTGGCATCAGTCCTCAAGCCATTCAAGGTCCCTGTACCTTTTACTTCATTCAAGCACAGAGCCCGATTGTTCTTTTTGTTTAAAGATGATGCCCTGTTATTAACGGTTTTGGACTTTGGAAGTTGTTTATATTTGCAAGTTTTGGCTTTTTGGGTACTTATGTATCGCATCCTTCCAGAAGTAAGTGCTTCTTCTTGATGTGATAACGGTGGACCTCAATAGCAAGGACTGATCTTTTGAAGTTTCGCAGAAAGGAATGTGAACAGACAGGTTCCATAATTATCCATGCCACCCAAATTTTTGATGGCCTAGATGATTGGCCCACACATTGTATGTCGTTATCTACTTCTCCAATTAAGTTCATCATTTCTCTTTCTCAGTAAGCATAGGCACTTTCTAGAAGCCTTTGTGTCGATGTCAAATACCCTGATCGAACATCTCGACAAGTGTTCGACATGCATTAACACATTTCAACATGCTCCAACAGGTGATCAACAAATGTCGAATATCTAACATGCAATCTGGAATCTTGACATGCGATTCCGACACACACAGGTAAATTTTAAAAAATTCAATAAATTAGGGGTTAAAATATAAATATATAAAATAAAATAAAAAGAGAGAAAGGAAACCCTTTTGATGATGAAATGTGGATTTTTTCTTTACTTATTGTTAAATGTTAAATTTAATAGTAGACTGTGGATTTCTTTTTTTCTCCAAATTTTATGGATTATTGAAATGGAATATAGTTGAATTTATCAAATTAAAATAATGAATGATATTTGATAGATTAATGTTTTAGGTATAAATTCATTCTAAACTCTTTTTTATTATTTATGTATTTATGGATTTGAATCAAATTTGATTTCATAAAAATGATAATTTGTCACGTCTATAATATATATTGTGTTAGAATTTTCTTTTCTTTTTTTGTTAGAAATAATGTGTCAGTGTGTCGTATCGTGTTACATGTCCCATATCACGTATCAACGTCAGTGTCGATACTACTTAGCTCTTTCTCTATATTAGTGCTGGGATAAACTATAAAACTTTGTATGCCATATTCTCTGTCAAGGCAAATTTACCGCTCCTTTTACTCTGGTGTATGTGGCTCACGGAAAGTTGCAGCTAGCAATGCCGATTGATAAGGTCAAGGAGATCAGGAAACTGTCTCTGATGGTAACTTTTCCTTTCAAAACTGTTTCATGTTTTTTTTTTTTTTTAATTTGGTCTGGATAGATGTTTGTTCTATCATGACGACTATCTTTGCAAAGGACGGTTGAGAGTTGGCTGAGGAGAGAAAGAGATGAGGAATGGCAGAGAAGGAAAGAGAGGAAGGCAAAAGGTCTCCCTGAGTACGAACAGCAAATTGATGGAAGCCGGATCACCGGTGATCTGGCTCTTGTTGCTGCACGGCCGTTGAATAATGGCTGGGCTGGTGGAAGGCTGCACTCTACCACTGCTGGTGAAGAAAGTTGCTTCTTGAGCTCAAACAGAGTTCTCAGACAGTAGTCGAAAACACCCATCCTTGAATCTTTCAAAGCATAATAATTTTTTTATTGATGGAAGGTTAAATTCAGAGGTTTCGCTGGTTTGGCCTTTAATTTATCTGCAGATTCGATAGCCTAGAAAAAAACCATCCAGTAGGGGGAAAATATTCGGTATTGTTTCCCTTTTTGGCTGAAGAAAGTATTCAGAAGCATTTTGCTCTGTTATTTGGAGATATTACGGTTTCTTATTCTTTTCATTCATTGGCTATATTTTTCCATGTGATGGTTTTTCCAAGTTGTATCAAACCTTTTCCTACTCGACTAGTCCTAATTTGGCACCGGGGGATGAATTGTATCATCCTGTCTATTGCTGAAAACTAAAGAAAAGTTTGATTCTGCCTTTGGAAAGGTGTTTTATTTCCACTGCTTTGTGAAGTCTCATTGGCTGTTTAGTCCGATGCAATCTTGTTTGGCATTTACTTGCCAAATGACTTTGGATCTACGTGATCTGGAAGACTTGGTAGGGAGTGACCGTCATGGTCATGAGAGTTCTCAGAAATGGAAGAGCTTTGAGGGGTTTTAGAAGTGAAAGCACATTGCAGAAACTAGAGTTGATTTTTCCATAAATTTCGTAGTGCGCTATATCATAATGCAAGATACGTAGATAATGCTCAAATGGGATCATGATGGACGTTGCTGCCGCTTCTGTTTGACGGAAGCTGCAACTCCAAGTCTTCTCTCTCTCTACACATCACTGCTGCTTCCATCTCCTCAGCAATCTTTGCTTGTTTTGCCTCCTTATCCTTTCCCCATAGAACACAGTAGAGCCCAGCAATGATCAATGTTGACCCCACCAATCTGAAATCAAAAGAAGCAAAGCAATGAAGAACTCGCTTCGTTGCAATTCTTAGACAGTTCTAGCATCAAATGGGTTGCATAAGCCAAAACGGTAGCACTGTCGAATACATACATTCCGACTGTCAATTTCTCTTGAAGAAGTGCCCAGCTCAGGATGGCCGTAATTACTAACAATAAAGGGCTGAAGACAGCGGTGTAAAGAGGACCCTTTCTTTCGATGCACCAGGACATAACGCAAAATGCCAGTGCTGAACATATGCAACCCTGCATTTAGATTCCTATTAGCATTACTCTGTTACACAAAATTTCCTAATAAATCATTATTGCATAAAAGCTGAACGATAGCCCTCCATTATTTGTGATAATTTTGTTCATTGTACACGACACTTTACTGCATAAATAGCCGAGATCAACCGGATTCCAGGACTTAATGACCATGCAGTGACACGATCTTCGATAGTTGCACCAGTGACTGCACACTCGATGCTGGCCATGAGACTCATTAATGTTGTGGTAGTGTGAGGAGCTGGAAACTTTGTACTCAGTTTCGCCTGAATGCACCACAATACACGCATCAGGAAATTGAACTCTCAAACTCTGTCGTTGATCACAATGCTCAGCACTCGAATCAGTTTTTATGAGTGAAGTGCAACATTTTTCTAGCGACTTTGGATATGAATTAGTTCCTTTAATGAACTGACGATAACAAGACTGCAAAGATTAAATCGATTATAGTAAGTGCAATAAACGTTTCCCTCACTTGGATGATGAACCATAGCGCCCAGGCAGCGGAGCTCGAGAAGAGAAGGAAAGGTCCCAACAAGAAGTTGCCTTTGTTGGTAGGGCGTTTGTCTGTCATTTTATTTGCATACGTCCAATGAATCCTCGAGTCACCAATTCCGACGTAGGGTCCATGGTAAAAAGAAAGTAGCATCGCTCCGCCCACGCAAACGAGGGTCCCGATCACTTTCGCCTGCCCCGCCTTTGATTTGATTCCAAGCGATTCTTGTCTATAAACAAATTATGAAAAACGTGAACAGATTGTTGAATACGGATTGCATATAGGCTAGTAGCTCCACATGCAGCATTCGAACAACTAAGTCAAGGGAAAAAAAACGAATGTTGTTGTTGAAGTAAACAAACAAGAAGTGATGGGACGAAGCAGGACCATCAGAAGCACCTGAAGATCAGTGCAAACAGGAATGTCATGGCTGGGAGGATATTGCCCATTGCGCACGCAATCGTGGGCGTGGAATTGTTCAGCCCGACGAAATAGAAAACTTGGTTCATGAAGGCCCTGCACATATGTTGTGGAACCCCTAGCTTGTGATTAAGTCCAAATAAGTAGCAATGCGAGATCGGAGATCCAAAAGACGGCCTACTCACCCGGTGATAGAACATAGAAAGATATGGAGCAGAATCGGGACTGTGATTCTGGGTCTTGTCTTCCTGCAATGCACCATCAGGAATGTGAGTACCCTCAAATCATTCATTCAATCTGCCAAGCCCCAATGATTCTTCATCCTTTTCGAATGATAGTAGAGAATTGAAACAAAATCGAAATTTTAGAGACTTGACAAACAGACCCTTCCCCTTGTTTTCTCGATTGTCAAGAAAACTCATTTTGATAAGGTAACAAAATTCTCGAAAAGTAATGATTTTGGGAAAAGTATCAAAAAAAGTTCTAAACATTTTATAATTGTGTCAATTTAGTCCAACATATTTTATTATTGTCAATTTAGTCATAAACTTTTTGATTCGATGTCAATTCAGTCATTTTGACTATTTTTTGTCAGAATTTGCTAAGTGGGCATCAATCGAACTAACGTGACATGGCCTCTACTAACATAAATAACTTTTCATAATATTTTTATATTTTTTTTTTTTATTTTATTTTTCTTTTTCTTTTTTTCTTTTTTATTATTTCTTCTTCCCTTCTCCTCCTTCTTCTGGCCGGTCCCTAGACCTCGATGACTAGCTACAAGCAATAGTCGACAAGGTCAAGGTCGACCTTATCAGCCTCTAGCGAGCCTCACAGCCACTAGCGAGACTTAAGCCCTTACCAGAGGCTATGAGGGTTGCTCACGTTAGGCAACGAAGCTTGCCCTCGTCAAATCTAGCATGAGCCTTGCCCTCGTCAAATCTAGCGTGAGGCTCGACCTTGCCAGGGTAAGCCTTGCCACCCAATGTGAGCAACCCTTGCGGCCACTAGTAAGGGCTCAAGCCTCATCAGTGGCCATGAGATTCGCTAAAGGCTAGTGAGGTCGACCTCATTGGTCATTGCCTCTAGCTGGTCACCGAGATCCGACAACCGACTAGAGGAAAGAAAAGGAGAAAGAAAAATAAAAATAAAAATATGATTAATTTGCGTTGGTGAATGTACGTGAAAGGAGCGATTCGTTCGGAGCGGAGCGATTCGTTCGGGGCATCACCGTATGGCTGTCATTCCTTGATCCACGCTAACAACTCTCCTCTTTCCTCTCTCTCTCTCTCTCTCTCTCTCTCTCTCTCTCTCTCTCTCTCTATATATATATATATATATATATATATATATATATCTCTATATCTCTCTCTCTCTATCCCTCTCTCTCTCTCTCCCTCTGTGAGACGTTCGTGCTCTTGACAGGAGGAAATGGAAGCCATGAGGACCTGGCGAGATGCCCACGCTCGGCAACTCAGTTCGCTTAGGAGTCAACAGCTTTCATTTATGTTCCTCGCGGCGATGCTCGCCAATAATGCATGGAAGGTCGCGGTCGATCCGCGACCTTCCTTGAATTCTGCCTTCGCCGTCAACACGACGGCATTGGCTTCTTCCCGGCCGCGCTGTCATTACTGTTTAGTGGACTCCCCTCGAGGAGGGGAGTCTATACATCCATTGCATACTGGCTCATTTGCACAGCCATACTTTCTTCCTCCCTAACTTTTTCCCACTTGGTAAAAGCCAACTTAGGGGATTCTGGGTACAAAATTGAAATTATCATCGAGGCATGGGTATGCCTGATGATTCTGTTTTTTGGTGCGGTAAATACTATTTGGAAGGTCTGATGATTCTGTCTTGGCTTTTTCTTTTGGTTTTTGCACTTGATGATGGCTATTTGAGTGGAATGGATGGGATGTGAAATCCTATATTGTAATCCCTATCATTTTGCAATGAAATGTTCTGTTCATTCGATATGATGTTTGCTTATTATTGTATATTTTTATTGTATTGCAATGAACTAGTTTCACTGTTTATTAAAATCGAGGCCCGTTGTCTACTTCAAGTGGAGAAGCAATGAATAGGTTAAGAAATACCCAAAAACTCAAATAGGAGGCTGCAAACAACCTTCAATTCATTCCCATAAGAAGATTGTACATACATGTAGTTCATGTGGAAGAATATAGAACATGCTCAAATCCCATAAGACAACTGCCATCTGAAATTCGCCGTCAAAGCCTTCTCAGAAATCCTCAAGCTCCTCTCGCTAGCTAGCCCATGTTCGGTGCTCACAACTCCTTCGCCGTGTGATCTTCAGCTGTTACAGCAGTTTCCCTGGCCTGCTCCGGAGAGATGATGGTGAGCAAGTTCCTCTGTGACTTCCGGTGGTTCCTCCGCCTCGCCGCGGCGGTGGCGTTCATCCACATCCAGGTGATTCCTTGGTCCCGATTCTCACGCGATCTGTAGAACAAATCAGAAGAGGTTGTTACTTTAGTACTAGATTTCCTACTCCTAGTAATGATGTAGATCGCGGAAGGTCTCGTAACTTCGAATGCCTTAATTATAGATGGCAGTTGTCTTCTGGGCTTTGCCTGTGAGAATAAGAACTTTCACTTCCCTATTTTACACCAAAGGGGGTATATTGACTATCTCATATAATTATCTCTATATAATTAAAATGGGCTTTGCTAATACAATAGTCTTTGAACTACTATGATAATGATAATTTGTTATAAGTCACAAATTATTCAAGGAGTATGCTCCACATTAATTTATAATTATTTGTTATTTAATTTTTATTATTCAAACTAATTTATAATTATTCTAACAATAGATTAAGGACTGTCATGCAATCATTTTTTAATTAATATTCCCAAGGTTAATAACTTCAATTCATCCAAATTTTATCAAGTAAAGCAATCTTTCTGGATCAAGCACTCTCCATGGAAATTCTGGCCACCATAGCTCTCGAATGGGCTTAGCCGTACTTGGTGTTCCCGGGGGCATACTCCAAAAAATATAATTAAACTCAAAGCATTCCTTCTTAAGTCCATTTAACATTAGTCCCATTTAATTGTAATTAATGCGGGCGTAATATGTAAATGCAAATTAATCATTTTTTTTTTAAGAGTTATGGCCGACTCCTAATTTTCTTACTTGGTGGCAAGGGTGGCGAAGACCTGGCGATAGGTGACGAGCACGAAAGGATTCATCCCACCGTCCATGGCCAGCTTCGATGTGATCATCATTCCTGCATAACCCACTTGCACTGTCACCATGGCCAGAAAGGGCACAAAATCTGCATTTGCCATTTCCTTTGTTTCTTTTGGTTTCCTCTGTTTTGAACAGATTCGCCGTCATGTATAAGTTCATTTATATCAAGGAATATAATTAGTGGCTTTCCATCTTTGACTTGCATTAAGTTTTTCAACTATGACATAAATCTGGTTCCTGGGCATTAGCTAACATGATTAGCGGTCTTTTTAGCTCAATGCAGTTGTAATGGGGATGGAAAAACCACAGCTCCTAGATGGAATAGATATTTGGAAATAAAATATCAAGAGAGCTTATTTATTAGGATTATTACCATTAAAAGTTGTAAATTGGCACCTTAACAACACTCACCAAAAAAATTAATTTACATCTCATAGAAAATGTCAAAGTGGTACCCCTTAACACATTTCCTCCAAACTAAATCTCGTCTCACAATAACCCCAAACAATTATTCTTGGCCTTATCCTCCACATTTGATCCCAAACTTCTGATCAATGGTAGATTTGGGTTAGGATGCTAGTTTGGAATTTATGTGCAATGAAAATTAGTTCAGCAAAAATGTGTCATGGGCTACCGATTTGGAATCTTTTATGAGATCAAAATCAATATGTGATAAACTTGTCATAGGGCACCAGTCCAAGTTTTCGATACTGTTGACCTTATTTTATGGTTGCAAGAAAATGAGGTTTTTTCTAAATGTTCACTAATCCAGAAGATGGTGCGAAAAATTTGAAGTTTTGAACCGATACCTACCTGGTTGGCCAAAGAAAAGAACCAATACCCCACACGGTTCACTTAATTACCCTTCTGCTCTAGATTTCGTAAAAACAAAACACTCTTGATCAAGTAATCGAACTCGTAATTACTACATTTGGGATTCTGGTGCAGCATTGATGAAACATCCTTCTCATCGGCCTTGCAAAACCTGGCTAGAAAACAAAGTTCACCGAACCCCAAGTCGCAATTCAAACCTTCCTTCTCGTCCATCAGCCCCGTCTTAGAAAGTAGGGCTCAACAAGTCACCCCCTTCAATAATTTTCCTTCCCCTGATATCCCTAGAGATCGATATCTCACGTCCGAGTTTGGTTTAGGAATGAAGAAAGGAAACGATGAGGCTGAACTTTTTTAGGAAAAAAGGGAATAAACCTGAGTAAGATATAAGAATAGGAATTGACTCCTAGCTGCGTTTGCCAACCTAGGAGTTTTGAGGATCGGTTTTCAATCATTTCCTAGGATGGGGGTTATCTAAGATCTGCAGAATCCGCCATGTTTATACAGTTGCTTGTAAACTGTAGCTTTCACTAATTTTTTCCTTTTGGAACCTTTGCGCTTGTGTATCGTCCTGGAAGCAAGACTACGAGAGAGGGAGAGAGGGAAGTGAAAATATAGAGGCGAATAAAGTAATAATCCCTATGCAAATGAAATTGAAGAAAACTAGGGTGGACGAGATCTCTTGAGCCCCACTATCTTCATGGACTCTCCAAAGTGAGGAGAAAATAAGCAGATTATACTAATAATAAACTCATCAATCATCTATTAACGTTTATTAAATTCAGTACACCTTCATATAACTTTTAAATTTTTTTATATTTTAGGCACTGCCCCAAGTCACAGGTACAATTGAAATTTTTTAGAGAACATTAACGTATGCAAATAGTGAACCATGCGTCTATAAATTCGTGTTTATTATATTTTGGACTTTTATATTTGAAGATTATTCCAAAGCTAAGTATATTACTTACTTATAAAATGCATTTACCACTTCACTTTTTCTTGTCATAGGAAGTTGTCCATAGTGCATGGCTATACGTCAATATTGGGATCTCATTTTCATTTGACTTATTAATCCTCGGTAACCAGAAAAGGCCTTAGGATTCATACAACTGAACAATTGAGGTACTATGTTACCAAAAAGAAAAAAAGAAAAAGAAAAAAAGAAGCAATTTACTTATCTATATACAGCATGCGAAATGAATCTATCGACGAACATTTTCAAGCTCAAACTTTTGTCCCGAACTTCCATTCTTGCGATGACACCTTCTAGAAATATAGACAAAAGCATAATTCAATTGACCATAATAATTAATACCAACCACCTCCAAACATGGAATACCTTGTATTTCAAAATCAAGCTTAAATCTAATTTATTTCCAAATCTAAGTCTGCAAACATATTCCCTCTAGAAATAAGACATCTCTTTTCATTTTAACTCATGTTCGATTCACTAAAGCATCATTGTAGTTAGTGAAAGCTGGAATAAGATAAAACTCCTGTTGTTAGCTAAGCAAATGAAAACGGTATTTTCATGACTCAGGAATCTCTCTGAGTAGAGCTGATTCCTCGAAGTCGCTTGCTTATGCGTTTATCATCATGTTCTTCCTCCGGGTTCGTCAGATTTCTGCTTTTACATGTCGAATGCTTATTCAATGTGCGGAAGTGATTGGTGGTGGTGCTAGGAGGTGTTGCCTTTTTCTCTGCAAGAGCTCAAAGCATATGACTCTTTGATGAAGACAATGTAAAATGTTTTAGGAATGGATATAGAGCAATGGCATGAATGATCTGGCTGAAAACAAGAATGGTGAAGAGGATTAAATGGTTGAATTGAATGATTTCTTTAAGTGAAATAAGAGTTGGGATGTTCTGAAAAGAAAAGGGAACGATTAAAAATGAAAGAAAGGAAAAGAAAAGGTTAGAAAGTTCATGCTTCAGGAATTCAAGAATAGAGAAGGAAAAGTCTATGAATCAGGAAAGAGACCCAAAAAAATTACAAATAATACATAATAGAATATAATGATAAAAATAGGAAGAAAAGAAAATTAGATAATCCAGCTTATATTAGAAGCGCAAGGAGATAAGTTGAAAAAAATAATAGAAGAAATAAAAGAAAGGAAAAGAAAAACAACGGGAGAAAAAAGAGAAAAAGGAAAACAGAGGACAATTCAATCGGCTTAATTTGGCACTGATTGATTGGGCTTAATTTGATTTTGATTGAATGGGCTTAATATAATAAGCCCGAGTGCATTCATTGCCCAGACCCATAAAGTTCAAATCCGACCTCATTATAGTAGAGCCGGGCACAGGAATTTGGCCCCTGTCCTTTTTTATAATAATAATAATAATAATAATAATAATAATAATAAAAATAATAGGGATAACTTCACTAGAAATCCAAAAACATGTCATAACAATGCAATTCGGTTTTAAAACTTGCAAAAAGTGTGATTAAGTCCTTAAAATTTTCAAATTAATGTAATTAAGTTTTTTTCGTTAATACCATTAATTTATCTAATGAAAAGTGCTAATGTAAAAACTTTTAATTAGTTTCTCTTTCCCACATGGAATTTTTAATTTTTTTCTTTTTCAAATCTTATTTAAATTAGATTATAGCACGAAAAAAAGTAAATTTTTATTTTTTTTGTAAAAGGCAAGGCAAGGCCTTGCTGGTGGGTGCTATTGCTGCCACCACCTATGTAGCAAGGACACTCTCCGGAAGCCTTTGTGTCATGTCCGACACTCTGACACATGTCCGACATGCTTCGACACGTCCTGACACACTCCGACATGCGGTCAACGAGTTTCGAAAAATCCGACACATGGTCAACTCTCTCCAACACGCTCTGATACGCGAGTCCAGAATTCCAACAGGCGATTCCGACACACACGGGGTCAATTTTAAAAATTTCTAATACTTAAGGGGTCAAAATATAAATATACACAAAAGAAGTAATTAAAGAAGTAATAAAATTACTATAAATATACACGCACGGGGTCAATTTTTTTTTTCAGTTTTTTTATAATTGTTTTATTTTAAAAAAATCTTTTACTATGAAAGAAGTAATAAAAAAATGCTGTATATGATAAATAAATAAATTTAAAAATATCATTTCAGCATTTTTCTTTAAACAATGTTTTTTTCCTCTAAGTTTTGTGTATTATTGTAACAAATTAAAATAATGAATGATATTATTTAATATTTTTCGTGTAAATTAATTCTAGGCTATTTTTATTATTATTTATTTATGTATTTATATATAAAAATATATTTAATATATAACGTGTCGGAACGTGTAGACATTCTCTATTTTTAAGAAATGACATATCGGCATGTCATGTCATGTCGTGTTGTGTCGTGTTGCGTGTCGCATGTCCGTGTCAATGTTACATAGGCCACCACCCATTGCAGAAGGAGACGACAGAATTTGTCAGCCCTAGGCCAAGAAGGCTGGCCCTCGCCAGCCCCAAGTGATAGCGTGTGTCACCTAAATGTAGGTCGGCACCTTTATTGAAGCCTTATCAACTATCTCTGAGGGACGGTGAGTCCTCACTGAGCCTAGTGAGGGTCTTATCAGATTTCAAGTAAGTCTTATTAGATTTTATCTAATACAAATCTTACATAGGCAAGTTTTCCAGATTCAATTTAGATTTTTTTGAAAAATGGAAGAACACAGTGAGGTCTTATCAGAGTTACAACTTTCCAAAAATCAACTCCAATTTTCCATATTCTGTCCTAGATTTCGAAATGAGTTTGGCCTAATAAATTAATTTCAATTTTGGCTGATGACCTAGCTTAGGTTGTGAGATGTATTTTTTTTTAATTCATCACTTTTCTAGATTAGGTCACTAACTACGTTTAATTGACTAATTAAACTCTTTGACTTAGAGGATGCCGAAATTGAAGAACTTCCTAACATGTCTTCTACTGATCAACGAGTGTTCCATAAGCTCACGGTCAGTAAGGAACTTCAACAATCAGCGAGTTCTAACATATTCCGACAAGTCATAAACACATTAGTTATGAATCCGGCAAACTTAAGCGAAAATTGAGCAAGTTTAATGAAGTTCAAGTAAATTCGACTGACCTCCAAACTGTTCAATATATCCAACGGGTTTCATTGATGATTTATGCTGTCATGAAGCTGTTTTCAACAGAAGATACGGAGAAATCAGTGAAGAATCTATAAAGATTCGTAGCCAAAACCAGAGGAAGGAAGAGGAGCAGTTAGCTTCAATCCATTGCCGTGATCTTCAGAATTGCTGGAAAACGAAGAACCAGCAACTTCAGATATTTTGACGATCGGAGGAGCTGATGATGAGCAGAATCTTGCTAAAAGGGAAGCTTCATAGATGCTGCTATGCGATGATAGCAATCTCTTAGTCATTGTGCAACTCGAATGATGCAGATTGACAACAGTGATGTACAGGACTTCTGGAAGAGATGACAGCGATACTGGAAATACAAGAAAGTTGTAGAAACGGGATACACCCTTTTCATTTAGGTAGAGGCATGTTCGTTTCTTCGCGATGGCTACCTTTGGTTACCATATGCAAGGACGAATGAACGTCTTAGTTTATAATTAAGTTACTTTAACTTGGAATTAACACACCCTTTTATTTCCGCAGAGACGGCGTAGCTCCAAAATAGGTCGATGTCCTTCAGGGGATTGTCCAAAATTCACTCTTGTTGTCCTGATTACAAAAAGGATGGACGAAAAAGTTAATTTCAATGAGAGACCTTCTGATCGGAATGATTACAATTTTACCATTTTGAAGTATCACTCCATAGGTCACTCTGTCAATTTTGACGAGAATAAAAACGAAACGAAGCAATATTAGCATGATGAAAGGAAAGAAATCACGAAGAAATTCTTAAACCTATTATATTGGTACCAATTTAATTATAAACTTCTCAATTTGACCACTTCAATTCTAAACATTTTCATACTAGTACCAATTGAGTCATCCAGCCAATTTATGCCGGAAATTGCTAATATAGATGCTGGTCGTCCTACATGGCACAAATAGTGCTGACATGGATATTTTATATAATTTGTAATTATTTTTTAAAAATTTTATTAACTTTTTCTTTTTTCGTTTTCTTTTTTTTTCCTTCTCTTTTCTTTCATTTATTTTTTCCTTGTTTTTCCTTTCTTCCTCATCTTCCTCCACCCACCTCCAGCTAATGAAGGTCACTAGCTACCGACGAGGGCAAGGGTCAAGATGGCCTTGCCAGCCACATGTGAGACTGGCCCTTGCCGAACTTCGGATTGGACAGGCAAGGGTTGGGCAAGGTCGCCCCTAGCCAAATCCAGCAAGGGGACCCTCCCCTAGCCCTCACCAACCTCTAGCGAGGGCCAATGAGCGCTAGGAAGCCCTCGCCGGCCTTGCCTAGACAGGCGCCTTGCCAACACCAAAGGCTTGCAAGGGGACCTTGCGGCATGGGCGGCCTGGCCTAAATGGCAAGGGGCCTCATCCAAGTGAGGTAGGCCCTCACCAGCCTTTGGCAAAGCTAGGTGAGGGTCCTCTTTGTGGAATATGGTGAGGGGCAACCTCACCAAGCCTTCGCTAACCACCACCAAAGGCCGGTAGGGCATCCCAGCCCTCGCCCTCATTGACAATCGGCGAACACCACCGGCCGAAGATGGGTGGAGGAAGATGAGGAAGAAAAGAAAAATAAAAAGAAAAAAAAAGAAATGAAGGAAAAGAGAATGAAAAAAAAAAAAAATTAATAAATTAATAAAAAAATTAAAAATTATATAAAAATATCCACATTAGGACTAGTTATGGCACGTAAGACAATCGACATCCATTTCAATAATTTATGGTATAAATTGGTTGGGTGGATTCAACTGATACCAATATGAAAAAGTTTAGGATTGAATTAGTCTAATTAAAAAATTTAGAACTGAATTGATATCAATGCAATTTATGACTTTTTTGATACTTTTCCCACAATTGTATTGTCTCTTAGAATGAAATAGAGACAAAGGGATCCTTCTAAGAGCCTAGCCTCGTAGAATTAGGCTATTGCCAAAATTCATTCATAAAAGGAAACAGTATCGAAGGGGTAATACATGGTAATTAATCAATCACCTTTACTCATGAAAAGGTAAGCGATATTCCTTTAATAACAAGTTTGATCATTTTATGGTGAAAACACTTATCCTCGACAAAAACCTATATAATCAAACTACATTTGAAAAATATGAAACATGATGTATAAATTTTTTCTATGACTTGATCTAAATCCAATAGAACCAATGTTACTTCAGGTTAAGCTGTTTGTTTACTAGGAACAAATGAGTGTCTTCAACACATGCCTAAGCCCATTTCCCCCTTTGTCACATGAAAAGCGCTTTCTTGAGGATGTAGATAATTTGAAGGTCCACTCGTTACTCTGTATCTGGATTAAAGAAGGTATTTTAACTGATCATCACGTATTACAATAGGAAAGTACATAATGAAAATTCAAGTGAAATTGTAAAAAATCTACAAACTAAGAGAAATATATTTACAATTGATGAAGCAAAGAGGGACTTCTATCACATAAACACAAGCATGCAATAAAATGGAACTTGAAAGATACTAAAATGACTCTTTTTGGCTGAGAAACAGGTCGTCGCAATCAAAGAGTCAAGTCTCGAGTTTCTACCTTTATTGAACTTGTCGGTGAAAATTCAAGTGTCAACTATACTTGTTAAGTTGGTAACTAGTGTTAAAAAGTGAAGGCGCAAAAGGACATCTTCACACATGAACGCCATGAAAAGATGTCCACGAACTAAATTAATTTCATTCAAAGGAGGAGCTTACAGAATGTTACTCATAGCCAAATATCATACTAGTACAAACAAATATAAGCACAAATTTCCGTAGGAAATTTTTGGAGTTCCATTTTTCACAATAAAAATGATTAGGCTGCACAAACCAATGACACATATCATTACATCATTCAATATCTCTTTCATCCACATATATATCAGAATGGTGAAATTGACTAAGCTATTGCATGTTGCAAAAGAAAAGGGTTGTAGCCCACCAACTGGGCCGGTAATGAAATTCCCACATGCCATTGGGAGGGATCCGCTGAACATCGAGATCATCACCTAGTATTTGCTAAAAATGGTGAGCGCTACTCCTCCAAGTAAGATGATGAAGATTTGGAGATGGGTTTTATCGGAACAAGCTTGTAGGAGGGCAGGAATGATCATGAACACCACAAAAAAGGTCCAATCGATGAGTTCATATTTGTAACTTTTGTTTTTCTTTTGAATCACAACCCCAATGGCCACTCTTCTCTCATGGAAAAGGAGAGGTGGGGGATTTGAATTCTCACATTCTCAGGGGATTGGGGTGTGGACGATTTAGTTTTAGGTATGGATTTTGACTCTTACACCTTGTAAGGAGGTAATATAAAAGTTTAAGGATGAAAGTTAGAGTAGAAGTAAAGTAAAACGAATAAAAAAAAAAACCTTAATTTTTCTTTTGAAATATGAATATCGAGGCATGGCGGACCAATCAATTTAAGGAGTAATAAGGCGGCTTCATTTAATAAGATTGGACAGGGCTATCTCCACTTCTTATTTAACTAAATCCACCCCAATTTTTACCAAAAAAGATAAAATTGCCCTTAATGATTCCATTGCAATTTAACTTGGTGGCTCCAAATTATTTTCTTTCCCTTTTTCTTTTTAGTTTTTCTGATTTGGTTCTTTTCTATGTTATCAATCAAATTTTATGGATAAATTTTTAAGCAAAATCTAGAAGTAATTTAATATAGATTATTTTTTTAGTGTAATCATTTGTTTATATATATAATATTATAATGGGATGATTTGATAAAGCAAAAAAAAAAATTCTCAGAAGAGTTCGCAAAATAAAATCACAACTACATTCTCCAACATGAAATTTTAAAGATGAAATTTAATCAAATAAATAAATTGAGAATTTATAAAATGTTAGTGCAATCTCATTATTTTGGATGAATAAGTTAATATCATCTACAAAGTGTTTATGAAAAGATATCAATATGTCTTGTTGTGCATAATAATTTTAGTTTATAACTAGATATTCGTGTAACATCTTGCATGCTTTGTACAAAAATATCTCCTCAATAGTAAGGAAAAAAGATAAATTCTTTAACATAATTAATAAAGAGACTTGATATATATTTTAGACTAATGAAATTAAAATATAAAAAGAATTCACTAAGAAAGTGAGCTGAGATAAAAGAGACAAAGAATAGATAAGCCATTATAATAGTAACAATGAAAAAGAGACTTCTAAGATAGTTAAAATTTTTGTCTTTTTTCCTTATTATAGACGAGATACTTATACATGGAGTATGTAAAATGTTATAGGAATATATAAAAATATATTTTAAAAATTTAATACAATAAAAAAATGTAAAATGCTTAATTATGGCAACTAGATCCTATAAAGAAATAAGAAAAAGAAAAAAGAAAAAAGAAGGAATGGGGCCATCACATTACATTTGAATGATTGAGAGCTATGTTGTTTTTTTAATGTAAATTGAGTGGATTTAGTCACATAGGGTTTCGAAATAGTGTCTCCCTAGAAAAATGTAGAAAAAGTTGTAATATAGGCGTCGAATGAGAATTGCAAGAAATCAAATAACTAAGGGTGCGCATGACAAAATTTCTGGAACAGAAATTGATTTCTTAATTTCTATTTCAGAAATTGAGGAGTTAAAAATTTTAGCTTTTGATTTCTTCTTTAAATCTATTTCTGGAATATAAATATGTTCCAAAAATAGAAAAATCAAATTGCGTTGCCAAACGGATTGTTGTTCCAAATACGTTATGGAAAATAGAGAAATAAAGAAATAGAGAAATAGAAATATTATCATGCACGCCCTAAGCTTGAGGACTCTTAACGTTTCTAGACCTGCAGGAAGACCAAAATTCACCCAATCAAATTTTGCATAAGATTGGACAAGAATCAAAATAAAGAAGAAACCCGATGAACATGTGAAACAACCATAGCAATCCAACAAAAATGTTATCATATTCATAGGATACATTCTTTTTTTTTTTTTTTTGCCGATTCTACTATATTCCTACGCTAACTCTCATTCTTAGACTATTGCCCCGCCTCCTTGCAGGGCGTGGGAGTCGAAACTCACTTTTGAAACTAAATCGTCCCCATCCCAGCTCCCACTCCGAGAAGGTGGGGATTCGAACCCCTCACCCCCCTTCCATGTTGGAAGAGTAGCCACTGGGTATTCATAGGATACATTCAAGAATCCTAACACAGCGCAATTGCTTATTTTTGTCCATATAAAATCTGAGAATAAATCGCATAATCTTTTATTTGGTATCCTTTGATTTGAATTTCTGAATCACATAATTTTTTTTTCGTTCTTTTTGCCATTTTTTTCTTATTTTATCCATATCTCATTAGTTTGCATAAATAAGAAAGATTTTGGTAGATAGATGGCAATCCAAATATTTTCTAACAAATATTGCATTATAAAGTACCGTATTTATTGCCTAAAATAGGTAAAATAACTTTATTATTATAGAGTTATGAAAACCAATGTCCAAACTCCTGTCACCAAAAAAAAAAAAAAAAAACCAATGTCCAAATCTACAACGGCTTACTTGGAGGAGTAAGGCCAACGGTTCATTGCAAATCCATAAAGGGCAAGGATCCCGGCAAGGATCTCAGCATTTAAAGATGAGAGATTGCATTATAAAGTACCATATTTATTGCCTAAAATAGGTAAAATAATTTTATTATTATAGAGTTATGAAAATCAATGTCCCAATCTATAACGGCTTACCTGGAGGAGGAACGCCAACGGTTCATTGCAAATCCATAAAGGGCAAGGATCGCGGCAAGGATCTCGGCAAGGATCTCAGCATTTAAAAATGAGCTTGCGGCAAGGATCTCAGCATTTAAAAATGAGAGAGAGAGAGAGAGAGAGAGAGAGAGAGATGATGAGCAATGTTTTGACAAGTGTCGGTGGTTTGTACTACCTATTGGTTTGCGTCTTGAGAGGACAATGTGCTAAAAATGGAACTCCTAGAAATTTCCAGAGACATTATGCTTATTTTAGTTTGTAATGATTTGATATTTGCCTATGAATAAGACACGGACCGGTAGGCAGTCTCATCTTAGCGCTCGAATAGCTAACCTTCACAATTGTCATCTTTGCGCTTGAATAGCTAACCTCATGCACGTTATAGCCATCTTATCAACTAAAGCCACTGTGTTCCCCCCTATATAAAGTGGTCCACCGTATCCCTGTATTCATATTTCAAAAGAAAAAAGAAGGTTACAAATATGAATTCCTCCATTAGACTTTTTGCGGTGTTCGTGATCATTGCTGCCCTTCTACACGCTTGCTCCGGAGAAACCCATGTCCAAATCTACAACAGCTTACCCGGAGGAGTAACACTAACGGTTCACTGCAAAGCCATAGAGGGCAAGGATCGCGGACGGGATCTTGGCGCTCAACGGATTACTCCTAGTGGCATGTGGGAATTTCATTTTAGGCCTCGTTCCGCCCTCTTCTCTTGCAGCTTTCAATGGCCTGGTCAATTTCATAATTTTGATATATATGAGGAGAAAAGAGATGATAAGCGATGTTATGACAAGTGCCAGTGGTTTGTACAACCTACTGGTCCGTGTCTTGAGAGGACAATGTGCGAAAAATGGAAATCCTAGAAATTTCAGTTTGTAACGATTTGATATTTGCCTATGAATAAGACGCGGTATGCTCCTTCTTCAGGTGAAATTAAAATAGTTGATGAATATCTTCTCAGGATATTGATGTGTTATAAATATATATATATATATATATATATATATATATTGTGCCTTCACTTGTTAACACTTAACAAGCATATATGCAATTGATGACACTAACCGATTATTTAAGCCGTTAATAAGAAGATATATTAAAGTTGGTAAAAAATAGGATAATTGCTTTTCGGTCAGCAATAAAAGAAGTTGATAATTTAAGGAATGAAATATTAACGTCCGTAAGTAACTAAAACGAGAGTTCCTAACTCCAAAGTACTTAGGAACTTAATTGACAAAGTTCATAACCACTCTAATTGAGATTGGTATTTTCTGAGAATGGTTGGTAAATTTAACAATTGGCAAGTAATACAAATAAAAGTAGGAACTCCATAGAAATGTTAGTAGAGTTAATAAATAAATAAATATAAGTAAGCAACTCAAATAAGAATTGGTCACCCAAAACTATAGTAATTATCCTAATTGTGCAATAGTTGATAAGTTACACAAATAAAAGTTTGTAATTCCATATATCGGTTGGCTGATTTAATCTGTTAGTATTAAAAAAAAAAAAAAAAAGATAAACAAAAGGAGGTTCATAATAAGTTTGATTTTGTTTGAGATAAGAGAAGATGGTAATTTGAGGAAAAAAAACTAAATTAGAATTGGTAGCTAACTCAAATAAGAGTTGGTAACACAAAGTATGTAGTACTTTAATTGGAGAAATGTTGGTAACCAGTTAACCACTCTTAATAATTGTGATATGTAATTTCTCTAAAATAGTTAGTAAGATTCGAAAAAATACTTATTATCATTGGAAAGTAACTCATATGATGAGTTGTTCACCTAAATCATTGTTGTGATAAGCATTTTTTTCATTAACATATCGAGGAAGTTAGGCGTGTCTGCCAAAATTGAAGTGAGGATTGAGCGCATTGTAGTAGTCATACACATCTGTGACATCAAGCATTACCTACACCATTTCCTTGTAATCTTTATCCTTCGACAATTGGTGGCACTTGCTCGAACCGTCTTTAATTTGCTGGTACTCGGAAACGCAGGTTTCGGCGTCATTGTAAATTTGAGCAGTAAACAGCATCGGCCTCTTTCATTGTCAATTCAATGGAAATAAGCGAAAGAAAAGGATTGTCTGCCGATTTAATGTGCTGATCACTTAAGGAAAGTATCGTGCAGAATCCAGAATCTTCTGTCTCGTTAAAAATTTCAGGTGTTACATCCAGAGAAATTGTAATGGAAGCAAGTAGTGAAGAAGCGGAAGAGAAAATGATGTAAGAACAGTTACAGGAGGTGGAAAAGAAGGCGAGGCCATATCGGATGTTGGTTCGGTGGAATTTGTGTGCGAAGTTATATTGATACTTGTCTTAGAAAAAAGGAAAAAATAAATAAATATATATATATATATATATATATATATATATAATTAATATATATATATAGGGGATTGCTTTAGCAAGTAAAGAAGCGTGCAAAGTATAACTAAGCCCAGGAAATGGCGGGGGAGTGACTGCTCAGAACACAGCCAACATTTTTGCAAAATTACTACTTTTTCACTTTAAAAAAATCGAAAAAGGAAAAAATGCTCAACATTTCATAAAATCTAGATATACTTTATTTATATTATTCACTTAATTAAGCTTCTCTGTTTAGGACAAACACATTTGAATTTATTGCTCAACATTATTAAAGATATTTAGGATGATTATGATGATGTTTTTGTATCTTTCAAGATTGTGTGAATATTTATATTTAATTATGCAATCCTAATTTGATACTCATCTTATTTAGTCATTTCATAAAATCAAGATTGTGTGAATATTTATATTTAATTATGCGCATCCTAATTTGATACATAATCTTATTTAGTCATTTCATAGAATCTATAAACAGATTGATGTAATCTTCATTATGATATATTGATATATATGCAATTCCTCTTTTCCGCATATCTTTCTAATTTCTTAACTAGTATAAAACTAAAATTATTGTTCAATTAGGAAGGAAGAAAAATCCATGGAGGAACATCTTGGGTAGAGTCGTGAAGCGTTCTTCCTGATAATTGGCCTTCTCGGTAAAACCGATGTTCAGCTTCTTCTTCTTTTATCCCCTTTTCCTCTCTTTATATAAAGAAATGACATATATGTTGGAGATGGTTTTCGAATCTGAAAAACTAGAAAACCCATCAATGCCTTAACCATTTTGCTATGAATTGTTCAACAATACACATCTTTCAAAATTAACTATAATATTACTTGAAGTTAAGCCCGAATCCAGGGTTGATTCTGAAGGAGCCGGCCAATCCGTTTCCATGATGATTTGTAGGGGGAACTTACTCCGATAAAGCATGTTTCGCCGCCTTTTTTTAATCCGGAATTTATTCATCCTAAAATCAATCATCCCAATTTCAAAGACGATTAAGATGATCACAATGGTGGCTATCGTTGCAACATGTGACCGCTGATTTAATGGTTTCCTCTGACTGAGTGAATGTGGCGCTATCGAGATTCACAGAGAGCAATCATTAGGGCTCAACGTTATTTGTATGGTCTTTTAGAGACTTTTACCTGGTCCTATCCTGTTACGAGCTTTGTGACTTATTGGGTCAGACCAATTCATGTTACCAACGAAATGTAATACAAATTTATATGATGCTCGGGCCCCAATAATTATGCAAAGAGATGAGATCTCAATGGGTGTCCTTCGAGCGAATGACTTTCAGTGAAGGACTGCTCTCCAATTATGCCAGGAGTTGTGATTCCTGAGGTGTCAAGATGTGCAATCGCGTGGAATTTAGGAAATACCCGACCCGAGAAGTCGAATCGGATTGGGGGGGGTGTTTGGTTGGGCATTCCCAAGGGGCTTTGGGGGCCCCAAGGGGCTTTGGGCTTGGCAAAATATTTGAAAGCCCCTTTGCCCAAATATGAGCATTCCGAAGGCTGAATGCTGAAAGCTGGGGAGGGGCGGCATTGGGCATTGGGCATTCCAGAAATGCAAAAATCACTATTCATCTTCATTACTATTCATCTTCTTCTCCGGCTCATCTTCTTCCCCGCCGCCTCAGAGTTCGGCTTCTCCGGCAACCACCGCCGCGGGGGTCGCGTGTCCCCGGTGACCACCGCCCGGGTGGCGCAACCGCGACCTAGGCGGCGTCACCTGGCACGCGCGAACCAGGAGACACCGCCT
This sequence comes from Eucalyptus victrix, assembly GCA_016097545.1. Lineage (NCBI taxonomy): Eukaryota > Viridiplantae > Streptophyta > Magnoliopsida > Myrtales > Myrtaceae > Eucalyptus > Eucalyptus victrix. The sequence continues at coordinate 17,990,970 of CM027842.1, read as the reverse complement.
GAGGTCGTGCGGACCCAGGCAACGTCGCCTGAATCGTGCGTGCCAGGCGACGCTTCTTGAGGTCGCAGAAGGCCAAATCTGGCGGTCCGGTGGCCAGATCTGGCCGTCGGGAGGCCAGATCTGGTGGTCCGACGGCCAAATCTGGCCTCTGCGACCTCAGGCCACCAGATCTGGCTGTCCGACGGCCAGATTTGGCGGTCCGGCAGTTGGCCGGCTGTTTGCCGGCGGTTCACCGGCCACTGGATTTTATTTTCAAACTTTAAAAAAATAGCAAAAGCTAATTAGAAATGCAAGTTTTGCCAAACGGTGTCTTGCTAAAATTATTTTTCAAAGCTACTTGAGATTGTAATTTACCAAATGGTGTAGCATTTCGGGAAACCCCTTTATCTCAAAGGTATTTGCATTCTCCCAAGGGCATTTTCCCAAAGTTGAACCAAACGGGTCATAGATCGTTATTGAAGCAACACATAAAAATCAGTTTGGATCTCGCTGACTTTCGTCGTTTACGTGAGGACGAAGCTGCAACTCCGAGTCTTCTTTCTCACGGTACTTTTCTATGTTGTCAATCAAATTTTATGGATAAATTTTTAAGCAAAATCTAGAAGTAATTTAATATAGACGACTTTTTTTAGTGTAATCATTTGTTTATATATATAATATTATAATGGGATGATTTGATAAAGCAAAAAACAAAATTATCAGAAGAGTTCCCAAAATAAAAATACAATTACATTCTCCAACATGAAATTTTAAAGATGAAATTTAATCAAATAAATAAATTTAATAAACTGATAAATTTTTAAATGTCAGTGCAATCTCATTATTTTGGATGAACAAAAATGAATATCATCTACAAAATGTTTATGAAAAGATATCAATATGTCTTGTTGTGCATAATGATTTTAGTTTATAACTAGATATTCCTGTAAGATCTTGCATGCTTTCGACAAAAATATTTCCTCAATAGTAAGGAAAGAAGATAAATTCTTTAACATAATTAATAAAGAGACTTGATATATATTTTAGACTAATGAAATTAAAATATAAAAAGAATTCACTAAGAAAGTGAGCTCTGAGATAAAAGAGACAAAGAATAGATAAGCTATTATAATAGTAATGATGAAAAAGAGACTTCTAATATAGTTAAAAAGTTTGTCTTTTTTTCTTACTATAGATGAGATACTTATACATGGAACATGTAAAATGTTATAGGAATATATAATAATACATTTTAAAAAAATTAATACACTATAAAAAAATGTAAAATGCTTAATTATGGCAACTAGATCCTATAAAGAAATAAGAAAAAGAAAAAAGAAAAAGAAAAAAAGAAGGAATCGGGCCATCACTAAACATTTGAATGATTGAGAGCTATGTTGTTTTTTAGTGTAAATCGAGTGGATTTAGTCATATAGGGTTTCGAAATAGTGTCACCCTAAAAAAATGTAGAAAAAGTTGAAATATAGGCGCCGAATGAGAATTGCAAGAAATCAAATAACTAAGCTTGAAGACTCTTAACGTTTCTAGACCTGCAGGAAAACCAAAATTCGCCCAGTCGAATTTTGCATAAGATTGGACAAGAATCAAAACAGTAAAGAAGAAACCCGATGAACATGTGAAACAGCCATAGCAATCCAACCAAAATGTTATCATATTCATAGGATACATTCAAGAATCCTAACACAAGGCAATTACTTATTTTTGTCCGTATAAAATCTGGGAATAAATCGCAGAATCTTTGATTTGGTATCCTTTGATTTGAATTTCTGAATCACATAATTTTCTTTTCGTTCTTTTTGCCATCTTATTTTATCCATATCTCATTATTCTGCATAAATAAGAAAGATTTTGGTAGATAGAAGGTAATCCAAATATTTTCTAACAAATATTGCATTATAAAATACCATATTTGTTGCTTAAAATAGGTAAAATAATGTTATTATTATAGAGTTATGAAAACCAATGTCCAAATCTACAACTGCTTACCAGGAGGAGTAACGCTGACGGTTCATTGCAAATTTATAAAGAGCAAGGATCGCAGCAAGGATCTCGGCGTTTAAAGATTATTCCTAGTGCATGTGGGAATTTCATTTCAAGTCTCATTCTGCCCTCTTCTCTTGTAGCTTCCAGTGGCATGGTCAATTTCATTATTTTGACATATATATATATATATATATATATAGAGAGAGAGAGAGAGAGAGAGAGAGAGAGAGAGAGAGAGATATGACGAGCAATGTTTTGACAAGTATTGGTGGTTTGTACTACCAATACAAGGTATAGATGTATATCTTTTCTCCATGTATTTCTGTGTTGCCATTTTAAGGGGTCTTCACAGTTAGTCATCTCAGCGCTTGAATAGCTACAGTATATCCTCATTCTTGTTTTAGCTTTCTTACCAAATAAAGCCACTGTGTTCCCCCTTAAATAAAGTGGTCCACCGTATCTCTGTATTCATATTTCAAAAGAAAAAAGAAGGTTACAAATATGAATTCCTCCATTAGACTTTTTGCGGTGTTCATGATCATTGCTGCCCTTCTACACGCTTGCTCCGGAGAAACCCGTGTCCAAATCTACAACAGCTTACCCGGAGGAGTAACACTAACGGTTCATTGCAAAGCCATAGAGGGCATGGATCGCGGACAGGATCTTGGCGCTCAACAGGTTACTCCTAGTGGCATGTGGGAATTTCATTTTAGGCCTAGTTCCGCCCTCTTCTCTTGCAGCTTTCAATGGCCTGGTCAATTTCACAATTTTGATATATATGAGGAGAAAAGAGATGATGAGCGATGTTATGACAAGTGCCAGTGGTTTGTACAACCTACTGGTCCGTGTCTTGAGAGGACAATGTGCGAAAAATGGAGCTCCTAGAAATTTCCAGAGAAATTTGGGATTATTTCAATTTGCAACGATTTGATATTTGCCTATGAATAAGACGCGGTATGCTCCTTCTTTGGGTGAAATTAAAATAGTTGATGGATATCTTCTCAGGGTATTGATGTGTTAAAGATTATTATTATTATTATTATTATTATTATTATTATTATTATTATTATTATTATTATTATTATTATTATTATTATTATTATTATTATTATTATTTGTGCCTTTACTTGTTAAGACTTAACAAGCATATATGCAATTGATGACACTAACCGACTATTTAAGCCATTAATAAGAAGATAGATTAAAGTTAGTAAAAAATACAAGAATTGTTATTCGGTCAGAGATAAAAGAAGTTGATAATTTAAGGAATGACATATTAATGTCCGTAAGTAACTAAAATGAGAGTTCCTAACTCCAAAGTACTTAGGAACTTAACTGACAAAAGTTCATAACCACTTTAATTGAGATTGGTATTTTCTGAGAAGGGTTCGTAAATTCAACAATTGGCAAGTAATACAAATAAAAGTAGGAACTCCATAGAAATGTTAGTAGAGTTAATAAATAAATAAATATAAGTAAGCAACTCAAATAAGAATCGGTTAACCAAAACTATAGTTGGTATCCTAATTGTACAATAGTTGATAAGTTACACAAATAAAAGTTTGTAATTCCATATATTGGTTGGCTGATTTAATCTGTTAGTATACCAAAAAAAAAAAAAAAGGAGGGTCATAATAAGTTTGATTTTGTTTGAGATAAGAGAAGATGGTAATTTGAGGAACAAAAAACTAAATTAGAATTGGTAGCTAACTCAAATAAGAGTTGGTAACACAAAGTATGTAGTACTTTAATTGGAGAAATGTTGGTAACCGCTCTTAATAATTATGATATGTAATTTCTCTAAAATAGTTAGTAAGATTCGAAAAAAATACTTATTATCATTGGAAAGTAACTCGTATGATGAGTTGTTCACCTAAATCATTGTTGTGATAAGCATTTTTTTCATTAACATATCGAGGAAGTTAGGCGTGTCTGCCAAAATTGAAGTGAGGATTGAGCGCATTGTAGTAGTCATACACATCTGTGACATCAAGCATTACCTACACCATTTCCTTGTAATCTTTATCCTTCGACAATTGGGGGCACTTGTTCGAACCGTCTTTAATTTGCTGGTACTTGGAAACGTAGGTTTCGGCGTCATTGTAAATTTGAGCACTAAACAGCATCGGCCTCTTTCATCGTCAATTCAATGGAAATAAGCGAAAGAAAAGGATTGTCTGTCGATTTAATGTGCGGATCACTCAAGGAAAGCATCGTGCAGAATCCTTTCAGGTGTTACATCCAGAGAAATTGTAATGGAAGCAGGAAGTGAAGAAGAAGAAGAGAGATGATGCAAGAACAGTTACAGGAGGTGGAAAAGAAGGCGATGCCATTTCGGATGTTGGTTCGGTGGAATTTCTGCGCGAAGTTATATTGATCCTTGCCTTAGCGAAAAAGGAAAAAAAAAAATGAAAAAAAAATATAGTCAATTAAATTGGGTTTGGTTTAGCAAGTAAGGAAGCGTGTAAAGTATAACTAAGCCCAGGAAATGGCGGGGGAGTGACTGCTCAGAACACAGCCAATAATTTTGCAAAATTACTACTTTTTCACTAGAAAAAAATTTGAAAAAGGAAAAAATGGAATTTATATATATTATTCATTTAATTAAGCTTCTCTGTTTAGGACAAACACATTTGAATTTATTGCTCAGCATTATTAAAGATATTTAGGATGATTCTAATGATTTTCTGTATCTTTTAAGATTGTGTGAATATTTCTATTGAATTATGTGCATCCTGATTAATATGTCATCTTATTTAGTCATTTCATAAAGCCTATAAATAGATTGATGTAATCTTCATTATGATATACTGATATATACACATCCTCTTTTCTGCATATCTTTCTAATTCCTTAACTAGTATAAAACTCAAATTATTGTTCCATTAGGACGGAATAAAATTCCATTGAGAAACATCTTGGGTAGAGTTGTGAAGCGTTCTCCTTCTGATAATTGGCCTCTCTCGGTAGAACTGATGTTCAGCTTCTTCTTCTTTTTTCCCCTTTTCTCTCTTTATAAAAAGAAATGACATATATGTTGGAGATGGTTTTCGAATCTGAAAAACTAGAAACCCCATCAACGCCTTAACCATTTTGCTATGAATTGTTCAACATGACATATCTTTCAAAATTAACAATAATATTACTTGAAGTTAGGCCCGAATTCAGGGTTGATTGTGAAGGAGCCGGCCAATCCGTTTCCATGATGATTTGTAGGGGAACTTACTCCGATAAAGCATGTTTTGCCACGTTTTTTTTTTATAACCGGAACTTATTCATCCTAAAATTAATCATCCCAATTTCAGAGACGATTAAGATGATCACAATGGTGGCTATCGTTGCAACATGTGACCGCTGATTTAATGGTTTCCTCTGACTGATTGAATGTGGAGCTATCGAGATTCAGAGAGAGCAATCATTAGGGCTCATCGTTATTTGTATGGTCTTTTGGAGACTTTTACTTGGTCCTATCCCGTTACGAGCTTGGTGACTTATTGGGTCAGACCAATTCATGTTACCAACGAAATGTAATACAAATTTATATGATGCTCGGGCCCCAATAATTATGCAAAGAGATGAGATCTCAATGGGTGTCCTTCGAGCGAATGACTTTCAATGAAGGACTGCTCTCCAGTTATGCCAGGAGTTGTGATTCCTGAGGTGTCAAGATGTGCAATCGCGTGGAATTTGGGAAATACCCGACCCGAGAAGTCAAATCGGATTGGATCGTTATTGAAGCAACACATGAAAATCAGTTTGGATCTCGCTGACTTTCGTCGTTTACGTGAGGACGAAGCTGCAACTCCGAGTCTTCTTTCTCACGGTACTTGCCCGCTGCTTCCATCTCGTCAGCAATTCTCGCCTGCTCTGCTTCCTTGCCCTTGCCCCACAGAACGGAGTAGAGCCCGACAATGATGAACACGGCCCCTACCAATCTGAAATTTGAAAGGAAATAAAAAAATTCAGTGAATGCACCATTACCAGTTTATAGATAGTCTTCAAAAAGTGTACAACTTCACGTTTCATATATCTTAACCTAACGTTATGGCAAAAGGGATACGTACGTTCCGATATATAATTTCTCGCGAAGGAGTGCCCAGCTCAGGATGGTCGACGTGACTAGTAACAAAGGGCTGAAGATGGAAGTGTAGAGCGGGCCTTTTCTGTGGACACACCAGGACATAATGCAGAACGCAAGTGCAGAACACACAATACCCTAAAATTCAAAAACCATCAGCATTATCTTTGTGCAAAACATTTTCCATAGTATTGATGCATAAAGAGCCACAATAAGGCCACTCTACTATTTGTTGAAGTTCATTCAATGTCTAGGACGCGTACCACATAGAAAACTGCGATGAGCCGGATCTTGGATCTCAAAGACCAGTCAGCAACATTACATTTAGTAGCGGCACCAATGATCGAACACTCAACGCTAGCCATGAGACACATTAGCATTGTGGCTGTGTAAGGAGCTGGAAATTTGGGACTCAATTTTGCCTAAATTTGTTACGAAACAAGCGTCAAGAGATTGAAGTGAACTCTCAAACTTTCTCTTTGATATGAGTTTGTCCCCCCATAAGAGAGATATAGAAAATGATTGTAAAAGGAAAAAAAAGGAAATGTTTCACTTACTTGGATAATGAACCAAAGTGCACAGCTACAAGCGCTACAAAAGAGAAGAAAAGGTCCCAAGATGTAGTGGCTTTTGTAGGTTGAGCGTTTATCTGTCATTTTCTCTGCATAGTTCCAACGAATGCCAGAGGTACTATCTGCAATGGTGTGCCCGTGGTAAAACGAGAGCAACATCGCTCCACCCACGCATAGCACCGTTCCGATCACTTTTGCTTGTCCTGTCTTTGTCTTGATACCGAACGATTCTTGTCTATCCAAAAACATTCATTGATTATGTGGTTGCATTTTGCTTAATAGTTTCGAACAAATAGATTAAGGATGAAAGTATACAATACTTGAAGATCAGGGCGAATACAAATGTCAAGACTGGGAGGGTATTGGTCATTGCTCCGGCGATCATGGGACTCGAATTGTTCAGGCCCATAAAAAAGAAAACTTGGTTCACGGAAGCCCTGCACAGTTTGGTTGAACTTTCAAATCCACGAAAATCTTTCCTCTTTTCCTTTTGATTCTTAAGGTGCGGAGAAGAGCATAATTTTATGTGCATCAAAACAATTATTTCTTTTGGATTTGCATGAGTGTTTCTGATGATATAAGAATTGATAGATGAGGACAGATGAGGTCCAACTAGTGACTCCTAGCACACGACTGAGAATAGAAAGGCAATAACATAATTAATTCCAAATCAATACAAGATCAAGAGATGGAAGCTTGCTTACCCAGTAATGGAACTTAAAAAAATATAGAACAAGATTGGCACTGTAATCTTGGGTCTTGTCTTCCTGCGTTGGACAATAATCAGGAATAATAAGTAGCCTCGAGATCATTCGACTATGGTATGATAATCAGTATAAGGGTTCTCATGTATTCAATTTGCCAAAGAAGAGAAACTTCGTATTGAAAAAACCTAAATAGTTCTCTCCTGATAGCTCCTTTCATTTCTCTTTTGCTTAAGGAAGGAACCTTAAAATATACACAAGCATCTGGTCCACGAGAAATTCTTTAATCCTAAATCTTTTCACTTTTTGCCAATTGAGTCCATCCGATCAATCTTAGTCGGAATTCCCTAACATGGACGTTGGGAGTCCTATGTGGCACGGACGATGCTGATGTGGACAAATATATTATTTTTTAAATATTTTTTTCAAACTTTTATAATTTTTTTTCTTTTTTTCTCCTCTCTCTTCTTTCTATGTCGGTCACCCAACCTCCGGCAACTAGCAAGGGTTGGTCTCGTTAGCCTCAAGCGAGGTCACCCTTGTCAGGACCTAGCAAGGGGTGACTTCACCGACCTCATGTGAGGTCCAACGAGGGCAAGCCTCACTCGAGGTCAGCGAGGCCTCCCCTCACCCTCACTCAAAGTAGACGAGGGTCAGCCTCACCAACTTGCCAAGGCCCACAAGGTTGTCCCTCACCAGAGCTCAACGAAGGTGACCTTACATGAGGTCGGCGAGGTCACCCTTGCCAATTCCTAGGGTGACTTGCCTAAGGCCGATGAGGTCAACCCTCTCTGGTCACAACTTATGGTTGGTTGCCAGAGGTTGAACAATTAGTAGAGGGAGAGGAGAGAGGAGAAAAAAAATTATAAAAATTTGAAGAAAGTATTTTAAAAAAAAAAATTGTCCACGTTAGTATCGGTTGTACCACATAGGACAGCTAGCATCTATGTCAATGAAATCCGATCAAAATTGATCAAATAGACTCAATTGATAAAAATTGAAAGGATTTAGAACTTAATTGGCAAAATTGAAAGATTTATAACCGAATTGATAAAATTGCAATAGGTTTAGGACTTTTTGGGCAATTTTCCTATTAAAAAAAAAAACAGAAGAAAGCAGAAAAGTTAGAGATTTGGTTTGAGTAAGTTTGTCCAATAGGCCAAGACAAACCGCTTATGCATAAGTGGTAAGCAAAATTTTCACAAGGTTAGATGGCTTCGATTGGTATATTAGTTGCCAAATCTAGGAAATCTATAAACATTTTGATTTAGATTATTGGTTCTCAAGTATAAGAAATCTACAATGTCTTTTTTTTATTAGACATAAAAAAAAGAGTTCTTTTTTTTTTTTCTTTTTTGCATCATAATTGTTTTTGTCCCACGTTTTTTAGGGTTCGAGTCCACACCAACTTCTCCCCTAAAGTGCGATTTGACGTGGCACCGATGCATGGCACCTTAATTAGCCGTTTCAACTAGTCACTGATCTTGGCCAAACGAAAATAAAAAATGAGTCAGGAACTCCTTCACTGCTCCCTAAGAAGGCCTCATACTATAGCCTATAGCTTCCCTTTGCTTAGGGTTTTGACCTCACTCGAAACTGTCATCCATGCTTTGATCTAGTTTGAGCAGAAGTGAAAACACCATCCAGAGAGCATGCCTAGTCTCACATCCCACGATAGATCTTATCAACGAAGAAGCATGCATGACGAATGAACCCTAATCGTAATAACCAAAGTTGACTCACCATCATCACCCGAAAAGCAGTGCAGCACGCAGTCATGTAAAAAGGAATGAAAAGAACATCATTTTTCACTTAAACCCGAGTGCTTTTTTCTTCCCCGTGGGGATGCTACTTGCGTTGAAGATCATCAGGATGGAGTTGCTTGGTAATTTTAACTGCATACCTCTCCAAGAACAGAGCGAAAGGTGTGATGGCGACGGTGGCGATGATCTGGCGATAGGCGATGAGCACAAAAGGGTTTATTCCGTCGTCCATGGCCAGCTTCGATATGAAGCTCATTCCTGTGAATCCCACTTGCACGATCACCATGGCCAAGAATGACATCACATCAAAATTCGCCATTTCTTTAATATAATCTCTCCGTGTCTCTCTCACGAACTCTGTCGATCTTCTCTGGACTGATTCCAGAGATCGGCGAGAGAGAGAGAGATGGAAAGAGAGACGTGAGAAAGACCTTCAATGCGAAGGAGAGAGAGAGATATGCAAAATGCAACAGAAACGTAGCTCCTACGGTTTATGAACAACGAAAGTGATGGTTCCACAATAAATGAATTGTCAGACGGAGAGAGACGGAAAGAGGGATGCACCGCAACACCTGTTGGCATGCATGGGACGAGGTTGCCAGATTGTGAAAATTAAGTGATAGCACGGCTTTCAGTTATGAGCTTTTCTTTGGTTTTGGCTTCTTCTTCATCTTGTTCTCTGTGCCTTGCATTTTTGCTTGTAGAAGCATTCAAGCGACCAAACGGCTTTGCTAATTTGGCAAAAGGGGTCAGACCCTTAATTGCATTTGAAATGAATGCGTCGCTTGGAAGATGAAACATAGTAAAGGTCTCAAGGAAAAGGTTGGTTTTTGTTGGTGGGGTGTCTGTCTGTCATTTTTTTTGCATGCGTCCAATGAATGCCCAAGTTACCGATTCCCATGTAGCGTCCGTGGTAAACCAAGAGTGGCATCGTTCCGCTCATGCAAACAAGTATCCTGATCACTTTCGCCTTCGATGTGATTCCAAGCGATTTTCTTCTGTCCAAGACAAATCTCGGAAAATGTGAACACATTTTTCAAAATCTGATTGCATAACGACTAGTAGTGTACTTATTAAGTTTGTGAATGGTACCAAATGACTAATTTCATAAATTGAGGGATTAGACTGAATAAATTAAAAGTTTATGAACTAAATTGAACATTTAAGAATTATTCAAGAACCACATTGAATGAATAAAAATCAAATGATTGACATTGTATAGTTAGAATAATTATTTAAAAAAAAAAGTCCTTACATATTGTACGGCGGCTAATTCAATCCTAAAAGTTTTAATTTAACCAATTCAGCCCTAAATGATTTGAAGATTTTCCATTCTCACATGCATACACACTCAACACTAGTCCCTCACCTCACTCTCGGTACCCTTTCCTCTCTCACTCTCGCATTCACCCTCTCACTTATCTTGATTCCCTCATTCTCATTTCCCCCATATCACTCCCAACCGGTTCTCATTCCCTCAAGGTTGTGAGTCATCAACCTTTTTTGACATCTAAATTTTAATAGCTCATAAAAAAGATTAAGGATCGACTCGGCCTACCAAAAGAATTTTCATTAAATAGCACATCATGTAGGTATTAATATTATTTGTATCAACTAAATTTTATTTCATTTCTATTTCATGTTCCTTTATTTTACTTCATTTCAAATAAATAGAAAATTAATTTTAAAAAATAATTGGGAAAAGGGAATCCCGCGAGGGCTCGGGTCGCTGGATTCCCTTTTCACGCTTCTCTTTCTGTTCGGGCCGGCCCATCCCCTCTATTTCCTTCCCCCCCGACCTGGCCCGGTCCCTCCTTCCTCCTTCCTCCTTCCTCTGCACCTCACGCGAACGAGGAGAACAGAGCATAGCAGGAGCGGAGCGGAGGAGAAGGTGGACGACGTGATGGGAGCAGCCGGCAGCAGGCCCACCTGCCCCGAGTACGGGCGGATGGGTTGTCCGACCCCATATAATAGCGGGGAGAGAGTGAGGGTGTGGAAAAATCGGGTGAGAGCAAGAGACCGAGGGAGAGAGAACAGAGCCTGCATCGCGGCCAACATCCCACGGGTGTCGCCCTTCTCCCCGCGCCAAGCCTCGGTGGGTTCCGGTTCGCCCCGATCTTCGAGCTCGTCCATCGTCCGATGTCGCGAGCAAGGTAGGGAGCACCCACCGACCGCCCCTGTTTTGCCTTCTGTGCTCTGTTTCGGACTCGCCGGACCGGGCTGTGTTGTCCGGTTCGTGCGAGTTTCCGGCCTTATTTGTGTGCGTGCTGCGGCTGTCGGGTCTTGTGTGTCGGGTCAACCCCGTTTCTCACCCCTCGGTTTACGTATATTAACCGTTCGATGAAATGCCCGAGTGAGATTTGTGCGGTCGGTCTTACTTTTCTGTCCATTTTGGGTGCTCGTTGCTTGTTAGTTGCGTTGTGATAGATTCCCACCACTCAGTATCAATATGTTCGGTATTTTTTCTTTTTTGAAAACGGAGATTCGTCTTTTTCAACCGGGGCGGTTGTCCCTCACTGTTTAATTCTCTATGTTGCAATTGGCGCCACATTGATGTCATTTGTATATAAAATTAATGTGCAAACATACGATGTGAATTTTCCTTTCAAGAAAAATTGACAGAGTCAAATAAAGAACGAGAAAAATACCAAAAAAGTTCTCTCATAAATTTATTATATTAATCTTTAGTATCAATTCAATTCTCAATGCCATTTTCAATAAAATAAAAAAAATTCAATCCTAAACATTTTCACATTAATAACAATTTAATTTATACAACTAATTTTGATCGAAAACATCGAAAAAAGCTGGTGATTGGATGCTACATAAAGACCAGCTAGTAATCGAACATCGAATGTTGATGTAGTAATTTTTTAATAAATTTTTCATTTTTTGAATTTTTTTATTAATATATATTTTTGTAATTTTTTTAATTTTTTTTCTGCCTTCTTCCTCTTTGGTTTGCTTGCGCACCCCTAGCCGGCCACTGGTTCACTTGCGAGCCTCCTACTAGCAGCCCTCGCCTACCATCAAGGGGACAATTCAAGGAGGCAGAAGGGAGAAAAGGGAAAAAGAAAAAAAAAATTCAAAAAACAATAAAAAAATTATTAAAAATTGGCATTCGGTCACTGGTCGGCGTCTGCATCGACTGAGAGGGGAGGGTCCGCCTGGTCACACCGACATTTGCAACGAGGGGACACACGTTTCCGCTCCTTGGGATAGCACTATCCGTATCCCGAACCAACTCCCGCTCGTACCCAAACACCCCCCAAAAGACTCCCACCTACAAAGCAAAATCCAGCTCGACCGCACCACGTTCTCGCCGATTCTCACTATGTCCGCTTCACTCCTCTCTCTCCTCCTCCGCCTCCTCCTCGTCTTCTCCGTCGTTTCACTCTCAGCGCCGCGCTCAGCCGCCTCCGGCTGCGGCGGCGGCGGCGACCGGCCGGTCCTCTTCAACTTCGGCGACTCCAACTCCGACACCGGCGGGCTCGCCGCCGGCCTCGGCTTCCCGGTCAACCCCCCGAACGGCCGCTCCTTCTTCGGCCGGTCGACCGGCAGGCTGTGCGACGGACGGCTGGTGATCGACTTCCTCTGTAAGCGCCCCTGCAATATCTTAAGCCTTTTCTCCCTTTCGTGGGGATCACCGAGTAGTCACTTGCCTCTACGTAGTTCGATTGTTTTTAGCTGGTGAAGCCGTGCGGCACGCCGGAAATCTCATGCTTGAGCGCGTGTTCTGGATTAGAAGTAGCGAGTCCGGCGGTTGCCTCCGGGATCGCGAATCCGGTGATGTTGTCGTTCTCTTTCGGTGGAGTGGAAGGATTGAGGATCGCGCGGTGGAGTGTGTCGTGAATGATTGACGTGGGAATCTCGTGATATTGTATAATATAAAGCGGGGAAGATGTCATTTTTTCTTTATTAAATTGGGGATTTTGAGAGGGAGGTTTTTGTCGGCATTGTACTATTTTACTAGTCGTACAGTGGCGTGGCGACAGGGGTAAGCGTGGAGGGCCCACCGTCGCGATTGCTGATGAGGAAACCTCTTTTGGGCATGAGTGAAACCTTCTAATCGCTGCGTGTTAGACGCTAATATGGATGATTAGTTGATGAATTCATCATGAGCTGCATTCAAATCTAGTATGTAACAAATCTAAAATTCTGGGTCTTTCTTATGAGCGAGAATTTGTAAAGACGGATAGCCGGTGCGTGGTTGTTTGCGAATAAGATTCTGTTTGTAAAAGGTATTGTTATGTGAATAATGGTACCGGGGGATTCATCTGTCAATTTGTTCTGACCTCTATATTTTGTCTTCTTCTTTTTTTCCACTGTTTTTACTTCCATTAAATAGCTAATTTTTTGAGATTTCAAGTGCTGGCACTGCTTTGAATTTCCTTAGAGTTGTTTTTGACGTATAGAAAACGATCACCTTCAAGATGGCTAATGAACCAGAGCACCCTGTGCGTAGGCAATCCATATCATCTCAGTTTTGACAAATGGTGCTCCTCAGGTTTCATTTTGATACACTTTTAAAAGGAAATGAATGTAGGTGCTTTAGTCATGGATTCTCCTAGCATGGAGGTCACATATCCATCAGAAATGGTTTGGAGATAGTCTTAACAGAAAGGGGTCAGGGAATAGAGAAGAGAGCTTGTTTAGAGATTGACATCGTAAGAGCTTGCTTATCATGGTTCCTAGCTCGCCATTTTAGCTTAGCTTTCCCAATATTGAAGTTGTTTGTTTTTAAGGGAAGCAGTAATAAATTTGGTCAGATGATAACTCAATAAGAAATGACTTTGTATATTTTCATAGGTTGCATAAGCTAATTAAAAGGATGAAAGTTATAAGGGACAAAGTCATGTGCCATTATTTTTATTCTTGTTGTATAAAACTTTCATGCCGATAAAGTAGGTATTTTAAATTTTTTTGTTGGCCAATATGTCTAATCTTGCAGGCCAAAGTTTGAACACTAGTTTTCTCATTCCTTACCTTGACTCTCTGGCGGGATCCAAGTTCACAAATGGCGCAAACTTTGCAGTTGTAGGCTCGTCAACACTCCCTAAATATGTTCCTTTTTCGCTGAACATTCAGGTCATGCAGTTTCTCCATTTCAAGGGACGCATCACTGAACTGGCATCTGCAGGTGTGGAATTATGAATCCACTCATTGATTCAATGGCTCCCTCTATAGATTAGCTAATCCTTGCAGATGAAAGTGATACTTGCTTTCAGCATCAGTAACTCTGCTGCTCCCTCCCTCAATAAACAAAAGTTCAGAAAAGAAAATTAAAGAATATTTGTTCAAAATGAATGCTGATGGTGTATGATTAATTCATCTTTAGGTTCAGAAGTTCCTGTGAGTGTTGATGAATTTACCAAAGCGCTTTACATGGTTGACATTGGGCAGAATGACCTCGCAGATTCATTTTCCAAAAATCTTACCTATTCAGAGGTGATAAATACGGTTCCGTCTATCATTGCAGAAATTAAGGCTGCTATTAAGGTGAGTTCAAGCTCTTAAGTGGATAAATTATCTTAAGAACTTCTTGAATAATATTCTTAAGTTTCTTTTCTCAAATTGTTAGTTCTTGCTACCTGCACATTTACTTTCAAAGCGAATGGCCACGTCATCTATGGACTTCTAACAGACCCAAAATAAATCTATAGACTTTAATTATTGAAAGCTTTGCTTTCCCATATTTTTGTTAAATGATGCCCAGAGTGCTTTTATCAGTATCTATATTTAACGATCTATGCAGACTCTATATGACCAAGGTGCGAGAAACTTTTGGGTACATAATACTGGACCATTGGGTTGTCTTCCTCAAAAGCTTTCATTAGTTGAGAAGAAGGATCTGGATGAAAATGGGTGTCTTTCAAGTTATAATTCTGCTGCCAGAATTTTCAATGAAGGACTCCTCAAATTATGCCGAGAGATGAGATCTGAGCTGGCTGATGCTACTATCACACACGTTGACATCTATGCCATCAAATATGATCTTATTGCTAACTCCTCTAAATATGGTAAGCTTGTTAGTGTTGCCCATCTCTTTTCCATTGAATCATTTGAAAAGCTATTTAGAGTTTTCTGAAAATTTTAAAACCAGTATATTAACACAATTACAAGCTTACCCTATTTAGGGTCTAGCAAGGCATTTTGAATGTGAGTCTAGCAATCATTTTCAGGAAGCAATGACCACTTATATCACTCTGCAGGTTTCTCGAGTCCGCTAATGACATGCTGTGGTAATGGAGGACCTCCATATAACTACAATATCAGGGTCACCTGTGGTACACCTGGCTGTGAGGCCTGCAGTAAAGGATCTCAATACATCAATTGGGATGGTATTCACTACACAGAAGCTGCTAACTCCATCATAGCCTCAAAAATATTGTCCAATGCTTATTCGACGCCACAGACTCCATTAAATTTTTTTTTTCGAGGACGACATGCTCGGGTGAAGTGCATTTGAGTGCACACCACGCATCCATGTGCTTTATTGTAGCATTTTTTCACCTTATAGCTATGAGAAGGTGGTAAACTCACGATGCCTGTGACAAAATTAAAAGGAGGAATTAAGATGATCAAATCGCTGATCAGTGATAAGACAGATTTAGTTCCTTTGCTAAAGCTGCTCAACCGGGTGGCAAACCATCTGTCGAGTGGCGACTTGGAAGCAGTCGGAGCATGGGACAGCGTATGGATAATTAAGATTCATGGCCAAACGAATATGTCAGTTGAGAGTCTGCTACTGTCCTGGAGGGTTCTTATGTTTTGCTTGTCCATGATTTTTGCTGTCTCAGAAATGGGTGTTGTGATTTTGTACTGTTTTGAATCGAATGTCTCTTCTGGAATCAGCTTCCCGTTTGTTCAACGGAACACATAACGTTAATTTTAGAGGAAGCTGCGTACCTCGACATCAAGAGCAACAGGTTTCACAGCCTGACTGAACATCGAGGAGAGCCATTACATTCACTTGTACGGGTCGAGATGCATTTCAGTTCCTCACTTATCCGATTAGCGACTTGCGATTTAGCTCCCTAAACGATACGAGGTCTCAAGTTCATTTTTGTTGGCATAATCCTTTGGAGACTTGCGTCGTGAGGGGATGAGAGATGTCACATAGTGTTGTAACTTTAGTAGGACGTTCATTTGATTGCTACAATCCTTTTTTGGTTTGATAAATTGAGGGCCATGCCATGACTAATAAAACTAAAACTTTCACTTAAATGTTATGAATTTTAAAAATCATTTATTTGAGTGCCACAACTTCCAATCAATCATTTGAGCGTCATTAAAAATGTTCATAACAAGTGTCCCATGACACATCAAATTTTCCAACAATGTAGTGAACATTTTAAAAAAATTTATGGCACTTAATGAATGTGTTTATGTTTGTTTCATGAAAAATAAAAAATTTGAAAATTATTTTCATAAAAATGATCATTTATATTATTTGAAATTATTAGTCAATAAAAAATGCTCTCATAATTACCTATAATTTATATCTAGATATTTTAGTTGATGGCATAAGTATTTTTCATTCATCAGCAATCATTTTCCACGAATCAAACGGATCTTTATGACTTCTTTTTTCTCCATCATAAAGAAGTATAATATTTCCACTAGCGGAGAGAAGAGGTTTTTCCATAGGAAGTGGACCAGACTGAAACCGCAAGTTTTTCTAGTTCTAAGTTTTGGAATCAGTAACTATTGTTCAGAATTGAATTACTCGAATTAGACCAAAACAATATATATTTAAAAAAAATTCCTTTTCTTTAAAGAGTAAAGAAAAGGAAGTTACCAAAATCCTAAATCAAACCAATTCAACCCGAGAACTGGATCAACTAGTGAACTAATCACCCCTACTACTAGAGCGTTCAAAATTCAAGAAAGTTCATCTAGCAAAAAGCCATTTCGTGCCTAATCAACCCTCAAAAGTCCTCTCCATCAAAAGATCGGCCCATGTTCTGTTCTTTCCTTCAGAGCTTGCTGATCTCATGAAGCACTCGTACGGAACAGACCACTGCAATTGCCCGAATTCAAAGACTATTTCGGACCAAAGACTTGAAATTTAAGGCGATCGATGCCAAGTTAAGTGGAAAAAAACCACGCATCAACCCAAAGAGAGAAAACAAAAGTTCCGACCTTTTAACAGTCTCGGAACTACTTCGTCTTGCGGATTTCATATGCGGACGAAGCTCTTAGCGGTCCCGCGTCGTGCTTTCTGCACCCATGCAGCGATCTCCGGCACTTCCCACATCGCCCGCCTCGCGCGCCTAGGACAGATCGACAATGCGCGGAGGGTGTTCGACCAAATGCTTCACAAGCCCATCGCGTCCTGGAACGCGGTCGTTGCCGGGTACTTCCAGAACAGCAGGCCCCACGAAGCGCGGGAGATGTTTGACAGAATGCCCGAGAGGAACACGGTTTCGTGGAATGGGTTGGTTTCTGGTTACTTTAGGAATGGGATGATCGAGGAAGCCCGAAAAGCGTTTGATGTAATGCCCGAGCGCAATGTCGTCTCGTGGACGGCGATGGTGAGGGGCTATGTGCGGGAGGGGATGGTATCCGCGGCGGAAGTGCTCTTTTGGCAAATGCCTGAGAAGAATGTTGTATCGTGGACTGTGATGTTGGGGGGCTTGATTCAAGATGGTAGGATCGATGAGGCGCGTCGGCTCTTTGATATGATGCCGGTCAAGGATGTTGTTGCTAGGACTAATATGATGGGAGGGTACTGTCAGGAAGGGCGACTCGATGAAGCAAGGGAAATTTTTGATGAGATGCCACATAGAAATGTAGTCTGCTGGACGGCCATGATCACAGGGTATGCACAGAATGATCGGGTGGACATTGCTAGGAAGCTTTTCGAGGTGATGCCAGAAAAGAACGAGGTGTCCTGGACAGCTATGCTGATGGGCTATACCCAGTGTGGGCGGATAGAGGAGGCCTCAGAAATTTTCGATGCGATGCCAGTGAAGTCAGTTGTTGCCTGTAATGCAATGATCCTTGGATTTGGCCAGAGGGGAGAGGTAGTCAAATCAAGGCAGGTATTTGATATGATGAGAGAGAAGGATGACGGAACATGGAGTGCAATGATTAAGGTTTATGAGAGGAAAGGTTTTGAGCTGGAAGCGTTGGACCTGTTTGCTATGATGCAGAGAGAGGGAGTCAGACCCAGCTTTCCTTCCTTAATTAGTATCCTATCTGTTTGTGCCAGCTTGGCATGTCTTGATCAAGGCAGACAGGTTCATGCCCAGTTGATCAGGTCCCACTTTGACTTTGATGTGTATGTTACCTCAGTTCTCATCACAATGTATATTAAGTGCGGAAACCTTGTAAAAGCAAAACTGGTGTTTGATCGGTTTGGTGTTAAGGACGTGGTCATGTGGAATTCTATCATTACAGGTTATGCACAACATGGTTTAGGAGAAGAGGCTTTGAGAGTATTTCAAGAGATGTGCTCTTCAATGACTCTACCAGATGAAGTTACCTTTGTCGGAGTTCTCTCAGCATGTAGCTACACTGGGAAGGTAAATGAAGGGCGAGAGATTTTTGATTCAATGAAGAGCAAATATCTAGTGGAGCCCCAGACTGAACATTATGCCTGCATGGTTGATCTGCTTGGCCGGGCTGGCAGGTTAGATGAGGCCATGGATCTAATAAAGGGGATGCCAGTGCAAGCTGATGCTGTAGTTTGGGGTGCTTTGCTCGGGGCATGCAGGACATATATGAACTTGGATTTGGCAGAAGTTGCAGCGAAGAAACTTTTAGAACTGGAGCCTGAGAATGCTGGACCTTATATCTTGTTATCAAATCTTTATGCATCAAAAGGTAAGTGGACTGATGTTGCAGATTTAAGGAGAAAAATGAGGTCAAGGAGTGTAAGCAAGTCACCAGGCTGTAGCTGGATTGAAGTAGAAAAGAAAGTACATATGTTTACTGGAGGCGACAGTAGGAGCCATCCTGAACACGTTGGTATCTTGAGAATGCTGGAGAAATTGGGTGTGTTGTTGAGACAAGCGGGTTATTCTCCAGATGGTAGCTTTGTGCTTCATGACATCGATGAGGAAGAAAAATTGCATAACTTAAGGCATCACAGTGAAAAACTTGCTGTAGCTTTTGGGCTTTTGAAGATACCAGAAGGCATGCCTATCCGAGTAATGAAGAATCTTCGGGTTTGTGGTGACTGTCATTCTGCAATCAAATTAATTGCAAAAGTCACCGGAAGAGAGATAATCTTGCGGGATGCAAACAGATTCCACCATTTCAAGGATGGCTCCTGTTCCTGCAGGGACTATTGGTGATGACTCTTAATGTTGATGCTGCTAGGAGAGAATCATACCCAATCTAAAGTTTTCTAGGTATCCTGGCTCATTCAACTGAAGATGAGATGAGGCAATCCTTCTTTGCTCCAAAATTTGAGCATGTGAGGTGCCAAATTCTGGGCATGTGTGTCTATACCCTATTGGCAGAATCATATGACTTGGATGGTACAAAATTGAACTTTATTTATGGACTCTCTAAAAAAGAAGTTGGAATATAAATTGATGGACCTGTACCAACTTCTTTTTTCACACGATGTCTGAGGCAGTTTTTGTGGCAAGGGAATCTTGCCTAGTGTGTGCAAATCCTTTTATTTCACATCTTACCTAGAAATGCACGAGTCAATGCATAATTATGCTTAATGATACATGTATAGTGGAAATTATACCATCTATATATCCTCTGTTCACTGTGAACTGCTTCCTTGCAGTGACATGAAAATTTGAAGATGAATTGGCTAGATGCATGAATTGATTGGAGACCTATACTGGCCTCAACCAACAGAAGGAAAGAAGGTGAACAACTGTGGAGTCAAGACATATTGAGTGTTTAAACTTTAAGCAAATAAATTTTATCGCCAGCAAAGGGTATTCAAATTGGGAAAGCTAGAGTTTGCACTGTCTGCTCTGGTGCAACTTTGGCATTGGTGGTTTTGCCCCAGAAACCTAACATCAACACCTCACACATCTTTCTAGTCTTTAATTCTTACCACTCTCATCTTATTACACTTGCTGATGCACCGGCCACCGGGATGTCATGGAAGTATCAGTTGCTACAATCTTCGAAATATCAGAGTAGCTGCTCAAAAGTTGGTTGGTTTGCCTCAGGGAGTCTTGGAGATCAAGCAGTGTTCATGCTGTATCGTTTGGCATTGTGCGTTTGTTCTAACATATGCTACTGATCAACTTCATTCCTTTTCCCTTTTTCGCCAAAATTAACTTTCCTTCTTTTCTAGGTGATGCTACCAATTCGACCCTGATGTTCTTGGAAGACGCCGTATCTTCTGCCACTGCAGTGAGTGGACTCTGACCTTCCAGATCTTTGTTTCAGTCTCGCTTTGGAGTGATCAAATTGCTGAAGAATTTACCAATGTATCCGTTTCTTAATGTCAAGAGTTGTTTGAGTTTTTTCTATTAGTTGGCTAGAACTTCTACCGTAATTGCTATATCACTATTTGTTTATAACAATGGTACTTTAAAAGCAATGCAAAACGTTGGATGCTCAAGATAATTTCAATAGGTGCAACTTCATGATCAACCTTAATTTAGGATTTTTCTTTTTTTAATGCGTTGTCAATGGTTAAACCTAGAACTACTGGTTAAAGAAGTGTTTATATCTTTTATTTTTTTCTCAGGACATCTGAGAAACACACTGTGGTGAAACTTATCTCATTGTTTATAATGCCTTCTGTTGCATGGTATTCGTCTTTTACGTCGGTTAGTTTATCGCATGGTCCTGAACACATGGGATGATGTTGCATAGACTCATTTCATGGACTGGGCTAATAATAATGACAATACCTATCCCCACAGGACTCCAGAAACCGAGTTACGGGCTTTGCCTATTTCGTGCAGTGCGATTGGTTCTATTCACACGTCGGCGAAAAAACGAGTCCCTATCATGATTTCGCCCTCCCTCTACAGAAGCTAAATGCGCCTTCAACCACATTCAGGACTAAAAAATATCTAAGTGGAACCCCGCTTTCTGGGTGTCGTGTCCAAACCGTGTCCCCTGGCAATTTGTTGACGTGAAACAACTAATATGGGCCTGTTCTGCGTTATCACTGCAGCATCAATGGTGGTTGGCCCTTCTGATGTCATGAACGTGTGCGTCATTTCTGACAGTCCTTCTGCATCGGGTCTCAGTTGGTGTTTTTTCTCCTTCCCTGTTCCCCTTTGGGCGGTAATGCTGTCCTTACCCTTTTGACATAATATCTCTCTCCATTACTACCATTATCATTAAGAAGATATTTTGAGGGCGTGACACTGTGCATGATTTGGATAAAGCAGTGGCGTACACTCATCCAGGGCTTCTTGAATCATCGGCATTAGGTAAGGGATTAGGAGGAGAAAGAAATGGGGTTGTAAAGGCACAATCGTGTTTGGAAGGCAGGGAACAGACCGAGTGAAATGATTGGAAAGGAAAATGATAGATAAGGAGGCATTGGTACTTTAAATCTCCATAGAGGGATTGTTTATTACTTTAGTAACTTCTTCCTCACTTATATACCGTTTCTTTACTGTATCTATTTACAATATCTTGGAAGGTACTTATGTCGGATTGAATTCTTACCCTTTCTTTTCCCTGGCCAGTGTCCAAACATCCGTATAAATTAATGCTTTCAAATCGTGTCTTTTCTCGTCTTTATAATTATCTAAATTTTCTACTTTTTTTCTGATCAATCCATCTAATTTGAGTATGACACAATATGAGTGCAATGGAGTCTAATCAGTCTATTCTGAACGTCTTTTATTTTAATTATTATGATTGTCATCATCATCATTATTATTTTTTGAATCTTGCAGCTTCAACGATGTAATTTTGGTTAAATATAATACACCCGAAAGCTTTTGAAAGATAATCTACTAACATGAAAGTTTTCTTTTCTATTTTCGTAAGTAAAAGTAACAATCTGCCTAAGAAAAAAAAAACTCCAAGTTTGTGCAACAGCAATAAAGTCCTTTTTGTGATCTTTATATTTCAGGGCTCTAGGAACAAGCTAGAAATGTAGCATGCCTGTATCTTTGCTCAAATGATGAAATTTATAGGTCTCATGTGGGGTCTACCAAAGATTAGATCGGTTTGCATATATAAGGTCTATTTACTTTTACTTTCAAAAAAGATTGATAGATAACGAGTCATTGACACTTTAAATCTCCATAGAGGGATTATTTATCACTTTAGCAACTTCTTCCGCACTTATATACCGTTTCTTTACATTGCATCTATTTACAATATCTTGGAAGGTACTTATGTCGGATTGAATTCTTACCCTTTCTTTTCCTTGGCCAGTGTTCGAACATCTGAATAAATTAATGCTTTCAAATCGTGTGTTTTCTCGTCTTTATAATTATCTAAATTTCTACTTTTTTTCCTAATCAATCCATCTAATTTGAGTATGACGCAATATGGGCACAGTGGAGTCTAATCAGTCTGTTCCGAACATCTTTTACTTTGATTATTATGATCATCATCGTCATCATCGTCGTCATCATTATTATTTGAATCTTGCAGCTTTGATGGTGTAATTTTGGTTAAATACAATACACCCGAAGAGCTTTCAAAAGATAATCTATTAATATGAAATTTTTCTTTTCTATTTTCATAAGTAAAAGTAACAATTTGCCTAAGAAAAAAAAAAAAAAACTCCAAGTTTGTTCAACAGCAGTAAAGTCCTTTTCGTGATCTTTATATTTCAGGGCTCTGGGAACAAGCTAGAAATGTAGCATGCCTGTATCTTTGCTCAAATGATGAAATTTATGGGTTTCATGTGGGGTCTACCAAAGATTCCATCAATTTGCATATATAAGATCTATGTACTTTTATTTTCCCAAAAGATTGATATCGTGAGAACTTAAGAAAGAAGATATTGTTTGGATGCAATACAAGTAATACAAATAAATTCTGCATCATATGAAAGTTAGTGCCAACACTACCTGACTTAACACAAAAGTTTTGTTATATATATTTATCAAAACTGAACGCAAAAGGTTGGATAAGTAATAAAGTGATAAAGATATGGTCCTCAAGAGGGGGGATACAAATTTTCCAGATTCTCCTAATCTTGACATGGAAAACTTTTCTTTTAGTCAAATTGTTACATGGAAACTAGTCAGACGATATCTGGTTGTGAGTATGCTATCTTTCGTATTTAAGAGGAAAAATTGATGGAGCCCCAACCAAGTTAGGTTTGAGTTGTGGGTTGGTATGGATCGTTAAATTATTTTATATGAAAAATAGATCAATATGAGTTAAATTGGAGAATTTAATTGAATGCACTTCTGCAATTCATCCAAATCCGACCCCACATGCTTGACAAATACAACCAAAGAAACAAAGAAATGCCTCGATGGACCCAAAAATTTGTCTAATATACAGAGGCCAAATTAAAATATACCTCTTCCTTTCCTCCTGCCTTAGGCCTTGTTTCAGTTTCGCCATTCTCAGTAGGATTGATATCACTTTCACCATCTTCAATTGCTGTTTACTATTATTGACGCGGGTTACATAAAAAAGAAGTGGATCGAACACAGAAACAAGAACCAGAGTGTATGAAAATCGAGTCGTGCGGCCACCACAAGACCTATATAGACTATATTCGTTCACATTACATTAAATCGATCAATGAATGAGCCTTACAATACCGGGATTGAATAAGCAAAAGATTTGAACATGTTCAAAATACCAAGCTGTGATCTCAAAGCAAGTCTCACTGAATTTGACTAGAGGGAAAGCTTGAGATCTAAGTCATTGTCTTTTTTTCGCTTCTCTCGTTTTGCTTTCCCATCTTCTTCTTCTTCTTCCTCTCCTTCTTTTTGGGAGTTGGAAGGCCCTGCTTGAACCCCAGGAACACTCCCGCTCAGAAGAAACTTGCCGTCCCCCTCGAAATCTTCTGGCCGGAACCTCGGAGTCCAGGCTGCCGCCTCCTTCCTCGCCCGCTCTTCCTCGTCCATCCTCGCCCTCTCGCGGGACTCTCTCGTGGCGCTCTGGAGCACGTCCCTCGTGCTCCGTATCAGGGCGAAGAACCTCTCGATCTGCTCCTCCTCTACCTCATCATCCGCGCCGTCGCCGCCCCCGTCCCGACCTCCCTCTTCCCTCCTCCCGACCTTCCTCCTCTTTCTCTCCCCATCATCCATCGATCCTCCTTTCTCCCACTGCAATGCAGGTGTGAAATGCGTAGGGCGAGAGCTTGACTCCTTAATATAGTGGCTACGAGGCCATGCGGGTCGGATCCGGATCTGCCAAAGGACGAAGATGACCACGGTAAAGTTTGCTGCCAGCCGACGGAAACCGAGGGCTTCATGGTAAATTCGCACTGCGCACGGCAAAGGCAAGAAAACAATGAACACTCGGTTGGTGCCCGTATAACGTACGCAGCCCTGCAACAACGTGACGTCACCAACTGACACAAGCGTTGACTTGGCTGGCCTCCTTGGCCTGCGCACCTACGCTCGTCCTCCGTCCGCTTCGGGTAAAACCTGCTTCTCATTTCCTCGTACCTACAACAACGTGGGCGGGCGCCTTCTCATTTTTTTAAACTAAAAGTAGCATCAAATGCATGGTTCACGTTTGTTCTCGTTCTCTCGTTTTCCTTCTTGGCCGACTGGTGTGGTCTGACATGGTTGTTGAATTTAGAAATACGGTCGACCATAAACTAAATGAGGGCAGCAAAGAGCTTTTGAATGGTCGAAATTCCACAGGACTCATCCACCATTCCAATTTCCAATTCATTTGCCGTGTTCGACACGCCACCGTTCAAACATTTACAATTACTGCTCATATGCATCAAAGTTCAACAAGAGAACATCGTTTTCTCTTTCGTTCTATCCTCTTCTTTTGTTGGGCAGTTCTGGGACGGATAAAGCCCGCTAGTCGTCGGCCCACCAGACCCCGTGTTTGGCCCAAAGATAGTAAGCTCCAGTAGGACCTCGGCCGCCCAATTCGTACACCTCCAGCGCAATATTATTGTTGTCGATCTCTTGTAGAATGGGATTTAGTATGTTCCATGCGGCCGCGAGCTCGTCGCTCCTCATGAACAGATGGTTGTCTCCGTCTACGACGTCAAGGAGGAGATGCTCGTATGAATCGGGCACCTCCGCATTATACCTAACACATAATCCATGCCAAAACCATCATGTCTTGAAGTGAATTAGAATGGCATCGATGTGGAGGGATCTTTTATCCAGGACTTACTTGTCCTTGTATAATAAGTTGAGTTCAGATGCATCTAAGTGCAATCCCAGCCCAGGCATCTTATTGTTCACTTTGAGTAGGATGGCTTCGTCAGGTAAGTCGCGTAGAATCAGCTCATTAGTAGCGAGGTCTACATTATGCCCCAGACATTCCCGATAGATGTTTCCAGGAACATTATGGAACTGTATGCGTATCTCCACCCTGCATAACATGGATCATTGAAGCAAATACATCACTGAGGTGTAGAATGATGGACTTCATCACAGAAATACAAAAGAAGCATAGTTCGCAAACCTTAAAGCAATGAAAGGTCTTGTCTAACTTTACAGCGCAGAAAGAAATGTCAATCATTACAAAGCAATTATGAATTAGTCTGACCTGTGCTTGATCATTCCCATGCCAGTCCTGACCATGAAGGGCACACCATCCCATCTTGAATTATCAATAAAAAGTGCGGCAGCAAAGAACGTTGGTGTCAAATCATTCAGATTTAGATCAACATTGTTCCCAGAAGTAGCTTTATATTGACCAAGAATCACATCATTAGGCTCCAAGCTCCTTATTGATCGCAGAACCTTGACCTGGACAAAGAAAATCCTAAATCAGCATGTACAGATACCTCCTATTGGGTGGATAGCATGTGAATCTGCCGATGTACCTTTTCATTTCGTATATCCTCACCATCAAGACTAACTGGGGGTTCCATGGCAAACAATGCTATTGTCTGAAGGATATGACTGTGTACAATGTCGCGGATGATCCCATAACCCTCAAAGTACCTGCATAAGGGTGATAGTTATTAGGGAACTACTTATCTCAGTCTAATGTACGATGACCATTACATACTTTCCCGCCGCCTCAACTGAATCTTCAGATAAGATGACCTGCAAAGTCATTCAATGGCATATGACTACTCCTAGTGCATGTTAAATTTCAATGTCTGAAGCAAGGGCAGAAAAAACTATACATTACCTGTACATGACGTATGTATTTTCGGCTCCAGAGTGGCTCAAAAACCAGATTGGAGAACCTTAAAACTGTAAGATTCTCAATTAAGTTCCTTCCTAAGAGATGATCAATCCTAAAACAACATAGACAGATTAAAAAGTTCATAATAGTAAAACCTTTTCCTAGCATTCTCACTCTAAGGAATACATGCACATATATATGCAATAGAAGATGAGTGTAACTAGTACCTGTATATTTGATTTTCCTCAAACTTAGAAAGAAGAAACTGTGACAGCTGATTAGAAGATGGTGCATCAAAACCAAATGGCTTTTCAATTATTATGCGATTCCAGCCTTTCTGGGTTTGGGCGTAGTGAGCAAGGGTTGAGGTGACATCTACAAGTGCTTCTTGTGGCACGGATAGATAAAATATCCTGTTTGCTTCAGACTTCCCCTGAGGTATATAAGCTGTTAAATAAATGTCAAAGAGACTGAATTTATATAACCAAAGTAGAATGTGGTCTATAAGATCACGAAGATGTCCAAACTACCGCATTATCCAACTTTACCTCAAGCAGCTCCATCCTGGCATCAAGTTTTGACATCCCTTCTTTGTTGTCATATCCCCCATAGAGGTAAAATGTTTTTCTAAGGAAACTTTCCATCTTCTCTGCACAGTTTTGCCTAGAACAGTATGCATAATGCAATGCCGGTCAGTGAATGATTCAGACCACGATAGCTTCCAAGGAAAAAATGAAATGTAACAACCATGATAAGAGAAACCTAATCTTTTCTAAGCTATCGATGGATTTGCAGCCCTGATTAAGATAGAAAAACAAAGTTTCTTGTCTCTCTTTTAAAAAAAGTCAATTTCTTGTGTAGTATCAGAGGATTCTGAATTTCTGATGGTGGCTCAAGAAACTATCAGGCAGTTTAAAACCTGTGAACAATGAGCCTCCTAAATAATCTTAGCAAGCTCTAATCAAGCGATCAGCACACAGAAATTTTGTGCCTACTAATTATATTTTTGTCAAGAATGTCATACTATAAACATACTTTCTTAACAGGAAGAAGAAGCAAAAATTTGATGTGCAATGTATTAAATTCCATACTGATGATCAATTCGGCAAGTCAAAGTTGAAGATATCATTAATCTCAGGTCTTCATCCGTCAAATTCTTTCTTGAATAACCAACAATATAGGCGTTCTGTATGCACAAAAGCAAAAGAACTTTAGTTACAAAGTCATCCAACTCTGCTCACAAAAGATTATTATGATCCCCTCCTATTTGATGAGGTGGCCTAGTTAAAGAAGGCAACAATCTATCTCAACAGATAGAGGGATCTCACTTTCATTTCATCACCAAGAATATCTTTGTGATTCATCTTTTGTGTGTCAGCCAATATGTAATAAATAGCTGAAGAATAAATGAAATACAAAATCAGAGATATGAAACAAGTAGAATAACTAGTGAATGAACAAAGATCCAGTTGTTACTGATGCAAACAAAATGAACAGACAAATCAGACTATCTCCAACAAAAGCCATATGGATTTTCCCCATGATAGATACTGACTTAAGTGCACCAATCTCTCAAACAGTGGTTTACCTCAGGAAGGAAGCCACTATAGTATAGAGCAAACAGAGCTGGGAAAATCTTTCTCTTTGCCAGCTCACCCGTAGCTCCTATAACTGCAATGCAGAGCGATGATTCTCCATCACCATTTACAGAGAAAGTGCAGGAAGGCACTTGTCGCAGGGATGAAATGCATTTTGCCAAAGTGGCCACACTCTCGCCAGGAGGAGGCTGAACATATTGTAAATAAGTTCCCTTAGGCTGTAAGCTGTACTGAGCTGCTCCTCCAGTGAAATCTGTGAGTTGCATACACAACATCTTAAAAGGTAACACAAGAAGTTCAACTATGATGCAGAAGTTCAAATCAGAAAAAGAGAAAAATGCTGACCATAGTTCTAGTCATAATTCATCCAATCAATCAATATGCTGGAAAAATAGGAATTTGCAGAATTAGGGCTTACCATCATGCAATTTTAATGTTGATGCTTCTTCGGGCATCAAGGCTGATTGAGAAGGATCTGCACCTCGATATTTTTCTTTATTTTTTATACCTCCAAATTTGTTAATTGTACCAATTTTTGCAGGTCCTGGCTGAAGGTTTAAACTCTGGAGTATCCACAGTTTCAGACCACAAAATCTTTTGCAGAGACTTGTAGCATCTCCATATATAATATGATGCCGATGAAAATTGCATGCAGGAAAATTTTTTGGAACCTAAAAGCACCGCGAATAGATACTCAGTTCACATGTTAGAGAAAATTCCTCAGCTATATTTTTCCAATATCTTGACAAATCAACTTGTAGTGAAAACCGTACAAACTTGCTAGCTGAGTGTAAATTCATTTCTTTAGAAGCATCTTCCTAGTTAATGACACAATATGTTCTTTGTCCTAAGCAAATTCATTAGGTTCATCAGCTTTGTACAGCCTGGAGTTCCATCAAACATAAAAAATTAGTTGTCTACTTGATACAGATACGATGACACCTAAACGGTAAAGCCATTAAATGCCAACATTAACTCAATTGATCCTGTCCGGTTTATTCCATTCTCAGTACCCAGTAACACACAGTTCCATCTCTTTTCGAAAACTGGAGAGTTTTTATGGCGGACCAACGTATATGAAATAATACATTCACTAGCACTACTTAAGACTGAAATCCCATCTCAAATTGCTTAAAATCTCTACATGTAGTGGCAAGCTCATGCCCATCATTCGATTTGCTTATGTGGGTTTTTCTCTGAACCCACTCGAAGTTCCAAAAAGCTGAACTACAAACCCACCCTCCTCTATCAAGATTCACTCCCTTGCAGTCACTTGTTATCGATTCCAAAGCAAACCCATTTGAGCATCATAGACAAGAAGCGACCCAACTTGTAAAATTTCCCATCTTTATCGCGGAGCTACGGTTTGCATAAAGTAGACATCGGGAAAAACGTGTACCCGAGACAGAGAACTCAGGGTCGGGCGTGAAACGATCGGTCCAGCGATCGAAGATTCCGAGCGGAGCGAAAACGACATCGACATCAGATGGTGGTCCGACTAAAGCTCGAGCCTTTCGGTCATGAATGCATCTCGGACAAAGGAAAGTCGATGAATTTTTCAAGAAACAAGAGCCTCGTCACCCCATTTTTCGCTGTCGGGTAGCGTAGCTCGAAGACTGGCTCAAAGCATCTGAAGTCGAGGCAGAAATCCGTGGGTCGGGCCTGACTGCATGTGTTCCTGCGGGTCGTGGCCATGGTTTGAGGAATGGATACTGGCTTTTGGATGGAGGCGTTGAATTTCCTTTTTTTGTTTATTAACATAAACCTAGGATAAAATTTCGAATAAGGATATCGAGTGCCATTATTTTCTGAAATAAAATCTCCAAGATATTGTTTTCAAATAAGAGCTATAGTAATTTATCTCAAATAGGACTTTTGGCCAGTCGAGAAGGTGTATTTTAAAAATCCAAAGTACATTTTATTAATTTCTTTATTATTTTCTTTTTTTTCTTTTTTTCTTTTTCTTTTTCCTTTTCCCTCCCTTGATCGTCACCGTGCCTCATCGATGGCTGGCGAAGGTGGTGGGCATTGGATGAGGGCTGCCATCACCCTTACCTATGCTAGCTCACTTGGGTTGGGTGGGCGAGGGCAACCCTCATCTGATTCAAACAAACTTACACCATGGTTGGCAAAGGGAATAAGAAAAAAAAAAAAAAAAAATTAAAATGTAATAAAGCTTTTTTTAGATTAATATAATTATTTTAGACCATTATTCCAAGTAGGTCCCACTTTGGGGTTTTTTTTTTTTTTGTTGAGAAAATAAAGTGACTTTGAGTCTTTAATTGAAAAAAAAAATACTTTAAACTCTAAGAAAATGAAAGTATTTCAAGCCTTTATTTAGATTTTTTTTTATCTATTAAACCCAAGTTTTCTTGAATCAAACTCGACTTCTAAAAAGCCCTAATGGCCACCATTCCAACATGTAATGAGGAGATGTGGATTCAAATCCCCACCTTCTTAAGGGCTGTAATGAGGATGAATTAGTTTCAAACATGAGTTTCGACTCTCATGCCCTGCAAGAAAGCAACACAAAAGTCTAAAAGTGAGAGTTAGACTAAAAGTAGAATATAATCGACCAAAAAAAAAAATTGATTTCTATAAGTGAGTTTTATCCCACTTTACCCCCAACTTAGTTCACGTATAGATACAACAAAATCACCTCACATTTATCCCAAAATCATAGTAGGATGGCAAACATTGATATTAGAAATTTCACCAATCTTAAAAATTGGCTTGTA
The DNA here is from genome assembly GCA_016097545.1 of Eucalyptus victrix. Lineage (NCBI taxonomy): Eukaryota > Viridiplantae > Streptophyta > Magnoliopsida > Myrtales > Myrtaceae > Eucalyptus > Eucalyptus victrix. Next base: position 17,960,329 of record CM027842.1, on the reverse strand, counting down.
TTTTCCTTTTAGTTTTATTTCATTTTTGTACTCCTTAAAAAAGCGATTGAAGAGTAGATTGACCCAATTGATTCGGTCCAATTTTAAGGTCAACTCAAGATTAACCAATAATTATTATTTCATTTTTTGTACTCCTTGAAATGGCAACCGAGGACCGTACTGACCCAATGGGTTCAATGATAAGCAAGATCAGTTAAGAAAGGCAAGCGATGAAGGTCAAGTGGGGTGAGCATCGAACAAAATGAGTATTGAATGTTGAGTGAGAAGTAACAAGTCAAATGAGTATCAAGCAGCGGCGATGAGCGGCGAGCGGCATAAGTGACCCAAAGTGAGTGAGGCAAGTGTCGAGTGGCGAGCCAAGAATTTTTTTTTTTTCGATTTTAGCAAATTGAAGACTAAGAGGATAAATAAGACAAAAGATAATGAATACTAGAGGATGATGTCATAAGATTCTCTTTTTGGATGCTACCGTGAGGACTTCTCATAAAAATCTTTTTTTTTTCCTTCATAAATTATGATTATTAACATCGTAAAAGATATTAAAAATCTAAGTTATTAAATAACAACATAAAATTATTTGAACTCCTTACTAAATAGTTATTTAATGTTGTTGACACCATTTATTTTAAGATTTTCTCTTTAAAAAATTATATATATATATATATATGTATGTATGTATATATATATGTATATCCAGGTTGGATCGATCTAAAACTCTCAAGACCGAGGACTGACCCATATAGTGCTGGTCAATAATTCTAGATTAAGGACCAACCCAATCTATTTAGAACTGGACTAGTACTAGTATGGTTGGGCCGATCTAGGGTTGACCCTAGACCGATGCCCACCCCTTGGGAGATAAGGATGCCACATCGTTTCAACTTCAGCAAACAAACCAACATCTAAAAGCCAGATTTGTCAAGGTGCAAGAAATTCCGACAGTTGGCGCCCCTTTTTTTGGCAATTGTGTGCTGAGTTCTCTTAAGATATGTTGTTAGCATTCATACCTATTTCAATGGACTTTCTACTAAACAATCGCATCATATTTGAAGATTCTTATGAAAACAAAAAACTTTTAAAAAAAGAAAAAAAAAAAGCAACAGTGCACTGGTCTAAAAGAAGGGCTCAATGGATTCTCTGAAAATTCACCTAACAAAAGTCGGTTCATCAATAATCACGTTAGGTGGACTCATGCATCTTATCAAAAAGCTGTTCGATCCAGAAAAAGGAAAGAGGAAAAGTTGAAGACGGTTCCAATTCCTGTTTGCTAAATATCTTTATTGAAATGATGGCACGCCAACCGTGCATCACACAAATGTCTCCTCATCTCCATAATTGCCACATTAAAAATCACGACTTCCTAATTTAAACCAACATAAAGAATCCAAGCCAGCTAAAAGAATTGATTGTCAAAGCGATTAGGATAGAATCGGACTCCCATTGAGCGCTCGAAAATGATTCATTTCACTCAAATACCCGCTCATAATTTGCTACGCGACTCTGAAAATTACAGCACGACTTCTTTATGCTCACCATTTTTCTTGATAGTCATCTAATAATTCTTCCAAATAGGGAGCATTTAAAACACCACGTGAAAAGAGACATAATGGAAGAAAAATACAGTGATAAAACAACAATTTGAAGGATAAATAGAGTTATTATTTTTTTTTTTTGGTAACTCAGGGAACCCATAAACCGATAACCGACAAACAAATCTTGAGGGAAGCGACTGCATGACCCATCACCACAGTACTTCTAACGACACTTTTGACATTCAAACTTTTCCCCTTCATGAGGGGGATAAACGAGTTGTTTTTTTAATAAAAAGTAAGTTAATGGGAGAATCCATTTCATAACTGAAAAACAAGATAAGTGCATTTAAAATCTCAATATTCTTTATGAAAGTATAATTTTGTCCTAAAATTTTTAGAAAGTGTAATTAATTTTTAAAACTTGACAAATTAATCAAATCAAATCATTCAATTATAATATTTTTCAAAAATTTTATAACTTAATTGTACTTTTGATAAATTTTAAGATATAATTATATTTTTTAAAAAAATTTTAAGATTTTATTATGCTTTTTGAAAATTTAAAAATTTAATTATACTTCTGTAATGATTTTAGAACTTCTAAGTCAAAAAACAGGTGCCAAAAAACCAGATACCCCCTCGTTCTTAATCCTTGACAGCGACCAGCCACTAGCACGTTCCTTGTATTAAGGTATTATCCATCATCCATCTCCCCCCTTCTTTATTTCTTGCGCTGAATCGTCACTCTCTCTCCTCTCTCTCTCTCTCTCTCTCTCTCTCTCCATATGAGTTTTCTTAGAGTTGAAAATCAACTTCGCTTTCTGATAAGATAGAGGCCCGCCTTTCCAATTCAGTCATCCTTCTCTCTCCTCCTCCTCCTCCGCCTGAAGGTCGCAGGTTCTCCTTCGCTGCTCTTCTCCTCCTCCTCCTTTTGCTGCCTCTTGATTTTTTCCAATCCGTAGGATAGGATAGGCGTCTCGAGGTTCGAAATTTTTGAGGTGGGTCTCGCGGGTTTTGAGCTCGCCCGATCATCTGGGTCGTCGGAGAAGGGCCGACGCTCAATTGGGTTTCGATCCGTCGGGGCTCTGATTTGGCCGATGGGTCTTGGTTTGTCCATGCTGGGTGGGAGAAAGATTGCTTTTTTGATGGTCCGTCCTCTGTTTCGGACGTGGTCCGTCGGTTTAATCAATTGATGCTCCAAATGGGTCTTCTCTTTTTATGGTATTGTGGTGATGGTTGGGCTTGTTGGTCTGGTGCATTTTCTGGGTTTCCTGCGGATGACGGTTGCTGAATCTGTGTATCAGCAGCTCTTTTAGTAGACTTTATTGTGATGGTGCTAGATTGAACACCGTCATTGACTTTGCCCGTTAATGGATAGATTATGCAGCGCGACTTAGAGTTGGCGTGTCATGTCTTGCAGCTATGCTGTAATCTCATCTTGCGTGAGTTTGAGACGGATTATTGCGAGATCTTTGCGTGTCTTGATTTTGCGACCAGCTACTTTTCAAGGAAGTGCTTGACTGGTGCTTCATTGTAGTCTAAACAAATTGGGCAAAAGTTTAGGATGGAGCATGTATCTAGCCTCATTTTCTATCTGAGATTGTATATGCTGAAGTGATAGCCTACTAATCGTATCTTTTATTTCAACCATCCAAAACAGGTGCTTGAAGGTGAGCTTCCATCTCGAATCGATAACGAATTGTTAATTTATAATTCGGTTGCAAGAAAATGGGTTCGGAAGGGCCTCCAGCCGTGACAATTCATATAACCGGTTTTAAGAAGTTCCATGGAGTTCCCGAGAACCCAACCGAGACAATTGTGAGCAATCTAAGAGAATATATGAATAAAAGGGGTTTGCCAAAAGGATTGACTCTTGGAAGTTGCAGCATTCTCGAGACAGCCGGACAGGGGGCAGTGGCTTCTCTCTATAAGACTTTGCAATCGGCCTTAGAGGAAAATGATTCCGAATTAACAAATTCAGGACGAGTTATCTGGGTGAGTTGCTTCACCCATGAAATACCTAGTCTGTTTTAATTTCTCTTCGGTCTTCCCTGATCATATATCAATGACACCATTTCACAACACATCCGTCCCAAAGTTATCCTTTGTTGAGTCATATTAGTGGATTCTTCAGAACTTAAATGACTCTGTTACCAACATTCATTCTCTGTAATCAAACTTCAGGTACATTTTGGGGTCAATAGTGGCGCCACCAAATTTGCTATTGAGCATCAAGCTGTAAATGAAGCTACTTTTCGCTGTCCGGATGAGATGGGATGGAAGCCCCAGGTGTATACTCATCACACACTTTCCTACTTTTGTACCTACATTTTTTTTATCAGCTCATCCTTCATAAGTTATATTGTTTATTCCACACCCTTTAATTCTTTAAAATTTGCAGAAAGTCCCCATTATCAATGCAGATGGTGCGATTTCTCAAACACGCGAGGTAAAGCTAATTTTCTGCTTGTTCTTTTTTTTTTTTTTTTTTTTTTTTTTGGGGGGGGGGGGGAGATGGGGAGGTTCCTTCTTCCTTATGTTTATGTTGGACTGGAATTAGTGAGCTGCAATTTCGGTGCTTTTTGGCGTTGATGCATGTGCTTAGTTCTTCTATTGTGTATGTTAACAAGTGTCCATCTGTATAAAGAAGATGCATGTAATTTATGGCTCAGTTGTAGGATGTGTTTTTGTGAGTGAAACAAATGGAGCATATATTCGCATACTGTTCATTGCCAAATCTATGATATTCACCTGAAATACCTCATTGGGTCATTTTGGTTCTCTTTGATAGAATTAACATCCAAATCCTAACAACCTGCATTTGTTGTCATATCTCTGCATAGATGTAATGTTCTTCTGACAATCAACTGATCTTGTCAATTTTGTACTTAAAGAGTCCATTATGGGTTTTTGTAGTCCTCTGTGTTTTCCTAATTATGAATCATCCATACTAGTTTCATCTTGAAGAAACCTATAGAAAGTTTGGTGGGGTGGTGTGTACTTCCTTGGGAGCTTGCCTAATTCTAACTGTTATGATTTTCCATGATATCTTTATAGCACTCACACACGATGGAGGAATAATACAAAAGAAATGAAAAATTTTAGGGGTCTCGCGATCCTATGTTTCTTGCTTTAGATTATTTCTTGTTCAAGAGTTATGCGAGCTTCTCACAGATGGGAACTCTTTACACTGTCATTTACCGAGCATAGTGTGAGCTGTTCACTGAAGTGACTCAACTGAACTGTATCTTTTCAACATTTATTCAGACTAAGGTTTCAAAGAAGTCTTAGACTAATCATTTTGCTTAGCCATTAAAAAGATAATATTATATCTCTTCCTGTTTCTTCTCAGTCTGTTACTCTGCAGTCAGTCATTGAAGAAATCAAGTTCGGTATATTTTAATTTTTGGCAGATTTAAAGTGTATGGACATTTGAAGTTAATGGACACAAAATCACTAAAATTGATTTCCAATAGTAAGATATTGCATTGACTAAAAATTCAAAAGGCAATTTGGTGAACATTTAGTTTGGTTAATCCTCTATGAGATATGACTAAATGAAAAAGTTCAGGAAAGAGTTTATTCATATGGAAAAAAAACGCAAATGATGCTGGCAAATGGTGTAAATTGACTAATAGCTATTGGTGTTCTTGGATACACCCTCATGTTTAATTGAAAGTTATCTTTCATATGTTGTTTCTCAATTGAATTACAACAGTAACAAGTGTTTTCCTGCTGAGTGGGTCCACTGCATAGATTTTCTTGCACAGTTGCTCTTAATTTAGGTGGATTGTCTTCAATGAGAATCAAACACTGAAGATCTTCCCCTAAGTTCCTTGACCTTGTGTGTTTGAAATTTTCCTTTATGTCTAACCCATGTCCTTGTCATAAAGTTGCCTCTTCTTAGGACCATCTGAAGGTGGTCTTTTCATGTATCCAACCACCTAAAACAAATGTCCTTAGCTAGTGCAATGCCAACTTTTTCTTGGTTATCCCCATTTCTTGTTCTATCTTCTTTTTCCTTGTGGTGCATATCGAGTGAAGCATTCTTGTTTGCAATAAACTAGTTGTTCGCACTTATTCATACTTAACTGCCTGCGTTCAACAGAACTTGCCCTGAAGTTTGAATGGCAGTTCTCCGTTGAATGGAGAGCAATTCTTCTTGTCAGATGTATTGCTAATGATTGTGGATCATTTGGACCTTGCGATGATTCTTTTCTAGTATTCTCTTTCATTCTTCTACTCACACTGCTACAGTAGCTACTCTCTAAAGTTGAGAAATTTCACTTGATTGATCCTGCTGTGTGAATACTTTGATCATTTAATATCATGTATTTGACATGGGATGCTTTTGTACTGTTCTACTTCATGCAGACCTCTCTACCCATTCAGGAGATAGCAAAGGCCTTGTCAAAGAAGGGCTTTGATGTCATGGTTTCAGATGATGCTGGTAGATTTGTGTGCAACTACGTCTATTATCATTCCCTTCGTTTTGCAGAGGAAAATGGGATCAAATCCCTTTTGTCCATGTGCCTCTCTTCTTCACTATAGATGAGGAGACCCAAATGCAATTTGCTGCCTCCTTGCTGGAGGCCCTTGCTGCTTTTGGTTAGCAGTTGCTTTGGAACATCCACCCATTTTATTTTGGTTCGCTGTCAATGTGAAGGTGGATGGGTGTAAAGAAGGAATGTTTATGCATTGTAAGTTCATGCAGAATGGAAAAACCAAAAAAAAAAAGTTATTGTGGGATGCTGATCTTGTATATTTGCCTTGATGTTTGTCAGAAGGGTTTTGATCACTTCCAAATGTAAGTGATCTTTGTGTGGAGATGTCAATAAAGGCCTGATTTGCTTGCATCTGAACGAATTCGTTCAACTGAAGTCATCATTGCCTGATGTTTCTTTATCGTAGGTCAATACTATTGCCATAGCAGAATGTGTTAAGACTTTAGATATACCGAATTGTTCTTGCATACAGGCTATCGTCAGTCTTGCTTAAACTATGAGGTATTGTTACACTTGAGGCACTGAATTGACTGGAAAGAGCCAGGGCACATAATTACCACGTTCTATTTTGGCTTCCCTTCTTGGATAACTGAGGGATCTGTGATGGAACTCTGCTTGGTCTCATGTAACGGTTTGTTCCTGTGTAGTTTAACTGGGAAAGATTCTGGTTCATTCCTAATATAATCTGAAGGTAATTAAGTGCTGTTCTGCAGGCTATATCTCAGTATCATATGCCAAGTTTCCATCATAGGATGAAGGATTGAAGGCCATTTTGTGAGGTTTGTGTTTAACTTTGATGGAGAAGTGGATCGATCTTGTGATGGGAATGGTAGTGAGATGACCGTGGGTTCACTGCATTCCCAATGGAAGCAGTTTGTGGTAACCATCGGTTTGCGATGCTGTCACTGTCTTTCTGGTCAAAAACAGTCCAGCATTTAACCAGACACCCTTTTTCCCGAACGAATCATCGCATCTAGTTAGGTCGACTGAACCACAATAAGTTGCCGAGTAAGTCCGAAACCACTCTAACCCTGACTCTGGGTTATTTTCGCAGCGTTAGGTCCCATCACAGACCTGCCAAAATTAGTTGGCTCGACTTGCCTGAACACAGAATAAACAATTAATTGTCGAACACGCAGAGAGGAACACGAAATCTCACTTGTAGTTTACATGAGAATTGCATAAATAATCTTACAAGTACAAAATGGAATATAAAAACTAAGGTTGCTTAAATAAAAACGGCAAGGCACTCAACGGTGTAGAAGCTTGAAGTACAATCAAGAAACACTCGGGTCGACATGAAAAGGAGCGTGATTGGGATCATCATCTAGTGCGGTGTCTGATGTGGTAAGAATATTCTGACAAAGCCGCGCACTTTTGCAGATCTGGGCACTAACTACGGCGAAGGCGACGTCCGGTCCCGTCCTTCCCTCCTTTGTCTCCTTGTTCTTGATTTCTTTTATTAAAGCTTCTGTTAGTACCGAGATGAGATTCGATACCTTAAACAATGTCTGAGTATATTACCTAGTTGAAGTTGAAATAAGTTAAAGAGTTGTCTTCTGGATGGATGGCTGTGGCTGTGAGTGGGCTGTTGGTTTTGACATAAACTAAGCTCCCTCTCGTGCACCGACCGACCCTTTTCTTGGCCTTAAGCCACCGCTATAGCACGAATGCGCATGCTTGCCTATCGCCTTTGGCTTTGCTTTGCTTTTTGCGTGTATACTAGAGAGAGAGAGAGAGAGAGAGAGAGAGAGAGAGAGAATCTGAGCCTCAAGTTCTGCTAGACGCCCACAAAAGCACATGCCGCCCCTGTGCACTTTCTCCACGCCTCAAAATCTTCTGAGTGCGTGGACTAACTGGTGTTTCTCTCTTTTGATCGTGCATGACATCTCTCTCACCTTTTAACATACTCTCACTTCACCTTCCTATGTACATTTTCCTCTCTAGATATGTAGTCCAGAAATTTCATCTTTTTTTTATTAGATTATTCCCACTCCTGTTATAGGCCATAGCTTCTCGTGGTTACATCTGTATGGTTTGCACAGCATCTCGAGTTACCAATTATGAAGTGAAAATTCAGTTGACTCGCATAGAAACCCAGCAAATGATAGTTCCGTCAGACACTCCCCGTCTTACCAAATAAAAAGTAACCGGTTACATTAATTGGCACGGGGACTGTCGTTACTGTTGAGACATAATATAGTACTTATAGCGTCGGGACCGTCATTACTACTGGCGCGCAGCACATTGACATGATGATGGCCAGGGAAGGGGGCAGGGGGATTTGGGCTTGTCAATCTCAACCTTGCCCTTCTCCGAAAACTAATACTAAGATTGATCGGCTCCCGGTTTAATTTGACTCTGAGGTAAAACAAGAACCGGACCGGGAAGACCGGTTCCCAAATTCTAGGACTGGGAACCAGACTAACCAACCAATCTAGTCCGATCCGGTGGAACTAGTAATTTGTTATTTGAGGGCAAAAATAATTTGTTGTTTGGGTATGATTCATATTTTCTTGTTCCCAGCCTCCTCTCTTTCATATTGACTGCTTTGAGGGCCTTGGGAATGTTTTGGAAGTTCCGATCTCTTCATTAGTCCATAGACATGGAAGAAATCAATCTGCCAAGTGCGACCCAAAACACGAGTGGCATCGTCGAGGTTTCTTGTTGCAGAGGCGACACAAATCTGAACTGCAACGATCGTGCAGTGAAGAAATGAAGACGGCGTGGTCGGTGCGGCAGACAATCTGGACGATGGACGACTCGAATGGGGTTGGACTCGAGGTACAGCGGAAAGCAAAAAGGGAAAATAAAGCAGAAAGCAAAAAGGGGATGGAGGGGAAAACAAAATGGGCAGAGGGATTTTCTCAGTTTTTTATTATAATATCAATCAGTCCTGTCCGATTAGTCCTGATCACTGGTTCCAAGAATGGGAACTGGGAATTGGGCCACCCTCTTTGAAAATTACCCACAACCAGTCGATCCGGTCTAGGCTGGACAGTTCCTGATTTGAGAAGTTCCCATTGCATACCTCTAACTGATACCGATAGCGGTTTGTTAGGCATATCAAATGATTGGAAGTCACAGACCGAATTACCTCGCTAAGAGAGGTTTGGTCACATCATTTTTGGTGTAGCAATTATAGACCAACTAAAGTGGACTTCACATGCCGAAGTTTGTCACCTCCCGAGTGGCAGAACCCACAACCTCTCCTGCTACCTTTTTCTCTTCAATTAATTAATCAATTGTTTATTTGATGCTTTCTTTCCCCAATTGGCCATTCACCAGTCCTCAACAGCTAGAATTAGGGTCATGGCATCATCTGGCATGGCTCTACGGCCAACTGCTATTTAGGAATGATTCGATTTACTGTTCTTTTCGATTCCAAAAAAGGATGGATCTTCATGGTCCCCAAATCAAGATTTTTCTTTTTCCCACAAATAAGAGCCCACATCGGTCCATTCTTCATTTTGTTTTTGGCAATGTATGCACTTATCTCTCGCTCTTGGCCCCCCAATCAAATATGCCCCACCTTCCCCCTTCAACATATAAAGCCAATCCCGCATGCAAGTTATTCATCTCCTTGCACAAATTCTCTTCTAGTGGTCGATCCCCGTCTCTATCCTCTTTTTCTGCAAGCTGAAGCACCTTTCTAGTTAAGTATGAATATGATCACCCGGACAAGCACTTAGATTAAGATCGATTAGACATATGTAAGTTGAAAATGACGTATCACCGGTGCTCTCATCAATTCGTGTACATCGAACAAGTTATAGGTACCACACAAAATTATTTGACTACAAATTATGGAATTTCATGTAATTATTATGTCACTTTAGAGACTTGTTTTATAATATATCAATCCACGGTTGGTTTAATGTTGAAACATGACTGAATTGTGTGATGGTTTACGAATTAACATGGATAATCTATGAAATTCGGCCGAGTTAGTAAATTATGTCAAGTTCAAACCAAACTCTATATTTTTGTTAGGACCCAACTATTATAGCCATTTGGTATAGGCTGAATGTTGCCCACAAGATCATGGGAAATTTCTCTTTCAGCATGGGATAGTTGCATGCTAAGGTTGCAATGTCATTTTCCTATAGGTATCTGACCCTAGACCTCGTTATAGGACGCATGTGAAACATATCCCTGAAAATTCCTCCCATATTGCACCGTTCAATCCATGCCTTGGCAATTGACCTAGGCAATAAGCATGCGAGTTATACTTCAGTCAAAAACTTCTGATGTGCTATATTGATTTACAAATTTGATCAAGAGCAAAATATCAATAAAAACTATTATCTTTCTTATTTGATATCCAATAGACTCTACATATTTCTGGGGTACACTGATTTAGTCTAAACAATAATATATATTAACCCCGCATAGATCAACACTGACCAACATCAGTCTGTATTATCTTCTCTGGCATTCCCTCCACCAAGCACATAGCTGGTGGGATTGTGAGTGTCTCCATGGTCCCATAAGCGTTCCAGCAAAATGGGTTCAAGACAAATTCTCCTTGCGCCGGAAGCAGCTCGATGTCCGAGAGCGTCAAGTTGGTGCATGGGATCGCGTCGCTGCACCCGAAATGCATTGGCGGGCTGCGGGCATCATAGGTGCCCTTGATGTTGGAGTACAAGATGTCGGAAACGTAGACCGCCGAGGTTTGATTGGCGCATTTCTTGGCGAGGCAGTAGTATTGGTCGATGATGATTGGGTTCCGGACCGTGTCCATGTGGATGTTGTTGAAGGTCACGTGAGAGACGGCGCCCGAACCGCCCTGCCACGTCTTGATTCGGACCCCATTGTCCGAGTGTTTGATCACGGAATCTGTCACGGTGACGTTTGAGACACAGGCGTGGGAGTTGCGAACGCCGAGACTGCCGATGCTGCACGAGTGCAAGGAAACTGATCATTGGAGGAAAGTAGGTTAAAAAGCAGTGGGACATACATACATTGAAGCCCACAAGTCATATGTTATATGGATTTATGTTGAACAATAGTGGCTAGGAGTTAGATGGAGGGAGAAAACTATGCTGTAAAGGAAAAAGGCGGTTCAAGATTTTAAATCACCACTAATCAGTACCTTTTGTCTGTCTATTATTCACACCTTTTAAGTGTTAATTCTTTCTTTTTTCATAAAGCTTGAAGCACTATTCAGATGCAAAATTTTGTTTTATCATCACTTGCTGTACCTTATTCCATGACTAGGACCGCAAGTTATGTTTCTTATATCGATGTCATAGGTACCGGCTCCAATGGATACGCAGTCGTCACCTACAAAGGCCAGTCAGATCAATGAAACTGCTTGTATTAAAATCAAAGCAGTGATACTGTGACAGCATAAGCAATTGTTCAGAAACTTATGGTCGAGCATGTTACCATTAGAGATCATTGAATTGTATATTCCCACGTTATTCGAGTTTTCTATATGAATTCCATCCGTGTTTGGACTCTGAGATGGCGCCTTGATGGAGAGCGATTCAATGAGGACGTTGTGACAGCCATCGAATCGGAAATGGAATTGAGGGCTGTTCATGACTTTGAGTCCCCGAACTGTCAAGTTAGAGCTCATAAAGAACCTTATGGCCTGCATTACATAAAGGTCGATGATAACTTAACAATTTTTCCTTGACAATTTGATGAATCTTATCCAGAAAAATTGCAGCGTTTCTGACTTCCAACTGGGCTGTCACAAGGACCAGGCATGGTTGTTCCATTTATTCCCTGTTCCAATATGCATATAATAAGAGTGATGAGTACTATTAAATTAATTTATAAGCACTGAAAAAAATAGAGATCCTGCTAGCTTCTGAAGGCACTGCCGAGTGTTGTCTATATGGATGTGGTTTAGCTTACTTTGTGTGGCTTGCAAGGAAGATTCCACCATTTCTCTCCTCTCCCATCTATCAACCCTCCTCCTTGCATTGACATTCCATTGATCCTGTAAAAGACCAGCCACTGCCTCTTGCTTACTCCCTGTGGCCACGAGTCGGGCCCGTCCGGTGGCATTATAGTTCCATCAATCTGTGAAGTGTGAATTCAAATTCATGGCCAATGTAAAAAAACTTGAGCACTCGTGGCCAAATGCGGCGTCAGTTTCTTGATAGAGGACGTCATCAACAATTACCTGGAAAACAAGGTTGGCTTTGCAAGGCCCTGTGAAAATCGTAGACTGTATCATAAAGGAATGGCCACGAGGAACGAGCAGAGTGGCTGACTCGGCATCGCAAGCTGCATCCCAGGCCATCTTGAACGCATCCGTATCGTTGGTGACTCCATCACCTTTGGCACCAAATTTTCGCACATCGAATGTGGAAATGGGTTCTGCATCACCGCCACTGTAACTGGGGCTAGCAGCATTGGCTGGTGAGGGCGCTGGCTCGGGCGCTGGTGAGGGCGGCACCGAGATATGAGACACAGCAGGCAAATCCTTCTTCCTCGTGTGGTGACTGTGAGTCCTCCCATCAGTTGGAGGAAGCAACACGAAGAGTGACAAGAAAGTGAGCACGGCAAGAGAAAGTAGCGAGGGTGTCATGGTGAAGAGATTTGCAAACTTGGGGAAAGATGAGTGACTAAGGTGATGGGAGCAATGTGTAGATATTTAAAGAAGTCACCCAAACTATCACTATCCTAGAATGATAGGCTCCTTTCTCCACTAGGGTGTGGCGCGTAGCCGTAATTCGAGTTCACGCTCAATTATTCCTGGGATTCAAGGAACCTGACTCAGATTATGACAGGGCTGTTCTTTTCTGAAGTGAGCAAAGAGGCAAAAGAAAAATGAACCCACGTTCTGGGGAAGTACTGGAAAACCAAGTTGCGTGGAGCTATCCTGAGCCTGCGAAAGTGATGACCACTTTGCGTTGAGGCACCGGAACAAGTTGCGAGGCTGTTCTTTCAAACAACCACAGACACAGTGGCCAGTTTCGAGAGTTTGGAGGATGATGTGTGAGAGGCTGGCGGGAGTTCCGGGCCGTTTTTATACTAGGAAAAGAGTTGGTTAGTGGGAGGTTATTTTTGGGAGGGTCGGTCCTTGTGGGAGGATTATAATAATGACACAAGACCGACCAGTTCCAATATAGGATTGGCTTTCGTTGGTGGCTGGGAATAGTGGAAGGTGCACATAGCACTTGGGCATGCGAGAGAGAGAGAGAGAGAGAGAGAGAGAGAGAGAGAGACAGAGAGAGAGTATAGCCTGGCGGAGAATATTTAGAGCTTGTCAGATGTGGGTTGTGGGGGAATTGCATTGGGAAGGCCAAGCTTGTCTTGCAGAGAGACAGTTTCAGCTTCATTCCCACCTGTTGGGCCAAAAGAATGTACAAAAGAGTAGGTGAGAGGCATTTCAAGATGAGGCAGAGGGTTCCAAAATCAGTCACCCCAAAAAGGAGGATGTGTTATTTTTCACTTCTAAGCGAGGGGCCGAGGGACACATGCAATTTTTTGGGGCAGTTCCATTATGATCCACCCACCCACTCCCCAAAAAGCTTCCATGGCAGTTCCTAACTAAGAGTGGCCTTCGATGGCAGGTTCACAGTATTATAGTTTTCGCAATCTCGTTGGTTGGATATTTCACGCGACCAGCTATGTTAGGTATGTTAAAGAAGGTATAACAATAACCGACTAAACGAAGGATGTGATGTGGCCTTTCATTTCGCGCCCGAGTGCTCTCAACGTAAAAGTGACAGGCCTTTCTTAGTGCCACATAATAGTATGTTTAGAAAATTAAAGCCGAAAGCGAAACCTCAAACTCTCCAAGCGTTGGAATGTATATGTTATAATTTAATGGATTGAAACAGACGTGAGTTCATTGGACTCAAGTGTCGTAAATTCTTTCTTAGCAACTTTTCTCTGTCTTGCGTTCCTTGGTGCCATTCTTAGTATTGTCGGATTTCATGCCTTTTTAACGGTCTTCCAAGGAGCAGTCACCGGACTGGATTTCTCGTATTTCAATTAGAGTTTTCTCTGCGAAATACTAGATGCATAGCCTTCAAGGAGCTGAGGGAGAGGTTTACCGTTAGTCTTTGATAGATAGGGAGAGATTGGTCTTAGTTTGACATTTTGACGAGGCGCCCAACTTCATCTTAATATGCTACTCATAACTGGTGATAATTTCGAATATAGAATCGGTTCTAGAGCTCGACTCATTCAGGGTGTATTTAGTAACCATTATGTTCCAAGAATAATTTTTGAACAAAAATAATTTTTTTTTTCCCAGGAACAATTTTTGAATATAAGAACGCATTTGAAACTACAAAAAATTTCTATTCTAGAAATAGAAATGGGTTTGATAAACTTGTATAATTTTGTTGTTTCTTTTAATTTTTCAATATATATATTTTTTATTTTTCCTTATTTTTTCTTTATTTTTCCTTCTTCCTCCTTTGTTGCCAATCGCCAACTATGGCGACGGTCGGCGATCGGCTGGGTGAGGTCTGGTGAGCTCGCCGGAGCTTCGCTAGGCAACCGCGAGGCTCGGCCTCACTAGATTTGGGCGAGGGTGAGCCTTGCCAAACCATCGGCAAGGCTTGACCTCGCCCAAGCAGTGCAAGGTCGGCCCCGCCTTAGTTGGGTGAGCTTGAGCTAGCCCAAATCTGGCGAGGCCGAGCTTGCTTAGTCACCGGTGAGGCTTGGCCTCGTCAAGGGCTGACAACACTCCTACGAGGTCACCAGTCCTTGTCGGCCGGTCGCCAACCATGGCTGAGGCCGATGACTGGCCAAAAGGAAGAAGAAGGAAATAAAAGAGAAGAAAAAAGAGAAGAAGAAAGAAGAGAGAGAAAAATTGATTTTCGGAATTGTTCTTGGAAACAAGAAATTACTTTTTTCTACTGTTTGTTTCAGTTCGAAATCTGTTCTCGAGAACAAAAGTTTTACCAAATACATTTCTGTTTTTTTTTTTTTTTTTTTTTTATGATGCTCCGGGGAACATAAACCCTTTTTAACAAATAGGCCCTCAACGACCAATCAAACTCGACTCAATTTTCGTCGCGTCCTAAACAAGTTCGTGATGGATTTTTTCTTTATTGATGGGCCTGAGTTGGCCCATCCACCCATGTTGAGCCTAAAAGCCCGGCCCACTAGATTAGGGGCCATGGATGAAGGGGTATGATTCCTTTTTGGAGGAACGTATATAAAGGGAGGAGAGAGAGGGAGAAGGCACCTTTTGGCATAAGAACGTACGTACGTTCCTCTCCCTCTCTCCCTCCAAGAAAAAGAAGAAAAACACTTACGGCGACACCGTCTTCCCTTCAAGGCAAATTGGCATCATCGGATCAGAATTTCTTCCTCGATCTTCGGTATTGGTGTTTAATCTGTGGCTAACAAGGTATGCTCGAATCCGTGGTGTGCTTTAGGATCGGTGATACGTGATTTTCCCGGGCTTCGCTTCCGCATTGCTTTAGGGGTTTGATTTAGTGTTGAATTCGGTTTTTGGGGATCCGTTATTCCCAACATTGGTATCAGAGCCCTAGTTCGCGTTTTCCCGATCTGTTTTGATGTTTTTGATTGATTTTTCGTGAAAGAAATTCTGCCGTACGGATCGGGGCGAGAAATCCTGACACCCGAGCGCTGTTTGCCCATGTTTCCGAGTTTTCGTAAGTCGAAATCGAATTCTGATGGCATAGGGAGAAAGGGCTTGTCGAGACGAGTTCGGCGACTGGTCGTGCGCCGCCAGAAGCTGATGCACGTGGGTGCGACGCGCCCGGAAGAGCTGGCTTCGCCAGCACGTGCGCCACATGCGCCGGTGGCAAACCGGCACGTGCATGCCGGTGGCTGGCGAACCGGCACGCGCCGGTCCGCAGACTGACGCATGCTGACGTCACCGTGACGTCATGATAACTGCCGAGATGATGTCATTGGTGACATCATCGCCGACGACCGTTGGCCGGCCGGTCACCGGCCGGTGACCCGACCCGACCACGACCCCAACCGAACCGCGACGCCCGGCATGCGCGCGGCACGTGCTGGCTAACGTCTGCATGACGTCAACCCACGCACGCGCACGACACGTGTGGTCGATTCGCCATAACTAGCCCGACTGGTCTATCCGGTCCGACCGGTCCGACGTCCGACTACCCGACCGTTGACCGTTGACCGACGACCGTTGACTCTGACTGTTGACCGTTGACCGACGACCGTTGACTTTGACCGTTGACCGTTGACCGAAAAAAAAAAAAAAAAAAAAGAAGGGAATTTGTTTCTTTTTCATGTATGCTTATGTGGTTTATATGTAATCAATTACTTATTCTGCATTTGTTGCATGAATTTTGGAAAATTATGTATTTTCCCTTACGTAAATTATGGATTATAAGTAATCCATTTTTAGTTCTGCATTTGTTGCAGGAACTATGATGCGTTATGCACGGATACCTGCAATCCCGAGAATGGACGAGGGAAATGTAAGACTTAAAAGGCTGATGTCAGATTTAACTAATTATCGGTGGCATAACGGTGATTTAGTATCACATGTGGTCAAGGTCAATCAGATGATACAAGAAATCATCAGTAATGGTTATCTTATGCCGGATTTTGAGAAGGTGCCGGTTTTGATGAACACTCTTCCACCTGAATGGTAAACAGTGTTAGATCGGCTATGGGAGGTCAACGTGGTCCCGGGTTATAGGAGGCTGGTGGAAACTTTTGTAAGAGAGCACTATAGGATTGAGTTAACCAAAACTTCAACCCTTAGGTTGAGCGCCACATGGCGCAGAGTGAATGCGCCTTGGTGGCGACATGAATGCTCTCCAAAAGTTTTTCCATGATTGGTAAATGTGCTTTCAGTTTTCTCAGATGTTTTGACTGATAGATTAGAATGGACATTCCCTATTTATTTCTTTGATTAATTATGTAATGTTTACTACCCGATTATTGTTGATGTAGCAACCAATATGTTAGTTGTATCATGTGAAAGCATTGTTATTTTATTGGATGTTAGATTTTATTTGCTTTCTCGTTATTGTTTGGTTACTTGTGGGTAATTAGTCAGGGTAGTAATAGAAGTTTTTGTAACTTCATAGAATTTATTTACATAAGACAATTATATTAATAATAATTTTGAGTTAGGATTTTTGGAGGATGATTGGAAACATAGTGACCTTTTGATTTTGAAACCTTACTTGAAATTATTCATTAATATGATGGGTCTATGCAAATAGGGATGCATAAATGATAGGCATTAATTATTCGTGCATGTATGTCTGATGTGTTCAGATCGATGGTTCAGCAACTAAGAATGTAATTGCTGATATGAACGGCAACAATTGTGAAATATTGAATATGAAGATTCAATATGTGCTGGAAAAGCAAGAAGCACTAAAAGCTCTTGACCATGTTATGGAAGATCTTGAGGATGCCGTGCGCCACCTTGAGCTAGCTGAGGACCGCCTAACGGCATTTGAGCCGAAAATAGATATTTTCAATGCTGATTCTAGCTCAGAAAGGGCTTTGAGCTATAAGCGCAAGCGTATTGATTTGTTCAATATGTGGGAATGTAAAGGATCAAGTTCTTGTTGCAAGAAATCAAGAGTTAACCAACATAAGAGAGGAAAACGTCCTCAAGAGAAGAAAATGTCAAGGGTGAGGTGTTACAATTGTGACAAGAAAGGTCACTATACTCGCAACTGTTGTGAGCCGAAAAAGGTCAACACCTCATGTACATTTGAGAACTTTGCTTATGTGTCAAGTTCTAAATTATTGGCTGAATCCAATCCTTTGTGGACTGTAGATTCATGAGCAACAGACCATGTAGCGAAGGATAAAGAATCTTTCGTGGAATTCCGACGAGTACCAACTGGAACTAAGTGGATCCATGTAGGAAATAACTCCAGAGCTGAGAGTTAAAGGAATTGGCACCTGCCAATTGAACATGAGTGGTGGACACACCTTGTTCCTACATGATGTTTTATATGCTCCGGAAATTCGTCTAAATTAAGTGTCTGTTTTGATGTTGGTTAAGCTTGATTTTAGTGTGAACTTCCATAATATAGGTGTAGATTTGTATTAGGATACAAACTATTATGACTGTGATCACTTTTTGGATGGTTTTATTGTACTAAATGTTGACTGTGATGATGTCAATATGTTATTCCCTTGTTTCACATCTTCTACCTTATATGATAATGATGTGAATATGGTGGCATACTAGACTTGGTCATATGGGCCAACAACATATGAATAGACTAGCCAAAGAGGGCTTGTTGGGCAATATTGAAAAAATCAATTTGTCCATATGTGAGCATTGCCTAGTAGGGAAAATGACAAGGAAACCATTTGGAAAAGGTAAAAGAGCTGAATTTCCTTTGCATTTAATCCATTTGGATGTCTGTGGTTCAATGAATGTGAGAGGAAGGCAGGGGCTGTTTATTTCATCACTTTTTTTTTTTATTTATAGATGATTGTACTTGAGTCGGATATGTCTATTTGATTTCTCATAAATCTAAAGCATAAGTTGTTTCGAAAAGGTTTATGAACCCGGCGAAAAATCAATTAGATAAGAAAATAAAGGTATTTAGATCCGATCAAGGTTGAGAATATTTATTTGATAAGTTCAGAAAATTATGTGATGAAAAAGGAATAGAAAGATAGTTGTCTATTCCATATACTCCTCAACAAAATGGTGTTGCAGAGAGAATAAACAGAACCCTACTGGAATGGTTGGGTCCAAGATGGCGCATGCTAACTTACCAATCACTTTTTGGAGTGATGCGTTGTTAACTGCTGCCAATATACTTAATCGGATGCCTTCCAAATAAGTCATTTCCACTTCATATGAGTTATGGACATTTTGAAAATGGGACTTAAGTTTTCTTAAACCATAGGGTTGTGTTGCCTATATTCATGAGTCCTCTCACAAGTTTGGGAAATTAGGTCCCAAAGAAAATAAGAGTATTTTCATGAAATACCGCGAACACTCAAAAGGGTATGTGTTCATAGGTGAGTAGGAAAGTAGGAGTATAACTGAATTTGAATCACGGGATGTCATATCCTTAGTGGATGAATTTCCTAAGAGGGGCGAAATAAGGGAAAATTACTCCCTATTTGAAACCTTGGATGAAGATAATGATGTCAGTGGAGTTCGTCCAAGTGGGAGTAATATAAGATGTGATGAATTGAATTCAACTCATTCTCAATTGCAACCACCTGATGTGACGACATCATCATTACCTAATCCAAGTGGGAGCATGATGGGGAATGATGTGCTAAGTGTACAATCTCCCATACGGTGAACAAGTCGCCAAAGTATTTCCCGTCGATGTTTTGACATTGAAAGGGAAACTTTTATGGTTGCTCCACAAGATGAGGATGAGCCAAGAAATATTAATGAGTCTCTGAATTGCCCTAATAAGGAAAAATGGATTCATGCAATGAAAGATAAAATAGAGTCAATGAAATCAAACCAAGTCTGAGAACTGGTTGATCTTCCAAAAGGACACAAAGCTATTGGGAACAAGTGGGTTCTCAAAATAAAGCGAAAGGCTGATGGCTCGATAGAAAGGCATAAGGCTCGCCTTGTGGCGAAGGGGTATAATCAATAGGAAGAAATTGATTATGAAGATACATTTTCTCCTATAGTGAGATTTATCTCGATTTGCATTATTCTGGCAATAATGGCAAGTATGGATCTTGAGTTACATCAAATGGATGTAAAGACTGCTTTCCTCAATGGAGAATTAGAGGAAGGAACATATATGGAACAACCTGCTGGTTTCATAGTGAAAGGCCAAGAAGAAAAGGTATGTCGACTTTAGGGGTCGATATATGGCCTTAAGCAGTTGTCAAGACAATAGTATATACGTTTTCATAATGCCATAATGGCATATGACTTTACAATGATAGATGATGATCATTGTGTATATATCAAAATATCCAATTATCAATTTGTGATCATATCATTATATGTTGATGATATATTAATTGCCGGAAGTAATATGGAGTTTGTCAATACTGTCAAAAGTTGGTTGTCTTCCAATTTTGAATTGAAGGATATGGGATTGTAAACCCATAGACACTCCTATTGCAAAAGGTGAATGATTGAGCCATAAACTGTATCCAAGGACTCCACAAGAGAAGGAATAAACGGAATATGTTCCTTATGCTAGTGCTATTGAGAGCTTGATGTACGCCATGATGTGTACAATACCTGACTTATGTTTTGCAGTTAGAATGGTGAGTAGATACCAACACAATTCAGGTCAAGCACGTTGGAAAGCCGTTAAATGAATACTAAGGTATCTAAAGGGAACTGCTGATTATACGCTGAGTCATTAAGGAAAGGATCTGCGACTCAAAGGCTATTCTGATACTGATTGGGGAGGAGATTTAGATGAAAGAAAATCTACCTCTGGCTTTGTTTTCTTACCGAATAATGGCACCATATGTTGGAGCAGTAAGAAACAAAAGTGTATAGCCTTGTCCACGATATAAGTTGAGTTCGTGGCATTATCAGCAGCAGTGTAAGAAAGTGTTTGGCTTAAGAGATTTTTTGGATCATTTAGGTGTTATTGGAAGTGCTGCAGATTAATTGTTGGTTAACTGTAATAGCCAAGCAGCAAAAGCGTACACCAAAGATCCAAAATATCATGGCAAGACCAAACATATAGATACCAAGTATAATCTTGTCAAGGATATGGTTGCACGAAAAGATGTGAACTTAAAGTACATACTACGCACAGAATGGTAGCAGATCCTATGATAAAGCCAATACCTAGAGATGTGTTTTGTGGTCATATGAAATCTCTAGGATTGCATAGAGGCTAATGTACTGAATATTGTAATTTCCCTAAGTGTTCACATTTGATGAATTTGTGTTTTCATCATTAATGCTATGAATCTTTGTTTGATCTTTATGCATCTTAATGCTTAGTGCATTACTTTAAGTTGAGAAGTATGTCTGACAGATATAAGATTAGCCCACTCACACGGGTAATCGCCTCTATTTACTGTGTGATAAATAGAGATAAGACTGTTTTTAAGCTTATTATCTAGGTGATAATCGAGAGCTTAAGCTTAAAACACGTATGTCGCCTTAACTAGCTGGTAGGATGAGGATATAATACTTACTATGTCCGAAAGTAAAATACCCAACATATTTTACTTTATCTGTTTAAGATGCCAGATGTGAGTTCTGATGAATTTTGTGAATAAGTAGATAGGTAAACTCAAGTTAGACATTGGGTATGTCTGAACTATCATCTGTACGGTATTAAAAGGTGTAGACATACGCTCAATGGGAAATGAGTTAATACCGTAATGCGTATTTCATACTACGTATGCATGAGACGACCAATAAGAGTGGCAAAAGTTTGATCTCAACTTTTATGCCGTGTGAGACTCTTAAGGAATAGAGTTCCTCAGTTTTAGTCCCCTCATGACTCTTACTTATTCTCAAGATTTCTATTTAGTGTTTGCTATCTTAGGATGTTGCTAATGGTCATGAGTTTGATTCGATCTAATGGGGCATTTCTAGAAAAGCAAGCTGAACTGAAATTGAGAGTTTAAAGGAAAGAGGAAGATCGATTTTCGAGAATCACATTGTAGTTTTGTATTCACCGGTTAACCAATTACGACTTTGTCTTTGTGATAATCATAATTGTGAATACAATATATATATATATATATATATATATATATATATATATATATATATATATCATTGTTTAAAAGAGATCAAGAGAGATATAAATGTAATCGATTGATCTAAGGTATTGCATACTAAATCTACTCAGAATGTGATGCCCATTATGAGCTGCTATATATTCCTAACAGATGTATGGCAACGAGCTCTCAAAGTATGCTGGTCGCACGGATTATTCATCGGTATGAATGTTGAAGAGAGGAAAAGAGGATTATGTTCGGCCCACCATGTTAAGTGAGAGTCTATGATGGATTTTTTTCCGATGGGGTTGAGTAGGGAATGTCCGCCCATGTTGGTTTTGGACCACCATGTGCGAGTGGGAGATAATGGATTTTTTCTTTATTGATGGGCCTGAGTTGGCTCGTCCACTCATGTTGGGCCCAAAAGCCCGGCTCACTAGATTAGGGGCCATGGATGAAGGGGTACGATTCCTTTTTGGAGGAACGTATATAAAGGGAGGAGAGAGAGGGAGAAGGCACCTTTTGGCATAAGAACATACGTACGTTCCTCTCCCTCTCTCCCTCCAAGAAAAAGAAGAAAAACGCTTACGGCGACACCGTCTTCCCTTCAAGGCAAATTGACATCATCGAATCAGAATTTCTTCTTCGATCTTCGGCATTGGTGTTTAATCTGTGGCTAACAAGGTACGCTCGAATCCGTGGTGTGCTTTAGGATCGGTGATACGTGATTTTCCCGGGCTTCGCTACCGCATTACTTTAGGGGTTCGATTTAGTGTCGAATCCAGTTTTCGGGGATCCGTTATTCCCAACAGTTCAGATGGCCCAATTATCGAACCTTGCTTTAGATTAGCCTTCAATAGTACTTGTCTGGAATTGATTGCGACGATAAGCAAGTGATCATGCTTCTTTTCTCCGTGGGTAAGGCAACTTGGGTCAACAACGACTGCGGAACTCAGGGCCTATCGCAGCGGAGATCGTTTCCAGGGAAATCGCATTGGAAGAAGGCAAAAAGAAGACGACAAAAGGTGACGAGAGAATAGTCACAAGCGAATACCAGGGCATCTTAACGTTGACAAAGCAAGTGACGTTACATATGTACCTACCTAATTAATTACTGAAAAATAAATTTCAATCCAGCAATGAAATAAATTAGTCCTTTCTAATGCACACCATATGTAATTTTAGGATAAAGCTTCACACCCCTCATTATAGACCTGCCTAATTAATTTCCAGATCTTCTATAAATGTAAATCAAAATCATCCACGCCATGGCGCTACCACTTGTTGTTTCCTAAGTCATCTGCTTTGCACATAAAAGAAGAAATAATGAAGAATCAAAGGAAGCCAAATCAACAAGGGAGATTTATTTTTTCAAAAGGCTCTGAGGGTGCGTAGAACAAAATTTTTGGAACAGAAATTGATTTATGACCAAAAATTGATTTCTCTATTTCTCTTTTAGAAACTGAGAAGTTAAAAATTTTAGTTTCTGATTTCTTCTTCAAATCTATTTCTGGAATAGAAATCTGTTCTAGAAATAGAAAAATTAAATTGCGTTACTAAACGGATTTTTGTTCCAAACTTATCCTAAGGAACAGAGAAACAGAGAAATAAAGAAGTAGAAATTTTATTATGCGCGCCCTAAATCACCAATTCCTTACATGTATCATCCTCCATAATGATTTTGCATGTAAACAGCAACCCTGGTCACCATGTCGAGTGTGTCAGGCATGTCCTCCGAAATGGCGGCAAAGCTACGATCGAGCGCGCCATTGCATTCGAGCACATCCACGACCTTAGGCTTTGCCCGATTTATTTCCTCGTAATCTCTCTCTGTCGAAATATTGATGGCACTTGTTCAAATCGTCCTTGATCTTCTGGTACATGGAAAGGCAGATCTCACAGCCTTTTCACACCGATGGATCCGCAGTCCCATCACGAACTTGAGCATAATTTTGGTAAATGAGATCCGCCTCGCTCATGGTCAATTCGATCGGGATGAGCGAAAGCAAAGGAACATCCGCTGAATTAGCGTGCGGATTGTTCTCCAAGAGGTTCGTGCAGAAGTCGGGATTTTTCGCCGGGAGGCAAATGATATGCTTTGTATCTCGGGAAATTGCAATGGAAGAAGGTACAAAGAAGAAGAAGATGAAGAGTGATGAAGTGAGAATGGTAATAAGACATGCAAAAGAAGATGAGGCCTTTTTGGCTGTCGACTGGATGGATAAATCAAGTACGTATATTGAGACATGTCTTAGCCGAAAAGGAAATATAAAAGAAAGAAAGAGATTCATTTGGACATGAATATGCAGCGATCAGTTCATTCCAATTGTGCAATTTTCATACCCCTATTTTGATCACGAATAGTTCGGTTCGAAATTTCTACAAACCAAGCTGCTCTCTTGCCGCATTGAGAGATAATAACCAAGACTTCATCGAAATTATGGATATTTCCAAGTAAATATAAATTATGAGGAAAATTTGTCAAATTTTTTATAAATATATTGCACTTTCACCAACTCAATCCTAAAATTTTAAATTTTGCCAATTAAGTCCATGCAACCATTTTAGTTGAGAATTATTGAAGTGAATGTTGGCTGTTTTACATAACATGGCCAGCATTGACGCTGACTTTTTTAATAATAATTTAATAATTTTATAAATTTGCTCTAGTTTTTTGGTTTTTTTTCCCTTTCCTTTTCTTTACTTTTGTTTTTGGTTTTTTGGATTGAGGGCCGATGACCCTTGCCAAGATTAGATGAGGGCTCATGGCCCTTGTTGTTGTTGGTGAGGGCTTGTGGCCCTCATTGTTTTTGACAAGGACTTGGCAGCCCTCGCCTAATGCCCTAGCTGGCCATAACAATAATGCCACAGCCACAACACCCTCACTGACCAATTGAGGGTACGCAAGACCTTAGCCAAGTCCAATGAGGGCGTTGTAACTGTCAACAACCTCGAGCAAAGGCATTGTGACCCTCATCGGGTCTAAGCAGGGGGGCATGCCCTCGCTTTGGCCCGTGTAGGCCACGATACCCTCACCTTGTGCGGGCAAGGGTCACTGACCCATGCCATCCCTCAATCCATAGTACCAAAAAAAAAAAAAAGATTAAGGGAAAGAATAAAAACCATAAAGAATTAAAAAAATCAAAAAAATTATTTAAAAATGTCACATCAATGGCGATTGTAACTATCCTACACCAACTATGACTGTAAGATAGTCACGGTCGGCATTCATTTCAACAATTTACGATCAAAATTGGCTTCATGAACTCAATTAGCAAAATCGAAATGTTTAAGACTAAATTGATAAAAGTTCAATAGATTTAAAAAAATTGGATAATTTTCTCATTTTATGATACCTATTATATCTCGTATTATCATTCAAATTTTAGGATATTGTTTAATTAAGCAAGAGCATATCAAGAAGCTCAATGTTTGAAATAGAGCTTAAAAATCTTAGCTTACTTAGGCTAAGTCATGAATAACAAATCTTAACGGCAATTCAATCAATTCTTTTCTAATAAAGAAATTGATCGAATTATATTATCTAATGCTTGAACAACTATGGTCGACAAACATAGACTTTTTTTTTTTTTTTTTTTAAAAAGTAATTTTAACAATATTTTGTAGATAAATTTAGTGACAGCAGCAACAAATGTTTACTAAAGCCGATTAAAACAATTCATTTACCAAATAATATGAAAGATTGTTATTGATTATCGAATATGACTTGACCACTTTACCAGAAATTAATTATGCTTACTGTTCGCAAAAAAGAAATAATTGCGTTTAAGAAGCTACATATGTGCAATGTGACTAATTTACTAACAAAATCCTTTACCCAGCCAATTTACTAAGCCATTTTTACATCCAAAATACTCATTAGTAGAGTCCATTTATTTCACAAAAAATTAATAATTTGAAATCATTTTCCCAAAAATGATCGTTTGTATCGCTTACAAAAATGAATTTACCAAAAATAAATTTCATTGTCCACGAAAATATTCATACATAAATTGTTGTTAATAGTGAAAAAATTTTCATTAGCTAATTATATTAAACGGTAAAAATAATCATTAATTAACATGTTTTCTAAATCATTTGGTGAAATAAAACAAGCCTAATTTGATTGCCAATTACATTTCTAGCCCCGAATTAATCAAAACTATTTGCATCTTTTCACTTTAAAGTTCTGAATGTTTACCTTTACCTTTAACTCCTCTTATGTATTGTTTCCCCCCACAAATCACAACAATATAAAGCAATTTTTATCACATATGACATCCTTTTTTTTATTTTTTGGTGACCTAGAAATCCCGTATAACTGGCAGCCGGTGAGTAAATGCGGAGTATCGATACCATGAATGGACCTAGACTTAGAACCAGGGAAGGAGAGTAAATTCCTGCAGGTATGCATCCCACATTGGGCGAACAATTCCCGTTCAAGCCCTTCAGGGACAGCCTTTTAGCAGAAAACTACTCAGCCCTTTAGTTCAGAGCCTAGAGACACCCAAAAATGCCAGGATGGAAACGTTTCTAACCTACCCAAGCTGCATTTCTCGAAGGATCATACTAGGCTAGAGAAGAAGAGGAATTTAGAAAGCCATGGAGAGATTTTCACAAAGCACACACTTTACTTCAGGGGACTCTGCCCAACACAATACATCCTCCTTGCCTTATATAGGCAAAATGAGGTCACAAGGCAACAAACAAAGACCATCCTCATGATTGAGCCATGTATTCCTGAATCCATTTCCGAACCAGATCCAAAAAAGCATGTTCGACACTTCCATGGTGATGGACATCCTGTCCATTACTATAAAGACAATTATGGTCATTGTTTTTGGGATCCTTTTTGCCAATGTTCCCACTGTATAAATTCTCCCGACAAGGTGATCCTCTTGTAAGATCTCCACCTCGACGGAAAAAGACAAAGGATAAGGTGTACCAGAGGTATTTGGACGGAGACTCCTCCGTTGATACTCTTGGTGAGTGTGACAAATACCAGTTCATGGTCTCGTATGCACCACCTCCACCACCAGAGTCCAGTACTACGTCCCAAATCCTACCAGATCCACTAAAATCACCTCCACCTTCTCCTCCCCAGAAAAAGCAAGCTCTTTCCCCATTTTATAAGCTAATCCTCAAATGGGCTAAGAAACATTCTTACCCCCTCGAAGTTCTAACAGAAACACCACCCACTTCTTCTATTGCCATGTTCCAAGATACTGACTTTCCTCCCCTTGTCAAGGAAAGTTCTAAACTCTCGTTCCCTACTACAGAAGAGTTTATTGATCCACATGGCAGGTACCGCCATGTACCCAAAATTCCTACCCTCACTGACGTGGACAAACATGGAAGACAGAAGAAAACCCCTGCTGCTGAAGTTGTTCTAAACTGGCAATCAGAGACTTTGTCAGCACAAAACAATGCCTTCAAGGCTATTGATTCCAAGATTGGAAATGTGCAACAAGATCTCCGCAGATATGATGAAGGTACCAAAAAGATACTTTCTGAGTTCCAAAAAAAGCTTCACGCCTTGGAATCAGGACAACATCTTGGGTACCACTACCTTGAAAGTCCAAAGCTAGAGATAGAGAAGCTCAAGAAGCAAATTCAACTTCTTGAAGAAGGAAGGTTCAGACCTTTCGATCCATTAGCACCTCCTGTTTGAACTGGGTATGTACCTCTAGCACCACAAGTATCTGTTTTTGCCAATATTCCAGAAGATACCTCCAGAAGAGAACCGGATATGGCAGAAATACGAAATCGTCTCAAAGCCCTGCAGAAGGAAAAAGGGAAAGAAAAGACACCACCTACAGAATCAAGCTCAATTATTATAAGAGAAAAGCCAGAGCAGATGATGTTATCAAATCTATTAGAATCCTTTTTGAAGGATTTGGGTACTCAAGAACCTGATCCTAGTACCCAATAGCCGGAGCCTGATTCTGCTATCCCAGAAAAGCAGATTCTGTTTGCTGAACAAACTTCCCCTACTACATCAGACTCAGCATCTCTTTCTACTTCTTCATCCTTCTCAGATCATACAGTTGATTCTCCCCCTATTGTTCCACCAACCTCACAAATATTCATGGCAGATACTCCTCCAGACTATGACTATGAAATGGAATCAAACTATGCTGATCCAGAATTTGGACAGACAAGTAATCCCACCAGAAACAATTCCACCAGACATGTGTCTATGGCATCAAAACAATTCTTCTCCATTGACGATATTCCTTATCCAAAATGGCCAGAAAGACTTGAAGAGTTTCATACTTGGTTGAGTACACAATCCATTACCAACCATGATATGAATGATGTCCTTTACAATTTTGTTACAAGGTTCACAGAGAGCCTTAAATTCTGGTGGCAATCACTCACAGAACAGGACCAGATCATGTTTCTAATGTCACCCAATTTCAGCCATGCCCTTACTTATTTATATCATGTCTTTGTGGGAACACCAGGAGATCTCAAAGAGTTAAAAAGAAGAGAATTTTTCGAATGAAGATGCTGCTCCCTTCAGAAAAAGCATCTAGATAAGCATTATCGACTAATGCTTCAACTCTTTTACCAAATTGGCGCAGATCCAAATCTAAAGCATGTCTTCCTCAATTCTATCCCCAAAGAGCTATCACAGATGGTTGAAAGATCTT
The DNA here is from genome assembly GCA_016097545.1 of Eucalyptus victrix. Taxonomy (NCBI): domain Eukaryota; kingdom Viridiplantae; phylum Streptophyta; class Magnoliopsida; order Myrtales; family Myrtaceae; genus Eucalyptus; species Eucalyptus victrix. The sequence continues at coordinate 17,932,039 of CM027842.1, read as the reverse complement.
TCTTTGGAAAGCAAAGAAGAATACAAGACGTTCCCTTGGGAGAAATTCAGCAAGAAGTCCATCTATGTCTTGAAGATTTATGCTTAAAGCGTCGAATGGTCCGAACATACATCATTGATGACAAGCGTCTTGAAGCAGCTTGCTCCCATCAGAAGTTAAAGATCAAATGCTCCAAACAAGATTGTGATGGTACTTGTGGCCAGTATTCCCGGAAGAAAAAGCACTACAAGAAATACTCGATTAAGAAATCCAAACATGCCTCCAAGCATTTCCGGAAAAAGAAGAAATGGCGATACCTACGCAAAAGGAAGGATCGCACAGGCCATAAGAAGTCAAGCCGTTGCTACATTTGCAACAAGAAAGGACATTTTGCCAAAAATTGTCCTCAGGCGAAAAAAGGTCAGAATCATCTAATAGAGAATGAAACAGGTATTTCCCTTGAAAATGATGATATTGAATCTCTATTCTCTGTTGATGATGAACCAACTGAACAAACTCTTTGTGTCATCTCTTTTTACCAAACTTCTAGTGACACTGAGTCTGACTCAGAATCTGAAGATATTTTTCACATATCTCCCACATCTTCAAAGCCAAATCCTGACATATTTTCAAGTCATACTCACTGTCCCCATTTCCCTGTTAAAATCCTCACCTTGAAGTTTGTCAAACCTATCAATGTCATTGCTCTTATTGACACAGAAGCAAGTTGTTCCATTGTAGATACAAAAGTTCTACCTGAAGAATTCTGGACTCTTTACATCCGATACTTCAATTTTGCTTCAGGAGATACTTTCTCCACGAATGTCAGAACCACACCCGATCCTTTGTCCAGTTTTTCCTCGTGTTCCATAACCACAAAGATTTTTGGATCAAGCCTTCCCAATAAAGATTTGATAATTGGGTGGGATATCATGACTCAAATCTCTCAACTTCGAATCATTCCCGGAAAAGGTCTTAGATTTAAAGACCAATTCTCGAGTTCGTTAACATTCGAGACTCTTTTCCATTGAGATGAGTTTACTAGATCCAATCATGCAAAAGTTGCTTGAATCCTGTTCAGAATCCCATTCAGAATTTGCCCAGAAATGTTCTCATCTTTTATGGGAAAACCCTGAATTCTTTGTCCGCCTTCCCTTCAAAAAGAATGAAGACATAATCTGACCAAGGCAAGTCATATGGGAATGAAGCTAGAACACTTGGCTTTAGCTTAAAGGGAATGCTCAGAATTATTACAGCAATGCCTTATTGAAATCTCAAATTCTCAATGGGCTTGTGAAGCTTTTTATGTCAATAAACGTGTTGAGCAAAACAGAGGGAAAATGAGATTGGTAATCAATTATCAATCTCTCAACCTCTTTCTCCAAGATGACAAATTCCCTTTACCATCCAGATTCTCTCTTTACCGGTTTAACCAAAGCCCACATTTATTCCAAATTCGATCTCAAAGCCGTATTTTGGCAATTGGGTATTCATCCCGAAGACAGATCCAAGACGGATTACGTATCCCGAACCAGCACTTCCAAAGTGGAAAGTTCTTCCTTTTGGATTAAAGGTAGCACCATCCATTTTCCAAAAGGCCATGTGTCGTATTTTCCAACCAATTTTGTCAAGTGCAGCTGTACATATCGATGATATTCTGCTCTACAGCCCTGATGAACAATCACACTGCCAACTCCTTGAGCAGTTTGCAGAAATAGTGAGAAAGTATGGCATTATGCTCTCTCAAAGAAAGATGAACATTGCCCAGACAGAAATTGAATTTCTTGGTATGCACCTCAACAAGGGTACATACTACCCAGGGCCACATATTGCTCAAGAATTATTGAAGTTTCCTGAAGATAACTTCACGACAAAACAAGTTCAGCAATTTCTTGGGATAATCAATTATCTCAGAGATTTTGTCCCCAATATTGCAAAGCTTCTGATCCTTTGCAATCCATGCTGAAAAAGAACTCCCCACCTTGGGGAAAAACTCAGACCAAAGCAGTCGCTGAGCTTAAAATACCATCAACAGGTAAAAGAATTCTTCAAACTAACGACAGTGATGAATACTGGGCAGCCGTCCTATTCGAAGAAATTGATGGTAAGAGACTCCTTTGTGCTCACAAAAGTGGAAAGTTTTCTCAAGCTGAAATGCATTACCATTCCACTTTCAAAGAAATCCTAGCACTAAAAAATGGAATCAAAAAGTTTGAATTTCATCTCATAGGCCATCACTTCCTGGTAGAATTAGACATGGCATCTTTTCCTCAGATGACCAAGTTTAAACAGAAACAAATTCCAAACTCTCAACTGCTTCGATGGGCTGAATGGTTTTCAAAATACTCTTTTGAAACCAAGCATATTCCTGGAAAGAAGAATGTGCTTGCTGATTTTTTTTCAAGACCAAAAGTACCAGCCGAGATCAACATGTACATCAAAAGACCTGCGTTCCATATGCTCAATCATGGTGTGAAATACAAGATTGAGAAGATCAAAGACTTGCCAAGCTGGAAATTTTCTGAGGAGATTATTCAGCAAATCTAGAACGACAGTCTCACTGAGAACCTGGAGAACCTCATGTGGCAATCCCACACAAACCTATTCAGATTCAATGGAGGTTCGATTCTTTATCCTTTCAGGTTGAATTTGAATTATCCTTTCATTCATCCTCTTATATGGAAGGAAGACGATTTCCCTGACTAGCTCAAAACGCTGTTATGGTACTTAACCAATAAGTACTTGATAGCCATTGAAATTCCTACCAGAAGATTCATTGCCAACCTCACAAGGATATTCATGCTCGGAAGAAACATCGAAAAAGAAAGTGATAAGAACCTCTTAGACTTTCTTAATTGGTTTTATCATCCAACATGTTGGAAACAAGACTTAGAAAATGAACTGAGAACCATGACACCAAATCCTGAAGTTCACACTATCCTGTTTTTTCGACGTCCTTGGAATTTTTGCAGAAATAATGGTAGTATTTTGGATAGGCCACTTGAAATAGGAACCACATCCTATAAAGCCCACTTGAACAGCCGAGAAGCCCGGATTCACAAATCTTATCCAAGATCTGTTAGATTTTGTGAAAATGAGTACCGAGAACTCCAGCGAATCCTATGCCAAGAAAACAAAACCATTCCTGAAGATATTTGGAATAATGTACCCACTACGTGGGATCATTATGACTTAGCACCAGAAGCTAAGGAAGCACTCAATCAGTATAGACAAGCTACATCGTCCCAAGAGCATGAGATGACAAGCGAAGACGACATTGTCCAGTCTACTCAAGACCCCTATGCACGCTTTGGAGGTCCTCTGTCCCAGGATCCCTATGAACAGGGAACTCCATCCTCTTTCCAGAACATGGACACATCGTATTATGCACAGACATCAAACTGGCCTCAGCCAAGCATTCCTGCTCGTCCTACAAGTGAAAACACAAACTGGACAGAAGAAGAAGCATCCCATTGGGCTCATGTACAAGCATCCTTATCAAGAAGGCTAAATTAGATCCTCTCACCAGAAGATCTTGAAGCCCTTTAGCAGAAGTACGAAGCTCATCTCCTAGAAGACAGCTCAGATGATTCAGATTCAGTCTGTAGCTATAATGCCCGCGACGGACGAGACCGTTGAGTCCGTACAATTTCACTGTAGCAGAGTCACTGTTCACTTTTACTGTAACACTAGGCTAGGGAATGTACTGTTCATAGTGTGCAAATAATTCCCTCCCGGAAATTTCCGTTGCCCCTGTTTGTACCCGGACCCATGAGCTTGGTCCTTGTTTGTTGCCTTGTGACCTCATTTTGCCTATATAAGGCAGGGAGGATGTATTGTGTTGGGCAGAGTCCCCTGAAGTAAAGTGTGTGCTTTGTGAAAATCTCTCCGTGGCTTTCTAAATTCCTCTTCTTCTCTAGCCTAATATGATCCTTCGAGAAATGCAGCTTGGGTAGGTTAGAAACATTTCCATCTTGGCATTTTTGGGTGTCTCTAGGCTCTGAATTAAAGGGCTGAGTAGTTTTCTACTAAAAGGCTGTCCCTGAAGGGCTTGGACGGGAGTTGTTCGCCCAATGTGAGATGCATACCTGCAGGTAAGCGGGAGGACTCACCACCCTCGGTGTTCCACTTAAAATCCCAAGCGACTATGAGGGGATTCGAACTCCTCCCCTTCGTGAGCAGGAGAGAGCCCAAACCATCGCGGCCACCAAGGCGGTGGTCACATATGACATCTTTGAATGCTGTAAAATAGACTATTGGGACAAAATTGTTTCATCTTACTTACGAATTCAGAAGGAGATGATAAGAACATCACACGTGGAAATTGACTAGAGGGGCACTCAAATTCAATAATTGTAGTCGTAAAGACCAACTTCTGACTCAAATTCGATACTTTGGGCTACAGCCCGCATAGCTTTAAAACACGAATTATTAATAATTGAGATTAGTGCCACTCTTTAAATGGTACATTACATCATATTCTCCATGCGACGTGGGATTCACTTCATTCTTGCCCCATCAACGTTTTCATGAGGCGTGTTACTCATTCATCCTTCTTAGGAGTTGGTCAAATAAAATATAGTGGAAAAAAACCGCATTCGTTCCCATCTTCTCGTCCCCCGTTCTTCATCTTCCAACGTGGCGATTCAATGAACTTGGACTTTAGTGTGCTCTCTCTTTAAATGGTACATTACGTCATATTCTCCATGCGACGTGGGATTCAGTTCATTCTTGCCCCATCAGTGTTTTTTCATGAGGCGTGTTACTGATTCATCCTTCTCAGGAGTTGGTCAAATAAAATATAGTGGTAAAAAACCGCATTCGTTCCCATCTTCTCGTCCCCCGTTCTTCATTTTCCAAGGTGGCGGTTCATTGAACTTGGACTTTACCGTGCTCTCTCTCTCTCTCTTTCCCTCTCAACAGGGGCGACTTCGCAACTTTAATGAAGTGTAAAATAGAAAAACAAGTTTTAATATTTCATATTACAGCATGGCTATAGTTCAAGTCACATTCGAGGTTTTCTAGGGTTATATAAAGACCATCGTCTTCTTCTCTGCTTGTCAAGACGCCAAAAGAAAGACAAGCTTCAACCTCTGGTGTTTCAAGATCCTCTGATCTCAGTGGCGAGAAAATGGCAAACGAATCTCTGGCGAGTCCGCTGTCAAACATGATGTGGGGGCAGCAAGAAGACTACTACCCGAGCGAGATTGATGAACCAAGGCGGTCTTTCCTCAGCGGGCACACCCGGAGAAGCGATGCCAGCGTGATCACTTAACCGGTCCCGGGGACTGCAACCCTGATGTCGGCAAGGTTCTCAGCTGCGTCATCCCTGGATGTGGGGAGGAAGATAGAGAGCGCGTCGCCGGAGACCGCAAGGCATGTGGCATTAAGGATGTACAAGAGCTTGAAGAGGCACGGGTTGAGGAGCGAAGCCAGAAGAGCGTTCACCAGAGAAGTAGAAGGCGACGTGATCTCCGAAGTGGAGGAGATCAAGAACGAAGGAGATGAGGGTGTGAGGAGGAAGTCAGAGGAGCTTCTGGGAATGGAGTACTTGCTGAAGGATGGTTTCGTGAGTTATCTGCGGGACATGGCCAAGATCACACCCCCAATCCCTCAGCAGGTAAAATGCCGCGTGACTCTCTTTATATTCTCTAACGTGCCGTCTATAAACCATGGAATGCCTTGCTGTCTCGTCCGGACAATCTCTGCGAAAGTTCATATACTCAACTTGAATGAGAACGTCGATAGCATATAAATCAGGATAAGTATTAAAAAAAGTCTTAGACCTTTTTATTTGTACCAATTTATTTCTAAACATTTTTACTTGGTGCCAATTCAGTCATTTTTAGATAATTTGGCCGGATTTTACTAACTAGATGTCGGCTTACTAACGTGACCTGATCGGTGTTAATGTGAATAACTTTTAATAATATTTTAATATTTTGATTTTTAATTTATCTTTTTTTTCTTTTCCTCCTTCTTCCTCCAATCTGGTCACTAGACCTCAGCGACCGGCTTGAGGCGACGGTCGGTGAGGTCAAGGTCAAGGTTGAGGTCGACTTCGCCGGCCACCTTGCCGATGGCCACAAGGGCAGTCTTGCCCATGGCTGGCAAGGCTCGCCCGCTTATGGCCAGCAAGGCTCACCCACCCGCTGCCATGGGCGAGGCTTGACCTGTGAGGCTGCCCTCAAGGCTTGGGTGATGAGGGTGTGCCTTGTTGGCCCGATGTGAGGCCAGTTTGAGGCTGTGAGGGCAACCTTGTGTTAAGCTGGCGAGGCTCACACTTGCTGGCCATGGGCGAGGCTCGACCCTCGCCAGATCTGACGAGGGCGAGCCTCCCCCATGGTAGCATTGGGCTGGCGAGCCTCACCGCCATGGACGAGGCCACCCTCGCAGCCACTAGCGAGGCCATCGCCTCTGGCTGGTTGCCGGCTAGAGGAAGGAAGAGGAGAAGGAAAAAAGAAAAGAAAAATTAAAAAAATTAGAATATTATTAAAAGTTATCCATATGTCGGCGTCCAGTAAGCAAAAAAATTAGCCAAAAATGTCTAAATTGGCATAGCATAAAAATGTTTAGAGCTAAATTGGCAGAAATACAAAATGTTTAAGACTTTTTTTAACGCTTTTCCCATGCAGATCAAGAAGAATCAAGAGGCGATCTCGGCCACCCTTTTTCGGAATTCAACTGCACAGATTCTATTACACGCTAAGAACTTCATCGAAAAGCACAATATGTCTCGTCGCCAACTTAAGGAATATTTAATATATGAGCATGAAATTATGATCACAGCATATTTATGTGATGCGATGTCTGTGGAATCTTAGTTGTTTCTTGGCCGGAGCTCCTCGTTTTGTCCTTTTTCTCTTTCTGATAGTGACAGATATTTCCTTATCGGGCCCCAGGCCATGACACAATTTTTTTTTTTAAATCCTTCAAAGGAAAATATCAAATACAATAAGTGATTCATGCTCCAGTTGACCCTAGTTTTAAGGTCTTCACCTATCCTTTCAAATAGCCGGCCACGCATTCATATGTTATAAATCAAAATGTAACATTGTCTGTTAGCCAAAATAAAACAAAACTGTGACTAATTTTCCATTTAAACTTTGCATAGTAAGCTAATGATCATTCTTGATTACGCACAAGGTGGACCCAAAGTGAGAATTTGATTACGATACCAGAACATAATCGCCGGAAATAGAACATGAATGTAAAGTAAACATGAATCTGTCCAATGATTCATTGACGTAAGCAGCTTCTTATGGTTTTGGCAAAAATTGAACTGTCTTGCAGGTGGTTCGGTTCTCTGGCATTAAATATTATAGAAACTGTCAAATCTCCTCGGGAGGATATGAAACCTGCGGGAATAAATTGATGGGATGTTTCCTTAGGCCGATCAAGACTATACTTAAAAGAAAAAGCTCGATACAGATGCAGATCCTAGAGGGAGTGGATGGATACATCATGCCGAGCTCGATGACTCTATTATTAGGACCTCCTGGTAGATGAAAATTTCCTCTAATACTGCAATGATACCTATCGAATGATAAATCTGAAGAGGCCACCTCTCAATCAATAAGTCAAGTAATGTCAACAATAGCAAACATTTTTGTTGAGTGATGATCCATTTGATATGCAATTTTGCAGGAAGTGGAAAGAGCACCCTCCTAGAAATCCTAGCAGGCAAAGCTAAAGTAACTCCTAACTCGAGCTTGGAAGGCTCGGTGATGTACAACGACAAATCTGTTACTGATGTATGCCGTAGCAGATTCATTGCGTATGTCAATAGCCAACTTAACAAGTGAGTCCACTATCGCCCGAATACCTTCATTATGTGCAAATTAGACAAGGCTTACGCTTGAAATTTTGTCTAATCTCAGATAAGCACATGGTCACGCCCTGATTTAATTAACAGCATTTTCTCTAATTGTAAGCCTCAACACCTTTTCTGGTAAATCTTCAGGCACATTCCAATTTTATCGGTTAGAGAGACACTCGAGTTTGCAAGGGATTGTACCCAGGGTCTGCAGCCAGAGAACTTCACTCCTCAGATGAGGAAATTCTTTGCACATGCACTTGTGGAAGGACAAGATCCATTCTTGGAGTATGTTTTAGCAATTTTAGGTTTGAAGGAAGTTGAGCACAAACTCACCGGAGAAGGCTTCTCTGATTTCGATTGCCAGAAGCTCACAACGGCTGAATTGGCACTCGGAACATACTCTGTCATGATTTATGACCAACCATTTCCTAGTTCTGATCTTGCAGCCACCTACAACCTAGTCGACACCCTACGCACCATCAGCAGAATTCAGCATTCATCTGCAATTATGTCGTTGATCCAACTCTCCCAAGAAATATTCGATCTTTTTGACCGAGTTATACTGCTCAGCGATGGCCATGTTATCTTCCAAGGTACTCGCCATGATGCCATCCCATACTTCACAAAACTCGGGTTAGTATGCAGATGAGTTTTGGGTGTACGGTTAAATATTGTGATGATTTTTGCTAACGTAGAGCCAACATTAAGTCATCGACATCATGTGCAGGTACATAAAACCATTGCATGTGGAATCAAATGAGTTTCTTGAAGACATAGCAGCCGAAGATGGGTCCAAGTATATGGCACTGGGAGCAACATCCTCGACTTTAGAGGAGCTTATTGAGTGCTACAACGCTTCAGATCACTACAAGGACATACTGAGGATTGTGCATGGAGATGAGGTAAAGCATACCTATTGGGTAGACAGCGAGGCGGGACTTGGGTTGACTTTCAAGACACCATATAAGTACCATTGTGCAGTTGATGCACAGCCAAGAAAAGAGATAGGTGAGCAGCTCTGAATGTTGCGAAACATGACTATTAGTCTGTTCATGCCAATAAAATCCATATCAGCCAATTTAAGCGGCCAAAGTCATTTATCGACATTTGACGAACACTAAGATGAGGGTGACTATTGTTTCTTTGCTGCAGAATTGGTGGTTGCCAAGCTATCAAGCAAAATAGTGCATTTAGGGGGAATAGAAAGCACCGGGAGAGTTCAGGTTGGGGATGTGGTGACCGGAATATCCATAAACAATGATGAAACGCAATATCTCTCAGTTGGACCCCAAAGGCCACAACATGAGCGAGCCTCACACGTTTACGCCATGCTAATGCAGGCGAGAGGGTGTATTCGTCTCCAAGTCGAGCGTTACAAAGAAGAGGTATGAGAGACATATTTTGCGACTACAGCTTTTTGGTCTTCTTTCCTAAGAGCCTCAGTGTGCAATAAGATAAATTTGATAGAAAAATAGTGTCATGAATGGGATGCAAAGAGATGTTGTGCGGAAGAACACCCTAACTAGATGAGAAAAGTAAACAAGAATAATTAAGAACACGGAGATTTATGTGGTTCGGTGAAAGATCCGCCTACGTCCACAGGAGAGAGAGAAACGATTTCTTATTTGAGCGTATCACAAAAGTACAAGTTACAATGCTGAAATAAATAGATCTTTAGAACCCCACTTTCCTAAACCTAGTAGGAAAGGAATTCCACCATAAAGATACTATCATATTTAAAACCCAAATCTAGGAAATATATTAGGAAACAAATAGTTCAAAATCTTCAAGCCTTCCTAGATTTCCCAATTGAATTTGTGGGATTCAAGACAATATCAGCAAATCTCCACCTTTGGCTTGAATAAACCACAAGCCTCCACTTGAACCAAGAAAACGAACATATCTCTCCCTCCACCGTATCTTCGCAAAGGTACGCCCGCACCTAGATCGGTGCGGCCTCCATCAACTTCAATGATGAGTGAGAGAAATCAAGTCCCCGCAGGACTTGAACTTCTCTATAGTAACCGTCTTCGTGAGCATATCTGCAGGATTATCTTTAGTATGGATTTTCTTCAAAGCAATGTTACCATTCTCCACAAATTCTCGAATTTTGTGGTACCGAACTTCAATGTGTTTCGTTCTAGAATGGAACACTTGATTATTCGTGAAACATATTGCGCTTTGGCTATCGCAATATAATGTAGCACTTTCTTGCTTTATACCCAACTCTGTGACCAAACCAATCAGCCATATTCCCTCCTTCGCAGCCTCAGTTACTGCCATATACTCAGCTTCGGTTGTAGACAATGCTACAGTAGGTTGAAGCATTGCCTTCCACGAAATAGCTCCACCACCAAGAGTAAAGACATATCCTGTGATGGACCTTCGCTTGTCCAAATCACCAGCGAAGTCTGAATCAACATAACCTGCTAAATCAATTGATCCTCCCTTGGAACTGAACATTAAA